>CP106731.1:16361436-17823103 GCA_025506655.1 Gossypium rotundifolium | reverse complement strand
TTTCACAACGAGGTGAGTCAACAGACTCAATGTGCACACAAGACTAACATTCAACAAATCAGCATACATGTTCATAAATCAAATTCATATTCATATAAAATAAATTATGATGCAACCCAAACCCAAGCCTATTTTTCCATCCGCTACACACCACCCGTACCTGCTAGTCACACCGTGGGACTACTAAGTCAACCTCCATCCGCTACACACCATCGAAGGTAGTCGCTGCAATGACGTGCTCATCGCCTATATAATTTGTGTCATTAGACACCATATTCAAATAATGTAACCGGTTACCAAATTCAAATATTTGTGACCGTAGTCACCATATAGCGTTAGTGAGACCAAGTCAACACCTTCTAACGCTGGTGAGACCAAGTCAACACCTTCTTCCCCTTTCACATAAATCCCGAATGCCCCAAAATATATATATATATATATCATGCATAACATACTTAATTTCATAATCATATACATATATTCACATGTTATAAGATAACATATTTCATAATCCTATCGTAAGTAGGAAACGACTCGAGTACTTTTGTACCACATTAGGGTACTTAGCCATATTCATATTCTTACATATAATCATATAATAAAAATAGTTGCCACATGATATATCGAAAGTTAGTGTGCGTACACACCTGATTTGCTTATCAATTCCTTGAAATTCCGAAAACCCGATCTATTGCTTTAGATCTCAATTCCTACATTTGATTAATCACTTACTACTTTAATAATAAAAAAAAACCATTTGACCATAAATCCAAATCCTAGTAGGATTAGTATTCTTAAAACTTACCTTGTTGCTGATTTCAATACTAATCAAATCCCGAAATCTATGCTATGCTCCTCCTTGTATTCGGCCAAGCACTAAATCTGTAACACCCCAAACCCGGTCTATGCGTTGAGACTAGATTTGGTTTGTTACATGAATCGAACTATTTTTAAATTTTGCAATAAGTTGAAGACTACAATATTAATTTTCAGATTTTAATAAAAATAGAAGAGTATTTGAATTTGATAAATATTAGAAAACATCGCTTGAAAAACATTATTTTATTATCAAAAACCTTTAGGTAATTTATTAAAGAGTTAACAATAATAAATATTATAAATGAATTTCATATACTTGAAAGCCCAAATTTATTTTAATAAAACATCATATAATCATAACCCATATTTAAAAAAAATCCAAAGTATAGTTTAAAAGCAAACACACATAAAATCCATAAATTATTTATAGAGGCCATTATTACAACATCCCAAAATAGTAAAAAAATTATTAAAAGTTCGGTGTTTAAATAACCCATATTTTGCAAGATGGCCTCCACGAAGTCATCCTCGCCCAAGTCCACATCAATTTCCATTACCCGAGATGGAAAATTAAAGGGTGAGTTACTTAGAACTCAAGTGTGCAACTCACTTACCACCATTATTGGGCCGATCATCAAGATATTATGTCGGGCTTGAGCCCAATTACGTAATTCAACATTATATCATAAATTAAAATAATTAATAATGCATGTAAAATGTATTTCCCATCCCAAACCTAATATCCATCCGCTAACACCCCTGCATCAACCATCACACCTGTGGGGATCAAGTCAACCCACCCCGCCAACACACCAATCGTGAGCATCAAGCCTTTTTATAATTGTGGCAAAGCCACCAACTAGAGGCAATAAGCCATTATTGTGGCAGAGCCACGAACTAGAGGCAATAAGCCATTATTGTGGCAGAGCCATTTAACTAGATTTTTGGCAACTGCCATTCTTCTCTTCATATAACCCACCCCATGCCATTATGCGTGTATAAAATATAAAATTTCTTAATAATGCAAACATGGTGGGTTTAACGATAAACATTTCATTTGGCCCATAAACATAATATAGCAATTTGTCTACTTAGCGCTTTAGTGGGCTTTGGCCCATTTACCGAACTAGAGTGTTTTGGCCCATTTTATCGAACTAGAGTATTTTGGCCCAATTTATCGAACTAGAGTATTTTGGCCCAATTTATCGAACTAGAGTATTTTGGCCCAATTTATCGAACTAGAGTATTTTATGCCCATTTTCACTTAAACATCCAATTTACATAATAACGAATATTTTCTCGGTATGTTTTGTAATTTTCACGATTTAGTCGTTTTACGTATTTTCGCCAAAATATCAATTTTACGCTTTTACCGATCTAATCGTTTTACGATTTACTTCCATACCGGAATTGACATCCAACCGAGAAAATAATGAGTGTGAAGTTACACACCTCGCTATCGATAGTACTAATCCTTCTCGCCCCAAGACCTAAAACATATTTTGATCCGTTAGACAACTATTTTGTAAAAATATTCTTAATCGATACTAGATCCAAAATCTTACCCTCTTGATTTTGAATCACTTGATTTTCGCTTCTCCTCGCTTATCGGTTCGTTAGCCGAGAATCCACCAACGATAATGGCTCGGAGTTCGACTACTGAATAATGGACTTCCTTCTAAGATGGCCCGCAACCCGTGGAAAATCTTGGACCGCCAAACCGCTCTTCGCTTGAATGGGGATTTACGGATCCGCCCCGCTTAACGTGACTAACCACCGCCCTTTTCTTCCCTATTTTGAAAGTCTTCAAAATCCAAAAGGATATTAGTTAGATCTAAATAATATCAAACAGTACTAAGGGCTTTAAAAAGATGTGATTTCCTTACCACAATAAAACGTTTCCAACATTTCTACAATTCTCCCGATCACTTGAGTTTCGATCTCCGTTATTGCACTAAATAATAACGAAAGAAACGTTATTAGAATGAACGTTATATCGATCCAAAAAGGCCCTCATAAAACCAATGATATTCGGCCATGACACTAATAATAAATCGAAAATGGAAAAGAACCCTTACCTATTTTCCACGGTCGAAAGGAAAGGATTGAGAATGTTGTTTAATTGATGAAAGATTCGGCTATGTATGATCAAGGAAAAGAAAATAAATTTGGCTTATAGGCACATTAGCATTCGCCATAAGAGTGTAGATGGAGAGAATTTCGATTGAAAAGAAATAAAATAAAAGAAAAGATGGTGATGATGTTGCTTTGATTTCAAAGAGAATAGAAGAAAAGAAAAGAAAAGACGAGCTTTAAGAGAGGTGTATATTCGGCAATGGCAAAAAGAAAAGAAAAGATTGGCTTTTGGTATAGGTGATTTTCGACTCAAAGAAAAACACAAACAAGTACTAAAGCACTAAACAAAAATGACCAAATGGTCAAAATAATCAAGGCTTACCAATGCACAATTCGCCAAGGAGAGATAGGTTGAGAGAATTTGCAAAATTATGCACAAAACTAAAAATGACCAAAACAAAAGACTAAAATTCCTAGCCAAACTATCACCAAAATTTTGGCCCCCCAGCCATATTGTCAGTCCATATGCATGGTCCATTGGCCAAGATATTGTTTCCAAAATTCTTCCTTGATTTGTGCCTTATGTCCCCCTATCCTTCCTTAAGTTTTTGATTCCATGCCATAAGTTAGTTGTTTCCTTAATCCATTGATACACTAACCAAAAATAACATGGTCAACACCTTCCATATATGTTCTTGGCCGACACTTTCTATCCATTTGCGTAAAATTAAAACAAAAATTCATCTAGGGTCTATACAAGGATTCAACCTCTTCCCTCTTACTATAACCCATGTGCCAACTCCACCTTACCATTTGCTCATCTTATGACACTCTTTAACACTTAATTTAACTTAAGTCTTAATGACCTTTGTTTCACTTCAATAAATTCTCAATTAATAAATTTTATTCCTTCTCCAAATCATGCTTTACCTCTCTAAGACTTCAATAAGCACTAAAATAAAAATAAAAATTTTTTCTTTAAAATCTAAACACCAATTTATGCAATTTAAATACTCGAATTTTTAGGGTGTTACAACTCTACCCTCCTTAAAGAAAATTTCGCCTCAAATTTACTCGTTGAAAAGGTGAGGGTATTGTTGCCGAATTGCATCCTCCGCTCCCACGTAGCTTCTTCCACTCCGTGGTTATGCCATAGAACTTTGACCAACGGCACGGTTTTCTTCCTTAGTACCTTGACATCTCGGTCTAGGATTTCCACCGGTTCTTCTTCAAAAGACAAATCAATTCACTCTAATTCTTCTACCTAGATAATGTGCGAAGGATCCGATCTATAACGCCTCAACATGGAAACATGAAAACATTATGAATTTGATCCAACTCCGGAGGTAACTCAATCTGATATGCCATCGACCAACACGCTTCAAAGACACGATAAGGTCCAATGTATCTAGGACTCACTTGCCCTTCCTTCCAAACTCAAGATCTTTTTCCAAGGAGAGACCTCAAGAAAACCTCGATCCCCACACTATACTCGATGTCCCTTCGCTTCAGATTCACGCATTTACTTCGCTCATCTCGAGGCTTCTTTCAACCGTGTTTCGAATAACTTTTACCTTATCCTCTCTCCTCGATATCATCTCAGACCTAACATCTGCTTTTCACCCAACTCACCCAACAATTGAGAACGACACTTACGACCATACAATGCCTCGTAAGGTGCCATCTCAATGCTAGATCGATAGTGTTGTTATATCGCGAATTTCGCCATGGTAGATAATCCTCCCAACTACCCTCAAGTCGATTATACATCCTCTTAACATATCTTCCAATATCCGAATTACTCTCCGATCGACCATCGACCGAGGATGAAAAGTCGTACTAAAATTCAACTTTGTCCCCAAGGCTTCATGCGAGCTTTCCGAATCGTGATGTAAACCTAGGGTCCCTATCCGATATAATAGATACAAGTACCCATGCAACCTCACAATTTCAATACGTACAATTTTGCCAACTTCAGAATGAATAATCCGCATTTAATAGGCAGAAATGAGCAATCTTCACAACCGATCAACAATTACCCAAACGAAATTTTTCTTAGTAGGGTTAACGGTAACCCACTAACAAAATCCATAGTTATCCTCTCCCATTTCCAAAGAGGAATCTTTATCGGTTGTAACAACCTAGACGGTAATTGATGTTTCGCCTTCACTTGTCGACAAGTCAAACATTTGCCCACAATTTCAAATCTCACGCTTCAACCTCGCCACCAATACTGCTCACGAGATCTCGATACATCTTATTTCCTCCGGATGCATAGCATAAGGGCTACTATGCGCCTTCCAGAGAATCATTTGCCTCGATCCGAAAGTGCTTAGGCATACATACTCTTCCTCGAAAGCACAACACACCCTCCGTGTTTATTCCAAAATCTTCAATTTCACCATTTTCAACTTGTCAAGTAAAGGTCCCAACTTCTCATCCGATGTCTGCTTTTCCTTGATTTGTTCCACCACGAGGTTTCACCAAGTTCGCTAACAAACCGCCATCCTCATACTGCACTCAAATGGGCAAACAAAGCTCTTAATTCAGATATTTGCCTTACGACTTAACGCTCACTACCACGTTAGCCTTTCCAGATGGTATTCGATTGAGAAATCGAATCCTTTAACAATTCTACCCATCTTCTTTGTCTCAAATTTAACTCCTTCGGGTAAGGAGGTATTTAAGACTTTGTGATCCGTAGATTATAGATTTCTCACCATAGAGATAGTGCCTCCAAATCTTTAGAGCAAAGACAACGGCAAACTAACTCCAAATCATGGGTAGGGTAGTTTACTCGTGTGGTCTCAATTGACGAGAAGCATAGGCCACCACCTTTCCATTTTGCATCAACACACAACCTGCACTGTGTGAGACGATCACAATAAATGTGAATTCTTTTCCACCTCCGCTTGAATCAAAACCGAGCTTCCGTCAGATCTTCTTCAATTTCAAACTCTCTTGTTGCTTTTAGTCCGGATGTACGAGCTCCTTTCGCAACAAGTTAGTTAGGGTGCAGAATCAACGAAAACCCTCTACAAAACGCCTATAGTATCCACCAAACCCAAGAAACTCAATTTCACCATCGATGTCGGTGGTTTCCAATCCGAATAGCCTCAATTTTTCGAGGATCCACCCTTATTCCTTCTGCTAATACTACATGACCAAGGAAAGTCACTTCCTTTAGCCAAAATTCGATTTACTAAATTTGGCATACAATTGCTTATCACGTAAGTAGTCAGTAATACTATCCGCAAATGTCGGGTCATGTTCCTCCTCATTTTCGAATAAACCAATATGTCATCTATGAACACTACCACAAACCGATCTAAATATGGTTGAAAGACTCGGTTCATCATGTCCATAAATGCAACTGGTGCATTGGTTAGTCCAAACGGCATCACTACAAACTCATAGTGTCCGTAACGTGTCCGAAATGCCGTCTTATAAATGTCCGCTTCTTTCACCTTGAGTTGGTGATAACCCGACCTTAGATCAATTTTAGAGAAAATTGAAGCTCCTTTTAATTGATCAAACAGGTCGTCAATTCTCAGCAGAGGATACCGATTCTTGATCGTCAATTTATTCAATTGTTCGTAGTCGATGCACATACGCATCGATCCATCCTTTTTCTTGACGAACAAAACTGGTGCTCCCCACGGAGACACACTTGGTTGGATGAATCCCCGATCCAACAATTCTTGAATTTGAGCTTTAAGCTCACCCAACTCCTTCTGCCATTCTATAAGGAGCAATGGACACCGGAGTCGCCCCTGCAAAAGCTCAATGCCAAATTCTACTTCCCGATCCGAGGTATACCGAAGTTCTTCGAAATACATCGGAAATTCCTTCATCGTCCTCACATCATTCACAGATAATTCTTTGGCATCCAAAGCACGATAAAGGCTAGGAATGCTCCATATCCTTTCCGCACCAACTTCTCCGCCTTTAGTGCGATACCACATTTGCCAAATAGTTCCTTCTGCTCACCAATCATTATGACTTCCTTATCATCCGAGGTTCTTATCGACATTCATTTTTCAAATAATCCAATTGCGTCCGATGTTTGACCACCAATCCATGCCTGTAATGAGATCGAACTCACCAAAGGTAGTTCCATCAAGTTTGCTAAGAATACCTCCACTTAGATTTTCAAGGGCACGCCTTTAAATATTTTATTAACAATCACCGATCGTCCTAAAGGACTAATCACCATCATCTCATTTTTGGTAATTTGATTCTAAATTGTGTTTCAGATATGGCACTAGCTACATATGAATGGGTAGAGCTAATATCTATTAAAGCAATAACAGTACATCAAAATGAAGAACGTATCAGCTTATCACATCTCGTGCATTGCCGCCCTCATGCGCCTAATCGCATAAACCACCCAGCCGTCTTGCATATACATTTCCCTAGGACCATTGCCTCGACCGGTGCACCTTGACCACGACCAGCCCCATTACCACCACGACCGGTCCACGACCTCTCGGTGGTGCTGATTACCCCGACCTCAGGCATCATTATTACGGACTTCTTGAGTCGATCCATTCGTCGAGGATAATTTTTGTAATCGATGTTCCATTGAACCGCATTTGTAGCATGCGCCGCTTTCCTCCAACATTCTCCAAAATGTCTTTTCCCACACTCAAGGTAATCTCGACTTCGATTATTTGCTACCGGGTTCTACCTTGAACTCGATTCATCATTCCGAGGTTTCTTCGAATCTCTTGGAAGAACCGATCATTGTGTCTCTCTCTTGTTTCGGATTTTCTCTCTGCTCGCTGCTTCGAAGTTCTTAGCCTTTTATTATTTTGGCCTTCTCCACAAGAGTCGAAAAATTTCTAACTTTCGTGGAGTAATCGTAACCTCACTCATCATTAAGTCCATCCTCAAACGCATACAACGCTCGTGATCCGTTGCTATAATTGTTCGGCATAACGGCTCGACGTAAAACTCACTTCATATGTCGCCACGCCTTACTTCCTTGGACAAGATTCGAAATTCCTTCCTTCGAGTGTCTACATAGCTCGTTCGACGATTTTCCTTGGAAGGCGCTTTAAAGAATTCCCGCTTAATCGCTGCGGCTTCAAGGTTTTCTAACAAAGTGAGCCACCACTAATACGCCTCATCTCTCAATAAGGATACAGCTCCTCTCGCTTTTTGCTCACCGCATTCCATATCATCCATAATCCGCTCCACGCCTTCGAGCCAAGATTCACCACATTCGAGCTACACCGTAGACTCCTCCAAAACTTTCGCATTATTTGCCTTAAGTCGCTCCGAAATTGACCCACGAGTTGTTGGCCCAATTCTAGTTCCAATGACCCTTTCCAAGACTCGCAGCATTGCTTGAGTCAATGCATGATCTTCTTCCATGTGATCGCGTGATCCCGCTTTCACTTTCAATTGACGCAAAAGGCCCACTTCCCAGATATGATTTGGTGCTTCATTGTAGCACCTCGGCCTCCGCCACGCCACGCTTCTACCGCGTCTATGACCACGCCCTCTAGTGCTCATGATAGCTTGTTCGCTTATCTGATTATAAGTTTTATGAATCAGAACTTTTGTTTCGGTGTTTATTAACGATATTTTATGAGATTTGAGATATAAAGTTGTTTTTCGCAACATATCCTATAGTCTCAATCTCTACAGTTTTTCACATCTAAAACTAGAAGTTCTAGAGTGTTCCTATGATCATATCATAGTAATCATTAAGTAGTAAATACTTACTTGACTTGTCGCCAGATGCTTGTGGTGCCATACTGATTTTTGAATGATTTCATATGTAAATTATTTATAACCCAAACCACGTACCAGTTTTTGAAACTGGCTCGATATTACTAAATGTAACACCCCAAACCCTATCTATGCGTTGAGACTAGATTTGGTTTGTTACATGAATCGAACTATTTTTAAATTTTGCAATAAGTTGAAGACTACAATATTAATTTTCGATTTTAATAAAATAGAAGAGTATTTGAATTTGATAAATATTAGAAAACATCATTGAAAAATATTATTTTATTATCAAAAACCTTTAGGTAATTTATTAAAGAGTTAACAATAATAAATATTATAAATGAATTTCATATACTTGAAAGCCCAAATTTATTTTAATAAAACATCATATAATCATAACCCATATTTTAAAAAAAATCCAAAGTATAGTTTAAAAGCAAACACACATAAAATCCATAAATTATTTATAGAGGCCATTATTACAACATCCCAAAATAGTAAAAATAATTATTAAAAGTTCGAGTTTAAATAACCCATATTTTGCAAGATGGCCTCCACGAAGTCATCCTCTACCAAGTCCACATCAATTTCCATTACCGAGATGGAAAAATTAAAAGGGTGAGTTACTTAGAACTCAAGCAGCAACTCACTTACCACCATTATTGGGCCGATCATCAAGATATTATGTCGGGCTTGAGCCCAATTACGTAATTCAACATTATATCATAAATTAAAATAATTAATAATGCATGTAAAATGTATTTCCCATCCCAAACCTAATATCCATCCGCTAACACCCCGCATCAACCATCACACCCTGTGGGGATCAAGTCAACCCACCCCGCCAACACACCAATCGTAGGCATCAAGCCTTTTTATAATTGTGGCAAAGCCACCGAACTAGAGGCAATAAGCCATTATTGTGGCAGAGCCACCGAACTAGAGGCAATAAGCCATTATTGTGGCAGAGCCACCGAACTAGATTTTTGGCAACTGGCCATTCTTTTCTTCATATAACCCACCCCATGCCATTATGCGTGTATAAAATATAAAATTTCTTAATAATGCAAACATGGTGGGTTTAACGATAAACATTTCATTTGGCCCATAAACATAATATAGCAATTTGTCTACTTAGCAGTTTAGTGGGCTTTGGCCCATTTACCGAACTAGAGTGTTTTGGCCCATTTTATCGAACTAGAGTATTTTGGCCCAATTTATCGAACTAGAGTATTTTGGCCCAATTTATCGAACTAGAGTATTTTGGCCCAATTTATCAAACTAGAGTATTTTATGCCCATTTTCACTAAACATCCAATTTACATAATAACGAATATTTTCTCGAGGCGTTTCGTAATTTTCACGATTTAGTCGTTTTACATATTTTCGTCAAAATATCAATTTTTACGTTTTACCGATCTAATCGCTTTTACGATTTACTTCCATACCGAATTGACATCCAACCGAGAAAATAATGAGTGTGAAGTTACACACCGCTACCGATAGTACTAATCCTTCTCGCTCCCCGCACCTAAAACATATTTTGATCCGTTAGACAACTATTTTGTAAAAATATTCTTAATCGATACTAGATCCAAAATCTTACCCTCTTGATTTTGAATCACTTGATTTTCGCTTCTCCTCGCTCATCGGTTCGTTAGTCACGAGAATCCACCAACGATAATGGCTCTGGAGTTCGTATTACTGAATAATGGACTTCCTTCTAAGATGGCCCGCAACCCGGTGGAAAATCTCTTGACGCCAAACCGCTCTTCGCTTGAATGGGGATTTACGGATCCGCCTCTTAACGTGACTAACCACCGCCCTTTTCTTCCCTATTTTGAAAGTCTTCAAAATCCAAAGGGATATTAGTTAGATCTAAATAATATGAAACAAAGACTAAGGGCTTTAAAAGATGTGATTTCCTTACCACAATAAAACGCTTCCAACGCTTTCTACAATTCTCCGATCACTTGAGTTCCGATCTCCGTTATTGCACTAAATAATAACGAAAGAAACGTTATTAGAATGAACGTTATATCGATCCAAAAAGGCCTCATAAAACCAATGATATTCGCCATGACACTAATAATAAATCGAAAATGGAAAAAACCCTTACCTATTTTCCACTACGAAAGGAAAGGATTGAGAATGTTGTTTAATTGATGAAAGATTCGCTATGTATGATCAAGGAAAAGAAAATAAATTTGGCTTATAGGCACATTAGCATTCTACCATAAGAGTGTAGATGGAGAGAATTTCAATTGAAAAGAAATAAAATAAAAGAAAAGATAGTGATGATGTTGCTTTGATTTCAAAGAGAATAGAAGAAAAGAAAAGAAAAGACGAGCTTTAAGAGAGGTGTATATTCGCAATGGCAAAAAGAAAAGAAAAAGATTGGCTTTTGGTATAGGTGATTTTTGGCACTCAAAGAAAAACACAAACAAGTACTAAAGCACTAAACAAAAATGACCAAATGGTCAAAATAATCAAGGCTTACCAATGCACAATTCGCCAAGGAGAGATAGGTTGAGAGAATTTGCAAAATTATGCACAAAACTAAAAATGACCAAAACAAAAGACTAAAATTCCTAGCCAAACTATCACCAAAATTGGCTCCCCCTAGCCATATTGTCAGTCCATATGCATGGTCCATTGGCCAAGATATTGTTTCCAAAATTCTTCCTTGATTTGTGCCTTATGTCCCCCCTATCCTTCCTTAAGTTTTTGATTCCATGCCATAAGTTAGTTGTTTCCTTAATCCATTGATACACTAACCAAAAATAACATGGTCAACACCTTCCATATATGTTCTTGGCCGACACTTTCTATCCATTTGCGTAAAATTAAAACAAAAATTCATCTAGGTGCTATACAAGGGATTCGAACCTCTTCCCTCTTACTATAACCCATGCGCCAACTCCACCTTACCATTTGCTCATCTTATGACACTCTTTAACACTTAATTTAACTTAAGTCTTAATGACCTTTGTTTCACTTCAATAAATTCTCAATTAATAAATTTTATTCCTTCTCCAAATCATGCTTTACCCTCTCTAGGACTTCAATAAGCACTAAAATAAAAACAAAAAATTTTTTCTTTAAAATCTAAACACCGATTTATGCAATTTAAATACTCGGATTTTTAGGGTGTTACAAAATCTCATCAGGGGTTAGTTTCGGCTTTTTAAACAAACAAGAATTAGATCTAATTATCAAAATAGGCCTTAGCCGAAAGCTATAGACACTTACCTTGTGGATTTTAAATCCCGAAACTCACCGAATAACTAGGGAACACGCGGACTATGGTGTACCTTCGGGAAAAGAACTTCTCCTTCCTTGTAGCCTACACTTAGAAAATCTCGAAAGATCTCTTCAAAGTTTCGGCAACCATGAACATTAATGGGATTAGCCCTAGATTTCGATAAGTCTAAAATATAAAAGGATGGAAACCAAACTTGGATCTTACCCTTATTTGAAGGAATCGATTGCACCTTCACTTCAACCTTCAAAGATTCGACTTAGAGACTTGATGAACAATCGGCTATGATTCCCTTATGTATTCGATTTTAAAGATGAAAGAAGAGAGGAAGAATAGGCTTAGAAGGAATCGGCTAGGAGGCTAAAAGAAAAGAAGAAAAAGAATGGATGCTCAAGAAGAATATTCGGCAGAGGAAAAGAGAGAGGGAGAATGAATAATGAATGGCCCTAGTCTCATCCTTTTATAGCCAAAATTACTAGGCCAAGAATCCTTAACTTGGCCACCACTCTTCCTTATTTTCCTAATTAAAGAATAATTCTTCATTTATCCACCTATTTAGCCAAATTTTAAAGAGAATTAAACTCTTCCCTTAAGAGTCCTTATGATCTTCTAATTAGCCGAGTTTTAAAGAGAGTGAAACTCCTCTTTTGCAAGCCTTGTGCCGTCCACCTCTTGGGCTTCTAGAAGCAAAATAAAACTTATTTTATTTGCTTCTTATGTGACTCGAACTCAAGCGCAACACCTTTGCATGTGGGCCATTTCACGAGGCCTTAAGTGGCATCTTCAGCTACTTTTCCAAGTCCGTTAATGGGTCAAATTTTACATACTTTATATTTTAGGGTCACCGCCCTAAGTTCCTTTGAACTTTTTAATTCGACATTTCGGTCATTTTAAGTTTCCAAAATTTTCACGGATTCAGAATTTGACATTTCCTAGGTTTCCAAAATGTTTAGTTTCCTCTTTAGCATAGTTTCCAAAATGTTTACTTTCCTCTTTGTCTTAGTTTCCAAAATGTTTACTTTCCTCTTTGGCTTAGTTTCCAAAATGTTCACTTTCCTAATTTACTTAGGTTTCCAAATGTTTACTTTCCTCTTTTAGCTTAGGTTTCCAAAATGTTCACTTTCCTCTTTTAACTAATTGTTCCATACATTTCCTTACATTTCCATACATTTCCATACATTTCCATACATTTCCATACATTTCCTTACATTTCCATTCATTTCCTTACATCTCCATACATTTCCATACATTTCCATACATTTCCTTACATTTCCATTCATTTCCTTACATCTCCATACATTTCCATACATTTCCATACATTTCCTTACATTTCCTTACATCTTAGGGTTCTTGAAACTCTTCAGAACACATCCAACACACCCACAGATCCCACTATCTCATGAATTACGCACGGACGCATAACCCCTAATCTAGGATGTTACATATATATTATACCTAATTTAGTTTTCTTACCTTCTCGGATCAACTGATTCAAATCCATCTTCCATTTTCTTTAACAATATATATTATTTAAATGTAAAATTTATATCAAAATAAACTGTTAATTAGGTATCCAATTGAACATTGAAGTTAAATTCAAGTACTAAATTGGGATAATAAAAAGAACTTAAGTACCAATTTGAACATTAGAACCAAACTCGGTATTAAATGATATATTAACCCATAGAAGAAAATCAAAACTAGCTTATATAGGATAGTGTGTTTTACATCTAACCACTTTGTATGCTATATTTTAATAATCTAACTATTAAATTTATCAATATTATAGAAATTTTCAACACAAAGTAGCACCGATAGAGCAATCAATGAATAGAAGAAAGGTAAAGCTTCGACAATGGAAAGCAGAACAAAAGGGGACTAAAAGGGGGAAACGATTTACCTTCCGACAATGGAAGCAGAACAAAAGTACATCGCAAAATGTATCGCGATCCAAGTGACAACGCACAAAATATCACCCTATTATTCAAGAATAATCAAAATAAAACAGAGTTATAAACATAAAATCCATTACAACGAAGCTTCAATTTTCTCAATTTTCAATCATTAACAAATTAATCGAAATGCAAAACCACCCATCGCTTGTTCACTTGCATGTTACCTTTTGGGAATCGAGATGTGCATGCTTTGACAATGGAGAAAGACAAGCTTGAAGGCGAAGGCGTTGGTGGCGGACGAAGAGAGGTGGAGCCGTGGAGGACAAAGAGCTTATTGATCGGGTGAAGTAGGATGGTGTCGGACTACAGAGAGGTATGAAATGAAGGGAGAAATCAAAGAAACAAAACCTTTAGGACTTTAGGGATTTCAGCAGAAGGGGAAATTATTTTCAGCAGAGAATGATGGGGAATTTCACTCAATCGGGTTTAAGGGTTGGGGAAATGGATGAGAGCAAAACGCGACGTTTAACTAAAAACAATTCAAGCTTTATGCGGCGTTTATACGATAGTGCCGTTATAGACAACCTATTATGCTTTCAAAATAAACGCCACTATAATAATGAAAACTACGTCGCCTTAATTAAAAATAAATAAAACATGTTTGCGGCGTTTTCAACAATACCGCTATATCCTTAACTTATTGCGGCGTTTGACAATTAAACGCCACTAAAATATTGAAAACTACGTCGCTTTTAATTAAAATAAATAAAATATGTTTGCGGCGTTTTCAAAAGCGCTATATCCTAACTTATTGCGGCGCTTGAAAATGAAACGCCACTAAAATCTGAAAACTACTTTGTTTTAATTAAAAATACATCAACATATTTGCGGCGTTTTTAACAAATACCGCTTATATCCATTACTTATTGCGGCTTTCAAAATAAACGCCACTAAAAAATGGGAAACTACATCGCTTTTGATTAAAATTACATACATATACTATGCGGCGTTTTTAAAAGCTACCGCTATATCCCACTTATTGGCGTTTTCAAAATAAACGCCACTAAAAATGGGAAACTACATCGTTTTAATTAAAATTACATACACATATTTGCGGCGTTTTTAAAAGCGCTATATCCTAACTTATTATGCGCTTGAAAAATAAACGCCACTAAAAATGGAAAACTACGTCGTTTTAATTAATATTACATACACATACTTGTCAGATTTTGCTGAAGTTACCGCTATATCCCAACTTATTGCGGCGTTTTTAAGATAAGCGCCACTAAAATATTGAAAACTACGTCATTTTAAATAAAAATACATGAACATATTTATGCATTTGTTTTTGAAAACGCCACTATTCTCAATTTTCAATTTTTTATTTTCACTTATTTTTAATTTCACATATTTTTTACTTATATTATCATTTTTATTTTTTAAATTTTTAAATATTAAACTTTTAAAAAAATTTGAAATTTTTCAAGATTTTTATAATTTTTAAACTTTTAACAAAACTATATTTATCTTATTATATATACATGTAATATCCTCTATCTCGATTTCAACCTATATTTTGAGTAAGAAATATTACATTTAAATACAACCATCGCTTAATTTAAATATTTATTTAAACACTTCATTTTAACATATTAATTTAAGCTTATTTGAAGTTTTTCAAATCATTTCTATACTTTCTTTTACAGTTTACAAATATTGGTAGGGTCTTTTAATTTGGATCAAAATAGAGTTTACAAATTCTAATTCAAGTGGCCAATGTTAGTGTAGTACAAAACATATATTTTAATATTAACCATAAATCCTCGTGAGAGATTTTGGTTTCGGATTTTGGGCCCTAAACCCTAAACCCTAAATCCTAAACTCCTAAACTTGAACCATAAACCCTAAAATCAAAACCTAACACATCAACCATTTCCCTAAACCCATACACTATAATCTATAAAGCTTAAACCTAAAACCCCAACCCATCAACCCAATACCGCTAAACACTAACATATATATTAACCACTATACAATAAACCCAAACAAATTCACCATTCTTAAACCCTAAATCCTACTTATGAGAGATTTCGCCAGTGATTTTGGGTCTTATAGCTAATACCCTAAAACCCTACACCCTACACCCTAAACCCTAAAACTTAAACCCTAGACCCTAAACCCTTATAAACTTAAACCATAAACCCTAAACTCAAAAACCCAACACATTCACCATTCCTTCTAAACCCCTGACCCTAAACCTATAAACCCTAAACCCATAAACCCAAAACCCAAAACCCAAAACCCAAAACCATAACCCATTAACCATTTCCTCCTAAATCCTTAACCCTAAACTTTAACCCCTAACCATTAACACTTAAACCTTAATTAATACTAGTAATTAAGCCTTAAACCTTAAATTATTTAGATAAGTTTTGAATATTATACAATATTTCTTTCAATATTTTAATAAATTTAAATAACATTTAAATATATATAAAGCTTATCTATTATCTTTTAAATAATGTAAAGTATAATTATAATTTGGTATAAGTACTCCTTATATTCACAAATTTGGAATTTGGTCAATATGCTTTTATTTTTAGGAGTTTAATCTCGCTTTCTTTTCTTATTTATCAATTTAGGTTCAACTATTAACACTCATGAAACCCTAACACATGCATCCCCTAATAAACCTTACACTTTAAACTATATATATATGCTAAACCGTAATCCCAAACTATGATGATAATTAATTTAATATTTTCAAATTAATATATATCTTTTACGATTATATAATAAATTATTTAATATATCAATTTAAAAATCCAAAAATTGGTAAAGAAAGGACTTATAGCGGCTGCTTTTACAAAAGCGCCGCCAATGGTCGAACTTATCGCATTTTTTTAAAGTTACCGCTAAAGGTCGGACTTATAGCGGCGTTTCGAAAGCCGCTAAAGATCGGACTTATAGCGGCTTTTAAGAAAGCGCCGCTAAAGGTCGGACTTATAGCGGCGTTTTAGAAAGCGCGCTAAAGGTCGAACTTATATGGCGTTTTCAGAAGCGCCGCTAAAGGTCGGACTCATAGCGTAGTTTTTCGTGAAGCGCTAAAGGTCGACTTATAGCGCTTTTGATAATAAACGCTGCTATATATCATTTTTATCGGTGTTTGTTAAATAAACGCCGCTATTACACATTTTTTAGCGGCGGTGTCCTTAAAACGCCGCTTCTATATAATAATTGCGGCGTTTTTATTTAAAACGCCACTAAAAATGCCGCTAAAAGTCTGTTTTGCTGTAGTGACTCTGAGTGTGTGCCTGTGTATAGCCGAAATTTGGAAGGAGAATTATCATCTTTTCCATTTATTTTTCCCACTTTTTCATCTTTTCTCTCAAGCCAAAATTCTTTTCTCTCTTTTCTCTCTTCTAGCCGAAATTCCCTAGCCTTCTTCTCTTCTCCAATATCTTCCTGAAAGCTGAATTCTTCTTACTCATATTCCTCCTCCATAACCGAATCTACTAGGGAGGTTTCTGTTTCCCGAAGGTGCACCATAAGCCGCATACTCCTTAGTAATCTGGTGAGTTTTGGGATTTTATTCTATACTATTTCACTTTTTTTTCATTAATATCTAACCCAAAACACTTGTTTAAGGTTTGTCGATTTTCCCTCTCTGCTTCTAGTAGCCGAATCTGTCCCATTAAAGGTCCTCTGTGCCAATTTGGTGAGAAAGCCAAGGTAGGTAAAGGTCAGTTCGGCCGAATGGTTTTATTGTTGTTCTTTTGACTTTGGCCGAATGTGATTGGTACTCATTTGATTGCGTATAAAGGATTGGTTTAATACTTGGGTGTTGGCCGAATGTAGGGAGGTTGGTGGAGACATCTTCTTGAAAACTTTCGGGATCCGACAGTTTAGGTAAGGTTGCGATTTAAAACTATAAGTAAGTAATTAATTAGATCTCACCATTTAATTTCGGTTAGTAACCAAGGGGTTATTATGGACAATAATAACAGACTAGCAATAGGAGCGGTTGAATCTGTAAACCCAACGCCAAAGTAGCATAGAAGCAGTAGTACAAAAACCAGATGTGTAACTCTTACACACTTTCTTACTTAATATGTGTTAATGTTGTGTGTTGTTTAAAAGCCAGAATGACGTCTATGGTTATTGAAATACCCTTTTGAGTAAAAGCGTGGATGCCGGGTAAGTTGTTACTATTACTCGCATTGTATGTGATCTATGAAAGCATGTTATCTTGTATACATAATTTAGTATGTTAAAAATGATCATACTGATGTTGTTACCATAAATATGTGTTATGGGTGATGAGAGGAGGGGGAAGTATGATCTATCAGACTGTCACCAGTGATTTGCTATCACACAGTGGGTTGGCCCCACATATGTTTAAAATTGTGACTAAGTCTCAGTGGTTTGGCACCACCAGTGGTTTGGTACCACAAATGTATCTCTTTTGTAACTTTGGTTACCAGTGTTTTGGCACCACTAGTGGTTTGGTACCACAAGGGGTAGATTTGGGAGACTCGGATGGATACTAGGTTGGATGGGTTGCATGACTTGCATATTAATGTATGAATTTGTGTAAGGGCATAATTTCTTTGGGATGGGGATTTATACACTGAGTCTCGGTGACTCACCCCTTTCCATTACATTTTGCAGATCAGGCCTAGATCGTGGATATGGAGCCGGAGAGGACTCGAGGTGGCCATGCACAACATTTGGTTTATCACAAAATTTCCATTCGAACTTAGTATTTTGTTTAATTTTGGTTCACAGTTATGTAATAAGGCCGCCTAAACTTTATTTTGGGTTTGTTTTTATTTAGTAGACTCTAAAGTTCATATTTACTATGCCAATTAAACTAGGAATTGAATGTTTGAAAAACTAAATAAGTACTTGTTTTTATATATAATGCCTAAGTAAATAATACAAAATATCAACATGTTTTGCACCTTTCCAAAACACCTCGACGTTTTCTGAAAAAAATTATTAGTTTTACAACGACTTTTCCTTTTCAAAAATCAACGAATCGATTTTAAAGCATTTTTTTTCCTTTCTGTGGCACGTCAAATCCGATTGTAGCGTTTAGACCGGGTTTGGGGTGTTACAATAAGTCTCGAACCATCAAAGGGCAATTCTTGTACACTTTATCAACTAGTACACATCGACCCAAGGGGTTTGAAACTCGAATCACAAACTCAATGGACTCAACAGGTAGAGTCTTACTGGATACTAATGTTTCACACACATATGAATGAGTTGAGCCGGGATCAATCTGTAACATCCCCAAACCCGGCCCACGAGCCTTGACCGGATCTGGTTATGTCACTGCGGAATGACGATTGAAAATTTTTGTCTTTAGAATAAAACTTGAAAATTTTGTTTATTTTCGAGAAGTAATTCCATTAAAATTATTAAATAATAAGCTTGGTTTGAATTAAAGCTTTATTATATTTTATTAAAAGATAAATCATTTGTAAAAATATTTCTAAGTACGATATAAATTCTGTCATCCATAAAAAAAATACTTTAAACAAAAGTGGCCCTTATTACAACCAATATTAAACAAAACACTTAGTATTAAAATTGCTTAAAAAAATAATTAAATTAATCTCCTTCTGCATGGGCCACCTTGCATCCTCTCCGACCCGGTCCGATCAACAAGTCACCTGCGATGTTGGATAAATAATTGGGTGAGTCATAATGACTCAGTGTGTAATTAAAACCATCGAAATCCACCCACATGCTAGCCACATAACATCCCAATTATCAAATGCAACATGTAAATATAACCATTTAGACATTACCATAATCTGGGCTTGGCCCACAATCAAATCATATTCAAGCTTTCGGCTAGGCCCTTTCTCATTAATTCATCGACATCGGGCTTGGCCCATTTCCACGTATGTTCTCAAAACATACCTATTCATATTTCATATTGGGCTTGGCCCATTACCATATCAATTCATAACAAAACCATGCAATCATGAAACCCAACCCAATCCTAAGGTCCATCCGCTACACACCCCTTAACCAAACCTACCACACACCGGGGACTATCGAGTCACCTCTCCTTTTCCCTCCAAAAGGCAACTAATGCCATCCACGATGTAGCGATTGCTAACATCAAACCACGATGGAGCACACAAGAATCCATCAAGCCACGATATGGCATAAGCCGATATCACCAAGGTAACCACGCGAACTAAATCAGAAGATCCACAACGCGACCTCGGCCAACGCCAATCCACGATGTAGCACAAAGTCGACATCAACCACGCATCAAGTACACACCGCACCTTCTTTCAAAACCCACCCATGCACATGTAACATAATATGATGCTGAAATGATGCATGTACATGATATTCACAAATATAGGCATGCTCACATAGTTAAAATCAATTGCCACATATTAGCCAATTTGCTACTAACCTAATCGTCATCATACCCCTTTAGGGTATCCATTACACATATGGCAATCGCATTCATTAGTAAACATATAGCACAACAGAGATCATACAAATCCCTAAACAATGGTCTAACTACACACCTTATAACTCAAGCTCTAAACCTCGATCCCGACGCTATCGCTTAGCGAGACTACAGTTATCCGCCTATCGTTTTCCATTGCACGCCCACACCCGGTGGCCAATCTCGCATGCAAGTAAACCGATCTCTTTTGAACTTCGGATGGGAGCTTTCCTTTCTCCTCTTGACTGGTCGTAGCCTCCATCAACACACTTAATCAGAACAACGGTTAAATCCCAACTCATACATCCAAATATTAAACCTTACTAAATATCTTTACCTCAACTGGTCGAATCCCGAAACGCTACTTAAAGCTTCCGCAAACGTTGACTAAACCACTCCAAAGAAAGTCTCCTGCGTTAGGCTCTTCTCCTACAATCGGCCTTAGCATCAAATACTTAACAACCTTAGTCTTAATCGAATACCAAATACATAACTTACCAAAATAAACCCTTACCAAGTCGATCGCTAGCAATCGAGGCTTGATGAATACCTCAAAATCCTAGAGTACCTTCAACAACGATTGCAACGAAAACCCAAGAGATCTATGCTAATATTCGCCAAGGTGCTACCAAATTGAAGAAAGGAAATTCGGCACAAGGGTGGGGTGTAGATTCTGCTAACAAAAGAAACCCAATGGAAAGGGAATAGGGTTTCTACCAAAAGGTTTGAAAAGAGGAAAGAAAGGTATAGGGTGCACTTTTGATTTAGCACCAAATGGAAGAGAAGAGAGATGAAAGGGTGAGTGATTTCGGCCAAGGATTAAAAGAATAAAAAGAAGGAAGATAGCAATGAAGGTTTCGGCTTAGGGAAAATGAGGAGAACAAATGGAGAATTTGTGAAGCAAAATTCGGCAAGAGGGCAAATGGGAAAAAGGCAAAAAGGTGAGCACTTCCCCCCTATTTAAAGAGTTCGGCACCCCCTCCCCTTGAAGACTCCAAAATCTGGCCATCACCTACTAATTCAATCTAATTTGCATTAGTCCTCTTCTCCAATTTATCCCATATTCTATCTCCTTATCAAATTTCAAATAAACCAATCACAACTCTTATTTACTAATTTAAACTAAATAAAATAATCCTACAATTATCTAAAATAAATAAAGTAAATTATCACTTACTTACCAACCAACACAAAAAAAATAAAACAAAGAAATGCTTAATCCAATGCGACTCCCGGTGCCCTCCACCTTCACGCCACCTCTTCATGTCAGCAGCAAAAGAAAACCCCACCTGCAGCCTCCATGATTCGAACGCAGGACCTGGGGGAACCAACGACCCAGTAGCGCCCCAGGCCATTCGGCCTAGGCGTTGTTTTTGTGTTTTAAACGCGCAATATATTCTTTTAAGCCCTTTCCATCTCCAACGCCCGCTTGCAAAATAAATATCAAAATTCTGCCTCCTTGCGCCTCGAACTCATGACCGCACCTAGCGCCTTTCAAGTAGCGCCACCACTTCGCCCCACCGCCTTTCATGTCCAAAAGCCCCAACATTTAACTTTAAACCCTTCCTACTCCAGCCCATCACCAAATAACAAAAATAAAATGCCAAATGCTATCGCTCCCACTCGAACCAGTACCCTTGCTCCCTTCAATACCAAGTAAAGCATGAGTGCCACTTTGCCAACCGAACTTCCATGTACACCAAGCCACACCATTAACTTTAAGGCATACTTAGCCCGCCCTTGACGCACAAAATAACACAAAATTGTCGCCCAAAGACTAACCTTGACCCCTTAGCGCCACCTTCCCAAGCCCAAGCAAGCGCCTTTCATGCCACTTTGCCAACTCCTTTCTTGCGCCATAAACTCCATAAAATTATTTTAAGGCCTTCCCGCCTATTCCCTTTCATCCAAGCATTTCTAAAATCCTAAAACTCATCCAAGCACTCCCAAAACCTACTAACACTCGAATTACACACAACCGTGATAGCCCCTAAAACCGTGGTGTTACAATTCTACCCTCCTTAAAATACTTTCGTCCTCGAAATTACTTTACTAACTAACGTCCGTACAACCTATCTTACCACCTTACGCTTATGTTTGCAGACTCGATCTTACTAAGACTATCATACCTTCCCAACACGGTTTCTAAGTTCGCATTCAAAATTCAAAACACCTCTCTTAGCAACACGAAAAGACTAATTCACGTGCAAGCAAAGCAATCAAAGCATATACCAAAGCAAAGGAGCTTACGATATTACATCCTTGGTTGACTTTGATCGAACCATTCCTCTATGGCTCGAACCACCACCCCTCGTCGCTCGAGGACAATTCTTAACCAGATGTGCCTTAGATCCACACCGAAAGCATTCTTTACTATTTCCCCAACACTCTCCTGTGTGAGGTCTTCCACACCGAGCACAAGGACGATTCCGATCCACTGGTACAAGTGCACTTACTGTGGTTCTCGGTCCTCGGTCTTTTTCTCGCCATTACCAAATGATACCGATGGTCCAACATTTCTCTTATTCTCGTTCCTATTCTTCTCTCGATTTTCTCTTATAGTCTTCTTAACCTCTTCAGCGATCCGAGCTTTCTCCACTAAAATGGCAAAGTCTCTTTCTCTGTGCGGAGCGATCAACTCCCGCAACTCATCTCGTAGCCCATCTTCGAATCGAACACTCCTTTCGAATCAAGAGCCACGATTCCTTTGGCATCGACTTAGTCACACAAACTCAGCTTCATATTCCGCTACCGACTTATTCCCTTGCACTAGATTTAGAAACGCTTTCCTTTGCGAGTCCAAATAACTGGCTCCTACATACTTCCCTTCGAACTTGGCCTTAAAGAAATCCCAATCCAGTCGATCCGCCGGTACACCTTACTTGACAGTGAGCCACCAACGATAAGCTTCGTCGCGAAGCAATGAAGCAGCCCTTCACTTTTCTTCATTGGTACAATCCAAATCGTCCATGATTCTTTCAAGCGCTTCTAGCCAATACTCGCTACGCTCGAGCTACTCCCGACACTCCTCTAAATATCTCGGCTCCGTTCGATCTAAGCCTTTCCGATACCGACTTTCGAGTTCCATTTCCTCTACTAACTCTCGCTACTCGCTCTAGCACTCGCAACATGGCTCTGCGATCTATGCGTCATCTTCTCCTATTCGATCTTGCTCCTCCACGTCCATTTGTTGGCGGACTTCATTTTCGACCCATGGCTGACCCTATCGGTTCCGATGTCGCCATTCTACCTCATCAAGGCCCCTAGAACTCATCTCTATCATCTTGATTTATCCGATTAAGAAGTTTTATGCATTAGTAATTGTTCCACTATTTAACCGCGAGCATATTTTATGAATGAAAGATTTTAGAAGTAGTTCTTTCGATCACACAAGGTTTCAGTTCAAATTCGTTATTCTAATTCAGAGAATCACTTTCACATTCATCAATAGAAACACCTTCATTTCTCAATGAAGACACATTCATTCATCATCAAAACACATTCATTTCCTCAAGAGAGGCACATTCGATGGTATCTACCACACACATTCACTATTCGACCTTCCCGCCTGCTTTCTACCCTGTGGGTATTTCCGTTATTTTGTCCACAGGACATTCCGTAATAAACCGTGGAAATTTTAAAACTTAACAAACCAGAACATTTTGAAATTTCCACATCGGGAGGGTATTTCTGAAAATTTGTCAAATTAGAGATACAGGAGAATTTTGGAAACCAGGGGTATTTTAGTAATTTTGTCAACCAGGGTAATTTTGTAAATTTCAAAAGTCGGGGTATTATTTTAAAATACAAAAACTTGGATACTTTTGCAAAGTGAGAGAATTTTATTAAAGTTGGGGTTAACTCAGAAATTTTGAAAGTCAGGGGCATTTTAGTAATTTTCAACACAGGGGTATTTTTGTAAATTTTCCCAAATCGGGGTATATTGATATTTTGAACACTAGAGATTTTAATATTTTCAAAGTGAAAATCATTTTAACAAAAGTTGAGTGTAGTGTGGTAATTTTGTAATCTGAGGGCATTTTGTAATCTTGCCACTAGGGCATTTTGGTAATTTTGGTAAATCGAAAAAATGTTTTTTGTTTTTTTTCAAAACCAGATTTAGGGTTTACAAACCAAAAGGGTAAATTTAAAATTATAAAACCAAGAATTTTAAACAAGAAGGCTAATCCTTTCGGGTTTTAAGAATTGGTTTAGCCTATGAACAAGTCCTCTTGGTTAAGGTGAACCGTAGCTACGCACCATGTAGGATTCAAGTGGAGAGGAGGTGAGTCACGCGGACTGCTTAAATACCAAGCTCCCACCTGAATACAACCCCAAGACATGCGCACCAGGGTTGCCACACCTTAACTCGGCGACTTGCTTCACAGTGGGTTTAATAATCCTTAAGTCTTATGCATATGTTTGGGTAGACTAGTCCTAGGGTCCAAAAAGCCCTAAATTTCTAATCTACGAGCCCAAACTAAGCCCATAATAATTCATAATAGTAAAGCACTTCAAAAGTCTGAAGTACTTACCTGGTGGACTTCGGGTCGGAGGTACAGGTGCCATGCCAGAATACCCTAAAAAGTTTCTTAAAAGCCCATATTTTGAAAAGCCCATTTGAAAAGCCCATTTGAAAATGTTTTTGGGCCCAAAACCCTCAAAGCTGAGTTTTGAATCTGCTCGATACCAATCAGAATATCCCAAACCCGCCCACGAGCCTTGACCGGATCTGGTTATGTCATGCGGAATGATGATTGAAAATTTTGTCTTTAGAATAAAACTTGAAAATTTTGTTTATTTTAGAAGTAATTCCATTAAAATTATTAAATAATAAGCTTGGTTTGAATTAAAGCTTTATTATATTTTATTAAAAGATAAATCATTTGTAAAAATATTTCTAAGTACGATATAAATTACATCATCCATAAAAAAAAAATACTTTAAACAAAAGTGGCCTTATTACAACCAATATTAAACAAAACACTTAGTATTAAAATTGCTTAAAAATAATTAAATTAATCTCCTTCGCATGGGCCACCTTGCATCCTCTCCGACCCGGTCCGATCAACAAGTCACTGCGATGTTGGATAAATAATTGGGTGAGTCATAATGACTCAAAGGTGTAATTAAAACCATCGAAATCCACCCACATGCTAGCCACATAACATCCCAATTATCAAATGCAACATGTAAATATAACCATTTAGACATTACCATGATCTGGGCTTGGCCCACAATCAAATCATATTCAAGCACTGGGCTAGGCCCTTTTCTCATTAATTCACTGATTACTGGGCTTGGCCCATTTCCACGTATGTTCTCAAAACATACCTATTCATATTTCATATTGGGCTTGGCCCATTACCATATCAATTCATAACAAAACCATGCAATCATGAAACCCAACCCAATCCTAAGGTCCATCCGCTACACACCCCCTTAACCAGCCTACCACACACCAGGGGACTATCGAGTCACCCTCTCCTTTTCCCTCCAAAAAGGCAACCAATGCCATCCACGATGTAGCGATTGCTAACATCAAACCACGATGGAGCACACAAGAATCCATCAAGCCACGATATGGCATAAGTCGATATCACCAAGGTAACCACGCGAACTAAATCAGAAGATCCACAACGCGACCTCGGCCACGCTAATCCACGATGTAGCACAAAGTCGACATCAACCACGCACTCAAGTACACCTGCACCTTCTTTCAAAAACCCACCCATGCACATGTAACATAATATGATGCTGAAATGATGCATGTACATGATATTCACAAATATAGGCATGCTCACATAGTTAAAATCAATTGCCACATATTAGCCAATTTGCTACTAACTCGATCGTCATCATACCCCTTTAGGGTATCCATTACACATATGGCAATCGCATTCATTAGTAAACATATAGCACAATGAGATCATACAAATCCTTAAACAATGGTCTAACTACACACCTTATAACCTCAAGCTCTAAACCTCGATCCCGACGCTATCGCTTAGCGAGACTACCGTTATCCGTCTATCGTTTTCGTTGCACGCCCACACCCGGTGGCCAATCTCGTGCAAACAAACCGATCTCTTTTGAACTTGGGATGGGAGCTTTCCTTTCTCCTCTTGACCGGTCGTAGCCTCCATCAACACACTTAATCGTAACAACGGTTAAATCCCAACTCATACATCCAAATATTAAACCTTACTAAATATCTTTACCTCAACTGGTCGAATCTCAAACGCTACTTAAAGCTTCCGCAAACGTTGACTAAACCACTCCAAAGAAAGTCTCTGCGTTAGGCTCTTCTCCTACAATCGGCCTTAGCATCAAATACTTAACAACCTTAGTCTTAATCGAATACCAAATACATAACTTACCAAAATAAACCCTTACCAAGTCGATCGCTAGCAATCGAGGCTTGGTGAATACCTCAAAATCCTAGAGTACCTTCAACAACGATTGCAACGAAAACCCAAGAGATCTATGCTAATATTCGCCAAGGTGCTACCAAATTGAAGAAAGGAAATTCAAGCACAAGGGTGGGGTGTAGATTCGCTAACAAAAGAAACCCAATGGAAAGGGAATAGGGGTTTCGGTCAAAAGGTTTGAAAAGAGGAAAGAAAGGTATAGGGGTGCACTTTTGATTTAGCACCAAATGGAAGAGAAGAGAGATGAAAGGGTGAGTGATTTCGGCCAAGGATTAAAAGAATAAAAAGAAGGAAGATAGCAATGAAGGTTTCAGCTTAGGGAAAATGAGGAGAACAAATGGAGAATTTGTGAAGCAAAATTTAAGCAAGAGGGCAAATGGGAAAAAGGCAAAAAGGTGAGCACTTCCCCTATTTAAAGAGTTCGCACCCTCCCTTGAAGACTCCAAAATCTGGCCATCACCTACTAATTCAATCTAATTTGCATTAGTCCTCTTCTCCAATTTATCCCATATTCTATCTCCTTATCAAATTTCAAATAAACCAATCACAACTCTTATTTACTAATTTAAACTAAATAAAATAATCCTACAATTATCTAAAATAAATAAAGTAAATTATCACTTACTTACCAACCGAACACAAAAAAAATAAAACAAAGAAGACTTAATCCAATGCAGCTCCCTGGTGCCCTCCACCTTCACGCCACCTCTTCATGTCAAGAAGAAAGAAAACCCCACTGCAGCCTCCATGATTCGAACGCAGGACCTGGGGGAACCAACGACCAAGATGGCGCTTCAGCCATTCGGCCTAGGCGTTGTTTTTGTGTTTTAAACGCGTAATATATTCTTTTAAGCCCTTTCCATCTCCAACGCCCGCTTGCAAAATAAATATCAAAATTTCGCCTCCTTGCGCCTCGAACTCGCGACCGCACCTAGCGCCTTTCAAGTAGCGCCCACCACTTCGCCCACCGCCTTTCATGTCCACAAAGCCCCAACATTTAACTTTAAACCCTTCCTACTCCAGCCCATCACCAAATAACAAAATAAAACGCCAAATGCTATCGCCCCACTCAACCAAATACTTTGCTCCCTTCAGCCAAGTAAAGCATGAGTGCCACTTTGCCAATCGAACTTCCATGTACACCAAGCCACACCATTAACTTTAAGGCATACTTAGCCCAGCCCTTGACGCACAAAATAACACAAAATTGTCGCCTCAAAGAATAACCTTTGACCCTTAGCGCCACCTTCCCAAGCCCCAAGCGCTTTCATGCCACTTTGCCAACTCCTTTCTTGCGCCATAAACTCCATAAAATTATTTTAAGGCCTTCTCGCCTATTCCCTTTCATCCAAGCATTTCTAAAATCCCTAAAACTCATCCAAGCACTCCCAAAACCTACTAACACTGAATTACACACAACTCGTGATAGCCCCTAAAACCGTGGTGTTACAATTCTACCCTCCTTAAAATACTTTCGTCCTCGAAATTACTTTACTAACGAACGTCCAGACAACCTATCTTACCACCTTACGCTTATGTCACAGACTCGATCTTACTAAGACTATCATACCTTCCCAACACGGCTTCTAAGTTCGCATTCAAAAATTCAAAACACCTCTTAGCAATACGTAAAAGACTAATTCACAGTGCAAGCAAAGCAATCAAAGCATATACCAAAGCAAAGGAGCTTACCGATATTACATCCTTGGTTGACTTTGATCGAATCATTCCTCTATGGCTCGAACCACCACCCCTCGTCGCCGAGGACAATTCTTAACCAGATGTGCCTTAGATCCACAATCAAAGCATTCTTTACTATTTCCCCAACACTCTCCTGTGTGAGGTCTTCCACACCGAGCACAAGGACGATTCCGATCCACTGGTACAAGTGCACTTACAGGGTTCTCGGTCCTCGGTCTTTTCTGGCCATTACCAAATGATACTGATGGTCCAACATTTCTCTTATTCTCGTTCCTATTCTTCTCTCGATTTTCTCTTATAGTCTTCTTAACCTCTTCTGCGATCCGAGCTTTCTCCACTAAAATGGCAAAGTCTCTTTCTCTGTGCGGAGCGATCAACTCCCGCAACTCATCTCGTAGCCCATCTTCGAATCAAACACTCTTTCAGAATCGGTAGCCACGATTCCTTTGGCATCGACTTAGTCGCACAAACTCGCCTTCATATTCCGCTACCGACTTATTCCTTGCACTAGATTTAGAACGCTTTCTTTGCGAGTCCAAATAACGGCTCCTACATACTTCCTTCGAACTTGGCCTTAAAGAAATCCCAATCCAATCGATCCCGCAGACACCTTACTTGACGGTGAGCCACTAACGATAAGCTTCGTCGCAAGCAACGAAACAGCGCTTCTTCACTTTTCTTCATTGGTACAATCCAAACCGTCCATGATTCTTTCAATCGCTTCTAGCCAATACTCCGCCACGCTCGAGCTACTCCCGACACTCTCTAAATATCTCTATCCGCTCGATCTAAGCCTTTCCGATACCGACTTTCGAAGTTCCATTTCCTCTACTAACTCTCGCTATCGCTTTAGCACTCGCAACATGGCCCGCGATATCTGCGTCATCTTCTCCGGTCCGATCTTGCTCCTCCACGCCCATCTTGGCGGACTTCATTTTTCGACCCATGGCTGACCCTATATTTGCCCGATGTCGCCATTCTACCTCATCAAGGCCCCTAGAACTCATCTCTATCGCCTTGATTTATCTGATTAAGAAGTTTTATGCATTAGTAATTGTTCCACTATTTAACCATGAGCATATTTTATGAATGAAAGATTTTAGAAGTAGTTCTTCGATCACACAAGGTTTCAGTTCAAATTCGTTATTCTAATTCAGAGAATCACTTTCACATTCATCAATAGAAACACCTTCATTTCTCAATGAAGACACATTCATTCATCATCAAAACACATTCATTTCCTCAGCAGAGGCACATTCAGTGGTATCTACCACACACATTCACTATTCAGACCTTCCTGCCCGTTTCTACCCCAGGGGTATTTCCGTTATTTTGTCCTACAGGGACATTCCCGTAATAAACCAGGGAAATTTTAAAACTTAACAAACCAGAACATTTTGAAATTTCCACATCGGGAGGGTATTTCTGAAAATTTATCAAATTAGAGATACAGCAGAATTTTGGAAACCAGGGGTATTTTAGTAATTTTGTCAACCAGGGTAATTTTGTAAATTTCAAAAGTCGGGGTATTATTTTAAAATACAAAAACTTGGATACTTTTGCAAAGTGAGAGAATTTTATTAAAGTTGGGGTTAACTCAGAAATTTTAAAAGTCAGGGGCATTTTAGTAATTTTCAACACAGGGGTATTTTTGTAAATTTTCCCAAATCGGGGTATATTGATATTTTGAACACTAGAGATTTTAATATTTTTCAAAGTGAAAATCATTTTAACAAAAGTTGAGTGTAGTGTGGTAATTTTGTAATACAGGGGCATTTTTGTAATCTTGCCACTAGGGCATTTTGGTAATTTTGGTAAATCGAAAAAAATGTTTTTTTTTTTTTTTCAAAACCAGATTTAGGGTTTACAAACCAAAAAGGGTAAATTTAAAAATTATAAAACCAAGAATTTTAAAACAAGAAGGCTAATCCTTTCGGGTTTTAAGAATTGGTTTAGCTTTATGAACAAGTCCTCTTGGTTAAGGTGAACCAGTAGCTACGCACTGTAGGATTCAAGTGGAGAGGAGGTGAGTCACGCGGATCGCTTAAATACCAAGCTCCCACCGAATACCACTCCTAGACATGCGACACAAGTTGCCACACCTTAACTCGGCGACTTGCTTGCAGGTGGGTTTAATAATCCTTAAGTCTTATGCATATGTTTGGGTAGACTAGTCCTAGGGTCCAAAAGCCCTAAATTTCTAATCTACGAGCCCAAACTAAGCCCATAATAATTATAATAGTAAAGCACTTCAAAAGTCCAAGTACTTACCGGTGGACTTGGCCTGAGGTACAGTGCCATGCCGAATACCCTAAAAGTTTCTTAAAAGCCCATATTTTGAAAAGCCCATTTGAAAAGCCCATTTGAAAATGTTTTGGGCCCAAAACCCTCAAAGTCGAAGTTTTGAATCGGCTCGATACCAATCAGAATATCCCCAAACCCGCCCACGAGCCTTGACCGGATCTCGGTTATGTCACTGCTGAATGACGATTGAAAATTTTTGTCTTTAGAATAAAACTTGAAAATTTTGTTTATTTTAGAAGTAATTCCATTAAAAATTATTAAATAATAAGCTTGGTTTGAATTAAAGCTTTATTATATTTTATTAAAAGATAAATCATATGTAAAAATATTTCTAAGTACGATATAAATTCATCATCCATAAAAAAATACTTTAAACAAAAGTGGCCCTTATTACAACCAATATTAAACAAAACACTTAGTATTAAAATTGCTTAAAAATAATTAAATTAATCTCCTTCGCATGGGCCACCTTGCATCCTCTCCGACCCGGTCCGATCAACAAGTCACTGCGATGTTGGATAAATAATTGGGTGAGTCATAATGACTCAAAGGTGTAATTAAAACCATCGAAATCCACCCACATGCTAGCCACATAACATCCCAATTATCAAATGCAACATGTAAATATAACCATTTAGACATTACCATAAACTGGCTTGGCCCACAATCAAATCATATTCAAGCACCGGGCTAGGCCCTTTCTCATTAATTCATCGACATCGGGCTTGGCCCATTTCCACGTATGTTCTCAAAACATACCTATTCATATTTCATATTGGGCTTGGCCCATTACCATATCAATTCATAACAAAACCATGCAATCATGAAACCCAACCCAATCCTAAGGTCCATCCGCTACACACCCCTTAACCACCTACCACACACCGGGGACTATCGAGTCACCTCTCCTTTTCCCTCCAAAAGGCAACCAATGCCATCCACGATGTAGCGCGATAGCTAACATCAAACCACGATGGAGCACACAAGAATCCATCAAGCCACGATATGGCATAAGCCGATATCACCAAGGTAACCACCGAACTAAATCAGAAGATCCACAACGTGACCTCGGCCGGCGCCAATCCACGATGTAGCACAAAGTCGACATCAACCACGCATCAAGTACACCCGCACCTTCTTTCAAAACCCACCCATGCACATGTAACATAATATGATCTTTGAAATGATGCATGTACATGATATTCACAAATATAGGCATGCTCACATAGTTAAAATCAATTGCCACATATTAGCCAATTTGCTACTAACTCGATCGCCATCATACCCTTTAGGGTATCCATTACACATATGGCAATCGCATTCATTAGTAAACATATAGCACAACAGAGATCATACAAATCCTTAAACAATGGTCTAACTACACACCTTATAACTCAAGCTCTAAACCCTCGATCCCGACGCTATCGTTTAGCGAGACTACAAGATATCATCTATCGTTTTCCGTTGCACGCCCACACCCCAAGTGGCCAATCTCGCATGCAATGAGAAACCGATCTCTTTTGAACTTCGGGATGGGAGCTTTCCCTTTCTCCTCTTGATGGTCGTAGCCTCCATCAACACACTTAATCGTAACAACGGTTAAATCCCAACTCATACATCCAAATATTAAATCTTACTAAATATCTTTACCTCAACGGTCGAATCAAACGCTACTTAAAGCTTCCGCAAACGTTGACTAAACCACTCCAAAGAAAGTCTCTGCGTTAGGCTCTTCTCCTACAATCGGCCTTAGCATCAAATACTTAACAACCTTAGTCTTAATCGAATACCAAATACATAACCTACCAAAATAAACCCTTACCAAGTCGACTACTAGCAACTGAGGCTTGACTGAATACCTCAAAATCCTAGAGTACCTTCAACAACGATTGCAACAAAAACCCGAAGAGATCTATGCTAATATTCGCCAAGGTGCTACCAAATTGAAGAAAGGAAATTCGGCACAAGGGTGGGGTGTAGATTCGGCTAACAAAAGAAACCCAATGGAAAGGGAATAGGGTTTCGGCCAAAAGTTTGAAAAGAGGAAAGAAAGGTATAGGGGTGCACTTTTGATTTAGCACCAAATGGAAGAGAAGAGAGATGAAAGGGTGAGTGATTTGCCAAGGATTAAAAGAATAAAAAGAAGAAAGATAGCAATGAAGGTTTGACTTAGGAAAATGAGGAGAACAAATGGAGAATTTGTGAAGCAAAATTGACAAGAGGGCAAATGGGAAAAGGCAAAAGGTGAGCACTTCCCCTATTTAAAGAGTTCAAGACCCCTCCCTTGAAGACTCCAAAATCTGGCCATCACCTACTAATTCAATCTAATTTGCATTAGTCCTCTTCTCCAATTTATCCCATATTCTATCTCCTTATCAAATTTCAAATAAACCAATCACAACTCTTATTTACTAATTTAAACTAAATAAAATAATCCTACAATTATCTAAAATAAATAAAGTAAATTATCACTTACTTACCAACCGAACACAAAAAAAAATAAAACAGCAGCAGCTTAATCCAATGCAGCTCCCTGGTGCCCTCCACCTTCACGCCACCTCTTCATGTCAGCATCAAAAGAAAACCCCACCTGCAGCCTCCATGATTCGAACGCAGGACTGGGGAACTAACGACCAAGAACGCCCAGCCATTCGCCTAGGCGTTGTTTTTGTGTTTTAAACGCGCAATATATTCTTTTAAGCCCTTTCCATCTCCAACGCCCGCTTGCAAAATAAATATCAAAATTCTACCTCCCTTGCGCCTCGAACTCGCGACCTGCACCTAGCGCCTTTCAAGTAGCGCCTCAGCCACTTCGCCCACCTGCCTTTCATGTCCATAAAGCCCCAACATTTAACTTTAAACCCTTCCTACTCCAGCCCATCACCAAATAACAAAAATAAAAACGCCAAATGCTACTGCTCCCACTCGAACCAGCGCCCTTGCTCCCCTTCAGCGCCCAAGTAAAGCATGAGTGCCACTTTGCCAACTGAACTTCCATGTACACCAAGCCACACCATTAACTTTAAGGCATACTTAGCCTAGCCCCTTGACGCACAAAAATAACACAAAATTGCTGCCCCAGTAGCTCGAACCTTTGACCCCTTAGGCGTCACCTTCCCAAGCCCCAAGCAGCGCCTTCATGCCACTTTGCCAACTCCTTTCTTGCGTCATAAACTCCATAAAATTATTTTAAGGCCTTCCTGCCCTATTCCCCTTTCATCCAAGCATTTCTAAAATCCCTAAAACTCATCCAAGCACTCCCAAAACCTACTAACACTCGAATTACACACAACCTGCATAGCCCCTAAAACCAGGGTGTTACACAATCAAAGCAGTTACACTAGTGTCAAAGAGAGTAAAAATATCGGTAATGACGTTTAGAGATGAAGCCTCCTCTCTAGCACAGATAGAATAAGCTCTAACCGGTGCACAGGCCTCTGATCGAATAGCCGCATCTGAAGCCCCCCTCTGAGCACCACTCCTACTTCCCACATTACGAGATGGTCTACCTCTAGTTGCTGTGTTGCTCGGTTACACACTCTGAACTATACCCTTATCAGCGGTCTCCAGGCAATCCCGATCAAAATGATCCTGCGAACCACACTTGTAACAAGTGCGATTATTAGATTTACCCCAACACTCGTCAAAATGCCATCTACCTCACTGTTGACACTCAGACCTATTCGGTCGGGTATTGCCAACACTAGCAACTGATGTAACCCGAGAACTCACTGGTAGTCGTTCTCATATAGAGATCCCTGTGTTAGGTTTAGACCGGCTACCTTCATTCTTGAACTTCTTTGTTGACATTTGAGAAAATTTACTCGTAGATTTCTTTCGGAAGTCTCTAGCTTTTGTCTCGGCCTTTCGCTTTTCTTTCCCTAGCTCATCGGCTTTACAAGCTCGCTCAACCAGTACTACGAACTCGTTTATTTCAAGTATGCCAACCAAAAGCTTTACATTTTCATTTAGACCATCTTCGAATCTCCGGCACATAGCAACCTCAGATGAAACACATTCACGAGCGTAGTGACTAAGTCTCACAAACTTGCACTCATATTCGAATACAGTCATACGACTCTGCTTGAGCTCGAGAAATTCTTTACGTTTAGAGTCTATGAAGCACTGACTTATATATTTCTTACGGAATTCCGTCTGAAAGAAATCCCAGGTAACTCTCTCATTCAAAAACTGATACAAGAGTATTCCACCAATAGTAAACAGAATCCCACAATAAGGATATGGCACACTTTAGGCACTCATCGGGTGTGCAAGACAGCTCTTCAAAAACACGAATAGTATTATTGAGCCAAAATTTAGCTCGCTCTGCATCATCATCATCTTCGGCTCTAAATTCTTGAGCCCCGTTCTTTCTGATGCGATCAACCGGAGGCTTGGTTGCTCTCTCTCAGGATTTACAATCGGGGGAACCATTGGTACAATAGGGGGAGTATTCGGATTCAAGGCTTGTTGAACAGCCGGATTGGTTTGTATATACTGACTGAACCAATCATTCATCATGCTATAGAAGGCTTGTCTAGCACCCTCTTCGAGATTACTCGTAGCTGGTCGAGATTCCTCCGGCGCGGTCCCTTGCACGGGAGCAGGCGCCACACTCTCGACATCATCAGCTATGGCTCGCTCGAGATCAGGATCCATTTACTATACGAAAGAAGAAAACATGTTTCACTATCAAAAGTCATCACACTATCACATTCTAAAATATGGCATGTACAGCTAGACTCAAACGTGCTACGTTAGTCCGAGAACCGACTAAATCGTAGCTCTGATACCAATCAAATGTAACACCCCTAACCCGTAGCTGTCATCAGATTAGGGTTACGGGCATTACTGAACCATTACAAGTTAATGGTCTCCATTAGAATAATACTTGGTAAAATACATATCAATAAGCAAATCACTACTCATATAGCCATGTATAATGCAATGATCGAATAGATATTTGGCACTTAATCATTTCATGAACACATCTACTATCCACCAAACATACATCTTTAAATCATTATTAAACATATATCTCATCCCACATTCGTTCAAACCATAAATACAAAGCTCAAATCCATTTGTTTATCGCATAAGTGTCTTATTCCATTCAGCATTGTTCATTATATATATATATAAATTATAAATATACCTTATCTAATTAATTCACCATTGATTTAACCATTTGTGACACATAGCCGAACATGTTTTATCACTCAATGAGATAATTTAAACTCCATGCAAAAACAAACCATTTCCGAATGCATACGAATAATACACATCAATTTTGCTCTTTACTATGTCACCTATGGTATGTGCATGCACAAGGTGCAATATATATATCATCTATATTTAATCACATTGATACATTCAAATAGACATATCGAAACAAATCATCATCATCCCAATGTCATATATATATATATATATATATTTATATATTTATATATATACCATATTTAATCCATTTCTAAAATCTCAAACTAGCATACTCATAAATCATTAAAATAAACCTTTAATATAAACATATATCACAACCGAATATTTACATCATTAACACCATTACCAATATTACAAATCATACACGTGCATATAACATATGGATAATTATCGGCCAAATGCATTATAGACCTTATTTAAAACATCAAGTTTATGTATTCAACTATCACACATAGCATAGTATTGAATAAATTTTCAACATAAGCTTACTTTAAATTCAAACATACATAATAATGACACCAAATTCAAACATGACTAACTATATTGAAACACAAAAGCATAGCCATTTTGGCATGGCATATACATCTATAATACTATCATTCGAACAAAACCCAAGAAATATTGCCTATACATGCCATATGTTTCAAAGGGTACAAATTATAAAATACCGAAGATAGGTGATAGTGCGAATGACTTTGATGAAGATCCCCGAATACGAGCTAACTTTCAAAATCTATATCATAGTCAAACAAACACACATACGGTAAGCTAATATAGCTTAGTAAGTTTTAAGCAATGGTAAAAACTATGCAACTAATCAATAACAATTTAATTAAACCAATATGATCAATATCGAATTCATAAATACAAAATGCAATGTAAGCTACAATTCATCATCCACCGTATCCAACATATAGCTCAAAGTTTAATAATCACATCTTAGTTCTAAATTCACTTAACAATTATAACATACCTCACTAATACCTGACCATTAAGTTACCTTGTATCACATACTCATGTTTCGTTTCTCATTATTCTCTTTTCAATAGTTTATGTCTTCCAAAGTCTCTGTAACTCTCCACACACAGTGCTAATTTCGTAACGTATAGCACACATAGTGCCTTTTAGCAATAATGTATCGCACACATAGTGCCATTACTATTTAATCTGAACACATAGTGCCTTTTAGCAGTAATGTATTGCACACATAGTGCCTTTTAGCAGTCATGTATCACACACATAGTGCCATTACTATTTAATCCGCACACATAGTGCCTTTTAACAATAATGTATCGCACACATAGTGCCATTACTATTTAATCTGCACACATAGTGCCTTTTAGCAGTAATGTATCGCATCGTAACATAGTGCCATTACTATTTATTCTTAATAGTAGCACACATAGTGCCATTACTATTTAATCCTTGGAAAAGTGGCAAAAGGGAGGCCACTTAGGAGTCGGAACACACATAGTGCCTTTTAGCAAGGATTTCTAATTGGGTTTTGATGAATAATCAATAATAATGTATCGCAGTGAATTAAGAAAATTGCCGAAATTTGAACATAGTGCCATTACTATTTAATCCGTTAATCACACATAGTGCAAGCCTTTTAGCGTAAACACTTGGTGTGGTGGCTTGTATTCAAGGGACGTAGGTAAAGTCTCGGGTTTCAAATGATAACCCTTGAGATTATTTTGGTTTGGCCGAATGGCCTTGGTACTAACTTTAGGTAATGGTCGAATATAAGGCAAGGGAATCTTGTGTGGCCGATTGGTTTCTTCTGGATTTAGAGCTATCGTTGGCATCGTGTGTGTACATACACACTTTATAATTAAATGTATCGCACACATAGTGCTATTATCGCTAGGATGGGTGCATAATTTTTAATCCGCATAGTGCCATTACTATTTATTCCGCACACATAGTGCCATTACTATTTAATCCACACACATAGTGCCTTTTAGCAAGTAATGTATCGCATACATAGTGCCATTACTATTTAACATAAGTGCCTTTTAGCAAGAATGTATCGCATACATAGTGCTATTCTTCGCTTATCCGCATACACATAGTGTGCTCTTTTATGAGACCTTTTCTTTGATATTTAATACCCTTGTAATTCCATTAACATTCATATATTCTCAATTTATCTCATTCAAATACTAAAACATTCGCATTTACTCAATGTACATAATTTCGCTTATAATTACATATATCTATCAACAACTCAATTTCATCTTCCATTACCATTACATTCGTAAATTCAACCCTTTTCATTCACAAATATACAATTTTTAATCATCATCACTTCACATTTTCTATTTCCATTTATATTCATAGTTATTCCTTAATACAAATGCATATATTAAACCCATTCATAAATTCAATAATTTCACATATTTACTCATATGTGCTAACTCATATTCGAATGATATATATATCTCCTACTTATTTCAAGCTGCATTCGGCAATTAGGAATTTATAATGTTTACATTTTACAATCAAATGTACAATAGTATACGATTGAATTCAATTCATCCAACTACTTAAAACTTACCTCGAAAATTGACGAATTAAGCTTCCCGACTATTCGTTTAACTTTGCTTTTTCTCCGATCCAATCCCGTTTCCTTTTGTTCTTGATCTAATTAAGTTCAAATTAAACTCATTTAAATACATTTCCATTCAATTGAATCCATAAATACTTAATAGTATAATTTACCATTTTACCACCAATATTTATAATGTTTACAATTTAGTCCTTATGGCTCAAAACACAAAATATCAGGAATTTAATCACATTTATTAAGGGCCGAATGTTCATCCTTCCATTACAAGTCTATACAAACTATTTGTTTAGCATTTTAATCCCTCAACTATTTAATTTTTGTAATTTAATCCCTAATACTCAATTTAATCAAAATCTCCAATTCAAAACATGTTGATTTCAAACACATACTTAATATTCTACCATCAAACTTAACAAAAAATAAACACTCATCAATGGTCGAATCATCAACATGCCTCAAACTCAAAAATTTCAACATGGGTTGGATAGTATTCGAAGCAACGAACTCAAAAACGTAAAAATTATCAAAAACTGAGCTCAATCACTAACCTTAATTTAACATGCAATGGCCGAATGATGAAAAGCTTTATTTTCTTCTTCTTCCTTTAAGTTTCGACAATGAAGAACAATAACAAAGATGGACTTCCACTTATTCTTTTATGTTTCTTTATTTTAATCATATTATAATATATTATTCATATATTAATAAAACATCACTTATAAAATCAAATAATAAAATACATTATCTAAACATCATGCCGTCCACTTATTATTATTTGGTTAATTTACCATGCAAGTTCACCCATAAAAGAAAACATGTAAATTCAACCTCACAATTTAAGTAAAGGCTACTTTTACCACTTAAGCAATTTAATCCTTTTTCTTAAATTGAACCCCAAATGCATAAATTTACCCACAATATTTTAACACATGTTCAAACATATATCATAGATATCAAATATAATATTAAAATATTTTTTAACTCAGATTCATGCTCCTGCAACCACCGTTTCATTAGGGTTATAATCGGGCTGTTACATGAAGATTGTGGCCTAGCTCACCACGAAATAAGGCAAGACATCATTGAGTTATTTTCAAGAACTCAAAGATGTTTCTGTACGATCATATCAGGACATGCCTGGGTTACTAAGACGCGGGTATGTTGAAATCTTAAAAGAGCTCCATAAGGATGTCAGAAGGACACATGCTAATGGTTCTACAATAGCCAGGCTAATCATAAGGTTCGGGTACTATTGGTCTACCATAAAAGGAAGATTGCTTCAGTTATGTCATAAATGCCAAATTGAGGAAGACAAGACTTATGTGCCTCATCTATTTCTTCATAGACTTTCTATATGTGGGGAATGGATATTATGGGGCCAATCTCGTCAAAGCCTCTAGTCGACATCTATTCATTGTCGTGGTTATCGTTTGCTTCACTAAGAGGGTGGAAGTAGCTTCATATGCCAATGTTACAAAGTCGATAGTCATCAAATTCTCAAAAAAAAAAAGAGAAGAAGAAGATTAAATGCCGACAAAGAGTGCTAAAAAGGACAATGTCAAAAGTTTGGAAGTTTGTTCAAAGATCAGACGCCATATCATAGTGCAGTAAAGGCAGCAAAAAAAAGAGGAAAAAACAAAAACAACAAAACAAGGATCGTAGGAAAGATGACTAAGACTTGTAAAGATTGACATAAAGAAGTTACCATTTACCCTCTATCTTATCGAACGTCGGCTAGAACCTTCATGGGGCAACACATTAGAATAGAAACAGTTTTGCCAATTGAACCTAATCGAAGAAAAGGTTAAAAGTTATCCATCACGATCAGATGATGGAAGCTTACGACAAAGAGGTTCATCCTAGAGAATTCCACGAGGGGAACCTGATGTTGAAAAAGATCTTTCTTATACAAAAGGATTTCAGAGGAAAGTAGATGCCAAATTGGGAAGGACTTTATGTTGTAAAGAAAGCCTGTTCTGGAGGAGCATTGATATTGACCGAGACGGATGGCGAAGACTTGCCCAATTCGGCGAATTCAGGTTTAGTCAAAGAGTATTTTACCTGAAAGGGGAAAGGCCAAGGTGAAAACCCACAAAAGGCGCCTTGAGATTAAATTCAAAAAAAAGAGGAGAGGCCAAGGCGAAAACTCACAAAGGGCGCTTTGAGACCAAAGGGGTTTTGAGCCAAAAACCCAAAAAGGGCGACTCAAATTTTGATCAAAGATAGGGCATGTGGTAGTCTTGTTATGCCTAAATTAACAATGAGGAAGTATGCTATGTCTTGGGGAATTAACAAAGTACTCCGGATCCTCTAAACACATATTGAGCTCAAAATGGTCCTCAAGAAGTTTGTACAGAGAAGCTCAGGCTACAATATCTGGGGTACCTAGCTTCTATCTTACCCATTTTTTAATTTGCTATCTTTGATTACTTTATTCTTTTCAAGATGCACGCCAATCAATTTTCTTTTATGGCCTTAGCTATCTTTGATTACTTTATTCTTTTTAAGATATACCCCAATCAATTTTCTTTTATTACCTTGGTTATCTTTGATTAACTTATTTGTTTCGAGCTATGCTCTTGATTAATTTCTTTCTTGTCCATTGTTGTGATCTTTTTCAAGCATTTTATATTGAAATAATGATTAATGGACTAATAATACTTTCATAAAAGGAGTTTCACATATTACTCTAGAAGCTTCTAGATAATACAAGAAACTGAAACAGGACAATTATTTAAAAATTTCCATGTGTAAGGATTGGAAATAGTTGACAAAAAGTCTAAATTGAGACTATTTCTATGAATTTTTTGTCAAATTGGTGATGGGACAAAATAATGAGTTGAGCAATATCAATCCTTTTGTAAGCATTCTCATTGGGTCATAACATTCGGAGAATGGTATGAATAACCAAATTGATGGAAAAAATTCAAAACCCTTGAATTACGGTGGAATGGATTGAAGTAGAAATAAATCCTATACCTTTAAATTGCAATAGGGACGGATTGAAAAAGTTTCGATTCCTATAAATCACGGTGGGATGGTTTGAAGGTGGTACAAGCCTTGTATCTCCAAGTTTCAAGTGGAGCGGACTCTGAAATTACAATGGGCAAGCTTGTTGAGCATTGATACTTTGAGTGGAGCGAGGGTGAAGAACAAATGAGTGATGACACCTTAAGTAGGAACCATGTTTATAACATTTCTGCATTCATATATCATAGCGCGTCTAATTAGGAGAATTTGACTCATTTTGATCAGGGCATCCTAATCATTTAGTATAAGCATATACCCATTCTATAGGACATGTAACATCCTAAATGTGGGCCTGTGCATTTATATGTTGGTTTAACATGTTAGTTCGAGAATTTAAGGCTCGGGTTGAGGCATTGATTAAATATATGGATTAGAGGTTAAATTAAAGTTCTGAGAAGTTTAAGTGATATTTTGGGCTTTAAAACTTGGGTTAGAATGATTAAAAATGGTGTTAGTAGTAATTAAATGTAAATAGTTATGTTTGGTAGCAAGTTGGGGTTGTGGCCCAAAAAAAATTTTGAGTGCTTTGAGTGGGCACTAAGGTGGCGCCACTTAGGGAGGTTATTGGGCCATGTGTCGCCACTTGAGGCCCAAGTGTTAGGGCCAGATTTCGGCATATCAAGGAGGGGGAGTAGACGGCACACTTGTTAGCATTTAGGAGTGCTTATTTCTTTTATTTTAGGTGATAAAAAGATGATAATTAGGAAGAAGAGGTGGTTCTCAAATGGGCTCTTCTAAAGGTAAGATAAGGATTGGGTTATCAAGTGAGATGAAGGCTATCAGGAGGGAGAGAGTTGGCAGAAACTCCAACTCTATGTGTTGGTGTGTGTGTGCCGAATTTAATAGGAGGAAATCATCTTTTTCTTCCATTTGCTTCTCTTTCCCTCACACTTTTTCCTCTCTAGCCGAAACTCTTCTCACCCACTTGCCTTAATTTTTCTCTTCTAGCCAAAAATCTTTAGTGTTTCTCCTCTCCTCAAAAACCCTTCAAGGCTAAATACTCTTGGTGTACATCTTCTTCCTCCATAGCCGAACCATTAGGTGAGATCTCATTTCGAAGGTGCACCGTAGTTTAATACTCCTCGTAATCCGGTGAGTTTCAGATTTTGTTCTATTTGATTTCACTCTTTCTTTTCCTAAGATCTAACTCGAATCATGTGTACTAATGCCTATCGATTTCCCTCTTTGTCCATATAAGCCGAATCCTCTTTAATGGAGTCTACTTGTGCCGAAATCTAAAGGAAACAATAGGTAAGTGTTGATTTCGGGATTGCAATGTTCTTTCGGCTTTTCAAAGTCCTTAGCCGAGTGGCTATTAGAAACTAAACTCTTATTTCACACTTCTTTTCGGCATTCTGGGATTTGAAGAAGGAGGCCAATCGCATAGATCTCTAAGTTATAGAATCGTGTTACTTTCGAGATTTCAAGGTAAGAGGATTTGTTATTTATATATATAAAATCGGGTAGACTACTAACCATGGCCGAATATAGGAGAGGGCGTATTTTCACAGTTTTTTGGCTTTTAAGCAAATTTATAGATTGAGGATAATAGATCCGGATAGCAAGGACTTCGACTAAGAATATTGGATTTCGCGATATCAGGTGTGTAGTACTTCCCCACCGTCTAGATCTGATTAATTATATATATATGTTCATAAGTTTTATATGTTACATTAAAAGCCGAAATCTCAAATTTAAACAACGGACCCTCAGGTTAGTAAATAATCTGATTATATGTTACAAGTAAATTGTTGTACATGTTTCTTAAATTATTGTACATGTTTGCATGGGTTGGGTGATGAAAGGAGGAAGTATATGTATATGTATATGTGTAGCAGTTTTTACCGTGATTTACTGTAGCGGCTAATGCCATGATCTGTTATAAAGGCTTCGGCCAATATATGTTGATGAGCAACATGACTACCGTCTTGGCGTGTAGCGGTGTGGGCTGATTGTAGAAATCCCCAATGGTGTGTTGGTTGGTACGGGGGCATGTAGCGGATGGAAACCTAGGCAATTGGGTTGGGTTTTACATATTATTTGTTTCCATGTAAATGAAATTATTATTATGTTTTATGAGGCCCGAATCTAGTGGTGTATGAGGGTTGCACACTGAGTCTCGCGACTCACCCAGTTAAACTAACCTTTCAGGTGACAATTAGTGCATCGGACCGGGCCGGAGTGGAGCGCAAGGTGGCCATGCAAAAGCACATGTGGATCCGGCGAAAAGTTTTCCTTTATTAGTTTTTTTTTAAGTATTCTATGTTATGGATTTGAACTACGTTGTAATAAGGCCATGGGCCACTAGTTTACCTTTTTGTTTTGTTATGGGCCTTTATTGTTTATTTTTATTTATTTTAAAACTAAGACATGTAATTTAGTTTTAGGCTTTTGATTATTAGGCATATTTTATATAAATTATATTTGGGCTTTCCGTCAACACGATTGGTTTTACTAAAATTTTCTTAGTGACATACCAGATCCGGTTGTAGTGTTTGGGCCGGGTTTGGGGTGTTACAGGACATGTCCTCTATAAGATAATGTAGTAGCGTAGATTGACACTTTCAGCCTTGCCTCCATGAAGTTGCAGTGAAGCAGACTAAAGATAGTAGATCTTGTCTTCCTGAAGTTGCAGTAAAACAGATCGAAGACATTAGTCTGACCTCCTTGAAGTTGCAGTGGAGCAGACTAAAATAGCAGATCTTATCTTCCTAAGATTGCAGAAAAGCGGATCGAAGATACTGGTTTGGCATCCCTGAGTTTTCAGTGGAGTAGACCGAAGATAGCAGATCTTGTCTTCCTATTATTACAATGAAGTAGATCGAAGATACTGGTCTAGCATCCTTGAGTTTGCAGTGGAGCAGACTGAAGATAGCAGATCTTGTCTTCCTGAGTTTGCAGTGAAGCGGATCGAAAACATCAGCCTGCCTCCTTGAAGTTGCAGCGGAGCCAAACTAAAGACAGCAGATCTTATCTTCATGAAGTTGCAGGAAGCAGATCGAAGATACTAGTCCGCATCCCTGAATTTATAGTGGAGCAGACTGAAGATAGCAAATCTTGTCTTCCTAAAATTGCAGTGAAGCGGATCGAAGATACTAGTCTGGCATCCCTGAGTTTGCAGTGGAGAAGATTAAAAATAGCAGATCTGGCATTCCTAAAGTTGCAGTGAAGCAAATCAAAGACATCAGATCTTGTCTCCCTGAGTTTGCGGTGGAGCAGACTAAAATAGCAGATCGGGCATTCCTAAAGTTGCAGTGATGTAGATCAAAGACATCAAATTTTGTCTCCCTGAGTTTGCAGTGGAGCAGATTAAAATGGCAGATCTGGCATTCCTAAAGTTGCAATGAAGTAGATCGAAGACATCAGATCTTGTCTCCCTGATTTTGCAGTGGAGCAGATTAAAATAGCAGATCTGGCATTCCTGAAATTATAATGAAGTAGATCGAAGACATCAGATCTTGTCTCCCTGAGTTTGCAGTGGGGCAGATTAAGATAGTAGATCTGGCATTCCTGAAGTTGTAGTGAAACAGATCTAAGATACTAGTCTGACATCCCTAAGTTTGCAGTGGAGCAGACTAAAAGATAGCAGATCATGCCTTCCTGAAGTTGCAGTGAAGCAGATCGAAGATATTAGCCTATCTCCTTGAAGTTATAGTGAAGTAGACTAAAGATTACAAACCTTATCTCCTTGAAATTGCAGTGGAGCGGATCAAAGAACAATTCTTATGCCCCTAAAAATATAGTGGATTGGAATGAAGCCGTTTGACAAGACTGGGCAAAATTGGTCCTTTTATAGTCTTTGTTCTATTCTTGTTACACGAAAATGAGCAAAGAGTAGCAGCTGTAATAGCTCATTTGTGCACGGGCTCGAATAAATAAAATAAAATAAAAAATAAATCAAATATCCAGTTTTTATAGTCCAATTTATAGGCCCAAATAAACTACCCAAATCACTAATCCATTACAGTAGCCCAATTAACATTACAACCCAGACTATTACCCAATAAACCATAAACCCGTTACACCCAAACCCAATAAGAGCCATAACCCGGAGGCCCAAAAATTAAATGAACCCAATTAACCCAAAATGTTTTCAGGTTCTGGAAACCCTAGTAAGGATCTTGGGCCACAAGCACTTGACGCAAGCCCTTCCTCATGCTGCAGCCTAGCCACCAGCCTTTATCACCGCCGAGATCTTTGCTATCAACCTACAAAAGGAAAGAAAAACACAGCAAAAGCAGCAAATATGGCAAGAAACAACAGGACAGAATTTTTATGTTTATTTTGGGGCTATAAAACCCTATTGTAATCTGTAAACAGGGGACGATATGCAATAGAATACACAAAATCAACACAAAGTCAGAATACCAAATCAATAGAGGTTTTATTTTTTTTTTCTTCTTATTTTCGAATACTATTGTTTTTTATATTTTTTATTGTGTTCGGTTTTGAAACTATATAATAGATATATATTAAAATATAAAAAAGGGAAATTTTTACCTGTTTTGGGAGTTTACCACTGTTGTCGGTGGGCGGCATTGACAAATGGCGAGCGACGACAATCATACTGAGCTTCGCCGGAAGATTGGCCGGACCAAGAGAGCTGCAGAGAGAGTAAAGAAAGTTTTTTTTATATTTTTTTGGAGGAAAGGAAAAAGTGAATTTTTTAAAAAAAATCTTACTTATTTAGCACCCAGGAAACGACGTCGTTTCACCTGGGTGCTTTTGCTCCAAAACGGCATCATACTGGGCTGGTCCGTCTGACCGACCCGCCCACTGAGGATCCGCTTGTTTTGAGACTTTTGGGTTATGTACCCTTTTGGCCCTTCTGCATTTTATTTCTTTTTTAATTAGGTTTTCTATTATTTTTAATTTTGACCCAGAAGTTTGCTTTTATTCTGTTTTTGCCCCTAAATAGCGACGTCGTGTTAAGGGGAGGGGATAATTTCTCTTTTAATCCTCCCATTTCGAGCAAGCATTGCAATAGGGTCCTTTTTTTTTTTATTTCCAATTTACCCCGATACTTCATTTTTAAGTTTAATTTGGTCCTTTCTTTATTTTCTTTTATTATTTTTCTTATTTTACCATTGTTTTAACATTATTATTTTTATTATTTTTTCATTATTATTATTATTACTATTATTTTGTTATTACCACGATTATTTTTATTATTATCAATATTATTATTATTACTCTTAATTATTATTTCTATTTTCTATTTCTATCATTTTTACTATTATTTTTACTGCTATTATTAGTACGATTATTATTATTATTATTATATGTACTATTATTATTATTATTATTATTATTATTATTATTATTATTATTATTATTATTATTATTATTATTATTATTATTATTATTATTATATGTACTATTATTGTTATTTTATCCCATTACTATTATTATTACTATAACTACTACTATTATTATTTTCATTTCTATTATCGCTTTTATTATCACTTATTATATTTATTATTATTATACTTATTATTATTTTATTATCAACATTATTATTATTATTTTCATCATCATTATTATTCTTATTATTACTAATATTTTATTTTTTACTATTATTCGCTTATTAATATATTTTATTATTATTGTTGCTTTTTCGTTACTATTATTATTCTATGTTTTTATTGTTGTATATAGCTTCCATTTTTGCTACTATTCTCTTTTATTTTATTTCATTTGTTTATCTTGCTTTTGCTTTATTGTATTTTATATCTACTTTTGTTATTATTATTATATTTTATCTTCATCATGTTGTTATACAAGCTATCATTGTAAATCGTTTTACATTTTATTTTAAATTCATTTTCCATTATATTACGATCGCATTACATTTTATCCGATTTTCGAAGTAAGCAAACACTCCGCGTTCTAAGATTCGAAAGAAATCATATCCTAACTTATTGGGTTTCGATTTTTCTCTTCGAGTCTAAAGAACATATTACTTTCTTTTTAAAAGTTAAATAAAAAATTATTCTCGAGAATTCGAGATGTTGTGTCCTAAATTATTGGATATGACATTTTGTTGTCTCAAGATAAGAATTTTCTACAAATAAAGGCAAGCTTAATTTCGAAGTCTTGAGATGTTGCATCCTAACTCATTGGGTGTGACCTTTTATTTCTTTGAGATAAGTGGGTCTTGGCGTACAATTTGATTTATTCAAGTTTTCTTTCAAATAAAAAGGATCGTATTTTAATTTATTTTTTTTTAATTTTTGACATCAGGACATTAGTTTATCAATTAGGTACCAATTTTTGGGCGTTACGAGGGTGCTAATCCTTCCTCGTACATAACCGACTTCCGAACCTATTTTCTTGAATTACGTAGGCCAAAATTAAATATTTTAAATAAAACAAAAATGTTTTATAAGGTGATCCGATCACACCTAAGCAAAAATGATCGGTGGCGACTTTCGTTTTTATTTTTTTTAAAAAGTCGACCTTTTCTCCAAAGACAAAAAAATGGTTTCGACACCCCCTTAGCCGAAATCCACTAAAAGTCTTAGAGTCCCAATCGGCCACACACTCTACCAACCTCCCACTTTCAAAAATCCTTGATTTTCTCCCCAATCTCCTCCTTGATTTGCTCCATAATTCCTTCCAAGACCAATTCAAATTTCATCTTATAGAGTTTCAGTCCAACTCTTCCACCTACACGACATAAGCAGCAAAATGAACACTCAATGCATAACCCAAGACTTGAACCTCAAACCTCTCAGTTACACCACACGCCACTTACCACTAAGCCACAAGCTCTTCTTATGTCATAAAACCAACATTATTACTAATAAAGCCTAAGTACCAGTGTCCAAGTTTATTTAAGGGAAAAATAAAAATTTTGCAAGAGTCAAGACTTAAACCCATGCTTCTCAAATACTCCTATACACACCTAAATCACTTAGCCATTAAAGCAAACAAGCAATTTGTGTCAAGACATGAAAAATTAAAGACCCTATATTTTTGGGGCATTACACGGGCCTAGAAAATGGGTCTAATTAACTTGACCTACCCAAACACGACCCATGGACAACTCTACTACAGGTTCATCCCATCTTAACAAGCTTTAGATATAATTATCATTTTCTAGTGGTCATATTTCTTTATCCAATCATAACCATAAATTATTATTAAATCACATAATAATATCACAAATATATATAATATCAGTGCTTCATTGACAAGCACCTACTTCAAATCACAAATATATTGATATATTAGCTCTAGAGATTTCAACTAATTTTGTACAATTAAATATTGTAATACTATTTGTACTAAACAATGTGGGATTCCTTCATCTTTTAACTAACAACATAAGATTAAATGCTATACTATATTTGATATTTTTTACTTAGAGTTTAAATTTTTTACAAAAGTTAACATTTGTTACATTATAAATAAAATTTTAAACTCTAAGAAAAAATATAAAATATAAAATGAGCATGGTAAAATATTAAAAATAAATACTTAAAAATTACTAATAGTTGAGTGATCATTTTGTAAGTTTTATAATTCGATAGTCAAAAAATAGGTAAATGACTATTAATGTAATTTAATCTAGATATAAAATATGAAAAATAATTATTATATTTTATGTATATTATATATTTCTATAAAAAACTTATTTAACATAATTATATACTATGTTTAAATAGATTATCTATCTAGTCAAAATATATCTGAAATAAATTTATCGGCATTCATTAGGTGATGAAAATTAAATTAAAATTAGAATTAAAAATTAATTAGTTAATAAAATATTAAAAATAAATAAAAATTTAAAAGGATATATCAATTTTTAAAATTACAAAAAAATACTATTTGAGTACCAAATACTCACCATTTATTTATTAATCAAACATTCATAATATAAAATAAAATAAAATAAAAATTAAAAGTATAACTTCTAAATTTAAATAATGAAAATTATTTTAAAAATTAGAATTGCAATGATATTAACTTCAAACATTTAAAATTGAATAAAAGATTATTGCATGTACAAGTTTCATATGTGCAATTTGTTCTCTTTTTTAATAGTTCTTTTGTATATATTAACAATTCTAAAATGCAACAAGATTAAATATCTCAAAAGATAATTTTATAATATGAGAAAATGTTAACAAAATATAAAAAAATTGTTTTGTAAAAAAATATCAAATATAGTGTAACATTTAATCTCATGTTGTTAGTTAGAAGAATAAGGAATCCCACATTGTTTAGGAACAAGCTGCAAAACTATTCATGAGTCTATATATACACATATCTCATATCCCACACTGCTCAAGAAAACAAGGCAAATGAGACTTTGGGTCTATATAAAGATTTACTTTGTAAGTTATATTTTTATATTAATTGGTGATACCTTAAAAAAATGGTGTTGTCACTTTGAGCCTTTATAAAGGTTTATTCTTATAAATTTTAAAAAAAAAATGGCCAAAACGCAGTGTACTAATTGGATCAGATCGAAAATACAAACAAATTACAAAAATCAATTGAAAAGAAAAAGAAATTATATAATGATCTAATCGAAAGACAATATAATAAAGGACTAATTACAAAAATATTCCATTCTCACAAAAGACACGCGGATCTTGTGGTTTTGAATCAGATCGGGTTGAGGCAACGTCGCACGGCGTCGTTTAAGGCTATTGAAATAAGCCGAATGGCGCCGTTTTCTTGATGAACTAAACTAGGTTAAAAAAAATTAAGCACCATTTTAAACTAATCCCTAGCCCTCTTTCACTATTGTTTCTAGCCGCAATCCAAAACCTTATCCGTTCACCACTAAACCGCCACTGCAAACGGCGAGAAATGATTCACGAAAGTTCGATTCGATCGACCACCTCTTTGTCTAGCCCCGATTGCGACGTAGGGAACGAGGGCAGAATCTTATGAAGGTAACCTTTTATTCTTCTTAGTCTCTTTGTTAACCACTAAAACGCCATTACAAACAGCGAGAAGTGGTTCACGAAAGTTCGATTCAATTGACTACCTCTTTGTCCAGCCCCAATTGCGACGGAGAGAACGAGGGTAAAATCTTTTGAAGGTAACCTCTTATTCCTCTTTTTATTTAGAAATAAACATCAACCAAAAGAAAACAGAAAGAAAAAGAATAGAAAACATGAAAAAAAATCACCTTTCAATCTTTTTTCACTTTTGATTTAATATATTGCCTATCAGTATGCGTGTGTGCATAAAAAAATGATGATTACATCAGGCTTTTTATAGCCTAAAAACCAAAAAGAAAAATGAAATACATGTTCTTCTACTGTATTCTATCTCTCCTTCTACTGTCTTCTATGGTTCTCTACTATTTTTGATTTTTTATTGCAGGTACTGCTACGGAAGAGATCCCTGCTGGCGCGCGTGCGCATGATAACCGCTAGCGTGGATGCACAGGAGGGTGCTTGGAAGAGAGATGCGGTGCTGGAAGCCTCCAGAGACCTTTAGGATTTCTAGAAGGTATTGAGAATGTTGGGTCATTTGGGCCAGTTCTGCCATTGGGTTTGGTTTTTTATTTGGGCCAAAATTAGCTAATTCGTGTTTTGGGCTAGATTGTAAATTCGGGCTACCTGTGAATTTATTGGACTACTTTATTATTTATTTGATTTGGGCCAAAATTTTGTAATTTGGACTGTAAACAATTTAATTTTTATTTTTTAGGTTATTTTTTGTTTTATTTTGTGGTTTAAAATGGGCATATTACAGCTGCCCCTCTTTGCCCATTGTCATGTAATGAGAATGGAGCAAAGACTTTTAAAAGGGCCAATTTTGCCCGGTCTTGCCAAATCTTGTCCTCTTTCAATGCTTTTTCTTTTTCGAGTAGCTTCATTCCATCCCATTGCATCTTCAGGGGCATGAGAACTAGCGGTTCGATCCAATTCAAAAATTTTAGATATGTGGCTTAAATCTACTCCCCTGTTGCTTCGGGAAGATAATCTGCTCCATTGCCGATAGAGATAAGATTCGCCAATTTTGATCTGCTCCACTACTGCTTAGGGAGATAAGATCTACAAACTTCAATCTGCTCCGTTGCTACCTTAAGGAGATAAGACTTGTATCTTCAACCTATTCCACTTTAACTTCAGGGAAATAAGGTTGGTGACTTGAATCTGCTCCATGGAGATAAGATTCGCCAAATTTGATCTGCTCCACTACTGCTTAGGGAGATAAGATCTACAATCTTTATTTACCCTGCTCCCTTGCTACATCAAGAAGATAAGACTACCATCTCAGGGGAACAAAATCTGCACTTTCACATCTGCTTCTTTACTATCTCAGGAAGACTACAATCTTTAGCCTGCTCCACTACCATATCGAGGGAACAAAATCTGAATTTTTAGTTTGCTTCCTTACTATCTCAAGAAGACTTCAATCTTTAGTCTGTTTCACTACCATCTCTAGGGAATAAAATCTGAACTTTCCAATTTGCTTCCTTACTATCTCAGGAAGACTTCAATCTTCAGCCTACTCCATTACCACCTCTAGGGAACAAAATCGAACTTTCCAATTTGCTTCCTTACTATCTCAGGAAGACTTCAATCTTCAGCCTACTCCACTAACATCTCTAGGGAACAAAATCTGAACTTTCCAATTTGCTTCCTTACTATCTCAGGAAGACTTCAATCTTTAGCCTGCTCCATTATCATCTCTAAGGAACAAAATCTGAACTTTCCAATTTGCGTCCTTACTATCTCAGGAAGACTTCAATCTTCAGCCTGCTCCACTATCATTTCCAGGGAACAAAATATGAACTTTCCAATTTGCTTTCCTAGTATCTCAGGAAGACTTCAATCTTCAGTTTGCTCCCTTGCTACATCAAGAGGATAAGGCTATGTAACTTGAATCTGCTCCATTGCCAATACATGGAGATAAGACTCGCCAAATTTGATCTGCCCCACTGCTATCTCGAGGAGACAAGATCTACAATTCACTAATGTTGCTACACCGTCCTCTGAGGGACATGACCTGTAGACTCGGTTCCACATGCATATGTCAAATGATCAGGATACTATGATCAGAATGAATCAAATGCTCCTAGCCACATGTGTTATGAATGATATGTATGCAAAAATTTCATGAAAATGGTCTTTTTTTAAATAGAGACAATGATTAGGATGCAATGATCGGAATGAATCAAATGCTCTTAACTAAATGATATAACATTTGCTTGAATGCTAGAATGTCATGAGAATGATTAGGATGCAATGATCGGAATGGATCAAATGCCCCTAACTGGATGATATTATGAATGAAATTTGCATGAATGCAGAAGGTCATAAGAATGATTTTTTTAAAAAAAATGTATAATGATTAGGATGCAATGATCAGAATGAATCAAATACTCCTAATTAAATGATATTATGGGTGACATTTGCATGAATGCAGAATGTCATGAGAATGATCCTTTGTTAAATGTACAATGATCAGGATGCAATGATCGGAATGAATCAAATGCTCCTAACAAAATGTGTCCTGCATGAATGCAGAATGAAAATGATCCCTTTTTAGGGATTAGGATGCAGTGATCAGAATGAATCAAATGCTTCTGACTAAATGTGTCTTGCATGGATGTAGAATTTTATGAGAATGATCCATTTTTAAAATGTTTAAAGTGTCATCACTCATTGTTTATCGGGCTTTATTACTGACGTATTATGCTGCCATTTTGTTCGGCTAGTATTCTCAACAGAAAACCCGAGAAAACAATTATATCTTGCTCAATGATTTGCCCCACTGTAACTTCAGGGTTCATCTCATTGTGACTCTGGAGTATAAGATCTGAATCTTTTCCAATCCATCCCACTGCGAGGCCAAAATGTAGGATTTGTTTCTTCTTCAACCCATCCCATTGTTATTCAAAGGTACAGGACCTATATCATTTTCCATCCATACCATCACAACTCAGGGGTAGAGGACTGTAACTTGTTCAATCAACTAATCACTCTCCAGGTAACCTAACCAAATGTGTATGCATGATATTTGTATGGGTGCAGAATATCATTTTTTCTTGAGAATGATTCCCCTTTTACACTTGGGTTGACATTGTCCATTTTTCGCCAAGATTGTATTATTGACTCAATATCTTGACATTTTGTTCAATCACCATTTTTGACAAAAGTTCAGAGAAATAGTCTCAATTTAGACTCGTCCTCCACCAATATTTTCATCCCTTAAACTTTATGAGTTTTAAACAATAGTCTTGTTTCAAGTTCTTTTATTATTCAGAAGCTTCTAGAGTAATATGCGAAACTCCTTTTATGAAAGTATTATTAGTCCACTAATCGTTATTTCAATGCAAAATGCTTGAAAAAGATCATAATAATGGACAAGAAGGAAATTAATTAAGAGCATAGCTCGAAACGAATAAGTTAAGAAAAGCTAGCAAATGCAATCAAAGGAAATTTATTGGTAGTGTATTTTAAAATGAATAAAATAATTAAAGATAACAAATTCAGAATGGGTAAGATGGAAACTAGGTGCCCCAGATATCGCAGCATGAGCTTCTCTTGTTCAAACTTCTTGAGGATCATTTTGAGCCTAGGATGTGTTTAGGAGATCTCAAGTACTTTGTCAATGCTCCAAGATGTAGCATGTCCCTTCTTTGTTAATTCAAGTATAGCAAGATCACCGCATGCCCCTCCTTTGATCAAAATTTGAGCCGTCCTTTTCGGTTTTACAACTCAAATCCCCTTTGGTCTCAAAACGCCCTTTGTGAGTTTTTGCCTTGGCCTCTCATTTTTCTTTCTTCTCTTTTTTTTTTATTTTTGATTGAAATTTTTTATTTTTTTATTTTTTGATGATTTTTTTTAAAAGGTCTCAATGCGCCTTTTGCGGGTTTTCACCTTGACCTCTCTTTTAGATGAAATCTGAATTCACCAGCTTGAGCATGTCATTATCATCCATCTTGGTCAAAATTAATGATCTTTTAGAACAAACCTTCTTCACTACATAAGGTTTTTCCAAATTTGGCATTTACTTTCCTCTGAAGTCCTTTTGTATTAGAAGAATCCTTCTTAATGCGAGGTCCCCATCATGAAATTCTCTTGGGCGAACCTCTTTGTATAAGCCCGTGTCATCCGTTTTGAATACTTTTAATCAAGTTTACTGGAAACATTCTGTTTTATCCATTTCTTCATTCAATCAAAGCTTAGAGAAAAGGAATCTTAACTTCCAACAATAAACCAATGAGAAATGTGTTGCCCCAGTAGAAGTCCTGGCCAACGTTCAAGAAACATAGAGGGTAAATGGTAACTTCTCTATGCCAACCTTTACAAGTCTCAGTCATTTTTCAAAAAATTTGAATGATTTTTTTGGCTGCTTTTGCTTCACTAATATGGTGTCTGATCTTTGAACAGACTGTAAATTTTGACATTGTACAATTATGTTAAACATGTTTTTTCTGGCATTCTTTATTGCCACTTTTTTGTTTTTTTAATTTTAATTTGAATTTGAATTTTCATTTGAACTTGGATTTGAATTTGGATTTGGATTTGGATTTGGATTTGAATTTGGATTTGAATTTGATGACTGCTGACTTTGTAATTTTGGCATATGAAGCAACCTTCACCCTCTTAGTGAAGTAATTGATAATCACGAAGATGAATTGGTATCGACTAGATGTTTTTGATGAGATCTTCCCTTTAACATCTATGCCACACCTATAGAAAGAATGGAAGAGGCACATGAGTCTTATCTTCCCCAATTTGGCATTGACGGTGTAACGATGCAATTTCCTTTTCTTGATAAACCAGTAGCCAAATCATTTTGATTAGCCTGACCATCATAGAACCATTACCATGGGTTCTTTAAATAGCATACCCATATTTCAAGCCTGGCGTTCCTCAATATGATTGTGTGAAAACATCTTGGAATTCTTAAAAATAACTTAATGATGTCTCGCCTGAGTTTATTTTCACTTGTTCTACCATCCTTAACAAATCAAAAGATAGGCTATAATCTCTGTCATCTTCAAAGTCCTTAGATCCCCTAGACCCATATCTCATTCAAAAAGGAGTCTGTAATAACGTCTCTCATGTCGTTGATATCTGGGTGCCTAAGTACGAAGACAATCCAAAGAATAAATTATTCTAAGGATAATTATTTGTATGGTATGGTCATGAATAAAGAATGAAAGAATATTCTAAAAAAATAGAATGTATAGTATGAAATGGAAAGAATGAAAAAATATTTGCTTAAAAAATACATTTTATTAAAATAAAAATTCTGGATGCAAGCCCATTCCACAAAAGGATTCTTATTGCCTCTGAGCTTAAAGCAACAAGCATGTTTTGAATATTACTCTAGATTAACTCTAAAAATATAGGGATCCCTTTCATAGTCCAATTGTTTAAAATCTTCCCAAGCATGTAAGGTCTTGGAAACTTTGGTTCCCTCTTCGGATATGTCATTAGTGTTCAGATTCCCTAATATTCTTTCCAAGCTTCTGACTTCTTCAAGGAATTGTAATTTTTCTTCCTCCACTTTCAACTATCATATTCACTGCTTCATCCGAGTGATTAGGTTCTAAGGAATCGTCGACTTTCACAATTCCCCTTTCAATGAGCCTTTCAACCAACTTTTTAAATGTAGTGCGTTTTCAATTGAATGCCCTGTTATTCCCGCGTGGTACTCAGATTGAGCATTCTCATTATACCATTTTGGGTAGGAGGTTGCACAGGTTCCGAGTATAACTGGAGACACTACATGTACATCAAAAAGATTCTGATACAGCTCTTTATATGTTATCGAGATGGGTGTGAACTGAGGCCTTTCTATATTTAGCCTCGAGTTAGATTCTTGCCTTGAATAGCCTTGATGCATACTCAGGATATTTACCTCATTTTCTTTGTTTCTCGAAGTTGATCTTTTGGTGCTTTCTCTCACTTCTATCTTTCCACTTCTTATAGCATTCTCAATGATCTCATGGACATTACCATATCTGAAAAGCTCACGGTGGCACTTCCCAACATATAGTTAATGAACAGGGCCTTCAGAGTATTAATGAAGAGCATCGTGGTTTCTTTTTCCATTAGAGATGGCTGGACTTGTATAGCAACTTCCCTCCATCTTTGAGCATACTGTCGGAAACTCTCATTTGCTCTCTTCTCCATATTCTGCAAAGTGATTCTATTGGGGGTCATATCTGCTTCATGAAAGCTTGAGCTAAATCTCTCCATAAACTAATCTTGGTATGACTCAATTGGTTATACCATTTGGACGCTGCCCCAGTTAGACTGTCTTAAAAGCAGTGAATCAGTAATCGATCATTATTGACATGCTCAATCATATGTCTGCAGAACATAGTGACATGAGCTTTGGGACAACTATTTCTATTGTACTTCTCAAACTCCAGCATTTTGAATCTGTGAGGAAGTACTAGGTCCGGAACCAAACTTAGATCCTTAGCATCGATCCCTCTACAATTATCAGCGCTTTCCATTGCTCTAAATTTTTCTTTCAGCCACTTATATCGTTCCTCTAACTGTTTTTGTGATTCCATTCTTACTCTTTCTCTTTCTGCTATATTATCTAGATCAGGAACAGCGGGATTGGCCAGATTACCCTCTAGAGTAAAGCCTGTCCAGTTTGGGAATTCACCGGTATCGAAGCACCCTCTTGAAATTGTTGAGGTTTGGTTGTGACGAACACTCTTCGAGGATACGATTCAGGATGAATCGTGGTAAAACCCAGAGGATAAAGTGGTTCCTCATTATCTTCCTCTGTGTTAACCATGGGAGTCTTTCCTTTGTCTATTCCTTCCGCCAGTAATTGAGACAATTGAGCCATTATGTTTCTTTGGGACTTTATCATTTGATCCCTCATTTCTTACCGAATCTTAGCTAGCTGCTCTTGCATCTGTGCTTGCATTTGTTCCTACATATCCTTTTGCATTTGCTCCAATTTTTCTAGTCTTTTATCCATTGACTTGGTCTTTTTCCTTGTACCGTAGGGATGCGTGTCTGGTAAAGTTTTGTTGGTTTCCAGGTTACTAAAATAATTTTTAATTAATTAGAGTCTTTCTACAAATTTTAATGCATATGATGTAATGCAAATGCATGAAATGCAATGCAAATGCGTGAAATGAATGCAAAAAGAAAGAGAGGCGTTGATTCTGAATTCAATTCCATTAGAAGAAATTTTCTAGAAAATAAATTTCTTTACATAAAACGGATTACATATGCGGCTTTGACCTCATAGCCCAAGTGAAAACACTAATCCTTTTCTTCGTATTCGAACGTTGTGTCCCGTGAACTTTCTCAATAGATGCCTCTTCTAGCTCCTTGTTGCTTGATCAGCCGTGACTCTTCACTCACTTATCCTCCACGATGCTCATAAGCTTCTTTAAGAAAATTAAGACGTATTGACTCTCGAATAATCCTTGTTGGCTTGAATCCCCTAGCAATGAGGCAAAGTCATGTACTATCAATCTTGTCTCGTTATGTTTATTTGGACTATATTTGGATAAACGTATTATAACCCACTTTATCAAGCAACCCATTTTCTTATGACAAACTCCTCTTTTTAGCAATCGAATATGAATCAACACCTTCTTTCTATGATGATGAAATACAATGTAGTCATATTAATATCATATACAAATGGTAAAAAGTATCGTATACAGATGGTAAAAAAATCAAATCAAACAGAAAATAGTCAATCACCTATCCAGGTGACTACTAGGGTTCAATATAGTTCTACCTAAAGTGGGTTCCTAGGGTTCACTATATGTGGTTTGGTTCTAAAGAGAGGGTACCTGAACCAACAGGTTCCTCAATCCTCACCCATTATAGGCTCATATGGATCCAGTTTGGTTCAGGGGAATACATTTTCCTATGGTCATGCGGAGATGAAAATCTTACGAAGCACATAGGTACAGATGTATCCCGAAGCAGTCCACTAGCCCATGCGGAGGTGAAAACCTTACGAAGGCATAGTTTCTCACTCCCACTTAAAGGTGTAACCATAATGGTCATGCAATGCAAATGCAAGTATTCTACCAAAAACATCATAGTACCAGCAAATGCATTAAAAGAAACATGATTTTTCAAAACAATTTTCCAATTTTTCAATCAAAAGGACAAGAATTAATCAATCTATGGCCTGACTCTCAACCAGTCCCCAGTGGAGTTGCCAAGCTGTCGAAACCATTTTTTTATTTTAAAGTTTTGGAAAACGGGATCGACTTAAAAAATCTGATGTGGAGTCACCACCGATCTTTTTTGGTTTAAGTGTAATCGAATCACCTCGTAAAATATTTCATCTTTAAAAATTACTTTTGGTCTGCGAAATTTAAAAAAGGGTTCGGGAGTCGGTTACGTATGAGGAAGAATTATCATTGTAACATCCCCAAACCGGCCCATTCGTTACGACCGAATCTGGTTATGTTATTGTGGAAAAGACGGTTGAAATTCTTCTTGATTTAAAATTAAACATCATAGTTTGCTGAATTTTGGAAAACATATCTTTGGAATAAAACTTTGCTATTTAAAACTCATTCATTTTAAAACTTTAGTTTAAAATATCCAACTTGAATAAATAGGTTGCAACCCATAAATCATTTTCCCATAGCAATTTAATTTAAATAAACCGTAGTTAAAGTAATACCAAAACATAAAATGGCCTTTGTTACAACCCAAAGAAATTAAAATAAAATACTTATATCAAAAACAAGCATAATATAACAAATCTTCATCTTCTTGCATGGGCTACCTTGTCCTCTCCAATCCCGGTCCACTTTATGCACTACTGAAAATGTTAAAGGAAAAAGGTGAGTCACCAAGACTCAGCAGTGCTACCCTTTTTCCGGATTAGCAAAATATCACATTTAGACATAATCATGATCATCATGCATCCAAATCATATGCACCCAATCCTAACCGTCCATACACCTTTTCTACCCGTGTGGTACCAAACCACTAGTGGTGCCAAACCACCGGTGACGATAGTCATGATGTGATGCCAAATCACCGGAGGTGCCAAACCTCCGTGTCCAAGACACGAAGTGTGTTACTAAAACACCGGTGACCAAGTCACAAATCAATTGATGGGGCCAACCCATCGTGTGATACCAAATCACCGCGCGGGCGATCCGTGTCTCAAAAGTGGGGCCAACCCACGGTGGTGTTAACCACGTGGACAAGTCGCTATGAGGTGCCAAACCTCTAGAGGTACCAAACCTCTGGTGACCGTAGTCAGCAGTGTTACCAAAACACTGGTGCTCACAAGACAAAATATCACCGCCTCCACTGCATACAACCCACATAGATAATGATATGCTTTTTAACGGACTTATACCCACATGCTTGATTAGTAACATACATATTATTTATCACCATCCAATATCATAGCACACGTAATGTATACATTATGCTTACTAAAAGCATCATAACAGGACTTACGACCCGTGCCCTATACCATAATGGTATTCAATCCACCTTTCCATGGAACCAACACACACATCATATATATAAATACCATAATGATAAGTGTGTAAATACACACAATTTAATAAGCACATAAATTACTAGAAGAGTGTGTGTGTACACACCGTAAGCCTTAACCAAAGAACCGATCAAAGACCCTCGATAACCTTGCACCTTTGCGATGGTTTGGTTTCCTACCAAACCCGAACCAACTATGGTTCCTCTCTTAGCAATCAGACACCCAAAGATTAACAGAGCGGAAAAACTCCTCTTGCTCGCTCCAAAATCTGATGTCCTTCCTCCGAGCTTGAGAGAAACAACCGAGATCAACACTTATACCAACGTTCGCCAAAATAAACACCACTAGAGAGGGGAGAGATTCGGTTAACACTTTACAAAAGGGAAGAGATTTGGCTTCACCCAAGGAAGAGAACACAAGAAAAATGGAGAAAAGGGGTAGATATTCTACCAATGAGTAGAAGAGATAGAAGCTTGGGGTTCAAGAACATTCGGCTATCACAATATTGAAAGAACACAAACAAATATTAGAAAGCTATAGGGAGGTTTTGATCTTTCGGTTTCAAAAGAAAGATGGAGGAGTTTGCAAGAGAAAATCAACTTTTGGTGCACAAACAAAAGGTGGCGAAAGTACTCAAAATGCCTAAGAACAAACAGCATTCTCCTCCCTAATACTTCCAAGAATCTACCATACCCCTCTCTTGAAGACTCCCACAACCGCCACTTCCTAGAACCACTACAAGCCACAAATTTGAATTAACAACTCCCTTATTTTACTCTATTTTATCCCTTCAACACCCCAAATTAACTAAAAAATCCCATACTTATCTAAAATAATAAATAAAGAAAGAAAAAACAAAAGCCACCCACCACCAAATCTAATTCAAAACAATACTTAAGCTTATCCTTATCTTATAATTAAACTCCATGTGCCGCCCACTGCCTTTCAATTTGCTGCAAGAAAAAGAATAAAACAAACCCCAAAATGCCACTCCTCGGATTCGAACCATCAGACACCTCTCCTTCAAAGCCCCAGCCACTTTACCACTTTGCTTTTTATGCCATAAGGCCACACCAATTAATCTTTAAAGGTTTCCTACCAAGCCCCTAGCCACATAAGAAAAATAAAACACATAAAAGTCGCTCGTCGCTTGAACCAACGCCCACGCAAGCACCTCCAAGACCTAAGTGCCGTGACAGCACCACTTGGACCAGCTGCTTCTTGCGTCAAACACGCCCCCACTTTTTTTTAAGGCCTCCCACCTTGTAACGCCAAGATCCAAAAATTAAAACCCAACTGCTGCCTTCTTGGATCGAACCTAAGACCCTCAAAGGCGCTACCTCTAGCCCCTTAAGCTGCGCGTACAGCCACTTTGCCAAAGCCTTACTTGTGCCATAAATTACCAAAAATAATTCTTAAGGCCTCCCTTGGCCCGATTCCCTTTTTACCCTAAAAATCTAAAATTTTTCTCAAAGCCTTCCTTTCATCCAAACATTCTTAAAACCTCTAAAACTCATCCAAGCACTCCCAAAAACCCACTAACACTTGGATTATACCCAACATGCATAGCCCCTAAACCAGGGTGTTACAATCATTCTCGTACGCCCAAAATTGGTACCAAATTGATTAAATGATGTCCTAACGTCGAGAATTTGAAAAGTTTTGAAAATGCAATTTCTTTGAAAAAAGGGTGGAATATTCCAGATGTAAAATTCATCCGCTCTAAAGGAACTAAATACTACACCCAGTACGTTAGGATGTAATATTTTGGACCCTCAAAGTCGAAATCATCTTATAATTTCAAAACCATGCGATTGAAAAGGATATTAAGTCTTTTGGTCAAACGAAGAAACCGCGACCCAATACGTTAGGGTACAATTTCTCGGATTTCCAAAACACCAAATATCACTTTATTTTGAAAATCTTTTGAGTAATCAAAATGTATTTTATTTGAGAAAAGAACAATTAAATAGACTTATAAAACCTAGAATTTGTATTTTTATTAACAATAAGATATAGAATTATGTATGGCAACAATAACATAAAAATTTATAAAATAATATGAAACCAAATTAATACACATATGACACAAAACTTAATAATTTATACATGATAAAGGTTCTTAAAATAAACAAAAATACTGAATAAGGTTGAAACTTTAAAAAGATATAAATTATTTAACTAGATTATAAAACATACACATATAGATAAGTTTAAAATAAAATATATACACAAAACAATAATAAATCCATATTGAAGAAAAATTTAATACAAATAAATATATATTTACATAAATAAATGATATTTAAAATGAACAAAAATTAAGTATTTTTAAGACATGATATATATGTACAAAAAAATTAAATGATAATATATAAATATATGCATAAGACAATATATACATGAAAGAAAAATAATTTAAATAAAATTTTATGCAAAAGCATTTGTACATGCAATATAATAATAAAATATTTATAGTCAAAATTATATTAATTTGAATCGTATAAATATTTAAAAGAGGAATTAAAGATAAACATTTTTTATATACAAGAAAATAAAACATACAATAAAACATATATAAATAATTTGAGACATATTAAAATTAATAAGTTAATTCAAAACAATTTATAAAAACCAACTAAACAATTAATTTAATAACAATAATAAAAATACAACTCAATTGAAAAAAATCAAAAAGTAAATTTATAAACAACAAAACTATTAAATATAATAAGGATTTAAGTGTAATGCACGCAAATAAATAGGGATTGAAAGTAGAAATAATCTCATGGCCAAAATGCAGTGTACTAATTGGATCAGATCGAAAATACAAACAAATTACAGAAATCAATTGAAAAGCAAAAAGAAATTATATAACAGATCTAATCGAAAGACAATATAATAAAGAAGGACTAATTACACAAATATTCCATTCTCACAAAAGACACGCAGATCTTGCGGTTTCGAATCGGATCGGGTCGGGGCAACGTCGCACATCGTCGTTTAAGGCTATTGAAATGAGCCGAACGGCGCCGTTTTCTTGATGAACTAAACCAGGTTAAAAAACAAATTAAGCACCATTTTAAACTAATCCCTAGCCCTCTTTCACTTTTGTTTCCAGCCGCAATCCAAAGCCTTCTCCGTTCACCACTAAATCGCCACTGCAAACGGCGAGAAATGATTCACGGAAGTCCGATTCGATCGACCACCTCTTTGTCCAGCCCCGATTACGACGGAGGGAACTAGGGCAGAATCTTACGAAGGTAACGTTTTATTCTTCTTACTCTCTTTATTAACCACTAAAACGCCATTGCAAACAGCAAGAAGTGGTTCACGAAAGTTCGATTCAATCGACTACCTATTCGTTCAGCCCCGATTGCGACGGAGAGAACGAGGGTAAAATCTTTTGAAGGCAACCTCTTATTCTTCTTTTTATTTACAAATAAACATTAACCAAAAGAAAACAGAAAGAAAAAGAATAGAAAACAAGAAAAAAAAACACCTTTCAATCTTTTTTTGCTTTTGATTTAATATCTTGCCTATCAGTATGCATGTGTGCGTAAAAAAAATGATGATTGCATCAGGCTTTTTATAGCCTAAAAACCAAAAGGAAAAATGAAATACACATTCTTCTACTGTATTCTATCTATCCTTCTACTGTCTTCTATGGTTCTCTACTATTTTTGCTTTTTTGTTACAGGTACTGCTGCGGAAGAGATCCCTGCTGGCTCGCGTGCGCGCGATAATCGCTGGCGTGGATGCACGCGAGGTGCGAGTGGAAGAGAGATGCGGCGCTGGAAGCCTCCAGAGACCTCTAGGATTTCTGGAGGGTATTGAGAATGTTGGGTCATTTGGGCCAGTTCTGCCATTGGGTTTGGTTTGTTATTTTGGCTAAAATTAGCTAATTCGTGTTTTGGGTTAGATTGTAAATTCGGGCTGCCTGTGAATTTATTGGACTACTTTATTATTTATTTGATTTGGGCCAAAATTTTGTAATTTGGACGGTAAACAATTTAATTTTTATTTTTTGGGGTTATTTTTAGTTTTATTTTCTGGTTTAAAATGGGCTGGACGAAATGGGCCTATTATAAGATTGTTAAACAAGCATCTTTTAAAGGAAATTTTTTTGCTTCTCAAATGTACTTTTCCCCATATGAAAAGTTAAAATTTTTAGTTTTTTACTCCCAAAAGTACTTTTGATAACTTAATTATGTTTTCACCCTCCAACACATGATACTTTCTCTTCTACGGTTAATTGCTTAAAAATATTTAAAATTTATTTTTCATATACTAAAATATTAATAACAAAATTATAATAAATTATTTTCTACATTCTTATTAAAATATCATAATATTAACTAATTTAAATATTATTTAAATGCTTATTTGTTAATTTATAACACCATGTAACATCCTGAATAGGGCCTATGCATTTCCAGTTTAATTGTATGAAATGACAAGTTTCAAGTACTATGAATAAATTTTTGATACTTTTGGAAATCTAGAAATGCATGAAAATGGAAAGGAAAATGGAAATGAAAATGAAGATAGAAATGAAAATGGAAATGGAAATGGAAATGAACACTTTTGGAAACTTAGACATTTTTGGAAAGTGAACATTTTGGAAACCTAAGTAAATTAGGAAAGTGAACATTTTGGAAACCAAGCCAAAATAGGAAACTTGAACATTTTGGAAACTTGAGCATTTTGGAAACCTGAACATTTTGGAAACTTGAACATTTTGAAAACTCGAACATTTTGGAAACCCGAACATTTTGGAAACCTAAACATTTTGGAAACCTCGAAAATACTGAGCCATTGAAAATTTTAGGAAACTTAAAATGACCCGGAATGTCGAATTTTGGAGCCAAAGGGGAACTTAGGGCCAAGTGACCCTAAAATATACAAGACATGACATTTGCCCCAATAACGAACTTGGAAATGTGGCTCAAGATGCCACCTAAGGTCTTAGGAAATGGCCCAAATACAAGAGGTTTTTGGGCTGAGTTTGAGTCATCCAGAAGCAAATAATGAAGGTTTAATTTTTGCTTCCGTAATCGAGGTGGACTGCATGGGTTTCTAGAAAAGGAAGAGTTTTATTTGCATAAATATGTGAATAATAAGAGATAAATAAGGAGTTTTATTCACATAAATATGTGAATAATAAGAGATAAATAAAGGATTATTTTCTAAAGAGATAATATTATCAAAAAGAGGAGTGGTGGCCAAGTCAAGGACTCTTGGCCTAGCAAATTTGGCTATAAAAGGAGAACCCAAGGTCTTTTTCTCTCATCTTTCCAAGTAGCCGAAAATCCCTTTGCTCTCTTCCCTCTGCCGAATTTTCTTTCTATCTTTTCTTCTTCTCTTTTCTTCATCTGTCAAGCCAAAACCTTTTTCTTTTGATCCCTGATTAAATCTCCACAGCCGAAACCCTGAGACTCTAGGCAAGGAAGCAATCGGTCAAGGCATTAAGGATCTTTTTACAACTGTCGAATACAAGGGGGAATCTTTCGGGAAATCTAAGGATCCAAGGTAAGATATTTTATTCGATTAAAGGTTATGATGTATATGTTAGATTAGATCTAACATGAAAATCTCGATGCATATATAGGGCAAGGAATTCTCTTGATTTGGAATTTGTATGGTAAGTGATATTCGCCAAGGCTTAATTTTGGTATTTGGAATTATTTTCATTATTTCAAAAGCGGAAACTCACATGGTTACATGATTTAGTATTAGCCGATTTCAAGGAAAAAGGATACTAGTAATTTTGGGATTTGATTTACAATCATCCAATTCGGCATCAAAGGTAAGTCTTTTTACAAATCCTACTAGGATTTGGTTTTGTTTTAAAGCCAAATAGGTTTATTAATGTGACTTGTATGATGGCCGAATATAGGAATTAATAGATCTAAAGTTAGATCGGGATTTTTGAGATCTCAAGGAACTTTTATTTAAGTGAATAAGGTGTGTACCCTTACTATTCTTGATATATTATGGTTAAATATTTTAATATACGATATGAATAATAATATGAATGTGGCTATGTACCACACATGTGACAAAAAGTACCAAGGTACGCTTCCTACTTGATAGGATTGTGATAAAATGTTATTTTAATAACATGCGAATATATGAATATGAACATGAAATTAAATTATGCTATATATATATATTCATGTTTTGGGGCATTCGGGATTTATGTTGAAGGGGAGAACAGTGTTGACTTGGTCTCACCAACGAAGGTGTTGACTTGGTCTCACCAACGAAATATGTCGACTACGGTCACATTATGTAAATTTTGGTAACTTCGGTTACAATAGTGTCTAATGACACAACGTGGAGAGTAGCGGATGGAGGGTCGACTTAGTAGTCCCTACGGTGTGTGTGTTGGTACTGTGGAGAGTAGCGGATGGCTTATAGGTTTTGGGTTTGGGTTGCATCACAATTTCGTTATTATATGGACTTGATGATTTGAACATGAATGCTCGATTTATTGATTGATAGTATTGTGTGCACATTGAGTCTGTTGACTCACCCCATTGTGGGAATTATTTTCGGTGATGAGCAAGGATTTGACCGGCCTAGGTAGACCATGAGGAGGCCATGCATCACTTGAAGAATTTATTCAGAATTTGGACTTTATTTAATTTTAATACTTTTTAATTCTATTTTGGGTTTACTTGATGTAATAAGGCCATAAGGCCCAGTGGATTATTCTTTGTTTTTTTTTTACATTACTTTTTAATATTTTGCTAAGAACTATTTTGGACATGTTACTTCGAATTGGATTTACAAGATTAAATAAATGGGTTTTCAATCTAAGCCCAACTCAAATAATAGTTTTTCTAAAATCTACAATTTTCTAAGTATCGAATGTGTTTGAAACCGGTTTACTTTAGGAACATACCGATCCGGTCCATTCTCGTGGCCGTGTGGGTGTGTTCGATTTGGTATCGAGCCCGCTTTAAACTCTCTACCTGGCTCAGGCCCAAAACATTTTCAAAGCGAGCCAAATGATTTTCTTTGAACATAAGGTGCTTTTGGCATGGCCCCTAAGTCTCCGACCATGATCCACCGGTAAGTACCCTAACTATATGTGTGATTCGTGATTTATATAAGGGTAGAAAAGGCATGGAACGTAGAATAGAATGATATGAACTTGAACCCTAGGATTAGTCTACTCAAACACAGTTACATAAGACTTAATGCACTAAACAAACCTATGGCTAAGTCATTGAGCTAGGGTGTGGTAACCCTTGTACGCATGTTCAGGATTGGATCCGGAAGAGCTTGGTATTTAAGCAGTCCTAGTGACTCACCTCCTCTTGCAGAATCCCACAGTGCGTAGCTTCAGATTCACCATAACTCGGAGGCTCAGTGGTGTGGTAACCTCTCAAGCATGTCTAGGAATGGTTTCGGTGGGAGCTTGGTATTTAAGCAGTCCGCGTGACTCACCTCCTCTCCACACGAATCCTACCTGGTGCGTAGCTTTGGTTCACCCTGACCAAGAGGGCTCGGTTATAGGCTAAACATAACGACTAAAACCCGAAAGGGAACTAGCCATGTTTTGAAAAAAAAAGAGAACAAAACAACAAACCCTAGTTTTTTCAAACTTTTAAAACTTTCTTTTAAATCGAGAAAATTATTTTTACAACATTTTTCAAAAACTCTTGATTTCTTAAAATTACAAAAATGCCCTTAGCAGTAAAATTACCAAAATGCCCCTGGTTTGTAAAATGTTCAACTACTCAACAACTTTACCAAAATTTCATGATTTCATAAACATTCAAAAATCCTAATTTGTAAAATATCAAAATACCTTGATTTTGGAAAATTACAAAATTGCCCTAACTTAACAAAATTACCAAAATAACCCTGACTTCCAAAATTTTTGCAACATCCCCATCTTTGAAGGAACACTTTTCGAAAAGAACCCTCAAAGTTTTATAACTTTTGAAATACCCAAAATTTATTAAATTTTACAAATTTACCCTGATTTGTGAAAAATTACCAAAATACCCCTGAGGTTAAAAATTATCGAAATACCTCGGACTTCAAAATTTTTCCAAATTACCTCGAGATTTTGAATTTCCAAAATAATTTTGACAAAATCACCAAGGAACCCTACTTGACAAATTACAAAAATACCTCAGAGGACAAAATTACGAAAATACCCCGGGTAGTGGAAAACAACAACAAACAACAAAAACTACAACGTTTCTCCGAATGAACTAAGGTTCATAATTGTTTGATGGATGTATGAATGGATGAAAAGATCGTGTGCATGTATGAATACGAAGAACCACTCCTAAACTCTTTTTCATAAAATTTCTTCATGAGTAATAAAGTGAAACAAGTACTAATGTATAAAACTTTTAAATCGATTAAATCGCGACGTTAGAAAATGAGTTCTAAGGGATGTGAACTTAGAGATTGTGCCTAGAAAGTATGATGGTTCTATTAAGATCGAGTCGCAGCGTAAGCTTAGTGCGGTGAGAAAGATTGTACGATTATCGATAAGTAATTTCGAGGACGAAATTATTTTTAAGGAGGGTAGAAGCTGTAACATCCTGAATAGGGCCTATGCATTTCCAGTTTAATTGTATGAAATGACAAGTTTCAAGTACTATGAATAAATTTTGATACTTTTGGAAATCTAGAAATGCATGAAAATGGAAAGGAAAATGGAAATGAAAATGAAGATAGAAATGAAAATGGAAATGGAAATGGAAATGAACACTTTTGGAAACTTAGACATTTTGGAAAGTGAACATTTTGGAAACCTAAGTAAATTAGGAAAGTGAACATTTTGGAAACCAAGCCAAAATAGGAAACTTGAACATTTTGGAAACTTGAGCATTTTGGAAACCCGAACATTTTGGAAACTTGAACATTTTGGAAACTCGAACATTTTGGAAACTGAACATTTTGGAAACCTAAACATTTTGGAAACACGGAAAATACAGAGAGCCTTGAAAATTTTAGGAAACTTAAAATGACCTTTAATGTCGAATTTTGGAGCCTAGGGAACTTAGGGCCAAATGACCCTAAAATATAAAGTACGTGAAATTTGACCCAATATGAGACTTGGAAATGTGGCTCAAGATGCCACCTAAGGTTTTAGGAAATGGCCCAAATGCAAGAGGTTTTTGGGCTGAGTTTGAGTCATCCAGAAGCAAATAATGAAGGCTTTATTTTTGCTTCCGGAAATGAGGTGGACGGCATGGGTTTCTAGAAAAGGAAGAGTTTTATTCACATAAATATGTGAATAATAAGAGAGAAATAAAGGAGTTTTATTCACATAAATATGTGAATAATAAGAGATAAATAAAGGAGTTTTATTCACATAAATATGTGAATAATAAGAGATAAATAAGGAGTTTTATTCACATAAATATGTGAATAATAAGAGATAAATAAAGGAGTTTTATTCACATAAATATGTGAATAATAAGAGATAAATGAAGAATTATTCTTTAATTAGGAAAATAAGGAAGAGTGGTGGCCAAGTTAAGGATTCTTGGCCTAGTAATTTCGGCTATAAAAGGAGGGACTAGGGCCATTCATTATTCATTCTCCTCTCTTTTCTCTCGCCAAATATTCTTCTTGAGCATCCATTCTTTTCTTCTTTTCTTTTAGCCTCCTAGCCGATTTCCTTCTAAGCCTATTATTCCTCTCTTCTTTCATCTTTGAAACCAAATACATAAGGGAATCATAGCCGATTGTTCATCAAGTCTCTAAGCCAAATCTCAAGGTTGAAGTGAAGGTGCAATCGATTCCTTCAAATAAGGGTAAGATCCAAGTTTAGTTTTCCATTCTTTTATATTCTAGACTTATTGAAATTTAGAGACTAATTTCGATTATTAATCTTGGCGAATCATGGAAGAAGAAATTCTTTTCCGAAGGTACACCATAGGCCACGTGTTCCCTAGTTATTCGGTGAATTTCGGATTTAAGATCCACAAGGTAAGTACCTAAAAGTATTCGCCAAAGCTTGTATGATTATCTAGATCAGTTCTTTAATTATTAAAAAGCTAAACTAACCCATATTGAGATTCAAGGTTGGCGAATATCGTAAAGGAAAAATAAAGTTTTGGATTTGTGTAAACACCAAATCGGCAAAGGTGAGTCTCTACAAATCCTACTAGGATTTGGTTTTGTTTAGGTCAAAAGGGTTTATTAATGTGTTTTATTTGGTGGGCGAATATAGGAATTAATAGATCTAAAGTTAGATCGGATTTTCGAGATCTCAAGGAACCTTAATAAGTTTAATAAGGTGTGTACCCTTACTACCCTTCGATATTTTATGGCTAAATATTTTAAATATATGATATGAATAATAATGTGAATGTGGCTATGTACCACAAATGTGGCAAAAGTACCAGTGCACGTTTCCTACTTCGATAGGATTGTGAAAATGTTATTTTAATAACATGCTAATATATGAATATGAACATGAAATTAAGTTATGCAATATATATGTTTTGGGGCATTCGGGTTTTATGTGAAAGGGGAGAACAGTGTTGACTTGGTCTCACCAACGAAGGTGTTGACTTGGTCTCACCAACGAAATATGTTGACTACGGTCACATTGCGAAATTTTGGTAACCTCGGTTACATAACAAAGGTGTCTAATGACACAACGCTTAAATTTGATTATAGTGTCTAAAGACACAACGTGGAGAGTAGCGGATGGAGGTTGACTTAGTAGTCCCCATGGTGTGCGTGATGGTACGGGAGTGTAGTGGATGGCTAATTAGGATTGGGTTTGGGTTGCATCATAATTTTATTATTATATGGACTTGATGATTTGAACATGAATGCCGATTTATTGAATGATAGTATTGTGTGCACATTGAGTCATTGACTCACCCCATTGTGGGAATTATTTTTCGGTGATGAGCAAGGATGTTGACCGGGCGGTGGACCATGAGGTGGCCATGCTTCATTTGAAGATTTTATGTAATTTGGACTTTATTTCTTTTAGTACCTTTAATCCTATTTTGGGTTTTACTTGATGTAATAAGGCCATAAGGCCCAAAGTGGATTTCTCTTTATTTTTTTTGCTTTACTATTAAGTTTTATGCTAAGAACTATTTTGGATGTATTTAATTAAAGGGTTTACAAGTATAAATAAATGGGTTTACAACCTAAGCCCAATCCACAACAACATTTTTTAAAAATTTTACTTAATTTTCTCTAAGTAACGAAAATGTTTGAAACCTAGGTTTACTTTAGGAACATACCAGATCCGGTCCATTCTCGTGGGCCGGGTGTGGGGTGTTTCACACCATGTCTAAAATAATATTTTATTTCTCAAAAGAACATTTTAACAGCAATACTAAACGTACATTTTATAAGAAACATGACTCTTAATTTTCTTATACTAAATGAACATTTTATAATAAAGTACATTTTGAAAATATTAATACATATAATTTGCAACACCAACGTGACTCTTTTGCAATTTCACAGTTCAGAGAATCATGGGATCGGTTAGCTGTAGCCAGGGAGATAGAGTCATTGATAGCTTGATGAAAAAAAAAAAGTATTAAATAAATATTTTTATTGATTTTATTTTTTAAACATGATTCATATTTCAGTTGTTTTTTAATTAATTTTTGTAGTATGAGTAATTTGTGGATTTAGTTCGTGTATTTTAATTTGTTCAATTTTAATGTTTGAATTTTTTGAATTTTGAAATTTTAGCTACGACTCAAAAAAATTATTTTTTTTGTTTCGAAAAAAACTGGCATCCATTAATGAAGGGGTCAGTACAGCAAAACAGACTTTTAGCGGCGTTTAGACTAAAAACGCCACAAAAGATCAGCATTAGCGGCATTTTTGAGACAAGCGCCGCAAATGCTCGAGCTTTAGCGGTGTTTCTCTAAAAACGCCGCAATAGATCGAGAATTTGCGGCGCTTTTCAAAAAATACCGCAACAATGTTAATCAAAACGCATCGTTTTACCTTGAGCTTTAGTGGCATTAGCGGCGCTTTCAAGAAAACGCCACTATAGATCGAGCATTAGTGGCGCTTTTGGAAAAAGCCACAAAATGTTGAGCAAAACGACTTCGTTTATTGTGGAGCTTTAGTGGCGTTTTTGATAAAAACATCGCAAAAAATTTATTTTCTTTTAAGGTTTAGGATTTAGAATTTAAGATTTAATGTCTATGGTTTAACGTTTTAGGGTTTATGGTATTTAAGGTTTTTTATTTTGGATTAAGGGTTTATGTTTTAGAGTTTAGGTTTGGGGTTTAAGGTTTAAAGATACTGTTTGAAAACTAAAGAACATTTGGATTTTACTGGTATTCATGCCATTTTGTACTACACCCATATTATTTAAAACAAGAATATAAAATATATTTTGTACTACACTAACATTGGCCACACGAATTCCCAAAAATATGGTTTATGATTATGGTTTAGGGTTAATTTAGGGTTTGAGATTTAAGGTTTGATGTTTAAGATTTAAGATTAAGGGTTTAGGGTTTATTAGGGGTTGGATTTTGGGGTTTGGCGGTGCACTACATGAAAACAAACTTTTTGCGCTATTTTTTGGGGTTTACGGGTTTAATGTTTAGGATTGTAGGGTTTAAAGGTTTAGGGTTTAATTTAGGATTTTTTAGAATATATATCTAAATAAGATAAATATACATTATTATTTTTATAAATATATATATATCAAAATGGGTTAAATCCTAAAAGCATACATGAACAATGGTTTAATGTTCAATTGTATACATGAAATTTAATTTGATCTAGATCTTGTAAAATATTAACCCAATTATTGATATAATTAACATCATTTTATATTTATATATTGCATAAATAAATATTTATATTTATTCAATATAAAAATATATTGATGTATTTATTTTTTAAAATGTGTATGACTAAATCAAAATTAAAGTTTGAAAATGAAAAAAATTAAAATTGAGCAATAGTGGCGTTTTCATAAAAAAAAAAGCAGTGAATATGTTCTTTGAGTCCGAAAACGCAGCCTTTTTATCGGGGTTTTAGTGTAATAGGATATGCTATAGTGGCATTTTTAAAAAATGCCGCAAATATGTTACAGAAGTTTGTTTATTTTTTAGTGGTGTTTTATTAAAAACAACGCAAAAGGTTGAGATATAGCGGCGTTACTCAAAAACGTCGCAAAATGTTATTGTATTTTAATTAAAACGACGCAGTTTTGTATGTTTTTTAGTGGCGTTTTATGCTAAATGCCGCAATAGGTAGGTCTTTAGCGGCGCTATTGGATAAACGTCGCAAACCTTGAATTGTTTTAGGCAAAACATCGCCGTTTTGCTCTCCTCCATTTTCCCCAATCATTTCAACCTTTTTACGTTAAGTTTTTTTCCCCAACCTTTTCTCCCTACTATTTTTTCCCCTCAAAATCCCTAATTTCAACTCAAAATCAGCAGCCCCACTATTTTTCCCCAAATCGCCAGCCTTGAAAATGGTATTCAAGTTTTGTTGTTGGCAACCATGATTTGTTCTCCTGTCAGAAAATAGAACGAGCAAAAAATGCTATTTTATTTTTAGTGTTGTAATAACTATACTGCTCTCTCAGTTTTAGGCCATTGCTTTCTCATTCTCATTCTGAGTTTTTTTCTTTTCTTTTATTTTGTTTTATATAGGGAAAGGAAAGTCTCGAACTGAGGATGACTAGCTCAGACTGTCCATCAATCTGAGGATGATACGTAGTACTAAAATTAAGTTGGGTGCCTAAAGCCTCATGACATTTCTTCCAGAATTAAGATGTGAATCATGGATTTCTATCAGAGATAATTAAGACTAGAATCTAGTGCAGTTTCACAATTTAAGTAATATATAGCTTGGCGAGTTTTTGTAAAGAAAAATCTGTTCTGATAGGAATGAAGAGAGCAGATTTAGTCAATCGATCAACGATAACCTAAACTGAATCTTTCTTGGTAGGATTAAAGGTAACCCACTTACAAAATCCATCGTTACACATTCCTACTTCCACTGAAGAATCTTAATTGGTGAAGCAAACCTGAGGGCAACTGATATTCAGTCTTAACCTTTTGGTACGTCAGACAGTGGGACACAAAAGCAACCACTTCCCATTTCAGTCCGGGCCACCAATAGAGTTCTTGGAGGTCCCGATACATTTTATTTCCACTAGGATGCATAACATAAGGACTACTATCCTCTTGTAGGATCGATTGCCTCAACTCCTTTTCATTAGGAATGCAAATTCGACCTTTGAAACACAGAACTTTGTCGCAGTTCAAGCTGAAATTGGAGGTTTCGCTCGAACCAACCTATTGCAGTTGTTGAATTAAGGACTCATTGCTCAACTGCTTAACGCAAATCTGTTCGACCCAAGTCGGTTTAACCTACAATTTAACTGACAATCCTCCATTCTTAACTAAACTCAGACGAGCTAACATTGCTCTCAGATTGAACATCGCTCTAAGGCTAAGAGTATCAACTACCACATTAGCTTTACCCAGATGGTACTCTATTGTACAGTCATAATCCTTAAACAACTTTACCCATCTACGCTGTCAAAGATTAAACTCCTTTTAAGTTAACAAATACTTGAGGCTCTTGTGATCGATGTAAATGATACACCTTTCACCATACAGATAGTGCCTTTAGATCTTTAGGGCGAACACGACTACAACCAACTTAAGATTATGTGTAGGGTAGTTACCCTCGTATATCTTAAACTGTCGTGATGCATAAGCAATCATTTTACTGTCTTGCATTAGAACACATCCTAGCCCAACGTGCGATACATCACTGTACACTACAAACTCCTGACCCGATCTGGTTGAACTAATACATGAACTTGCGTTAGAATAGTCTTGAGCTTATTGAAGCTAGACTACTGTGCCTTAGACCACACAAACGGAGCATTATTACCTAACAACTTTGTTAGAAGTGATGCAATCAGAGAAAATCCCTTGACGAACCTTTGGTAATAACTAGCTAAACCCAGGAAACTATGAAGCTTAGATACATTTTTCGGTTGCTTCCACTCAACTATAGCTTTTATTTTCTTGGGATCGACTTGGATCCCTTCTACGGCTACCACATGACCAAGAAAAGAAACTTCTTGTAACCAAAACTTGCACTTTCTAAACTTAGCATATAATTATTTTTCTCGGAGTATCTAAGAGTACATTGCGAATGTGAGTATCATGCTCAGACTCAGTCTTGGAATAAATCAGAATGCCATCGATAAAAATCACCACAAACTGGTCTAAATACGATTGGAACACTCGATTCATTAAGTCCATAAATGTCGTTGGGACATTCGTCAACCCAAAAGGCATCATCAGGAACTCGTAGTGACTATAACGAGTCCTAAAGGCAATTCTGTACACATCCATCTCTTTGACCTTGAGCTGATGGTAACTAGAGTGCAGATAATCTTGGAGAAAAAAGATGCCCCTCAAAATTGGTCGAACAAGTCGTCAATCCTTGGTAGCGGGTACTTATTTTTTATTGTCAACTTGTTCAACTGTTGGCAATCTATGCACATTCTCATTGATCTATCTTTCTTCTTAACAAATAACACTAGTGCCCCCCACTGAGACACCTTCGGTCGGATGAACCCCCTATCGAGAAGTTCTTAAAGTTGAACTTTTAGCTCGGCCAGCTCTTTCGGTACCATGCAGTAGGGTGTAATGGACATCGGAGCAGTACCTGATAATAGATCAATACCGAACTCCACCTCACTATCCGGAGGTACTCTAGGAAATTTCTTGAGAAAGACATCTAGAAATTCCCTCACAGTGCTGATATCTCCCACAGAAAGCTTTGCGGGGACAGAATCAGATACGAAAGTAAGGTATGGCTCGCATCCCTTTCAGATTAACTTGCTAGCCACAAGAGCAGATATTACATCAGAGAGGTAATCTTGATGCTCACCAATCATAAGCACCTCGTCATTCTTATTCGTTCTAGAGTGACTCTTTTAGTCCCACAATCTAGACTGACCTGATAGTCTACGAGCCAATCCATGCCCAGAATCAAATTAAATTTATTAAAGGGTAACTCTATTAAATCAATCGAAAGTACCATACCCTGAATCTCTAAGGGTACTCGTCTGTATACTCTATCAACTTGAACTGACTGACCCAAAGGACTAATCATAAAAAACTCTTTAGCAATATTTCTGAAAATTATACCCAGATTTGCAGAAACAACACTAGCTATATATGAGTAAGTAGATCCAATATGAAAGCATAGTATGAAACAAAATGAATAAAGAATGCACTTGAAATGACATCAGCATCATCGCTATCCCCGCGGCGTCTCGTCACATAAACTAGCGTCGACTATCGAGCCTTAGTCTGACCTGCATCTCTACCTAGTGCTCTCTGTCCTCTCCCTGAACCATTACCCCCTCTACCAGTACCATGACCCCTATGTGGTTGCTGAACCACTCTCAGAGGCTGAACAAAACCAGGAGCCCGAGCCTGTACCACAGCTGGCACTTGATCTGGTCGACGGGGACAATCCCTAACTCGATGCTCCATCAACCCACAACAAAGGCACGCTCCTAAATTCTTCTAGCACTCGTCCGAATGACATTTCCCATAATCACTACAGAACTGCATCTCGGCCACTACAGCTGGTGTCTCGGGCTTTAGGGGCCTATCAAATCTCGCTTATTTCTTAGGGCGTTGTCTAGAACTAGAGGGACTCGATTTTTAATCTCACTCTGATCCCTCCTGTGGTTACATTGTTCGTGCTTATTGCTCTTCACCTCTTCCACAATATTTTCCTTATCAACCAAAACAGAAAAAACCCCCTCCCTCTGAGGAGCTATCAAAACATGCAGATTATATCGTAACCCTTTCTCGAATCTCACGTACTTATCATAATCAGACGCTACCAGAGCCCGTGCATACCTACTCAGTCGTAAAAACTCAACTTCATATTCAGCCAGAGATTGGTCGCCCTGAACTAAGCTCATAAACTCACGTCGGCAAGCCTTAACATAACTTGCCCCCACAAACTTACTTTGGAAAGCGTTCTTGAAATAAACTCAATTAACTTGTTTGGACTGAGCACTTTGCTCAATCGACAGCTACCACTGATAAGCCTCATCCCGAAGTAAGGACACAACACCCCTCAATTTTTGAGTAAGAGTGCACTCAGTGGCCATAATAAGCTCGGTAGCCTCGAGCCAATACTCAGCAACAGTAGGAACGACTTTTATGACGTCTCTGAACAATTCAGCCCCATTCAACTAGAGTTATTCAGTAATCGACCCTTAGCCTCCCGATCTAGAATAGGTTCTAGTGACCCTCTCCAATGCCCAAATCATGGCCTAAAACAGCGTGTCGTCCCCAACCGTCGGAGTCTGAGACTCCATCCCAGCAATAGGAGTACTAACTGTCTCGCTGCACTCTAAGTTAAGCATACTATCCATAGAGGATGACTCTGCTCGAGCTCCTCTTTGGGCGTCCTCGACACCCACGAGTTCCACATTTACGACTACTGCACAAACTCATTTTAGCAACCTATCTACAATGCTAGAGTGTATAGATCAGTTCAGGCTTCTAACAGAATCATCTTACTAGCTCACATCTACATATTTGACCAGATAACAATTTATGTAATACAGTGTTTCAGTTAACCATTATAACAAAACAAAAATACTTACAGGTTCGACATAAGAGGCTCGGTCATTTACTAATGTTTCATTTTTAGATTAACTTAGATATCATATTTTCACTCAACTACCATTTATCACACATTATGAGCCCAAACATAGTCTGAGTGTTCACAAACCTAGATCTGATACACTAATTGTAATACCCTAAACCCAACTTATATGTCTAGACCAAGTCCAAAGAGTTACATTATCAAAATTATTAAACCACATTTATAACGCAGTCAAAATAAAACCATTCAACATATTATATCCATTACAAAAAAAATTAACTAATTACATAATCTTCCCAACATCACAATAGCATAGAATATTGAAATTTTTAATAGTAAAATTAAAGGAAAGATAAAAGGGTTTGACTGAGCTCCTTTAGCGCTGGCCCGTTCAAGTTTGAGAGCCACTTGAAATCTAATTAACAACAAAATGAGTTATGAAATCAATGCATAAAAGACATTCATTCAATTAAAACACATTTATAAGATAGTTCTCGAATCCTAATATTTGGTTAGATAACAGAAGTAATTTTAGCTCATATACAAAACAGATCAGTTACATACGCAGAAGCAATTTCAGTTTCATATACAAAACAAATCATATATATAGTTATTCCTACCCCTCCCATCTGCTACACACCATCTTCAGCCAGCCCAACACACCGTTAAGGGCATTCCATGCCCAACCAACCTTACACACCACAAAGTTTCTGTCTGACATGTTTACAGATACACAACCTAGCTGCTAGATCAAAATACGGCAAAATGCCAATTTTGTATTTAACAAATTTATTTAACAAAGTGTCTGTCTGTCTGTGTTCAGTCATTCCAATTTATTTAACAAATAGATAATACAGATCAGTATCAACATTAGCCATCACAATACACATACATTTACATCATCCATATATCAGTCTTAGAGCATCAGAGAGTCCTCATACAGTCAAATTCAGATGATACATACATTGTAGAGGTCAGTGCTCATGTTGGACAACACTCACGGCCTCAGTAACAAGATTTGGATCCTATTTATATGCCACATAGCCTAGACACAAGCCCATGTGGTTCTAAATCGTAAACATGGAGTTACATGGCCTAGACACACACCCATGTCCTTGCCGTGTTGTTCACACAGCCTAGGCACATGCCGATGTCCTTGGTCGTGTGGTGTCGATAGCCACGTTTTCTGGCATCCAAAATTCACACAATTAAGGGTTTTTGGTATGCACCTAAAGAGATTTTGAAGCGATAAGAACGTAGAGAGTCTCTGAAACCTAAAACAACCATCTAACCATTCAATCAACTGAATTTAACGACAAAGAAGCACAGTTATACACAGAAACTTATGTCAAAAACTTCGACATAAAACCTTCAACAGAAACGACACTTACTAAAAGATTAACTGTGATTACTCGAATTATCCTGCCAATATTCGTTACTTCCAACATCTATTTCTAAAATAAGGAACAAACATCGTTTAACAACGAGAATTCATCCATTAGCGCAAACTATTAATGATACGACACTGTCGTTTTTTAGAACTTTTAACGAATTATTACAATTGACATCATAGAAGATTTACTTACCCGTCCTGTACAACAGATTAGAATGAGAAGTTCAACGATCGATAATAGCATGCTCAAACGATATAGAAACGAAAAATAAAAGGAGGAAAAAGAAAAAAGAAAAAGAGAAGGGAAAAGAAGGAAAAACTTAAAAGAGGAAAGAAAAATAAAAAGAAAAAAGAAAAAATGTTTAAAATCTTTTGTCTTAACCACTAGTGAATTCTCGACAATAAGCAAAATATTTCCTAACGCATAGATAGGACTCGAACACGAGATCAGACAGAATGCGGAGGCTTAACTAGTGAACCAACAGGTTCATTCTTGATATAGGTTTACATAGAATTACATTTAACTATTTAATACATGGATAGTGGTTGTTTTAAAAAAATAGAACTTTTAACGAAACGACTCGAACTTCAGACCTTAAACACAATAGTAGAATACAAAGTCACAGATACATAAATTAATTACCGCAGAAACTCACAGTTAACTTCTCAAAATTTTGTGGGCGTTACATTTGTAATAAAACATGGGAGTTTGTGCCAGTTCCCCTGGACAGATCACTCATAGGTTGTAAATGGCTATTCAAGATTAAGAAAAATACGACGGTACTATTTCTCACAACAAGGTTTGATTGGTCATGCAAGGATATTCTCAGGCACCAAGGCTAGATTATCATGAAACATTTGGTCCAGTTGTGAAGGCTAATACCGTTTGAATTGTCCTAGCCTTGGCTACTTCTCGGCAATGGAAGCTTTGTTAAGTGGATGTAAACAATGCCTTTCTAAACGACAATCTACCTGAGGAGGTTTATATGAAATAGCCACCTGGATTTGAGGTTTGTGGTCGTGATGGTTCTCCATTGGCATGCAAGCTGACCAAAACTCTTTATGGGCTCAAACAGACCCCAAGAGCCTAGTTTGAGAAACTTTTTGGCTATCTAACTCGAAATTTGCAATTTCAGACTTCAAAGGCGGCTCTATCATTATTTTTTAAGAAGACCTCTACTGGAAATTTGTTTATCCTCGTTTATATTGATGATATAATAGTAATGGGGGATTCGTGTTCTGATCTTAAAGATATTATTCAACATTTGGATCAGAAATTTGTTTGAAGGATTTCAGAGAGCTAAGTTTTTTTTTGGACTTGAGGTTATACGTCGTGATGGGTGTTTACATGTGTCCCAACAGAAATATGTGCGGGACTTGCTTGATCGAGCACATATGGCAAATGCTAAGCCAATCTCGACTCTCATGGTTAGTTCTCCCATGCTCACATCACTAATAGGGTCTCCTCTCTCTGATGGCACGTTGTATAGACGAGTCGTTGGCAACCTATAATACCTCTACTTGACTCGGCCTGATATAGCGTTCACAGTCAACAAAGTTAGTCAGTTTATGCACTCACCATATGATGAGCATTGGATTGCTGTCAAATGAATATTATGTTACATTAGAGGTACTCTTGACTATGGGCTAGTGTTTCGACCTTCTAGCATGAGTTTGACGGGTTTTTCTGATGCGGATTGGGCAAGTTCACTAGAAGACTACAAGTCCACTTCAAGATTCTGCATTTACCTTGGTGATAATCTTGTTGGGTAGTCTTCAAAGAAGCAAACCATTGTCTCACACTCCACCTCTGAGGCAGAATATCGAAGTCTTGCTAATGCTGTTGCTAAGTTAACCTGATTTTGATTATTACTTGGTGAGATGGGTATCAATATTTCTGGTACACAAACAATATGGTGTGACAATTCTAGTACTGTGTCACTAGCAGCGAATCTTGTCTTGCATGCTAAAGTCAAACATGTAGAACTTGATTTGCATTTTATTCGGGAGAAGGTGTTACACGGAGAGTAGCAAGTCAATCATGTTCCTGCTGGTTGTGATCAGGTTGCTGATGTCCTGACCAAACCACTTACCGCAGGTTCTTTTTTGCGTTGTCGAGAAAGTTTGACGCTCACTACTGTTTCTGATTCATTTGTTCAAGTTGCTGCAGAGGGAATATTAGCAACTACAGAGCAATTAGTTAGCTTAGCTGGTTATGATTCTATTGCAATTAGTATTCTGTTACAAATAGTTACAATTTGTTAAGCCTTTGTTGAACTGTTATCTCAGTATAAATGCAGGCCTGATGTATTGATCATAATATGAATGAATTTTATGTTTCACCATCAGAGAAACTTTTTGGCCACCCACCAGGTTATAGGCCACTCCAGGTGTTTGGGTGTTAGGTAAAATAAAGTATATAGATAAAAGAAAATAGTTAACTACTTTTGTATTTAAACTTTTGAGTAATATAATAATAGAATATAATTACTAAGTTGTAACACATGCATTTTTTACATCGAAATAGCCCCAAATTTCATACTTTTACGTCCAAATAGCCTCCCATTCCCGATGCTTTCCCCTCACCAACTCTTTCATCAGTATTTTCAACTTTTTTATACACAAATCCCTTAGAAATCCAAATATAAGCACAAAAATTAAAAGCACTCAACCCTGCCAATACCCAATAAAAGTAATTAAGTTTTGCACGGTTTAGATTATCTCCCAACCATTCATTCCCATGCCTTGAACTAATGACTTGAACCACTGAGATTACAACTGTGTTTATAAAGCTCCCAACTCCCACTACACTTATATATGCAGCTGCCCCAATGCTTCTCATTTCTTCCGGCATTTGATCGTAGAACAATTCTTGTAATCCGATGATTGTAAAGACGTCTCCTAGGCCGGTGAGCACATATTGAGGAAGTAACCACCATACGCTCATTGGGACTACGGCTTTCGGGGCATCGGTTAGGCCATGTTTGGCGGCAGTGTTGACCCTAGCCGTCTCTACTATGCCTGCAACAACCATGTTCAATATGGAAATGAATAGGCCGGTACCGATTCTTTGTAGCATTGTTATTCCAGAGGAATGTCCGGTTATTTTTCGAGCGATAGGGACGAAAACTCGATCATAAATTGGGACGGCGATGAGGATTGTGAGGCCTACGAGACTTTGAAGTGCTGCCGGGGGAACTTGAAAATTGGTACCTATTGATCTCAACATTGTGCTGCCCTGCTTGGTGAAAAATGTGTGTAATTGAGTTATTACAGCACTGAACATTAAGCAACCAAGCCATATGGGGATAAGGCGAAGAACAAGCTTCACTTCTTCAACTTGGTTCAATGAGCAAAGCCGCCATGGATCCCTAGTTTTGCTCAAGATGTCTTTATCGTCGATGATCATTGCTTTATCTAGAAATCTACAATTTCAAAAAGGTCATAAATAAATTGAGCTTGAATGAATAAAATATTGTATAAATAAATATAAGGAGAGATCCATTTATATTAGTACAAAATAAAATATTTTAGACACTTTAATAATTTTTTACGGTTAATATCTTAACAATCCAATCGTTAAATTTATTAAGACATTTTTATTTGTCATGCATGTAAATTTTGAATCGATTTGATATGTTTGTCATATCGATTTAAAATATTGCCTACATTAATATATATTTAATGGTTGAAAATTTTTTATATAAAATGAATAGTTAAAATTTTAATTTACTCTAAACTTAACATACATGATCTATGTGAATTAAACATGGAATATGACTATTAAACTGTTAAAATATTAATCATACAAAAGTTATTAAAATAAGTAAAATTACTCGATTTTACATTAGTGTCAATGGATCTCTCCAATAAATGAAAACTCTTGTGTTCTTTCTATTAATGAAAATTTTAAAATAATAATATACAAAAAATAATGAAATTGATTAAAAATAAAACTAAATAAATAATGATGAGAGAAATTGGAGAATATTGGTGGGTAAGATGAAGTAATTAATTTGATATAAATACGGTGTGCAATTTTGCAAGAGAATGGGATCTAATTCTATTCGTGTGAACATGAATCAAGAGATTTACAAACAAGTCTAAAATTATTAAACAATACAATTAAATAATAAAAAGTAGAGCTAAAGCATTTTATTTCATATTATTTAAATTAAAGTAGTGATTAGATCACATAAAATTATATTTTATATGGATTCCTCTTCCTTTTAACATTATTAATTAAAATTAAAATTAAAATTATGATGAATTTGGTATGTAGAAGCGAGTAATTAAAGATTTTGACCCTTAAAATAGAAATAATTCAATTTAATTTTATTATAAATAGAAAACTTATAAATTTATATATAGTGAAATTATATTTGGACTCTTAAAATGAAAAAAAAAATTAATTCAGTCTTCTCATAAATAAAAAATTATAAATTAATATAGAGTAAAATGGTACTTTAATACCTAAAAATATTATATTTTTAACACTTTATTAAGAAAAGCTTGGGATAATAGTTAAAAGAATATGTTTGCTTGTGCATTTTCTTTTTATTTAAAAGTTTTATATAATAATTTATTTGGTCCTTCAATTTTACAAAAGAGTTAATTTAGTTATCTATTTAATTTTTCGATTATTTTAGTCCTTGAATTTGTATTGTGTGTTAAATTAGTTTAAAATAGATAAAAAATTAACGTTTGTTAATTTTAGTAATGTGAAATCCATGTGTATGCTATATTAACAATTAATTAATTTTGTAAAATTAAAATATTAAATAAATATTTTTATATTTTTATTAACTTTAATTTTAATTAATTATTAACCTCGCATCAACGTATATAAATATAAAAAAAAACTTAATAGAATTTACATGTGAGATTAGAAAAAAAACTTATAGAAAATTATTAAAATTAATAAAAATCAATCATGTGATACATTTTCTTAAAAATTCAGAAAACATCATTGATGATGTATAAAAAAATTCAAAGATTTAGATCATCATCTCCTCATAAAATAATTGTTTAATAGTACTAAAATCTGTCCAAGAATCTCAGTGACGGAATTAGGAACCTAGTTGTCAATTTACTACTTTTAAACAAATTTGAAGGTGTAGAAAATTACTTGGATTGATATTTTCCTTTTTTCTCTAAAATTCAAGCATTTCCAATTTTGTTATTAATTTTCAATTAATTTATTGAAAATATTTTTTTCCTATTTAAAGATAATAGTGTTTTACAGGAATATGACAGTCTGTATCCTCGTCACGTTCAAATACTTTTAAATTTATATATATTTTTCGGGAACATTGATGTATTGATTTTATGTTATTTTATTAATTTATTTTATCTTGTTTAATAATATCGATTTTGACTAAAATTAAAATAATATCGATTTTGAAATTACTTGACTAATTTTTTATCAGGCATTATTTACCTGACCTGTTTTGTACGGACCAAGTTGCGACTCATGGTTTGACCTTTGACGTGGCTCCCACCTCTTCTATCATCTTCATAGCAAATTCCCCTGCCACCGTTGGTTTCACTCACGCGCCACTTCTTTGCAGCGGCTACAAAGACCTGAGCCACAGAGGTGAACGGACTCCCTGTCGGCCGCTGCTTTCGGTACTTCCTGATCCCAATTAGAAACACCGCCAATGCTACCGCTAATGACCCTGATAACACCCCAAATCCTGCTGCCCAACTAACATTATCCTACATGACGTCAAATATCACCCTCTACATTAAAATTATATAAGTACAAGAAAAAGGTTTAAAAGTATGAAAGGAAAGGTAATTTAGGCACAAACTTTGATGTTACCTGGAGATAAATGACGACAACGATGGCGACTGAGGCGCCTGTAACGATCCCAAGGTACCACCAGTTGAAAAATGAGCTTTTGGCTGCCTTTTCTTCAGGGTTGTTCTCATCGAACTGGTCAGCAGCGAAGGTTTGAACGCATGGTTTATGGCCTCCTTCGCCAATGGCTAATACGTAAAGCGCTGTGAAAAACACAGCTTTGCGGGAATGCATAGGTATTACTGACACTGATAAGCTCAATAACACCATTCCCTGAATTATAAAGAACAAAAAAAAAAAAGCTTGTTAAAAACATTTCTCCAATCCCAATAAACACGACGCGACCGAACTTACCAAGAAGTAGATGACAGAGGAGGCAAGGATGGTCTTGAAGCGACCGAGGTATGAATCGGCAATGAAGGCTCCGAACAAAGGGAAGATGGCGGAGACCCCAACCCATGTATTGACGTTCTTGGCTGCGGTGATCACTGGTTCTCCGAGATTGTTTGTGAGGTATGTGATCAGATTTCCAGCCAATCCGTAGAAAGCAAATCGCTCGGCCATCTCAACAGCTGCGTCAAACAACAATGACAATTTCATTAAACAATCAAGAATCAAGATAAAGATACATGAAAAACGAAAACAGAAAGGAAGAAAATATTGGCTTACAGATAACAAAAAAGGCTGCTTTCCACCCTCCTTTGAAGGGCTTTATTTGAGAAGAGAGCTTGGTGGGGTTTTGACGGTGGGCATTGTCTATGGTGACAGGAGCAACTGAGCTATCCATGGACGAGTTGGAGTGTAGGAAATTTGGCTGAAGAACTCGATGAAAATGGTGGGATGGATTGAGGACGATTGCTTCAATTTATATATGTGAAAAGTTATAAGCTTTGGGCATTTGAGTAAACTTCCATGCTCTTTTTTTTTTTTTTTTCCTTAAGCTTTTGAGTCAAAACTATTTGGCTGTAGCATCCCACTTTGTCACTAGCAAAAACAGTATTTCTTTTTCTCGGATTATATTTATTAAAATAATACTATAAGTTTGAAGTTCAAATTTTATCTATATATGTGTAAGGTTATATTCTAATTATCAATCCATGTAATTACGAATTTTACCATTGTCGTAACCATTTTTTGGATGAAACAGTAAACGACGCGGTCGACTCGATTTTTTTGAAAAAGAAAAGGAAAGGAGTCGCCACCGATCTTTATTTGGTGTGATCGGATCACCTTCGTTTTAATAAAGCAGTTAATTTACTAAAACAGTGCTTTTTGGTCCACGAACTTTGAGAAAACGGGTTCGGAGGTCGATTACGTGCGAGGAAGGATTAGCACCCTCGTCACGCCCAAAATTGGTACCAAATTGATTGATTGATGTCCTATTTGTTGAAAACTTTGAAAGGGTTCGAAAATACAATGCTTTTTTATCTTCAAAATTGGAAGGGACGTTAAGGCTCTCTTATTTTCGAAGAGATAAAACATCATGTCCAGTAAGTTAGGGCGCGATACTTTAGATTCTCGAAACTAAGCTCACCTTTTGAAACTTGGTTCTTATTTGAAGAGGATCTCCCGTCATTTGTCAAACGAGAAATCAGAACCCAGCAAGTTAGGGCTTGTTTTCCCGAAAATCCAAATTAGGAATATTTCCTCTGTTTTGGAAGAAAAAGAAGCTTATCTCGAAGAATCTAGGTGTCGAGTCCAGTAAGTTAGGGCACGACATTTCGAATTTTCGAGATTAAGTATTTTGTTTTAAAATTGCAACTTCAAAAGAGATATCGTTGTTTAGCATTGAACGAGAAGAAATCGGAACCCAGTAAGTTAGGGCTCGATTCACTCGAATTGCTAATACGGAACGTTAGTTTGAAACCGAGACTTGTGACTTTGGAAGGGATATCCCGTTGTTTAACATAAACGAGAAAAATCGGAACCCAGTAAGTTAGAGCACGATTTTTCCAAATTTTCGAACACGAAATATTACCTTTATGAAAGAAATCAATTTTGTATTGGGTAAAATGTATACCAATTAAGTAACAAAATGTCGAGAATACAATGCTAGCAAGCATATAGAACACATATGTTAAATACAAACGGTAATAATAAGACGAAAATGGATATAAGCGAGTAAAACCGATATGTCGAAAAGGATAATAAATGAAAACGAAAGAATTATAAGCGATATGACGACTTTACAAGCGACGGGAGAATAAAGATAACAATAATAATGATGATAATAACGATAACAAAATGATATTGAGATGTAAATATAAATAGGAATATATAAGATGTGATGACTGAATGAAGATATAAGTATATGTGAAATAATATAAGTATAAATATACGAATGAGCGTTAAATAAATAATAATATATACATATATATATATGTAAATAATATAATAAAAGTGATAAAATAAAAATAATATTGATAATAATAATATTAATAAATAAATAATAATAAAGTGATAATGATAGATAATGTTACATTAATAAACGAATAATAATAAATAAATAAATAAGTAAGAATAAAATGAAAATAATAATGATAATAGTAATGGTATTAGTAATAAAAATGAAACAACAATGGTAATAATAATAAAATAATAATAATAGTAATAATAATATTAAAATAATAGTAAGAATAATAAGAATAAGAATAACAAATAACGAAAAGCAGTAAGTAAAGATATATATACATATTATTTTAGATATGCTAAAAAATATAAAAGAGCAAGAAATAAACAAATAGAAATGTAATAATAATATAATAATGAAAAATAAGGTAGTAAAAATAAAATAATAAAAATAATAATACGCAACAATATATAAGAATATAAAAAATAAATAAATGGAGAATGCAAATAACAAGATCGGGGAATAAACAAACGAATAAAATAATAAATAACTAACCATTAAATAAATAGATGAATAAATTAAAGAAATAATAAACAACTAAGCAATTAAATAAATAAATAAAGAGTTAAAATAAAAGGGACTTAATAGTCGTTAAAGTGAAATTAAAAGGTGTAATTTAGATAATAAAAAAAATGCTGACGAGGGCCAGAATGTAGCGCGTGGGAACCAACAAGGACCGCATGGGAAAATATCCCAGGTCTTGATGCGCTGTGCTTCAAGAGGACCAAATCAAAAACAAAATGGAACCTGAGGGCCAAAGTTTAAAGAACCAAAAAGACAGAAAATAGGGCTTAATCGAACGGTGCTACGAAAGAAAGGGACCCTTTGCGTAAATATCCCCTTCAAGGGTCATGCGCAATAACCCCTACCACAAAACGGTGCCGTTTTCCCCAAAACTTATAAAACCCTTTTTATTTTCTACAAAAACTTATTTCTAACCCTAAAAACAAAAACATTCAGCAGCCAACATTTTTATTTTTATTTTCTATTTTTTTTCCTCTCTTCCTCCTTTTTTAGCCCGACGATTGGGCTTCCGTAATCGCTCGTCGCACCACCACCAGGTCTGGTGGCTAACGACGCATGGCGGTGAGGGTCTATCGGACTTGCTTGTTGCCGTCGCACCACCACCGCAGACGGTGGTACGAAGCATGTGCAAAGTGGGCCTTTAGCCCCGCTTTGAGTCCCGTTTGAAGGCCATCTCTTTGGCGCCCAAAACGAAGGAGAGGGCCTTGACACCCATCCCCGCCAAGCTCCGACGACGGAGGAGAGCACTTGACGCCGCGATCGTGGGAGTTCGGTGAGGCTCTTCCCTTTCCCTTTTTCTATTTTTTATTTGTAAAAATTTCAAAAATAAATAAAATAAAAAGTAACAGTGTTTTATGATAGAAAACGAAAACGGAAAAATTTAAAACAACCTTCTAATGCTTCCTTGCTTTTGATTTCTGATGTTTCGTAAAAAATACAAAGGGAAGCAGAAGACCCCGTAACAAAATGGTCGTTCTTCTTTTATAAACTAGTTACAAAACTCTTTATTTTCTATTCTTTTGTTTTTTTCTGCTTGTTTCTTCTGAAATTTCGTAAGAGAGGCCCCCACCACGAAATACAATGGGTTCGTTTCGGTTTTTATAATCGAAAGCAGAGTTTCATTTTGTTCTCTTTCATCTGCTTTCTTTGTTTTTGTCGATTTGTGTTAGTGCATGCTCCCTGTTCTTGCAGATGGTGCGGTGTCGAGGCGAATGGCTACTGAGGCTAGGGTTTTTCATTTTGTTCTTTTCATTTAATTGTTTGGGTTTGATGATTGGGTTATTGGACCCGAGTAAAATTGGGTCTCTGTTGCCCTCTTTGCTCATTATCGGTAACGATAATAGAGCAAAGACTTTAAAAACCAATTTTGGCGGTCTTGCCGAGTCTTAACTTCTCGATGCTTCTTTTCTTGAGATAGCCTCGTTCTAGTCCACCGCATCTTGTTGTTTTGATCCACTCCATTGCTGCAACTTTGAGGTATAGGACTCTTTGTTTTAATTCGCTAACTACTCCGAGTCGCCGAATCTATTATTTTCAATCAGATCCCAACAAATTCAGGGATTGCCAGACTGATGTCTTCGATTTGCTTCTTGCAACTTCAGGAATATCAAATCTGCTATCTTCAATCGATCCTCATAAACTCGGGGATCACCAGACTGAATCTTTGATCTTCTTCCTGCAACTTCAGAACGTCAAATCTGATCTCTTTGATCTACTCCACTCGCATACTCGGGGAGACGAGATCTGCTCTTCAGTTGATTCCACCGCTAGTTAAGGCAGTAGGACTAAAGCTTAACCATGCTCCCTACTGGTTGGGGACAGGAATTATAATTTTTGGCCTATTCCACTGCTGGTCAGGGACATAGGACGGTGGCCTAAATCATGTTTCCTCTTGGTTTGAGAGCCAAGATTTGCCTTGATCTTACCCCATTCTTGGTCGTAGGCGACAAGACCTACAATTTTCTTTTGACCCATTTCTTTGCTGGTCGGTGGCAATAGGACAGTGGCTTAAATCGTGTTCCCTCTTGGTTAGGGAGCCAAGATTCGCCGATCTTGCCCCACTCTTTGGTTAGGCGACAAGATCTACAATTTTGACCTATTCCACTCTTGGTCGGTGGTAATAGGTCGGTGGCCTAAATCATGTTCCCTACTAGTTAGGGAGCCACGATTAGCCTTCGATCTTGCCCCACTACTGGTTAGGGCGACAAGATCTACAATTTTGACCTATTTCACTGCTGGTCAATGGTAATAGGACGGTGGCCTAAATCATGTTCCCTACTGGTTAGGGAGCCACGATTAGCCTTCGATCTTGCCCCACTCTTGGTTAGGGTGACAAGACCTACAATTTTGACCTATTCCACTCTTTGGTCGGTGGTAATAGGATGGTGGCCTAAATCATGTTCCCTCTTGGTTGGGAGCCACGATTAGCCTTCGATCTTGCCCCACTCTTGGTTGGGGCGACAAGACCTACAATTTTGACCTATTCCACTCGGTCGGTGGTAATAGGATGGTGGCCTAAATCATGTTCCCTCTTGGTTGGGAGCCACGATTTGCCTTCGATCTTGCCCCACTCATCGATTAGGGTGACAAGATCTACAATCTTGACCTATTCCATCTTTGGTCGGTGGCAATAGGAAATCTTCAACTTATTCCATTCTTTGGTCGGTTGGCAATAAGACAATCTTTAGCCTATTTCATTCTTTGGTTGGCGACAATAGGATGGTTTCCAACCTATTCTACCGTTGGTCGATGGTAATATGACGGTATTCCACCTATCCCACTGCTGGTCAGTGGTAATAGGGTAATCTTCAACTTATTCCACTGCTGGTCAGTGGCAATAAGATAATCTTCAACCTATTCTACCACTGGTCGATGGCAATAGGAAAATCTTCAATAGTGTCGCTACACCGTCCTCTGGGGGACATATCCTGTAGACTCGATTTTATATGTTTGTGTTTATGCCAAAGGATGCGGATGCTATGGTCGGAATGACTCAAATGCTCCGAACTACGTGTGATATGGATGACATTTACATGAATGCGGAATGTCATAAGAATGATGATTTTCCATCAAGATGCAATGATTGTAATAAATCGAATGCTCCTAGCTAAATGATATTATGGAGGACATTTGCATGAATGCGGGATGATAATGATTCTTTGTTAAAAATATATAAAGATCACGATGCAATGATTGCACGCTCCTAATGATGATGAATGAATATAAAATGAAATGACCCCTTTTTATGCTTAGGGTTGTCACTGCTCGTCGTTCACCAGAATCGTACAACCCTGATATCTTGCTATTGCTCATATCTTTGCTAGAAACTCAAAGAAACAATCATATTTTGCTCAAACAATTTGCCCCAACGTGACTTCAAGGCCCACCCCACGGCACATATAGGACTTTAAGGCCTATACCATCTTCAGATCAACCCCTTGTACCTTAAGGGTATAGTAATTGTGTCATCCCACTATGACTCAGGGGTGTAGAATCTATGTCTTCTTCAGTCAATCCCACTACGACTCAGGGGTATAGAATTTGTTGATTTGGTGCATTGCACCTTTCCATTCTTGTGGATCGTGACCAGGTGTGCACACATGATAGTTGCATGGATACAAAATCATTCTTCGCGCGAATGATTCCCCACTCATACATTGCCCCTTTTTATCGAGATGATACCATTTACGTAATACCTCGTTATTTTGTTCAATCACCGTTTTCAATCCGAAGAGATAGCCTCAGTTCAGAATTTTCCTCTACCATTATTCCTGTCCTCTAAACTCGAGGAGTTTTAAGCAATGGTCCTGTTTCAGGCTCCGACACTACTTAGAAGTTTCCTAGAGTAATATGTGAAACTCCTTTTTTGTGAAAGTGTCGTTAGTCCATTAATCATTATTTCAATGCAAATGTCTGAAAGAGATCATAACTATGGATACGAATGAAGTTAGTTAGGAGCATAGCTCGAAACCAATGGGTTAAGCAAAAGTAGCGAGTGCAATTAGGAAAGAAATTTATTGGCAGTGTATCTTGTAAGGTAAAAAATAAAAACTAGGTGCCCCAGATATCGCAGCCTGAGCTTCTCTGTTCAAACTTCTTGAGGACCATTATAGGCTCAATATGTGTTTAGGGGATCCGGAGTACTTTGTCGATGCTCCAAGACGCAACATACTTCTTCATTGTTAACTTAAGCATGGTAAGACTACCGTATGCCTTACTTTTGATCAAAATTTAAGCTGCCCTTCTCGGGTTTTCAACTCAAATCCCCTTTGATCCCAAGGCGCCCTTTGCGGGTTTTCGCCTCGGCCTCTCTTTTTTCTTTTTTCGTGTTTTTTCGTTTTTGTTCTTTTTCACCTTTTTTGCAAAACTCTCTTTTTTTTTAAACTCACCGGATTGGACAGGTCATTGCCATCCATCTTGATTAGTATCCATGTTTCCCTAGAACAAGCCTTCTTTCTTTGCATAAGGCATTTACTTTTCTTTTGGAGTCTTCTTGAATCGTAGAACCCTTCTTAATGCTAGGTCTTTCTCCGAAATTCTTTTGAGCGAACATTTTGCCATAAGCCCATATCATACATTTTGGTACATTCGACCACAGTACTTTCAATCAAGCTTTCATGTAGACGTTCGCTTCACCCAACCAAATCAAAGCTTGTGAAAATGAGTCTTATCTTCCAATAATTGTTTCCCTTTTAAAAAAACCAATGGGAAAGATACCCCGGTGAAAGTTCTGGCCAACTTTTAAGAAACCTAGAAGGTAAATGGTAACTTCTCTATGACAACCTTTACAAGTCTCAGTCATTTTTCAAAAATTTTGAATGGTTTTGGCTATCTTGCTGCACTGATGTGGTGTCTGATCTTTCGATAGACTATAAATTTGTGCCAACACGTTTCTTTCTGGCATTCTTTATCGCCATTCTCTCTTTATTCTTCTTCTTCTTCTTCTTCTTCTTCTTTTTGATTTTTTTATTTTTTTGATTTTTTTAATTTTTTTAATTTTTTTAATTTTTTTGATTTTTTTATTTTTTTTTTGGGAGTTGAATTTGAAGTTGGAGTAGACGACCACTGACTTTGTAATTTTGACATGTGAAGCGACCTTTACCCTCTTAGTAAGGTAACCAAAGGCTATGAATATGAATCGATGTTGGCTCAAAGCTCTTGAGTAGGCGGCTTGATAGCGTCCATGCCTCACATATAGGAATCCATGTTTGATGGCCCTAATATGTCTAAGCTGTGATCATGCGATAATATCTTGCCTTATTCTTGCGGTGAGCTAAGCTTCCATCTTCATCTCCTCGTTGGCTTGTAGTGTCGGTGACATTTCGCGAGGTAAGATCACCATTTTAACAAGTTAGGAAGTGAGTTGCAATCTCATCATCTTCTAAGTCCTTAGATCTTTCTAGACACATATCTCGCTAGAAAGGGAGTTAAATAATGTTGTCGCTCGGTCATTGATATCGGGACCCATGTGGGTATGAAGGCAATTTAGAGAATGAATGATTATTTATGAGCGAAGAATAAAAGAATATTTAATAGAATGTATAGCATGAAGAAAATATTGATTCAAAAGATGCATTTTATTGAAGTAGTAATTGAACATGAGCCTATTTCACAAAAGAATCTTATTTCTTCTAGGCTTAAAGCAACAAGTATACTTCACACATTATTCTAGGTAAGCTTCTAAATACTATAGGAATTTCTTCAGTAGTCTCATTGCTCAAAATGCTCTTAGGTTCATGCTTCTGCTTTTGGTGCGTCGCCTATCTCCACAACACCCATTTTGATGAATTTTTCCACCAACTTCTTGAAAGCTGTGCAATTTTCTATCGAATGTCCTGTAACCCCCGCATGATACTCACACTGGACATTTAGGTTATACCATTTTGGGTATGGAGGTTGTAGTGGTTTTATATAATAAGGAGCTACAACATGCATATCAAATAAGTTTTGGTATAACTCCCTATACGTCATGGGAATAGGAGTGAGGCGAGGTTTTTCCGAATATGCTCTGGATTGGGTTTTTGCTTTGGGAGGAACAATTGGTTGTAAGCGCCTTCTTTGGTGGTTTCTTGTAAACGACTTGAATAACCCTTGGTATACACACTCGTGCTAGCCCCATCCTTATCCTTCCTCTTCGGGGCTTTTGAAGCCCCTTCTCCCTTTTTCTCTGCATCTGGTAGGCCAAAAACAATACGATTGACTTGCTCATTACCAGGGCTCTTCAGAGAATTCATCAGCACCGAAGTATCGGTCCTATATTGAGATCCAATAATGACAGGTACCACGCAAGAATGTGCATCTGGTTGAGTTGGGACATTTATTGGGGAATAAACGATGTCTTCATCATTATCCATATTTTCGGTCACTGGGTCACTTCTTTTTTCGAGTCCTCCGGCTAGTAACTGAGTTAACTGGCCCATCATGTTCTTTTACAAGTCTAGCATTTGCTCTCGTATTTCTTGTTGAATTTGGATCAATTGCTCTTGCATCTGTATTTACCTTTACTCTATCCTCGCCAACCTTTGTTCCATGTTTTCCAGGTTAACTGAAGTATTTTGCCTAATTAGGGTCCTTTTGTAAAAGTCTAATGCAAATGAATGCAATGTAATGCGAATGCAATGTAGTGCGAATGCATGAATGCAAAGAGGTATCGATTCTGATCAACTTCATTTTAGAAAACTTTATTAGAAAACAAATTCTTTTACATAAAATGGACTACTATATACTTTCGTCCCAAGTCCTAAAGGTTTTGATTTCCCAAGCAATGGAGCTAGCTCTTGACTGTGATCAAGCGTAGCCCATATCTTATGCTTACCATATCCACTGTAATGCCAAAATCAGAGATGACCAACTACCATTCCCTTCATGAGGTAATCTTGACTTTTTAACTTGATGATCATAAGAATGATGAAGTTCTTCTCTCCAACACTCCTCTCTTATTTCAAGAAGCTCGATCCGTAGTTCACAATTGTGTAATGCTAAATTTAACTACACTTTGTTTCCTTAATCTTGTTCAGACTTAACTTCAACTCGATTGCATAGTTACAGCTTTGAGGGTAGTGAGGAGGTCGTCTCGACAGCATCAATTTTCTAAAAAGTATCGATCATTTACTCTAGCTAGCGTCGTACTCTGAGGGATTCTTCCGCTTCCATGGCTAATAAAGATTAGAGTTTTTCTAGACGAAGAAGGAATTGCAGAGCTCCAGACATTTAGATTGTACCTGTTTAATAGCTTTTCTCATTCTAACCGCAGTGAAAGTCGTCTATTCTAGTTAATCTCTTTGGATCTATCAAATGGGGTCAATGCAAATTCCTTTCACTTCTTCACACGAACCCAATCCTTGCAATGTTGTTTGGATCACAACGATGAGTCAAGAAGTTCACAACAACCTAACTTTCCCTCCTAGATGGCTCCACTAAATCCAAAGAAATTTCTATCATTGCCCCTTGGTAATTGATGAATCGATCTTCGACTTTGGGTGAAATTAACGCTGATAGAAACACCACAAGAACGTATTATCGACTTGGCACTATGGTTGCTCCCCTATGAAGCATTGGATAGGGCTTTCATTCTTTCCTAAGACTTCTATCTTAACCAAAGAAGCTCTCTAGTTAGTGCTTTGTCAATTGCAAATACCTCCAGGAATGGAGCTCCAAAAGAATGTAGATTATTTCGACTCTCCGACATTGAAGCATGGCAAGTCTTGCAAAGAAGCGCGACTGTATGTTGTGATGGTCGACAAAATGATTATATACAGTAATCTCTAGATTCTCAGTTTCACCATTAACTTATTTCACACTTTTTCCCTTCAATAAAAATGACGGATCTTTGCACAACTACTCGCTCAATCCAGTGATCTTGTACTCGTGATTGGATGGGCTGACTTTTGTCCTCAGGTTCCTAAAGCTTTGCTTAGCCATGGTCTAGTCCAGGATCCATGGCATTTTGATTGGCAAAGGATCCACAATCGGGCTAGGACGAATATCAATATTCAGGGAAAGACCTCTTTGAGTGGCCATGAAATTTAAATGGAAGCCCCTATTGCCAAGGGCACCTCTTCCAATGTCTGCGAAGCTATTCTGATTATCTTGAAAGATTGACAAACCAGTAGGCATCCCTGTTTTGCGGCATGCTATCCTAAAATAACATCTATCACCCTCAATGCTTCTTGAGAGTTTTTAGATTCCTGTCCGCGTCAAGTATTTTGAGTTGCTCGCATGGGTGTCTATGCAACGAAGTTGATTTGACCGATAAGGCCATTTAATTCTCTTCCTGTTTTGCCCATTTGAGTCATCATGGACATCAGGCCTTGCATTACTGTTGTTTCTGTTAGATGTAACATCCTTAAATACAACTACAAACTCATGCTTGTTATTTGGAAGAGCACCAACAGTAAATAAACTTTTCTCCCCGTTGTAAGCGAAGTTCTTTTCAGCCAATTTATTGTCACAGGTCTCTTGCTCTCCGTCTATCACTTTTCTTCCAACTGCCACATTTCCTTTTGCTCAAATGGATCCACACCCTTTTAAATGCCTAGGTTCTAACTATCTGACATTGCATTGTCTTCCACGTTATCAAGGAATCCGTTTTCAATAACCAGCTTTCTAACTCAGGAACTGACCGTGAATCGATACCTCTTAAAATATGAAATGATATGCACAAAAAATGAAACACAACAAGTTAGTACCATAAAGCAAGTAGAATAAATAAACACCTATCTGGTGACCACTAAGGTTTGACATAGCTCTACCTAAGGTGGGCTCCTTGGGCTCACTATATGCGGTTTAGTTCTAAAGTTTGAGGTACCCGAACCATCAGATTCCTCGATCCTCACCCATTATAGGTTCATATGGACCGAGTTCGGTTCAGGGGAATACATTTCCCTATGGCCATGCGGAAGTGAAAACTTCACGAAGACATAGAATACGGATGTATCCGGCGATCCACTAGCCCATGCGGAGGTGAAAACCTCACGAAGGCATAGCTTCTCGCTCCCACTTAAAGGTGTGACCACAACGGTCATGCAATGCAATGCCAAAGTATTTACAAGACCAATATTGAAAGTGCATTAAAAGAAGCATGATTTTTTCGAAACCATTTTAATCAAAAGGATAGAAATCAATCAATCTATGGCCTGACCCTCCGTCCCCAGTGGAGTCGCCAAGCTGTCGTAACCATTTTTGGATGAAGCGATGGCAACGCGGTCGACTCGATTTTTGAAAAAAAAGGAAATGAGTCGCCACCGATCTTTATTTGGTGTGATCGGATCACCTTCGTTTTAATAAAGCAGTTAATTTACTAAAACAGTGCTTTTTGGTCCACGAACTTTGAGAAAACGGGTTCGGAGGTCGATTACGTGCGAGGAAGGATTAGCACCCTCGTCACGCCCAAAATTGGTACCAAATTGATTGATTGATGTCCTATTTGTTGAAAACTTTGAAAGGGTTCGAAAATACAATGCTTTTTTATCTTCAAAATTGGAAGGGACGTTAAGGCTCTCTTATTTTCGAAGAGATAAAACATCATGTCCAGTAAGTTAGGGCGCGATACTTTAGATTCTGAAACTAAGCTCACCTTTTGAAACTTGGTTCTTATTTGAAGAGGATCTCCCGTCATTTGTCAAGCGAGAAATCAGAACCCAGCAAGTTAGGGCTTGTTTTCCCGAAAATCCAAATTAGGAATATTTCCTCTGTTTTGGAAGAAAAAAAAGCTTATCTCGAAGAATCTAGGTGTCGAGTCCAGTAAGTTAGGGCACGACATTTCGAATTTTCGAGATTAAGTATTTTGTTTTAAAATTGCAACTTCAAAAGAGATATCGTTGTTTAGCATTGAACGAGAAGAAATTGGAACCCAATAAGTTAGGGCTCGATTCACTCGAATTGCTAATACGGAACGTTAGTTTGAAACCGAGACTTGTGACTTTGGAAGGGATATCCCGTTGTTTAACATAAACGAGAAAAACCGGAACCCAATAAGTTAGAGCACGATTTTTCCAAATTTCCGAACACGAAATATTACCTTTATGAAAGAAATCAATTTTGTATTGGGTAAAATGTAGCACGAATTCGTAACAAAATGCTGAGAATACAATGCTAGCAAGCATATAGAACACATATGTTAAATACAAACGGTAATAATAAGACGAAAATGGATATAAACGAGTAAAACCGATATGTCGAAAAGGATAATAAACTGAAAACGAAAGAATTATAAGCGATATGATGACTTTACAAGCGGACGGAGAATAAAGATAACAATAATAATGATGATAATAACGATAACAAAAATGATATTGAGATGTAAATATAAATAGGAATATATAAGATGTGATGACCGAATGAAGATATAAGTATATGTGAAATAATATAAGTATAAATATACGAATGAGCGTTAAGTAAATAATAATATATATATATATATATGTAAATAATATAATAAAAGTGATAAAAATAAAAATAATAATGATAATAATAATATTAATAAATAAATAATAAAGTGATAATGATAGATAATGTTACATTAATAAGCGAATAATAATAAATAAATAAATAAGTAAGAATAAAATGAAAATAATAATGATAATAGTAATGGTATTAGTAATAAAAATGAAACAACAATGGTAATAATAATAAAATAATAATAATAGTAATAATAATATTAAAATAATAGTAAGAATAATAAGAATAAGAATAACAAATAACGAAAGCAGTAAGTAAAGATATATATACATATTATTTTAGATATATATACATATTATTTTAGATATGCTAAAAAATATAAAAGAGCAAGAAATAAACAAATAGAAATGTAATAATAATATAATAATGAAAAATAGGGTAGTAAAAATAAAATAATAAAAATAATAATACGCAACAATATATAAGAATATAAAAAAATAAATAAATGGAGAATGCAAATAACAAGATCGGAAATAAACAAACGAATAAAATAATAAATAACTAACCATTAAATAAATAGATGAATAAATTAAAGAAATAATAAACAACTAAGCAATTAAATAAATAAATAAAGAGTTAAAATAAAAGGGACTTAATAGTCGTTAAAGTGAAATTAAAAGGTGTAATTTAGATAATAAAAAAAATGCTGACGAGGGCCAGAATGTAGCGCGCGGGAACCAACAAGGACCGCATGGGAAAATATCCCAGGCCTTGATGCGCTGTGCTTCAAGAGGACCAAATCGAAAACAAAATGGAACCTGAGGGCCAAAGTTTAAAGAACAAAAAAGACAGAAAATAGGGCTTAATCGAACGGTGCTACGAAAGAGAGGGACCCTTTGCGCAAATATCCCCTTCAAGGGTCATGCGCAGTAACCCCTACCACAAAACGGTGCCGTTTTCCCCAAAACTTATAAAACCCTTTTTATTTTCTACAAAAACTTATTTCTAACCCTAAAAACAAAAACATTCAGCAGCCAACATTTTTTATTTTTATTTTCTATTTTTTTTCCTCTCTTCCTCCTTTTTTAGCCCGACGATTGGGCTTCCGTAATCGCTCGTCGCACCACCACCAGGTCTGGTGGCCAACGACGCATGGCGGTGAGGGTCTATCGGACTTGCTTGCTGCCCGTCGCACCACCACCGCAGACGGTGGCCGACAGTGTGCAAAGTGGGCCTTTAGCCCCTGCTTTGAGTCCCGTTTGAAGGCCATCTCTTTGGCGCCCGAAAACGAAGGGAGAGGGCCTTCGGCACCCCATCCCCGGCCAAGCTCCGACGACGGAGGGAGAGCACTTCGACGCCGTGATCGTGGGAGTTTCGGTGAGGCTCTTCCCCTTTCCCTTTTTTTCTATTTTTTTATTTGTAAAAATTTCAAAAATAAATAAAATAAAAATAATGATGTTTTATGATAGAAAGCAGCGGAAAAATTTAAAACAACCTTCTAATGCTTCCTTGCTTTTGATTTACGATGTTTAGTAAAAATACAAAGGAAGCGAAGACACCGTAACAAAATGGTCGTTCTTCTTTTATAAACTAGTTACAAAACTCTTTATTTTCTATTCTTTTGTTTTTTTCTGCTTGTTTCTTCTGAAATTTCGTAAGAGAGGCCCCCCACCACGAAATACAATGGGTTCGTTTCGGTTTTTATAATCGAAGCACAGGTTTCATTTTTGTTCTCTTTCATCTGTTTCTGCTGTTTTTGTCGATTTGTGTTAGTGCATGCTCCTGTTCTTGCAGATGGTGCGGTGTCGAGGCGAATGGCTACAGAGGCTAGGGTTTTTCATTTTGTTCTTTTCATTTAATTGTTTGGGTTTGTGGTTGGGTTATTGGACCCGGGTAAAATTGGGTCTACAACCATGAAAAGAAAATTGTCTTGATTGAAAAAAATATATACAATTATACATCCTAAAGAACATCAAACGAATCACAAGAGAATATAAACTAACAAATTCTGGATTAACTGAACCAATCTGCTTTTATATTATAGATTCACATGGCTGATTTCTTTGTTTCATTAAACATTAAACCAAATTTCTTTAATTTTAGACAAGGACAAGGTTGCTACCAACTTCAAACTTCCTACGTTAAGTAACCAAAGATTAGATTATTTTCATTCCCTAACAAATTGCTTTGATGGATACATGTTGAAAGATGGAATCGTTTATTTCATTTTAAAATCTCTTTATTGGTCAAATGTTCATATTTTCGGAAAATAGCTTGAGTTTGAATAATCATTGTATTGGTTCAATCGGTTTTTTGCTCAATTGAATTGATCTGTATTGATTTGTGAGTCAATCGGTTCAATTCCTATATTTGGATTGGTATTTCGATCAGTTTCAGATCCAACCAATTTGACTAGTCAATCCATTCAGATTTTGAAAACATTAGTTCTGATTGATCAAATAACTTTTTCGATCTCGTTAAGTCGAATAAGCAAGTGGTGAAGTTTGAAAATATAATTTATTGTTAGTATCTCAACCCTGAGAGAACGAATTTTGAACATTACGAACATTGCCATACATTATAAAAGAAAATAAAGAGAGATATAGCTGATTAAAGAAAAACTTAATAATGATTTTTATTTAATTCTAAAATTATTCATTAATTTTTATTAATGTATCTTAATAGTGCATAAATACAGAGTTTGAAATTAAATTGTGTTTGAAGCATTATGATAAAATAAACTTTGCCAAAAGAGTAGGAATTTTATCAATTAAGTTATTGAATATTTTTGGTAATATTTAACGAGAAGTTTAAAGGAAGGAAGATAAGATTCCAAAGATGATTTATACACACACTAAAAAGGACCCATTTGATTTTGTAAATTTCTTCTTTCTTTCACTGTTAAAGTTACCTACCGTCCAATTCCACAAATACATACCTACCATTTGATAACACGCTCGAGTCACTAAGGTTTTGGTACGGTTGGTAAAGGTAAATATGTGAATTTTCGAGTTTAATTATGTGTAGTTTAAGTTCATAGTTTGTAATATAATAATTTGATTCTTTATTCTAATTTTTAGTCTATTTGTACTGTAATAATTTAATTCTCCATTAAGTGATTACTTAAATATGTATTTATGCTTATATTTTAATTATATCGTACTTGTAAACTTTAAAAATATAAATAGATCTTTGGCTCAAAAGTATTTAAACCTGAAATTTGATATTAAAAATACCCACTTATCCCAAAAGGTTTGATGAAAAATTTACTAACTTCTCTTAAAGTTTATTTATTAAATGAATTTTAAATAAAAGATTACTTTACCATTTATTATTTTTATTTTATTTTCAATATTTTCCAATTAAAATAATAAATATATTTTAATTTTTAAATTAAATTATAAATTTCATTACATTCTAATATAATTATATGTTAATCATAGTGCTTTCTTCTATTAATATATGCAAGTGCTTTTTGAAAGTTATATGTATAATCACAATTGTAAAAATAAAAATTAAATTTGAATAGCTATAACTAAAATGAAATTATAAAAGGTTCAAATATAATCATAAACTAGAATAAATATAGGTTGAGAATATGCATACGATTTGCATAAAATGAGGTTTGAACTTGAGATCTTAAACTTTCTAAAGCTCTAGGACCTTAAACTTACCTTTAAGCTAAGGCTTTATTTTAAAAAAATTGTTATAAATTATAATTATAATTTTATTTTATCTTCTCTTTTAATAAATGGTAACTATTTAAATATTAATTTCATTATAACACTAATTTTAAGATACATTATATTTTACTTTTTATTTTAATTAATTTTTTTCATTAGGATTTTTAAATAATAATAACTAATTAATTTTACGTAAAAACAATTTAGTGTATTCATCTCAAGGTTAATTTTGTACCAAAAAATAAATCAAATATATTTAATTTTATAGCATCATTATTTTGCAATTTAAAATAGAGAATGAATCAACTAAATAGAAAATATATAGATATATAATAAGGGGCAAATATCCCAAAAATACCAAAAAAATACAAAAATTACCGGAAAGGACAGGTTTCAAAAATATTGACCGGAAAGGGCAATTTCCCCAAAAAGCGTCCACGTAAGCGTTTTTTGGGGAAAAGGCCTAAAAAGCGTCACGTAGGGCGCTTTAGGCCCACGTCGACCAAAGCGCTACCGTGGACGCGCTTTGGTGACGGGCCTAAAGCGCTCTACGTGGACGCGCTTTTAGCCGCAACAATCAAAAAAAAAGTGACCGTTGGACTAGCGGTCAAAAAACCAACGGTAAAAAAAAAACTATAAATACCCCCAACCCTTCATTTTTTCACACTTCAATCCTTTCTCATTTTCTCTCAATTTTCTCTCAATTTGCTCTCAATTTTCTCTCAAGTTTCTCTCAAAGCCCTTGAAATTTACTCTTAAATTTGAAATAGTCTTCTACCATTTACTGAAAAAGCCCTTTATAATTTTTTAATATATTTATTTTTGGAAAATTAAAAAATCTTTATCGAGTACAATGGCGGAGATTTACATCGCTTAGACAAAGACTCACATTGGCCCAAAGAATTGAGAATGGTAAGTTTGAATTTTAATTTTCAATATTATTAAATTTTTTAATTATGCAATTTTTCATTAATTTTGAATTTTATTATTTTTTAAGCATCGTAGATCGGTGTTGCAATGTTATATTCGCAACATGCCCGGTCCCCATCACCATTGATCGAGAATTACTTGCGGAAGCGGGTTTTTGGCACGTGGCCACGATAGGTAGGGGTTCAAGTTGGACCCGGTTTTGATAAGCGTTGATAGAGGTGGAGACCGAGACGCACACTTTCCATCCGCCATGCGAGAGTGTAGCATCACCTTAGAAGATGTGCGATTCTGATTGGGATTCTGGGGTGGGCGGGTCGGTAGTCACCGGACCGTAACATCTCACGATTGGATGGCCGTATGCTACGAGCTCTCGGTGCCATTAGGATAAATTGCAAGGAGGTCGGATCGATATGGTTTGGTTACGAGACACATTCCGCAGCCGAATGAAGATTGATGAAGATGAAAGAATACGGTATGCACGGCATACATACTTGATAATTGGAGGCTATCGATCTTGGGACGTCTCTAGAAACCTCGTCCACGAGATGGCTCACAAACTTGTTGATTTCAGAGCAGCCGGTGAATTCGGTTGGGGTCCGCCGTGCTATCGAGGTTGTATTGGGAGATGTCTTGAAGCGACGGTGCGGATAAAGCAAAAATCGGAGGTTGTCTATCACTCTGCGATCATGGGCATGGTTTGATTTCCATTTTTACGTCCTCGACTCGACCACCATATTCATTCCCATTGATAACGAGGTAAATTTAATATTATATTTTTCAATTATGTCGTAGATTTATAGTATAATTGCATGCTAAGAGTTTATTTAATTAGGTGGAACCATCCAGAAGTCATGTTGGAATACCGACTCGCTTGAGGATATCTACTCCTATTGGAACAACGGTCGGAATCACAAGTAAGTGTCAATTTCGTTATTATAATTTAGTATTTATGTATATAACTAATATTTTGGTAATGTTAATATAGTTTCAATGGACACCGATGAGGATCCCGAAATTCGGGCATAATTCGGAGGAGTTCCTCCAAAATCCGAACATTATACGTTAAGGTCCCGCTAATCACCTACGCGACTGTGGAGATGCACCAGTCGGATCGGGTTCTGCGGCAATTTGGATTTCGACAACCGATTCCGTGGCTCTGAGGTGCTCGATGATGAGCACATGTGGACTTACTACAAAAGACACGGATTGGCCAATATTTTGGTGAACATATCGAGAAGTGGGAGAACCAGTATGACTTTTTACCTAACCGGAATCGATCGTAGTTCCCGAGTTAGCGTGCGTCTTAGGAGTACATGCCATGGTTTAGAATCCATGGCAAGCCGTATCTGTTGTCGGCTAAAGAGAGGCGACAACAAATTCAGCGCGAAGGGAACGTCGGGCCCTTTACATCCAAGGAGAAGGGTGATGAGGCGGCCCAACAACGGCGCCTACGATCACCGGGCCCATCATCAGGCCTATCGATCCGGCCCATCAAGCGCCTATCTGATCCACCGGGCCCATCAACAGCGCCTATACAATCACGGCCCATCATCGATTCGGTGACAACACCGATAACACAGCGTCCACAGTTTATGCCAGGTGCGTACCCTGCCCCTTACATGTATCCTCCTAACCCATATATGTTTCCTTTTTCTAGTCCCCCCCCAGGTTGGAATCCATGGCCGGGTTCGAGTCCGTTCGACAACTCCTTTTAGCCACCGATCGTGAGGCCGACATCGGTGTGGGATTAGAGGAGGTGCCGTCGGGAGCGATTCTTTCTACCGACTCCTTCACGTGCGGGATGCAGTCACCCGTAGTGGTTTATGCAAACACCTCCGGTCATTATTTTATCAAGGTGGGTCATCATCGCAACACCTGAACTGCACTCCTTGGGAGGATCGGATTCCCGATCGAGGTTCCACAACCCCGCCGGAAGCTAGAAGAAGGAGGAATCCAGTACAGAATCGGCCGCCTCGTCGTGGCATTTGGTTCCCACCGACATCCGCACTAAACCCTAAACCCCATAATTTGAGTAATTGTAAATTAATTTATAATTTGAGTTTAATTTTTTGTATTGATCTCGTTTAATTTTTGTAATTAAGTTGTAATATATATTATAAAAATTGAGTTTGTTTTTTTTGTAATTTAATTTTTTAATTTATTTAATTTTAATAACTTTGACAAATTAGGTTTGATTTTTTTTTGTAATTAAGTTGTAATATATTTAATACAATTTGAGTTTTATTTTTGTAATATAATTTTTTATTTATTTAATTTTAATAACTTTTACAAAATATGTTTGGTTTTTTTTTTTTGTAATTAAGTTGTAATATATTTAATACAATTTGAGTTTTTTTTTGTAATTTAATTTTTAATTTATTTAATTTTAATAACTTTGACAAAATATGTTTGATTTATTTTTTTGTAGTAATTAAGTTGTAATATATTTAATACAATTTGAGTTTGTTTTTTTTTTGTAATATAATTTTTTAATTTATTTAATTTTAATAACTTTGACAAAATATGTTTGATTTATTTTTTTTGTAGTAATTAAGTTGTAATATATTTAATACAATTTGAGTTTGTTTTTTTTGTAATTTAATTTTTTCATTTATTTAATTTTAATAACTTTGACAAAATAGGTTTGATTTTTTTTTTTGTAATTAAGTTGTAATATATTTAATACAATTTGAGTTTGTTTTTTTTTGTAATTTAATTTTTTAATTTATTTAATTTTAATAACTTTGACAAATTAGGTTTGATTTTTTTTGTACTTAAGTTGTAATATATTTAATACAATTTGAGTTTGTTTTTTTTTTGTAATTTAATTTTTTAATTTATTTAATTTTAATAACTTTGACAAATTAGGTTTGATTTTTTTTTTGTACTTAAGTTGTAATATATTTAATACAATTTGAGTTTGTTTTTTTTTGTAATTTAATTTTTTAATTTATTTAATTTTAATAACTTTGACAAAATAGGTTTGGTTTATTTTTTTTTTTGTAATTAAGTTGTAATATATTTAATACAATTTGAGTTTTTTTTGTAATTTAATTTTTTAATTTATTTAATTTTAATAACTTTGACAAAATATGTTTGGTTTATTTTTTTAATTAAGTTGTATTATTTTTAATACAATTTGAGTTTGTTTTTTAATTTAATTTTTAATTTTTAATTTTTTTGTAATTTAATTTTTTTAATTTTTTTGTAATTTAATTGAGTTATTGTACAAAAGTTCACCGTTTTCCTCCAAAAAACAGACATTACATAGCCAAAGAAGAGACAAACAAGCTAAGAACACGGTCAACTAGTCCGATTTGGACACGAGCGAGATGTATGGCCGGTTCCTACACCACCCGCAGCCGCCGACTTTGGTTGGTCGGTTCTCGGATATCCATATTGTTGCGTATTCTAGTCGAGGAAGGTCGACCTTTTGGTTTCGTCTCAATTCTCTATCCAAGCAGCAGCTTATACGGTGCAAGCGATACCGATGGCCACTTACGTTCATCTGGGATGGTGGAATACGTGTCTCCACACGTTGTACATGTTTTCTAATTTGTAGACTTCACGACATAGCTCATGGGGTCAAGGCGAAGATTATGACAAGCCGCAAGTACATGAGCACATGGGTAACGGTGCATCAAATATCCACGATCGCATGTCCTATTTGTCAAGTGTACGATAATGCTCGCCAACAATACCTTGGCTCGATTCATCAAACTCCGTGACCCAAAACCATAAAGGTCGTCGCGATCGTGACAAAGCTGTGTGCATAGTGTTCGCCGTGCCTTCCCACGGTTAATTTCTTGCAAGACCTTCGGGCTCCATACATGGCCTCCTTGCATCGCCTCGATAACTCATTGCTCTCTTGAAAATAGTGCCGCTAAGCGAAAATATGTCTCATAAAACCGCTGTAATCGGCGGATGACGGGTTCCTTTAGCATGAATTTATGCATTCGGCCAGTTTGTGGTCATATGACCATATCGTGAGGTCATCATCATATGCTTGTGTCCACTGTTCAAAAGGAATATTGCAGGTAGTCTGCGCCTTCTGCGTTATCTTCGCATAAAGCGGCCAACATCTCGTGAAAACGGTCTTTATTGATCTCGTACCACCAATATACGTTGATATCGAATATTACATACCACTATTCAAATTGCGAATAAATCGAAAATTTCAAAAGAAATTATATTAATAGAAATTTCATACCCATATCGGTCACTTGCCGTTTACATCTTTTAGATCGGTGTTGCCCATAGTAGTTGGATGCCACATGCCTCGAGCAATATCGATGGTGTGTGCGATGCCACATGCTTCCCTGTCGTTCTATTGCCGCAAGTATTCCGGCCCCGATCGATATAACGATATGTCGGGTTGAGGCGGACATGCCTCCTTAACCTAGATAGGAAGAAGTCCGGTCATCACCGACTCCCACGGTGTTATTGCGAACATAATCGGAAGGATTCTCCCACAATAGTCTTGTGCCACTGACTAGCAATAGCCGTCGTATATCTACCATACATGAAGGTACCGTCAATTTGTACCAATGGCTTGCGGTATGTAAAAGCATCTCGGCATTGCTTAAATGTCCGAGCAGCGCTTGAACACCGCGCATCCACGAGCAGACGATCATTGTAGTACGTGGGTTCCGTTTCAATGTCTCATTGTCTTTGCACAGGACATATCTCTCCAAAGACCTTACACCATCGCCACACTTCATTATATGAAGCGCCCCACCGACCGTGCAACTTTTCCAACGCATATACGCTTGGCTATCCAAGCCTTTCAGAAGAGGCGTGTACCCCATTTGCTACGAATATTGCCAATTAAGGTAAGACCGTAGTTTTGGGATCGGCCTTCACCGTCGGATTATTAAATCACCAACATGTCCGAATCCATCCTCGGATGATCTTGTGTTACACCTGTCAACGAATTACGTTAAATAATGCAACATTACATAATATTAGTGTTATTCGAAATCATTGAACACATAGTGGTACTGTACCGGTAAGACATGTATGCGGACCTTTGTACTTCTTCACCTCCCACATCCCCGTCCTTTTCCTCAACGACGCCATGATTTTCCATGCACATGTGCCGTCTTGCACAGCACACTTCGCCTCGTACCTATCGAGCTTTGATTTAACCATGGTGTAGTTAACCCGTTCCTGATGCTGTATTGTTTCAATGCACCAAGAAAAGTGTTCTTGTTGGAAAGCGGTTACCAACTTCTAATTGGTCCGAATCCAACGAAGAATTTGTACAGATCACGCATCCGATGTGGTAGTTCAGAAACTCCAATGCATCATCTTGAGATAGATCGACATTATGCATGTCTACCGGAGGCGAGTATGCCCTGAATAGCGGATCTTCTTCTTCTTCGTCTGAACCGCCCTCAACATCTTCAGGTACAATTGGAGCGGGCTCGGTTGAGAAAATAGTCCAACTTCGCACCGTCGAGCCCGGCTCCCGAGGTGGATCCACATCGGATTCATCGTCCGATCCTCCATAACTCGCAACAAACGAGGGCCCTCATTGGTGGATGTCGTCGGTAATACATCATCCCTCCTTAAACATCTTTCGTAAAGATTCCAATCGTATGTGGATTGCCATCCACTAGAAGTTGATGACATCCCCAATGCGTATTTACGTCATCCGACGTCGATTGGCGAATATGCATGTCCCATCCACCAACCGAAAGTGTCGTGCGGGGTTATGTTTTCCATACTACCACCGCACACGGGCACTTCGTGTTTTGCCTCCCACTTACAGTGTGAGCACGGGGTCGTGTATTCCCTCGAACGATACTAGATGTTGAGGTCGCGGCGATCACTTGGAGATGAAAATTCTACATATAACTCGAGATAGGGCGATCCATCGACAAAATGATTCTCCACCATTGCCTCAAGGCTCAGAGGACCTTTGATGTCGAATCGTCATATCTCACCGGATCGACCAAGCGCAAAATCTATACTTAATAGATGAACTTTCATTGGCGTTGTTCAATATTTTACGCCTAATTCTTTTGCTAAGTTCCACCAAATCGACATTTCGATTAAAACTCAATCGCTGTTGTGTTCTCGATAAGAAAACAACACCATTTTCGTGTCACGCACTTCACCATCGTAGTAAATAACACTATTAATACGTTCACTCATTTTCGGTTTTTTCTTTTTGCTTGAATGCTTTCGCCTTGGCGAGAATGCAATTTGGGTGATTTATAGCCTAATTTTGCCGCGAACATCAGAAAGCAAAAGTGCGTCCACGTGGGGCGCTTTTCAACGCTCCGGGTAATAGTGCACCTATTGGAGCGTTTTTGCCACGGTTTGTTGTAAACGTCTCCTCAAAATAATTTTGCGGAGACCACTTTGTAGCAAAAAGCGCGTCACGTGAGCGTTTTGCCACGGTTTGTTCTCAAACGTCTCCTCAAAATTATTTTGTCGGAGACTCTTGTCCAAAAATTAATTAACGGAAAGATTAGCCTAAAGCGCGTCACGGAGGCGCTTTGGCCACGTCGACTAAAGCGCGTCACCGGGCGCTTTGGTGACGTGGCTTCAAAGCGCCTCCGTCGCGCTTTAAATAATTTCCAAAAACGCTGGCGTGACGCGCTTTTTGGGAAATTGCCCTTCCGATCAATATTTTTGAAACCCGTCCTTTCGGTAATTTTGTATTTTTTGGTATTTTTGGGATATTTGCCCTATAATAAGGCTATAGTTATTTTTATTTAAAATTTACTTAATAAATAGATTTGAATGAAATTTATAAGATTTACTTATGATAATCTGTGGGAGTAAGTTCGACATTCTTAAACCGGTTAAAATGTAAATTTGTCACCATACTATCAATGAATATGGAAATATGCCACTATATTTTATTTTGATTAATATTTGTTATTTTTGTTATTGAATTTAACCACAAAACCTTAAATTAATTAAACTTTTTCAATAATTTTGATTTTTGATTAAATTTTATTACTTAATATTTATTTGAAAAAAGAATTGAAGTATGAAATATTATTAGACTTATTGATAAATGTAATTTTTAAACATTTAAAAGTAAAGTATTTAAAATATAATGTTAAAACAAATAAAATGAAATAAAAATAATTGAAAATTTTTACATTAAGTAAGTAACTCATTATCTACTTATCATTTTCTACACTTTTCATTGAAAAATTTATCATTTATTTTTTAATTAAATATTATCAAACATGCTTAAAAAACCAAATTACTAAAAATATTAATTTTTAATTGATTTAATTTTTCAGTGGGTTATCAAACAATGTCTAACATAGAATTCTTTTTATTTATACTGAAAAAAACTTAAAAAACTTTACTTTTATAAATAACTATTTTATGAATTATTAATATTATATTTATTTATTATTTGAAGTATTCATATTAAAATTTTATTCATTAAATTTTGTCTTCAAATTCTTTTAATTTGAAATTGAATAGTCAAATTCAATAAAACAAAATTAAAAAGGCAAAATTCAAGATGAATTAAAATATAGAAAAATACTAAATAAAAATAAAGTAAGTAGGGTGACAATTTCTTAAAATCATAAAAGGATAATTTATATACACACATAAGCATACACATTAATCTCTCTCTTTTTTTGGCCTACTTTCGTACCTTAAAGGGGGAGCCATTAGAGGTAGGTAGTAGCTAGGCAATGATACGTCCTATTTTATTCTTCATTATTCCTATGGTTTAGTAAAGGAGTTTTTACCGTTTAGTGCTTCTTTCTTTTGAATTGTGTTCTTTTTTCTTCTAATGGTATATGGTGGGTGATATCTCTCTCTCAAATCTTTGTTTTGACTTCAACTGTTTTTCTCACTTATTATTGCCATTCAAGAAAAATCACATGCAGATTATCTACATTCCTTCAATGTAATCAGAAGGAAACTGAAAATGAGATTCCACACAACATTTTTTTAATTAATTCATTAGTTTATTGTGAAAGTCGAATATTAGGGATGATATTGTTGAAAAGAGTAATCATGAATCCATAAAGAATTAGTCTATGTGGATAGTAAAATGGACGGGAAGGATCCATTGATAATGAAAAGGCTTAATTCTCAATTTGGTACTTAAACTACACTCTTTTTCCTATCTTGGTACTTTAAATTTCTTTTTTTTTTCACGAGTGATACCTGAATTATTATTATTTTTCTTAAATTAATCATTTCATTAGTCAAATCATTAATCCATAAATTAGAACCTAAACTGTACTTTTTCTCTCAAGTTAGTACCTAAACTTTTTTTTGTGGCAAGTGATGCCTAAATTAGTCTTCTATTACTCAATTTACACCAAAATGTTACATTCGTTAAAATAAATTCAATCAATAATAGATTGTAACGTCACATAAACTTTAAAAATATTTTTAATTCTTTTATTTTATTTTACATTATTTCTCCTCTCTTATTTTTATATATTTCTATTTATTTTTTTCTTCCTTTATAATGTATGGCAATGCCAATAGTGCTTGAAATTTAGCCTCTCAAATTTGAGATGTTGACTCTGGAATTTCATTGCCTACTTGCTTGAACTAATAAGATCGAAAAAGTTCTTTTGTCTATCAAAACCAAACATCGAAAATCTTGATCCGAAAATAAGGGTTGAACAGTTAACCTTTGAACCCTTTTAGACCGACTAGACTAATCTAAAAAATAGGTTGAATTAATTTTTCTTTTTTTATAAAATTTTAATTATTTATTTGATCAAGTCGAATGAATTAATCAAATTAAAATTAATAATCTAACCGGTTCAACCATGTAAGCACTAAATTTTGCTCGGTTTAATTATGGATTTATTTTTCAATTTAAAAAATAGAAATAAAATTTTTTACATTTTAACCCTAAACTTTTTGAAATTACATTTGGCCCTAAAACTTTTTAAAATTACATTTTACCCCTCATCTTTTCAAAATTACACTTGACCCCAACAGCTTTTACTACATTTACGATTCGGTCCTACATCGGAAAATCTCCAAAATCATGGATTTGGGCACCTACCTCCGTGATTTTTCCACCACCCAAGGGATGGCCTCCTTCCCTAGCCACTGTTACTCGCAAAAAACACTATAAAAGAGGATTTTCCCAAGAAATAAATCCCCAACATTTCAAAAAACCCACGAAAAAGAGAAAAAAAAGAAAGAAAAAGAAGAGAGAAGAGGAGGAGAGACTACCTCTCGTCGCACCACCAGACGGAGACGACGGCAGCGGCACAAGCGTCGACGGTGGCGGCGGTTGGAGAAGAAGAAGAAAGAAGAAGAAGAAGGAAGAAGAAGAAAAAAGAAGAAGAAAAAGAAAAAGAAAGGAAAAAAGAAAAAAGGAAAAAGGAAAAAAAAAATTACAATGGGCCGACCCGACCGACCGTGACCCAACCCGCACTTTGATGACCCATCATTAAAAAAACAAACAAAGAAAAAAAAAATCGGTCAAAAGAAGCATTCAAGCAAAGAATTTCACTCCCAAGCAAAAATAATAGCAAAGAAAGAGCCCATTTTGAATACCCAACAATGAGCCCATTTTAGCAAATTTCAACATATGGCCCAACACCAAAAAAAAGGAAGAAGAGAAAAAAAAAAGAAAAAAGAAAGAAGAAAAAAGGGAATAGAAAAAAAAAGCCCGGGTCGTGCATCTCATTCTTCAAGCCCGTAATTTTGAATCTTTCGGTAATTTCTTTTTCACCCACTTGTAATTTATTTCGTATATTTTCATGACATTTCCTTTTTAATATTATTGGAAAATTTTTTTTAGCATTTTTTGTATTTATATTTATATTTTTATTTCTTTTTATATATTCGAATAATTTTAATAAATATGGCAACGAATCGATTTGACACTAAGGCTTAGTTTGGATGGGCGGTGTGTTTACCTCCGGTGAGATTAAAAACAGCGGTGGTGGTGAGATTAGTTACTGTAGAGGTGAGATTGGACAACATGAGAAAGTGAGATTAGAAACAACGGTAGAGTATGTGTTTAGATTCAAACGCAAATTGTAGCGGTGAGGTGAGAATATAAAATGACTATTAAGGACATCGATTAGAATTGATATATAAACTTTTACAAAATTATTAAAAATATGTTAATTTATAAATTCATTTAATAAAATATTAAAATGTATCTTATGATGTTTTATTATAAATTTATAAATTCATATTTTATATATTTTCAAAAATAATAATAACTTAAAAATCGAATAATTTAAAATATGTAAAAATACTAAAACACATATTTTATACATAACAATTGATTGTCTAGATAATTATACATTAAAGTTGATTCTTGATGTAAAAGATTCTATATATATAGTTTTAAAGTTTTTTATTTATATGTGTCATATAACATGTTAAAAGATTGTCACATTTATCGCTTAATTAATTATCGGTGTGAATGGTATTAATACATAAGTACTAAGGAATATAAATTGAGATAAATACCAAATAAGAATAAATAATTCAAGTCTAGGGGCAGAATATATATTAACCCAAAGTTTCATTACATCCAAAAATAAATAAATAAAAAATAAGAACACATTATTTTGTCATCTCTCAATTCTTGCATCTGTTCTCTTTCCTTTTTCTGGCTTCTTCTTTTTCCTTCTCTCCTTCATTTTTCTGGCTTCTTCTTTTTGCTCCCCTGTCCCCTCTTCATTTTTCTTTCGTCTTTTCCAAAGATTTTTCCTTTCATTTTCTTTCGTCTTTACCCAAAAAAGAGAGATTCCAGCAGGTAAGATTATACTTGGATCTGCTTCCTTCTTTAGAATTTCCATGAAAGCCTCAATTTTTCTTTCTTTAAGGGTATTTTTGTCTCTTAAAAATACATACTGCCCCAATTGCCTTTAAGCGGTCTTTGAATTCTCCAAATTCCGTTTCAAAGACAAAGAATGAGGTTGAAACTAGTTTTCACTGAACTGAAATGTTGAACCAAACAGCAGTGTGGTGAGATTAGACTCCCAATCTCACCACACTGGAAGAAAACGGGCATCCAAAGGAGCCCTAAGTCGTTGATCTCATCGCTATGTTGGGTGAATATCATCGGTTCGTGTTAAATACGATACGCCCTTTTAAAAAATCAAAAAATCTAAAAAATTCGAGTTTCAAAACTCTTTGTGTTTTCAGAAAATTGTCGTATTTCAAGAGTTTCGTGTTTTTAAAAAAATCGTGTTCTTAAAAATTCTAGTGTTTCATAATTTTCGTGTTTTCAAAAATTTTCGGGTTTTAAAAAATTCTCGAGTTTAAAAAAATTTCATGTTTTCAAAAATTCTCGTATTTCAAAAATTCTTATATTTCAAAATTTTAGTGTTTTCAAAAAAATTCATGTTTCAAAAAATTTTCGTATTTTTAAAATTTTCGTGTTTTAAAAAATTCGTGTTTTCAAAAATTTTGTGTTTTTAAAAATTCTCGTATTTAAAATTCTCGGGTTTTAAAAAATTTCTCCAATTTCAAAATTTTCGTGTTTTCAAAAAAATTAGTGTTTCAATCGGATCACGATTAAATATTAAATTGAACTTGTATTTTGAAAATTAAGACAACACGCTTAACGAGATACCAATTTTGGGCGTCGCGAGGTGCTAATACCTTCCTCGCGTAATCGGCCCGAACCCTATTTTTCTCTGGAATTTTGACTCGAGACTTAAACTCGGCCCTTTTTAAGAAAATTCAAAAAATGATTTTTCTTTAAAAGAGGATTTATTAGGTGTCCGATCACACCTAGAAAAAGATCGGTGGCGACTCCATTTTTAAATAAAATTGAAACTCTATTTTCAAATTTTAATAATTTCCTCAATTAGCGCCCAAGCAAATTTTAGGTCGCTACAGCTGGCGACTCCACCGGGGACATTTTTTTGAGAGTTGAGTCTGGAATTAAACGCGAGTTGTCAAAATTTTCAAAACTCTTGTTTAAATTAATACTTAGTCGTGATCCTTAAACTTCGTTTTTTGAAAAGTCATGCATTTGCATCATGTTGTAAATATTTTTCTAACTTGTTTTATCTTTTTGTTTTTCAGCGCTAAGTTTTTACGGTTTTAGTTTTTTAGTTTTAAAATAAAAACGAAAAGGTTTGTGAGTTTCTCCCCACACACCGTGCACTTGCATTTTTGCATAACATGAGCTCTCCACCCGGCTCCGTCCGCAAGTGAAAGTAAATGCTATGCCTTCGTGAGTTAACTCGTCTCCTCACAAAGCTAGTGAATACTTCCGGTTACATATGACTTATGCTTTCGTGAGTTAACTCGTCCCTCGCATAGGCATAAGTAAATGTAATCCTCGAATTGAGCTCATGAGCCTATGATGGGCGATAACCGAGGCTCAGACTAGCTTTAGTAGGCGTGATCACGGATAATTCGAGTACCTTTTAGAATCGAAGCGCATATAGTGAACCGTATGAGCCACCCGACTAGAGCCATGCCGAACCTTCGTCTGTTAATAGTCACCAAAATAAGTACATGGGAGAAACGATATTACCTTTTATTTCTTTAACATTTACACTTTTTTTGCAAGAGAATTAGGCTGTTTAATAGAATTGGATCGGTAGATTATTTGATGAGCATGTGAGTATGCGTTTATTTTGTAAAGTATGATGGGGTAAAAAAAAAGGGCAATAAAAGTAGGTCAGTTTCATTAAAATGCACGATTAAATTTTTTAGTTTGTTAGATTTGCCATAGTTTTTCTCTGTTTATATTTGTTGTGATTACTAACCAAGTTTATTTGTCTTTATTTTTATTTTATCATGCATGATAGGCATCTTATTAGGAAGGTGTTGATTAGAGATTGGTTGCCAAAAATGCGTTTCTGATGGAGGAGTCAATTACACAAGTAACCGAGAAAAACGCCGTGGTTCGAGACTGGTCTTTGAAAACCCAGAAAGCAAAAGGAGACAGTTTAAAAGAAGATTGTATCTCCAATCTTTCGGAGCATGTGACTATGAATGTTCGTCGGAATAACCTCAAAGACTTGACTAGGATCTGGAAACAGTGGGACTTAGACATTAGGGGCATCTTCACTGAAAATTACGGGGATATAGCTCACTTAATCGCCGTCAACGTAGACTAACAATTGATTCAAGCCATGGTTCAATTCTGGGACCCAGCTTACCAATGTTTTACTTTCAATAAAGAAGATATGACTCCAACTATAGAAGAGTATGCCGCTTTGCTTCGTGTTGACAATGCACAATTCAGTAAGATATATGTGAAGGAGCCCAAGCCAATGACCTTCAAGAAAAAGCTAATGAGGTTAACAGGAATGAGCGATACATGGGCTGAAAAACAGATAAAGAAAAAGAACGAAGTCAGTTGTGTTCCATGGTTTTCTCTACGAGACTTAGTTCAAAATCATCCAGATATTGTAAAGAGAATGGACCTGTTTGCTTTAGCCATTTACGGATTAATTGTCTTCTCAAAAGTTCTTAGGCATATAGAAGTTGCGGTAGTGGATTTCTTTAAAAAGTTGAGGCAAGGAATCAACCCTGTCCCAACTATTTTAGCTGAGACTTTTAGATCTCTAAATTGTTGTAGGAGAAAAGGGGAAGGACGTTTTATCGGATGTGCACAGCTACATAATGTTTGGATTCTGAGCCACTTCTAGAAAGTGGAGCGCACACCTTTCCACATGTTTTCAAAAACATTCGCTCCATTGGAAGCTTACCTTGAGAAAAATTGGCCGAAGGATATCACTGAACAGCACTGGGTTTCAGTTTTTTAGAACCTCCGCGCCGAAGATATAACTTGGAGAGCACCATGGATCCGTCCTTTAATTCTGCTATACAAATGCGGAAGCTAAGATTGGGTACCTTTACTCGGATTATGGGGAGGAGTTGGATATGCACCGTTAATGGTTCAAAGGCAGTTTGCTTCACGATAGTTCATACCAACTACCGGAGGATTAGCATAGTCTGAGTTTGCTTTTACAGGTGAAGGTTACATGAAAAAAGTCCGAGATACTGCAAAGTCTTGGAAGGAAATCTACCTAATGGAGTTAGCTCTGTATGCTGATACTATCACTCAAGATTATGAAATATGGAGACAAAGACAGTGAATAGTCAACAAACCTCACCAACGGATTATATTTTCCGAATCCTTTCTCGGAAGAAATGCCGTCCGAATCGGAAATAGCAAGACATGAATTTGAACGTGAAAAGGCCATCATTACATTTAGATATTAGTTCTCTTCAAGAGGAAAATTACCGGTGAAGATAGATGTTCAAATTGAAAAATCTAGAAACGAGAAAGTCCGAGAAGAAGTGAGATCATGAGAAATGACTTAAAGGATCTTCATTTGGAAAATAAGAAATTAAGAGGCACCATAAAGAATAGCGAAATTTGGGCAAATCATCGACGGAATGGAAGGAAGAAATAAGCAACATCAAAGGTGGGATGGAATTAGAGAGGAAAGCGAAGAAGGAAGAGGAAAAAGCTGCTCGTGCTATGATAGAGTTAAAGAAGAATGTTGAATATGAAATCGTATCTGTAGAATTAATGACTAGTCAGTCTGAGTGTCAAGAGCTAAGAAGGAAAATATGAGATTTAGAAAATACGCTGCAAGCTCATCGACAATATTTAGATACTCTCTTAAAAATCTTAGAAGAAAAGAATGGTCAGAATGACAGAGACATTCGTGCCTACGAAAGAGCTCTCCAAGAAAAAGATATGCATCTCAGCGGTTTGATCAATGAAATTTGCAAGGCAGTTGTGCAAATCGTGCAATTATCAGATGAAGCCGAAACTCTCAGTTACAAATTCCCTCCGAGACAAGGATCAAGCATGTCGAAGTTCCTAGAACTAGTGAAAAAACAAGGCGATGTGGCTAGGAGATTTGTGTAACTGTTAAATCAGATATGGCAAAACGTTTTGTAATGGACTCTTTTGATTAATGAAATGCCTAAGTATGGGGCTATCTTGAAATCAACACTAAATTCTTGCATATTTATTCATGGCTAACATTCGTTTGTCATTTATTCATTCATTTATCCATCGCATGTGCATATCACCCGAATCATTCACTATGGTTAAAACTATACAATCCACAGTTGTAGAAAGATCAAGAAAGGAGGATTGCAAGAACTTCAGGTCGGGAATTAGAATGGGAGCCTATAAAGTATCCCCTTTTGTCAAAAACATTTACATCTGCAGGAATGATGTACCCAAGGCAAAAAAATTCATGAAGCACGCTGTTATTGATTGAAAGGGGTCTTCAGAACGTCAGTATAAATGTTATTGACAAAGGGGTTGATGCAATTAAAGATGTTTCAATGATACGCCCTTGTCCTCCTGGATTCGTTTTGAACAATTGGACTGCTGTGGATCTTCTTGTAGTTTCTAAGTCCTCTCCAGAGTAATGCTCAATGTTAACTCACTTTTTTGTGTGCCCCTAAGTAATAGTGGGATTCTTTTGTAAGAGCTTATGTTTGCTCTTTATTATTTAAATGAACATTAGTGGGATGCATTTTGTCATGGTCTTTTCATTCTTATTAACTTCATAATTATTCCTTCTTCTCACAGTCTGTCCTTACATATACCTCATATCATGCCATAACATTATGTTTGTTGGTTCCAATACTTTGATACTCCTCTATAGTTTTTTTCCCATTCACCTCTCAGGTGCTCAGATATTAGCGACATGAGCAATCCCGTTACAAGTCCTGAAATCAATTTCGAGAAAGCTATTTGTTTAGGAGAATTCGAAGCTGAGGAAAGTGCTGAAGATTATGTCTCATCTCCTGACTTACTAAGAAGGGTAGGACAAGAAGATAAACAGATTTTACCCCATCAAGAATTAGTTGAGACAGTAAACTTGGGAAAGGAAGAAAAGAGGCAAGAAGTGAAGATTGGGACCTTCATTTCAGAAAATACCAAACATGATTTGATCGCTTTGTTTCGTGAGTATAAAGAGGTATTTGTATGGTCGTATCAGGACATGCCAGGTTTGAACGAAGATGTAGTGGTTCATAAACTCCCACTGAAACCAGAATGCAAACCCATTCAACAGAAGCTAAGACGAATGAGACTTGAAATACTGTTAAAGATAAAAGAAGAAGTCAAGAAACAATTTGATGCTGGCTTCCTGCAAGTCTCTAAATATCCAGAATGGGTAGCTAATATAGTCCCGGTACCGAAGAAAAATGGCAATGTACGAATGTGCGTGGATTATCACGATCTGAATCGAGCAAGTCTTAAAGATAATTTTCCCTTGCCATACATCGATACGTTAGTGGATAACACAACAAAACATTCATTGTTTTCTTCCATGGATGGATTCTCGGGTTATAATCAGATAAAGACGGCTCTCGAGGATATAAAAAAAACTACCTTCGTAACGATATGGGGGACATTTTGCTAAAAGGTGATGCCGTTCGGATTAAAGAATGCTGGGGCAACGTATTAGAGGGCAATGGTGATGCTATTCCATGACATGATGCACAAAGAGATAGAAGTCTATATCGATGATATGATTGCGAAATCTCGGAGGGAAAGAGAGCATGTTGGGAACCTCAAGAAGTTGTTTGAAAGATTAAGAAAGTTCCAGCTGAAGCTTAATCCAGCCAAGTGTACGTTTGGGGCTACCTCAGGAAAATTACTCGGGTTCATTGTAGTGAGAGAGGTATTGAGGTTGATCCAGATAAGATAAAAGCCATACAAGAATTACCACCTCCGCGTACACAAAAAAAAGTCAGAGGATTTTTAGGGAGGTTGAACTATATCGCTCGATTCATTGCTTAACTTACCAACCAGTGTGACCCAATTTTTTGACTCCTTCGAAAACATAATTCGAGAGAGTGGAACTATGAGTGCCAAGTGGCTTTTGACAAGATAAAACAGTATTTGTCTAACCCTCCGGTGCTAGTACCACCAACTCCCGGAAGACCGTAAATATTGTATCTGACTGTGTTTGAAAACTCAATGGGTTGCATACTAGGGCAACATGATGAGTCGGGGAAAAGAGAGGGCGATTTACTACCTCAGCAAGAAATTCATAGAGTATGAAGCAAAGTACCCGTTAATTGAAAAATTCTGTTGTGCTTTGGTCTGGGTAGTTCGAAGGCTTAGACAATATATGTTGTATCATACGACGTGGTTAATTTCAAAGCTGGACATAATAAAGTACATGATGGAATCACCTACACTCTCAGGAAGAATGGCACAGTGGCAGATCCTACTATCGGAGTACGACATTGTATATGTGAGTCAAAAGTCGATAAAGGGGAGCGCAATAGCTGACTTCTTAGCAACTCGAACAATGGAGGACTACGAGCCATTGAGATTTGACTTCCCAGATGAAGACTTGATGTGCATTACAGAAAAAGAGTGTGAGCCGTCAAAAGAGAAATCATAGAAGGTAAGCTTTGATAGTGCATCAAATGCATTGGGGCATGGGATTCGAGTAGTCTTAGTGTCACCAGAAGGGAACCATTATCCACTCACTGCCAGATTAAATTTCTTCTGTACCAATAATGTAGCAGAATATGAGGCTTGCATCATGGGCCTTCGTGCAGCTATTGAACGAAACATCAAAATCTTAGAAGTGTACGGGGACTCAGCGTTGGTGATTTACCAAATCCGTGGAGATTGGGAAGTGAGAGATTCGAAATTGGTCAAATATCGCGATCTCGCAAGTAGGTGGTCAAAGAATTCAAAGAAGTGACTTTTAACTACTTCCCACGAGAAGAAAACCAATTGGCTGATGCCTTGGCCACCCTGGCTTCAATGTTCAAAGCAAACAGAGAAACGAAAATAATGCCTCTCCAAATGAGCATATATGAGGTCCCTGCACATTGTTGTAGCATTGAAAAAGAGACAGATGGATTGCCATGGTTCCATGATATCTTAGAATATGTCAAGAACCAAAGGTATCCCGAGCAAGCAAATGAAAACGACAAAAGAACAATCAGAAGAATGGCGGTAGGATTTGTTCTTGATGGGGGCATCCTGTACAAAAGAGGAAAAGATCAAGTGCTCCTGAGATGCGTGGATGTTGTTGAAGCTAGGAAAATACTTGAAGATGTCCATGAAGGAATTTTGGGGACGACGCCAATGGTTCCACTATGGCTAGGTAGATTATGAGACTCGGTTATTCTTGGTGACGATGGAAAACGATCGCATTAGTTACGCATTTAAAGTGCCACAAATGTCAAATTTACTGGTGATAAAATTCATGCAATTTCTTCGCCCTTCATGTCATGACTTCTCCGTGGCCTTTTTCTATGTGGGGCATGGATGTTATAGGCTAATTTCTCCAAAAGCTTCTAATGGCCACCGGTTCATTTTGTGGTTATAGATTACTTCACAAAATGGGTAGAAGCGACTTCATTTGCTAATGTGACGAAGACGTAGTTTGCGAGTTCTTAAAAAGGAAATCATATGTCGATCGGTTTGCTCGAGAAAATTATTTCAGATAATGCTTTAAATCGAACAACAAGATGATGAAAAAGTGTGCGAGCAATTTCAAATAAAGCATCATAATTCTTCACCCTATCGCTCAAAGATGAGCGGAGCAAGAGAAGCGGCTAACAAAACATTAAGAAAATTATTGGGAAAATGACCGAGACTTATAAAGACTGGCACGAGAAGCTACCATGCATTTTATATGCATATCGCACATCTACGCGGACATCTACGGGAGCAACTCCTTTCTCTCTGGCCTCTGGAATGGAAGCTGTGCTGCCCATCGAAGTTGAGATCCCCTCTCTACGAGTCTTAATGGAGTCGAAACTAGAAGAATCAGAATGGGTTCAAGCTCGATATGACCAGCTAAATCTTATCGAAGAAAAACGCTTGAAGGTAATCTGTCATGGACAGATGTACCAAAAGAGAATGATCACGGCTCATGACAAGAAGGTGCGGCCAAGAGAATTCCTCGAGGGGGAACTCGTACTGAGAAAGATTCTCCCAATACAAAAAGACTTTCGAGGAAAATGGGCACCAAATTGATAAGGGCCGTACGTCGTAAAGAAGGCTTTCTCTAGTGGAGCTTTGATTCTCACTAAGATGGATGGGAAGGAGTTACCTAATCCAGTGAACTCAGATGCCGTGAAAAAGTACTATGCCTAAAAAAAAGAAAAAAAAAGAAGAAGAAAAAAGATCAAGATAAAAACTCGAAAGGGCGTCTTGATAAACAAAAAAAAGATTAGGATGAAAACCTGAAAGGGCGTCCTAATGAAGGAGGTTCGGACAAAAGGAGCAAGACGATTTGAGCAGGAGTCATGTGGCGAGATTACAATATTTGAAGCGATCCGAAGCTCAAATCTTCTACACAAGAAGCCGTGCTCGAAGAGATCCAGGATGAAGAAATGTGGAGAAGTTCATGCGTCGAATATCTAGAGTATTTGTGACAATTGAATCTGCTTTCCTTTCTTTATAATGTTTTCTTTATTAAGCTTTTCCTTGTCAATTTTCTTTGCTTATTGCTTTTGAAATAAATATGAATGTGAGGTATTTCTTTCGTACCTACTTTCCTATTTTCATGCATCTCATGTGTGGTTTGTCTAAATGATAAATAGTGAAATGACATACTCTAAACAAAAGGAATGTTGAGTATTACCCGGATGAGAATTTGGTAAGTACAAGAGCCTCAAAGCAAGGACAAAGTTCAACAAGGGGCAAAAGGGTGATACACGAGAAACGCAGATTACTCGAGGATAGGTACAAAACCTGAAAGGGAAGTCAAGAATCAAAGCAATGAATGCAGTCATCATGAGAGTCGTAACGAAAAGAGATATATGGCAAACAAGCCCAAGGCGTATGGCATAATCATGTAGGCATAAAAGCATTTAAGACCAAACATGTGTATATCATGATAACATCATGCATGACATATATATGTATTCCAAGAAGCAAAAGATTTTGATGATATGCATCAAGAACCAAGGACAAGGAAGACATTCGAGTTCCACCGGATAATATGTTTTGAAATTCGATACTTTTTAAAATTATTTCATTTACATTTTTCAAAAAATCAACTCATATTGCGAGAGGTGAGTTGAGCCTCGAAGTCACATGCCGAGGTATTTTTCAATTTTGTTTTTCAAAAATCAACTCATATTGCGAGAGGTGAGTTGAGCCTCAGTCACTGCCGAGGTATTTTTCAATTTCGCTTTTCAAAAAAAAATCAACTTATATTGCGAGAGGTGAGTTGAGCCTCGGGTCACATCTTGAGGTATTTTTCAATTTTCGTTTTCAAAATCAACTCATATTGCGAGAGGTGAGTTGAGCCTCGTGTCACACGCCGAGGTATTTTTCAATTCGCATTTTTAAAAATCAACTCATATTGCGAGAGGTGAGTTGAGCCTTGGGTCACACGCTGAGGTATTTTCAAATTTTCTTTTCAAAAATCAACTCATAATGCGAGAGGTGAGTTGAGCCTCAGTCACACGCCGAGGTATTTTTCAATTTCTGTTTTTCAAAAAATCAACTCATATTGCGAGAGGTGAGTTGAGCCTCGAGTCACTGTTGAGGTATTTTCAATTTCTGCTTTTTCAAAGATCAGCTTATAATCCGAGAGGTGAGTTAAGCTTCGGGTCGCATGCCAAGCTATTTTCGATTTCTGTTTTTCATTAAAGAATAAGGATTGGACAATCGAACAAAATTTAGTGCTTTTAAGTCTTTGCTCTATCCCTGTTTCACAGCAATGAGCAAAGAGGGGCAGCCGTAAGCACTAAATTTTGCCCGGCTTAACTATGGGTTTATTTTTCAATTTTAAAAAAAAATTAAAAAATTTTACATTTTAACCCCTAAACTTTCCTGAAATTATATTTTGGCCCCAAAACTTTTCAAAACTACATTTTTACCCCCTAATCTTTCTCAAAATTACACTTGACCCCAACAGCTTTTACTACATTTATAGTTCGGTCCTTACATCAGAAAATTTCCAAAATCCAGTAATTTGGGCACCTACCCTCCGTGATTTAAGGCCACCACCTAAAGGATGGCCTCCTTCCCTAGCCACCGCTACACCAAAAAAAATACTATAAAGAGGATTTTCCCAAGAAATAAACCCCCAACATTTCAAAAAAAACCCACGAAAAAGAGAAAAAAGAAAGAAAAAAGAGAAAAAGAAGAGAAGGGAGGAGACTACCCTCGTCAGACCACCGGACGGAGACGACTAAGAATGACACAAGCGTCGACGGCAATGACGGTTAGAGAAGAAGAAGAAAGAAGAAGAAGAAGGAAGAAGAAGAAAAAAGAAGAAGAAAAGAAAAGAAAGGAAAAAGAAAAAGGAAAAGGAAAAAAATAAAAAATTACAATGGGCCGACCTAACGTGACCGTCGCGACTCGACCGTGACTGACCCACACCAAGAGCCCATCATTAAAAAAAACAAACAAAGAAAAAAAAAATCAGTCAAAAGAAGCATTTCAAGCAAAGAAATTTCACTCCCCAAGCAAAAAATAGCGGGCCAATGAAGAAGCCCATTTTAAAGAAATTTCAACTCATGCCCAACACCAAAAAAGGAAGAAGAGAAAAAAAAGAAAAAGAAAGAAGAAAAAAGGAATAGAAAAAAAAAAAAGCCCGGGTCGTGCATCCTATTCTTCAAGCCCGTAATTTTGAATCTTTCGGTAATTTCTTTTTTACCCACTTGTAATTTATTTCGTATATTTTCATGACATTTCCTTTTTAATATTATTGGAAATTTTTTTTTTAGCATTTTTTGTATTTATATTTATATTTTTATTTCTTTTTATATATTCGAATAATTTTAATAAATAAGGCAACGAATCGATTTGACACTAAGTCGTTGATCTCATCGCTATGTTGGGTGAATATCATCGGTTCGTGTTAAATACGATACGCCCTTTTAAAAAATCAAAAAATCTAAAATAAAAATTTCGAGTTTCAAAACTCTTTGTGTTTTCAGAAAATTGTCGTATTTCAAGAGTTTCGTGTTTTTAAAAAAAATTCGTGTTCTTAAAAATTCTAGTGTTTCATAATTTTCGTGTTTTCAAAAATTTTCGGGTTTTAAAAATTTCGAGTTTAAAAAATTTCATGTTTTCAAAATTCTCGTATTTCAAAAATTCTTATATTTCAAAATTTTAGTGTTTTCAAAAAATTCATGTTACAAAAAATTTTCGTATTTTTAAAATTTCAGTGTTTTAAAAAAATTCGTGTTTTCAAAAATTTTGTGTTTTTAAAAATTCTCGTATTTCAAAAATTCTCGGGTTTCAAAAAAATTTCTCCAATTTTAAAATTTTCGTGTTTTCAAAAAAAAATTTGTGTTTCAATCAGATCACAATTAAATATTAAATTGAACTTGTATTTTTAAAAATTAAGACAACACGCGTTTAACGAGATACCAATTTTAGGCGTCGCGAGGTGCTAATACCTTCCTCACGCAGAATGGCTCCCGAACCCTATTTTTCCTCTGGAATTTTGACGCAGACTTAAACCGGCCCTTTTTAAGAAAATTAAAAAAATGATTTTTCTTTAAAAGAGGATTTATTAGGTGTCCGATCACACTTAGAAAAAAAGATTGGTGGCGACTCCATTTTTTAAATAAAATTGAAACACTGTTTTCAAAATTTTAATAATTTCCTCAATTAGCGCCCAAGCAAATTTTAAGTCGCTACAAACCATTTATCAAGATTTAGAAACCTTGATAAAAACCATTGAACAGGATTTGAAAACCTTGATAAAAATCATAAACTCGAAATGTTGTCACTTATAGAACATGCTCAAAATGAGCAATAATTTTATATCCATTGGGCTGAGTCAAAATTAGGTTTGAGTAAAAATAATAAAAATATTGTTAAATTGATTCATGAATATATATACTTACAGTAAACATTTAAAAATCCATTTTAATTAAATAATAATTATTTATTTGATAATTTTTTTAAAAAATTATAATTTACAACTATATAAAATAATTATCATAAAATAAATCGAAATCAAACCCATATATGTAAAATTTGAATATGAGGCTTCAAATTAACTCACCAAATTATTAAGATTTCAAATTGAAATTTAACATATTCCAATAACACTAAACCATCAAGTCATTAGTTAATAAAAGTGTTAATTACAAATTTAATCATTTATGTATGATTTAAATTACATATCGATCATTAAATTTTAAAAAAATATTATATAATTTTAACATCACCAATTTATTAAGTAATAATCATTTAGCCATTACTTATTGTTAATAGCATGATGACAATCTGACCATCAAGCCATTACTTTTTGTGTGAAACTAAAATGAAAGGGAACGATTTTCATGGTGTCCAGAATAAATGCAGGATACAAAATGGTATGACCGTGAACCTTGAGGGTCGAAGTGGGGGTTTGGCTCTTCTATGGAGGGAGGGAATGGATGTTTCTATTCAAAGTTACTCTAAACATCACATTGATGCCATTGTTAATTTGGAAAACAACAAAAAGGTGCGGGTTACGGGTTTCTATGGGCATGCTAATCCAAACCTTAGAAGTAGCTCGTGGGAAATATTTCGTAGAGTTGGGGGGTTGGTTAGGGAAGATTGGGTTGTGGGGGGGACTTCAACGCTATTTTGAATAATGCTGAAAAAGAAGGTGGTAGGAGGGGGTGAATGCGCAAATGAATGAATTCAAAGATGTTATGGATGACTTGGCTTTGGTGGATGTCAAACCCGACAGTGGATAGTTTACCTGGGTTAATAACCAGAGTGGGGGTGGGCTGATTAATGAAAGGTTAGATAGATTTCTCTGCTCGGTTCCTTTGATTGGGAGCTTCCTTTCATTGCTACAAAGGTTGTGAGGCAAACCCAATCCGATCATGACGCTATACTGTTAGACTTTTGGGGACGTAAGCCTAAGGAGTTTTCTATTGACCAAAGATTGTGTTTCAAATTTGACTTATGTTGGGCCGGTGATAGGGAAGCAAAAAATATTATTGGCAGCACATGGAACAAGGGTGATACATAGTATGGAGACAAGCTTGAAAGGATTAGGTCGGTTTTGGGCACTTGGCAACGAAAGAAATATGGAAAAATGAAAAGTGATATGAGAAGAATGGAAAAAAAACATTGACCAGATTATTATTACGACAAGTAGTGGGGATAGTGTTATAAAGTTAAAGGAAACTCGAAAGAAGCTTGATTTTCTATATGCTAGGGAAGAGAGCTACTGGGCCCAAATGTCTTGATCAAAATGGCTCAGGGAGGGAGATAGGAATACTAGGTTTTTTCATGCTAGAGCCACTGGAAGGTTAAAAAAGAATTATATTGAAAGGCTTAAAGATACAGAAGGAAAATGGGTGACAAATAGCAAGGAAATAAATAAAGTGGCTAAAGGCTACTTTTGGAGATTGTTTCGGTCAACAGGTCAAAAGGTTGATATACATGAGATAGGGTATATTCAGAGATGTGTGTCCAGTGAAACAAATGAGTGGCTAACAAGAGATTATACAGAAAATGAAATTCTTCAAGCCATTAAGCGGATGGACCCGAACAAAGCACCTGGCATAGACGGCCTCTTGTGAAACTTTTTCAAACATCATTAGGAGATTGTGGGACGTGATACTATCAAATTTTGTCTGGATGTTTTAAATGGAGAAAGAATATTTCTAATCTTAATGACACCATGATTATTTTAATTCTTAAGACTAGAGATCCTTGAGAAATGACTAACTTCCGTCCTATCAGTTTATGTAGGTTTGTCTACAAGATCGTTGCAAAGGTTCTCGCTAATCGCCTTAAAGTTACCCTCCCTTGTTGTATCAACCAAAACCAAAGTGCATTCGTGCCAGGAAAGATAATACATGACAACATCCTGATCGCTCACGAGCTCATTCACTATCTAAAAAGCTCTAAAAACAAACTGAACAAAGGCTTCACCGTCAAGCTCGATATGAACAAAGCGTACGACCGCGTGGAATGGGATTTTATTGAAACCACTTTGCTGAAGATGGGCTTTGATGAGATGTGGATAAAAAAATTATGGATTGTGTTCGTTCGATTAAATATCGGATTAAATGCAATAACTTTCTTTCCGATATCATTACACCCGAAAGGGGTCTCCATCAAGGGGACCCCCTATCCCCTTATCTGTTTCTTTTTTGTATGGAAGTGCTTTCAAGAAAGCTTATTCAAGCTCAAGCTAATAACACTTTAAGAGGCATTCGGGCTAGTCAAAATGGCCCTAGGATAAATCATCTCTTTTTTGCTGATGATGCGCTGCTCTTCGTTAGAAATAAAAGAAGTGATGTGGATTTACTTGTCAATATTCTTAATTCTTTTTCTAACATGTCTGGACAGGAGATTAAGTTGGAGAAGTCAATGATTTGTTCAGCCCCAACACCCCAGTGCTCAAAGAAGCAGCTTTGGTGATTTGCTTGGCATGACGGTGGTGGAAAACTTGAATAACTATCTTGGCCTACCTATACCGATCGATAAGAGGAAAAAAATGGCTTTCGAAGATATTAATAATAGATTATCTTGCAGGATCACTAGCTAGACGAAGAGGTTGCTTTCTTTTGGTGGCAAAGAGGTCTTCATCAAAGCTGTCCTACAATCTATTCCCACTTACGCGCTGTCAACTTTCTTAGCTCCCAAAGGTGTGATCGGGGATATCCAAACGAAGCTTTGTAAAACTTATTGGGCTTGAAAAGATAGAGGGAGATTTTGAAGTATGCTTCCTTGGAAGACTTTACGCAATCCTAAAGGCATGGGAGGCTGGGAATTAGAGACATACGGCTCTTTAATTTGGCTTTTCTGGGGCGCCAAGTCTGGAGGCTTATTAACAACAAAGAGTCATTATGTTTCAAAGTACTGTCGTCCAAGTACTTTTTGGACGGTAATATTTTCAATGCCAAAAGGGTTGACAAAGCTTCTTTTACGTGGTCCAGCATTGCAGCGACAGCGAAAGCTCTTAAAGAAGGATTTGGTTGGCAAGTTGGTAACGATGCATTGATTAATATTCGGGCTGATAGATGGGGCATGGAGGGCCTCAGCGGGGAAGCCATCAGAGAGGATCGCCTTAATTCGAACTATTCTAGTGTGAAGACCCTCTGGCATGCGGATGAGAGAAGGTGGAATGTTTATAAAGTCAATGATGTGTACGGGAATGACTGGGGCGAAAGGATCTGTAACTTGCCTATTGGTGATGAAGGTTAGGAAGATAGATTAATTTGGTATCATAACCCTCATGGGTGCTACACTACTAAGTCTGCTTATTCGTGGCTTTTATTGAAAGAGATGGGGTTCGGCCCCCATAGGTTCTATTGGAGAGCGATTTGGAAGCTTAAGACTTTACCTAAAATCTGTGTGTTTGCATGGTGGGTGGGGCATGAAATCCTCTCGACTAACATGAAGATTGCTTCTATTAGACAGGGAGTCAACAAAAGCTGTCAAAGGCATAGTGCAACAGAGGAAAAGCTGTTGCATGCGATTAGAGACTGCCCTTCTTCTCGTGAGGCTCTGTTGCTGGGTGGGTGGTCCGAGAGTATGCTATCGAAGAACTATAACTACTGTATTGACTGGCTTGAAGAGTTGATGCGGATCCCTGACAAAAAAGCTATGGCTGATCTCATGGTTCTGTTGTGGAATTGTTGGAATAATAGGAATAATCTCATCTTCAAGGGCAAAGAAGAAAGGGCTTCGGTTATTTGGGAGAGAGCCAGGGCCCTTAGTAATGATTTTCGTATCTGCAACATGCTTCAGGATCCTTTATTATCTTCTAACACGGAGAATCACAGATGGGAAAAACCTCCAAAGGGAGGTGTTAAAATAAATTTTGATGCTGCAATTGGGACTAACAGTATGGGGTATGGGATTATTGTTAGAGATGATGATAGTTTTGTTCTTGGTGGCGGGAAGGCTTTATCGAGACATCTACATCTGTTCAAGAAGCCGAATGCGTGGCGCTTGAGAAGAGTATAAAGCTGGCGAAGCAGCTGAACATCAAGGGTGATGTTATTTTTGAAACGGACCACGTGGGCTTAGTCAACAAAGCCAGAAATAACAAATTGGATATCACTGTTATGGGCGAGCGAATTAATAAATGTCTTGCCGAGTTTGATTTTTTTAAGTCGACAGTTCTTAGTTGGGCCCATAGGACTTGTAATTCCGTTGTCGATTTAATTTGTACGCATGTTTGTGATGAGAAAAAAATTAGTTTTTTGATATGGATTATCCTATGAAAATCCATAAAGCTGTAATTTTTGATGTTACTTAATAAAGTTGTTTTGACCCTTTGTGGTCTTTTTTGTCAAAAAAAGAAGACAATATCAGTTTGGGCTTTAGCCCATCTCCGTACAGAAGTAGTCATGTGTTTGGGCCTTGGCCTATTACAGTAACAATAGTCAGTACAGTAACAAATCATATAGTATATAGGTCCTACCCAGCCAGCCTCTACACTCCATCTCCGTCCAACTCTACACTCCATGTGGGGATATAATCAACCCACTCATCCCTACACTCTAGAAAGTACCGAAGCGGCACTAGACAGTAGTTTACAACTGAGCTGCCAGTAAGTTAGGCTTGAAGCCTTTTAGTACACTTCCTCCGATCCATATAAACCCATCCCCATGCAATGCATCATACAATCATTTCATGCCAAATCATGGTATCATATATGTATTCAGTACAGTTTTAACAGCATGCTCAAAATACAGTCGTATATATATATACATAAAGTACATGGATATAACATTCATTTAGTTAATTAGGGATCTAGGTAATTTAAAAAACCTTAAGTAGGTCCACAGTTGACTCAGGCGACTCGTGCAACCTTAGCAGTCCAAACAGTGAAAAATGGGCCTACAAGCCCATGTGACCCACATGTCTATGTGGCCCACAAGGCCTAAAATGGCTCTAACCGTGTGGATCATACAGCCTGCCCAATAATTCCACACGCCCATGTGGTTCACCCATGTGAGGCCCACATGGCCCAGCCCATGAATCGTACATGGCCTGCCTCGTCGATTGCACGCTAGTGCCCGATCACACGGCCTACCACACGGGCGGCCACATGCCCGTGTGCGGTGTCGACAGTCTCACTTTTTGGCTTTTCGTCAATTTTAGTTTGTAGAGTTGTGTTTACACACTTGAAACGTTTTTGATGCTAACGCCACCACGATCACTCCAACACCCCTCAACACTTCAACAATCCAACTACAAATCAATGCTATAACCGCCCAAGTCCACCCAACTCCTTGATGTCAAAATAGAAAGTAACCCTACAATCGGTTACTTTTAAGCCATAATTAATCAAAATTCGGTCCCGCATGCCCTGGCCCAATAATCTCACAAGCCCGTGTGGTTCACCCATGAGGGGCCCACACGGCCAGGCCCATGAATCGTACATGGCCTACCTCGTCGATCACACGCCTGTGTTCAATCACACGGCCTACCACACGGGCGGCCACACGTTCGTATGGTGTCGACAATCTTACTTTTCAGCTTTTTGCTGATTTTTGTTTGCAGAGTTGTGTTTACACACCTGAAACGTTTTTGATGCTAACGCCACCACGATCATTCCAGCACCTCTCAACACTTCAATGATCCAACTACAAATCAATGCTATAACCGCCCCAGTCCACCCAATTCCTTGATGTCAAAATAGAAAGTAACCCTCCAATCGGTTACTTTTAATCGATAATTAGTCAAAATTCGGTGAGTTATACCAAACTATAATCATAAAAATCCATTACCTTCGGTTAATCAACAGAGATCCTATACACTTAAATCGTTAAAGACCACTGTTCAGCCTATCGGTTAACACCTAAAACCAGTCGAAACCCCTCTTAATCAATTAATAAGCAAAAGAATTGATAGTCTAACAACAGTTCCAAGCTTACCAACATCGCACAATGCAACGATATGCAATCCCAAACAATTGAATAGAATAGCGCAAGTGAAAGAGGAAGAAAGAATACCAATTGAAATTTTGGCAGCAACAATGGAGAGTTGAGGAGGAAAACTGACAGGAAGTGGGAAAGAAAAGCAAAAGAAAACAGTGGAGACGATTTGGGAAAATCACTCGGCAGAGAAAACAAAGAAGCAGAAGGAAAAAAACTGACAGAAAGTTAGGGGTGTGAGAGGGGAGAGCCGAAACTTGCCAGTATCCAATTTGAGATAATTTGAAACTCCTCCATCCCTTATTTTTTCCCTAAATCCCTTATTCCACTCCTCAAAACCGTCCACCACTACCTCACAACAACCGAATTTAAATTCCAATCAAACACTTTAATATTTCGGCTAAACCAAAACACCCACACGGCACAAGCAGCAAAATAAAACACTCCCTTGCACGCACAGGGATTCAAACTCAAGACCACCAGCATCTTGACACTCCACTTAACCACCAGATTAGCAGGCCCATTTTCATATATTTTCCAACATTTAATTATAAGCCTACTGACTTGAGATATGGGTTTATTCATTTAAAAAAAAAATTGCCCAAGCTAATGCTTGAACTGGGACCTCTCAGACACTTCCCAGAACACTTAATCACTGAAGCAGATGTACAATTGTGTCACAAACATACAAAAATAAATATAAAGGATTTTTGGGGTGTTACAACTCTGCCCCCTTAAAGAAAATTTCAGCCTCAAAATTTTTACCTGTTCAGAACAGATAGGGATATTGCTATCGTATCGCATCCTCAGGCTCCCACGTGGCCTCCTTAGAACTATGATTACGCCAAAGAACTTTAACCAATGGGATAGACTTTCTTCTTAGAACCTTCACATCGCGATCCAATATCTAGACTGGCCCCTCTTCAAAGGTCAAATCTGGCCTGACCTCGATCTTCTCAATAGGAACAATATGCGTGGGATCAAAGCAAGAGTACCTTAACATTGAGACGTGGAACACATCATGAATTCGATCTAGCTCCGAAGGTAACTCCAATTAGTAGGTAACTGGTTCTACACGCTTCAGAATACGATAAGGCCTAATGAATCTAGGGCTCAGCTTACCGAAGCGACCAAACCTTAGTACTTTCTTCTATGGTGAGACCTTGAGAAAAACGGAGTCCCCCACAGAATACTCTATCTCTTGACGCTTCAGGTCTGCATAGGACTTTTGTCTATCAGATGCCGCTTTCAGTCGGTCTCGAATCAATCTAACTTTGTCCTCGGTATCAAAAACTAGTTCAGGGCCCAGAACACGTCGCTTGCCCAACTCAGTCCAACACGAAGGTGTGCGACACCTATGACTATATAATGCCTCATAGGGTTCCATTTGAATGCTAGACTAATAGCTGTTGTTATAAGCAAACTCTGCAAGCGGTAGGTAATCCTCCCAACTGCCTCGGAAGTTAATCCCACAACTTCTCAACATATCCTCCAATATCTGAGTCACTCTCTCTATCTGACCGTCAGTTTGAGGATGGAATGCAATACTGAAGTCTAATCTTGTACCCAAAGTTTCATGTAGCTTCTTCCAGAACCGAGATGTGAAGCGAGGATCCCTATCAGAAATTATCGAAATCGATACTCCATGAAGTCTCACTATCTCAGAAACATACAGTTTAGCTAGCTTCTGCATAGAGTAATTGGTACGAACCGATATGAAGTGGGCAGACTTGGTCAATCGATCCACAATGACCCATATTGAATCTTTCTTAGTGGGTGTGAGGGTAACCCACTAACGAAGTCTATAGTTACACGCTCCCACTTCTAAAGTGGAATCTTGATTGGCTGCAACAATCTCAAAGGTAACTGATACTCAGCCTTAACCTGCTGGCATGTCAAACACTTGGCCACAAATTCAGTATCCTCTCGTTTAAGACCTGGCCACCAGTATAACTCGCGAAGGTCTCAGTACATCTTGTTTCCGCCAGGATGCATAGCATAAGGGCTACTTTGCTCCTCTCTCAGTATAAACTACCTCAATTTAGTATCTTTCTGTACACAAATTATCCCAATGAAACAAAGCACTCCTTCGCTATTAAGTCCAAAATCCTCAGTATTCCCACTCTCAATTTGTTGAAAGCGAGAACCCAATGACTCGTCCATCAATTGTTTACCCTTAATTTGCTTTATCCACGTTGGTTTAACTTGAAGTTCAGCCAACAGACTTCAATCATCAAATAAACTGAGACAAGCAAACATCGTCCTTAGATCTGTCACATCCTATGGCTCAATGCCTCTAGAGGTGCCAAACCTCTGGTGACCGTAGTCACGAAATGTGGTACCAAACCACTGGTGTCCGTCGACACGAATATTACTTCCCCCTCCACTCATTTAACCCATATCAACCAAGAATTTATATTTTAATAGAAATCATGCCAACATGCTCATTTAGCAACACATATAGAGTTTACCATTAGCCATAACCACATATACCAAATATGTCATAATATGTCATGCTTCCCAAAAGCATCATAAAGAGAGTCATAACGACAAGGACTTACCTGAATCCTTGCTTATACCATTATGGTATTAAATCCCAAATCTACACAAGTCAGATTTAGCATACACAACAATTAGCATTTTAATCGCTTATAAAGTGTGTATGTACACACCTGAGTCTAACAATAACTCTAACTCCCCAAAGAGGCAATCGCCACCCTAGCTTTTCTCATCCCTATATTCGCCAAATGCAAAGGTTAGTGCCCTAGGCCATTCGGCCAAACCACAATATCCAAAGGGTTAATATTTGAAACCCGAGACCTTACCTACACGTCCTTTGAATACTAGCCACCACACACCAAGTGTTTCTGCTTCCCTACAATCGGTAATCACACCTTCAAATCATTAGCCTTCGACTTTTACATCACTAAATATAATCTATTAAAATAGATCCTTACCCCCACTTACCAAGATTGATTGCTAATGATTGGAGGTTTGACTGAATACTTCCGACCCCGGAGTACCTAGATAAAATCAGTTTCAACACTGATTAGTCATCACTATAATTCGGCTCTTTTTGTTCATCCCAAATCGACAGAACACAAGAGAGAAGAACAATAAGTATTCGGCCAAAACACTTACCTTCTCAAATCGTTTGCCAAAGAAGATTCGAAGAGATCTATCCCACTTAATATTCGTCCAAGGTGAGTTTAATAAGAAGAAAAGTAATTTTGGTCACCAAGATAGGGAGTAGATTCGGCTAGAGGGAAAGAAAATAAATGAAAAGAAGATAGAAGTTTCGGCAGCAAGGGTGGTGGATATTCGGCCAATAAAGAAAGAAAAGAGAAAGAGAAAAGGAGATGGGGTTTGGCAAGAAAGGGTAGAGACTTTTGAAAACAAAAGTTTGAAAAATAAAAGAAAAGAGGTAGAGGATGAAGGTGGTTTGGTCACGAGGAAGGATGAAAAAGAAAGAAAAGAGATGGAATATGGGAGAATGCCTATGAAATTGTCAAGTGAGTGACTAAGAGAATTTGGCACTCTTTTCCCCCTATCACCTTGCCGTCCACTCCTATCATCAAGGAGTTCAAAATTGGTCAACTCCTAAAATTCCTCTTGGCCAACCAAATGAAAAATATTCAAAGTAATTTGAATAAATCACTCCTAATTTTTCTCTTTGCCATTTATTCAAGATTATTCACATGAAAATTCAATTACTTCCTTATCATCCTTATTATCCTAAATAAAAATTAAGCCTTTTTCTCTCTCCCTTTGCCGTCCAAAATAAAGAGCAAAAAGAGAATTCCGTGACTCGAACATAGGCTCCCCTTGCTCCTTGTGGCGTCAACTCTAGCACCTAAGTGGCCTCCCTTTTGCCACTTTTCCAAGGCCTAATTAGCGTCTAATTTTCCCTCATTTATCCTTGTAACCCCTAGTTACTATGGCTCCCTATCCTTAAAGCTTCCAAATAAAATTTTTCTACCCCTCCGAGCCTACTCAAGACCCCTATTTAAGTCTTATTTCACCACAATTAATATCACAGCAGTCCAAACACAGGAAAAATATTTCAATCACGAATAACCCCTATTTTAGGATGTTATAGTTCGCCCCTTAAAATAATTTGACCTCAAAATTACGATCAAAAAGGTGGGGGCATTCTTTGCAAGATCACATCTTGGGTTCCCACGTAGCTTCCTCTCGCACCATGGTTTTGCCATAGCACCTTCACCAAAGTCTTCGACTTTCTCGTAGGACCTTGACATCACGATCCAGGATTTGTACCGGCTCCTCCTCGAAAGACATGTCCGGATTCACTTCAATTTCCTCAACTGGCACAACATGTGATGGATCCGACCGATATCATCTAAGCATTGATACATGGAAGACATCATGGATCCGCTCAACTCGGGCAACTCGAGTGGTAAGCTACCGGACCCACTCGCTTACTCATCAGATATGGCTCGATGAACCTTGGGCTTAGCTTCCCTTTTCGCCCAAATCTCAATACCTTTTTCCAAGGCAACACCTTCGGAAAAACTTTTTCTTCTACTGCATATTCCATCTCCTTCCGCTTAAGGTCAGCATAAGACTTCTATCTATCTGACGCTTCCTTGAGACGAGCCCGAATCACCTTAACTTTATCTTCTATTTACATCACCAATTTCGGACCCAAAACTTGTCGCTCACCCAACTCCGTCCAACACGTAGGGTACGACACTTCCTTCCATCTGATTGCTTCATATGGAGCCATTTGAATACTCGCTGATAACTATTGTTATAAGCGAATTACGCTAACTGTAGGTACTCTTCCCAACTACCATGAAATCCGAACACACCCTCTTAGCATATCCTCTAAAATCAGATGACCTTTTCGACCGCCTGTCGATTATGGATGGAAAGTTGTCTTTGAAATCCAATCGTGTACCCAAGGCTTGATGTAACGCTTTCGAACCTTGACGAATCTGGGATCCCTATCTCGAGATGATCGATCGCACACCATGCAACCTTACTATTTCGACACATATAGCTTAGCTAGCTTCAAGTGAGTAATCCACCCTTCTGGGTATGAAGTGAGTGATTTAGTCGACGGTCCACAATCACCCAAATCTGCGTCCTTCTTGTTGGGCGTAAGGGTATTTGACAAAATCCATCGTGATCCTCTCCCATTTCCACTGAGGGATCTTTATTGGTTGAAGTAAACCCAATGGCAACTGATGTTCAGCCTTAACCTGCTAACACGTCAGACACCTTCCCACAAATTCAGTTACCTCACGCTTCAACCTTGGCCACCAGAATTATTTCTGCAAATCTTCATACATCTTGCTACCTCCAGGATGCATAGCGTATGGCTGCTATGTGCATCCCAAGAATTCTCTGTCTCAATTCCACATCTTTTGGCATATAAGCTCGCCCTTGAAAGCATAATACTCCCTCTTGGACAAGCTATACCCTTCCAAACCACCATTTTGAACTTGAAATCTCATGCATTAGGACTTTCATCTACTAGTCGCTTTTCCTTAATCTCCTCGATCCAAGTTGGCTTAACTTGCAGCTCGCTTAAAAGACTTCCATCGTCAGATAGACTCAAATGTGCAAACATCGCCTTAAGTCCGCCACGACCTTCAGACTCAACGCGTCTGGCCACCACGTTAGCTTTGCGGATGGTACTCAATTGAGCAATCGTGAGTCCTTTGCAGTTCAATCCACCGTCATTGCCTTTAAGTTCAAGTCCTTCCGAGTCGAGATACCTCGACTTTTGTGATCCGTAGACTATCGACTTCTCCCCATACAAGTAATGCCTCCATATTTTCAAGGCAAAGACTACTGCTGCTAACTCCAAGTCGTGAGTTGGATAGTTAACCTCATGCGGTCTTAACTGACGAGACGCATAGGCCACTACCTTCCCCTCTTGCATCAATACACATCCCAACCCCGTATGGGACGCATCACAATAAACCGTAAACAACTTCCCTGCCTCAGGCTGTACCAGAATCGGAGCTTCTGTCAGAATCTTCCTTAGCTTGTCGAAACTTTCTTGCTGCTTCTCCGACCATACAAATGGAACTCCCTTTCTTAATAACTTAGTTAGTGGAAATTGTGATTAGGAGAACCCTTCCACAAATCTTCGATAGTATCCTGCTGCACCAAAAACTTGATTTCTCCCATCGACCTAGGCGGTTTCCACTCCAACACCGCTTCAACTTTGCGAGGTCCACTCTAATCCTTCCGCCGACACTACGTGACCTAAGAAAGCCACCTCCCTAAGCCAAAATTCGACTTATGAATTTGGCATATAATCGCTTCTCCTCAAGATACTTGTAGAACTATACGCAAATGCATGTCATGCTCCTCCTCCGTCTTAGAATAAACCAATATGTCGTCTATGAATACCACGACAAATTGATCCAAGTACTGCTGAAACACCCTATTCATTAAGTCCATGAATGCTGCCGGTGCGTTGGTCAACCCAAATGGCATCACTAGGAACTCGTAATGCCCATACCGAGTTCGAAACGCTGTCTTGTGAACATCGACCTCCTTTACCTTAAGTTGATGATAACCCGACCTAAGGTCTATCTTCGAGAAAATTGATGCACCCTTTAGTTGATCAAACAAGACATCAATCGGGGTAACAGATACTTGTTTTTGATCGTTAACTTGTTTAGTTAGCGGTAGTCGATACACATCCGCATTGACCCGTCTTTCTTCTTGACAAATAGCACAGGTGCTCCCCACGGAGATATACTTGGTCGGATAAACCCTCAGTCCAAGAGTTCCTGTATTTGAGCCTTCAGCTCCGTCAATTCCTTTGGTGCCATTCGGTAGGGTGCTATAGACACAGGTGCCGTTCCGGGCAATAAGTCTATACCAAACTCGACTTTTCGATCTGGAGGTAGACCCGAAAGTTCTTCTGGAAACACATCAGCGTATTCCTCCACCGTTCGAACCTTCTCAACTACTGACTCTTTAGCCTCCAAGGCACATATTCGAACCAAAAATGCCTCACACCCTTTTTTGACCATTTTCTTCGCCTTCAACGCAGACACCATGCTGGATAGGTAATTTCTCCTATTACCTATCATGACTACTTCATCCCCCTCAGCCATCTTTAGAACCATGCGCTTAGCAACAGAATCCAACCTTGCTCGATGCTTAACCAACCAGTCCATTCCAAGAATTAGGTCGAACTCCCCAAACGGCAGCTCCATCGGTCGACCACAAACACTACCCCTTGGAGTTCTAGGGGTACATCTCTATATAGCTTGTTTACAACCACAGAGTTACCAAGAGGGCTAATTACTGTCATCTCCCTAGCAGTAGTCTCAAAGTCTATGTTCATGGTCTCTACCACACTACTAGCAACATATGAATGCGTTGAACCCACATCAATTAATACAACATATGGGAGACCAAAAATTAGGAACGTACTGGTTATGACGTCCGGTGCGTCACCCTCCTCTCGACGCCTCGCTGCGTAGACTAAACCAGGTTGCATTACTTCTGTGTTGCCTGCCCCTCTTCCTGGATTCCCGCGACCTCGATTAGAACTATTGCCTCCTCTGCTATTACCACGACCCCTCTGTGGTGGTCCTACATTTCTAGTCGGAGCACGGTTCTGTCCCTCTGGCTGATTTTTAGCCAACTTCTGCAGACAGTCCCTTACATGGTGATCCAACGATCCACATTTAAAGCATCCTCTTTCACCGGTCCAACATACTCCCCAATGTGATTTCCCACAGTGATTACACTGGGCTGGTCTCTGACTAGTAGCCGAGGGTCTTCCTCCCTGATTCGGCCCACTGTCGAGCCCTTTTTTGAGCATTACTACCCGACCCAGATGACCCAAATCCCCTTTTCTGCTTGTTCCTATCATAGTTCTATCTTACGGACTCCTTAACCCCTTCAGCTACTTTAGCCTTTTCCACCAAGACAGAAAACTCCCGTTTCTACTGTGGAGCAATCAACAACCTTAACTCATCCCTAAGTCCGTCTTCAAAGCGGACACAACGATCATGCTCCGTCGATACAATTCCTTGAGCATAGCGGCTCAGCCTCAAGAATTCTGCCTCATATTTCGACACTGACTTATTTCCTTGTGCCAATCCCAGAAAGGCTTTTCTCTGCGCATCAGTGTAGATGGTGCCCACATACTTCTTCTGATAAGCAACTTTGAAATACTCCCAAGTTAGATCATCTGCTGTAGCACCATCCCGAACCGTGAGCCACCACTGATATGCCTCCTCCTTTAGAAGCGACACCGCTCCTTTCAGCTTCTCCTCATTTGTCAGATCGAGGTCATCCATGATCCTCTCAGTCGATTCTATCCAATATTCCGCCGCACTGGTGCCACTCCCGATACACCCCAGAATACCTCAGCTCCGTTAGATCGGAGTCGCTCAGAAATAGATTTTCGAGCTCCCATACCTCCACCAGCCCCAGCCACCATCTCAAGGACTCACAACACAGCTTGCGATACTGCCTCACCACCAGTTTGATTCTGCTCTTCAGCTCTAAAAGTTGGAGGTGGTGGCGATGGTACCTCATTTTTTGACCCATGACCCGACCTAACGGGTTCTGACACGGTCATCCTGCCCCTACCACGTCCGCGACGGCCACGTCCTCTAGAGTTCATTCTAACTATTGCGCTTTAATCTGCTTAAGAAATTTTATGGATTAGTACTTGTTTCACTAGTTATCCACGAAGAAATTTTATGATAAGAGCTTTAAGAGTGGTTCTTTCGTAATCACACAAACACACAGTCTATCATTCATTCATTCAAAGAGTCGTTGTTGATTTCATGGTGATTGTTTTTCCACTATCCAGGGGTATTTTCGTAATTTGTCCTCCAGGGGTATTTTCGTAATTTTCAAAAATACAAGTTCTCGGATGATTTTGTCAAACATTATTTTAAAACTTTTAATTTCCCAGGTATTTTGAAAAATTTTGAAATTCGGAGGTGTTTTGTTGATTTTAAAGTTCAGGGGCATTTTGGTAATTTTCACAAATCAGGGTAAATTTGTAAGATTATCAAATCGGGGATATTTCAAAATTTGTAAAACTTTGAGGGCTCTCTTTTTAAGAATTTATTTTCCAAAATAGTGATGTTGCAAAATTTTTAAAAGTTAGGGGTATTCTGGTAATTTTGTAGGTTAGGGGCAATTTTGTAATTTTCTCAAATCGTGACATTTTTGAATTTTGAGGTTTTTGGGCACTTTTCATGTGATGAAATTTTTGATTAAAACCGTGGGTATTTTGGGAATATCATAAATCAAGGGCATTTTGTAATTTTACCCCTAAGGTATTTTGGTCATTTTCCTCAAAAACAAAAAGCACTAATCCCTTTCGGGTTTTAGTTATCGAGTTTAGCTTTGTGAGTGTGTCGTCTCAGTTTAGGATGAATCGTTACTATGCACCGTAGGATTCGAGTGAGTAGGAGGTGAGTCACGAGGGCTGCTTAAATACCAGTGCTCCCATCGAATCCAATCCTGAACATGCATATAACGATTGCCACATCTTTTGCTCATTGACAACTCATGTGGTTTGTTTAGGAATTTATTAAATCTTATGCATAGTTGGGGTACACTAGCCCTAGGGTTCAGCAGCCCTATTCTAATAATCTACGTCCCGACTTACTCTTCTACCCTCATCAAAAGAGTTCACAAAAATTGATAGAAGTACTTACTTGGCGGATAGGTCTTGGAGACTCGGTGCCATGTTGTTCAAGCCAAAACCATTTCTCAAACATTATAATAAGGCCTACAAACAAAAACCAAACATTTTGGGCCTTGGGCCCCCACAGTAGAAGTTTTGAACCAAGGCTCGATACCAATTATGTAACACCCCAAACTCGTCCCAAACATTATGTCCGAATTTAGTTTGCTACAGAGTAAAATAATTTTGAAAACCCTTTCAAAACGATTCTATCTAAGGTAAAAGATTTTGTCAAGTTTTAAAACCATTGAATTGTATGAAAACTATTAAGTCAAAATTGTTACAGATTTTAATGTGCCGATGGCACAATAAAACATTTTTCGCTTGATTTTGAGAAAGCATGTATACCCCATTAAGTATCATTAAATAGTTTGAACAAATTATCCAAAATACGAAAAATAACCAAAGTAAAGTATTAGGAGGCCTTATTACAACTTGAGTAAAATAAAATCCACGATAACTAAAATAAATCAAGGTCCATAAAATCCACATTTTTACCGTGATAGCCACCTCGAGTCCTTAGGCTCCTCATCCGCGGTCTACGAGTCACCGAAAAATGTTAAAGGAGAAGGTGAGTCACCAAGACTCAATGTGTAACCCTTTCCCGGTTTAAAGCAATTTCATACACAATTTATAACAAATTAACATGCGCTAAATCATGCACCCAACCTAGCCATCCAAACACCTTTTCTACCCGTGTGGTACCAAAACCACCGGTGGTGCTAAACCACGGTGACTTAAAGTCACAAATGTGATACCAAATCCTTTGGAGGTGCCAAACCTCCGTGTCCGAAGACATAAATCGATTGATGGGGCCAACCCATCGTGTGATACCAAATCATTGGCGTCAATCCCATAATATAATCTGTGGGGCCAACCCACTATGGTACTAAGCCATGGGACGAGACGCTGAGGTGCCAAACCTCCGGAGGTGCTAAACCTCACGGTGACCGTGAGTCACGAAATGTGGTACCAAACCACTGGTGTCCGTCGATTACCGAATATTACTTCCCCTCCACTCATTTAACCCATATCAACCAAGAATTTATATTTTAATAGAAATCATGCCAACATGCTCATTTAGCAACACATATAGAGTTTACCATTAGCCATAACCACATATACCAAATATGTCATAATATGTCATGCTTCCCAAAAGCATCATAAAGAGAGTCATAACGACAAGGACTTACTCAATCCTTGCTTATACCATTATGGTATTAAATCCCAAATCTACACAAGTCGATTTAGCATACACAACAATTAGCATTTTAATCGCTTATAAAGTGTGTATGTACACACCTGAGTCTAACGATAACTCTAAATCCCCAAAGAGGCAATCGGCCACCCTAGCTTTTCTGTCCCTATATTCGGCCAAATGCAAAGGTTAGTGCCCTAGGCCATTCGGCCAAACCACAATATCCAAAGGGTTAATATTTGAAACCCGAGACCTTACCTACACGTCCTTTGAATACTAGCCACCACACACTAAGTGTTTCTGCTTCCCTACAATCGGTAATCACACCTTCAAATCATTAGCCTTCAACTTTTACATCACTAAATATAATCTATTAAAATAGATCCTTACCCCCACTTACCAAGATTGATTGCTAATGATTGGAGGTTTGACTGAATATTTCCGACCCCGGAGTACCTAGATAAAATCAGTTTCAACACTGATTAGTCATCACTATAATTCGGCTCTTTTTGTTCATCCCAAATCGACAGAACACAAGAGAGAAGAACAATAAGTATTCGGCCAAAACACTTACCTTCTCAAATCGTTTTCCAAAGAAGATTCGAAGAGATCTATCCCACTTAATATTCGTCCAAGGTGAGTTTAATAAGAAGAAAAGTAATTTCGGTCACCAAGATAGGGAGTAGGTTCGGCTAGAGGGAAAGAAAATAAATGAAAAGAAGATAGAAGTTTCGGCAGCAAGGGTGGTGGATATTCGGCCAATAAAGAAAGAAAAGAGAAAGAGAAAATGAGATGGGGTTTCGGCAAGAAAGGGTAGAGAGACTTTTGAAAACAAAAGTTTGAAAAAATAAAAGAAAAGAGGTAGAGGATGAAGGGTGGTTTCGGTCCTGAGGAAGGATGAAAAAGAAAGAAAAGAGATGGAATATGGGAGAATGCCTAGCGAAATTGTCAAGTGAGTGACTAAGAGAATTTGGCACTCTTTTCCCCTATCGCCTTGTCATTCACTCCTATCATCAAGGAGTTCAAAATTGGTCAACTCCTAAAATTCCTCTTGGCCAACCAAATGAAAAATATTCAAAGTAATTTGAATAAATCACTCCTAATTTTCTCTTTTCCATTTATTCAAGATTATTCACATGAAAATTCAATTACTTCCTTATCATCCTTATTATCCTAAATAAAAATTGAGCCTTTTCTCTCCCTTCTCCGTCCAAAATAAAGAGCAAAAAAGAATTCGTGACTCGAACATAGGCTCCCTTGCTCCTTGTGGCGTCAACTCTAGCACCTAAGTGGCCTCCTTTGCCACTTTTCCAAGGCCTAATTAGCGCCTAATTTTCCTCATTTATCCTTGTAACCCCTAGTTACTATGGCTCCCTATCCTTAAAGCTTCCAAATAAAATTTTTCTACCCCTCCGAGCCTACTCAAGACCCCTATTTAAGTCTTATTTCACCACAATTAATATCACAGCAGTCCAAACACAGGAAAAATATTTCAATCACGAATAACCCCTATTTTAGGATGTTACAGAACCCGCGATCTAATAGCTCTTGAATCTGAGCCTTAAGCTCCACAAGCTCCTTCGGTGCCATTTTATAAGGGGCGATGGACACCGGAGCTGTACCATGAAAGAGCTCAATCCTAAACTCCATTTCACGATTCGGAGATAACCCAGGTAGCTCCTCAGAAAAAATGTCTAGGAAGTCCTTAACCGGTCTTATATCCTTAACTAAAGAATTCCCAAAGTCTGAAATGTAACAGCCCGATTTTGGGCCTAGTCAGAATAGTGATTTTGGGCCACAAATCTATTGAGGAAAATTTTATTTTTATTATATTATTATGGTCTACGATTTCACGGAAAGATTTCATGAAAATTTCGTTCAAATTGGGCACTCAATTTAGTCAAAAGGATTAAATTGTAAATAGTGCAAAAGTTGAGTTCTACATGTTAGAAGTGCCCAATTTATATGAAATTTTAAATTGGAGGTCCTTAAATGGAAATTAGACCATTGGTCAAATTGTTGGACAGAAATGGACATTAGATAAGTGAAATAGGATATTTTTAAGTTAGGGGCATTTTGGTAATTTAGTAATTAAATGGACTAAAAGACAAAATAAAAGCCAAAAACCTTTGTCCATCTTCTTCCTTGGCCAAATTTAGCATGGAGAAAGCCATGGCTAGGGTTTTAAAGCTTTCAAGCTCAATAGTAAGTGCATCCGAGCCCCGTTTTTAATGTTATTTACATTTTGAGATTCCCGTAACTCGGTTTAGCTATTTCTACCATTATTTTGAGCTAGGATTTGTGTTAAAAAATTTACCCATGTATGAATTACATGTATTTTGATGATTTATGGAAGAATATGGAAGTTTGATGTATGATAAACATCTTTTTCTAAGTGATTTTCATGAAAAATGCATAAAAGGACCAAATTGTAAAAGTTATGAAATTGGTCATACATGAGTGAAACAGTGGAAATTAGGGGTTGCTGTAGTTAATAAAATGATTCGGCTAGGCTTTAAATACAAGAAAGTTGAATGAAAATCATTTTACGAGCCTAGGGGCAAAAGTGTAATTATGTGAAAGCTTAGGGCAAAATCATAATTTTTTCAAAGTATGAATTATGAGTCAATTTAATTAATGTGAGTATTAAAAAAGTAAAATTTTTTTATAGATTAAGAAAAATAAAGCCCGGACCGAAATCGAGACAAGGATAAAGCGTTGAACTAAATCGAGCTTCCACACACATTTTGAGTACCGAGGTAAGTTTGTATGAATTCAAGGCTTCCCATGTATTTTTTATTAAATCATTTATTATGATGTATAATGTACATTATTTTCATGAAATTAAGATTAATGATATCTTGATGAGAAAATGAATGAGACCATACAAGAGGAAGTCCCGGTTGAAGACTCGGAATAATGAGAACCATGTCAAGACATGGCATTGGCATTAAGGCAAGGATATCATGTAAGTCCATGACAAGTCATGGCATTGAAAAGTTATTATGAGGCAAAGGTTCCATGTAAGTCCAAGCCAAGGCATGGCATTGGTAAATTCATAAGGCAAAGATGTCATGTAAGTCCATGTCAAGACATGGCATTGATAAGATTCATAAGGAAAGGATACCACGAAAAACCATGTCAAGACATGACAATGGTAAGTTTCCAAAGGAAACATATAAGGAAGTCTCGTGTAAGACCATGTCTGGGACATGGCATCGACACCGAGTTAAGGGATCCCATGTAAGACCATATCTGGGATATGGCATTGGCATCATGAGGCGATCGCATGTAAGACCATGTCTGGGACATGGCATTGGCATCGAGATCCATGTTTGATGAGATTGAGTAACCTCAGTTATGCCGGATAATTCATCAGGCAAAAGTGCCAAGTATGAAAGAGGTAACAAGAAAGCTAAGTAAGTAAAAATAGTAAGAAGTTAAATTATTCATGAAGGATAAAGGGTTGTATCTAAGTTAAGGAATATAAGGAATTGATATGCATATTACACTAGAAAAAGTGATAATCTATTTGATTAAGTGTAACAGGTACTATGAGTATAATACAAGTATGAAATTATTATGTAACATGTGATCTAGTAAGAACAAGTATGAGTAAGTAAGCCCAAGCATTTGAGACTTATATTGTTGTTGATGTGTGAGTTGAATGGGCCAATGAATGGCTTGTAAATATTTGATGATGACTAGCTATTGGCATGTCTAACTATGGATATGCTTTAGTATTATATGAGTGTAAATGAGAATTAATACAAAGAAAACATGATAGAGTAAAGTTAGCAATAAAATAGTTTGCATAGCAGCAGTTATATCACTTTGAAAATTCACCAAAAATGGTGGAAAATGATTTAGAAGTTGAATAAGATATTAAATTAAATCTTATTGAGTCTATTTTTGTACAAAAGAATCAGAATGAGCAAAAGAATTTCATATGATGAGATATTTGGATTTTAGTGAGACAGGGTCAAAATAATTTCAGAAATCCCTATTCTGACTTTGGAAATTCATTAAAAATTATAAAAAAATAATTAAGGGGTAAAATTTATATGCTTGAATTTTCAAGAGAAATAAACAGTAACATCATTTGAGTCTTGTACCATGAGAAAATTTATTCTTAGTGAAGAGGATTCAAAACTATCAGATAGTGAAATAGGGAATACTTTAAAGAATAAAATTTACTAATTGGCTAAACCAAAAATTCTGGAAATTTTATGGTAAGAATATATGTGAGTCTAGTTTCAAGAAAAATTAGCAGATCTTAATTTGGAGTTTCGTAGCTCTAGATAAAAAAAATTAGTGTCTGTAACTCGAGCAGATAGCTCAAGATGAATATAAGTGAATTGAGAAAGTTTATGCAATAATGATGGCATGACCTTGAGAACTAAAAATAAGGATTGTTAAAAGCATGGTGATAAATTTTTTAATATTTACATACATACTTACTAAGCTTTATAGCTTACTCCCCTTCTTTTCTCATATCATATAGGGTTTTATACTAGCTTGAGTTGGAGATCGCAGGAGATGCTATCACACTATCAAGCGATCATGTTAGGTATAAGTGAATGAAAAATATTTTGAGTCTATGGCATGTATAGGGACTTAGTCATTTTGTATATGGCCATTAGGAATTGGTCGATATTTATCAAGTTTCATATTTTAATGGTAACGAGCTTTACGAAGTGAAAGTTTATACAAATGATGTTTAGTGATCCTTCATAGTGTATTATTGTCATGTTATGGGTTGCTTGTGTTGGTATATGTGTGCTTATGTTTCAGAGTGGCTATTGGCATGGAGAATAACCTTCTAATTATCTACCGAGTAGACACACGGGCGTGTGTCTAGGCTGTGTACGTCACACGGTCAGCCCTATGGATGTGTTAATAGGCCGTGTGTCCCCTGCAAGTTAGTGATATAAGTCAGTTTGACCACGGGCGTGTGCCTAGGCCATATGACCATTATAAGGTTGCTTACGTCACAAACAGAATGCCCAGGATTTTACACACGAGCGAAGACATAGGCATGTCTATGCCGTGTGAAGCACACGGGCCATGAACACGGGCGTGTGGCCCTGTTTTATGTTAGAATTTTCCAAGTGTTTAAAAGTTCTGGTTTGGTCCCTTAACATCCCAAGAATATTTAACGGGTCTCGTAGACCCATGATAGGGATGTTACGATTGTAAATGAAAAAGTTTTTAATTGGAACGAATTTTATAGCCCAAGGTTGTATGTTCAAGCAAGTTAAGTCCGGTAATACCTTGTACCCTATTTCGATGTTAAATACGGGTAAGGGCTGTTACATGAAACACTGATGTAGGCCAGATATGCCTCACATCCCTTACGAACCAACTTTTTGGCCCTCAATGCAGAAATCACATTCGATAAGTAGTTCAGACGTTCCCCAATTACAACTACCTCGCTGTCCCCCTCAGTTTTCAGTACAACCCTTTTTGTGGCACAATCTAATCTCACTCGGTGTTTAACTAACCAGTCCATTCCTAGTATTAGATCAAATTCTCCAAAAGGTAGTTCCATCAGATCAGCCAAAAAGATAGCTCCTTGAACCTCTAGAGGAATGTCTCTAAACAATTTTTAACCCTTATTGACTGCCCCAACGGACTCAGTACAGTGACCTCACTCGTAGTGCTCTCAACCAACATACCCAAGTTTTTAGTTACGGTACAAGCTATATAGGAGTGAGTGGATCCTATATCTATCAATGTAGTATAAGATATATTATAAATAAAGAACATACCCGTAATGACGTCCGGAGCATCACTCTCCTCTCGGCGACGTGCAGCATAAACTAAAGCCGGTTGCCTCGCCTCAGTATGACTAGCACCTCTGTCGGTGCTCTTTGACCACGGCCCAGACCATTCTTACCTCTGGCCTAACCACGACCTCTCAATGGCTGCTGAACTACCCTCGGTGGTGTAGTACGGATGCCAGAAACTTGCATCTGATCGGACCTCCGTGGACAATTCCTAATATGGTGCTCCAAAGAATCGCAAATCAAGCATGCTCCAGTCCTTTTCTAACACTCTCCTTGATGGCGTCTACCACAGCCAGTAAACGACGGCTGTCCAGTAGCAGCAATAGGAGCCCCAACTCTGGTCGGCCCATCAATATTGGCATTTTCTTAGGCCTCTAAACGGAACTCGATGCCTCTGAATCCCTCTTATTCCTCCGCCTCTCTCTGTTTTGGTACTCAGTGCGCTTCACTTCCTCGGCGATCTTTGCCTTATCAAGCAGTGCAGTAAAGTCTTACTCCCTCTGTGGAGCTATCGAAACCCTCAGATTATCCCTGAGGCAATCCTTGAAGCGAACACATTGCTCATACTCAGTCGTCACCATTCCTCGCGCATAGCGACTCAGTCATAGAAATTTGGACTCATACTCTACCACTGATCTATCACCCTGGGTCAAATTTAAGAATTTTCTCCTACGGGCATCCAAGTAAATGGCACCCACATACTTTCCCTGGAACGCCATCTTAAAGAACTTTCAGGTCAGTCGATCGGGCTAAGTGTCCTCTTTAACAGTGAGCCACCACTGATATGCCTCATCTCATAACATCGATACATCACCCTTTAATTTCTGCTCAGAGGTACAGTCCAGGTCGTCTATAATCCTCTCTGTGGCCGCAATCCAGTATTCAGCCATATTAGGGGCAACTCCAATAATACCCCTAAGAGCTCAGCTTCGTTAGATTGGAGTCGTTCCGTAACTGACCCTTGGCCTCCAACTCCAGTATTGGGCCTAGCGACCCTATCTAGAATCCTTAACATGGCTTGGGACAGTGCGCCATCCCTAGCCGCTCGATCATGAGACCCAGTCTCAATCACGGGTGAAGCCGGCGTCTCACTTGTATCCAAATTAGGCAAGTTGCAGAAGATGAAAATCCATCTCGAGCACCTTTACGGCCTCTACCACGGCCTCTTGTACCCGTCCGCGAGTACCTCTCGTGCTCATTGTCTAAGCACGTTTATCTATTTTAACAGTTTTATGCGTCAGTTTAGAGTTTCAATGTTTATTAACGGGTATTTTATGAAATCAATATCAAAAGTGTAAAGTTTATTTTCATACAATATAGTGTCTATCGGTTTTACTACAGTATATGTTTGCACTAAATTAAGTGTTTTTAGGTTTTCTATAGTAGTCTTAGTATATGCTATCTATAGCAGTTTTAGTTTACAACACATGACAGTTTCAGTAAACATACAGGATAGGCGTCGGAGACTCGGTGTACCACACATACTGCAAAAATATTTCAATCATCTAAAAATTGGTGCTTTAAAATCTAAGATTAAAAACCCAAATCCACAGCTGAGTTTTACAACCTAGCTCTCATACCACTAAATGTAACACCCCAAACTCGGACTAGACGTTATGGCAAAATCTGGCTATGTCACATGGTAGCATTTTTCAGTAATAAATGAGTTGTCGTAAAAACCTCTTTTCTATTTAACCTCTTTACAAAATCTTGTGTTAATTCTCAAATGCGTCATTTAGTTAAAAAAATGTAGTTCATTATCACAAAATTATTCTTCTTCAAAACGTTGTTAATTTTCAAAACGTTACTTATTGCAGAAGCTTTTTAAATCAATTTGCATATTTGAGTGTATTTTGTTAAAGCATTTGATTCATTTTGAAAACTCGATTAACCTTACTACTAGCAGTTGTAAATCAAAATAATAGAAATCCCAAATTAACCATGAAAATCCAAAAAGGCCATTATTACAGTAAAATACCCCAAAATAAACTTAAAATCATTATTAAGTACTAAATCAAATAATTTAGGTCGTGTGGCCACCTCTGAGTCCTCCGCCGCACCAATCTGTGTATGTCTAGGGATTACCTGTATAGTCAAATCAGAAGGGAGAGTTTTCAAAAACTCAGTGTGTAATCCAGAATAAAGCAAACAGACAGAAAGCAGTTACAGTCTGGGCCTGAGCTCTTTTTAGTGTCAGTGACAATATCAGTTTAGGCTTTACCCCATCTCAGTACAAAAGCAGTCATGTGTATGGGCCTTGGCCTATTACAGTAACAATAGTCGATCTGATGAATGATCATACAAAGTATACAAGGCCTACCCAGCCAGCCTCTACACTCCATCTCCGTCCAACCCTACACTCCATATGAGAATATAATCAACCCACCCATCCTTACACTCTAGAAAGTACCGAATGCGGCACTAGACAGTAGTTTGTAGCTGAGCTGCCAGTAAGTTAGGCTCGAAGCCTTTTGGTACACTTCCTCCGATCCATATAAACCCATCCCTATGCAATGCATCATACAATCATGTTATGCCAAATCATGGTATCATATATGTATTCAGTACAGTTTTAATAGCATGCTCAAAATACAGTCGTACATATATATATATAAAGAACATGTATATAACATTCATTTAGTCAATTAGGGATCTAGGTAATCTTATCGACCCTACAATAGGTCCACAGTCGACTCGGGCGACCGTGCAACCTTAGCAGTCCAAACAGTGAAAAATGGGGCCATAAGCCCTTGCAATTTACCCATATAGGCCCATACGCCCGTGTGGCCCACAAAGCCCAAAATGGCCTTAATAATCCCACACGCCGTGGGGTTCACCCTCGTGGGGCCCATACGGCCTGGCCCATGAATCGCACATGGCTTGCCTCGTCGATCATACTCCCGTGTCCGATCACACTGCCTACCACACGGGCGGCCACTCACCCGTATGGTGTCGACAGTCTCACTTTTTGACTTTTCGTCAATTTTCGTTTACAGAGTTGTGTTTACACACTTGAAATGTTTTTGATACTAACTTCACCACGATCACTCTAGCACCCTCAACATTTTAATGATCCAACTACAAATCAATGCTATAACGACCCCAGTCCACCTAATTCCTTGCTGTCAAAATAGAAAGTAACCCTCCAATCTGTTGCTTTTAATCGATAATTAATCAAAATTCGGTGAGGTATACCAAACTATAATCATAAAAATCCATTACCTTCGGTTAATCAATCGAGATCCTATATACTTAAATCGTTGAAGACCACCGTTCAGCCTCTCGATTAACACCTAAAACCAGTAGAAACCCCTCTTAATCAATTAATAAGCAAGAGAATCGATAGTCTAACAACAGTTCCAAGCTTACCAACCTCGCCCAACGCGACGATATGCAATCGCGAACAATTGAATAGAACAACGCAAGTGAAAGAGGAAGAAAGAATACCAATTGAAATTTCAGCAGCAACAATGGGGAGTTGAAGGAGGAAAATGACAGGAAGTGGGAAAGAAAAGCAAAAGAAAATGGTGGAGATGATTTGGAAAAACACTCGGTTGATAAAACAAAGACGCAGAAGGAAAAAAAAACTGACAGAAAGTTGGGAGTGTGAGAGGGGAGAGCTGAAACTTGCCACTACCCAATTTGGGATAATTTGAAACTCCTCCAACCCTTATTTTTCTCCCTAAATCCCTCATTCCACTCTTCAAAACCGTCCACCACTACCTCACAATAACCAAATTTAAATTCCAGTCAAACACTTCAGTATTTCAGCTAAACAAAAACACCCACACGACACAAGCAGTAAAATAAAACACTCTCTTGCACACACAAGGATTCAAACTCAAGACCACCAGCATCTTGACACTCCACTTAACCACCAGACTAGCAGGCCCATTCTAACATATTTTACCAACATTTAATTATAAGCCTACTGACCTGAGATAGTGGTCTATTCATTTAAAAACAAAAATCCAAGCTAATGCTTGAACTTGGGACCTCTCAGACACTTCCTAGAATACTTAACCACTGAAGCAGACATACAATTATGTCACAAACATACGAAAATAAATATTAATGATTTTTGGGGTGTTACAGCGAAGGGTTTTAATTTTGTGTTTAAGTGCACTATTGACTATTTTTGTAATCGTTGTTAAGTGAGGTAGGCGAAGATCGCAATCCATCGGCAGACTAGTTGTGGTTGACTACTGTTTTATGGGGATTCAGAGTGTAAAGTTTGTGTGGTCAATCAAAATAAGATCAGGTGTGTGAATCTAACTCGAAAACATGTTTAGAACTCAGAAAAATCTAAAAAAATAGTGGTTATTTCAAAACTGCTCTACCTCACACGGCCATGTGCACCACATGGGCGTGTGCGATTACATGAGCAATTCAGGTAGGCTGTGTGGGACACACGGGCATGGGTGATCACACGGGCTGGCCATTTAGGCATTTTTAAGAAATTTTCACTTAGGCTCGTTTGACTAAAAAATACATAATTAGATCATTTGTGTGGTCCGTTAGGCTTAAATAAGACCCGAAATGTGATATTTTCACTTTTGATATGATTAAGGTAAGTGAAAAACTTATATACTATCTGTGCTCTGATAACTTTGAAAGCACAATTACGTGTATAAATATGTATGACACTTGTACGTAGAATAATTGTTAGTATAAGTAATTTGATATGTATGTTCTGTAAGAAATAAGATTAGGTATGCATGTCATACCATTTATGAGATATGTACGTACATATGTTATTATGATTGTGCATGTGCATTGAGATGGGTTCTGGATATGATGGAGGAAGTATTTTCTGGGAGTTTTACTGCAATTTTGGTTGTTAAACCGCAATATCTATTTGGCAGCTCAACTACACTATTATGAGTGGCATACCTCCACAACCTGGTGTGATTGGATAGATGGATCCTTATAGTCCTATTTGATGTGATTGGTTGGACGGAGTTGGTGTGTAGCAGATGGGGGTAGGATCTATGATTGCATGTGTATCTGATTATGAAAACAACTGACTCTGTATAAGAGAATATGTTTGAGATTTTGATTATGAAATTATGAATTTCGTTTTGATATATGATTATGAAAATATGACATTTCGATTTGACAAATGATTCTTGATATATGACATTCGAATATGATTTTTGCATTTGTGAATACTAAAAGTAAAACTTTGTTTTGATATTTGCAATTGTGCATGTTGTAGTAAGAAAATTATGTATGCGGGTTAAGTCACACATTGAGCTTCTAGCTTACTTGTTTGTTTAATATGTTTCAGGTAACCTTTTAACTTAAAACCAGACGACGTGCGGGAGCTCGGATTGTTATCTTAGTTAATTAAAATATGGTGATTTTTGTAATTATCTATATCGAAATTTTGGGATTGTAATTTGTTTTTGGGCTTTATTCTTTGGTTTTTACACTGTTTGTTGGATTTTTGTACTTTAGCATTAAACTGCAAAATTGTATGATTTACCAAACTGAAAATTTGATTTTCAAAATTAAAACTCTATAAATTTTCACCGCAAAGATTAAGTAATCACTTAAATGTTTTCTGTAAATAAATATACTGTTCTTAATGAATGTTTTTCTTAGTTCTGGAAATTATCTACCAACGTTAGTATTTTCAAAACACGCGACTTTGAACTTGAATTCTGGGTTTTAAATAAGTGTTTTCAGACTTTGGTTTTTCTGAACATCTATGAAGGTTTTGTCAAGTTTTATGCCTTCGAAATACACACAACTAAGTTGATTAAAACAAAAGCTTTTTGAACAAGTTAATGTAATTCCTCAAGATCCAATCATAACATCTAGGCCAGGTTTGGGGTGTTACAATGCTCCTAGAAAACTCTAATGTGCTCTTTCAACCCATTCTTTCAAATGAAGGATGAAGTTTCATAAACTTTTTAAAAATTCTTATTAGTGAAAGAGGAGGCTTAAGATGGTCCTTTTTAGACATATCATTTCCCTATTTCATCAAGATTTGGTTACTTGGTTTCTTTCCAGTTATCATTGAGTTTTTACCTTCATATATGGTTTGATATAAAAGGCAATTGCAACAAAGTAGCCATATCCATACCCTGAAATTCATCTAGATGGATGTTTTTGTCATGAATGATCTCTTTCTTCTGATCAGATTCATCCTCTTCCTACATTCATTAGTAAAGAACCAAGATTTCTTATTATTTGGCTTATACACACCTTGAATTTGACAACTCATGCCTAATTCATCTTCTTTAGCTTATCTCTGGTTATGAGAGGCTCAACAAGTATTTCCCCTTCTTCTTAGTCAATTTTGACATTAGACTGACAACAGCAACATATCCTCCTACCCCTAGATCTTCAACATTAAGAATTTTTTTTTGACAAATAGTGTGTTAGTTTCTCGAACAATTGTTGAAACATTAAATAGCAACACCTTTTACTACCATGACTCATTTAGTGGCATGGACTTCACTTGTTGGAAAATTAATTAGTAGTAACATGCTTATTATAGACATCTTTAATTTAATCTTCCTTAGGATTTGACTCGATCAGAGTATTAATAGCCTTCCCAACAGCAGTTGTTTGTTCGTTAACAACATTATATTCTCTTATAGAAACAATCACTTGAGCATTAGGTTCCTCAATCACTATTTTGTCTGACTCAATATCATCATGAAGGATTTCATTTTCACCAACAATGGGTTTATTAGGTTTAGAGAATAGATTTCTGATCTATAAAGGAAACCCTAAATTTTACGGGTCATGAAAACACTAGGACCATGTTTCTTAATCTCCAATGAAGGATCAAGTAGGGCATTTAATCAACATCAATCTCTATATTAGGTTAATTAATTGCAATATTAAGAGGAACAACTAACTTTTTCATCATAAAGTCATCAATCACCACTAGTTCCTTGCTAGAGGAGGCACTCTTTTTGTTGAGAGACCTAAGTAATTCGTGATAATCAACGAGCCCTAGGAGGAGTGGGTGTTGTATCACTCTAGGCTTTGGGTTGAAACATGAGTAGGAGCACCAAATTTACCACGTCTTTTTTTTACCATTGTTGTGTGGATTGAAAAGAAAGGAAATAGAGGAGATAAAAGCAATGTAAAACTTCAAGAGTCCTTAGTGCATTCAATTTAAGTCTTTGATTTTGAGGGAACAAAGGACTTTTGCAAAACAAACTTGGAAATATGCTCTAGATTTCTAGGGATCAGAAAGTATAATAAATATTCATTCAAAACCTAATAAAATCAAAATGCTGAAAGAACAAAAAACATAATTAAAAAAACAACACTATTTTTACCAAATACTTATGCCCTTCAAACTAAATCTAAGTCTACACCACAACCTGCATGCAATAAGTGCAATTCTCATTCATTCAAATTTGTTGGCATCAAGGCTCTTTGTAAAGATATCTTCAAGTTATGTTTTAGTTGAAATATATTCTATCACCACAACATTTGCTTTAATTAACTCTATGGTAAAATGGTGTCTTATGTTAATATGCTTTGTGCATGAATGGAGCACTAGATTTCGGGAGATGTTTATGTCACTAATATCATCATATAACACTGTTGTAACATCTGCTTTAAGATCATAGTCTTTTAATATTTTTTTCATCCATAAGATTTGTGAATATCATCCTCCAACATCAATATACTTGGCTTTGACAATCAACAATCATTAGAGCTTTGCTTGATGTACCAAGAAACTAGATTGTTGCTGAATATAAAAGCATGCTCTTAATGTACTCTTTTGATCATCTATGTTCTTATCTCAATCAGCGTCATCAAATCCTTCTAAATTCATATTAGTTTCTTTTGAAAACTAAATACCAAGCATTGTTAATTCCACTAGCATATTTGATGATCTATTTTAATACCTTTACATGAGTTTCGTTAGGATCTGCCTAATACATAGCATAAACACAAATGCAGGGTGTTTATGTAGTTCGGTAAACCCCAAAATCGGTGGGGCCTTGCCCAAAATCCATTAAAAAGTATAATACAAGTACTATTTACACCTTGAAAAATCTAACTTTTGTAACCTTAATCTTACACACTTTTAGTGAATTCTCTCAACACTCTAATCAATCATGTTGTAGGTTATGAAACTACTCTTAGCGAATAAAAGTAAGCTCTCAATCGCAATAACAAGATGTTCCTAAAAGAATAGTAACATGCTCTCTGAATGCTTGCTCTTTCATGAAGGATGATGATTCCTCAAATAAGTTTTCAATATAGCTTCATATAGCAATAAAATCATCCTTTTTAAAATAGGGATAATATTATTATATAACATTCGGGATATGATTATTATAAAACATCCAATGATTCATGTTCGAAATTCCCCGATCAACTTATCAATATTCTTTTAACCAAAGAAAAGATGAAACCCACAAATCTCCGACTCCATATTATCAGGTTTCCTAATACATAAAACTCCTACTTTTATACTACTACCAAATTAAGGAATAAAAAGTTAAACATGATGAATCCAAGTCAAAATTGACAACTCACACACGACACTACTAATGCTACCATTATATTGTTTGAATTTGTTGCCGCATGCTCTACAACATTTAGTGCGACAATAGTTTTGTTCTAACAAAGCTCAATCTTTTTTGTTCAAGCGTGAGTTCGGTTACGAATTAAAATTTTTTTAATCTTAATTAAAAATAAATATTATAAGAAAGTTAAAAAAAATTCTCCGTCTTCAAGTTAAGTATAAAATACTTAAATTCATTTCTTCCAATAATTCGAGCTCAACTTAAAATGATGAATTAAAATTTAAATATTTTTGTAATCGAAACCAAATAATTTAACACAATGAATATTTAATTTACACTTTAAAAGTTATTCATCGAAATCTACACCAAAGTCACATCTTAGTGAAACTTGATCAAGGAATTACAAGTTTAGAATAAAAACAAATAATAAACAAATCTCACATAATTACAAAGAGAAGAATTGTAACAGCCCAAACCCGGCCCAATCGTTAGGACCGAATATGGGTCGTTACTAAGAAGAAGTTATTGAAACCCATTTTCTAAATCCACTTAAGTTTTGTTGAAAACTGCTCATTTTAAGTTATCTTGCTGAAATTATACTTAGTCCAATTTGAACATTTAATTAAGTCAAGTTGTTACACAAATTTTGGATGTGTCTGATGGCACGATAAAACATTTTCGTGTTAATTTTATAAAGCAGCGTGATTCAAATTCCATAGTACGAATAAAAAAATATCCAACATAAAAAAAAACAAAGTAAAGTAATATGAGGCCTTATTACATCCAAAATAAAACAACCCAATAACCAAATTTAAAATAACAAGAATTAAAGTCCATTAAATTTTAAGTCCACCGCATGGCCTCCTCAAGTCCCTCCGGCTCCATGTCCGCGATCTAAGCATCACCTGAAAAATTAATGGAGAAGGTGAGTCACCAAGACTCAGTATGTAACCCTTCCCGCTTTTAAAATATATTTCATACACAAAATATAACATCTAATATGCAAAATAATGTGTACCCAACCTAGCCAACCATACGCCCTTTATCTACCCGTTGTGGTACCAAACCTTTGGTGGTGCCAAACCACCTGGTGACATATAGTCACAATGTGTTACCAAAACACGGTGTCCGTAGACACAAATCGGGTGATGGGGCCAACCCATCGTGTGATACCAAATCAGCGGCGGGACGATCCCATATCTCAAGTGGGGCCAACCCACGGTGGTGTTAACCCGAGGGACAAGTCGCTATTGAGGTACCAAACCTCTGGAGGTACCAAACCTCCGTGACATATAGTCACTTGTGCTACCAAAAGCTTGGTGCCCGTCGGCACAATATCACCCCCCTCCACTCATCAATCCCACAGCAGATAAACATACATATATTTCATGCCATCACATTCTTAAATTTCATGTGTCAACACATCATGCTTACCAAAAGCATTAATAATAATAAATCACATTACGGTACTTACGAATCACCACTTATACCGATTTGGTATTCATTCCAATGCTACATTCATAAAAGATGAGCATTCACAAAGTTAAGCATATTTAATATATTATATAGTGTGTATGTACACACCTGTTACCACGATAGTCTTAAATCCCGAAGATAATCAATCGACCACCTTATATCTCTTTGTTCCTATATTCGGCCATAATAGAGTTAGTGATATGGGCCATTCGGCCAAACCAATTAATTTGAGAGGGATTCCTGTGAACCGAATCTTACCTTTATCCTTTCGGTTCCTAATCACAGCACTCAATTCCCAATTCTGCTCTGCCAACCACCATCGATTAGTAAATAATACCAATAGCCTTCGGCTTTTTAATCATTAACTGACTTATTAGAATAGCACTCCATTTACCATAAATCCTTACCACCTACTTACCAATCGATTGACTAAGGAATGGAAGATCCGCCTTTCTGCTTTGAGATCCCGGAATTTCCTAGAAAGAAATCGGTTTCACAAGGGTGTTAATATACTATTGAAATCGGCACTTACCCCCCCCTTATGGATGTCGACAGAGACACAGAAGAGGAGGAAAAAGAAAAAGTATTTGGCTAATACTCCTTACCTCTGCTTCAATTGGATGTAGGAGAAATCCCGAAACCACTATACTATTCGGCCAAGTAGAGAAAAGAGAAGGAATTTCGGCACTTGATAGGTATTAGATTCGGCTATTTGGAGGTAGGACAATAGGGGTTTTGATTCTATGAAGAAAAGAAATAGATGGCTATGGAGATGTGGAGGATTCGGCTAGTAGGAAATAGAAGAAGAGGGGATTAAAGAATTAGGTTTCGGCAAGGGTAAGTAATGAGAGTTTCGGCTATGGTTTTGGAGAGGATGTAAAAAGAAAAAGAAAATATGAGATGAGAGGGTTTAGAGATTGACTAGCAAACTTGGAAAAAAGAAAATAGGGTGAACAATTAGGTGCTTATATAAGCATTGGCACCCCCTAGTGTCCTTGCCGTCCACCTCTTCTCCCAAGAGTCCAACATCCATAAATTTTCCTTGAATCACTCCTAGCCCCTTGTTTAATTAAATTCAAAATAATTTGAATTAATCCCAAGTAAATCAACTAATATCTCCTTTATCACCCTTTTATTTTGTTTATCAAAATGAATTAATATCATCCTACTTATCCTTAGAAATTAATATTAAATAAAATCCTTAATTATCTCATAAAATAAAGAGTTTAAAAGAGAAGAAACTCTCCTTCCTATGCCGTCCAACATAGTGCCAAAAGAGGATTTCATGACTCGAACACAAGCTCTCCTTGCTCCCTTGGTGGCGTCACATGTAGCTCTCAAGTGGGCTTGCTTTGCCACTTGGTCTAAGCTCATTTTATGTCCAAATTATCCCCATTTATTCTTATAACACCCTCTTGCCAAGGCTCCCTACCTTAAAAGTTAAAACTAAAATTTCCTACCAAATCGAGCCAACACAAAGCCTTAAATTGATCATTATTATTCCATAAATAATGACATAGCAGATTCTTACATAAGAAAATAATTAAATTCCAAATAACCCCATTTTGGGATGTTACGTTCTACCCCCTTAAAATAAATTTAGTCCGAAATTACATAACTAAAACAGATGAGGTATTGTCGCCGTATCACATCCTCGGGTTCCCACGTAGCTTCCTCAGCACCATGATTCCGCCATAGCACTTTCACTAAGGGCACTGACTTCCTACGTAGAACCTTTATATCTCTATCCAAGATCTGAACCGGTTCCTCCTCAAAAGATAAGTCTGCGTTAACCTCGATTTCTGTCACAGGTACCACATGTGATGGATCTGACCGATACCGTCTTAACATTGATACGTGAAAAACGTCTGTATGTCGACTCGATTCTGCAAGAACTCTAGGCGATAGGCTACTGGGACCCACTCGCTTTACAATCAGATATGGCCCGATGAACCTTGGGCTCGGCTTCCCTTTCGTCCAAATCTTAACACCTTTTTCCAAGGCGACACCTTTAGAAAGACCTTGTCTCCACAAAGATACTCCATTTCCTTGCGTTTGAGATCGGCGTAAGACTTACGCCTATCGATGCTTCCTTGAGACGAGACCGAATCACTTTGACTTTGTCTTCGCCTCGCTACCAATTCGGGCCCAACACTTGTCGTTCACCCAACTCCGTCCAACACGTCGGGGTTCGGCATTTCCGTCCATCTGATCTTCGTATGGTGCCATCTGAATACTTGCTTGGTAGTTGTTGTTGTAGGCGAACTTCGGTTAGAGGTAAGAATTCCTCCCAACTACCTCGAATTCCAAGACACAACCCTCAAAGATATCTTCTAAGATCTGTATGACCCTTTCTGACTGCCCGTCCGTCTGAGGATGGAAAGCTGTACTGAAATCCAACCGCGTACCCAATGCTTGATGTAACGCTTTCCAAAACCTCGAAGTGAACCTTGGGTCCCTATCCGAGATAACTGATACCGGTACACCATGCAATCTGACTATCTCGGCCACATACAACTTTGCAAGCTTCTGGAGTGAGTAATCCATTCTCACCGGTATGAAGTGAGCTGATTTAGTCAGACGGTCTACGATTACCCAAACTGCATCTTTCTTGCTGGGCGTAAGGGGTAGACCACTGACGAAATCCATAGTGATCCGCTCCCACTTCCATTGAGGATCTTTCTGGGTTGAAGTAACCCCGATGGTAAGCGGTGTTCACCTTAACTCTGCCGACCGCCAAACACTTCCCTACGAACTCCGTTATCTCACGCTTCAACCCGCCACGTAATTCAAGTCAGAATCTCCATACATCTTGCTTCCTCCGGATGCATAGCGTATGGGTGCTATGAGCATCCCGGAGAATTTTTCGCCTCAACTCCATATCCTTTGGCATACAAGGCCGTCCCCGAAAACATAGCACACCATCACCAAATGACTATACCCTCTATACCACCATTCGAACTTGTATTCTCTTCGCATTTAAGCCTTCATCCACTAACTGTTTGTTCTTAATCTCCTCAATCCACGTTGGCTTAACTCAAGTTCTGCCAAAAGGCTTCCATCGTCATATAGGCTCAACTGAGCGAACATTGCTCTTAAATCCGCCACGACCTTCCGGCTCAACGCGTCAGCCACCACGTTAGCCTTACCCGGATGATATTCGATGGAACAGTCGTAGTCCTTTAACAGCTCAATCCATCGGCGCTGTCTCAGATTCAGATCCTTCTGTGTTAGAAGATACCTCAAACTTTTGTGGTCCGTATAAATTACCGACTTCTCCCCATAAAGATAATGTCTCCATACTTTTAGGGCGAAGACGACTGCGGCTAACTCCAGGTCATGAGTTGGATAGTTAACCTCATGCGGCCTTAGCTGACGGGACGCATAGGCTACTACCTTCCCATCCTGCATCAGCACACACCCCAAACCGGTGTGAGATGCATCACAATAGACGTGAATAATTTCCACCTCGGGTTGCACTAAAACTGAGCTTAGTCAAAATTTTCCTTAGCTTATCAAAGCTTCCTTGCTTTTCCGACCATACAAACGGAACACCTTTCCTTAGCAACTTGGTTAAGCGGTCTTTGCGATCGAGAGAACCCTTCCACAAATCTTCGGTAATACCCTGCTAACCCCAGAAAACTTCGTATCTCTGCCACCGACTTAGGCGGTTTCCACTCCAATACCGCTTCAATCTTGCGGGGATCCACTCTAATCCCTTCCGCTGATACTACGTGACCTAAGAAAGTCACCTCCCTCAGCCAAAATTCGCACTTACTGAATTTGGCATACAACTGCTGTTTTTCCCTCAACACTTGTAGGACTATCCGTAAATGCTTGTCGTGCTCCTCCTCCGTCTTAGAGTAAACCAATATGTCGTCAATGAACACTACGACGAATTGGTCCAAGTATTGTTGAAAAACTCTGTTCATTAGATCCATGAACGCCGCCGGTGCATTGGTCAACCCGAATGGCATCACTAGGAACTCGTAATGCCCATACCGAGTTCGAAAAGCCGTCTTGTGAACATCGGCCCCCTTCACCCTAAGTTGATGGTAACCCGACCTAAGGTCTATCTTCGAAAACACCGACGCCCCCTTCAACTGGTCAAACAAGTCATCGATCCGAGGCAAAGGGTACTTGTTTTTGATCGTTAACTTGTTTAACTGACGGTAGTCGATGCACATTCGCATAGCACCGTCCTTCTTCTTGACAAACAACACAAAGGCCCCACGGAGATATACTAGGTCGAATAAACCCCTTATCCAAGAGCTCCTGAATCTGAGCCTTCAGCTCCACCAATTCCTTCGGTGCCATTCGGTAAGGTGCTATAGACACAGGTGCCGTTCCGGGTAGCAAGTCAATACGAATTCAACTTCCGGTGCGGGGTAGACCGGAAGTTCTTCCGGGAACACATCATCAAATTCCCCAACCGTTCGGACCTTTCCAACCATCGACTCCTTAGCTTCCAAAGCACAAATTCAACCAAATACGCCTTACAACCCTTCTTAACCATCTTTTCCGCCTTCAAGCGGACACCACATTGGATAGGTAATTCCTTCTATCACCTATCATAACCACTTCACCATTCTCACCGACTTAAGAACCATGCGCTTAGTCGCGCAATCCAAATTCGCCGATACTTAGCCACTAATCCATTCCAAGGATCAAATCGAACTCCCGAATGGTAGTTCCATCGATCGACCGAATCGACCCCTTGGAGTTCTAGAAGTGCGTCTCTCAAAAGTTTGTCTACCACTACAGAGTGACCTAAAGGACTCACTACGGTCATCTCCCTAGCGGTAGCCTCGAGTCTAGGTTCAAAGTCTCTACCACACTCATCGGGCTATGTACGAATGTAGACCCCACATCAATCAATGCATAATAAGGGAGACCAAAATCGAAAGCGTCGGTTATAACATCCGGTCGTCACCCTCCTCATGACGCCTTGCGATAGACTAATCCAGTGTCTAGCCTCATGTTGCCTGAACCTCCGCCTTACGAGTTCCTCGACCTCGGTTAGGACCATTGCTTCCTCTGCCATTACCACGACCCTCCGTGGTCCCACATTTCGGTCCTGATGCAGTTACGCCCCTACGGTGATTTCGAGCTCGCTTCGGGACAATCTCGACCGATGTTCTAAAGATCCACACTCAAAACATCCCCTATCGCCGGTCGAACAACCTCCCCAATGGGACTTCCCATGATTAGACCGAGGCCTCGATTAGTAGCTACGGGCCTTCTTTGCTGATTTGGCCCATTCGCCTAGCCTTCTTCGATCATTACCACTGGATCCGGTGACCCAAATCCTCTCTTCGATTATTTCTACTATAATTACGCCTCACGACCTCCTTGATCCCTCGGCTACTTTAGCCTTTTCCACAAGAGATGAAAACTCACGAACTCGTCATGGGCAATTAGTAACCTCAAGTCATCTCGAGTCCGTCCTCAAAGCGGACACGGCCTCGTGTTCGGTGGCTACAATTCCTCCGCATACCTACTCACCTTAAAACTCGCCTCATACTCTACCACGGACTTAGTTCCTTGTACTAAACTCGAGAAAAGTCTTCCTCTGCAGCGTCGGTGTAGCTGGTGCCACATATTTCTTCCGAAAAGCGGTTTTAAAGTAGTCCCATCGTAAGATCATCACCGTGGCTCCATCCCGAATCGTCACCACCACCTGCACGCTTCATCCTTTAGAAGCGACCTTCGCCTTTCGACTTTTCCTCCTCGGTCGGTCAAGTTCATCCATTACCCTTTCAGAGATTCCAACCAATACTCGCTACACTGGGTGCCACTCGACACACCCGAAATACCTCGGCTCCGTTGGATCGAATTCGCTCGAACAGATTTCGAGCTCCTAAATTTCCACCACCCACCACCAATTCAAGGACTCGTAATACCGCATGCGTCATCGCTCTCCTCCGTCGATCTCGCTCCTCCTGCTCCAAAATTTGGAGGTGGTGGTGGCGAGGTACATCGCTTTGAACCTTGTCCCGACTGACGGGTTCGGACATAATCATCCTACCCCTACTGCGTCCACGGCGTCCACGTCCTCTAGAACTCATTCTATCTCTGCGCTTTTAATCGATTAAGAGAAATTTTATGTATTAGCGTTTGTTCCACTTCATTACTCATGAAGAAATTTTATGAAGAAATTTTAATTAGGATTCTTTCGTGCAAACAAGGTTTGATCTTCTATCCTAGTTCACACAAAGAAGTTCTTGCATCCATTCCTTAATACTTTCCATACCTATTAAGCTCTTGGACGTTTACATCCATTTCTAACCCGGTATTTTCGTCATTTTCCTACTGAGGGTATTTTAGTAATAAAAGAAATTTTAAAACTTTAGTAGAGTAGGTTGTTTTGAAACTCCCAAAAGCGGAGGTTTTTTCGAAAAGTTGTAAAATTTTAAAGATACATCATCACTTTGAAGCCGGGGTATTTTGGTAATTTTGTCCGCCAGGTAATTTTGTAATTTTTGTAAAACAAGGGTGTTTTAACCATTATAAAACTCTGAAGGTCCTTTTGAGAATTTTCCTTCTTAAAAGCGGTGATGTTGCAAAAAATTTTTGTACTCGGGGCATTTTGGTAATTTTGTAAGTTGAGGCGTTTTCGTAATTTTTCCAAAACAAAATATTTTCTGATGATTTTCAAGGCTAAGTTGTTGAATATTTATAGAATAGTTAAAATTTTTGGACAAAATCATTGATTTGATATTTTATGAGCAGGGTATTTTAGTAATTTTACCCCTAAGGGCATTTTTGTAATTTTTCAAATCAAGTTTTTCAAGGAAAGCGTTGTAAAATGATGTTTTCCGATTTGAAAGAGTTATTACTGAAATTTTGAAAACATTAGGGTTCTTGTTGTTTCGTTCCTTTCAAAACATGGCTAATTCCCTTTCGGTTTTAGTCATTGGGTTTAGCCTATGACCGAGCCTTCTTGGTCGTGGTGAACCCAAGCTACGCACTGAGCGAGTTTCGTGTGGAGAGGAGGTGAGTCTCATGGATGCTTAAATACCAAGCTCCCAAGAACCTTTCTAGACATCTTGCATGGGGTTACCACACCACTGAGCCCTCTGAGTTAGGGTGAACCCGAGCTACGCACCAGGTAGGATACCTGCGAAGAGGTGGTGAGTCACTCGGACTGCTTAAATACCAGGCTCTTCCGGTTCCAATCCTAGACATGCGTACAGGGGTTACCACACCCTAGCTCAGTGACTAAGTCATAGATTGGTTTAGTTCTTTAAATCTTATGTTTAGCTTGTGTGTTTGAGTAATCTAATCCTAGGGTTCAAATTCCTATAAGTCTATCTACGTTCCATGCTTCCTACCCTTCTACAGAATATAATCCACAAAGAAGTCTAGAGGTACTTACAGGCGGATCGGTCTTGGGAGACTTGGGCCATCCGCTTTAAAACCAAAAAACAATTAATAAGGCCTATTAAAACATTTTTGGGCCTTGGGCCCCCACAGCCGAGTTTTGAACTGGGCTCTGATACCAATTTGTAACAGCCCAAACCCGGCCCAATCGTTAGGACCGAATATGGGTCGTTACTAAGAAGAAGTTATTGAAACCCATTTTCTAAATCCACTTAAGTTTTGTTGGCGCTCATTTTAAGTTATCTTCTTTGAAATTATACTTAGTCCAATTTGAACATTTAATTAAGTCAAGTTGTTACACAAATTTTCAGATGTGCCCGATGGCACGATAAAACATTTTTCGTGTTAATTTTATAAAACGCGTGATTCAAATTCCATAGTACGAATAAAAAAAAATATCCAACATAAAAAAAACAAAGTAAAGTAATATGAGGCCTTATTACATCCAAAATAAAACAACCCAATAACCAAATTTAAAATAACAAGAATTAAAGTCCATTAAATTTTAAGTCCACCGCATGGCCTCCTCAAGTCCCTCCGGCTCCATGTCCGCGATCTAAGCATCACCTGAAAAATTAATGGAGAAGGTGAGTCACCAAGACTCAGTATGTAACCCTTCCCCGTTTTAAAATATATTTCATACACAAAATATAACATCTAATATGCAAAATAATGTGTACCCAACCTAGCCAACCATACGCCACTGTCTACCCCGTTGTGGTACCAAACCACTGGTGGTGCCAAACCACTGGTGACATATAGTCACAATGTGTTACCAAAACACTGGTGTCCAGAGACACAAATCGGGTGATGGGGCCAACCCATCGTGTGATACCAAATCAGCGGCGACGATCCCATATCTCAAGTGGGGCCAACCCACGGTGGTGTTAACCACGAGGGACAAGTCGCTATTGAGGTACCAAACCTCGGAGGTACCAAACCTCCGGTGACATATAGTCACGGTGTGCTACCAAAGACTTGGTGCCCGTCGGCACAATATCACCGCCCTCCACTCATCAATCCCACAGCAGATAAACATACATATATTTCATGCCATCACATTCTTAAATTTCATGTGTCAACACATCATGCTTACCAAAAGCATTAATAATAATAAATCACATTACAGGTACTTACCTGAATCACCACTTATACCGATTTGGTATTCATTCCAATGCTACATTCATAAAAGATGAGCATTCACAAAGTTAAGCATATTTAATATATTATATAGTGTGTATGTACACACCTGTTACCACGATAGTCTTAAATCCCGAAGATAATCAATCGACCACCTTATATCTCTTTGTTCCTATATTCGGCCATAATAGAGTTAGTGATATGGGCCATTCGGCCAAACCAATTAATTTGAGAGGGATTCCTTGTGAACCCGAATCTTACCTTTATCCTTTCGGTTCCTAATCACAGCACTCAATTCCCAATTCTGCTCTGCCAACCACCATCGATTAGTAAATAATACCAATAGCCTTCGGCTTTTTAATCATTAACTGACTTATTAGAATAGCACTCCATTTACCATAAATCCTTACCACCTACTTACCAATCGATTGACTAAGGAATGGAAGATCCGCCTTTCTGCTTTGAGATCCCGGAATTTCCTAGAAAGAAATCGGTTTCACAAGGGTGTTAATATACTATTGAAATCGGCACTTACCCCCTTATGGATGTCGCGGAGACACGTAAGAGGAGGAAAAAGAAAAAGTATTTGGCTAATACTCCTTACCTCTGCTTCAATTGGATGTAGGAGAAATCCCGAAACCACTATACTATTCGGCCAAGTAGAGAAAAGAGAAGGAATTTCGGCACTTGATAGGTATTAGATTCGGCTATTTGGAGGTAGGACAATAGGGGTTTTGATTCTATGAAGAAAAGAAATAGATGGCTATGGAGATGTGGAGGATTCGGCTAGTAGGAAATAGAAGAAGAGGGGATTAAAGAATTAGGTTTCGGCAAGGGTAAGTAATGAGAGTTTCGGCTATGGTTTTGGAGAGGATGTAAAAGAAAAGAAAATATGAGATGAGAGGGTTTAGAGATTCGGCTAGCAAACTTGGAAAAAAAGAAAATAGGGTGAACAATTAGGTGCTTATATAAGCATTCGGCACCCCCCCTAGTGTCCTTGCCGTCCACCTCTTCTCCCAAGAGTCCAACATCCATAAATTTTCCTTGAATCACTCCTAGCCCCTTGTTTAATTAAATTCAAAATAATTTGAATTAATCCCAAGTAAATCAACTAATATCTCCTTTATCACCCTTTTATTTTGTTTATCAAAATGAATTAATATCATCCTACTTATCCTTAGAAATTAATATTAAATAAAATCCTTAATTATCTCATAAAATAAAGAGTTTAAAAGAGAAGAAACTCTCCTTCCTATGCCGCCCAACATAGTGCCAAAAGAGGATTTCATGACTCGAACACAAGCTCTCCTTGCTCCCTTGGTGGCGTCACATGTAGCTCTCAAGTGGGCTTGCTTTGCCACTTGGTCTAAGCTCATTTTATGTCCAAATTATCCCCATTTATTCTTATAACACCCTCTTGCCAAGGCTCCCTACCTTAAAAGTTAAAACTAAAATTTCCTACCAAATCGAGCCAACACAAAGCCTTAAATTGATCATTATTATTCCATAAATAATGACATAGCAGTTCTTACATAAGAAAATAATTAAATTCCAAATAACCCCATTTTGGGATGTTATAAGAATATTGCACAAAACCATTCACTTAAAATAGGGCAATATACCCAAAAATACTAAATATATATATATATATATATTTACGGAAAAAGGCAAAAAATTTTAAAATTTACGGAAAATGATTATTTCCCCACAAAACGCGTCTACGTCAGCGCATTTTGTGGGGATGCAGCAGGAAAGCGTGCCCTTGGGGGAGCGCTTTTGCCACATCAACCAAAAACGCGTCCTTGGGGGCGCGCTTTGCTGACGTGGTAAAAACGCTCCCCCAAGGACGCATTTTAGCTCGTGTTTTTTTTTTAAAAAAAATTATTCTCAAATTTTTTAAAAATTTACGAGAATAAACCTTTATAAAGGCTAAAAGTGACAACACCATTTTTTTTAACGAGTCATCAATTAATAAGGAAATATAACTTACAAAGGAAACCTTTATATAGACCCAAAGTCTCATTTCCCTTGTTTTCTTGAGCAAAGTGGGATATGAGATATGTGTATATATAGGCTCATGAATAGTTTTGCAGCTTGTTCCTAAACAATGTGGGATTCCTTTCTCTTTTAGCTAATAATATGAGATGAAATGCTACACTATATTTGATATTTTTTACTTAGAGTTTAAATTTTTTACAAAAGGTAACATTTGTTACATTATAAATAAAACTTTTAAACTCCATAAGTAAAAAAAATATAAAATATAAAATGAGTATGGTAAAATATTAAAAATAAATATTTAAAAATTACTAATAGTTGAGTGATCATTTTGTAAGTTTTTATAATTCGATAGCTAAAAATATAGTTAAGTGACTACTAATGTAATTTAATCTAGATATAAAATATGAAAATAATTATTATATTTTATGTATATTATATATTTCTATAAAAAACTTATTTAACATAATTATATACTATGTTTAAATAGATTATCTATCTAGTCAAAATATATGAAATAAATTTATCAAGCATTCATTAGGTGATGAAAATTAAATTAAATTAGAATTACAAAAATTAATTAGTATAGTAAAATATTAAAATAAATAAATATTTAAAAGATATATCATTTTTAAAATTGCAAAAAATACTATTTGAGTACCAAATACTCACCATTTATTTATTAATCAAACATTCATAATATAAAATAAAATAAATAATAAAAAATTAAAAGTATATGTAAGACCCAATTTTTGCGCGGGCCCATTAACCAAACAAAAATTAAAACCCAAAATAAATAAAATCCAAAATCCAAAATTAGCAGTCTTTAAATGTCCATTTACATCAGTCCTTTAGACCCAATAGATTAAAACCCAAATACTGAACCAACCCAACCCAATTGTAGAAACCGGCCCAAATGGCCCAATGCGTTTGAAGCTTCAGAAGCCTTAGGAAGGCTTCTAGAACGTTCCCATGCCGCTTCAGCTGCCCTCACGCGTGCCTTCACGCGCGCGACCGTTCGTGTCCTCACTCGTACCACGCGCAAGCTTGCACCAGCACGCCATTCATACTGCCTCTAGCGTAGCAGTGTCGTACGACCCCTCCGTATCTCGATCGCGTCTGTACCTGCACACAAAGAAACAAACATCAATAGAAAGTAGCAACGTATAGCCAAATAACCGAATATACAGCTAGGCAAAAATGATTTTTTGTATCTTTTTTATTATTTCATCAGGCTATAAATAAAGCCAAAAATCAATTGTAAAAGGGGGGGGGATTTTTTTTGTATACACACGGTTACGCATACATACAGTAATACAAAAAAAAAAAAAGAAAAGGGAGATCAGAAACGAAAGGTTTTTCTTCGATTACGTTCTCCTTTCCTTTTTATTATATTTCAAGCATTTTTTTACTCTTTCTATTCGGAGGCGTTAATATACAATAAAAAATAAGAGGTTTACCTTCGTAAAGTAGGCAGTTGGACGGCTTTCTTCGTCGTGATCGAAGCAAAGAAATCCTTTGAGGTTTGAATATGAAGGCTCTCGAGTCTGGTTTGAACAAGGGTCATCGGGGGGCCTAAATCGGTTACTCCTCACCGGTCATCGTGGCGTTGGAGTGGCCAAAGCTACTTCTTTCTCCTGCGGCGCGCTTGAAAAAAAAAGGATTAGGGTTCATTTTGTTTTCATTAAAAAAGAGGAACGGTCTTTTAAGGGATAATATTGCTTTAGGAAGCAGCGCGTTTAGGTTCATTCGATGACCCTAAAACGGCCGCCGCATCAGTCATAGCCGATGACCTAACTCGATTCTGCCAAGATCCGCGTGTTTTGGTTCTGATGGTTTATTTGTTCTTTTAGTCCTTCCGCATTTTATTTCTTTTTAATCAAGTTCTATTTTATTTTAAATTTTGCCCTTAATATGTATTCCACTTTCAATCTTGTCTGCTTTTAAACACTACGTTTAAAAACTGGAATATTCACGCTTTTAGCCCTCACATATCAGGGGATCCTTATTCTGGTTCCATTTTTTCAACCTACTGATTTTTTAAATCTTTTTAAATAGTCATGAGATTTTGAATGTGTTTTGATTGAACCCTTTTTTTTATTTTTATTTTTATTTTATTTTAAAAAACTTACATTTTCATATTTAATATATTTACAATTCTCTTTATCATTGTCCTTCTTATTGATTCGTTTAGTTATCCTTATATGTACACTTTTGATTTAAAATTTGTATGACATTCTTAATACATTTGTTATTTCATTATTATCTCGCATATTTGTATATATATTTTTATCCATGCATATTCTTTATATTTTCGTTAACTCTTGAAAGTATTATTGTATTAAAATATGTTTAAAACTAGGTGTGTTACTTCAAACATGTTACATATATCATTATTGTATGTTTTTATTTTATTTTTTAATTTATTTTCCTTGCCATTGATTCAATAATTGATTATTGTTATTATGAATATTTTAATTCTCATTTTATATTCACGGCTATTTGTGATTTAATTGTGTTGTATTTTGCTTGTGAGTAATTGCTCCATATTGTATGTTATTATGCCATAGCATTCACTTAAAAACATCATGTTTCAACACTATTCGAACTTTAAAATCATTTTATACAAAGCTTTAAATTACAAGGCAATGCTCGTGTTTAGGGGTGTCGAGAAAATCGTGCTCTAACTTACTGAGTTTCGGTTCTCTTCGTTTAAAACCTTATAACCGAGTATCCTTTTTCTCTTAAATCAAATGCATGATTTAAAAAAAAAAAATTATTCTCGGAAAGTTGAGATATTGCGCCTAACTTACTAAGTGTGATATTTTGTCATCTCGAGATAAGAATTTCAAAAGGACAAAGGCAATATTCCGTATTCGGGAATCTTGAGAAATAATGCCCTAACCTACTGGGTTTCGATTTTTCATTTGACCCAAATAATTGAATATCCTTCTTAATTTTTAAATGTACAAGTATTGAATGTCGAAGGATAAATCTAATTTCGAGAACATAAGATGTTGTACCCTAACTTACTGAGTACGACATTTTATTTCTTCAAAATAAGAAATTTTGGCATCCAATATGATTCTGTCAAAATATATCTTAAGTAAATGGATCGTAATCTAGAATCTTTTCAAATTTTCGACATCAGGACATTAATTAATCAATTAGGTACCAATTTTGGGTGTATCGAGGGTGCTAACCTTTTCTCGTGCGTAACTGACTCTCGAGCCTATTTTCTGGATTTCGTAGACCAAAATTATTGTTTTAATAAATGAAAATGTTTTATTAAAATAATCTATCTTAAGGTGATCCGATCACACCTCGAATAAAAGATCGGTGGCGACTCTATTTCCATATTTTTAAAGTCGATCCTGTTTTTTCAAACTCGATAAAAAATGGTTTCGACAGTATAACTTCTAAATTTAAATAATGGAAAATTATTTTAAAAATTAGAATTGCATTGATATTAACTTCAAACATTTAAAATTGAATAGAAGATTATTGTATGTACAAGTTTCATACGTGCAATTTGTTCTCTTTTTTTAATAGTTCTTTTGTATATGTTAACAATTCTAAAATGTAACAAGATTAAAGATCTCAAAAGTTAATTTTATAATATAAGAAAATGTTAACAAAATATAAAAAAAAAATTGTTTTGTAAAAAAAAAATCAAATATAGTGTAGCCTTTAATCTCATGTTGTTAGTTAAAAGAGGAAGGAATCCCACATTGTTTAAGAACAAGCTGCAAAACTATTCATGAGTCTATATATACACATATCTCATATCCCACTTTGCTCAAGAAAACAAGGGAAATGAGACTTTGGGTCTACATAAAGGTTTTCTTTGTAAGTTATATTTTCTTATTAATTGATGACACCTTAAAAAATGGTGTTGTCACTTTTAGCCTTTATAAATGTTTATTTTTGTAAATTTTAAAAATTCGAGAATAATTTAAAAAAACACGGGCAAAAACACGTCCTTGGGGGAGCGTTTTTGCCACGTCAGCAAAACGCGTCCTTGAGGACATGTTTTTGGCGGATGTGGCAAAAGCGCTTCCCCAAGCGCTTCTCTTGCATCCCCACAAAAGCTACGGCGTGGACGCGTTTTGTGGAAATATTCATTACGTAAATTTAAAAAAAACCGACCCTTTTCCGTAAATAAAATTTTTTTTGGTATATTTGGGCATTTTGCCCCTTAAAATATGGTAATCAAATCATAAAATTATTTTAGAAATAATAAAATATAAATTTAATTAAGAAATTTAAATAATCCAGAAATTATTTTTATTTTTATATACTATTTTTAAATATTCTAAAATGCTATATTATAGTTTCCTATCAACAAAGTCAATGAATTAATCAGAAGATTAGATTCAGATTTGCAAGGAAAATGACATAGTTAAGCAAGAAAATGGGGATATTTTTAGATAGGGAAAAGATTTAGACCGAAAGGGAATGAACATGGAAAGAAAAGTTTAAATTAAATAAAAAATTGATTCACTTAACGTATATAATTTTATAAAATATTAGTGAATAAAATGATGTTACATCATTAAAAATAAAGATTTTTATTATAAAACATTAGAAATAAAGTTAAGTAAATTTAAATTTAATTTTCTTATAATATGCCATTCAGTCTTAATGCATAAAATAATATATGTCGTTGTATCAAATATAAATCTAAAAGATATGTTAGTACTTTTTTAGTAAATATTTTTTTACTATAATAGTTGGCATCTTATAACCTTGTGTTCCTTTTTTATTTAAAAAAGTTAAAATATGCTATAAGTTTCAATGCTCTTCATAAATTTGAAAACTAATTTCTACATTTTTATTTTTAGGAATTTAGTCTCTTTATTTTTAAATTTCAAAATCAATGTCCAACCGTTAACATTCTTAATATTATTTTTAAAATTTAGATTTATTACAACATCATTTTGTTAATTACTTTGCTACCAAGTACGTATATTTTTGTATTTTAAATGTCATGTAACCCCCCAACCCTGGCCTAAAAGTTTCGATTGGATTCGAAAGATTACATAGGCCACTAGAATGGTCTAATAAAACTATCGAAGTTTATAAAATAATATTTTTAAAACATTTGCTTACTTTAGTCGAAAAACTTAGCGTGTTATCTTTTTTTCAATAAAAAATAAAATTTTCCAAAAAATATGAATTTTGAAGTTTACTTAGCAAAAGTTGATTTCCAATTGATTTACTTTTCAAAATCTCATTAATGTGAAATTGCAGCAAAAGAGTGATACTTAATAGTTTTAATGAAGAAAAACCAAAATTTTATACATAATCAATTCAAGATCCATGTTTTAATATCCTAAAATCAAATTAAATGTCATACATGTCAAATAATCCCAAAACTTAAGTCCCATACTACAGCTGTAACACCCCTAACTCGTAGCCGTCGCTAGAACAGAGTTTCGGAGCGTAAACATTCAAAACATTTATCGATTAATTCAGGCAAGTTACTATTCATTCACTGAGGTCATTCATAATGTCCCTCAAATGGACCCTCGAGGCCCAATACGAGCATTAGAATCGATTCGGGACTTAATCAGAAACTATAAGAATTTTTCGTGACATTTCAAAAAAATTTCAAGATGTAGGGCTCACAAGCCCGTGTGACCTTAAGACACGCCCGTGCTGCAGGCCGTGTTCAAAACTAGGTAGCTCTCTGACTTGTGCCACACGGCCATGCCACACGCCTGTGTGCTAGGTCGTGTGTTTAATTAATTCCTTTCGAATTAGGTGAAAGTTTCACATGGCCAAGACACACGCCCATGTTCAAGGCCGTGTCTCCTACACGACTGAGACACACACCGTGTCTCTCCTTGTGTGCTCAATTATGAGCATTCTATTTCTCAAATTTAAGGTGTAGGGAACACACAGCTTGGCAACACGCCCATGGGGTAGGCCGTGTGTCACACACAGTCTAGACGCACGCTCGTGTGAACAAAATAAAACTATTTCCTAGCCTCATTTGTCACCCAAATTTACCATGTTCCTGCACTAAAACATACCAATATAATCCAACCATTTCAAGCATCCATCTCAAGCAAATTTCATCATTTACAAGGCATACCACTACATGCATACGTGTTTATAATCTTGCCTTGGTTTAGTCCATATGATAGGCATAATTTGATCAACTACTTACATATGTGTAGCTACCATAGTATAACTTAACAAATATATCAAATCAAACCATTACTAGCCATTCCAATGGCTAGATTACAAGCATCATTTACATTCACATGCCAATGTGGCCAATATAACCTATACATGCCATTATAACAATAATTGAATTACCATACTATACCGACATGGGCCGATGGATAGTGTGAGTGATCTCCACCAAGCTTCCAATCCAATGAGCTTCGATTTACTCTAAAACAGGGGAAAATAAAATGGAGTAAGCATTGTATGCTTAGTAAGTTCGTATAACATGGTACTTAACTTACTATTCATTCTATTTTGAGGAAATTATGTAAGGCACATTCATTCAATTTGACTTCAAGCCCTACACATATCCTCATTGCCCTTGTTAGTCATATATTCCATAATAACCTCAAAACATGTTTGGGCTCAACAATAATCAAGTTTCCATGCACATTTGCATTCCATAACATTTGTTCATTTAACATGCATAAATCATCTCTTTATATTACAAATATAATTTCATAATAGTTCATCTCAAGTTTAGATTATTTCATATAAGAACTTTATTAATATTTCTCGAAATATCAATGTCACATGAGCAATAGTACATTCAAAGTATGCAAGTCTATAATCAAGGATGACATATTCATCAAATGAATTTCATGTACAAGTATCATCATCTCATGTTTTCTTATATCACTTTTCATGTATCATCATTTTCTTGCATTTCATGCAATATTCTTTCGTGTTAGATTTCCATATCATATGTATTATTCCATGCCAATTTGTTTTCAATTCATCTTCCTCTTGTCATAAATTTACCCGTTGAATTTATTGGAAATATCGATGGATACACAAGTAGTACAGTCGAGGTGTACAAATCGGTATCCGTCAATTCATATTCAATGGTACCCATAATGTATTATTTCAGAGAGTACACTCTCAAGCCACACATGTATTCAACGGGATTACCAGTCTAGGCTAAATCTTTTTTTTACGACATATGCTCTAAGGAACTCGATTTGGATTACCCGTCCGGGCTAAATCCAATCCATAACATATGCTCGAGAGGGCTTTTATCAGGATTACCCATCCGAGCTAAATCCTTTTTATAATGAGGTTAATAGGATTACTCGTCTGAGCTAAATCCCGTCCACAATAAATGCAGGACCTCATTCATTTTGGAAATCACGTATCCATCGATTTTCCATTTATTCATCTGGGATTTAACATTTTCAAGCATTTTCCAGTATGTGTTATTTCATACATCTATAACATCCCTACAATTCAAATCATCACATTTGACATCCATTCCAAGCATAAAGGTAACATTTTCATCGTTTACCCTTTTTCATCTATTGGGCATTATCATTTAATTTGAATATTTTTATTTATTGGGCTTGATAGAATATCTAATTCTTTCATATATATATGACATTTAGACAATTTATGTAACACCCCTTACCCGTATCCGGCGTCGAGATAGGGTACGAGGCATTACTAGACTTATTCACAAGCAACATTCAAAACCGAGATAGAATTTCCACTCAAATTTAAAAATTTTCAAAAACATGCATATCGTCCCTAAAACAAGCGTACGAGGCCCAAACATGCATCGAAGTGGTTCGGGACTAAATCGAGAACTTTGGAAACTTTTTTGAGAAATTAGAAACTTTTCATGAAAAAGGGGTCATAAGCCCGTATGGGTTAGGGACATGCCCGTGTGACTCTATGACGCGCCTGTGCTCCAGGCCGTGTTCAAATTAGGGAGCATTCTGTTTATGACATCATCATCAAATTGAGGTCACACGGCCAAGTCACACGCCCGTGTGCTTAGGCCGTGTGATCGATTAAATTTTCATAATTTTTCATAAAATAGGTGTAGACTTCACACGGCCAGGGTACACTCTCGTTTTCAAGGCCGTTCCATCCACACGGCTAAGAAACACGCCCATGTGCTCATTACTGAGCATTATATTTTGCAATTATTTAGGGTGCAGGGGGCAACGGTTGAACCATATGCCCGTGGGGCAGACTGTGTGTCACACAGGCCTAAACACACGCCCGTGTGTCTACCCGTGTGGACAATAAAGGGCTATTTACCAAGCCATTTTTCACCCTTATTCACACATACACTCACATCAATTCAAAGACACATAACATTACATACTTAGGCAACCAAAGCATCCACATTTATGGTTGAAACATATCAACTTTATATGTTTATCTAACATACTCACTACATTTATTAAGCCCTAAATCAAACATAAAAATCCCACATTTATTAGGCTTCATTCAATTTCTATCTAATTACCAAATTATACTCAAATTCCTCATCTCATTAATAGGTCACAATTCCCACATCACACAATCATGCCATAAATCACATTTCCAAATATTTGACATTCACCAAGCATACCATGATCATATCACCATAGAAATTGACACATATATGAATATACTTAGGGTTTCAACCATGTTGCCAACATAAGCCAAATTACATGGCCAAATAGCAAACAAGCCTTTGAATATTACAAGCCAACATATTGGCTACAATCATAAAGACACATATAACCAATTGACTTAGTCCTTATACATGCCATAACTCAAAATACTTGAATTTATATATATCAAAAATGGTAGCTTGATAGTGTGATAGAATCTCCTGCGATCTCCAACTCGAGCTAGCTTATTAGTACTATAAGACATGGGAAAGGAAGGGGGTAAGCTATATAGCTTAGTAAGTTCATATGCAAATAATAAACAACATTAATTATACATTGCCATATGAATAACATGGCATCTATTAACATAAATGTCATTAAACTTCATGAGCATAACTTACTTAATCATATTAATAACATAATATATACCAAAATCAACAAACCATTTCAAACCTCACATGAAACATACACATTGATTATGAGCATTTACATTTCAAGCATATACTCTTACATCTTACAATTGCCTAAACTTTTATCTTTCCATGCTTCCATAATCATTTTAATAGGGAATTTTGCCAATCTTTCCTTTATCTCATATCCAATAAATCACAATTTGCATGAATATAACATGCTATGTCATAACTCAATCTAGCCCAAAAGCAAATCACAAAATCGTCAATCGAATTTACTATGTATTTCATACATCACAAGTATAGACTCATAATCACAAGGTTTTCATAAAATCATTCTCGTGGAAACCATGAACTCACAATTTCATGAAGTCAATGCTTATAAACTTTACGTTCAAACCTGTACCAATTCGTAATACTCACTTACTTTTTCTCTTCTTTGACATACCCGTTGAATTTCTCATTGAATTTCCCGTTGAACCATTTGGAATACGAAAAGATACTCGGTAATCTTGTACATACGTACCGTACCAATGCCATATCCCAGATATGGTCTTACATGTAATCTCATATCGATGCCAATAGCCCAGCTATGGTCCTACACAAAATTTCATATCGATGCCATATCCCAGATATGGTCTTACACTAAATCTCATAACGATGCCAATCCTAGATATGGTTTTACACGTAATCTTAGATAACCCTAATGTCATGACATTTGTATCCTACCTATTCCTAAGGTTTAATCGGGATTTTCTTGCTTGTCAAACTTTGTCGAATTCATACAAAGAGTAAATCAAGTTCATACAATAATAACACAATTAAAGCATAAATAATAATGCATTATTTACATACGAACTTACCTAGGCATCAAAATGGCAAAAGGACTTAATCGTCAATTACTCGTTTTTCCTCCATTCTAGGTCCGAACCTCATTTTTCTTGATCTATAGTATCACATTCATATAATTTAATCATTATATTATTCAAATCAGCCCAAAATTGCATATGGCAAAAATTACATTTTTGCCCCAAAGTTTCACATTTATACAATTTAGTCCCTAAGCTCGTAAAACGAAATCTATGCATTTTCCTTGAATCCCAAGCCTAGTCGAACCTAAATCATGCTCATAACAGCCACATTTTTCATCAAATTAGATTTTACTATCCATTTTATAACTTTTTACAAATAAGTCCTTCTTATACATTTTCACTAAAAATCACTTAGTAAAAGTTGTTTATCACACCTTAAACAGTCAATATCTTCCATCAAATATCAAAATACATGCATGTCACACATGGGTAAATTTTTAAACATGAAACCTACTTCAAAATAATGGTAGAAATAGGTAAACTAGGTTATCAGGACTTCAAAAATGTAAAGAGCATTAAAAACGGGGCTAGGATGTACTTATAATCAAGCTTGAAAGTTGAAGAAAACCTTAGCTATGGAGTCTTGTAAAATTCGGCCAAGGAGAGAAGATGGACACCAATTTTTGACTTGATTTATCCCTTTTTATTCTTTTATTAACCAAATGACCAAAATGCCCTAAAGTCTTTCTTTGAAATTTTTCCTAAACATGTCCATTTTTGTCCATAAAAATAGGAATTGGTCAAATTACTATTTCAGGACCTCTAATTAAGAATCCATAAATATTTCATACTTAAATCTTCTAGAACACACATTTTGCAACTTTTGCAATTTAGTCTTAAAAGTCAAATTGGACACTTTACCAACAAAATTTCTCAACGAAACTTTCACACAATCAAGCAATCATATCATGAACCTTATAACAATCATAAAATAAACATTTCTACTTCGAATTTATGGTCTCAAAACTACTATTTTGACTAGACCCTAAATCGAGCTATTACAATTTACATTACCACAATCAAATCAAACATATAAATAAACATAATTTAGTTACATGAACTTACCTCGACAAATGTTCGTGTCCATAAATCCACTAATCCGGCATTTTCCTCATTCTAACTCTCAATTTGGTCTATCTGAATCTATATGTGTAAATTTAATGTCAATTTATCACATTCTACACTTATTTGGACTCAATTTTTATCCTAGCAAAATTAGCATTTTGTCCCTAGGCTCGAAAAATTAAATTCATGAAATCTGACCCTCTATCCAAGCCTAACCGAAATATACATACAACTTTTCCAGCACATACATTTCACAAATTTTAGCATTTTCCATGGATTTTCACCAATTTTTATTTTAGTCCCTAAATCAAGTTTTCATGAAAAATCACTTTGTAAAAGTTGTTTATCTATCATCAATCTTTCATTTTCTACCATCAATTTCAAATTTCCAGCATATACATCCTTGACCCAATTTTTATACTTTGATAACTTTCCAAATTGATCCCCCAAATAGATATTTTAGGCTATCCCGATTCCAAAAATATCAAAATTACTAAAAACGAGCCAAGAAAACTTACCCAATTTGGCCATGAAAGTTTCTTCTCTCTCTCTCTCCTAGGGTTTCCATGTTTATTTTGGGGAATAAGATGAGAAAACATGATTTCTATTTTCTTTTCATCTTTTTAGTTAATTAATATTTTCACTCTCCAATTTAGTCCCTAACCTTTTTCTCATTTTCCATGGACGAATCATCTAAAAATGTCTACATACTTTTTATTAATGGTCTAATTGCCATATAAGGACCTCTATTTTTGAATTTCAGAGCTATTTAATCCTTATAGCTACTAGAATTTAACTTTTACATTTTATGCGATTTAGTCCTTCTCGTAATTAAGCACTAAATCGATAAAATTTTCTTTTCAAAATTTTCACATGTCATATCTATCATAATACGAACCATAAAATAAAATGAAAATAAATTTTATTTTCTGCTCAAATTTGTGGTCCCGAAACCACTATTCGATTTCACCAAAATTGGGCTGTTACAACTCTCTCCTTAAGAAATTTTCATCCTCGAAAATTTTACCAGTAAGAAGATTCAGGCATTACTTTCTCATGTTTCTATTCGGTTCCCAAATAGCTTTCTCTATATCATATCATTGTCTAAGAACTTTCACTAAAGATACCTTTATACTTTTCATTTCTTTCACTTCACATGCCAGAATTTCAACCAGTCACTAGTTATAAATCATGCCAAGCTAAATTTAACATTTATCAAAGCAATAACAGATGATGGGTCTGATTGATTCTGTCATAACACATATACTCATAAAAACATTATGAATTCTGTTGAACTCTGCCAATAATACCAATCAATATGCAACAAGTCTAATTCTTTTTAATGATCTCATATGACTCAGTAAGTCGCAGCCTTAATTTTACCTGAACAACCAATCTGAATAACATTCTTTCCTTGTAAATTTTTAGAAATACTTTTTTACCATCAGAAACTCTATTCTTTTTATTTTAGATCCACATTATATTTCTGACGATCAAATACTACTTTTAAACTGTCTCAAGTCCCTTTCATCTCTCTTTGGGTTCAACGAATCAAAACTACCACATGTATCTTTTCTCACTGAACTCCGTCTGTAACACCCATAACCCGCATCCATCGCCAGACTAGGGTTACGAGGTATTATCGATCAAATCATAATATCATACCATTATGGCTCAAAATCAACACATCATAGTAATCAACAACACAAAGTCCCTTTAATAGGTCTTCGAGACCTTAAACATACTTTAAAGAAGGTTCGAGACTAAACCGATCTCATTCAGAAACATTACAAAACTTAAAAAAAATTTCATCTTAAATAAGGCACACGTCGGTGTGGCTAAACCGTGTGCCTCACACGGCCGTGCCTCAGACCATGTATTACCCCGTGTGCAACACTAAATAGGATCACACGGCTTGTCACACACCCGTGTGTCTGGCCTGTGTGCAGCACTGAATTGAATCACACGGCCTGTCACATGCCCGTGTGTCTGGCCCGTGTGGCAGGCCGTGTGCAGCACTAACTTCAATCACACGGCCTGTCACACGCCCGTGTGTCTGGCCCGTGTACAAGTCTGACCTGCATCGAATCAATACAGTAACGGATATAGGCGAGACACATGCTCATGTGCTCACCCGTGTGGACAATTATAGGCCATTTACAAGGCCAAATTGCCACCCAAATTGGGTCATCCCTACATGCTCAAATCCAACATCATTTAACATACAATCATTCATCATCTCAACTACCAAATCAAGCATGAAACATACCATTCCTATTTCATCAAAACATACCATATAAACCATTCTCACAAGACCACATTTACACTTCACAAACACCATTTATATATATCAAAACATATACCAAAATCATTCCACAACCTTACTAGCCTATACATGCCATATACCATATATACAACTTCCAAAAAGGTACCAAAATAGATGTCCGATAGTGTGATTGAGTCACTGACGATCCCCGGATCTATGCTAGCTTTAATGACACTGTAAAACAGAGAAAGACTTCACACAGTAAGCTTTAAAGCTTAGTAAGTTCATAATATAATACAAATAACTCAACATGTCAATTTTAATATGCAAAAACTAACATATAGTTCAATTCTCATCACCATTCAATTTCACCCAAGGCATTTACTCACATTCATACTACATCTTAAGGTTTATGTATAAGCATTTATAATGCTTCATAATCTAATCCTCCTTAACTTTCATTCACTTAATCAACCATTTATTTCATACACGAAATAATCAACCACATAGGTTTTGTACATACCTGTACCATCACATATTTATTTATCATTTATACCACATAATGCTCGATGCCATAATTCGTTTGATCTTCTTTAACCATTCGGTTTACTCACACACTTAGTGCCAATTACTTAGGTGAAGCTTTAATATCATCGCACACTTAATGCCTTTACTTTAAACCAAATTTGACTCGGTATTACACACACTATGCCAACTAATATAGTCGATGCTTTTTTATCTCGTACACATAGTGTCGTTCACCACTGTATCGTTTCTATATACGCGCACTTAGTGCCATATCTCTTCAAACTCACATTTCGCATTACTAACTCAACAACCACATTTCCATTCATCGCATAACACGTGAACATAATTTAAACAGTTCGTATTATACAGGAACTTACCTCGGACGTAGAAATAACAACACTAGTCAATCAATCAAACACTTTTTCTTTGCCTCGATCTCGATCCGAATCTCTCTTTTCTTGATCTATATAATATTAAACTCAACTCATTCAATCACATTTTCATCCAAAACAATCCACAACACATAGTTAAAGCATTTTACATTTTAACCCTCATAATTACACATTTTAACATTTTAGTCCCTATTTCATAAAATCACAAAATACTCATAATTTCATTATACACATGCCTAGCTAAATTTTCTTCTAGCTCACATAAGCCCACATATTTCATTTATTTCACATTTTAGTTCCTCAATTCCTCATTTTCACAATTTAGCACAAAATAGTCAAATTCATCAAAAATTCAAAAACAAAATATGTTAATAATCACATATCTTTCATATTTCATTAACTATCATCACAAAGCTTACTAAATTATCAATGGCATAACTCAAAATTATCATCAAATTCTAAAATTAAGGCATGGGCTTGATAGTATGCTAAGCAACGATCACAAAAACGTAAAAATTATCAAAAACCGAAACAAAAACATACCTCAATCAAGCTAAATTCTAACCGAACCCTAAAAATCTTTTTCTTTTCTTTTTCCTTAGTAATTTCAACAAGAACAAGATGAATACATGAATTTTTTAACCTTTATTTTATTTAATATTCATTAATATATAGTTTACCATTTTACCATTAATTAATAAACTATTAAACCATCAAATATTAGACCATTTATGTCCATTCCCACTATCAATGGTCTATTATCAACATAAGGACCTTTCATTTAAGAAGCCATGCCAATTAAGCACTTTTAACAACTAGCACATAACTTTTGCATTTTATGCGATTAAGTCCTTTTTGCAATTCAACACACAAACGATAAAATTTTCATACAGAATTTTCACACATGCTTAATCATATACTGGTAAACACTAAAAATAATATTTAAATATTTTTCTGACCTCGAATTTGTAGTCCCAAAACCACTGTTCTAACTAGGGTCTAAACCGGACTGTTACACCGTGCAAAACACCAGAGTTTTGCATTTGTGACCATATAAACCTCATACAGTATAATTTTTTACTTGACTGTCAACTATTATAATAAGCAAATTCAACCCAAGGAAAATACTTTTCTCAGTTATCTTCAAATTCAAGTACACAACATCGAAGCATATCTGCCAAAATCTGAATCATATGTTCAAATTGATCATCTATCAGAGGATGAAATACCGTACTAAAATGTAACCATGTGCCCAGAGTTTCTTGTAACTTGTTTCAGAATTAGAATATGAACTGTAGACCTCTATCAGAAATAACAGTAGCTAGCACATCATAATCTGACAATCTCAAAAACAAATCATTCAACCAATCTATCAAGTGGAAAATCCACTCATATCAGGATTGAATGTGCATGCTTCGTCAAACATTCAACAATTTACTCAAATAGTATATTTCTTTTTATAGACAATGATAATTCCGATATAAAGTTCATAGTAACTTTGTTTCATTTCCATTTCAGTATTTTCATTGAGTATAACCATCTTGAAAGTATTATTTTTATCTTGCTGGTACATCCAACATCTAAATACAATTTCAAAAATACCACATTTCTTTCCGGCTACCAATATCTCTTTTTCAAATCATTGTGCATTGTATCATTTCCCAAATAAACAGACATAGTACCACTGTAATCATTCATATAAGATTTTCTATAAAAGTTCCAAATTCTTCAGTACACAAACTCTGTTTCTAAATAACAGGAATTTATTAGTTCTACTCTAAAATTCTGAATCAAAAATTATTTCACACTGTATTCATTTAAGCTTCAACTCATTATCACTTTTCTGGGTTTCACTAATCTGTTGTAGAAACATCGGTTTAACTCCATACTCAGTTAAAATTGAGCTATTATTAGACAATCATAATCGGTATCCATGGCTTGCAATGTATACAAATATTCTCTACTCAAACATCTGTAACTACCTTCGTTCTTTCTAAATGATATGCAATTATCAAATCACAAATTTTCAACCTTTCAAACCGCATACACTATATCAGATTCAAATCTTTAGTAACGTCATATACTTCAAACTTTTATAATCGTTGAATATACAATATTTTTCACTAAACAAGTAATGTTATCAGATTTCAAAACAAAAACAATACCTGCCAATTCTAGATCATGTATCGGGCAATTCAAAATTAATAGTTGTTGCTTCTATATCATATATTGGGTAATTCTTTCCATGTAGTTCTTAACTATCTTAATATATAGGCTATTACTTTGCCTTATTGCATCAAATCAAAATCTAGTTCCATTCAATGTTACATTATTGTAATAACAAATTCCTTACCCAATTCAGGCTGAATCGAAATCAATACTTTGATCAACAAAGCTTCCAACTGGTCAAAACTTTACTAATATTTATTAGTTCATTCAAATCTTACATCTTTCTGTAATATCCATATCATTTATGTAGCTATCATAGTAAACACTTTCACAAAATTAAAAAGGATATTGAAGCTTTTAATTATTCTGAGGTCACAATCATCAGATAGGTTAAAACCATCATACTATAATAGATCTGATGTTTCCACAATATAAATGGAACAATACCTCAACCTCAATACTATTTTTCAAATAAAAGAGGAATACCAAGGTGGCTCCAATATCGTCGAGTGTAATAATATAGTTTTTATAATCTATGTTCCATATTACCAAATTCCCATGATCAAGTCAAAATTTACAATGGGTAATAAATATAGTTACCACTGACCAATTAATATCTTTCACAAATAAACCATGCTTGAATAATAAAGAGATTGATGACATCTCGGAGAAAATTCAGAAGAGCAATATCACACATACTCAATAGAAACAACTATGATAAAGACAATATAATTTGCATATTCGCAATTCAGGGCTTCAATCAGTAGAAGTAGTAAATAACTTCGTATGAACCTTATCATTAAATCTTATATCAATCATGATGAATTAGAAGGCCCAAGTATGATAGAGCAATACCACTCATGAATTAACCAGACTTAGAGTAATTTCATCTATCATGATTTACTATCCTTTCAATATGACAAATATTACATCTGTACATGCACAATTTCATATGCCTCTAAGAAGAACAGGACTTATAGAGTACCCAAGAGATGTTGCTGTAATATACCCAATTATCATAGCTATATTCAAATATCTTTGCAGTTTTATCACTATTCCACTGACCCATAAAGTCATCAATAATCTTACATTATTTAGTTCACTGAAAGAGTCAATTCGGAAGAATTTTGGCTAATCTGTTCTGTAAATATCATATCTGGATAATTCATTTACTCACGAACAACTTCTTCCTTAACAATGACATCACATATTTAGAATAATCCTCAGAAAAATCTGATATCTCTTTAATGCCGTCTTTACTTATTAACCCGTTCTCATTTTGGCTACATCATTAGTCATTCAGCCTTTGAGCTCTTTAGTTCCACATTCATGAGCTTAATCCATATGAATCTTGTGAATTTCATTGTATAAAACTATACTGGTGATGGGGTGGAGATCGTAAGCCTCAAAATTTAACTTTCATATATATACTCATATAACACAACATTTATCATTCTCATGTACTATAAAACATTTATCCATACCTTCTCGAATTCTATTTCATCATCAGTAACATTTTACTTAGATACTTGAGTATCTCTTTTAGAGTCATCGGAATTAGCTCGGTTGGATAGCATCTCTGTCTATTTGTAAAACAATTTTCATTAGAGTCGGGAGATATCACACTATCACAGGTTCTATAATGGCATGTATTTCTAAACACCACATATGCTACATTCAGTCTGAGAATTGACTAAATCGTAGCTCTGATACCACTAAATGTAACACCCTTAACTCGTATCCATCACCAGAATAGGGTTTTAGAGTATTATCGAAACATTCAAAATATTTATCGATTAATTCAGGCAAGTTACTATTCATTTACCGAGGTCATTCATAATGTCCCTTAAATGGACCTTCGAGGCCCAATACGAGCATTAGAATTGATTCGGGACTTAATCGAAAACTCTAAGAAATTTTCGTGACATTCTAAAAAATTTTCAAGGTGCAGGGCTCACACGCCCGTGTGGTCCAAGGGACATGCTCGTGTGACCCTGGGACACGCCCGTGCCACAGACCGTGTTCAAAACTAGATAGCTCTCTGACTTGTGCCACACGGCCATGCCACACGCCCGTGTGCTAGGCCGTGTGGTTAATTAATTCCTTTTGAATTAGGCGCAGGTTTCACACGGCCAAGACACACGTCCGTGTCTCCCACACAGCTAAGAAACACGCCCGTGTCTCTCCCCGTGTGCTCAATTTTGAGCATTCTATTTTCTCAAATTTAAGGTGCAGGGGACACACGGCCTGGCTACACGCCCATGGGGTAGTCTGTGTGTCACACACGGTTTAGACACATGCCCGTGTGGACAAAATAAAACCATTTCCTAGCCTCATTTGTCACCCAAATTTACCATGTTCCTACACTAAAACATACCAATATAATCCAAACATTTCAAGCATCCATCTCAAGCAAATTTCATCATTTACAAGGCATACCACTACATGCATACGTGTTTTAATCTTGCCTTGGTTTAGTCCATATGATAGGCATCATTTGATCAACTACTTACACATGTGTAGCTACCATAGTATGACATTACAAATATATCAAATCAAACCATTACTAGCTATTCCAATGGCTAGATTACAAGCATCATTTACATTTACATGCCAATGTGGCCAATATAACCTATACATGCCATTATAACCATAATTGAATTACCATACTCTACTGACATGGGCGATGGATAGTGTAAGTGATCTCCTCAAAGCTTCCAATCCAACGAGCTTCCAATTTACTCTAAAATAGGGGAAAATAAAATGGAGTAAGCATTGTATGCTTAGTAAGTTCGTATAACATGGTACTTAACTTACCATTCATTATACTTTGAGGTAACTATGTAAGGCACATTCATTCAATTTGAGTTCAAGCCCTACACATATCCTCATTGCCCTTGTTAGTCATATCATATTCAATGGATACACAGGTAGTACACTCGAGGTGTATAAATCAGGATCCATCAATTCATATTCAACGATACCCATAAGGTACTATTTCAGAGAGTACACTCTTGAGCCACACATGTATTCAATAGGATTACTAGTCTAGGCTAAATCCTTTTTTACGACATATGCTATAAAGAACTCGATCTGGATTACCCTTCCAAGCTAAATCCAATCCATAACATATGCTCGAGAGAATTTTTATCAGGATTACCTGTCCGAGCTAAATCTTTTTTATAATGAGGTTAATAGGATTACTCGTCTGAGCTAAATCCCGTCTGCAACAAATGCAGGACCTCATTCATTTCGAGAAATCACGTATCCATCGATTCTCCATTTATTCAACTGGGATTTAACATCTTCAAGAATTTTTAGGTATGTGATTATTTCATATGTCTATAACATCCATATAATTCAAATGATCACATTCCACATCCATTCCAAGCACAAAGGTAACATTTTCATCGTTTACCCTTTTTCATCTATCGGGCATTATCATTTAATTTGAACATTTTTATTTATCGAGCTTGATCGGATATGTAATCCTTTCACATATATATGACATTTATACAATTTACATGATCACAATCAAATCAAACATATAATTAAATATAATTTAGTTACACGAACTTACCTCGACAAATGTTCGTGTACATAAATCCACTAATACAATATTTTCCTAGTTCTAAATCTAAATTTGGTCTATCCGAATCTATATGAGTAAATTAAATGTCAATTTATAAAAATTTTCACTTATTTGGACTCAATTTTTATCCTAGGCAAAATTACCATTTTGCCCTTAACTTTTTCATAAATTACCATTTTGTCCCTAGGCTCGGAAAATGAAATTCATGAAATTCGGCCCTCTACCTAAGCCTAGTCAAAATATACATACAAGTTTTACAGCACATATATTTCACAAATTTCAGCATTTTCCATGGATTTTTACCAATTTTCATTTTAGTCCCTAAATCAAGTTTTCATGAAAAATCACTTTGTAAAAGTTGTTTATCTATCATCAATCTTTCATTTTCTACCATCAATTTCAAATTTCCAGCATATACATCCTTGACCCAATTTTTATACTTCGATAACTTTTCCAATTGATCCCTCAAATAGATAGTTTAAGATATCCCGATTCTAAAAATATCAAAATTACTAAAAATGAGCCAAGGAAACTTACCCAATTTGGTCATGAAAGTTTCTTCTCTCTCTCTCAGGGTTTCCATGTACTTAACTCACCGAAATTGGGATGTTACAACAGCTCAAATAAATCAATACAGTTCCAAATAACAAAATTCATAATATAAAGTATAAAATACTTTAAAATATGAAAAAACTATCCGAGCCGAGCATTTTGGATGTCGTGTCTGTGTCCTAACCGGTGGAGTTATCTATAAAGATTAAAATAGGGGGTGAACTTAATAAGCTCAGTGTGAGTCCAATATCAAGAAAATTGATGTAAAAATATAGACAAAGCATGTGAAATAACAATTCTTAAAATAATTGTATTCCTATAGCAATTCACAGTATCGATTATCTAGATCAACACATCACTACAATATTTCAGAATTCACAGTTACGTATGCACATGCTTATGAATGACAATGCAATTTCAGTTTATCAATAAATGTCAAACCCAACTCCGTTACACACCACACTATGAGTTCCCCAAAACTCATCCATCTGTAAACACTGGGTTATGGATAAACCACCACTGATTTACAAATAAATTGCCACTTTGTTGTAAAAATTGTGGGCAAACCACTAGCATTTTCAGATAAAACATTTACAGCTTATGGTTGTTGTTGTTATTTGTTTTCACTACCGAAATTATTTTCGTAATTTTGTCCTACATGTGGGCATTTTCATAATTTTTGAGAAAAACGTTCCTTGGTGTTTTTGTCAAAATTATTTTGAAAATTTCAAAATCTGGGTAATTTGGAAAAAATTTTTGAAGTCAGAAATTATTTCGATAATTTTTCACCTGGCTGGGGTAAATTTATAAAATTTAATAAATTTGGGATATTTCAAAAAGTTGCCCAAAACTTTGAGGGTTCTTTTGAAAATTGTTCCTTCAAAATGGGGATGTTGTAAAAATTTGGAAATCGTGGTCATTTTGGTAATTGTGTTGTAGTAATTTTATAATTTTCCAAAATCAAGGTATTTTGATATTTTACAAATTAGGGTTTTTGAATGTTTATAAAATAATGAAATTTTGTAAAGCTATTGAGTAGTGGAACATTTTATAAACCAACATGCTTTTGGTAATTTTACCACCAAGTGGCATTTTTGTAATTTTTGCAAATCAGTTTTTCGTAAATGTTGTAAAATAATTTTCTTAGATTTAAAAGAAAGTTTTAAAAGTTTGAAAACTAGGGTTTGTTGTTTTGTTCTTCTTTTTTTTAAAAAACATGGCTAGTTCCCTTTGGGTTTTAGCTATCATGTTTGCCTATGACCGAGCCCTCTTGGTCGTGGTGAACAAAGCTGCACTGTGCAGATCTGTGCAGAGAGGAGTGAGCAGACCGCTTAATACCAAGCTCCCACCGAAACCATTCCTGTATACATGCATGAGGTTGCCACACCACAGAGCCCTCCGAAAGGTGTGAACTGCTACGCACTGTTGGGTTCCTGTAGAGAGGGTTAAGTCACTTCGACCGATAACTACCAAGCTCTTTGGGATTGAATCCTGGACATAGATGTGGGTTACATTACTAGCTAGTGACTGACTTACAGGTTTGTTTAGTGCATTAAGTCTTATGTGTTTGTGTTTGAGTAGACTAGTCCACAGGGTTCAAGTTCCTATCATTTCTATTCGTTCCATGCCTTTTCTACCTTTTATCACAAATCATAAATCATGTAATCACACATAGAGTTAGGGTATTTACTTGGTGGTTCATGAATTGAGGACTTAGGTGCCATGCTGTAAAACACTTAAAAAAATGTACTTGGCTCGATTTGAAAATGTTTTGGCCTTTAGCCCACAAAATAGAAGTTTAAAATTGGGCTCGATACCAAGTGAAACACCCTTTTGCGGCCCATGAGCTGAGCAGGATCCGTTTGTTCCTTAAGTTAACTGGTTTTCAAGTTCTTTGTTACTTAGACAAAATTTGTATAATTTTTGGAAAAATGTTGTTGTGGATTGGCCTTTATTGGGAACCCATTTAATCTATTTGAAAGTCAAATTTTTATTAAGGTGACAAAATAATTTTTATGGTTTATTAAAAAAATATATATTAAACTTTAGTCTTAAATAGTTCGCATCGTGATAGTTAAGAGTAAAGCAAAATAAGAAAATAAAGCTGTCAATGGGTTTGTGGACGAGCCACTACTAGTTTGCAGATTATTAAATTGACACTCTTCCTCCGTACATATCGTCCCACCCCATACAATGTAATATGACATGTTTTGTAATAGAAAAAAATGCCAAAATGATATATATGCTTAATATGTATTCAGTTCAACACTAGAAGTAGACATGCTTAACATGTAGTCAGGAGGGCAGTAATAGTATTAACACTAACAGTTTATCATTAGCACATTGACAGTAGACATATAATATTCACATCTCATACAATATAACAATACCATATTAGTCATTAAATCACAGATTCCAGAATAAACACAATATCAGAGACTTAATTGAGAGATAAAAAAAAAAAAAAAAATAATTCAGGCGGTATACAAGGACTAAACTAAACTTATCATAAATTTCTGAGCAAAACTGTAAAGCAAGGGTCACACGACCATGTGGAAAATGATAAATTACCCTACAAGAGAGACACGGTCGTATGGTTCACGAAGTCCCTAAATTCTACAACTGTACATGCTCGTGTGGTGGTCATGTGGTCCACACGCTCATGTGGGAGACTGTGTGACCCTAAACCTATACACGATCATCACTAATTCACTTGAAAAAGACACACACCTTTCACCATCGGTACGGCTGACGCTTCTCACGATCAACTTTGATCTGACTCACCTAATTCTGGTTCTTCAAACGACATTTACCTCACAGATTAACGGTTGGTATCAAGATTTCAAGAAGATGATCAAGGATTTGACAAGAATTGTAAAAGATCGATTGATCAAACGAAAGATTAGCGTCGGATGGTGATATTATGGAAATACGAAATCTAATCATTGGAAACGATATGTACTTATCATTTCTTGGAAAAGATAGGGATGCTGTTGACGAAAATTACAAAACTGATAGAAAACGATTTAACGAGGGATGATTTGATTTGGGAAGAGCAAAATAATCAACATTAATTAAGATGAATGTATGGTGTAAAGAAAAGGAAAAGAAAAGGAAAAGAAAAGGAAACGAAAAAGAAAAGAAAAAAGAGAAGAAATAAAAAAGGTGAAGAGAAATTTTAGTAGAATTTGAAAAGAGACAAACCTAATCCTAATGGAAAAAAATTGATTAAATAACTAGGGCTTGAAACCCTAGGGGTGACACTTGCAATTTCCTTTTGTTGCCGAAATTAAAAAGGAAAAATTAGTGGGGAAGAAGGAAGTTCAAACCTATGACCTCTAAGATAAGGGACTAACACATAACCATTGGGCTATCTCCCATTTCTTGTTTATTTTTAGTTCCTGGCTATATATATTTCAGGTGTGACTTTACCCTAGGTTGCCGAAAATAAAATGGGAGGAAGGGAGCTCAAACTTGGGTCTCTAAGGAGGACTCCCTAACACTTAGCCATAAGCCTAATTCATTTCTTATTTAACCATTTCAATTAACCCCTTATATTTCGGGGTGTGACATGTAACACCAACAAATTTAACCAAAAAAGTTAAAGTGTTAAAAATGGACCTGCATTTTGAAATTTGAAAAATAAAGAGACTAAAATCTTGAAAATAAAAGAACAATGACTAAATTCTGATTTGTGAAGAGTACATGAACCTATGGCATATTATACTTAAAAAACATATTTAGTTTTTTTTTTAAATTTCGTAGTCAAGTATTTTGGTTCTATTTTATTATCATTTATTAATTTTTGTTTTGCTCAATTAATATTTTTCGATCAATTTATTTGATATTATTCATATTAGATTGTAGAATACTCATGAAATAATAAAAAATTATATAAAAGATATATTTATTAAAAATTTATGTATGAATCAAACAAAATTTTTATTAAAATGGTAATGTTAAATATTTAAAATTATATCATCGTTAGTTTAAATATCATATTTAAATGTTTAAAATTAAAATAAAAAATTTCTTGATGCACTTTCTGTGTATGATTTGGTACAATATTGGAGAACAAGATGATGTTACATTATTAGAAATAAAGTGTTTTATTTTATATATAAAACATTAGAAATAAAGTTGAGTGAATTTAAATTTAAATTTAAATTTTTAATGATATGGTATTCTTTAATTTACTGATGGTGTATAAAATAATAAATATAAATTGTTAGTGCATTAATTATAAATTTAAAACGATCTGTTGTACTTTTTAGTAATTCCTTTTGTTCCTTTATCTATTTTAAAATAAATATTTGTTTATAGAAAATATTCTCTTTTATTTGTACGTTCTCAAGAATTTTGGTTCATTAATAATTTTCAGTCAATTCACCCACATTATTCACATTAGATTATATAACAATCTATAACACTCATGAAATGAATGAAAAGAATTAAGTAAAAGATATATTTATTAATTTTTAAAATAGTTATTAAAATTTTATATATGAATCAAATAAATTTTAGTTAGACTGGTAATATAAAATTTTTAAAATTATATTATTTTAGGTTCAAATTTTTTAATATGTGTAATTTTATTGATTTAATATAAAAATATCTTAAAAGAAAAAACATTTCATACTAATATAACTTACTTTATAAAAATAATATCTTATTAATATTTTCTCTAAATTTGTTCAAAAAATTCTAAATTATATATGATTAACTGATAATACTAACAAGTTTAAATATAATAATATAAAATGTGACCGATTGAGTCTTAACTTGGCATCTATATTATTGTTAATGCAAAAGAGTATGAGTTCGAGTGTGTTGAAGCGTATTATTCTTCTATTTATAAGTTGAGAATTGTTAAAAAAATATAAAATGTATACATTAAGACACTTATATTTACTATATACATATCTAAATATTTAAACAATCCGATATGGATCACATTTTGGGATAAAAATTAATTTTCTTTGATAAGTCGACATGAATATGACTTTTTTAAAGAAATATACTTTATTGATAACAATTTAGGATAAATTTACCTTTTAGGGAAAAGAGACCTTTGTAAAAAAAGAAAGACAAAGATTTAAGATAGTATAAAATTACACTATTTTCACTTTTACTTTAGCAAAAAATATTAAAAGAAAAAAAAAAGGGGTCTTATGGAAAAGAAGTAAAACATAACAAAAGAATTAACAAACATATCGAAAATCAAAAGAGATATGCTTGTTGTAAAAAGATAAGGCAAAAACCATGTGAAATTAACTTCGGTGGGCATTGCCAACAGAAATAGGTGCACATATACTAATTTAAATTAAACTAGTTTTACAATATTTTTTTTAACTTTTAATTGATATGATTGGGATATTAATAATTTGAATCTATACATGTACACAAGCATAATCATTGTTGAACAAAAATAAAAAAACAAGCATAATCATATTACTAAATCTAACTATTAGAAACATCACTTTTGAGAAACTATTTAGAGAAGAAACATCACTTCTTCTCAACTTAAGTAGTTATAGTTATCTAAACATCACTCCTTCTCAAATAGTTGTTACAATTGATAGTTATGTAGTTATAGTTGTTATACTTTAATTATGGTTGTTAGAATTGGTGCCAAATGTGTAAGCAACTAGTTATAAGTAATTAATATAAATAATCATGTGTTGCCTTCTATATTTAAGTTTTATCAACTTCATTATCAAAATCAATATGGATGAAATTTACAAATACACAATTCTTTCTTTCAACTGTTTTATCTTCTTTCTTCAACATCTTTTAAGTTCTCAAATCTTGATTTTCATGGTGTTTATGAATGATTCTGATATGGTATTAGAACCCTTTGTTTGACCACATTAGATATTTATTTGAATTTTAGTTTTGGATTTTAAGAAGTCTTGGTTGATAGTGATTTAAGTTGTTAAATGTCTTTGATAGAATATGATCAAATATCTTTATGGAGGTTGAAAATGGAGAGGCCACTTCCCTTGTATAAACAACCTCTATCGGCACTTTCGTCGCTACCAAGAACATTTCTATGTTAGCAGACGAGAGCAATCACCATGCATGGTAGCACAATTTGTCAAATCTGGTTTCTACTGCTTTAGCTATTTTGAAATATAAAATGATGCAACTCGATAAAATGAGACATGTATTTTGCTTTCTAAATCCCACAAAAGTACTCTCTTAATCCTTACTCAAACCTTACCAAATTTGGTTTCTATTGCTTTAGCTATATTCCAAGGCCTAAAACTCACCCAAACTCTCCTAAATATTATGAAGAGCTAACACTTTCCATTCTCTCTCTAGAACTCATCAATGGCGTTTAACTAGAACTTGTTTAAAACTCAAATTAAATTTGAAATTCTTTAAGCGGGAGCGAGGCTAATGTTTTTACAAGAAATCTCTACCCAAACCTCTTGACAAAGGTTCCAACAATAGTCTAAACTCAAAATCAATTAGAATTTAACTTGGGAACAACATAAAAACACAAAATTAGAGCTCTCTCTAGCTTGAAATTAACAAAAATGGAGAAATTGTAGAGAAAATGGTAAAAATCTTGTTTTAAAGCATTAAAAGTCAAAAGAGAGGATTTAGAAATCACATTAGCTTGCTTAAATTGAAATATAAATCAAGGAAATCAAAAGAACTTAAATTTTTCCTTACTCCATCAAATTCATGGCACTATGGAGAAAACAAGGGAAATAGTGAAATTGATTTCCTAAACTAGCTTTTACCAATGAAAGAAATAGATTTTTGACTCACCAAATTGAAATAGCTGAAATGAAATCAAAGGTTGAAGATGAACTTAAGACACAATTAAAAGAATTTGGGAATATTTGTTGTGTAGAGAAGCAAAGATCATAGTGAAAATCAACCTCTCTAAGTGTTCCCTCCTTACACAAATTTCAAATGAGAAGTTTGACCCCTCCTATTCCAATGAGTAGTGAGCAACATAGAGGAAGAGTGGAGTTGACAATGTGGGAAAAATGAAACCAAGGGTAAGAGTTCCTTCGAGTAAGGAAACAAGTGTAATAACTAGGATCTTAAGGTATTGCATAACGGGTTAATATACTAACAAGCGAGACACCAATGGCATAGGTGACAAAATTACATGAGGAAGTGAGTGTGGCATCTCTCCAACAATGATATCATTTCTAGAATAAAAGAGAATGTCACGGCTTACAAGTGAGCATCTCCCATATATGTGAGGAAGGTGGTAGTTGTGTGAATAAAAAAGGTTGCCTAGTGAGCCAGGCAACCCTAGGACCCTCCACGTGCGAATGTTAGGCATTAATAGCCTAAAGAGGCCCTTTTAGATGCGACAAACCCAAAATGATACATTTTGGTGAGATGTTCTTTGTTCTAGGTGAATTTGAAAGTATTATTGGAATAAATCTAGTTTAATAATGGTTTTTTGTCATAGCGAAAAACAAAAAATTTGAAAACTAAGTCGATTTGTGATATTTATAGCAATAAACTTTCCTCGAAAGGTACATGTGCTTTGTGTGAGACAAATCCTGGACATTCTCAGGTTTCAATAGAATGACCTTCTATGTTGTTCTCGTACCATAAATCGTTTTGAGTGTGGGCTCGAACAATCACAAATAAAACACTTAATTAGAAATAATTTTCTTACTTTCAGTAGGAAAGTAAATCTCTCTCTATAGAAACCGGTAGCATTGTTATTCTGGAGAGTAGAATTTATACTTATAAATAAATTCTCACTATTTTCAGGCAGAATAACATTATTAAAAACTTATGTCTATATAACTCTACAAATATCATCTATTTATAGGGAAAGGGAGAGATAGAAAAATCCTAATTGAATTAGTAGAATATAAATAATACTTATCTGATAAGTCTACTAGGAGAGAGGGGCAACTAACACTAGTTAATAATACAAGGGTTGTCGCCCTTTATATTTATTATGAAGGGTTTTGGGCCTCTCTTGTATTGTGTTTGATTATATGTATTTATTGGACTTTTAACCCAACATTTCATAATTTAATCTAACCCAGGACATGTTTTTCTATTTCCCAAAATAAATATTATTTATTAAATTAATTTAAATTAATTAATTTTATGATTAAATAATTTTCTCAACCCAATTCTAATTCTGTTAAAATCATGACAACTTTAACGTAAAAGAATCTATGAGAAAATATATTTAATTTCCATATTCAATAGATTCACAATGATCGATTGAGTCCATTTCATTTTCGAAATTTAATTGCAAATTTTTAAGTTGTAACCTTTACAGTAAGTTAAATTTTAAGTTTAATACGAACTTACTAAGCAAAGATTTGCTTACATCCCTTGTGTTTGGTTTCTTGTAGACCATTAGAAGTTTATGTCGGTTAGAAGTTCAAGTAGGAGCTCACACTATCCGTTTAATGACTCGGTATAAATTGTGATTATTTTGATTTAGGTTATAAATGGCATGTAATAGGAGTTTAAGTTCACTTGTTATTATACATGTTGGTTCATGCTTTGCTATGTGATGTTGTGGTTGTGTTTATTAGGCTCGATTTAAGTATCATTTTCACATATATGCTGTGATTAATAACTGAATAATGATTTATGATATTTAATTTTGACTTTTGAACTGTTTTAAGATATTATCAAACTTATTTACTATCATACTATTGATTTATGATGATTAAATTAGACTCTGAATGGTTTTGGTTTATTATTGGATTTGTTAATCATCGTAGCATCCTGTAACTTTAATTCGATGGCGGAGATGGGTTAGGGGTGTTACATCTATGCTAAGTAATCAAATCATGTAATAAAAACTAGTAAAGTATGATGTGATTACTCTGATAAGGAACATAAGATTTATAAACTTACATGTATAGATAACATGAAGTTTTGTGGTCAAAGTATGAAACATAAATCTTGAGGTTAAAGGATGCTTGTGTTTGGATAATGGAAATATGTCAATGTGTCTGTTATGAGTAAGTCAAGATATGATGAGTTCACGGATCTAAGTATGAAGAGTTTATGTTTGTCTCCAGAGTCATTAAAGGGGTCCGTCGGGTCTGAAAACACGAATCTCTAAAAGGACAAGTCCATAGCCATGGCGCTGAAGAACTATATCATGTAAGATCGTAACTGGTGGGTTACGATATCATATGGAAAAAAAGCCATATCGTGTAAGACCATAACTGGTGCGTTATGACATCATATGGAAATAAGACCATATCGTGTAAGACCATAACTGGTGGGTTATGGCATCATATTGGAAAATTTAAGGAAGGTTATTACTCAACGTGGTTTTTTTTTTTGTATCCCGGAATGATGAGGGACAAACCTCACTAAGTGTGAGTTTAGGCAAATCCCTATAGTTTAAAACACCGGTAAAAGTACAGCATTTGTGGCAAAACTCTGGAAAGGTAAGCGTTTGTACTGAACCTGTTAAAGGACAACCTCTGTGGCAAATCTCTTAAAGGGTAAGGCTTCATGTCGAACCTCTTAAAGGATGCCTTTGTGGGGAGACTCTGAAATGAAAGCCTTTGTGGCTAGTACTTAATGAAAATGACGCATTTGTGGCAATATGTAGATAAGTAAACCTTTGTGGCTATCTTTAAAAATGAATTCCTTCATGGCGCCATCTAAAGAATGACCTTACGACAACCATTTGAAAGAAACGCCTTTATAACGGACTCTGAACGAAAAGAAAGGAACCCATGGTGAACTTTGATAAAACGATGTATGAAGTCTTTTGAAGGAATGCTAAGTATGGTGAACTCTAAAAGAAAAGCTAAAAATTAAGTGTTATAGCTAACCCAATATAGTAACATGGAAAGAACAATGAAACTATAGTGCTGGCAAGTATGTGGCGAACTTAGAACATTATGTTTGAAAGGCCCATTACAACAAGAAAGGTTAAGGAATCAAAAAAGAATAAGACGAGGAACGCGAGAGTGATACAAAAGATATGAAAGGCAAGAGGTGACCTTATTGCAAAGTGTGACACCCATGGTATAATGAATAGAATCTAAGGGATGTATCTGCTAGAGTTAAGTTGAAAATACGAGATAAGGAGTTAGGTAAAAGAGTTCTCAGATGAGACTCAGATAAATGAGGACCTACTCACTAAGTTCTATTGAACTTACCTCTGTGTTCTTATGTTACAGGTAAGTCAATCGAGGCTAAGCTAGGAGGAACGATGCTAGGGCTACGCCCAAGGAGAGGCGCATTGCGTTATTATGCATACAGAGTGAGTGAAGCGACATGTTCAAGTATGACAAGAATACCATGATTAGGCTAGACAAACTATTCATAAGCCTAACAATGTAGATAAAATATGTTGGCCAAATAAGTGATGCAAGTGATATTTTTTAAGGGCAAGATACACTCAGATGATTTGTTGGCTGGACAGCATTAATAAGATGCATAAGTTTGAAAATTTTGTACGAGCAAGTTTAATTAAAGAAGGTAAGCGAGTGTAACACCCAAGATTCAGATCCTATGAATTTGATCGGGTTGAGGGCATTACAACACAAAAGTGGATATCGCAATACCTCGGGCAATGTCGAGCCTTAGGGTCTTCTTTGAAGGGTGGATATCGCGATACCCAAAAAGGATATCGTGATACCACTTAAGGGTGTCTCTAATCTTCCATCTTATTGGAGGTATTACGATTCCAAGGGGTGGATATCACGATACCCTTTCCTTTAGTGCCATTCTCACTCGTTTTCGACCTCCAACACGTCCTTACACCACTAATTCACATGTTAATCCTCCCAATGGCACTATTGGCCAAATTGGGTCACAAATTGAGCAAAAATGAGACATTTTCACTTTTAACTCAAAATCTAAAAATAACAAAAAAATACTATTTTACTCGAGAAAAAGCTCCTTAAGTATACCCGGAAAGCTTAATTTGTCACATCAATTTGTGGCAGATCAGAACCTACATCTTAATCCATACGTCCAAACAACACTAGATCTAATCCGCTACGCTTCTTCACTAAGATTTGATTGAGTCTCATCCATATTATTTTCTCCGATTTATAGATCTAAGACAACAACACTCCTACATATCAGATCTGGCCTGACGTGTCCAAATTTTTACCTTAAACAATGAATCACACACTTATTAGAATTGGTATTGTCAGATCCGGGAAGGATAAAGTGAGATATGATCTTAGAGAATACTTATGCTTTCTACCAATTCGGAATGGAGAATGCGATTAACCTCAATTATTAAAGATTATCTGAGCAGACTAGATCTAGGCCTTAGACAAAATATAAACACAAGAGATTTGGCCAAGATAGTGAAGAAGATCCAATTATGATGTTTGAGATCTAATTAAAATAAAACACTTACTCTACACTAGTAATCATATCAGGAACAAAAAATCAATGGAGATCTTGCCAGTCAAAGAGATTCGGCCAAAGAGATTGTGAAAGTAAAGGGAGATTCAACTATAGGGGAATAAAAATGGAGAAAAATAAGCAGAGATCCGGGCACAATGAAAGGAATGAAGATGAAAAGAGAGGAGAAGAAAAAAATGATGGCGATGCGAAGGTGGTGGAGAAGGGCAACGACGACACAAGGTGGTCAGGTGGTGGTGCAATGTGGTGTAGGGGCGATGGAGAATGATCGGTGGCACAAACAAAAAGAAGTAGGAAAAAATTTGAGAGGAGGCAAGGTGAGGGGTAACACAAAGGGAGGAGAGAAAGACAAAGTAGAGAGAAAATTATAAGAGAGAAAAATATGTTAGGGTTTGAAAAGAGGCAATGTGAGCACACAAATGAGAAAAAGATGTTCTAGTACTAGGGTTTTTAAATCCTAAGGGCGGCCATAGGGTTAAAAACAAGGGAAATGCCGAATTTTTTTTTTTTAAAAAAAGAAAAGTATTCAAACTTAGATATCAAGGACAATTTCACTAACACTTACCATTAAACCAATAACTCATTTTATGTTTAATCATTCAAACAAACAAAAATAAATCGGTACGTGACATATCCATGTTCATGAATGTCACTTATTAAAAATGATAAATGATTGTATGAAATAATTTAGATACATCCTCCATTAGAAAAAAAAAAAGACTTTAAGAATATTTTGTCTAGCTTTTCTTTTTTCCTTTTTATTATCGAATTTAACTAAAACATAGAAGATTCACATTTTTATTTTTAATAATCTCATTGTAAGTCTGATCATATTTGTTCTTTTTGACACAATGTTTAGAACTATCCATTGCCCATTTCCAACCCATAAATAGGAATAGCACTTCACATTTGAATAGCTTAAACATCCATAAAAAAGAGTCAAATTTAAAAGTAGTAAATTTAATCAAAACTAGATTTACTCCTCGCATTAGCTGGGGTTTTAAGAAATTTTAAATTAAATAATTATCTTACTTATTTTTAAATTACAATAAATTTGATAATCATATCATTATATTTTATTAATTTATAAAATTAAATTTATAATAAGTATTTAGAATTGAGGTTATATTTTTTTATATGATGTTTAGAACTTTTATAATCTTTTCTCAACTTTTAAATAAAAAAAAATTAACACGCTTAAATTTAAGTCTTTTTGTATTGACAACAAAAATAACACTAACCGAACTATAATATCTTATCCTGTTTAGCAAGCTAACTTTCAAATAAATCTTTTAAATATGTCATTAAGAGATTACTAGAGGATTAGAAAGCAATTTTAATTTAGACTCTTATGCGGACCAACTGCTTTAAATATATTATTTTAAATAAGCATAATTGTACAACTAGCATTCAAAGTATTCTCAAAAAATTCATTAAACCCCTTCAAATCTTTTGCATCAAATTCAACCTCAAATTGATGGCATTCATCAATTAAGCCCTTTGGTAGTTAGATTTAATGGTTAATCATTAAATTCTAACGATGTTATTGATGTGTCCATTAATAGTTAATGAATCATTGTTGTGATGCTAATTTTCGATCATATCAACAACAGTTGCTTATGTAATAATCCCATGTTAGCAACAATAAAAATTTCAAAAGTAAAATTATTAAAAAATTCGTCCAAATTTAATTAAATTTGAACATCCATTTGTTTAAGTTTATTCTAAACATAATTTTAAAATAAAATAAAAATATTTAAAATATAAAATATAAAATATTATAAATATATATATAACTGAAGAAACGTTGGGTTTTATTTTTCTTGTTATCTCACAACAAGAAATGTGCCAAACAAATTTATTATATATATTATGCATATGTTTGATCATAACAGTAAACATGTTTTTCAACATTGTAATTTTACATTTTACATTGAAGTCAACAATGATAGAGAAAATGGCTCTGAAAGGATATCAAACATCAGGAGCACAATTAGAAAATTAAAGGGAAAAAAAAAAGCCAACAATAAAAACTTTAAAAATTAAACAAAAACAGGATGTACTATATATAACAAGTAAAGAAGAACCGACGTTTCTTGTTTTTAAAATAATTTTATAATATTTTAAAATTGTTAATAAATTTTGTAATTTTGTAATTTAAAAATAATTTTCAAAATCAAATTTGAACAAACAGATGTCTATATTCATTTGGACTAGAACTTTTTAATAATTTTACCTTTGAATTTTTTTTTATGATATGACATTGTTATTTTCATTTGTCAAAAATTTTGTCAATTAAAAGACTAAATTGAGTGTACCTCAATTTCGAAGGCTTTTATATAAAAATAGAGTGGATTAAACTTAAAAAGTATTTTTATAAACCCTAAAATCTATTTAAAATAAAAAAATAAATATGGGGTGAGTGAAGTATTAAAACTTGAATTTACTTGTACGTAAGAGAAACCCTATACATGAATTAATAAAATAAAATTTGAACTACGTTTCCTCCCTAGTATCTCAAGCCAATATGTGAATCATGGTGTAAGAAGAAAAAAAGGTTTTTCATTTGTGAAGAGGTAGACCTTTAGGGAGATTTTTAATATAACATAGATAGTAAACTGTAACTCAAATGTAGAACACGCATGAACAGATTAATCCACTAAGTCCTCAATCCCACATCAATTACGTCTTTTACCATGAATTTTTAATAATCTTTCATTTGACTAATTTAGCATTACTTTCCAAAATAATTGGATTAAAAATTGTGTTTTACAAGCGCAATAAATTAATATAGTTTAAAATTAAAAAGTGGGTGCAAACAGAAAATGGGTGCAATTAAATTAAATTATATATAAATGGAAGCTAGAGGGAAATGCCGCCAATTCTCACACCAACTTCTTTTATGACGTTTTTATTACGTTTGAATGCACAAAGTTTCTTCCCAATCCCCCATCTTTAAGAGGGGTCCAGAAGGTTTTTATATATATATATATATATATATATAATTAAATGTGTATTCATTTGTTTTATTGTGTAACACTAATTTTGTTCAATTCGGAATTCGATATGAATAAAATTTTATACTTTTATGCAAAATGAAATAAACCACTGATTAAAAATATTAATTTTGTAAAATGTACTAATTAAATGATAAACACTAATATATAATATGACGTGATTTTTTTAAAATTATGTGTGTTGATACATAATATCAAAAGGTGGAGAAAAAAAGAGAGAGTGGAGTTGAGGAAAGCAGGTTCATCCTCTTTGGAACCGAAAGTCAAAAGAATAAGAAAATTGGAGAGGAGAATGAAGGCTTTGCGGCTTACAATTTGGAGAGGGGAGAAGGAGAAACCCCTTTTTATGTTGTAACTTGAGATATTTATAGGAGAGATGATAGTTTTTGGATAGTCTTTTCTTGAGAAGAGTGCATCTGTTAATAGTAGGTGACCTCACAGGAAACCTAATCGAATGGTTAAGAACAAATGGTCCCTCCTAAGAGTGACACAAAGCATGTAGGTCGCTAATCATGAGTGACCGCCCATATGGTATAAGGCGAAGGGTCATTCTCAAATATTTCTCCAATCGCTTCTCATATTGTTATGTGTTCAAATTAAGATTGAGGTTGTCGCATAACAACATATGTGAATAGTGATCTAATATAGTGTTAAATCTTTGAATTGCCGCATTTAATTTGACCTTCTTTCATATCTTTTTTATTGGTTAAATGCAATTGTTAAGTATAATAAATTGGGCGATTATACTACTTCCCTTAAAAATATCATTTCATTTTTATTGATAAAATAAATATCAAGTCATATTCTAAAGTGATTGTAGATCATTTAATTCAGTACACCTCATAAAATTAATCGTTTTTTTTTTTTTTTTTGCAGTTGTGAAAAAAAATCATTTTCCTCATTTTCCTAACATATATATAGTCACCTTTTTACTCATTACTACTTACATGGACTAATTACATGGACTAAATTGAAAGTAAAATAACATGCATAGTACTTCTATCGAAAATTATTGCATGCCTTATATTTTTTTTTTTTCAAAATTTATTATTAAATAACTTATCTTTTCATTGCCATTTAAGCCATTGTCAAAAGCTTCCATGATAGAACTCCCAAATCACATAGGAGAGGAGAGGAAAGACCTACAAATTTATGCACTAGATATGTAAACCATTAAGCCAAAAGACAATGTAGTTTATTGTTCTTTTTATTGCCTTAGTGATGTCCTATTCATTTCCCATTTGGATATTTCCTATATATAGTGAAGGTTGTCACTCTTTTTCGCCTTCTATTCTTATTTATAAAGGGCATTTTCATATTCAATTTAGTTGGAAATTTGGCCATTCATGTTCAATCCACATGACATGTTTCTTTTTTTTTTTCCCAACTATTTATGAACATGAAAAAAGAAGTCTCACCTTTTATTAGCTATTCTCTTTTTACATAATTGTTTATAATTCACATTAAAAAATAGAGAACAGTTTTATGATCATCATTTGATGATCCTTTACATAAATGAAGATAAAAAATGAGATTGCATAATGTTTCATTAATAAATATTAAATGCAATAGTAAGGTAAATTTTATTTTATTAAAAATATATAATTTCAAAATTTAAAAACAATATATAATTACATCCATCCTACTCTCAATTGACCATGATCATGACTTGATAAAGCAACCATGCCTGAGAAACCAGCTTTATTGATCTTTGCAGGCTAATGCTACTGCGTTTTTTCCCACTGAAGTCATTGGCACATTTAAGTTGGTAAAAACTCGAATTCAATTCATTCATATGATTATTTTAAAATTTGATATACAGTTTGAATTTCAATATTTACTGGTATTTTATCCTAAATTGCGGCTATATCTAACATCAAATCCTTAATTTGTACTCTATTCATAGAAAGAACTAGAAAATGGATCCATCCCTCCACTTAATAGGGTGTGCAAAGTTTCAAAGAGTACATTTTTAGTAAAAGCATATGTGAGGTGACATTTAAATCTTGATTTACACGGTGATGCGAATACTAATACATATTGGCTCATGTGGATAACATCCAATATACTCTTTTGAAATTATTCACTTACAATTATGTATGAATCAATATGTTATGAAATAGATTAGATAATTGTTAGTCTGTTAAGGTTGTTAGCGTGTTAGTTAAAGAACAGTTATGGCTTACATGCAAACCCTACTGCATTAAATACATGCATGTAGACTCTCTTTCATGATTCAATACAGAACTTCTTCCTCATTTCTTCTATGCTTCAACATGGTATCAGAACTAGTTGTCGCGCCTCACAGTCAAGTAACATTTCAGTCAGTAAGTCAATAGACATAGGAGTAGCAGAAGCTATGACTCGAATGGACTCATACTCAAGTGAAAGACCAGTTAAAATAATACTGATTTGTTCCTGTTCCGTAATCATATTCCTTGTTGCAATAAGACTATTACTCAATTTTTGAATCTTTGACAAGTATTCTTTAATTGTGAGGTTCGCTTTCTTGAGAGAATACAGATCATGTCGAATGCTTGAAATCTTTATGTTGGATTTAACTCCAAACCGGGCTTCAACAGCAGACCAAACAGCAAAACTAGTTTTGACAGTGGTAAGATAAACTAAAATATCATCAGATATTGTGGTTAGTAACCAGGAGGTCAGAAATTTGTCTTGTTTCTTATGAGCAAGAAAGGCTGGATTATCAACCAACTGACCATCAGCACCAGGAAGAAAAGTAGAAGGAACTTGAACAGTACCTTGTACAAAACCTTCAAGATTGTATGCCTCAAGAATGAGTAGCAATTGATGTTTCCATAACAGAAAGTTATGCTCAGTAAGCTTGATAGTATCATGCTTGGTGAAGTAATGGATTATGGGCAACGCCGTACTACCCAAATCAGTTGACTGAAAAACAAAATTGTGGGGGACAGTCGAGAAATGCACTGGTGTAAGGAAAGGGCGGGTTCTTAAAAAAACCATTAAGAATCGTGGCGAGCATTTTAAGACTGTTAAAAACACCAAAATCTCTCTTTCATATATTCGATGAACTCTATAGTGACTTTAATATATTCCAAAATTGATACCGGGCCTAATAAAGCTGTGGCGCTTTCGGATAGCAAGCACTAGAGTATTAGAATTGCTTTCCAATAGTAGAGTTGGATGAGGTAGTTGTTTTTTTAGGTTGCGTTATTGTAATGTTTTTTTTATTCAAAAAAAAAAAAACCAACAATATTTGCATTACAAATATGAGGAGAAACCAAATCTCAAGGAAACACTTGAATTTCAGTCATTACATCACATGATTAATGCGATTATTTTAAACATAGCATCAAATAAATTTAGGTAAACTACATCAATAGGTACTAAATTATTGGTAAATTTTCGTTTTATTATTGGTAAATTTTCATTTTGTTCATTTAACTAAAAAAGTTTTCATTTAAGTCATTAGGCTATGAAAATCGGTGCTATATGGTTTTCTCTATTTGCATTGCCTGCACACATCAAAATCTTTCTTTTCTCTTCTTTTCTATAGTTCAGCTTTTTTTTTTTCATGAAACATCTTTAGACGTCAAGAATCTATAAACCAAAATTCATACAACTTTTTTCTCTGATCTTCGACACTGACTATCAAATCGATTTGGATCTAAAGTATGTTCTTCTAGTTGTTGATGGGTACTGATCCACCATATTGATCGTTAAATTATTGCTTGGAGCTCGTTGGCGGAATTTTTTTTAGAAAATCTTGATAGCTTACTAACTTAAATAAAAACATTTGAATAGTTTAATGACTTAAATAAAAACTTTCAAATAATTCAATGACTAAATTATATCTTTTTTCTAATTAAGTGATTAAAATAAAAACTTACCGATAACAAATGATGAAATTTATCCATAAATTTAAAATTTGAATCTCAAAAACTTCCTATTCAAAATTGCAACTCCAAAATTTTTTTTTAAACAAATAGAAGCTTAGGATAGGTTGAAATCCTACGTTTGTAGTCCATTTATTTCTGAAATCCTGAATGATTCAGAGAAAGAACTAGAAAGGGTCCATCCCTTCCACTTTATGGGGGGTCCAAACTCCAAAACCAGGTAACAGTTTGATCTTTTTCCTCTGCAATTCCCTCGTGTGGTCTGCCAGACATAGTCATCATTATCAATTGTGCTAAGTCTAAGATGGCTCAATTGAAGCAGTCGATTTTCCATATACTGACATCGTTGCTAACACTGTGATTGAAAAGCCTGACTGCAGCAGTCAGAATCGTGAGCAAAAGCAGTAAAGAAAAATGGTAAATAACCGACATTCGTTATTCCTTCTATAATTAATAAGCAATTCAGTTAAGCTTATGAGAAAAATATCCATGACAAAGAGTGCAAACATGAATTCCAACCATAAAAAAGAACTCCCATGGAATTCTTTTTCACGATTTGACATAACCCACGATGCACGGCCCGTATTATGAGAAAATAAATCGAAATTATTTTATTTAAAAACCATAAATTTACAAGGTTTTGTCACTCGTATCATTCTAAACATTCGAATTCATCTCATAACATATAAATGAGTGGAATAGATATGTTCAGTAAAAACTAGTGGGATAGACACCAATCAATCTATCTTTTGAGAGATTTGAATTTTGAACCCATTCCCCGCAAGTTGGGCAATCCTTTCTCTTCAAATTGTGGCATATTTTATATCTAAAACTTGCGACAACAATTCGCATATACAACTTGAAATGTTGTTGCATTCAAATTTATAATTTCGCCGAATCAAATAATTTATAGATTTTATCTTGAATTAAAGGGTAAATTATTAGTGTCAATTATAATCGATAACTTTAATGCCAATTACAATTTAAGGAAAAGCTGAGAGAACATTACAATTTATTTTATTTGATTGGCACATTTTGACCAAATTGATTTGAACATTTAATTGTTGAATATTGAAGATTGTTATCAACTCATCTGAGAAGACTTTATGTGAAGGAATCAAGACAAGAAAGGATTGAAGTCAAACATTTATTGTAATAAGATCTTATTTTTAAAGGAATTTGGTTATTAAAAGATCATTACCAGTATGTTGATTATTCGAAGACCTTTTAACTAGCTATTTTGATCTTAGTCAAGCTAAGCATGAATAAACCAAGAATAGAAGGTTAGTATTATCATTCCACTCCCTCATATTCAAGATTCTTGTGAGTCAAAGGCTTAAGATTATTGACAGAGATAAAGTCTATGAGCCTATTCTACTTGAGTTGAAGTATTCTTCTAGATGGGAGAAAGGAAAACATGCTGCAACTAATTTTGAAGAGGAAGTCTTAGATAAAGATATTGAGGATGATGAACTAACGCTAGACTCAATTGCACCTGGCTTAACAATTGCTAGGCCAACAAGTGCCACTCAGGCTAGACTCATTGAACTCTTGAATTAGGAGTTGGCTTGCCTGGACAGAAGCATCTAGTATCACAAGAATCAACAGAAGTTACTTTAACATCAGAAGACTAAAGCATATCGGTATAAGTTGGGCCACCTTTCTCAGCAATAGTAAATGCCTTTGACATTTTTGAATAAAAAAGGGGGAGAATGAGCTCATGGTATGCTGATTTGGGTAGGTTTATTGAAAGTAATTTTTTTTTTTTGCTAGTTGGTTGGTTGATGGAAATTATATGTAGTTGTTGAACTTGAAGTTTCCTTTTATTTTTGTGTGAAATATTTTTGTAGTAGACTGATAATGTTTGGGCATATAGTTGATGATAATATGACCTTAGGATGTTGCTTGATTATTCCCCAACTTTTCTATGATATTTTTTTACATGTGTGCTAATTGTTATTGTTTTCCTTACCTTGCATTAATAGTTGATTTCATCATGGTTTAAATTTATACTTGAGTGTATGAATTAAGGAGTCGTATTGGGTTGTTTATCCTTGCTTGACATGCCAGTAAGTTTTTGTTCAAAAAAAGGCCAAAAAAGGGGATGAATAATTCTAGTTATAACTGTCAACTTCTATGCCATATGCAACTTAAGCAAAAGCTAGCAAATATTATTATTTGCCTTATTTGACTGACATATTTTGAACAAATTGATTTGGACCTTTAATTGTTGCATCTTGAATATGATTAGCAACTCATCTAAGTAGACTTTATGTGTAAGAATCAAGAAAAATAGTGATTGAAATTAGACTTTCAATGCAATTCAACTTTCAATAAATACAAGATTTGATCATTAAAGGAGTTCCATTACTAGATCACTGCCAATGTGTTGATTTTGTTTTATAAACAGTGTGTTGATTATTTGAAAACTTTTTTAAGTGACTATTTTTTTGGAATAAATTATTGTAATTCAACAAAAACCTTTTTACATTATATATTATAATACTTGTTTAGATTATATGTACAAATGAGAGTGCACATTAGTTGTTCATTTAGGAATTGTTTTCCAGTGCAAGTAAGTAAACTGAAGTAATTCAATCGATTTACATCTAAGCTTCTAGGTAAAAAGTTTTAGAGGGAGAATGATCTAGGTTGACGTACAGGAGGAGGTTGTAACTTAGCAAGTGAGTTGAACTTAAGTAACAATTTGTACTTGTCATTAATATTAAAATACTCTTTAGGTAAGACCTTGTAGACATAGGAAGTTTTCGAACTAGGTGAATAATTTTATGACAATCCATCTCTATTTTTTTTTCAATAGTTGCTTCGTCTAGTTGTAACAAAACGAATGGTTGACAAGTAAAAAAAAAAAAAAACCTTTAAAAAAATATACAAAAAGCCACTAAATTTTGATTAAAATTAGATTTTGATCATCCAGCTTTCAAAAGTTACGTAATGGCCATTGACATTATCGGGTTGTTACATTTTGGTTGATAGTTTGTTAACTTCTCTTATCCTTTATAGAAATGATGGTGCGACATGTTAACTCAAGGAGTTAATAATTAAATTGACCTTGACTTTAGCTAAAATATCATTTTTGATACTTTTAGAATATTTCGTAATAAAAATTTTAAAAAGTTAAAAAATCTACCCATATTAAAAAGTAAAACAGAAAAATCTTAAATATCAAATTTAATTTATGAACTTATAAAAACATTTTAAAATTCTAATTATACAATATTTTAAAAATCATAAAATTGAAAAGATTTTTTAGAGTTTTTTTATGTTTTTAGAATTGTTGTTAAAAAATTTATATATGTATCAAGCCTTTAAGTTAATGTGCCATGGCATCTTTCGTTAAAAAGAGTAATAAAAGTCAATAGACAAGTGATCAAAATGTAACAACTTGATAATTTAAATGTTAAGAATTGAAATGTAATTTTAATCTAACTTTAATTACCATTAATGGATTACTATTACTGATATTTTGTTCCATAGTTGCCATTAAAATGGAGCAGACAGGACCGTTTCAAGAAGCAAAGAATCCATTCCTTTTCAAATATATCTCTTAGATGAATGGTTATCCACTGCAATTTAGTTGTGCGAACTCTAGAACTGCAACTTGGCATTGGCATTCATGCACTACTTCCTGTTTCTACATATATTCCTACCTAATGTATTCTTTTTGGTATTGTTTTTTTAGATATGTTGCCTCTTCTGACAAGAAAAAAAATGGCATGGCACATTGGCACTAATTCAGAACCAATGGAGAGGCAAATGTAAGACAGAAAAGAACCTGATACATGCCCAAAAAGTATAGTGCAGTTAAACACCATTTAAATACTATTTGCTCATTGGCCCAGGCAATCTGCAATTTGACCCTGTGCTGACTGACCAAACAAACCACAAATTGTGCCTTTAAACAGAACCTTAATTGTTCCAATCATTGTCCTTTTTGAAAGCTAAATTTCACTGTTCCTAAATATATTCTTGTCCTCTGCAACAATCTCCAATTTTGTTGAATTTATTCCTACAATTATCTTTTAAAAATTATATTTAATTCCAATTCTTTTCTTTAGGTACTATTATATTTTAGCTTTTTATTGATAAAACAAACAAATTAATCTCATTACATAAGATGAGTGAGCAAAACAGCCCATCTATTAAAATTTAGTGTATATACAAGGTAAAATAATAAATTTAGCCTTAAACTTTTACACATTTATTTAATTTATCCCTACTCTTTTAATGGAAGTAAATTAGAAAATTTTGAAACTAATAAGGCTAAAGAGTCAAAAGGGCCTCTGCAACAAATTAAAACAAAATTATTAAACCTTTCTAAAATTTAAAATTATTAAAATATATAAAATTTATAAAAAAAGTTATAGGAATTTTAAAATTCTTACTAAAAATAACAATGCTAACCCATTACAATCTAATGGTTATAAGATTTTTTTAAAAAATTGATCACTTTATTGGGTGAGTATTGTTATTTTTAAATAAAAATTATCATTTTAAAAGGTTAAAGTACTAAAAAAAGCCCCTCGAAAACAATTCAAAAAACAATTAGGCCTTGGTTGAAAAGTGTAATCAATTGGACTCTTAATCCAAAAATAACAATCAATTGAGCCTTTTGAATTGTCATTTCCTTAAGGCCCCTAACAGACCATTAAGTGTTGATATGGCGGGTGACGTGATGACTGACATGGAAAAATATTGACGTAGAGGGCTTAATTGATTTTTTATTATTTTAGGAGGACTTAATTGATTTTTAGGATTATACAAAAATTTCAAAATATAAAATAATAAAATTTATAAAAAGAACAATAATTTTAATTTTTTATAACATTTAATAATTTTAATAATTTATATACCTTTTATAATTTTCTAAAAAACTTATAATATTTTAGTAATTTCTACTAATTTTAAAAATTTTAATTAAAATTATTACTATTTTCAGTTTTCCCACACATGCTACACTGCATTATATCGTAAACCATCTTTATCAACGTGCATTTATCATCTCTCTCTAACCAAAATCATTACTCATCACTCACCTCAAACCATCAAAGACTAAATCCATTATTTCCTTGATCCTTTATTCAATATCCCATCCAAGTCTTATTACCATCACACTTCAAGCTTCCCCATTAAAATCTTATCCAAACTTTGAAAATAAAATAAAATAATCTATAACTATATATATATATATATATATATATCTTTTATACTTTCAATAAGTTTTTAACTTTTTTAATTAAATTTTATAGATTTATTTATGATTTTAATTATTTTATAGAATTTCCTATGATTTCTGAATTTTTATAATATTTATTTAATATTTTCATTATTTCATAACATATTAATAATAGTTAATATTTTTATAATTTTTTAAAAATTTATGATATTTAATAATTTTGATATATTTTCTATAATTTTCAATTTTTATAATATTTAATAACTTTTAGCTAAAATTTTAATAGTAATTTTAATATATATTTTTCATTTTAGTTTTTATATAATTTTCTATAATATTTTAGTATTTTATATAATCCTAAAATCAATTAAGCCCTCCTAAAATAATTAAAAATCAATTAAGCCCTCCATGTTAACATTTTTCCATGTTAGTCGCCATGTCAACCGCCACTTCATAAAAAATTTCATGTCATATACCATGTCACCTGTCACGTCAACACTTAACGATCTATCAGGGGCCTTTGCGGAAATGACAATTCTGAGGGCTCAATTGATCGTTATTTTTGGATTAAGGGTCCAATTGATTGCACTTTTCAACTAGGGATGCAATTGATTTTTGAAGGGCTTTTTTAATACTTTAGCCTTTTAAAAAATTTATAATTTTTTTAAATAAATTTTGTTTATAATTTTTATGATTTTAAGTATTTTATAATTTTTAAAAGGTTCTAATTGATTTTTTTTTTAATTTGTTACTAAGGCTTTTCGACCCTTTAACCCTATTAGTTTCAAAATTTTATAATTTACTTCAAATAAAATAGTGGGGTCAAATTGAATAAATATGTAAAGGTTGGGGGCCAAATTTATTATTATACCTTATATATAAACACCAAAACAAACATTTAACGGTTGAATTTTAACAGAGAAGCTATTTTGCTCACTCATCTACATACATGGGTTAATTTGTCTATTTTTTCAGTAGAAAGGCTAAACTATAATCCAAGGTATAGTAAGGGGGTGTTGTGATACGTTTACCCTTTATTTCTATGTTAGGATTTCCTTTTTTTGCAGCAATGGAACCCCGAGTAATTAATGACAATTCTTTTGGATTTTAGTAACAAAACATCCTTAAAACATCCAAAAGAAAAGAAATGTTTCTTATATGACCCATATAAAATGATATTTTGACAGCTATTTGAAACATTTCAAGCCCACAAGGAATCATGAATGACGGTCTACATTGTTCTTTTGCAACCACTACTTTTGAACCAGTCGTAATGCTGTTTTTTTTTTTCTTTTAATTTTTCAATGTCATCAATAGATACAATGCTTGAAGACAGACTCAACTCCAAATCTCCACTCCATCCATTTCTCAGGTTCCTGAATAGATTAAGAAAATGAACTAATACAAAGGGTCCACTTCCATCACAACCCCCCACTTTATGAGGGACATTGAATATGTGTTGCTATTGTGACCCATGTTGTTAGGATTTCAATGTCAGCGGATATCGGTATATGATATATTCACATTTTTTAAAGTTCTTTAAATTATCTTTTTTTTTTTTTGAAAGATAATATTCTCATACCCGTATTTAAATGTGTCGAATAAAAATACAAAAAGTTCGAGTAATGTAGATAGGCACATTGTTTGCTGAATGCTCATTTTCTGGCTCGAACATGTCATTTCTAAGCAAAGAATCATGAGCAGTTCATTGACAAAATCAGCATATCAAGGGATTAGTTTCAACTTTCAAGCCAAAGTCTGCCTGTATAATCGTGAACATAACTTGTCCACGTCTCCTGGAGGAGGCATTCACTTAATTTGCTAGTCACTTCACCTAATTCCGAAACTTTTGGTTTTCTTAAAAGAAATCGATTAGCATTGGGATTTTTCAATGCTTGAAATTGGTTATCAATGGCGTCCTCAAGCTGATGATTTGAACCTCAGAATGTTGCCATAGTGTGTATTGAACTGAAAGCATATAACAAACGACCAAATGATTTCTTACTCTATATTACTCTTCATCATGAATCTTTACCAAACCAGTTGAAATTTTTATTTTGCTTTACAACTTATACATATTGCAAAATTTGTTGTTCTTTGTAGTACACGTCTGATATTTATAACTATACATAGGTGTGAAAGATTTTAGCATAATTTATGAACACAATTAAGTTTAAAGCCAAATGTTCCAATTTAAAGCGATTAAGTTATTTATTTTAGTAGATATTCGACCATATCTATTCATTCGGTTACTTGATATTTGTACTGAATTATAAATTGATGGCATAATATTAAATTTAACTCTCAACATTTACATCTTTTGTCAATTTAATCATTATTCTTTATTTTTAGCTAAATTTAACCCTCAAGCTTTCAAAAAAGCACCAAATTGTGTTTTTTTAACAAAAATGGTGATTAAAGCATTAAATTTTTTAACGATGTAGGCAAAGCAATCCACATGACAATTCTGGTATACTTCATGCTGACTTTGCACTACTTATTCTATGTCTTGTTAATTTATTGTTATGTTTTTATTTCGATTCTGCATCAAATATCGTTTATGTAATATTAAGTTTTGGTTTACTAATATCAAGATGTTTAAAATTTTACATGTGGTATCATATGAGCCTATTTATAATTATTTCTAATAAGGGATCCAAATCAAAATTATGAGCATCATCATCATCATCATCATCATCATCATCATTATTATTATTATTATTATTATTATTATTATTATTATTATTATTATTATTGGATTAGTTCTTATGAAATTTAAATTTAATGCAATCATTTTGGTTTTATGATTGATTTTTTTTTTTTTTTTTTGGATTTGGTGGATTCTTATGTAATGTCTTGCATTTATGTATTATTTTGTAGTTATTTCACTTCATTCACATGTCTTATTTATTGCTTTTGGATCTTGAATTTGCATTATTAGAAAAATAAATATATTGTTATTATTAACTTAAGCTGTGAGAACAAGAATTTGTATAGTTGTACCGTAAATAATGAGAATAATCAAATAAATTGAGCTTTATATTTTTGTGAATAATTATTGCCAACAACTTTAATACCACAATTCCATAAGCTAAAAGAGTGAAAGAATATCTTACATTTGTGGAAGAATATTTTCATTTTACAAATAAGTCAATTATTGGTACTTTAATAGAACAACTCACAACCATGATGTTTGATGGGTTGAAGGGAATGTATGAACATACCATTGACATGGTTAATATTGTAGCATGACTAAAGACCAAGAGAATGATGGTGGATGACTCTTTCTTAGTGCAGTTCATTTTGAAGTCACCACCTCCAAATTATGAGCCATTTCAAATTAACTATAACATTATTAAAGATAAATGAAATGTTAAATAATTGGCCATTAAGCTTGTCTAGGAGGAAGTAAGATTAAAGAGTTCATGAAATTATTCCATCAACCTTGTAGGTCAAGGAGCTAGCAAAAGATTTAAGGAGAAAACCAACAAGTTAAAAAAAAAAAGAAAAACATATCTATCAATGTCTTTAATGGCGAGAAGATGGAACGGATAGCAAATAAGTGTCATCACTTCTATACGAAAGGACATTATCAGAAAAATTGCTAAAAGCACAAAGTTAGGTTTGAAAAGAACAATTATTTTAATGATTCTATATGTTTCAAATCAAATTTAATTGAAGTTTCTAATATTACTTGGTGGTTTGATTCTAGTGCTAGTACTCTTATATCAAACATAATTCGTGGATTCTTTCATGTTGGAAAAAAATCTGATTCGAAAACGATTTTCTTGTATCGTGAAAAAATAGAAATTTTGAAAATCGAATCGATTTGTAATATTTATAGCAATAATTTTTTTTCTTGAAATAATACTTGTGCTTTGAGTGAGATGGATCCTAGATGTTCCTAGCTTTCATTCAAATGGTCTTTTTTGTTATTCTCGTACCACAAACTGCTTCTAGTGTGGGAAAGTAAATCAAACACAGAATCATAAATAATTTTCTTACTTTCAGTAGGAAAGTAAATTTATCTTATAGAAACCGGTAGAATTGTTATTCCCAGAAAACAGAAGTTATACTTAAAAATAATTTCTCACAATTTTGACAATATCTCAAAAGTTGTGTAACTAATTATATTTTTAACCTTACCAGTGTCATTTATTTATAGGGAGAGGAAATGAAATTCTAGTTGAATTAGTAGAATGCATTTAGTGTCTATTTAATAAAAAAGCTCGATCCCCTAGTTGAACTAGGAGAGAAGGGTGGTTAATTGGGTGTGCCTCCCCTCATATGTATTATGATAGGGATTCAGGCCTCTCCTATATTGGGTTCAATTATATGTGCTTCCTAGATTTTTAACCCAACAATTTATAATTTAATCCAACCCAATATATGTTTTTCTATTTCTTGAAGTAGACATTATTTATTAAATTAATTTAACTAAACTAAATTTTCCAATTAAATAATTTTCTCAATTCGATTCTAATTTCATTAAAATCATAATAACTTTACCATAAAATAATCTATGATAAAATATATTAAATTTCTACATTCAACGAATTCACAATAACCAATTAATTTAATTTCATTTTGAACTTCAATTAATTAAATAATAATTTGAAAAACTTAAATTAATTCTCATTCATTTTGAATGTAACTTATTTCTGTAACTTTATCATTTGTATCCATTTTTGTTCATTTGATTTAACATGCAATTCATTTCTGGTTTCAACGAACTAATGGAGGGACCAATTGGACATATGTGATTAGGGCTTAAATGATTTATAATTAAGTGCCAACTTTTTGCCTATTAATTTTAAACTCATTTAGTCACGAAATCATTCCACTATAGTCTTGTGACTAAGCTCTCCCAATTACATACCATTACAAAAGCTACTTGATTAGTGCTCGTCTAATAACCTTGTCATAAGTGTGTTACCCTTATAGGGTATCTTTAATCTCTTTGGGGTAAATTCCTTCTCCCAATATGATCTTATTTTATCTCATGGTAACCATTACATCTTCTTTCTTGAAAAGTCAATTACTATCATATAGTAATTACGTCATTCATCACAAAAGAAATGACCCATAGCCACGTTTACTTTTCATCTATCATGTAATGCCAATGAGAGGATATCATTTACCCATGTCTTGGGCTATGAATTCCACGATTGTGAATGATGCTACATACTGTAGAAGTTGTATGCCCAACACACTAGCTTTCGGCTCCTTATCTATTTGGGCTCAGGCTTTTACTTGCATCAAAGTGTACGAGTCACGTATACATAATTCATCATTCACTCAAGATTTAGGTATGCCACAATATAAACATCACAACTAAATAAATCCATAATTGGATTCAGGATCTATTCTAATTGGGCCCAATCTAATGTATTGTCGGTCCAGTCAATCACATCTATGTCTCTATCTTCTGGGAGTCATCTGCTTCGATGCCCAAGACAAAACGTCTCCCCAATTGGACTTGATAGATGAAATAATAGTCTTTTAATCGGTTTGCTCATTTTTTATTAGACTAAGGATATGTTTAGGTTCATCTACTAATATAAGTTGTCTTTTCATATTATGATCTGACCACGTAAAACTGCTTAATATTAGTTAAACATTAGACAATCAGTGAGCTAATATTTGCTTCTATTTTTCTTTACATGCAAAAACCACGTGAAGACAATATACAAAAGGTATTAATGTAATTCATGAATAATTTTATTAAACCAATCTGCCCGAAAAAATAAAAATGTACATAGACGAAAATACTACAATTAGGGCACTGGATCCAACAGTTTAATTCATTTCAAAAACCCAAATGAATATTTCCTATACATGGGGAATCATGTCAAGGCTTCGATTGAAGGCATAGGGACTTATCATTTATTGGAATCAACAAAAATCTTGTTTTGTTTTCACAAGCCGTAAATAGTGATGGTCTGATAGATAGTTTGATTCGATGAAAGATGAGTTGAAATCTATTGAACAAAAAAGTGTAACAGCTCGTTTTTAGTGAAATCGGAACAGTGGTTCGGGACCACAAATTCGAGTCCAGAAGAAGAATTATTTTAATATTATTTTATGGTCTGAATTATGATAGGAATGTTGTATAAAAAATTTTGTTAAAAATTTTACCGATTACATGTTTAATTTAATAGAAAGGACCAAATTGCATAAAATGAAAAAGTTGAGTTCTAGTAGCTATAAGTATCAAATAGCTATGGAATTCAAAATTAGAGGTCCTTATCTGGAAAATAGACCATTAAGAGGAGTTAGTAGATAAGTATGATGATTCATCCATGGAAAATTAAATAAAGAAAAGGACTAAATTAGAAATAAAAATAATTAAAAATGATAAAAATCTAATATCATCTTATTTCATCATTTGTTCCAAATTTTTTATGGAGAGAAGAGAACTCAAGATTTTTTATGGAGAGAAGAGAACTCAAGCAAGCTTATTTGGCTTAATTGGGTAATCATTCTTGTCTCGTTTTTACTAATTTTTATATTTCCGAGATCATAATAGCTTAATCTAGCTATCTCGGGGATTAATTTGCAAAGTTATCAAAGTATTAAAGTTTTTCCATGGATGAATTTGCATGAATTATGAAGTTTTATGGTAGAAAATGAAAGGTTGTTGATAGATAATAAGTTTTGTAAAGTGAATTTTGATGAAATTATGATTTAGGGATTAAATTGAAAAGATGTAAAATTCAAGGAAAAATTTTAAATTTTATGAAATACATGGGCTGCTATTGTGACATGTAAAAATTGGCTAGGCTTGGAATAAGGGTTAAATTGCATGAATTCTATTTTTCGAGCCTAAGGACGAAATCATCATTAATTAAAAGTATAGGGGCAAAATAATAATTTTACCTAAGGTGTTAATTGAATTGAATTGAATATGAATTGTATTAAATTGAGTTAAATTTACTCTATAGATCCAGATAGACCAAATACGGAGCTAGATCAAGGTAAAGAAAAAGTAATGGATTAGTAGCATACAAGTTCACGAATAATTGTCGAGGTAAGTTTGTGTAACTAAATTGTGTATATTTATATGTTTAAATTGAATGTTATATATGTTAATTGTATAAATGCCATATATGTATGAAATTGATCACATATCCGACAAAGCCCGATAAGCTTTAAGTCCCGTTTGAATAAATGAAATATGATTGATACATGATTTCTCGTATTAGTTATGGTCCTGCATATGTTGCAGACACACCATAGCTTGAAAGTAGCCCTCTCGTGCTTCCCGTTATATGGTTTTTTCGAGCTTCCCGTAATAGCTCTTCGGAGCATCCTGATCTGTTGTGATTCTGCATGTGTTGTAGACACACTGCAGCTCTTATGAGCGTCCTGTTATATAGCTCTTCGTGAGTTTCCTAATTAAAAGCTCTTTGTGAGCTTTCCGATTAATGGCTCTTGAAGCTTCCCGATATGGCTCACTTAAACGTCCCGATATATGGCTATCCGAGCTTCTCGTTAATGGTTTTTCGGAGTTACTGTTATTGGCTCGCATAAGCTTCCCGATTATGGATCTTATGAGCTTCCCGTTATATAGCCCGGATAAACTTCCCGTCATATGGCTCACATGAACTTCCTGTTATATGGCTCAAGAAAGGGCTTCCCATTTAAGTGCTCGTATGAGCATTCCCCATATGAATTGACGAAAATTATAAGAATTGACAGATTACAGTTTTGTACACTTCGTGTGTACTACCTATGTATCCATCGAATAATGAATGATTCAACGGGAAAAGTTCTGATATGAGAAGATATGGATTCATGACGAATTATTACGGAAATATACCTGGAATACATGGATATGATATGTACATATATATATGAACTTTTGATCTGGAATATATATGTATATAGAAATTTTGATTGTTGTTGAGCTCAAACAAGTTTCTTGATACTAATATAAAATACATGATTGACTTGGTTGAAGAGGATATGTGTTAGGGATTTTGGCCAAATTGCTTGAGTATGCTTTGAATACTTACCTTAATTGTAATTCAATGGTAAGTTAATTTCTCGTTACACGAACTTACTAAGCATAAAATACTTACTCTATTTTATTTTCTCTATTTTATAGTAACTAGGAAGCTCGTTAAGGTTAGAAGCTCGTCGGAGACACATCACACGGCCTGACCACATGGCCTTAAATGACCAAAGTATGTTTTAAATTTCCATTTTGAACTTACTAAGTATTTTAAACACTTATCTGTGTTATTTTCCTTCTCTGTAGATTTCCACCTTGAACTGTTGAGCTAGATCAGTGGAAGAGCATGCACTATCCAAAGACGGTAGCTATATGTTCATTTTGAGTTTAAACTATATGGCATGTATATAAGGGTTCTTAAAATGCTTAGAGTCATTTTGAAGTTGATAGTTTTATGTTAATTGTGGCGATGTTGGATGTTGGATATTGCTGGTTCCCGAAAATATGCAAGTGTCACGAAAAAATCATTTGATATATCATTTGGTATGTTAGTTGGTAGTGTTATATTGCTTGTCAAATATTAAAATCAAGCAATGATGTTACGAAAAAATCCATGGCAACTCGGCTATTCACTAGCCCATGAATCATACTTATTAAATTATTAATTTTTTCTAACATAAGTCTATGTTAAATCAACTTAATAATTTTCTTGACATTCATTCATATTAAGTGAGGTAACAAAATATTTATAGATTAAAATAGCTTAATCACATTAATTCTAGGGTTATGCAAGGTAATAAAGTTTTCAATATTATTACTAATTTGACTTAATGTACCATAAATTAGACCAAAGATGCACCAATCAGATAGTGTGTCAATTAATTACAATCTAGTTTTGATTAAATAATTGATTTAGTTGCACCCACATATTCATAATGCACAGATAACATGTCATGATTTTATCTGACTGAATGAACAACCAAGGCACATAACATCATTAACAACATTTTAGCAAATCTAAGATAAAGAACATAATCAATCTAACAACAATAAATTTAACTCATTATGATTAAGTTGAAAATGGAAAAATATTTGACAAGCATGTTCATCAATGCAAAACAAAATAAAAGTAAAAAGGAACAAGAACAAGAAAACAAGTCCAGTGTTTTTATGCTCTTGCTCCCTTTTTTTCTTTCTTTATTTCTACTTCACTCACTAATTTGCACAAATCTCCTTAGGAATGCCAAAATTTTTCTGCCCAATATGCCTTGGCATTGCTTCTCTCGACTTTCTATGTTTTCTCTCAAAGGGAAGTAAGAAAATGGAAGAGAGGAGAAGAGAATATGAGTGAGTGAATGATGAAATGAGTGACCAGCTAGGAGCCTATTTATACATAAGGGAAGAGGTTATATTTAGCAAATTGAATCCTTGAAAATCTCTCCCCCCACCCCATGGTCGGCCTTTGCTTTAAGGGAAGGGTGTTGATGGCTTTGCTATTTTTAGCTTGGTGCGTAAGAGAGGAAGCTTGAAAAGAGGAGGGGTTTGAATAACAATATGAGGAATTTTTGTGGTTGTTTTCTAAATATTTTAATCATTGGATAGCTAATTTGGGCTCCTTAATGGACAGTTGGGCCTCTCTCCCTTAATGGATAATTTTGGGCTCTTATCTCCTTAGAAAGCTGTCAAATTTTTCTACCCAATTTTTGAATTGGGTCAAGCATGTCCCATGACCCATTAATCTTTTAATTGGGGTGTCCAAAGCTGATTATTAATCAGCTCTCCACTGCATGGCTTGTGATTTAGGGATGCTACAACATTTGAGCTCCAAAAGGTGACCTTCAAGATTACCCTTTCTTTTAATGCACCAAACTGCTTAAAATTGGAAAATTAGTGTAAGTTTAGCATATAAATATTTAAAATAGAGATGTTTTTTTTATTTTGTCCAACATAGATATTATGTAATAAAATTACAAAAATTTGATAAATAAACACTCGAAATTTGCATGAACTATTAATCAAAAATGCTAAAAAAATCTATATGTTTTGGAGTTATTAATTGCATATTTTGGTTAAGTCCGATGATATATGAATGAAGATTCTTCTTTTGAATGGTGTAGCATGTTAAGCTATTAATTAAGTTATTTGAATTGGTTAAATTGATTAATTTCTCAGAAATGGTAAGATAAAGGTTAAGTCATACAATTTAGTATGGGTTTTGAGTAACTTATGTCGAATTCTTGAATTGATAGTTTCCAGTTGGTCAAGTGATTATGCTTTAATTGGAATTGAAAGATTTGTGATATGGATAGATGAGATGGATATTAATATGCTTAAATGTTTAATGATTTGTTTGTAAATTATAGCATGGTTGGTTAATTGGTTGTATACTTGAATTGGTAGTCATTATTTTGGATCAATGACTTTATAATTGTAAAGGATTGAACGTGTAATAGTCCGTTTTTCAGTGGTGTCAGAAACAGTGATTTCGGGGCCACCAAATTCGACAAGTAAGTTTGTATATATTATATTTAATATTTACGTGTTACTTGTGATTTTAAAAAGGTTTTTGATATAGTGATTTTTGTTGTATAAATGATTTATTAAGTTCAAGTGGTTTTAGAAAATGAGGTATCGGGACATTGTTTCTATAAACCGAGCCGTGAAAATTTTTATAAATATTTACGGAGTGTAATTAAGGTGGTATTAAATTTTTGTTGAAAAATTTTATCGTTTCAATAGTTAATTAAGCAAAAAGGATTAAATCGTATAAAGTGAAAAAGTTGTGTTCTATAAGCTAAAGGTATTAGATAGCTATAGAACTTTAAAGTGGAAATCCTTATATGGTAAATAGGCCATTAAAGGTGATAGTGGATGTGCATGGCTTGACATTAGTGTAATTTTAAAGTTAGGTAAATGTAAAATAGTAATTTGAATATTAAATTAAATAAAATAAAAACCAAAATGTTATATCATCATTTTCGTGTCTTCTTCACTCATGAAAAGAAAAAAAAAAAAAGAAGCCATGGATGCTGGAAAATTTCAGCCATGTTTATTCCTTGCATGTAAGCCCTTAAGCTATCAATTTCTTATAATTTTTATGTTTTTGAGATCGTTGCAACTAGGTTTAGCTACCCCGTACCTCTGATTTTGAAACCGTTAAAAATTTTGAATGTTTCCATTGATGAATCTTGTGGTTTTTATGTTAGATGATGAATTTGGAATGTTTATTTATATTTAAAAGTATTTTGTTAAGTGATTTTGATGAATTTTTGATTAGGGACTAATTTGTTAAATTAATGAAAGTATAAGGATTTAATATAAAATTGTTGCATAAATGGGATGTTTTGGATGCCATGAATTTTTGGCTAAGCTCAACTTGGGGTAAAAATGGTTAATTTGCATGTTTTGGGCTCAGGAACTAAATTAAATAAAAGTAAAACTTTAGGGGCAAATTTGTAAAAATATAAAAAAGACCAAATTCTATGAAATGAATTTTTTATTGTATAAATTAATATATAGAATGAAATTATTAACTTAGATCAAGATCAGGTGGAAAATAGAGGAAAATAGAAAATTACCAAAATGCCCCTGGACTTTGGTATTTCTGCAATTTAACCAGGTAAGTTCGTATGAACTATACTATGTATATTGTTGATTAAATTTAATGCTCTTATATGAATTTTATTGAAAATGAATTGATATAAATATGATATTATACAATTTAGCTTATAATGAAACGAGGAAAATTCAACGACACACGACGACTATCAAGTCCCTTTTGAACTTTAGGAATATTTAGGATACAAATGACATGTCATTAGGAGTTACCGTGTTATGGGTGCTGGTCTTGTACGTCCTACCGGTGGCTGAGTTTTCGGCATGTGTTGTGGTTACTTGATAGCTTGTGTGAACAGCACCGTGTAGCTACGTCTTGACTGACAGCTTATGCGAGTAGACCCAGTTATGGCTCGAGTGAGAGCATTGATATGAGACATGAGATAGTAGTGGCCTTGACCACGTGTTGGCACATAGTGTGCGAGACTCCTGCGTATCCGTTCTAAGTGGTTCAACGGAAATGTGCTGTTACAAAACAATATGAGTTCGATACAAACTAATACAGGAATATACATGAAATACATGGAAATGATGGTACATCATATATTGATATATTGAAATGGATGATATATGTATATGATGAAACAGTAAGATAATGATATGTATCATGACATGTACATATATGAATATATTTGATGTATTGATACACGATAACTATGTAAGTTGAGACGAGTAATGAACTCAATTGTGACATGTTGAGAAAATAAGGTTATCAATATTGAATTTATATGAACTATGTTCAAGTACACTAACATGTATTGTTGTTTGATGCTTAGGCAAGTGCCAAGATGTTGGTTGAATGGTATTATGTTTACTTATAATCGTATTGAAATGGTAAGTGCTCAAATGAAAATATGCTTGTACTCATGAAAAAGTGATAAGGTTTAAATTATGCAAATTCTTATGAAATGGTTTATCATGTGATTAATTCTAAAAGAGTTATGTTTAAATGCACTAGCTTGTAGCTATGGTTGATGATATGCTTGTGTTTTGTGTATTATGCATATGAAATGAGTGATGAAAAAGAGAATGATGAGTTGAATTGATGATGTTATTCAAGCTAAAGAAAGTAAATGTAATGGAAATTATTGACATGCAAACGAAAGGAAGAAAATTGAAAGAGATTTAAAGTTTTTATAAAATCCTACTTTATTAGGGATGATAGGTATAACTGATGTTGTGGAATTATTCAATTTGTGAGTTGTTGAATTTGGTTTCATGAATCTTGTGGTATCGGTATATGATTATGCTTGATATGTATAAATTTCATATTTGAAATGGATAGATATGATTAAAGTTTATACGAGCTTACTAAGCATTCATTGCTTACGTAGTTATTTTTCTTTACTTACAGACTATCGGAAGCTCGATCGGGTTGAAGGCTCGTCGGAGATTTATCACATTATGTAGCGATTATATCAGTAGATTTTGAGGTCTTGGTTAAGGTTATAATGGCATGTATAGGTATTTTTGCTAATGTCAGCCCATGTGTTTTGGTTGTGGAAATGACTATTTGGTTAGTATACATTTTGGCCTTGTGTTGGTAAAATGATATATATTATAAGGTGTATATAAGTAGCCTTGTAATGGTTGATATATGACTTGTTATGGTTGAATAATGATAGATAGAAAAGTAGTTGAACGTGCATATTAGATATGACATATAACTTGTTGTGAATTGGTGTTTTGCCATATTAAGCATATATGTATTTTGATGCTATTGATTATGTGGTACAGTTGGTACCAAATGGTATGTTTTGGTAAGTGATTTACATGTTGTGTAATGTAGCAAACTTAGTTAGAAGTTAATCAATTATTTTGGCCAAATTGAGTACATGGTTATACATGTTTTAAATGTTGTCATTTGAGATGCCTTTGGGCATATTGGTTGGATGTTATTATACCATATGTGTTTGGCTTGATTAAGCATGATTTTGGTGCCTTTTGAGGGCTTATGTATATGTGTAAACGGGATTATAGTTACATGTTGAAAAGGGTGAGAAAAATGGTTTGTAAAATAGCCTATTTTCGTCCACACGAGCAGAGACACAGGCGTGTGTCTCAGCCGTGTGTGACACATGGCCAGATAACATGGCCGTGTGTCCCCTGTAGTTTTCAAAGGGTTGCAAGTCAAGTTTTACACGACCTAGCAAATGGCCTGGCACATGGGTGCGTGAGGTTATTTTGAAAGGTACACGACCTGGCAGACAGGCGTGTGGCTTGGCTGTGTGACCCAAGTCAGTGAGTTACATGGGCACGGACACAGGCTGGGACATGTCATGTGTCTCTATTTCGAATGCCTACACGGCCTAAGACATGGGCGTGTCTCTTGGCTGTGTGACCCATGCGTTTGTAAATTTTCATCTTTTCCCTGAAATTTGTATATGTTTCTGTTTTAGTCTCTATTTATTTCTAATGTGTTTTTAAGGTCTCGAGGGCTCGTATAAAGGATAATATGTATGCTATTGATTGGTTTTGTTGTGATTGATGATATGAATTAAATGTTTTAAAATTTTTGATAGTCCTAATGTAAACTCTGGTAATGTTCGGTAACCCTATTTTGACGATGGATAAGGTTTAGGGGTGTTACAAAATGAATATACTTAAGGAATAGCTTGTATATTTTTTAATTAGGCACCAAATGTGTATTTCGCTAAAAACAGAGACAACGCCGTGACCACAGATTCTCGATGTCATAACGTCGCCTTTTCAATAAGTAATGTCACGAAGAGCTAATGCATGTAATCATAATGTGACATACTAAGAGGACCACATTGCTACGAGAAAATGGTAAAGTTGTGACATCGGACTGAGACTTTGAAAACTTTACAATTTGGTCCTAATTCACTCTCGGGTTTATAAAAGAGCTTTTATAAGCTCTTATAGGACCCTTAATTTATTGTACAGTAATAAAAAAAAAGTGTATTACTGTAACTGTTTTGTGTAATTGATTGTATATCACATAATTGACTACAGTTGGTCCGACAACAAATGTGGCATCTGTGGCTCAAACTCGTCAATCAGGTTAGGTAAGGGGTGTTACACAAGAAGCCAATATTTGGACTTAAACAAGCTTTATGACAATGTTACATCAAGTTTAATGATACCATAAAATCTTTTGGTTTTCAAGAAAACATCATTGATTAATCTATCTATACGAAAATATTAGTGGGAGCAGGTTTATTTTCTTAGTTTTATATGTTGATGATATCTTTCTTGCTGCAAACTATTTAAGCATATTATGTGAGATAAAAGTTTCTCTCGATTAGCTTTAAAATGAAATATTTAAGAGGGATATTCTATATGGTATAATTTGTAATATTTCATGATAGGTAAAAAAGGTTGTTAAGATTGCCTCAAAAACTATCACGAAAGAGTTCTAAAAAGATTTAATATGCATAATTGTTTAGTAAGAATTGTTTCTATACAATAAGGGGACAAATATAAACTTATGCAATATCCAAAGAATGACGTGGAATAGAAAGGAATGAATTAGTTTCTTTACATTTGTGTTTTGGGCTGTTTGATATTACTCATATCTATACAAGACCCAGTATTAGGTTTGTAGTAGGGATTTCAAAAGTATATGATTATTTCCCTATCCATCCACTCATTCCTCTATTTTGTTATTTTTAACCTTGATGCTCGAACACAACAGTGTCCCCTCTGCAAGGTTCGGAGCTTCGCATATCATGGTTTCCACCCAACAACGTTGTATGGCGGTATACGAAAACATTATTTCTCAAATCCTAACTTCATCTATACTGCCAAAATCTCCCCTCTGTATTCTAACATTATAAAAATACAATACATGCATTTCATGAAATGTAGATACTTGGTACATGACATGAAGTATGCCACATAATCCACACCTTGCACTATCATTCTAAGATCATTTTTACAAGTACTCATATATTAATAAAAACTTATGCATTCACAACATGCTTAGTCACATTTTTGCACACAGCGACATACTCAACAACCTAGAATAGTCACAACACAAAATCATTCAACAACTCAATCTCATCATCCATCCAAAATAGAGTGCAAAACTCACCTTGCTTCCTTATTCTTGATGGCTTGGCTTATCCAAATGCGAAAGCCTCCTTTGTCCTTGCAACTAAGCATAACAACCATTTTTTTTCGATTAACTCAAAGGCATTCAGACTTTAAGACCCAAAATCCATAGTTATACAAAAACTTTTAAGAGTCCTTACTCTACTTCTGCCTTTAATCCACGAGTACAAAGAGATAAGGAAACTTACTAATTCCCCAAATTTCCTATTCCTATACTAAATTCTCACAACAACTGCAACATGCAAGGCTTTCTTCAGCTACCTCCTCTTCTACCTCTAAGTGATCCGAGAAGATGGTATTACAGCAAGAAAAATTGGTAAACAAAATTGAGAAGAATTTTGTCTTCCACACACCTACATATATATGTAGCCAAAGTTGGCATGGTCTCTATAGTCCTTTATTGCCAATCACTACCTTTATTGCCAATCACTACTAATCATTTTGTCTACCACTATGGAACTAGCCAGTTCCATCGTAACTGAACCAAAATTGATATCCAACTAATCACAATTCGGCAGATAAAATTTCGAATTTCTGGTGGAGCCCAAAAAATTGCTAATCATTTCAATTTAATCTTAACTTTCCTTATATATTCAGTCAATAAAGATAACTAGGTGTTACACACTTTACTATAGTTCTATTAGACGAAACTCAATTGATTGGAAACAAAAACTAAATTGTAAATTGGAAAATGAAATGGTAATTATTAATGTTTGTTGAGTGGTTGATTACATAATTCCATTAAAGTCTCGGTGTTACTTATGATTTGAAAATTTAACTAACATATTTATTTGGTGATGATGTTACATGTTAGTTATATTAATGTGTCAAAGGATAGCAAAATTAAATGCCAATCTTTTTAGTTAACTATGCCTTAAATGATCAAAGTATGTTTTAAATTTCCATTTTGAACTTACTAAGTATTTTAAATGCTTATCTGTGTTATTTTCCTTCTCTAGAGATTTCTACCTTGTGGAACTGTTGAGCTAGAATAGTGGAAGACGGTAGTTATATGTTTATTTTGAGTTTAAACTATGTGGCATGTATATAAGGGTTCTTAAAATGCTTACGGTCATTTTGAAGTTGGTAGTATTATGTTAATTGTGGTGATGTTGGATGTTGGATATATCATTTGGTATATAAGCCTATATTGCTGGTTCCCAAAAGTATGCAAGTGTACATTATCGTTAATAAGTAATAAAGTGATAAGTATCGAGTATCGTCTCCACAGGGGCTGCATAGGTAAATGTTTTGAAATAAGACTTAGCAAATTGGTAGTGAAAATAATTAAGGATGATTTAGATTAACTACTCTGTTTTAACTAAAAATTACACAAGTAAAATTAAATGAAAGAAAAAAATAGAAAAAGCAACAATTCATAAAACAAATATCAATGACATAAATATGTTAGATTAATCATCTTCTTTAACTATGAAATATTAAAATCAAGCAATGATGTTACGAAAAAATCCATGGCAACTCAGCTATTCACTAACCCATGAAACCATATTTATTAAATTATTAATTTTTTCGACATAAGTCTATGTTAAATCAACTTGACAATTTTCTTAAGCAGTCATTCATATTAAGTGAGGTAACAAAATGTTTATATATTAAAACAGCTTAATCACATTAATTCTAGGGTTATGCAAGGTAATAAAGTTTCCAATATTATTACTAATTTGAATTAATTTACCCTAAATAAGACCAAACATGCACCAATCAGATAGTGTGTCAATTAATTACAATCTAGTTCTGATTAAATAATTGATTTTGTTGCACCCACACATTCATAATGTACAGATAACATGTCATGATTTTATCTGACTGAATGAACAACCAAGGCACATAACATCATTAACAACATTTTAACAAATCTAGGATAATGAACATAATCAATCTAACAATAATAAATTTAACTCTTTATGATTAATTTGAAAACAGAAAAATATTTGACAAGCATGTTCATCAATGCAAAACAAAATAAAAGTAAAAAAGAGCAAGAATAAGAAAACAAGTCCAGTGTTTTTATGCTCTTGCTCCCTTTCTTCTTTCTTTCTTTCTACTTCACTCACCTTGCACAAATCTCCTTAGGAATGTCAAAATTTTTCTACCCAATATGCCTTAGAATTGCTTCTCTCGACTTTCTATGTTTTTCTCTCAAATGGGAAGTAAGAAAATGGAAGAGAGGAGAAGATAATATGAGTGAGTGAATGATGAAATGAGTGACCAGCTAGGGGCCCATTTATACATAAGGGGAGGGGTAATTTTTCTCAAATTGAATCCTTGAAAATCTCTCCCCTCCCCCATGGTCGACCTTTACCTTAATGGAAGGGTGTTGATGGCTTGCTATTTTTAGCTTGGTGTATGAGAGAGGAAGCTTGAAAAGAGGAAGGGTTTGAATGACAATATGATAAAGTGTTTTGGTTGTTTTCTAAATATTTTAATCAACCTTGGATGGTTGATTTGGGCTCCTTGATGGATAGTTAGGCCTCTTTCCCTTAATGGACAATTTTGGGCTCTTATATCCTTAGCAAGCTGTCAAATTTTTCTACCCAATTTCTGAATTGGGCCAAGCATGTTCCATGACCCATTAATCCCTTAATTGGGGTGTCCAAACCTGATTATTTATCAGCTCTCCTCTACATGGCTTGTGCTTTAGGGATGCTACAACATTTGAGCTCCAAAAGCTGACCTTCAAGATTGCCCTTTCTTTTAATGCACCAAAATGCTTCAAATTGGAAAATTTGTGTAAGTTTAGCATATAAATATTTAAAAATAGAGATGTGTTTTCGATTTTGCCCAACTTAGATATTATGTAATAAAATTACAAAAATCTGATAAAAAATACTCGAAATTTGCATGAACTATTAATCAAAAAATGCTAAAAAAAGTTTATATGTTTTGGAGTTATCAATTGCATATTTTGGTTAAGTTTGATGATATATGAATGAAGATTCTTCTTTGGAATGGTGTGGCATGTTAAGCTATTGATTAAGTTATTTGAATTGGTTAAGTTGATTAATTTCTCGGAAATGGTAAGATAAAGGTTAAGTCATATATATGGGTTTTGAGTAACTTATGTTGAATTCTTGAATTGATAGTTTCCAGTTGGTCAAATGATTATGCTTTAATTGGAATTGAAAGATTTGTGATATGGATAGATGAGATGGATATTAATATGCTTAAATGTTCAATGATTTGTTTGTAAATTATAGCATGGTTGGTTAATTGGTTGTATACTTGAATTGGTAGTCATTATTTTGGATTAATGACTTTGTAATTGTAAAGGATTAATGAATATACTTAAGGAATGGCTTGTATATCTTTTAATTAGGCACCAAATGTGTATTTTGCCAAAAACAGAGACAACGTCGCGACCACAGATTCTTGACGTCATAACGTCGCCATTTCAATGAGTAACGTCACGAAGAGCTTATGCATGTAATCGCAACATGACATACTAAGATGACCACGTTGCGGTGAGAAAATGGTGAAGTCGCGACATTAGACCGAGACTTTGAAAACTTTACAATTTGGTCCTAATTCACTCTCGGGTTAATAAAAAAGCTTTTGTAAGCTCTTATAGGACCCTTAATTTATTGTACAGTAATAAAAGAAAGTGTATTACTGTAACTATTTTGTGTAATTGATTGTATATCACATAATTGACTACAGTTGGTCCGACAACAAATGTGGAATCTATGGCTTAAACTCGTCAATCAGGTTAGGTAAGGGTGTTACACAAGAAGCCAATATTTGGACTTAAACAAGCTTTACGACAATGTTACATTGATAAACCATAAAAGTAACATATTTTAACCCCATATTTAGTATGATTTTGGATGATTTAGCTTGATTTATGTAAAAAGGTGCTTTTAATCCTTTCTTTTCATGTTTATACTCAAGAAAGCACCCGAGGACGAAAAGAATGAGAAACGGGCTTAAAACGGGCCAATTTGGCCCAAAGAGGAAATTGACACGGCCTGGACTTCAAGCCACAAGACCGTGCCTCGTCAAATTACTTCACACGGCCATGCCATGATTTACACGGCCGTGCCTCAATCGACAGAATCAAGACACGGCTTGAAGACGATTTACACGGGCGTGTACCATGGCCGTGTCCCTGCCGCGAAAAAGAGCAATTTCACTCGGATTTGGATGCTTGGAGGCAAAGAAACACATTCTTAAGTCTACTTAAACATCCTAGGAGGAATTCTACTTGAATTAGGATACTGAGGAGCCAAGTAAAGCATCTCAAAGCCTATATAAACACGCAAGTTAGCAACTAAAAGGGGGAGTTCGGTGAAGCCGAAACAGGAGTCGCAGTTTGGCAGAAGTTTTTCGCCAGAGCTTTTATTTAGGGAATTACTCGAAGATAGCCAGTTGATCCATCTCCAGAAGCCAGAGTTCTACTCAAGATAGAGGATCTCCTCTTCAATTCCTTTAGGGGGTTTTAGGGATTTTTTATGTTTTATTTTATCTTTTCTCTTGAGATGTTTTCTTACTTTGTTATGAACTAAACCCTTCAGATACCTGAAGGGGATGAAACCTATGATGGATTTTATTATTTGATTTCTAAATTATATGATAAGTACTTAGTTTGTTCTTAATTATGTTGTTTAATTTAATCTGATGTGCTTAGGTGGAGGAGGAATAGACCCTGCCTAAGAGTAGATCTAGCATAATTAAGCGGAGTTGATTGCACGCCTAGAGATAGGGTGACGAGATTTTGCTGGATTAGGGTGAAACCTAATATGGGAGTCCATTGATCGATTTACTGCTTCCTTAGGGGGTTATTATAAGAGAAAGAGAGTTTCACTAATTAACCTAAGGTTAGACATTATTTGCCTCGAGAGAGGGTTTAATATAGGTTAGGAGTCTCACGGATCAAGCTAAGTAAAGAAGTCATATGAATTAAAAGTTAGATAACAAGAGAAGTCATAGGTGGATTCTTCCCGAGGTATCGTCTAAAATCAACTGAGTTTTTCCAGGTCTTCTCCCAAAGTTTCATTTTTTTCTTTGCATCTAGTTTAGTTTTTCATTAGTTTTTAGATTAATAAACCAATCACTCAATATTTTAGGCTAAATAATAGAAAGAAAGTGAGTAGTAGTACTTTTAGGTTCCTTTGGGTTCGATAAAATAATCTTGCCTAAACTATACTATTGTTCGATAGGTGCACTTGCCTCAATCGTTGTCATAGTTAGTCTACAGGTTCGATCATTCTTTATAAATATTAAAACTCGACTGTTTGACACGATCATACATCAAGTTTAATGATACCATAAAATCTTTTGGTTTTCAAGAAAACATCATTGATCAATCCATCTATTCCAAAATATTAGTGGGAGCAAGTTCATTTTCTTAGTTCTATATGTTGATGATATCTTTCTTGTTGCAAATTATTTAAGCATATTGTGTGAGATAAAAGTTTCTCTCAATTAGCTTTGAAATGAAAGATTTAGGAGGGATATTCTATATGGTATAAATTGTAGTATTTCATGATAGGTAAAAAAGGTTGTTAAGATTGCCTCAAAAAACTATCTCGAAAGAGTTCTAAAAAGATTTAATATGCATAATTGTTTAGTAAGAATTATTCCTATACAATAAGGGGTTAAATATAATCTTATGCAATATCCAAAGAATGATGTGGAATAGAAAGGAATGAAATAATTTCTTTACATTTGTGTTTTGGGCTGTTTAATATTGCTTAGATCTATACAAGACCCAGTATTAGGTTTGCAGTAGGGATGTTCATAGATATCAAAGTAATCCTGGAATTGATTATTGAAAGGATGGAAAGAAAGTTTTACAATACCTACAATGAAAAAAAATTACATGCTCATGTATAAGAGATCTAATCAGTTGGAAGTGATTGGATATTTGGATTCAAATTTTGGTGGATGTCTTGATAGTAGAAAATCTACTTTTGGCTATTTATTTTTACTTGCCGAAGGAGTCATATCATGAAAAAGTGGTAAACAATATTCCATTACATCATCTATGTTGGAAGTAGAGTTTATGGCATGTTTTGAGGTTACTATTCAAGCATTATGGTTGCAAAACTTTATTTTAGGACTTGATGTTGTTAGCACCATTACTAAGTCATAAAAATTTATTGTGAAAATTCTACAACAATATTTTTCTCTAAGAACGATAAATATTTTCAAGATGCAAAACATATGGAATTAAAATATTTGCCACTAAAGAGGAAGTTTAGAAATAAACAGTGTCTATAAAGAATGCTAGAATTGGTCACATAATTGCATATTTATTAACTAATGACTTATTACCAATGACATTTAAAGAACATGTACATAAAATTAGTCTTACTTGTATGGATGGATGATATTTTATGATAATGGCACTTTGATCTCAACTATTGCATTTATTTTATTAATTTTATTTCATGTTTATTAAAATTATGTGTGCATAATTTTGAAATTATTTAAAATAGAAAATCTTTATAAAATATTATTGTGGTCATGGTGTGATATGTTTATTACTTGAAGACCTATTATATTGAATTGTAATGTTATAGTATATGGAAAGAAGTATGTGACTTAAACTATATACAATCATCATAACTCACAATTGCAATTAACTATAATATGGTAATAATGAAGAATATTATGTTTTACTATGCACACTTAATGTTTGTGCTATTAAAGTTTATGTTTTATCACATCGGGTCAAGTGAGAGAACAAAAGATTTTAGCCTATATTTATTGGCCCAAATAAATTAAAAATCAAGTGGCCCATTTTAAAGTGATTAAATTGTTTACTTTAATAGAAATTAAAGTCTATCGTTCATTTAGTTACTTGAAAGATGTATTAAATTAAAAGTTAATTATTATAAATTAATTCTCTTTTAACCTATTAAGATTATACTAAATAAAAATAAAAAAATTTATTGTTTCTATCATTAAGGTTTGTGTAACAAAAGAAAAGATCAAGAGAAATTAATTTATTGTAATTTTCTTCTTCATCAAATCAATGTCTAACCCCAATTTTACATTAAATAATTTTTATGCAATTGCTAATATTAAATTTAAATATTTTACAAGATGTTGAAGTAAAACATATAAAATTTTTAAAAAAAAATCAACGTAATCATATGGGATACATTTGATTTTTCTTGTAGAGATACGTTTGAATTTGGATAACATAAACTAGTGCGATTTGATACTAATGCATATACGTGTTCGATAGCAGGATTTGAGTGACATAGAAAAGTTTGCACCTACAGGAAAAGGGGGCTCAACCATTAGAATAATAGCAAGGCTAAAGCCATTAAGGATCTCAACCAGTCATTAAAGACGTATTCACTAGGATTACAGGATATTTTGAGTGGCATAATTATTAGAGACTTGGATTACCGGAAAAAGAAAGCCAAAATCATGATTAATATCAGAATATATAGATGGCCGATCACTAAAAAATCATACGTCAAATGAAATCATGGCACAGATGTGTACATTAATTACTTTTAATGGCAGGTGCTTTCTAGGTGATATTATATAATTATAATATGATAATTAATTATTATTTTTATAGAAATATAATTAAAATCATTTGTCGTAACCATTTTTTTGGAAAACGACGAAATGGGGTTCGACTTTGGTTTTGAAAATAGGGATAAAACGGGAGTCGCCACCGACCTTTATTTGGTGTGGTCGGATCACCTTTATTTTAATAAAACATTTTTGCTTTACTAAAACAGTGTTTTTTTTGGTCTGCGAAGTTTTGAAAATCGGGTTCGGGAGTCGGTTACGCACGAGGAAGGGTTAGCACCCTCGATACGCCCAAAATTGGTACCAAAATGATTAATTAGTGTCTTAATGTCGGAAGTTTGAAAAGATTTTTAAATTCGGATCCTTTTAAAAATGTATTAAGATATTTGAGATGTCTTTATTCGAGAGGTATGAACATCACATCCAAGACGTTAGGACACGATATTGAAGCCTTCGTAATCAAAGTTTTCTCGTGGTTTCTGAAATTTATCAAAAGGATGTTTAGTGATTTAGTCAAACGGAAAATCGCAACCCAGCACGTTAGGGCACTATTCCCCGAATTCCTAAATCAAAACATTGCCTTTATTTTTTTTAAAAAACCTTTAAATGAAAGGTAGCAACTTTGCAAAATACCTCGTATCGGGTCAAATCGAGAGAAGGTTCGAGTCAAAACTAGAGATTTCTTTGATTCCGAAAAGATATAAACATCACATCCAGTTCGTTAGGACGCAATGTTTTAATTTCTCGTAATCAAAGTCGTCTTGTGATTTGCAAAACTTCGAAAAAGAGATGCCAAGTAATTTAGTTAGACGAAAAATCGTAACCCAGCACGTTAGGGCACTATTTTCCGAATTCCTAAACACGAAGCATCACCTTTTATTTTAAAACCTTAAAATGAAATATGATGATTTTCAAAATCACATTTTTTACGTAGTATTAATATAAAATCAAGAAGGATAAATAGATGAATGCAAGAGTACAAATAATAATGTTAAGATAATGATGTCAAGTTATGATAATATTATTTCGATATGAATAATGCATGTATAATAATAATGGTAATAGAATAACAAAATTAGTGGTGAAAATTAAATAATAAAGTGATAAAAATAAGATAATGGTGATAATACAAAATAATAGCAAAATAATAGTATATATATATATATATATATATAATATATATATGTATATAATAATAGTAAGAAAGAAAAATAATATATTTAATAACGATAATAATAATAATGATAATAATATAATAATAGAAACTATCGGTAGGCAAAATGATAAGGAAAATATATACATTATCTGAAAAATAAATAATCTGAGATAATAAGGTAGCAAAATAATAATAATAGTAGGACTAATAATTTTAAAAATGATAGTAATAACAACAATAATAACAATAATAATAATATATATATATATACGTATGTGAGTGACAAAACTTATATGATATAACCTTGATAATATACAAAATAATTCAATATGTGAGAATTGGCTTTAGTATGATAAAATAATATATTAATGTAATATAATATAATATGATATGATAGAATATAACATAATATAATATAGTATAATATATAGTATAATAATAATAATAATGATAATAATAATAATAATAATAATAATAATAATAATAATAATAATAATATAGTAGTCATAAAAATATATTAAATAATGGCCAAAAGGCCAAAATTGTGAATTAATTAAAAGAGGGGATCAAATTGAATTAAAAAATGAGATTTTGGGGTTAATTTGAAATAAAACAGAAGGGGGGGCATATTTGAAACACGCGTGAAAACGAGGGGACCAAAGGGAAATTTTCCCAAAGCTTAAAACGCAGCGTTTAAATAGGGGACTGGATCGCAAACCGCGAAAAATCATTGGGCCGATGTTGCAATAAATTAAAAGTTTGATTTAAAAAAACTAAAAATGCGGAAGGGCCAATTGCGCAATTAACCCATCCCCTCGAAAACACGCGGATCCTCTGGAGCGGGTCGGGTCGCGCGCGGGTCAAGGGCGAAACGACGTCGTTTTGAGGCCACTGAATCAGGCCCCAAACGACGCCGTTTTGAAAATATTATAAAAGCAAAATTTCCTTTTGCTATTTCATTTCAGCTGCTTGCCAAGGAAAAAAAAAATTTCATTTTCTTTCTGTTCTCTGCAGGGGTTAGCTCCGGTGGATTTCCGGTCGATAGCCATGCTATGTGACGCCATGGCGTCGGCCGCCAGACAATGGTCGAGTAAAAAGATCCTTTTTTCGGCCTTCCCCTTTTTAGGTATTTACTTTCTTTTATTTTTTTTTATATTTCGCCCTTTTTTACATACATAAATATGAAAAACAGATCCGAACGCAAGAGAGAAAAAAAAAATACCTCGGGTCTCTGGTTTCGATCTTTCGGTACTTTTGGTTCTCCGATTTTCGTCTCCCTTTTGATATTCTGATTGCTATTTGTTAGTACTTTTTATCTCTGTTTTCGGTTATAATTGATTTCTATTCTTTCTTGATGAAAATTCTTCTGCCTTTTTGTATTGATGATTTTATAAAAACAACAGATCTAAAAACGGAACCCCTTTTTGTATTGATGATTTTATAAGATAAAAACAACAGATCTAAAAAAACGGAACCGAGAAAAAAAAAGGTCCTGATTACAGAATACGAATCGGCTCTTTATAGCCCTCTCCAATTTCTTGCTGTCTCTTCTTATTTATTGTTTTGCAGGTGCTTGGGCGGTGGCAAGGCGTTGGTGGCCTGGGGCTTCGGCAGAGGCGGTGGATGGGACAGGGGGGCAGAAGCAAGTGGCCCTAGGTGCGGCGCACCTAGGGTTTCTGTTTTGTTTTTAGTTAGGGTTAATTAGGAATGGGCCAATCGGGTTAGGTTTTTGGGTCAGGCTATTGGGTTTGTAAAAAAATGGGCTTCGGGTTAATGTATTAGTTTTGGGTTTTTTTTTTAGGTCCTGATTGTAAAAAGTGGGCTGGCAAAATGGGTCATACAGCTGCCCCTCTTTGCTCGTTGTCGTGTAACGAGAATGGAGCAAAGATTTTCACAAGGCCCATTTTGCCCGGGCCTGCTAAGCCTTGACTCCTTTTGTAGCCTTATTTCGTCCATCGCATCTTGTTGTTTTGATCCGCCTCACTGTAGCCTTGAGAAATGAGATTTGAAGTGATCTGCTCTATTGCGACTTCGGAGAGATATAAAAACGAAAGTGCTTTTTGATCTGCTTCCTGTAACTTCAGGAAGTTTAAATCTGTCATCTTCAATCTGATCCTTGCAAACTCAAGGATCACCAGACTGATATCTTCGATTTGCTTCCTGCAATTTCAGGAAAGTCAAATATGCTTTCTTCAATCTGATCCCAGCAAACTCAGGGATCACCAGACTGATGTCTTCGATCTGCTCTTGCAAATTCAGGGAGGTCAAATCGGCTTTCTTCAATATGCTTCCTGCAAGGACTTTAAATCGCTTTCTTCAATCATCAAGAAACTCGTGGATCACCAGATGAATCTTGATCCGCTTCTGCAACCGGAAGGTCAAATTTGCTTTCATCAATCTGACAAACTCGGGGATCACCAGATGATATCGATCTTCTTCCGCAACTTCGGGAAGGTCAAATATCTTTCTTCAATCTGATCCTTGCAAACTCAAGGATCACCAGATGAATCTTCGACCTTCTTCCCGCAACTTCGGGAAGGTCAAATATCTTTCTTCAATCGATCCTTGCAAACTCAAGGATCACCAGATGAATCTTGACCTTCTTCCCGCAACTTCGGGAAGGTCAAATTCTTTCATCAATCAGATCCCAAAGAAACTCGGGATCACCGGTGATTTCTTTGATTTACTTCTTACTTCATGGGAACTTTGAAGAAATAAGAATTCAGGGAGAAGAGATTTGTAATCTCCATCTTCTCTTACTGAAACTCCAAAGAAATAAGGATATAACCTCATTGTTAATGCAGGGAGACGGGATTTGTAATCTCAACCTACTCCACCGAAACGTCGCGGAAACGGGAATTCAGAATTTTTCAATTTGCTTCCTTACTATCTTCAGGAAGACTTCAATCTTCAGCCTGCTCCACTACCATCTCGAAGGAGCGAAATCTGAACTTTTCAATTTGCTTCCTTACTATTTTTAGGAAGACTTCAATTTTCATCGCCCACTACCATCTTGAGGAACGAAATCGAACTTTTCAATGTGCTTCCTTACTATCTTGTGAAGACTTCAATCTTCAATCTGCCCCACTACCATCTTGAGGGAACGAAATCTGAACTTTGATATTGCTACACTGTTCTTTGAGGATCCTGTCCTGTAGAATTAATTTTATGTGCTTATGCTTATGCAAATGGTGAGGACGCTCTGATTAGAATGACTCAAAGCCTCCTAACTACATGTGTTATGAATGACACTTACATGAATGCAGAATGTCATGAGAATGATGATTTTCCATTAAGATGCAATGATTGTAATAAATCGAATGCTCCTAACTAAATGATATTATGGAGGACATTTGCATGAATGCAGGATGTCATGAGAATGATTCTTTATTAAAAATGTATAAGGATCACGATGCGATGATTGCACGCTCCTATTGATGATGAATGGATGTAAAATGCAATGACCCCTTTTTATGCTTAGGGTTGTCACTGCTCGTCGTCCACCAGAGTCGTACAACCCTGATATCTCGCTATTGCTGATACCTTTGCCAGAAACTCAAAGAAACAATCATATTTTGCTCAAATAGTTTGCCCCAATGTGACTTCAAGCGCACTCCACCACGCATCTGAGGACTTTAAAGCCTATACTATCTTCAGATCAACCCATTGTGCCTTAAGGGTATAGAAATTGTATCATCTTCAATCGATCCCACTACGACTCAGGGGTGTAGAATCTATGTCATCTTCAGTCAATCCCACTACGACTCGTGGGTATAGAATTTGTTGATTTGGTCATTGCACCTTTTCATTCCCGTGGATCGTGACCGGTGTGCACTCATGATAGTTGTGTGGATACAAAATCGTTCTTCTTGTGAATGATTCCCCATTTATATATCGCCATTTTATCGAGATGATACTTTTTACGTAATACCTCGACATTTGTTCAATCACCGTTTTCAATTCGAAGAGGTAGCCTCAGTTCAGAGTTTTCCTCCACCATTATTCCTGTCCCTCAAAACTCGAGGAGTTTTAAGCAATGGTCCTGTTTCAGGTTTCGATACTACTTAAAAGTTTCCTAGAGTAATATGTGAAACTCTTTTTTGTGGAAGTGTCGTTAGTCCATTAATCGTTATTTCAATGCAAAATGTTTGAAAGAGATCATAACTATGGATAAGAACGAAATTAGTTAGGAGCATAGCTCGAAACCAACGGGTTAAGCAAAAATAGCGAGTGTAGTCAGGAAAGAAATTTATTGGCGTGTATCTAGCAAGGTAAAATAGAAATTAGGTGCCCAGATATATGACTGAGCTCCTCTGTTCAAACTTCTTGAGGACCATTTTAGGCTCAACATGTGTTTAGGGGATCCGAGTACTTTGTCGATGCTCCAAGACGCAACATACTTCTTCATTGTTAACTCAAGCGTGGTAAGACTACCGACGCCTTACTTTTGATCAAAATTTAAGTCGCCTTCTCGGGTTTTCAACTCAAATCCTTTTGATCCCAAGGCGCCTTTGCGGATTTTCGCCTCGACCTCTCCTTTTCCTTTTTCTTTTTCATGTCTTTTTGTTTTGTTCTTTTCACCATTTTTTTTTTTTTTTTTTTTTTTTGAAATTGAACCCAACGGATTGGACAGTCCTTGCCATCCATTTTGATTAGTATCCATGTTTCCTCGAACAAGCCTTTTTGTTGCATTTACTTTTCCTTTCGAGTCCTCTTGAATCGAAGAACCTTTCTTAATGCCGGGTCTTTCTCCGAAATTCCTTTTGAGCGAACATTTTGTCATAAACCAATGGTAAAGATGCCGGTGAAAGTCCCGCCAACTTTTTAAAAACCTAGAGGGTAAATGGTAACTTCTCTATGCCAACGTTTACAAGTATCGGTCATTTTCCAAAAATTTTGAATGGTTTTGGCTATCTTCTTTGACCGACGTGGTGTCTAATCTTTGGACGGACTATAAATTCGTGCTAACGCGTTTCTTTTCGGCATTCTTTATTGCCATCTCTCTTTATTCTTCCTTTTCTTCTTCTTCCTTTTTGTTGTGTGTTTTTTTGTATTTTTTGTTTTTTTTTTGGTTTTTTTTTTTTTTTTGTTTTTTTTGGAAGTTGAATTTGAAGTTGAAGTAGAGCGACCACGACTTTGTAATTTTGACATGTGAAGCGACCTTTACCCTCTTAGTAAGGTAACCAAAGGCTATGATTATGAACCGATGTTGGCCCAAAGCTCTTGAGTAGATGGCTCGATAGCGTTCATGCCTCACATATAGGAATCCACGTTTTAGTGGCCTTAATGTGTCTAATCGTGATCATGCGATAACATCTTGCCTTATTCTTGCGGTGAACTAAGCTTCCATCTTCATCTCCTTCGTTGGCTTGCGGTGTTGGCCGATATCTCATGAGGTAGGTTACGCCATTTTAACAAATTAGGAAGTAAGTTGCAATCTCTATCATCTTCTAAGTCCTTAGATTCTTCTAGACACATATCTCACTAGAAAGGGAGTTCAGTAATAACGTCGCTCGGTCATTGATATCGGGACCCATATCCAGTATGAAGGCAATTTAGAGAATGAATGATTATTTATGAATTAAGAATAAAAGAATGTTCAATAGAATGTATAGCATGGAAAAATAAAAGTATTGGTCCAAAAGATGCATTTTATTGAAGTAGTAATTCAAAACACGAGCCTATTTCACAAAAGAGATCTTATTGCTTCTAGGCTTAAAGCAACAAGTATACTTCATACATTACTCTAGATAAGCTTCTAAATACTATGAGAATTACTTCCACAGTCTCATTGCTTAAAATGTTCTTAGGTTCATGCTTACGCTTTTGGTGCGTTGCCTATCTCCACAACACCCATTTTGTGAATTTTTCCACCAACTTCTTGAAAGTCATGCAATTTTCTATGGAATGTCCTGTAACTCCCGCATGATACTCACTTTGGACATTTAGGTTATACCATCTTTGGGTATGGAGGTTGCGGTGGCTTTATAAAATAAGGAGCTACAACATGCATATCAAATAAGTTCGTATAACTCCCATGCGTCATGGGAATAAGAGTGAACCGAGGTTTTTCGAATACGCTCTGGATTGGGTTCTTGCTTTGGTGGGACCGGGTGTTGTAATCGCTTCTTTGGTGGCTTTCTTGTAAGCGGCTTGAATAACCCTTAGTATACACACTCGTCTTGGCCCCATCTTTATCCTTCCTCTTGGGGCTTTTGAAGCCCTTCTCCTTTTTCTTTGTCTCGGTAGGCCAAAACAACGCGATTGGCTTGCTCATTACCAGGCCCATTGGAGAATTCAATGAGACCAAGTATTAGTCCTATATTGAGATCCAATAATGACAGGTACCACGCGAGAATGTGTATCTGGTTGAGTTGGGACATTTATTGGGGAATAAACGATGTCTTCATCATTATCCACATTGTCGATCCTTTGGTCACTCCTTTTTTCAAGTCCTTCGACTAGTAACTGAGTTAGCTGGCCCATCGTGTTCTTTTGAAAGTCTAGCATTTGCTCTCGCATTTCTTGTTGAATTTGGATCAATTGTTCTTGCATCTGTATTTGCCTTTGCTCTATCCTCACCAACCTTTGTTCCATGTTTTCCAGGTTAACTGAAACATTTTGCCTAATTAGGGTCCTTTTGTAAAAGTCTAATGCAAATGAATGCAATGTAATGCGAATGCAATGTAGTGCGAATGCATGAATGCAAAGAGGCATCGATTCTGATCGACTTCATTTTAGAAAACTTTATTAGAAAACAAGTTCTTTTACATAAAATGGACTACTATATGCATTCGTCCTAAGTCCTAAAAGTCTTGATTTCCCAAGTAATGAAGCTAGCTCTTGACTGTGACCAGACTGTAGCCCATATTTTATGCTTAACATATCCACTTGTAATGCCAAAATCTATAGATGACCGACTACATTGCATCCGAACCGTCATTCCCTCATAAGGTAATCTTGACTTTTTAACTTGATGATCATAAGAGTGATGAAGTTCTTCTCTCAACATTTCTCTCTTATTTCAAGAAGCTCGATCCATGATTCACAATTGTGTAACATTAGATTTAACTACACTTCATTTCCTCAATCTTGTTCGGACTTAAATTCAACTCGATTGCGAGTTCTGACTTTGAGGTAGTGAGGAGACTATCCGACTTAGCATCGTTTTTTAGTATTGATCATTTATTCTAGCTAGCATCGTACTCAAGGATTTTTCCGCTTTCATGGCTCAAAAGATTAGAGTTTTCCGGACCAAGAAGGAAGCTGAAGCTCAGGACATTGATTGTATCCGTCAATAGTTTTTCCAATTCCAACCACCGGTGAAAGTCGTCTATTCGGTTCGTCTCTTTGAATCTATCTAATCGGGTCAATACAAACAAGAATCAAATCCCTTGCAATATTGTTTGGATCACGACGATGAGCCCGAAGTTCACAACGGCCTATCCTTTTACCCTAGATGGTTCCACCAATTCCATCGCCTATTCTTCAGGAAGAAATTTTCATCGTTGCCCCTGACAGAGCACGACCTTTGACTTGGGTGGAATTAGTGCTGAAAGAAACACCATAAGAACGCAGCATTGGCTCGGCACTATGGTTGCTCCCCTGTGAAGCATAGGATAAGGCTTTCACTCTTTCCTGAGATTTCTGTCTTAACCAAAGAAGCTCTCTAGTTAGTGCTTTGTCAATCGTAAGTACATCAAGGAATGTAGCTCCAAAGGAATGTATGTAGGTTGTTTGGCTCTCGACATTAAAGCATGGCAAGTCTATTAACTTTTCACACTTTCCTCCTTCAATGAAAACAACGGATCTTTGCACTGGCTTTCGCTCAATCCGGTGATCTTGTACTCGTGATTGGATGGATGACTTTTGTCCTCGTGTTCTCAAGGCTTCGTTTTGCGGGATCTATGGCATTCGATTAGCAACGAATCCACGAATATTCAGGAAAGGCCTCTCGAGTGGCTATGAAACTTGAATGGAAACCCCTATAATCAAGGGTACCTCCTCCAATATCCGTGAAGTTGTTCCGATTATCTTAAAAGATTGGCAAACCAATAGGCATCCTCGCTTGTGAGACGCTACCTTAAAATGACAACCATCATCCTCGGTGTTTCTTGAGAGTTTTCAGATTTCCTTTTCGCGCCGTTTGAGTCATCAGGTCTTACACTACCGTTGTTTCTGTTAGATGTAACATCCTCAAATACCATTGTAAACTTATGCTTGTTATTTGGAAGAGCATCAACGATAAATAAACTTTTCTCCCGTCGTAAACAAGGTCCTTTCCACCAATTCATTGTCATAGTTCTCTTGCCCTCCGTCAATTACTTTCCTTCCAACACCCTCGTTGTCTACAGGGTTGCCATCTTCACATGAAAGAGAAACACTGTAATGGTAGAAGCGTCTATCCTACCTTACTTGCCCACTATGAAGTGATTAGTGAGTATAATTACTTTCTACCATGCATTGCCATAAAATGTCATACAATCTTTTCCACATCCGATTTGGTTTTGATCGAACAACATTAGGAAGCATAGGTGGTGAGATTTTAGCATCGCCCATTTGCTCAAATGGATCCATACCCTTCTAAGCGCCTAGGTTCTAACTATATACTGACGACTACATTGTCTTCCACTTTATCAAGGAACCCGTTCTCCATAACCACTTTCGACCTAGAAACCGACCATGAATCGATACCTCTAAAGAAATGAGATGATATGTACGAAAATAAAATACAACGAGTTAGTATCACAAAGTATAAAGCCGTGAAAATGAACAAACACCTACCGGGTGACCACTAAGGTTTGACGTTATTCTACTTAAAGTGGACTCCTAGGGTTCACTACTTGTGGTTTGGTTCTAAAGAGAGGTACCGAACCAGTGATTCCTCAATCCTCACCCATTATAGGCTCATACGGATGAGTTCGGTTCGGGAATACATTTCCCTATGGTTTGCGGAGATGAAAATCTCACGAAGACATAGGTACGGATGTATTCCGAAAGCGATCCACTATCCTGCACGGAGGTGAAGACCTCACGAAGGAGTAGTTTCTCACTTCCACTTAAAGGTGCGACCACAACGGTCATGCAATGCAATGCCGAGATTAAAACATGTAATAAAAGGATTATAATTTTGCAAATCAACTTTTAAATTTCCGACAAAAGACAGAAAATAATCAATTTATGGCTTGACTCTCTAAAAGAAGTCCCCAGTGGAGTCGCCAAGCTGTCGTAACCATTTTTTGGAAAACGACGAAATGGGGTTCGACTTTGGTTTTGAAAATAGGGATAAAACGAGAGTCGCCACCGACCTTTATTTGGTGTGGTTGGATCACCTTTATTTTAATAAAACATTTTTGCTTTACTAAAACAGTGTTTTTTTGGTCTGCGAAGTTTTGAAAATCGGGTTCGGGAGTCGGTTACGCACGAGGAAGGGTTAGCACCCTCGATACGCCCAAAATTGGTACCAAAATGATTAATTAGTGTCTTAATGTCGGAAGTTTGAAAAGATTTTTAAATTCGGATCCTTTTTAAAAAATGTATTAGGATATTTGAGATGTCTTTATTCCGAGAGGGTATGAACATCACATCCAAAGACGTTAGGACACGATATTCAAGCCTTCGTAATCAAAGTTTTCGTGGTTTCTGAAATTTATCAAAAGGATGTTTAGTGATTTAGTCAAACGGAAAATCGCAACCCAGCACGTTAGGGCACTATTCCCCGAATTCCTAAATCAAAACATTGCCTTTATTTTTTTTAAAAAACCTTTAAATGAAAGGTAGCAACTTTGCAAAATACCTCGTATCGGGTCAAATCGAGAGAAGGTTCGAGTCAAAACTAGAGATTTCTTTGATTAGAAAAGATATAAACATCACATCCGATTCGTTAGGGCGCAATGTTTTAATTTCTCGTAATCAAAGTCGTCTTGTGATTTGCAAAACTTGAAAAAGAGATGCCAAGTAATTTAGTTAGACGAAAAATCGTAACTCAAAGACGTTAGGGCACTATTTTCAATTCCTAAACACGAAGCATCACCTTTTATTTTAAAACCTTAAAATGAAATATGATGATTTTCAAAATCACATTTTTTACGTAGTATTAATATAAAATCAAGAAGGATAAATAGATGAATGCAAGAGTACAAATAATAATGTTAAGATAATGATGTCAAGTTATGATAATATTATTTCGATATGAATAATGCATGTATAATAATAATGGATACAAAATAATAATGGATAAAAGAAGGCGTTAAGGCCTTAAGTTCTACCAAACCTTACATAATTGGTACCTCTTTTATCACTCAATTTATTTATAATTAAAAGAAGGCGTTAAGGCCTTAAGTTCTACCAAACCTTACATAATTGGTACCTCTTTTATCACTCAAACATAATTATTGAACGTCAGGGAATGGGTCTTCAAAAACCTCTAAGGCGTCATCTTTCCCAGCGGATTTGGTTCACGGAGGCGTTTTTGGCTACTTGCTGCCTGGTTTAAGCTTTGTTGGGGATTGTATTGTCCTTATCACAAGGTGAGATATCAGTTGCTTATGCTTTGCACATATGAAGACAGACTGATTTTAGCATTACCTTTTGGGAACCAATTACTGGAATCTGTAAAGGTATTGAAGATGGAAGTATCCTATCTAAGATCTTGTTTTGATTTTTGAGTCTTGAATTCATGTCAAAGTTAGGGTTAGATTTGAGGTTAACGATTTTTTTAATCAAAATAATATTTAATGCATTGTCAGTGTATAAATTTTATGTAGACATCTCATCACTGTATAAAATAATATTATTATTTTTATTTTATAAAGTGATGAGATGTATTAATATTATTCATTGATAATATATAAAACACGTACACTAACAATATATTAAATATTATTCTTTTAATCAAGAAAATATATCATTAAAATTTTGTTAAAAAAAATTAAAGAAAAAATAGTGATGACATTTTAACAAATCGAGAAAGAAAAAGAAGGCAATCTTGGGAATCATCAAACTTGATATGCATTCTTCTCATCCTACATCAAATCATTTCTTAAACATCTTGTATTTCAGAAGTTAGTTTGTAAGATGGGGAGTCTAGTAGGTGTATAAGGTACACTAAGATAAGTGAGATAGACACCTTGAAAGGTTTTTAGGGTCGAAGTTATCATTAATAGTAATGATTAATTTTTTGTTGTGGAACTGTGAGACATTGTAAGAGTTTTGACACTTTCTTGATTGATATATGATGAAAAGGAATAGAAAATATTGTTAAATAGAATAGACAAAAATACTAACTTGGAAGACGAAAAAATTTAATCATAATCATTACTTGTTAAAGGAAAGTGGTTGCTCAAATTGGCAAAACTGAATTCTATTTTAAAAGCAAATTTGGTTTAAAAAAGTTTCAATGGCTATGCCCAAATTTGGCTAAATCCATTAGCTAGTGTTTATTTTTTTTATAAAATATTAAAATTTTATAATTAAATTTAAACAAAATAAATTTTATATTATTTAGTTTGATTTTAAACCAAGCATAGTGATATAAAGTAAAATTAATTTATCCAAATCCAATTTAGATCGAATTATGCCCAAAGGATAGAATGAACCATAAATAGTTATATTTGTAAGATTGAAAATCAAACAATAATGTAAGTCACACTCAAATATAAAAGACTTACAATGTAAGGCCTTTGACACAGATTGAGCCTTTACCATTCATTGTTAGACTGTAACTACATAAAGATCTAGACATATTGGATGACACAGATAGCATATTTCCTAAGATATAGTATATGCCTACACAATCAAAGGTTAAGTAGATCTAGAAGAGAATAACACTTGTATTTTCAGAAACAAAAATGATTAGAATTGTGGCCATAAAATCAAGAGACCTCCCCTTCATTTGCAGAAACAACGTTTGTGAAGACCCACTAAGACAATGCAAAGCTTTGGTGAATGGAGTTTAAAGGGGTTTCAGCATTTTGTTTAATGTTGTCATTTCATTGAATATTCGAGTACTTGGTTACTCTTCTCGTACCCACTGTCTCTATACTGAGACCCATCAGATCATAAACTTCTGGTTTATAATGAAGATCCGTACTTCTGATTAAAAGTGTAGCCTTTGTACCCTTAGTTTAATAGGGGCTTAGCAAGAGAGAGATATTACGACATTCCAGATGCAGCTGGAATTTGGGTTTTTGGACCTCAAATAAAAATTAAGAATGCAAATATCTCAATAATATTTTACGGTCTAAAGTTTGATTCTAGAACTTGCAACAGAAGCCACTTGCTTAATAGTTGAATGAATATATAATATCATCTAGCCAAGCAATATAGATGCATATATATATATATATATAAGAGTAAACTTCAAAACCGCCATAGTTGCAAACCTAAAATAAAATATTTACAATTTAGCCACTCATGATATATAATTCGCACGAGTAATTGTAGCTATTAACCATCAAATTCAATTAACTCTCGAATTTGATTAAAGATAGTATTTGTAATGGGTAAAATTTGCCCGGGCCCATATTAAAAAATAAACCAACAGTCCATTAAAAAATGAATTAGTCCAAATCCCAAAAGCCCAATTCTAAACTTAGCCCACTAAACCCAAACTAAAAAAAAAAAAAAAACAAAATCAAAATCAAAACCCCACACATCCGCACTCGACCACGTCGCCACGACTTCCGCCACGTGCGCCCCCACAACACTGGCACTTACAAAACAGAAAGAAATCAATTGTAAAAGGGAGGGCTATAAAAGCCGAAATAAATATATAAATGAGGGGATTTTTACAAATACACTTGTAAAAGAAAAGAAAATAGAAATTTTTTTAACAGTGAACAAGAAAAGCCAAAAGCACAAGGTTCAGTTATTTTTATTTATTTATTTATTTTTCCTTCTCTCCTTTTCGACACTATGATTGTGTATAGTGTATATATAAAAATTTTATATTTTTAAATTATATATATATATATATATATAATACGTTTACAAAAGAAAAGGGAGAAATTTTACCTACTCGGTGGTCGACGCGGCGGCTGACGGTCGGAGGGGTGGCCGAAAATAGGGGGCTTGAGAGAGTTGAGAGAGAGGGTTGAAAGTTTTTTTTTTTTTTTTTTTGAGGAAAAGGAAAAAAATGAAGATTTTAAAAAAAATCTTGACTTTTATAGCCTATTAAAACGACGCCGTTTTGCACTAGGGGTTTAAGGGCCAAAACGACACCGTTTGGCCAGGGTCCGGGCACAATTGACCGGACCCAAAGGGGTCCACGCCTTTTTACCAAAAGGGCTATTTATCGCCCTGATCCCTCCGCTTTTTTTGACTTTTCAAATCAAGTTTTTTTATTTTTGTTTTTGCCTAATAATTTTTCCCCGGTTCAAATTTGGTCCTACTCGAAGTGATGCGTTTGGGAGGGCGGGGTATTTGCCCTTTTGGACCTTCTTTATTATGCGAATGTTGAAATTGGTCCTATTCTTTCGTTTTATTTATAATTTTGCCCCCAATCCTTGGTTTTCAACTCAATTTAGCCCCTATTTCAACTATTTTTGTCATTTTCTTTTAAATTAGTTATTTTGAATATTATTTTTATTATCTTTGATATTATTATACTGCATGTATTATTATTAGTACCCTCCTTATTATTAATAATGTTATTATTACTATTCTTACTATTCTTATTATTTTTGTTATAATTGTTATTACTTCTTACTATTATTATTACTATTGTTTTGTTATTATTAATACTATAGTTTACTTTAAAATATTTTTATTTATATATTCTATTATTATTTTTTACTACTATAATTATTATTTTTATTAATACTATTTTTTCCATTTTTCTTCATTATGATTACTATATTTATTACTATTATTAGTATATTTTATTATTTACGTTATTATTACTATTATTTTCATTATTATTATTTTCTATTTACCACCATTAATTTTGATATTATTACTATTATTTTAATTTTATTACTATTATTTTATTACTAGTGCTATTTTTTACTAGTATTATTATTATTATCTCTATTATTATTAACATTTTTATTGTAAATTTTTTCTTTATTATTATTATTACTACATATTATTACTGTTACTATTATTTTATTATTAATATTATTTTATTCTACTAGTAGTAATAATTACTACTTTTATTATTTTTTATATTATTTTTAGTTTAAATTATTATTATTATTATTATTATTACTATTTATCCTATTTGTTACTATTATTTTTATTATTATTAATATTATTGTTTATTTTAAATTCTTTCTCTTTTATATTTATTATTATCATTCGCATTATTATCGTGTTTACATTATCACTAGTCACTTAGTAGAACCTTTTTTTTTTTTTTTTACGTTTTAACTGATTTTTAATTTTAAAGGTTACATCGACTTTTCTTTTTACCACTTTTTTTTTACCCAAACTCATAAAAAAGGATTTTGAACAAGGCAATGTTTTGTGTTTGGAAGTTCGAGGAATCGTGCCCAATCGTGCTGGGTTTCGATTTTCCGTTCGTCCAAATGACTAAATATCCTTTTAGGATTTTGACCGTATTTTCTTAAATAAGGCAATACTTCATGTTTGAAAATTCGAGGAATCGTGCCCAATCGTGCTGGGTTTCGGTTTTTTTAGTTTGGCCAAATAGTGGAATACCCTTTTAAAATTGCAATGCATAAATTTTGAAATCATGAAATGATCTTGGTATCGAGGGTTGAAACATCGTGTCCTAACGTGTTGGATGTGGTTTTCATCTTTTCGGAACAAGAGAATTTTGATATCCAATTCAAATTATCCAAACATTTTCTAAAGGATTCGTATTTTAAAATCTTTTCCAATTTTCGACATTAGGACATTAATCAATCAGTAAGGTATCAATTTTGGGCGTTGCAAGGGTACTGATCCTTCCTCGTGCGTAACTGACTCCCGGACCTGTTTTCTTAAAATTCGTAGACCAAATGTTTTATAAGGTGACCCAATCACACTTCAAAAAGATTGGTGGCGACTCCATTTTCCTTTTAAAGTCGGCCCGCTTTTACAAACAAAAAATAGTTTCGATGAGTGTTTTTTATTCAATACATTTTTTTTCTCTTTAATCTTTTTTATTATTGTTCTTATTATTATTTTATCTTATTAACTAATGTTTGATTTAAATTTCGATATGAACTAATCACCCAAGTAATTGTAGGTGAATGTGTTGGTTAAAGATTGATATAGATTTATGGCAAGATTAATTATTCAATTTGTTTTTTATAATTAACCTAGGTGATAGATAAGGAATAAATTAAGAGAAAGTAGGGGAGAAGTTGGTTTAATCTTACCCAACTCACTAAGATATACATCAAATGTGAAGCCACCAACTTATGTAACGAGGGGTGAAGAATTTAAGTAATTCCTAAAAACTAGACACCAACTTAAGAGTTTTCTAGATGCCTATAAATTATACAACAACTCAAGTATCATCAATGACCATCTTAACTAGAAAGCCCTAGATCCATCAATAACTCAAATTGGTTAGCAATTCCAACTGAAGATTAACTTCACCGCTACTACTATTCTTAGCATAGCAACTCGATTACTTTATAATTCCTTTTATTTATTTTATTGTTTGATTTTACTTCATTAAACTCATTCTTCCTGTAGCTGCCTTAGATAATTTCATATTAGTAATTAGTATTTTTTAATTATTTAAGTTGTATTTAGTTTAATTATATTTATCATAATTAAGTCCAATCCAATCGCTATGTGACATCAATCCTCCAAATACTTTTAATTCATTAGATTTATTTCATTGTAATTTGTTACTTTGTAATGATCTCGTCGTATACTTATGAGTACGAGAAAATAGAAGCATATTTCGAGCTTTAAAACTAATAATTTATTTTGTTACTATTTTTATTCATCACTTTTTACACCCTAGTTATCACTAACTTTTTATATAAAAATATTTAAGATAAATTTTATTACTAAGTTTTTAAGTCATTTCCATATTGTTTCAAAGTGTTTAAAATGTTTTTAAAGAAAATTAGAGGCTAAGTATTGATATTAAAGGTTTAGGTATCAACACATTGCAAGTCAATAGCCAAAGAACAAACTAGAGAGACATAATATCGATACTTTGCTTTTTATAACCTCTAGTTTTTATAGTCAGTATCGATTAGGTATTGATACCTAAGTTTTAGGGCACTTTTTTTAGCTTGAGATGTTTGTAATGGTTATATTTCATCCCCCAGCACTCCAACCGGCTAGAAAAAGTTCATTCATATAAATACTCTTCAACAACATTTCAAGACACAAAAGAGAGAGATTCAAGCATCAAAATCAAAAGAATCAACTTTACTTCATTTTATTTATTGTCTTGTACATAGTCTCTTAGAGCTTATTGTTAAATATTTTCATAAGTTTCTTTTTATCTTTTATCGAGGCAAATTTGTAAACATCTACCTTCTTAGAGGTTTATTTGTTTACTTCATCCTTTGAATTTTAAAGATTTTATTTTTATTTTTAAAATTATATATTTTTAATATTTTTATGTTTTATTTAAAGTATGAAAAAATTTAAAATTTTCTTTCGAAAGGTAAAGACCAAATTTTTTAAAAAACCTATAATTGTTAAGGACTAAAATTTTGTTTTACCTTTCATGCCATTAACTTTAAAGGTAAAATTAGACGGAGAGACCAAAATTTTAAATAAAAAAAGTATAAAGACTTAATATCTCAAAATTAAAGTATAATGACTAAATTTTAAAGGAGTATAGAAACTTATGATATATTTGAACCGATTTTATCTTATTACTCTACCCTTCCATATTTGTCAAGTTTTTTCTAATATTTAATACATACTTTTTATTATTAAAAAAAAAAAAAAAAAGAGGAGTTTGAGACAAATCCAACTTTGAAGAAGACATAAGAGAGCAAAGCAATGATAGGTAGGTCACTACAGTTGTCATTGTATTTTTTTTTCCATGTGATCACAGTTTATATGAATAATTAATTTGAAGATCTCCTTCAATAATTTTTCTTGGGATATTTTAAATTTTTTATAATTTTAGATAATATTTCATGATTTTTAATAAGCGCGTTCAAAATGAATTTTGTCATATTCAAATGAATATAGATAATTGTTTGTCTAAGTTCATTTGAACGTTTATTTTTAAAAATATATTAACTTTTAGGATTTTTTTTTTTTTTAATATATATAGATGTGTCACCATGTGGCATATCACATGTCAACTTTTCATTGTTTCCATTAACATTCGTTAACAATCAAACCAATTAATAATGATTTCCGTTAACAAAGGAATTTTATTGATTTTTAAAGGCTTAATTGAGTGCACTTTTTCATAAGAGCTTAATTGATTTTTCGGTTTTTACTAAAAGATATTTTAATCATTTCATATGCCCTAAAATTATTATTGTATAAAATATAACGTTTAAAACTTAAATTATATACCGTCTATTTGAAAAGACATAAACTAATTATATCTAAGAACAATTGTTTGTAAATACTTCAATCCTTACCCTTTTTTAAGAATCGGAAAATATAGTTGAAATGCTCCTACTTCGATATTCAATTAAATGAGACGTATTAATTACATTGATTACTAAAAATGTGACAAAGGTTGCTGTGCTTGAAGTGTGGGATGTTTGATTTCAACCTTAGACGGCTTTATTCTTCTAAAAATATACAGGAAATTATGGGCTGAGAAGTCATTCAAGAGCAAAAAAGAAGTTCAATCAATAATGGATCGCATCTTATAAGAGTATGATATATATTGTTTATCTTCTTAGATAAAACATCAGATTTAAGCAAACAAATTAAATAAATATTTATATTTAATTAAAGTATTTGATTTGAAAACAATTAAATAAACAATATTTTGAAAAATCAGAAATGGAATAAGGGAATCGAATTTTACTAGATGTTGAGGCGTATTTTCACAGTTTCCTTAAGACAAATTCGACCGCTTCTATGATACTTGGAGAAACATTGATCGTCTATCTCTTAGGATACAACAATAAAATGATCGCGGCAGTAATACCTCTGCAGTGATTAACGAACAAACATTGCATTCTTCCATCACCAAAACATTTGAAAATTTGGAGAGAAAGGGAAAAAAAAATTTGAGAGAAATAAATTCGTTGTGTGTCTCTCAAGAATTTTACAGTATTCTTTAAGCTTTTATAGGCATTCAATATGAAGGAATTTTAGAAATTTCCATGAATAAAGATATAAATCTGCATTAAAAGAGCCTTTGAATCAATTTAAATAAAATCAAATGAAATTGAAAATGTTTATCCTTTTAAAACAGCGAAAAATTTCATACGCAAAGTAAAATTTCAAGTTTAATTATTTAATAATTTTTAAGTGAGTCATATATATCATATCTCACACTTTGTATTTAATCAATGTGAGATCTAAGCTTTTCTTTTCCTCAACAAATATTCACAAATGGATTACTTTGAGCATCAATTTCTCATTCATCTTTCAACCATTTTGAGCATATGATATACTGTTATAAAGATCTCATGGAGTAGAATATAAAACCATAATTTTATGATTCAACTCTCCATCTTTACCAATCAAGAATATACCTCAAAGTTTTCAAAAATTACAATTTTTCCAACATACTTTACTGACTGAGTAACAACTTTAAAGTTTCAAACTTAAGAGCTCATTCGTTCAAGGTCGCATAAAGTGATCCCAAGAATGGTTCACTTGTTTGAGTTAGAGGATTAAAGTAATTGCAGTTTATCGCTTCTGATGATGTTTTATACTTCTTTTTTCTTTTGATTTTCATAGAATGCTGCACTAGTTTCAATATAAGAGGCTGAAACAACTGATGATGCTTGTTATTTGGAGTTGAAGCAGCTATTGAACGACCAGGCTAACCTGGTTTGACAATTTAAGAATGGTGTTTTATTTTCATGCCTTTTAGTTAGTTGGTAATTATGATGCCATAACACTAAATTTTCTCCAAAAACACTAAATCAATCAAGAGTAATTACAAAGTATCTGTTTAAGGCATAATTTTTACGTGGAAACTCCCTTTATGGGTAAAAATCAAAGTTCATGAAAAAACTTCACTTTTGATCACAATGAGCTTATAATTCTACTTGCCTATCATCAACAGCTGATTTCAAAACACGGGAAAGTTGAGAATTTCGACCAATAGAGACCCACTTTCAAGCCAAAGATCCGCAAGCTACGATAATAGATAACAAATCTAACCATGCAAAAATAACATTCACGAGTCCTCTCTGCAAACAATAATGACATGACATGAAAGACAAAAACATATATAACATCAGCAAGAGGGGGGAGATCTTATATCTTGATGTAATTAGATAATAGTGAAGACTAGTAATTGTTGAATCAGTAAGGAGATTGATTCTTACTCTTTTCTTGCAATAAACTGAGCTTTCATGTGGGAATCAGAATTTACTAATTCAACCAACCAAATTATGTTTTAAGATATATGGTCACATTTAGAACTCTTGGAGAAACAAGTAACTAACCCTCTTCGTAAAGCTTTTAGTCCTTTATTTTGTAGGCCAGAAGAAAGCAAAACCCACATAGAGATTCAATATGCTTGTATTTCCATAAGCAGATTGTAATTGTAAATCTATTGACATTAACATTAGGCATTTTTTTGTACAAGTAAATTTGGAAATACCTGAAAAAGCGACTCTTTTTAATAAGCAATCATCTGCAAAACCTTTATACTCTACTTTTTCGCACCTTTTAATTTCAGCATTTGGAAAGCTTTGAATTGAAATTATCTTTTTCTCAGAGTTTCTCCAAAGAATGAAGATATTCTGGTATACTACCCAACATCACAGGGTAATTCTCAGTAAGGAGCTCACCAATTCTTGGGAATTTCCTAGCTTGCTCATCAACCGCACAAATGTTCCAGTTCTCTCACTTAGGCAGGTCCTCAAAACTGTAGACTCTCCAATGAAGGAAATGCACTCTATTCCTACCCAATTAGCCAACATTGCACCACAATAAAAGGTAATTGTAAGGTCCTTAAGCTTTTTTAGAAGGCTGAAGTCAATCCAATGCCTTTTTCTCGACTTCTTGTGTTCTATTTTCAAAGTTTGCAGTCCATTTTCTAGTTTCCCAAGCCTTGCTTATCATGTAACTTAGCCATCCACGCATCTTGACATTCAACAACATTCTGTAATCCTGAAATACAAAGTTGTCCTTTATTTGATATCTCACAAATCCTTTAGCTCCTTTATTTGATATCCCCTGTTTTTACCCAACACAAAATTGGATAGTTTCTCCGTCTCCCTATCTGCACCAGTGACATCAAGATAACATAGGTTGAGTAGATTTTCCATATTTGAAGATAGCTTCTCAAGGTTGTGACACTTTTTTAATAAACGCTATAAAGGGTATTTATTGACTCAAGCAATCTTTTAATCACGGTTTGAGAAAAATCAAAGTATCGTAAATGTTTTAAATCCCCGATAAAATCAAGCAACACTGTGATATGATACCCTCTTAAAGAAAACATCCTTAACCATCTCAAATGTCACAACAAAGCATATCCTATGATCATTTCATAGTCTCAATGGCAAAAAGGTACGTGAACGTTGCCCTTTAGAAATGCCCACAAACCTTGTGATGCCATCATAACAATTAGCAGTATAAGATCAGTAGCGAGCGTGCTTTGAAATTTGTTGATTACCCTCGATCTTGGAGCATAGTTATCCAGCAACTGATTGGGCCAAATCATTAATAATATCATGCATAACAAATCGAGAATTATCTTTGATAGATATTTGCAAAAGGGGCCTTGACACTAAATCTCTAAAGTACTTGTGACCTACTTCTTCAATGCCTTGTTTATCTTGTGCTTCTTGTTGAAAGCCTTGTGCCCTCCATAACTAGATTAAGTCTTCCTCATTGAATAGCCCTTAAGAAGAATGGAGCAGTACTCAAAACATCGCTTCAAATGCGGAGGAACAGGATGGTAACTCAATTGAAGAACTGGAATTATACCACAATGATGTTCTGGCAGCTTCCATATCTCACTTTCTGCTATATCTTTCCCAGCAAAAAGATCAAGATTTGTGCGCAATAGACCACCAAGGGTTTTGGCAGTCAAAGGAAAACCATTGCATTTTCTCACTATTTCGAAAGCAACTTAAAGTCCCTTACTCCTGACGTACGATCATCAAATGACAAAATTATTGGACAAAATACTTTAGCTAATAAATATAAATATAAATAAATAAATATTTATATTTATATAAAAAAATCAGATTTAAATAAAACAAATTAAATAAATATTTATATTTAAAATATCAGATACATACGAAATACCAATTAAATAAATAAGATTATGAAAATCAGAAATTAAATAAGAGAATCAGGTTTTACTCAATGTTGAGACTTACTTTACAATTTCTTTAAAAACAGATTCTGCAGCTCCTATGGTACTTGGATCAATTTGAATAAAATATAAACAGATTTTATATAATATTTGCTGAGAAAGATAAATTTTGTGTTGGGCTTAAAATATCCGCATGCCCTTTTTGGGCCTAACATTTCAAGTCACTCAGGTTATGGGAGTGCACTCCAACCAAATGAGTTTGAATTTGCACACGAGACAAGATTTTAAACTTAATCATTCAATATTTTTTTAAGTAGGTAATCATATATATACATATCTCACTTGATATTTAACCAATGTGGGATTTAAACTTTTCTTTTCCTCAACAAATATTCACAAGTAGCTTACTTTGAACATCAATTTTTCATTCAACACTCAACCATTTTGAGCATATGATATACCGTTGTAAAGGTCTCATGGAGTAGAATATAAAACCATAATTTTATGATTCAACTCTCCACTTTTAGTGATCAAGAATATGCCTCAAAATTTCCAAAAATTACTTTTTTCCAAAAAAATTTATAAAGAATGAGCATGAAAGGCATCCATTGTCGATGAAACACCAAGATTTCTTGTTGTCACAATAATTTTGCTTTCTCGAGTCCTTGTTAGAAAAGGAGATTGGAAAATGGTCCTGTAGAAACCATTTGCTTTGCTGAAAAACAGGGTCGACTTTATTTAGAAAATGAAAATTAGGAGTCGCCACCGATCCTTTTTCTTTAGGTGTGATCGGATCACCTCATAATTTGATTTATTTAATAAAAGCTTAAATTTCCTAAAACGATGATTTTTGGTTTACGAAATTCAGAAAAAACGAGTTCGGGAGTCGGTTACGCACGAGGAAGGATTAGCACCCTCGTGACGCCCAAAATTGGTGCCTAGTTTATTAATTAACGTCTTAATGTCGAAAATTTGAAAATATTTTAAAATACGATCCTCTTTATTTAAAAGAAAACTTGAATAAATTAAATTGGATGCTAAGACCCTCTTATTTCGAAGAAGTAAAATGTCACGCCTAATGAGTTAGGATACGACATTTCAAATCCTCGAAACAAAGCTTGTCTTTTGACTTTTAAAACTCATGCATTTAAGTTTAAGAAGGATATTCGGTTTTTGGGTCAAATGAAAAATCGGAACCCAGTAAGTTAGAGCATAATTTCTCAAAATTCCAAATACAGAATTTTGCCTTTATTTTTAGAAATCATTACCTCGAGATAACAAAATGTCACATCCAGTGAGTTAGGACACAACATTTTGAATTCCCGAGAATAAGCTTTTATTTAAATTATACGCTTTGATTTAAAAAAGATAATTAATTCTTTAGACTCAATGAGAAAAATCGAAACCCAGTAAGTTAGGGTATGATTTCTTTCGAATCTTAAAATACGGATTATTTGCTTATTTTAAAACAAAATTTAATGTATCTGGTAAAATGTAACGTGATTTTGTAGTAATATGTAAAATAAATTGTACAAGCCCATTTTTACCCGACCGGGCCCGTTTTAAACCCAAATGACCCATTAAACAAACCCAATTACATTAAACCCAAAACTAAAGGCCTAATTACCCTAGCCCATTTCAGAAAATTAAAAAAAAAAAGCAAACAAACAGCAAACCCTAGGTGCGACGCACCTAGGGCATCTGACTTTTGACCCCTGGCCTTCTGACGTCGTCTGCAGCCACCGACCACCGCCTCGTCACATCTCCACCGCCCACACCATTTGCACCTGCATTAAAACACGAAAAGACAGAAAGAAAGACTAATAGCATTGTAAATGGCTATATAAGCCGAATGAAACACCAGTGTAAGGGGTTCTTTTTTTTTTCAATCAATAATAAAAATAGAGATTCAAAAAAAAAAAAAACAGATCTGCAAATACAAAAACAGAGGCAAACATAAAACCAACAAGATCCAAACACCAAAGGACTGATATTTAAACACCAAACAGAGACCAAAAGGTGATTTTTTTTTACTTTTAAATTTTATTTTTACTACAAATCCTTTTATTCGTAAGTATACAAGTATATATATATATATATATATAAACTTGTAAAACATAAAATGTAAAAAAAGGAAAAATATACCTTTTATGAAATTCTCGGTGGTATGGTGGTGATTGACCAGCCTTGTGTGATGGAGGGGGCGATCGGGTGGCCGAAAATCTCACCACCCATGACTGCAGAAAAAATGAAGCAAAAGATTAGTTTTTTTTTTAAACAGGAGAGATGAATTTTTTTTTTTTTTTTGCAAAATTTGGCTTATATAGCCAATCAAAACGACGTCGTCTTGGTCGGCGTCCATAAGCCCCAAAACGACATCGTTTCAAGGGTCCGACCCGATTACCCGACTCGCTCCAGGTAGGATCAGCGTGTTTTTCATAAAAGGGGAATTTATGCGCGCAGTCCCTCCGCTTTTTTTGAGATTTTACAATCAAGCTTTTAATTTTCTATAATTTTGCCACGAAAGTCGCTCTGGTCAACAATCGTGTCCTTGATAAGGTCTTTATGCGTTTTGGAGGGAATGGGTTATTGCCCATTTTAGTCCCCCATGTCATCCGCGCGTTCTGAATAGGTCCCTCCCTTTTATTTTTTATTTCGAATCAGCCCCAAAAGTCCGTTTTTAATTCAATTTTAGGCCCATTTGACTATTTTAACTATTTTATCACTAAATTAATTACTTTTAATGTTATTATTATTATTATTTTATTATTATTAGTTTTATTATTTATTTATTATTATTTTCTTTTACTAGTATTATCCTTATAAACACATTTATTTTTTATTGTTATTACTACCTATTATTATTATTATCATTATTTTAATACCACGATCATCATTTTACTTTCTTATTTGTTTATTTTATGTTTTTTTTTTACTATTATTTTGCATATTATTTTCTATTATTTTTATTACCTTATTATTACCATATCTCTACTATTACTATTATTATATTATAATAGATATTTGCTTATTCTTTTGCATATATTATATTATTTATTTATTAATTACTATTACTATTACCATTTTATCTTTTGTTTTGTTTTTCATTACTATTTATACATTATATATTATTATTAGTATTATTTACATTTTCATTGTCATTGTTCTTTATCATTATTTTTATTATTATACTATTATTATCAAGTATCACTATTATTTCTCATTATCACCATTGTTTTTATTATTATTATTATTATCATTATTATTTCTATATATCTTTTAACCTTATCATTACATTACATTATATCGTATTATTATAATTACATTTATTATTATTATTATTATTATCGTCATTATGTTATTACTATTATTATTTTCTTTATGTCATCATTCCTTGTTTTATTATTATCGTCTTATTATTATCAACATTATTGTTATCTTATTTTCATTATTATTGCTATTACTATTATTTGATATTATCATCATCTTTATTAGTAGTATTTTTACATAAGTTCGTCATCAAACAAGATACATTTCGTAAAATCATCGTATTTCATTTAAAGGTTCTTAAAATAAAGGCAATGTTTTGTATTTAGAAATTCGGGGAATAGTGCCCTAACGTGCTGGGTTGCGATTTTCCGTTTAACTAAATAACTTAACATCCTTTTAACGAAACCTCGTAACTCAAGAGACGACTTTGACTATGAGAGATTCAAAACATCGTGTCCTAACGTGCTGGATGTGATGTTTATATCTTTTCGGGACAAAGAGATCTCGAATTTTGACTCAAACCTCTCCGCTTATTTTCTTAGTTTAACACGGTACTATACACTTTGTAAAATTTCTACATTCCACCCAAAGACTTTTAAATAAGGCAATATTTTGCGTTTAGAAATTCGGGGAATAGTGCCCTAACGTGCTGGGTTGCGATTTTCCATTTGACTAAATAACTAAACATCCTTTTAATTAGTTTCGTAAATCATGAGATAGCTTTGATTACGAAAGTTTAGAATATCATGTCCTAACGTGCTGGATATGATGTTTGTACCCTCTCAGAACAAAGAAATCTCAAATATCCTAATACCTTTTAAAGGATCCGTATTTTAAAACCTTTTCAAAACTTCCGACATTAAGACACTAATTAATCATTTTGGTACCAATTTTGGGCGTATCGAGGGTGCTAACCTTTCTTCGTGCGTAACCGACTCCCAAACTCGTTTTCTAGATTTCGTAGACTAAAATCGTTGTTTTGATAAATCAAACTATTTATTAAAAACAACCGTTTTACGAGGTGACCCGATCACACCTCAACAAAAGGATTGGTGGAACTCCCATTTATTTTCATTTTCAAAAATCAAGTCGAACCCCATTTTGTTTTCCAAAAAAATGGTTACGACAACTTGGCGACTCCGTTGGGGACAAATTTAGTGAGTCAAGCCATAAATTGATTATTTTCTATCTTTTGTCAAAAATTTGAAAGTTCGATTTGAAAATTACGATCATTTTATTGCATGTTGTTTTAATTTCGACATTGCATTGCATGACCGTTGTGGTCGCACCTTTAAGTGGGAGTGAGAAGCTACTCCTTCGTGAGGTTTTCACCTCCGTGCAGGATAGTGGATTGCTTTCGGGATACATCCGTACCTATGTCTTCGTGAGATTTTCATCTCCGTGCAGCCATAGGGAAATGTATTCCCCTAAACTGAACTCGGTCCGTATGAGCCTGTAATGGGTGAGGATCGAGGAATTTTCTGGTTCAGGTACCCCTCTTTAGAACCGAACCTCATATAGTGAGCCCTAAGAACCCACCCTAGGTAGAGCCATGCCAAACCCTAGTGGTCACCGGATTAGGTATTATTATTCTTTGCTTACTGTGTATGAAATACTGACTTGCTTCATTTTTATTTTTGTATGACATATTCATCAAAAAAGGTGTTGATTCACATTCGATTGCTAAATAGATAGCTTGTCATGGAAAGGGGGTTTCTTGATAAAGTGGAGGACAATGCGGCCGTCCAAATATGGGCCGAGATAGTGCAGTAAGAGAAATGTGATAGTCTTACAGAAGGGCACATGTCAGAATTGCGGGACTTCACACGTATCAGCGTAACCCAAAATAATCTTCAGGAGATGAAAGAAATATGGAGTCAACGACGAGATCAAGCAACTATTTTACTGTCATTACGGTGATCTGCCTTATCTGCTCGACATCAAGGTAGACTAGCACTTATTTCGGGCTATAGCCCAATTTTGGAATCCTGCTTATAGTTATTTTACTTTCGAGAAAGCGGACCTGGTGCCTACTATAGAAGAATACACAGCTTTACTCCGTTGCCCAAAAATTCAAACCGACAAAGTTTATGCAAGACACATTAATGTCCCCACATTCCTAAAAAAGCTGATGAATATTACGGGGATGAGCGGCGGTGGCTTACATTTCGGATAAAACAAAAAGGAGATTGTAAGTGCATCTCTTGGAAAAATTTAAGGATTTGATCATAGCGCATCGATGTGAAGAAAAGGGTTGACATTTTTGCCTTGAGCATTTATGGACTGATTATTTTCCCTAAAGCTCTAGGGCATGTAGACGAGGCGATCTCAGACTTATTCGATAGATTAGATAGAAGAGTCACACCCATTCCTGCAATTCTGGCCAAAACTTTTAGGTCCCTAAGCACGTGCCAAAGAGCGGGCGAAGGAAGATTCATCGGTTGTACACAACTCTTACTAGCATGGTTCTATAGTCATTTTTGGAAAGCGAAAAAGGCATCGTGTTGAATCTTCTCGAGGACTATTCCTCGCTAAAATAATTAGTGGCCACGCCAAGACAAAACGATCTTATAGAAGAAAAATGGATGATGATTCTGCAAAACCTACAAGAAGAAGATATAGAATGGAAAGCTCCTTTAATGATTCCTGATGAGATCTTATATCGGTGTGGAGATTTTGATTGGGTTCCTTTCTACTGGGAATATGGGGAGCTGTCGGGTATGCTCATCTTCTCGTGTTGAGACAGTACAGGTCGAGACAGTTTACGCCTGCAACACAAGGTCTAATTCAGTGCGAGTTTGAATATAAATGAGATAATTGTAAAAAAAGAGTTCGTGAAATATTGAGTGCTTAGAATCGGACTCACAGAATGAAAAAGGTCTGCCACTAACCCGATGACAACCCCTGAATATGATCGATGGTGGAGTAAGAGAATCAACGACAACATCCCCACATCAGGCCAAGAAAACGCCCGATCAGTGGAAGAGCACCTGTAGGTAATCCCATCGGATCTCGAAATCATCAAATAGGATTTTGAGAAAAAAAATGTGGAATTAGGGAAAAGGATAAAATAATTAGAGGAAGAGAAAATGTAGCTAGGATTGGATGTTGACATTCAGAAGCTGAAAGCCGAGAAGCTGAGAAAAGGGAAAAATAAGGCTGAGGAAGATTTGGACAGTTTGAAAACAGACTATAAGAAGCTGCGAAGGTCAATGAAAATTGTTGGACTAGGAAAAACGTTAGAGCAATGGCGTCAAGAAATTAGAGAGAAAAAAAATAGAGCCAGTCAATGGGAAAGGAAACTCCGAGATACTCAAGTTCGAGAAGATACTCTGAAAAAAAGTTTGGTAGAAAGTTAGAATGAGAAAGAAGAATTAAAGGCTCGGGTGACAGAATTGGAAAGATCATTGTATCAGTATCGTAGCCGTAACTCTGTAGTCGAATTAAAGGCTAGTCTGAGTAAAATTGAAGAAATAAAAGCAAGAATCGAAGAGCTAGAATCTGCTTTACATGGTTATGAGCTATGGGTGGAGCTTCTTGAAGTCAATGAGGAGCATTGGAAGCAACAACTTCATCGCTCTCAAAGCCAAGTCAGAGACCGGGATTACATTATGGGGGAAGCCGTGGCTCAAGTTCGAGAGGTGGCGGATCACTTACAAACCTTAGCAGTCCGAGCTGATGTACTAAGTTTATTTTATGAATCGAAGCCAGAGCAAGGTCAAGAGTTAGCTGGGCTTCTTGAGGAAGTCAAGGCTTTAAGTATTAGGGCGAGGCCTTATATGTAATCCATTTTATGTGAAGAAACTTATCTTCTAGAAAAGTTATTCTAATGGAAATTGAATCAGAATTAATGCCTTTTTGTTGCATACATTTCGTGCATTAGCATTACATTGCATCATGCGCATTAAATCTCACAAAGGAACCTTAAATTATGACAGTTACCCTGGAACATCGCTACGGTACATGAGGCAAAACAAAAATAATGGATCAAAGAATGAAAAGATTAAAGCAAATGCAAAAGGAAATATAGGAGCAGATGCAAGAACGATTAATCAAGATACAACAGGACATGATAGAACGGATGCAAGAATCTCAGAATAACATGATGAATCAGTTGGCGCAGTTGTTGGCCAATGAACATGAGAAAGGAAAAGACGTTGCTACTAGTTTAGGAATCGATAATGACGACCCTATTTACCCTCTGAGTTTTACTCTACCGAATACCCAAGCGCCACCGGATGTGCATCCCCAAAGGATGCCTGTTACTATCAAGCCATAATATCAGGTTGGTACTGCGATCTACGCTTCCGCTTGACTAGTTCGGTACTAACCTGTGGGAAGGTCTGGCTAACCACTGTGGTTTCGATTTAATGAATGGCGAAATGGACAAGGTAAAAATAGATTTGCCAAGGCAACTTGAGAACCGTTGCAATTGGCTAGAAGAAAAGTTTAAAGAAATAGAAACGACTAACCAACGTTATGGATGGACGCTAAAGACTTAAGTCTAGTCCCGGACTTAGTCCTTCCGCCAAAGTTCAAAACACAGAGTTCGAGAAATATAACGGGACTAGCTGTCCCAAGGCGCACATCACAATGTTCTGCCGACAGATGGCGGGGCACCTTAATAATGACCAGTTGCTGATTCACTATTTTCAAGACAGTTTGGCCGGGTCTACGGCCAAATGGTATAACCAACTTGGTTGTGCCCAAATCAAGACGTGGAAGGACCTGGCACAGGCCTTCATGAAACATTATGGCCATGTGGCTGATATTTCTCCTGATAGATACACACTCCAAAATATGGAGAAAAAGCCGGGCGAAAGTTTTAGACAGTACGCCCAGTGATGGAGAGAGTAGCAATACAAGTTCAGCCACCCCTTTTGGAAAAGGAGACAACCATGCTCTTTATTAATACGTTGAAAGCTCCTTTCATCAATCATATGCTAGGAAGTGCCACTAAAAGCTTTTCAGATATCATGATATCGGGGGAAATGATAGAAAATGCAATCAGATATGGCAAGATAGAAGTGGGAGAAAGTGCTAGAAAGACAATCCCAAAGAAAAGAGAGAACGATGTAAATAACTTAAATAAAGGTTATCCGAAGCCTATTACTGTAAACCAGCTTAGGGCCGTAATCGCTGATCATCAGGGCTCCTCTAGGCAGGAATCTAGTACAAAGTAGAACACGGAAAAAATCCAATTCACGCCAATCCCAGTCACGTACAAGAAAATGTACCAGAACTTATTTGATACACATATTGTTTCCCCATATTACCAAAAACCCCTACAACCCCCATACCCTAAGTGGTATGACACGAACGCACAGTGTGAGTACCACGCAGGGATTGTGGGGCATTCAATAAAACACTGTCTTGCTTTCAAAAAACTGGTAGAAAGACTCATCCAGAAGGGCGTTATAGAAGTAGACGATACCCCCAGCACGGGGCACCCTCTGCCTAATCATGGGGTTAATATGATAGGTGAGAACGTGGGAAGAACAGTTAAAAGGGATGTTGACGAAGTAAAGTTTCCGATGAAACGAGTTGGAAAGAAATGATGAAGAGGGGATTAGCTGTGTCAAGTCCGGTAGGAAAGCATGAAGGAACAAGAAAAGGCTGTGAGTTTCATAACATGGAGGGGCACGAAATCCAGGACTGTATTGAGTTCAGAATTCTGGTACAAAGGCTGATGGACAATAAAGAGTTAGAGTTTTGTGAAAACAATGAAGGCCGAAAAGAAAGAAGCATTTGCGCGTTGGAAGATGAATCAACAATAAAAGCCTCGAAAACTAGCTATCATTTGGTCATCATATCGCGGCCAAAGAATGATGGAGTCGGGATAAAAATAACTCCGAAGATCGTGATTCGTAAATCGACGGTCTTTTCATATGAAGACAACAAAGAGGTTCCCCAGAATTCTAACTACAACCTAACAATTCCTGAAAAAGGGGACTCATCCCGCACTACGAAAGGAAACCAGGAGCCTCCAAAGATTGTGATCAAGAAGACTGCGGTCTTTTCACATGAAGATAACAAAAGGTTCCTGGAACTACAAGCGTAATGTGACAATTCACGGAAAGGAGACTTGTCCACCTTGTAAAGGAAAACCAGAAGTAGGCTGCTATATGCGGAGCGGGAAGCGTTACGACATGATAAACCCACGGATCGAGCTTGCAAAAGAAAACCTTGGTGGGCGAACAAAAGAGAAAGGCGACCAAGCAGAAGCTCCTATAAATGAGCCAATGAAGGAAGGCGAGGCTAGGGAATACTTAAAGTTTTAAAACATAGTGAATACAGCGTCGTGGAGCAGCTGCATAAACAGTCGGCTCGTATATCTGTGCGTGACTTGCTATTAAGCTCGAGCGCACCACAAGCACCGATGAAAGTATTGAACGAAACTTATATTGCTAATGATATCACCGTTAACAAGTTGGATCATCTAATTAGCAATATAAGTGCTGATAACATCATTTTCTTTAATGATGACGAGATTTCATTTGGGAGGTATGGGTTCCATCAAGGCCCTCCACATTACTACGGTGCAAAGGATACACACTACCGGGGTACTAGTCGATAATGGATCGGCGCTCAATGTCTTGCCATTATCGATCTTTGAATCGGTTACCCATTGATAGCTCTCACATGAAGGCCTACTACAATGTGGGCATTCAATGGAACCGAAAGGAAAGTCATGGGAAGGATCGAAGCACCTCTTTTAACCGGCCCAGGTACATATGAAGTGGATTTCATAGTAATGGATATCAGGCCGTCGTATAACTGTTTGTTGGGGAGACCTTGGATACACTCAGCGGGAGCAATCCCCTCATCGTTACACCAAAAATTGAAATTAGTCACAGAAGGTCGTTTGGTAACAATAAATGCTGAAGAAGACATCATCACAATCGTAACCAACGGTGCGCCATATTTAGAAGAAAATGACGAAGCGACTGAATGTTCCTTCCGCTCTTTGGAATTTGTCAATGCAACATTCGTCATCGAGGGAAACAAGATCCCAGTGCCTCAATTATCCAAAACCACAAAAATGGGTTTGCAATTAATGGTCGAAAACCGAGCCGTACTCGGAAAAAGGATGGGGAGGTATCTCCAAGGAGGAATTGAAGTCCCAAGATTGAAAGAAAAAAGAGACCTCTTTGGCTTAGGATTCAAGCCGAACGCAAAGCAAAAGAAGAAAGAGTTAGAAAAGAAGCAAGAAAGAAGGAAAGCGCGTTTGGGTGGAGATGAGATTAAATAGGAACCAATAATAATTCCTCATATTCGTGAGACCTTTATATCAGGAGGGGTTATCCATCCGGGACGAGGAACGCAAAATAAAGAAATCGTGTATGTTAACGCTATATCGAGGGAAAATTGAGGAAAAAATCGAATGGAATCCGTCCTTATGAGCGAGGCGACGTTCTAAACAAGCGGATGCGGAGGAGATTCCTGTAGCTTTTAGAACTCATTTAGAGTAATACTCGGAACACACTTGTTGCTTTAAGTCTAGAAGCAATAAGAGTCCCTTTTGTGAAACATGACTTTGTATAAGGCATCGTTATTTTCAATGAAATGCATCTCCGCCATCTTTTGAGCAAATTTTCTTCTATTTTCATTTCATTCATCATCATTATTCTTTCTTTAGATATTCTTCTAATCATTTCTATTCTTCATTTATGATACCAATAAGCATGCCTAGATTCTGTGGTTCTATGAGCCTTTATTCATCTCCATAACAGTCCCCAAATATCAATGATTTGAGTAACACTATTGATGACTTAGAATGTCCTTTTGAGCAAGATATGGGTGCGGAAGATTTTTAGGATTTTGGAGATGACCAAGGCTGTGACTTATCTCCTAGCTCATTAAGGATGGTAGAACAAGAGGAGAAATAAATCGTACCTCACAAAGAATCAGTGGAAATAGTGAACCTAGGAGACAGACAAGAAAAGAAAGAAGTGAAGATTAGAGCCGGTATCACCGTAGAGACAAGGTGAGACCTCATCGAATTACTTCAAGAATTCAAGGATGTCTTCGCATGGTCATATCAAGACATGCCTGGGTTAAGCACTGATATCGTGGTACACCATTTGCCCATAAAAGAAGAATACAAGCCAGTCTAATAGAAACTTTGGAGGATGAGCCAGACATTTTACTAAAAATAAAAGAGGAGGTCAGGAAGCAATTTGACACAGGTTTCTTGCAAGTGGTTAAATACTCGAATGGGTAGCCAATATCGTCCCGTCCACGAGAAAGATGGGAAAGTATGAATGTGTGTAGACTACTGGGGATCTAAACAAGGCTAGCCGAAAGATAATTTTTGTTACCTCATATCGACACCTTAGTGGATAATACGGCGGGTTATTCATTGTTCTCATTCATGGATGGCTTCTTAGGATACAACCAAATAAAGATGCTTCCTAAAGACATGGATAAAACCACGTTCATAACCATGTGGGGAACCTTTTGCTATAAGGTAATGCCATTTGGGCTGAAGAATGCGGGAGTGACATATCAGAGAGCCATGGTAACCCTATTCCATGACATGATGCACAAAGAAATTGAGGTTTATGTTGACGATATGATCGCCAAGTCTTGAACTGGAAATGAGCATGTCCAAGTCTTAAGGAAATTATTTTTGAGGTTGAGGAAATTCCAGCTAAAGCTTAACCCGGCAAAGTGTACCTTTGGAGCCAGGTCAGGGAAACTGCTAGGATTTATAGTCAGTGAAAAGGGGATTGAGGTTGACCCAGACAAAGTCAAGGCTATACAAGAATTGCCTCTGCCTCGCACACAAAAAGAAGTTTGAGGTTTCTTAGGAAGATTAAATTACATTGCTCGGTTCATTTCACGGTGGTGAGAAATGTGACCCCATATTTCTTAAAAACACAATCCAGTGTGTGGGACGAGGAATGTCGAAGACCTTCGACAAAGTAAAGCAATACCTATCCAATCCTCCAGTATTGACACCGCCTAATCCAGATAAGCCTTTAATCCTCTATTTGACGGTACTTGATAATTCAATAGGATGTGTGCTCAGCCAACACGATGAGTCAAGAAAGAAAGAAAAGGCAATATACTACCTTAGTAAAAAGTTCACTGAGTGTGAAACAAGGTACTCACCAATTGAGAAACTATGTTGTGCCTTGATCTGGAAAACCCAGAGATTGAAGCAGTACATGTTGTATCATACGACCTGGCTCATCTCGAAGCTAGACCCACTGAAATACCTAATGGAGTCAACTATCCGATGGCAAATTTTACTTTTTGAGTTTGACATAATTTATGTAAACCAAAAGGCGGTAAAAGGAAGTGCAATAGCAGATTTTCTGGCCAGTAGAGCTCTGGCAGATTACGAGCCTTTGGAATTCGATTTCCCTAACGAAGACCTAATGTACGTAACAACCACTGAAGAAGGTACCCGAAAGTCGTCCTTGAAGCCCGAACTTGACGGGCATCGAATGCTATGGGCAATGGAATTGGGGCGATTCGGTGTCCCCAAACAGAGATCATTACCCATTCACTTGTAAATTAGATTTTGATTGTACAAATGATATGGCAGAGTATGAAGCTTGCATCATGGGTATCCGTGCCGCTATAGAATGTAAAATTAAGGTGCTGAAAGAATATGGAGACTCTACACTAGTGATCTATCAACTTAAAGGAGAATGAGAGACGAGAGATCCCAAGTTGGTCGAATACAAAAGATTGGTCCAAGAATTGATCAAAGAGTTTAATGACATCACTTTCAGTTATCTACCAAGAGACGAAAATCAGATGGCTGATGCTCTAGCCACATTGGCTTCTATGGTGCGAGCAAACAACAAGGAGGATATGAGGCCTATACAAATGAGCATTTATGAGGCCCCAGCCCATTGCTACAACATGGAAGAAGAGGAGCAAAATGATCACCCGTGGTATCACGATATACTACAATACGTGAAGGATCATAAATACCCCGATCAAGCAACCGAAAATAACAAAAGGACGCTGAGAAGACTAGCTTGTGACTATGTCTTAGACGGAGAGATCCTATACAAAAGAAGAAAGGATCAAGTGCTATTGAGATGTGTGGATGGCACCGAGGCTAAGCAAATCCTAAAAGAAGTCCATGAGGGTTTCTGTGGAACACATGCCAAAGGGTTCGCCATGGCCCGACAAATCATGAGATTCGAGTATTATTGGTCTACCACGGAAAGAGATTGCATTGATTATGCTAAGAAATGTCATAAGTGCCAAATTTATGGGGCAAGATTCATGTATCACCCTCACCTTTACATGTTATGACCTCCCCATGGCCTTTTTCTATGTTGGGCATGGACGTCATTGGACCAATCTCTCCAAAAACTTCTAATGGACATCGGTTCATCTTCGTGGTAATCGATTACTTCACTAAATGGGTGGAGGCCACTTCATATGCTAATGTGACAAAATCAGCAGTCAGCAAGTTCTTAAAAAAGGAAATCATATGTCGATATGGAATGCCTGAGAGGATCATATCTGATAATGCGTTAAACTTGAACAACAGCATGATCGCAGAAGTCTGTAGGCAATTCAAGATCAGACATCACAATTCGTCACCATATCGCCCAAAGATGAACGGTGCAGTAGAAGCAGCTAATAAGAACATCAAGAGGATAGTAGGGAAGATGACTGAGACTTACAAAGATTGGCACGAGAAGTTACCATTTGCCCTTTTCGCCTATCGAACGTCGGTCAGAACCTCCACCGGGCAACTCCTTTCTCATTGGTTTACGAAATGGAGGCAGATTTACCCATCGAAGTTGAAATTTTATCCTTTCGAGTATTGTCTGAACTAAAATTGGATGAAGCAAAATGGATCCAAGTTCGATATGATCAGTTGAATCTGATCGAAGAAAAGAGACTGAAAGCTATCCGTCATGGTCAGATGTACCAAAAGCGAATGATGCGAGCATACAACAAAAAGGTGCGTCCAAGAGAATTCCACGAGGGAGACTTAGTTTTGAAAAAGATACTCCCCATGCAAAAAGATTTCAGAGGGAAATGGATGCCAAATTGGGAAGGACCTTATGTGGTGAAAAAGGCTTTCTCTAGAGGAGCACTGATCTTGGTCGAGATGGATGGAAAAAACATACCCAATCCTATAAATTCGGATTCAGTCAAGAAGTATTATGCTTGAAGAAGGGAAAGGCTAAAGTGAAAACCCGCAAAGGGCACTCTAAGACCTAAAAAAAGGAGAAAAAAAGAATAGCGGAGAGGCTAAAGTGAAAACCCGCAAAGGGCGCTTTGAGACCAAAGGGGTTTTGAGTTAAGAACCCGACAAGGGCAGCTCAAATTCTGACAAGAGGAAGGGTATGTGACGATTTTATTCTCTCAGAATTAGTAAAAAGGAGGAATGTTACACTTCAAAACATCTACAAAGCACTGCAGATCTCCCAACGTCTATTCAGCTCAAAATGATCTTAGAAGGATTCGATTGGTGAAGCTCAATTTGCGATATCTAGGGCACCTACTTTTCTTTTTACCCATTTTTGTATTCCAATAATGTTTACTTTTGTTGATTTAATCCAATTCCATTCTTCATAAATTCCATTGTTATTTTAAATCTTTAAGCTGTTTAAAATTGAAATAACGACCAATGGACCCATAATGCTTCTATAAAAGGAGTCCCACCTATTACTCTGGAAGCCTCTAAACAGCGCAGGAACATGAAACAGGACTGTTGTCTAGAACCACCACACTTAGGGGTTGGAAACGTTCGAGGAAGAGGAGGCTAAAATCATGACTATTTCCCCAGATTCTCTATCATAGATATCAGACGAGATATTGCATCCGTGCCATGACCTTGACGAGCGAACGAGCAATTACGACCCTAAGCTTGTAAAAAGAGATCATTCTCATGACATCCCGCATTCATGTAAATGTCCTCCATAATATCATTTAGTTAGGAGCATTCAATTTTTTACGGTCATTGCATTTTAATCATTATGAAAAATTATCATTCTCATGACATTCTGCATTCATGTAAGTGTCATCCATATCACACGTAGTCAGGAGCATTTGAGTCATTCCGATCATAGCATCCGTATTATTTGGCGTAAACACAAGCATATAAAATTGAGTCTACAGGATATGTCCCCAGAGGACGGTGTAGCAACACTGGTGAAGCCACCATCCTATCGCTACTGACCAGTGGTGGAATAGGTTGAAGACCATGCTATTGCCACTGACCAGCAGTGCAATAAGCTAAAGATTGTCTTATTGCCACTGACCAGCAGTGGAATAGGTTGAAGATTGTCCTATTTCCACTGACCAGCAGTGGAATAGGTTGAAGATTGTCCTATTTCTACTGACCAGTAGTGGAATAGGTTGAAGATTGTCCTATTGCCACTGATCAGCAGTGGAATAGGTTGAAGATTGTCCTATTGCCACTGACCAGCAGTGGAATAGGTTGAAGATTGTCTTACTATTGCCACTGACCAGCAATGGAATAGGTTAAAGATTGTCGTATTGCCACTGACCAGCAGTGGAATAGGTGGAAGATTGTCCTATTACCACTGACCAGCAGTGGAATAGGTTGAAGACCATCGTATATCCCTAACCAGCAGTGGAATAGGTCAAAAATTGTAGATCTTGTCGCCCTGACCAGTAGTGGGGCAAGATCGAAGGCAAATCTTGGCTCCCAACGAGAGGGAACATGATTTAGGCTACCGTCCTATGCCCCGACCAAAGATGGAATAGGTCAAAAATTGTAGATATTGTCGCCCTGACCAATAGTGGGGCAAGATCGAAGGCAAATCTTGGCTCCTTAACCAGTAGGGAACATGATTTAGTCCACCGTCCTAGGTCCTTGACCAGCAGTGGAATAGGTCAAAAATTGTAATTCTTGTCACCCTGACCAATAGTGGGGCAAGATAGAAGGCAAATATTGGCTCCCTGACCAGTAGGGAATATGATTTAAAGCTATAATCCTATTGCCTTGACCAGCAGTGGAACAGGTTGAAGATTGTAGATCCTATTGCCCTAAACAAAAGTGGAACACGATTGTCCTATCTTCCTAACAAGCAGTGGAATAGACTGAAGATCGCAGACCGTATCTCCCTGAAGATGCAATGGAACCATTTAAAATAAACAAATCTCATTCCCTTAAAGTTGCAGCAGAAGAAAATTGAAGCTACAGGTCCTATCTCTGTGAAGTAGCGGTGGAGTGGATCGAAGTGACAAGATGCGGTGGACTGGAATGAGGCTACTTGAAGAAGAGAAGCACCAAAGAAGTCAAGACTCTGCAAGACCGGGCAAAATGAGTCTTTCTTAAAAGTCTTTGCTCCATTAAACAAACCCAATTACATTAAACCCAAAACTAGGCCCAACAATGAGCAAAGAGACCCGGCCTTCTAACGCAGCCTCGTCACATTTCCACCGCCCACACCACTTGCACTGCATTAAAACACGAAAAAGACGAAAGAAAGACTAATAGCAAGCCCATACAAAAACAGAGGCAAACATTTTGATATTTAAACATCAAACAGAGACAGAAAAGGTGATTTTTTTTACTTTTAAATTTTATTTTTTGCTACAAATCCTTTTATTCGTGCAAGTATACAAATATATATATATAAACCATTTTAAATTTCGACCAAATGACCCATTAAACAAACCCAATTACATTAAACCAAAAATAAATCAAACTCCCTCCGCTTTTTTGATAAATCCAATTACTCCCATTTGACTATTTTAACTACTTTATCACTAAATTAATTACTTTTAATGTTATTATTATTATCGTTTTATTATTATTAGTTTTATTATTTATTTAACTCATTTTATTTCATCATTTTACTTTCGTTTCTTTTATGTTTTTTGTTTTACTATTATTCGCATATTATTTTCTATTTTTTATTACCATATTATTAATTGCTATCTTATTTTCATTATTATTGCTATTACTATTATTTGATATTATCATCATCTTTATTAGTAGTATTTTATATACTCTCATCATTAAACAAGACTAAAATCGTTGTTTTGATAAATCACTCAAACCTCTCCGCTTATTTTCTTAGTTTAACACGGTACTATACACTTTGTAAAATTGCTACATTATTAAAAATAACAATGTTTTCGAATAGTGGTGATTTTCCCGATCACACCTCAACAAAAGGATTGGTGGTGACTACCTTTTAAAGGATCCGTATTTTAAAACCTTTTCAAACTTCCGAGCATTAAGACACTAATTTATTTTCATTTTCAAAATCGAAAGTCGAACCGTTGTTTGTTTTCCGAAAATAAAATGGTTCCGTTTACATAAATTCCAAAAAAATGGTTACGACATAAATTACGATGCTTATGCGCATACGGAATAATAAAAATGTTGATCCATGACAATATAAAGAACGAAAGTAAAATAAATGAGCCCAAAATATATGAAAATAATAATAAAGAAAAAGCTAAAATTTAGAACCAAAGAATTAATACTAAACAAATAAATAAACAAGCATAGTGTAACCCAAATTGAAAATTCATAATACTAATGATAATGATGACGACATAAAAAATCAAGTTTTAAAACTATATGGAAGAAAATAAATAAATAAGAAATAAAATGATGAAATAAATAAATGTATTTAAAAAATTCTAAGTAGATAAATCTTAAGGAAATAATAGTAATAATAACAAATTAATTAATAATAATACATGAATAATAATAATATGTTAATAATAATAAATAGTAATAATAAAAATAATGTTAAAAATAATTAATAAAATGGCAACAATAACCAAAAAAAATAAAAATAAAAAAGGACTAAACTGAACTTAAAACCAAAATTTGGGGCTAATCTGTGATGAATATATAAGGGGAAGGATTTATTCGAACACGCGAATAACAAATAAGGACTAAAAGGGAAAAATCCCCACCCTCCAAAACGCTTCACTTTGCACGGGACAAAATTAAAACAGAAGAAAAATTATAGGGTAAAAATTGAAAATGAAAATAAACTATATTAAAAAGATAGAAAATGCGGAAGGACCAAAAGCGCAATAAGACCATTGCTTAAAAAACACGCGGATCCTGAGGGTAATCGGGTCGGGTCTCGTTTCCCCCTAAAATGACGTCGTTTCAGCGTTAAAACGTCTGAGTGAAATGACGCCGTTTCACCACCCTATTGAAAGCCGAAAATGTTAAAAAAAACATTTTAACCAATTTTTCAAAAAAAAGAAAGAAAGGGTCCTTTTTTTGCTCTGCATTCGACCCCGTCCGGCCATGGCTTCGGCCTAGGGTTTCGCCGTGATCTTGTCATAGCCCCGCCGTAAACGATGGCCAGAGATAAAAAAAATCTCCTTTTTTCTTTTCAATCCCTTTTAAAAACATGAATCCCTTGTTCATTTTAGAGTTAAGAGAAGAAAAAAAAAACAAAAGGAGCCCTCGACGCTTTTCAAACCCTCATCGGACCCTTCATGAGTCTGAGGTGTTCTAACGCCGACGACATTCGCCAGTGACAGCGTCGAACGACTCAGGTAAGCCTTTCTTTCCCTTTTCTCTTTATGATGTTTGTATAAAAAAATGAAAAATAAAAACTTGAAGCGAAATAAAAATCACCTTCAACTTTTAATATGTTTCTTTGTATTGATTATGTGTGTAAAAAAATACAATGGTTTTCTTCGGTTTTTATAGCCGAAAATGTAATACAATATTTTTTTCTATTCCATTGTTGTTTATCCTCTTTTGCAGGTACATGGCGCACGGTGGGCAGAGGTACGAAGGCCATACGTGGTGGCGACGTGGAGTGTACAGAGGTATAGAGGCTGTTGCGACGCAAGAGGAAACCCTAGGGTTTCCTAGTTTGGTTGAGAATGCTTAAGTCTTTGGGCCATTTGGGCCTTGTAACTTTGGGTCTATTTTTATAATGGACTTGTTAAAAATTGGACTTTATTTATTGGGTTTTTTTATTTATTTTGGCTTTAATTTGGTTTGGTTTTATTATTCTTAGTTTTTGAATGGACTCGAGCAAATTGGGCTAGTTACAGCTTCCCCTCTTTGCTCGTTGTCGTGTAACGAAAATGGAGCAAAGACTTAAAAGGCCAATTTTGCCCAGCCTTGCTGAGTCTCTACTTGTTTTGGTGCCTTTCTTCTTCGAGTATCTTCATTCCATCCCACTGCATCTTCGGGGCTTAGGAACTAGCGCTTCAATCCAATTCAAGAATATTAGACTTGTAGCGTCAATCTGCTCCACCGTAACTTCAGGGAGATAAGATTTGCTATCTTCAGTCTGCTCCGCTGCAACTTCAGTGAGATAAGGTTTGGTTTTGATAAATTTGATCCGACTTACTGTAACTTCAAAGGTATAGGATTTGTAACTTTAATCTTTTCCACTGCAACTTTAGGGAAATAAGACTTATGGCTTCAATCGCTCCACTGCAACTTCAGGGAGATAAGATTTATGGTTTCAATCTACTCCACTGCAACTTCAGGGAGATAAAATTTGCCATGATAGATTTGATTCGACCTACTACAACTTCAGAGGTTTAGGACTTGTAACTCGTAGCTTAAGTCTGTTCCGCTGCAACTTCCTGGAAATAAGATTTGCTATCTTCAGTCTGCTCTACTGTAACTTCAGAGAGATAAGACTTGCGACTTTAATCTATTCCACTGCAACTTTAGGGAGATAAGATTTGCAATGATCTTCTCTACTGCAACTTCAAATAGATAAGATCTGCGATTATAGCTTTAATTTGTTCCACTACAACTTCAAGGAAATAAGATTCGCTATCTTTAGTATGCTTCACTGCAACTTCAGGGAGATAAGATTTGTAACTTCAACTTGCTCCACTGCAACTTCAGGGAGATAAGATCCGCCATAATTTGCTCTACTGCAACTTAAGAGAGGTAAGATCTGTAATTTATAGCTTCAATATGTTCCACTACAACTTCAGGGAAATAAGATTCGCTATCTTCAGTCTGCTCCATTGCAACTACAGGGAGATAAGACTTGTAACTTCAACCTGCTCCACTACAACTCCAGGGGGATAAGGTTTTCCATAATCTGCTCTACTGCAGCTTCAAAGAGGTAAGATCTGTAATTTATAGCTTCAATCTGTTCCACTGCAACTTTAGGGAAATAAGATTCGCTATCTTCAGTCTGCTCCACTATAACTTTAGGGAGATAAGACTTGTAACTTCAACCGATCCACTGTAACTTTAGGGAGATAAGGTTTGTAACTTCATTGGTTTATTACACGATTCTCTAGGTAACACGACCTCTAAAATTCATTTCATGGGCCTATGTTTGTGGCAAATGATTAGGAAGTCATTATCAGAATGAATCAAATGCTCCTATTTGGATGTGTACGAATGACATTTGCATGAATACAGAATGTCATTTTTGAGCATGATCCCTTTTTAATGCTTAGGTTGTCATTGCTCGTCATTCATCAAGGTTCTATCATTGATATGCTACCGTACCTTCTTGCTTAGCCGGTATCTTTGATAGAAGATCTGAATAAATAGTCATAATTTGGACTATTCCTTCTCAAATGTTTTTAGCTCATGAATTTGGTCAGTTCTGACTAATGGTCCTATTTCAGGTCCTCGTATAATTTAGAAGCTTCCAGAGTAATATGCAAAACTCCTTTTGCTTGAGTATTATTGGTCCAATAATCATTATTTCAATGAAAAATGTTTGAAAAAGATTATCACAATAGACAAGATGAAATTTTATTGGGAGCAAAGCTCGAAAATGAATTAATCAAGATAGCAAATTTTGCTAAGATTCAAAATGAATAAGGTGAAAATAGGTGCCCCAAATATCTCAGCATGAGCTTCTCCGCACAAAACTTCTTGAGGATACTTTGAACTTGATATGTGTTTAGAAGAAGTGGAGTACTTTGTTGATGCCCCAAGATGCAGCATCCTTCCTCCTTGTTAATTCGGAGAAGACAAGGCTACCGCATGCCCCATGTCGACACCATTTTTTTATGTTTTGAAAAATGGGGATCGACTTTAAAAAGAAAATGGAGTCGCCACCAACCCTATTTTGAGGTGTGATCGGATCACCTTGAAATTGATCATTTTAATAAAACTTTGATTTATTAAAACACATTTTGGTCTACAAAAACTCGAGAAAACGGGTCCGGGAGTAGGTTACTTACGAGGAAGGGTTAGCACCCTTGTAGCGCCCAAAATTGGTATCTAATTGATTATTTAATGTCTTAATGTCGAAAATTTAAAAAGATTCTAGATTATGATCCGTTTGCATAAAAAAGATTTGAACGGAATCATGTTGGATGCCAAAACCCTCTTATTTTGAAGAAATAAAATGTCATACTCAGTGGGTTAGGGTACAACAACTTATATTCTCAAAACTGAACTTATTTTTTTTTTTAAAACCGTGTAATAAAGTTTGAAAAGGGTATTCGGTTATTTGGGCTTTATGAAAAATTGGAACCCAGTAAGTTAGGACATAATTTCTCAAAATTCCCAAATATGGAATATTACCTTTGTTTTTTTTAGAAATTCTTACCTCGAGATGATAAAACGTTACATCCAGTGAGTTAGGATGCAATATCTCGAATTCTTAAGAATAAGTTTTTTATTTAAAATTTTTATGCGTTTTGATTAAAAAAGAAAAAGGGTACTTGATTGTTTAGATTTAACGAGAAGAATCGAAACCCAGTGAGTTAGGGCACGATTTTCTCAAAGCTTCCAAACATGAGCATTGCCTTATTTTAAACCTTTGAATAAAATAACTTTGAAACTTAAACGATATTAAACTCAATTTTTTTAAACAAATAAAATGTAATAGAATGATAGTATACAAAGCAAAGTGGCAATACATACACAAAATATTACATTAATGAATCACAAATAATCAATAAGCACAAATTAAGAGAGGTAATACATGTGATAGTAACGAATTCGAGAGATGCAATTTTACAATCATCTATTGGAGAAAACGACACAAAATAGTATATCTAAAAATCCAAAACAACGAAATAACAAAAAATGAAGGTTTAAAAGCGACTATTGTAAATAAAATGTAACATCCTAAAAAATCTAAAACAACGAAATAACAAAAATGAAGGTTTAAAAGCGACTATTGTAAATAAGATGTAATAAATAATACATAACAAAATAATTTCCAAAATGAATAACATAGATTGTCCTCGACGGCAATAATATAAAAGTATTTAAAATAAATATTATGCAAAACGATTTTATAATAAGATAATATGTAAAATGATTTTAAAAAGATGATCGGTAATAGTGAATAAATTATTATTTAAAAAACAACTTAAATTATCATAAACAAAATTTAAATTTACTAATATATATATAAAAATTTGAAATGAATAATATATATATATAAAATGCTATGGACATTATTAGTTTTAGTGATGCCATTTGGTTTGACAAATGCACCATTGCATTATGGACATGATGAACTGAGTCTTTCAAATTTATTTAGAAACAATATAATAAAAACAAAATACAAAATCTTGAAATAAATAATAATAAAACAATTCACAAATAAATAATAAGACAATGGAGACTTGGTTGGGAGATGAATTAGGTGGGTGGCTACTACAAATGGTGGTTCATAAAACTTTGAGACTTCTTTTATAATTTTTAAGTACTATTTTTTTATTGGCGATGTTATAAGGCCTTTTAAATATGGATTTTATTATGTGGATGGATTATTTATGTTTTAGTTTTATTAAGTTGGATTGATTTAGTTTTTCATAAATGATTTTCTATAACTTTCTTATAAAAACAAAAGTTTTTCTTAACTAGAAACTTAGGAAATTCTTTTAAAACTTTTTGATGAAATATTCCAATTAAATAAATCAAGTTTTTATCAATTACTACTTGTTATATATCAAACGACAAACTCTTGTGTTTTTAAACAAGCATTTCAAATAAATCTCGATTTTCTATAAAGTAATGTTCTTAATCGTTTTGAAATTTGATTTCTACATTGTTAAATGTTTTGAATGTTCGTTAAACTTGTGTGGCATGCGAAATCCGGGCTTAATGCATAGGCCGGGTTTGGGTGTTACATAAGATGTAATAAATAATACATAACAAAATAATTTCCAAAATGAATAACATAGAGGCGATAATATAAAAGTATTTAAAATAAATATTATGCAAAATGATTTTATAATAAGATAATATGTAAAATGATTTTAAAATAGTTAATTAAAAACAACTTAAATTATCATAAACAAAATTTAAATTTACTAATATATATATAAAATTTGAAATGAATAATATATATATAAAATGCTAAAAATTTAATAAAATGAAATACAAAATCTTGAAATAAATAATAATAAAACAATTCACAAATAAATAATAAGACAATTTTAGGATAAATAATACATAAAATATTTTAAAATAAATAATGTACAAATAAAAAGAAATTTAAAACAAATAACATACAAAACAATTTAAAAGTGAATAATATATAAAAGACAATTCAAAATAAATAATACAAATAACAATTTAAAATAATGTAATACATGAAGCCATTCAAAATAATAATATATATAAAATAATTGGAATAAATAACATCTAAACAAGCTAAAATAAACAATATCTAATATCAAATCAAAAAAGAAAATAATTAGACAGATTATTATGCAAATAATAAAATAAATTAAACATAGGACCATATTAAACTCAAAATAAAATTAGGGGGCTAAAATCATAATAAATTAAAAGATAAGATCAAAATAGGACTAGAATATAATGCGCTTAAGGAAAGAGGGATCATCGGGGAAATTATCCCCTCTTCCCGAAACGGCGTTGTTTAACGCGGGCTAAAATGGAACAGAAATGAAATCATAGGGGCAAATTCGACAAATAAAAAAACTGAATTAAAACAACTGCAAACGCGGAAGGGCCTCTCACGTAAATAACCCATTTGTTGAAAACGCATGGACCCTCCTTGCGGGTCGGGTCGCACATACGGGCTGAGGTTGAACGACGCCGTTTTGACGATGATGAACTTGGTGCAAAACGGCACTGTTTCATGGCTATATTTAAACCAGTTTTTTTTCAAAAATTTTCATTTCTCATTTCATTTCTTCAAAAACACCAAAAAACCTAAAATCCTTCTCTGCTCTCTCCGATTTTCGGTGGGAGCTCCAGTGAGATTTTGGCCGATGGACCAAAATGCCCCTTTTTCGACCGATTAAACCCCTACAACGCCTTTTTCCCTTTTATACCCAAGAGGGCCTTCGAATATCACAAGAAAGACCGAAAACTTTTCGGCTTCCTTCCTTTCAACGACCGACGAGGTAAGGCTCCTCTCCCTTTTTATTACTTACATATATAGACACAAAAAGAAGGAAAAATGGAAACTTAAAGAAAATCGAGAATCACCTTTGATTCTTTTCTGTTTCTTTGTTATACTGATATCTTTTTTTTTTGAAAATAGTAGCTAAAGAATGTTACAATGGCTTCTCCCATTTTTAAAGGCGAAAATCGAAAAATAACAAAGAAAAATATATTGTTGTCTGCTCTCTGTTTGCTTGTTTTCTTGTGTAGGTGTATGATGCGCAGTCGAGGAGTACGGACGCCGTACGCGCGGACGTGGCAAGCTGGAGGCTCCTGCGACATGCGGCTAGGTCCAGGGTTTCTGCCTGTGTTCTGTGTTTTGTTTTGGGCTAGGGTTTGGGCTTGTAATTGGGTTTTGGGCTAAGAAGACTGTTAATTAATTCATTGGACTATTAAAACTTTAGGCTTATTAATGTTTGTTTTATTTTTTAGGCCGGAAAATTTGGGCTCTTATAACTACCCCTCTTTGATTATTGTCGTGTAACGAGAATAGAGCAAAGACTATAAAAAGGCCAATTTTGCCTGGACCTACCAAGTCTTAACTTCTCTTTGTGCTTCTTTTCTTCAAGTAGCTTCATTCTAATTCACTGCATCCTCAGGGATATAAGAACTGTTGCTTTGATCTCGCTCCAATGTAATTTCAGGGAGAAGAGATTTGTAGCTTCAATCTACTCTGCTATAACTTCAAGGAGATGAAAATTGATCCTCAATGTAATTTCAAGGAGAAGGATTTGTAGCTTCGACCTACTCCACTGAAGTTTTAACGATACAAGAATTCAGGGAGAAGAGATTTGTAGCTTCGATCTTCTCTACTGAAACTTCAAGGAAACGAGGATTTCAAGGAGAAGGGATTTGTAGCTTCGGCCTACTCTGTTGGAACCTCAAAAGGATAAGAATTCAGGGAGAAGAGATTTGTAGCTTCAATCTTCTCTACTAAAACTTTAAGGAAATGAAAACTAGTAATTTCAACTTGTTCCGTTGTATCTTCAAGGAGACGAGGTTGGTGGCTTAAATCTTCTCCGTTGCTTCATGGAAATAAGATTCGTCGTTTTTTATATGCTCCACTACTGCTTAGGGAGACAAAATCTGTAATCTTCAGTCTACTCCACTGTCACTTTAGGGAGATAAGACTAATGGCTTAAATCTACTCCGCTACTTCATGGAGATAAGATTTTCTATTTGATCTTGTTCCACTACTACTAAAGGTGACAAGATCTACAATCTTTGACCTATTTCACTGCTGGTTAGAGAGATAGGACTGGTGGCTTAAATCTGTTCCACTACTTCTTAGGGAGACAAGATTTGTCGTTTGATCTTGTTCCACTACTACTTAGGGTGACAAGATCTACAATCTTCGACCTATTCCACTGCTGGTCAGGGAGATAGGACTAGTGGCTTAAATCTATTCCACTACTTCTTAGGGAGACAAGATTTGCCGTTCGATCTTGCTCCACTACTGCTTAGGGTGACAAGATGTACAATCTTCAACCTATTCCATTGCTGGTTAGGGAGATAGGATTGGTAAATTTACCGATGTTGCTACACCGTCCTCTAGGGACATATCCTATAGACTCGATTTTATATGTTTATGTTTATACCAAATGATTATAATGCAATGATCAGAATGAATCTAATACTCCTATCTAAATGTATTATGGACGACATTTGCATGAATGCAAAATGTCATGAGAATGGTTTTTTTACAATGATTAAGATGCAATGATCAGAATGAGTCGAATGCTCCTAACTAAATGATATTATGGATGACATTTGCAGAATGTCATGAGAATGATTAGGATGCATGATCGAAATGAATCAAATGCCCCTAACTAAATGTGTTTTGCATGAATGCAGAATTTCGTGAGAATGATCCCCTTTTAAATGCTTAGGGTTGTCATTGCTCGTTGTTTATTAAGGCTTTATCACTGACGTATTATGCCGCCATCTTATTTGGCTGGTATTCTCGACAGAAAACTTGAGAAAACGATTATATCTTGCTCAACAGATATGCCCCACTGTAACTTTAGGGTTGATCTCATTTTGACTTAGGGGTATAGGATCTAAATCTTTTCCAATCCATCCCACTGCAACTCAAGGGTATATAATTTGTTTCATCTTCAATCCAACATGCTATAAATCAGGGGTATAGGATCTGTAACTTGTTCCTTCAACTGAACATTCCCCGGGTAACCTAACCAAATGTGTATGCATGATATTTGCATGGATGCTGAATATCATTTTCCTTGAGAATAATTCCCATTTTACACGTGGGTTAACTTTGCCCATTTTTATCAAGATTGTATTACTGACGTAATATCTTGTCATTTTTTTCAATCACCAATTTTGAAAAAAATCCGTAGGATAGTCTTAGTTCAAACTCGTCCTCCACCAATATTTTCATCCCTTAAACCTAGTGAGTTTTAATCAAAAGTCATGTTCTAGGTTCTCGTATTATTTAGAAGTTTCCAGAGTAATATGCGAAACCCCTTTTATGAAAGTATTATTAGTCCACTAATCGTTATTTCAATGCAAAATGCTTGAAAAAGATCATAACAATGGACAAGGAGGAAATTAATTAAGAGCATAACTTGAAACAAATAAGTTAAGCAAAAATAACAAATGCAATCAAGAAGGAATTTTATTGGTAGTGTATTTTAAAATGAATAAAACAATTAAAAATAGCAAATTAAGAATGGGTAAAATGGAAACTAGGTGCCCCAGATATCGCAACCTGAGCTTCTCTGTTCAAACTTATTGAGGACCATTTTAAGCTTAATATGTTGTTTAGGGGATCCGGAGTACTTTGTCGATGCCCAAGACGTAACATACTTCCTTATTGATAGTTCAAGTATAGCAAGACTACTATATGCCTCACTTTCAATCAAATTTTGAGCTGCCCTTTTCGGGTTTCAACTCAAATCCCTTTGGTCTCAAAGTGCCTTTTGAGGGTTTTCGCCTTGGCCTCTCCTTTTTTTTTCTCTTTTTTGATTGAAATTTTTTTATATTTTTATTTCTTTTTTTAAGGTCTCAAAGTGCCCTTTGTGGGTTTTCACCTTGGCCTCTCCTTCCTGAATTCATCGGCTTGAGCATGTCCTTACCATCCATCTTGGTCAAAGCTAATGATCTTCCAGAACAAGCCTTCTTCACCACATAAGGTTTTCCAAATTTGGCATTTACTTTCCTCTGGAGTCCTTTTGTATGAGATGAATCATTCTTAATGTCAGGTCCTCATCATGAAATTCTCTTGGGTGAACCTTTTTGTCATAAGCCCGTATCATCCGTTTTTGGTACATTCGACCATGATGAATACTTTCAATCAAGCTTATTGGAGACATTCTGCTTCATCCAATTCTTAATTCAATCAAAGCTTAGAGAAAAAGAATCTTAACTTCCAAAAATTGCTTCCTTTTCATAAACCAATGAGGAAGATGTTGCCTCGATGAAGGTCCTGGCCAACGTTCAAGAAGCATAGAGGGTAAATGGTAACTTCTCTATGTCAACCTTTACAAATTTCAGTCATTTTTCAAAATTTTTGAATGGTTTTCATCTGCCTTTGCTACACTGATATGGTTCTAATCTTTGAACAGACTGTAAATCTTTGACATTGTGCAATTATGTTAGGCATGTTCCCTTCTGGCATTCTTTATTGCCACTTTTTTTAATTTGCATTTGAACTTAAATTTGAATTTGAATTTGAACTTGAATCTGAATTTGGATTTGGATTTGGATTTGTATTTGAATTTGAATTTCAATTTGATGGCTGCTGCCTTTGTAACTTTGGCATATGAAGCAACCTTCACCATCTTTGTGCAGTAATTGACAACCACGAAGGTAAATTGGAGTCACTAGATGTTTTTGACAAGATTGGCCCGATAACATCTATGCCCCACATATAGAAAAATAGAAGAGCCACATAAGTCTTGTCTTCCTCAATTTGGCATTTACTGCGTAATTGATGTAATTTCCCTTTCTTGGTAAACCAGTAGCCCGAACCCCTTGATTAGCGTGGCCATTGTAGAACCATTAATATGGGTTCTTTAAACACCTTCATGGATCTCTTCTAAGATTTTCCCAACCTTAACAGTATACCCATGTTTTAGCAACCTGGCGTACATTGATATAGTCGTGCGAAAACATCTTTGAATTCTTGAAAATAGCTCAATGATGTCTCACCTTATTTCTGTGATGAGCTAGGCTTCGATCTTTACCCCTTTCCTAAGCTCGCAACATCCACTAACCCTTTGTAAGGTAGAGTCTATTTTCATCTTGTTCTACCATCCTTAACAAATCAAAAGATAGGCTACAATCCTGTCATCTTCAAAGTCCTTAGATCCCTTAGACCCATATCTCATTTAAAAAGAGAGTCAGTAACAACGTCGCTCATGTTGTTGATATCTGGGTACCTAGGTACAAAGGAAAAAAATACAAAGAATAAATGATTCTAAGGATGATTATTTGCATGGTATGGTCATGAATAAAAAATGAAAGAATATTCTAAAAAAAAGAATGTATAGTAAGAAATGGAAATAATGAAAAATATTTGCTTAAAAAGATGCATTTTATTGAAATAAAAATTCTAGACACAAGCCCATTTCACAAAAAAAATTCTTATTGCCTTTAGGATTAAAGCAACAAGCATGTTTTGAATATTACTCTAAATTAGCTCTAAAAATACAAGGATCTCTTCCACAGTCGCATTGTTTAAAATCTTCCCAGATATGTAAGGGCTTGGAAACTTTTATTCCCGATTCCCTCTTCGGATATGTCATTAATGTTCAGACTCCCTAGTAAGCCTCTTACTTCTTCAATGAATCGCAACTCTTCTGCCTCCACTTTCAACTATCATATTCACTGCTTCGTCCGAGTGATTAGGTTCAGAGGAATCATCGACTTTCACAATTCCCCTTTCAATGAGCCTTTAGGCCAACTTTTTAAATGTAATGCAGTTTTCAATTGAATGCCCCGTTATTCCCGCGTGGTACTCACATTGGGCATTCTCATTATACCATTTTGGGTATTCCGAGTAGAACGGAGACACTACATGCACATCAAAAAGATTTAGACACAGCTCTTTATATGTTATCCGGATGGGTGTGAACTGGAACCTTTCTGTATTTGGCCTCAAGTTGGATTCTTGCATTAAAGAGCCTTGATAGCTATTGATTTCAGTTATTGGCTGGCCTACGGTGACTGATTTGAAACGCGTGCTCAGGATATTTTCTTCATTTTCCTTATTTCTCAAAGTTAATCTTTTGGTGCTTTCTCTCACATCTATCTTTTCACTTCTTATAGAATTCTCAATTATCTCGCTGGACATTACCATATCTGAAAAGCTCACAGTGGCACTTCCTAACATATAGTTAATGAACGGGGCCTTCAAAGTATTAATGAAGAGTATCGTGGTTTCTTTTTCCAGTAGAGGTGGCTGGACTTGTATAGCGGCTTCCCTCCATCTTTGGGCATACTATCAAAAACTCTCATTTATTCTCTTCTCCATATTCTGCAACGTAATTCTATCGGGGGTCATATCCGTTACATGGCTATACTGCTTCATGAAAGCTTGAGCTAAATCTCTCCATGAACTAATCCTGGTACGACTCAATTGGTTATACCATTTGGATGCTGCCCCAGTTAGACTGTCTTGGAAGCAGTGGATCAGTAATTGATCATTGTTGACGTACCCAGTCATACGTCTGTAGAACATAGTGATATGAGCTTTAGGACAACTATTTCCGTTGTATTTCTCAAACTATGGCATTTTGAACCTGTGGGGAAGTATTAGGTCCGGAACTAAGCTTAGATCCTTAGCATCAATTCCTCTATAATTATCAGCACTTTCCATTGCCCTGAATTTTTCTTCCAGCCATTTATAGCGATCCTCTAACTGCTTTTGTGATTCTGTCCTTGCTCTTTCTCTTTTTGTTATATTATCTATATCGGGAACAACAAGGTTGGCAGGATTACCCTCTGGGGTAGAGCCTGATTCAATTTGGGAATTAACCGGTATCAAAGCACCCTCCTGAAACTGTTGAGGTACGGACGCTCATCGAGGATACACTTCAGGATGGGTTGGGGTAAAACCAGGAGGATAAAGTGGTTCCTCATGATCTTCTTCGGTGTTAACCATGGGGGTCTTTCCTTTGTCTATTCCTCCCACCAGTAATTGAGACAATTGAGCCATCATGTTTCTTTCGGACTCCATCATTTGATCCATCATCTCCTACTGAATCTTAGCTAGCTGCTCTTGCATCTGTGCTTGCATTTGTTCTTGCATATCTTTTGCATTTGCTCCAATTCTTCTAGTCTTTTGTCCATTGACTTGGTCTTTTTTCTTGTGCCGTAGGGATGCGTATTTGGTAAGGTTTTGTCGATTTCTAGGTTGCTGAAATAATTTTTAATTAATTAGAGTCTTTCTACAAATTTTAATGCATATGATGTGATGTAATGCAAATGCATGAAATGCAATTCAAATGCATGAAATGCAATGCAAATGCATGAAATGTAATGCAAATGCATGAAATGCAATTCAAATGCATGGAATGAATGTAAAAAGAAAGAGAGGCATTGATTTTGAATTCAATTCCATTAGAAGAACTTTTCTAGAAAATAAATTCCTTTACATAAAACGGATTACATATGCGGCTTTGTCCTCATAGTCCAGGTGAAGACACCAATCTTTTTCTTTGTATCTAGATGTTATGGTCGTGTCCCATGAACTTTCTCAATAGATGCATCTTCTAGCTCCTTGTTGCTTGATTCAGGCCGTGACTCTTCACTCACTTATCTTCCGCGATGCTCACAAGATTCTTTAAGAAAATTGAGACGTGATGACTCTCGAATAATCCTTGTTGGCTTGAATCCCTGGGCAACGAGGCAAAGTCATATACTATCAATCTTTTCTCGTTATGTTTACTTGGACTATATTTGGACGAACATATTATAACCCACTTTATCAAGAAATCCATTTTCCTATGACAAACTCTTCTATTTAGCAATCGAATATGAATCAATACCTCCTTTATATGATGATGTAATGTAGCCATAAATAAAATAAAACACGTTAGTATCGTATACAGATGGTAAAAATCAAATCAAACAGAAAATAGTAAACACCTATCCAGGTGACTGCTAGGGTTCAACATAGTTCTACCTAAAGTGGGCTCCTAGGGTTCACTATATGTGGTTTGGTTCTAAAGAGAGGTACCGAACTAGTAGATTCCTCGATCCTCAGCCATTTTAGGCTCATACGGACTGAGTTCAGTTTATGGGAATACATTTCCCTATGGCTGCACGGAGATGAAAATCTCACGAAGACATAGGTACGGATGTATCCCGAAAGCGATCCACTATCCTGCACGGAGATGAAAACCTCACGAAGGAGTAGTTTCTCACTCCCACTTAAAAGGGTGTGACCCAGCAGTCATGCAATATAATGCAAAAGTATTCTACAAGACTCAAACCACAGCAATCAAATGAGATGGCACAAGCACATGCAATAAAGGGATCATAATTTTTCAAATCAAATTTTCACTTTTTGACAAAAGGACAACAAATATTCAATTTACGGCTTGACTCTCAAACAAGTCCCCAGTGGAATCGTCAAGCTGTCGAAACCATATTTTATGTTTTGGAAAATAGGATCGACTTTAAAAAGAAAATGAAGTCGCCACCAACCCTATTTTGAGGTGTGATCGGATCACCTTGAAATTGATCATTTTAATAAAACTTTGATTTATTACAACATATTTTGGTCTACAAAAACTCGAGAAAACGGGTTCGGGAGTCGATTACTTACGAGGAAGGGTTAGCACCCTCGTAATGCCCAAAATTGGTGCCTAATTGATTATTTAATGTCTTAATGTTGAAAATTTGAAAAGATTCTAGATTACGATCCGTTTGCTTAAAAAACATTTGAATGGAATCACGTTGGATGCCAAAACCCTCTTATTTTGAAGAAATAAAATGTCATACTCAGTGAGTTAGGGTACAACAACTTCTATTCTCGAAACTGAACTTATCTTTTGATTTTTAAAACCTATGTAATAAAGTTTGAAAAGGGTATTCGGTTATTTGGGCTTTATGAAAAATTGGAACCTAGTAAGTTAGGGCACAATTTCTCAAAATTCCTGAATACGGAATATTGCCTTTGTTTTTTTAGAAATTCTTACCTCGAGATGATAAAACGTCATATCCACTGAGTTAGGACGCAACATCTCGAATTCTCGAGAATAAGTTTTTTATTTAAAATTTTTAAGCATTTTGATTAGAAAAGAAAAAGGGTACTTGATTGTTTAGATTTAACGAGAAGAATCGGAACCCAGTGAGTTAGGGCACGATTTTCTCGAAGCTTCCAAACATGAGCATTGCCTTATTTTAAACCTTTGAATAAAATAAATTTGAAACTTAAACGATATTAAACTCAATTTTTTAAACAAATAAAACGTAATGGAATGATAGTGTACAAAGCAAAGTGGCAATACGTACACAAAATATTACATTAATGAATCACAAATAATCAATAAGCACAAATTAAGAGTGTAACACCCTTAACCCGTATCCGTCTCAGATTAGCGTTACAAGGCATTATTAGACATAATATAGTTCACCCACATATTCCTTACATTTCATAACTCAAAATCTAATCACTTTAATATCTGAAACTTTAACAATATCAAACCTTTAAGTAAAAGAACATAACTTTCATAATCAAACCATACTTCAGCATCTATCAATCCATATTGTTATAAACCTCAGCACGAATACAAATTTAAACAACAAATGATCCACAGTTTACTATTAAATTTTCACCCATTTAAACGATATTAGTGATATAAAACATAACCAAACTAACTTTAATGGCCAATTTACCATTTGCATATTTTCCTAAAATCAAAACCATATCTAAACATAGTTACTGAATTCCAAACCAACTTATTTCTTTAATCATTCCTTGATTATAACAATTCACATGATATTCGCAATAATTTAAGATAGATTAACTACATTGCATAGTAACCATACATGTATATACACACACTTATTCAATCATCATCTCGAAATTTAATATCTCGAAATTTAATAACTTCTTCTTTTAATGCAAATATATGCGCATACGACCACAATGATTTGAACCATTTCAATATAACAAATAACCATAATATAGCATAGTTAACACATACTAATTCAACCAAATCCATTATTAGTATTTATTTATATAATTACACCACTATGGCCAAACCACCTTTTAGATAAACGTCCATTATCTATATTCACAAACTGAATTAATGCATGACTAAAGAATCATTATCATGGCATTATTAACGATACACAACTAAAACTTATCCATCAGCTAAATATTAACTACTGCACACATAAGAATGACCAAAATTATTTAGACATCTAATATTAACCTTAAGAACAAGCCATACACAATCAAAACCATATTCCTCATCTATCTTCACATTTAGGTCGGTTATAAAAAAATCTACCTCATATAATAAGCTATAAGATGTATTTTTAAGATGAGTTAAATACTTTAATATAAATCAACCATATTACTAGCACAAGTATAATTACACTATGAAATACTATATTATGGTGTATAAATACCATGGCCGAAAACATTAAGGACCACAAAACCATAATTTATCTATTTTCGCATGGCTATATACATTAACAAAATATTATATAAGTATTTAACTAGCCTATACATGCTTTAAGTTCAAAAATCCAAACTTTAAAAATACCAAAGTAGGTTGATAGTGTGAATGACTTCGTTGACGATCCCTTGAGCTCGTAGCTTGATCAAAATCTATAAAATCGAACAACAATCACACAGAGTAAGCTAACTTAGCCTAGTAAGCTTTAAGCAAAAATATAATCATTTAATCAAACAATTAAACATTATTAACCAAATCCTTTGATAGCCTTAATATAATTTCAGTAGCACAATTATGCCATCATCCTTACAAAGTAATTTAATTATCACTTATCAATTCCATATAATCGATATGTTTTCGTATACAATGATTGAATAAATACCAAGTGCAAACTTACCACTTATAATGAATATACACATATAATAATATCCTTTAATCTTCATATGTATACCATTATAAAATCTATATAATATCATTTCATCCACACCTATAAGGCCGAATATACAAAAGCACATTGTTAATTCACTAGTTCAATATACATTACATGTATATTTACCCTTTAATGAATCTACATGACACATTCATGTTCACATTCAAATCAACTTTCAATATAGCATACACATCATTTATAAGGCGGATACCATTAATAGAATTTTTTTACGAATATGCCTCAATTATAACTCAACCAGCAGTATCAATCATAATATACTAACTTACCTTATCCGTACAACCAATAAGCTTTGTGTACCGAACAACTAGCTCAATTATTGTACTCAAAATTCCACATCTATAATGATCCATTGAAACACATACATATGAATAATCACTGGCATAAAGCTTGCTAGGCATAAAGCCTAGCTCAATTATTGTACTCAAAATTCCACATCTATAATGATCCATTGAAACACATACATATGAATAATCACCGGCATAAAGCCTGAAACACACGCACCGACACTAAGCCTGCTAGACCCAAGGTCTGATATTTAATCACCGGCATTAAGCCTGCTAGGCAATAAGCCCGATATACTTCACCGGCACAAGGCCTGCTAGGCATTAAGCCCGATACACTTCACCGGCACAAGGCCTGCTAGGCAATAAGCCCGATATACTTCACCGGCACAAGGCCTGCTAGGCAATAAGCCCGATACATTGAAATTATTCATTCATCTCATACACATTACATATTACTAATATCACATATATCACGTATAATTCATATCACTGTAACATATCAAACTCAATTCAATATAACTATATTTCATTATTAAATCACTTACCACATTCGGCTTTGGCCAAATCCACATTTATTATCTCATAATTCAGCATGTAATCAAGGTTATAACAGATATTAACAGCATTAAATTGCTTAAAGACTTACCTCGGGTATCGTCGTACGTCAAGAACCATCTATTTATTAACCTTCGCCTTTCCCCGATCCAAGTCTGTTTTTCTTTGTTCTTCATCTAAACATATTAAATTTAAGCTCATTCAAATATATTTCATTTCAATTTAATCCAAAAACACCTAAATGGGAAAATTACCATTTTCCCCTAATGTTTCACATTTTTACAAATTAGTCCTATTTGCACAAAACACAAAATATGCAAAATCTCCCAACAATATAGCTAGGCCGAATCTTCCACATAGCCATATAATTCCTTGCATTTCATTTATTTTGCATTTTAACCCCTCAAAAATTTATTTTCTCAATTTAGCCCTATTTACTCAAAATCACCAAAAATCTCAATACAAAACATATTAATCTATCATATATCTTTCATAATTCATCAACTACCATCATAAAACTCATGAACTCATCAATGGAACATTTCAAAATATTCATATGGGTCATGAAGTATGAAACACCCCAAACCCGGCCCACGAGCCTTGGCCGAATCTGGTATGTTCCCTGGTGAAAACCGTTTCAAATTCTTTTGTACTTAGGAAAAACTTGAGCGTTTTGAAGGAAAGTTTGTTTTGGGTTGGGCTTGAGTTGAAAACAAGTTTATTTTGTTATTAAAATCCTTTACTTTAGGTGACAAAACATTTAGGCTTTGTTTAAAAATAAATTTACTTAATCTTTTAATAAATAAAGGTTTGCAAGCTTAATAAATAAAAACAGAATAAAATAGTTCTACTAAGGCCTTATTACATCAAATAATTCCCAAAATTTAAATTCTAAATACTTAAAGTAAAATAGTCCAAATAAAAGAAAACTGAACTTCACATGGCCTCCACTAAGCATCTGCCGGCCCGGTCCATCACTGGTCGTCACCTGAAAAGTAATCCCACAACGGGGTGAGTCAAACAGACTCAATGTGTACACAAACACTAAGTCTTAACAAATTCAGGCATAACAAATCATATTCATACGAATCATAATTTCACATTTAATGATTCAAGATAATGATGCAATCCCGAACCCAAACCTATATGCCATCCGCTACACTCCACCGTACCATCCTTGCACACCGTGGGGACTACTAAGTCAACCCTCCATCCGCTACACACCATCGAAGGATCCATCGCAATGACGTGCTCATCGCCCATATAAAATTTGTGGCATAGCCACCAGATAATTATGTCATGAGACACCACATTCGAGATAATGTAACCGGTTACCACATTCGGATAATGTGACCAAGTCACCACATTCGGATAATGTGACCAAGTCACCACATTCGGATAGTGAGACCAAGTCATCACATTCACTTCCCCTTTCTCAAATAACCCGGATGCCCCATATTATTCATATCATGCATATCATACTTAAATTCACATTCATGTCACTTTTCACATGTTAAGTATAACATATTTCGTAATCCTAGTAGGAGTAGGAAAACGTACCTGAGTACTTTGTACCATAACATGGTACTTTAGCCACATTCTTACACTTTCATATTAACACATATATCAAGTTTAAGCCATAAATCTATTAAGATTAGTGTGGGGTACACACGGTACCTTAACCATGTTTTTCACATTCTTAATAACATATTTAATTTAAAACATAGCCATGAACGTATTAAAACTTAGGGTAGGGTACACACCTGATTCGCTTAACGATTTCGCTTAAAATCCCGAAATTCGATCTACTACCTTAGATTTTTAATGCCTACATTCGGCCAACATGGTAATATTTAGCAAAGGCCTATTCGGCCATAAAACCAAATCCTAGTAGGATTTGTGTACTTACCTTAATGCCGATTGAATTAAAAATCAAATCCCGAAAATTTGTATTCTTCTCCTTTGAAATCGGCTAATCACTAGATCCTTTGAATCGGTTAGTTTTCAGCTTAAAACACATAATAATAGATCTACTACAAAAGTAGGGTCTTGGCCGAATATTCATAGTCACTTACCTTAAGGATCTTAAATCCGAAATTCACTGAATAACTAGGGAACACATGGCCTATGGTGTACCTTCGGAAAAGAACTTCTCCTTCCATGATTCTACTAAGATTAATAATCGAAATTAGTCCCTAAATTTCGATAAGTCTAAAATATAAAAGAATGGAAACTAAACTTGGATCTTACCTTTATTTGAAGGAATCGATTGCACCTTCACTTCAACCTTGAGAGATTAGGCTATGGCTAAATGATGCTCTCACAACTTTCGGCTTTTGGAGGATTAGAAAGAAAAGAGAAGGAAGAATAAAAGCTGTAGGAATTTCAGAGAGAAGAGAATCGCTTAAGAAATTGCAAAGGAAGAGTGAATGAATGAATGAATGGCCTTCTTTCCTTTTATAGCCAGAAATTATTAGGCTAGAGTCCCCTACTTGGCCACCACTCTTCCTATGTCATAATTATCACTTTATCAAAAGAATTAATCCAACAATTATCTCCTAATTAGTCAAATTCTAAAGGAAATAAAACTCCTCTTTTAAGAGCCCACATGCCGTCCACCTCTCGCTTCTTTGTAGCAAAATAAAACTTCTTTTATTTGCTTCCTAAGTGACTCAATCCACAGCCCAAATACACTTGCATGTGGCGCCATTTCAGAGGCCCTAAGTGGCATCTCCAAGACACTTTTCCAAGCCCAATTGTGTGTCAAATTTCACATACTTTTTCTCTTAAGGCCACCTTGCCTTAATTTCCTCTTTTAAACTTTAAAACTCGACATTTCTAAGTCATTTCTAAGTTTCCAAAATTTTCGCTTGGCTCTTTAAACTTGACATTTCCTAGGTTTCCAAAATGTTCACTTTCCTCTTCTAACTTAGGTTTCCAAAATATTCACTTTCCTATTTTACTTAGGTTTCCAAAATGTTCATTTTCCTATTTTACTTAGGTTTCCAAAATGTTAACTTTTCTCTTTTTGAAACTTAACATTTCTAAATCATTTCCAAGTTTCCTTACATTTCCTTACATTTCCTTACATTTCCTTACATTTCCTTTCATTTCCTTACATTTCCTTTCATTTCCTTTCATTTCCTTACATTTCCTTATATTTCCTTACATTTCCTTACATTTCCTTACATTTCCTTACATTTCCATACATTTCCATACATTTCCTTACATTTCCTTACATTTCCATACATTTCCATACATTTCCTTACATTTCCATATATTTCCATACATTTCCTTACATTTCCATACATTTCCATACATTTCCATACATTTCCTTACATTTCCAAGGTTCTAAAAATGCACACCACACATCCATATCATAGTAAACATGCTATTTCATTAGATTAAGCAAAAATGCACACAATGGGATTCGAACCTCTTTCCTCAAAGTACTTCACTTGATGCCATAACCCTTGCACCTTAGGTGGCGTCCCTTGCCACTTTTCCACATCACTTCTTGTTTTTAACTTAAAAACCAATAATTGTCCAAAGCTTTCTCTTCCATCCTAGGATTTTAAAAACCCTTAATTCATTTCCAAACACTGCCAAAACCTACTACTCATGAATTATGCACAAACGCATAACCCCTAATCTAGGATGTTACAAAGTATTCGAAGCAACGGTTACAAAAACGTAAAAATTATCGAAAACAGAGCTAGAATCATACTTTGACTAAGCTTAACAATGGCCGAAAGTTTGCTTGGGTTTCTTCTTTCCTTCTTTTCTTTAGTTTCGGCTTTTTAATGGTGAAATAAAAATTATGAACACATGTTTTCTTGTTATATTATTGACTTATTTTATAATATAACCTTTTAACATATAATATAATGTATATAAAAACATATCATTATAATATTAAAGCCAAATGTCGTCCACTTATAAGCAATTTGGCTAATTTACAACTTAAGTCCTCATACATAAGAAGACAAATCAAATTAACCATAGTAATATAATAAAAACTACTTTTACCACTTATGCAATCCAGTCCTTTTCCTTAAATTAACCACACAAATAGGCAAATTAACTCACAAAATTTTAACACATGCTCTATCATAGATTATAAACTCAATATAAAATATTAAAATATTCTACTGACTCAGATTCATGGTTCGATTAAGGTCAAAATTGGGCTGTTACATTTGTTTTATATAATATAACTTATATTATAATATTTATTATTTAATAAACCATTACCAAATAAAATAAGCCATTCATCACATTAATGTGCCGTCCACTACATGTCAAAAAGGCCAATTTACAATATAAGGTCTCCACCTTAAAAAAGCCACATCAATTTAGCCATTAATCAAATAAGAGGCCACTTTTACTAATTATGCAATTTAGTCCTTTTGTCAAATTAAACACACAGACAGTCAATTTAACTCACGTAAATTTAGCACATGCTAATTCACATATCAACTGCACAGAATATAATATTAAAATATTAAACGGACTTGGATTTGTGGTCCCGAAATCACTGTTCCGTCTAGGGTGTAAACCGGACTGTTACAACTCTCCCCCCTTAGGGATTTTCGTCCCCGAAAATCTTAACGTTAAATAGAATCGGATATTGTTGTCTCATTGAATCCTCAGGCTCCCACGTAGACTCTTCTATCCCATATCGATTCCACAATACTTTTATTAACGGAATTTCTTTATTTCTCAACTCTTTCACTTCACGGGCTAAAATACAATTTGGTTCCTCTTCGTATATCATATCAGATTGGATTTCAATTTCAGATGGGGCAATCACATGTGACGGATCGGATAGGTATCTAGGAGCATTGAAACATGAAACACGTTGATATCTTTTCTAGCTCAAACGGTAACTTTAATCAATAAGCAACAGGTCCGACACGTTCAATGATCTCATATGGTCCGATGAATCTCGGACTTAATTTGACTTTACTCCCAAACCGAAATACTTTCTTCCACGGAGACACTTTCGTAAATACTCGTCACGATTTCAAATTCTATGTCTTCTCGTTTCAACTCAGATAAGACTTCGACAATCGATGTCGCTTTCAAAGAAATTCCAGATCAATTTCACTTTTGGTTCTGAATCTTTAATCAAATCGATTCCGTGCAACTTATTCTTACTAAATTTAATCTAATACAAAGGTGTACGACATTTACATCCGTATAAAGCTTTATATGGTGCCATTTTAATACTCGTATGAAAACTATTATTTTACGTAAATTCGATCAACAGTAAGTACTGTTTCCACGAACCATTAAACTCAAGTATAAGTGTAATTTCATGCCCAAAGCTTCTTGCAATTTCTTCCAGAATCGCTATGTAAATCTCAGATCTCTAACTGACACAATAGATAATGGCACCCCGTGCAATCTTACAATCTCAATAATATAACACTTGGCCAATCTCTCTAGTGAGAAATCAAATCTTATCGGAAATAAAATGGGCAGATTTAGTTAATCGGCCAACTACGACCCATGTCGCATCTTTTTTCGGAGTTAAGGCCAACCAGAAACAAAGTCCATTGTTACTCTATCTCATTTCCACTCAGGAACCAGAACTGGATGTATCAATCCATACGGAACTTGATGTTTAGCTTTTCCTTGTTGACAACTAAACATTTCAAAACAAAGTCAGAAATGTCTTGTTTCATACCAGACCACCAGTAGTGTTGCTTCAAATCATGGTACATTTTAGTACTTTCCAGATAAACAGATAAACAACTATTATGTGCTTCATTCAAAATCAATTGAATCAACCCTGGATTTCTCGGAACACAGATACTATCCCAATATTTCAAACAATCATCCACAATTTAAAATTCAGATTCAAAATTCATTTCACACTGAGCTCATTTCGCTAGCAATTCATTATCAGACTTCTGAGCTTCATATATCTGTTGTAAAAACAACGGTTTTGTTCTCAATTCCTCTATTACAAAACTATCATCAGACAAGTCTAACTGAGCATTCAAAGCACGTAATGCAAACAATGACTTTTTACTCAACACATCAGTAACAACATTTGTTTTACCCGAATGATAATCTAACATCTTTCTGAAGCAGTCTAATCAAAGGAGTAGCTATCGTTGAAAATTCCTTTTTTACAAATATACGGTAATAACCAGTTAGGCCCATAAAACTACGAACTTCAGACACATTCTTCAAAGGTTTCCAACTCAAAATAGTAAAAATCTTACTCGGATCTACTCGGTTTCCAGAAGCTGACACAATATGTCCCAGAAAACTAACCCCATGCAACTAGAATTCACATTTGCTAAATTTCACGTATATTTTTTTCTCTAAAAGTTTGCAACAAAATTCTTAAATGTTCAGCACGCTCCTTTTTATCGATTAAATAAATCGTCTATTCGAGGCAACGGATATTTGTTCTTTATTGACACTTTATTTAACTGACGATAATCGATACACATCCTCATCGTGCCATCTTTCTTTTTCACAAACAGAACAAAAGCACCCCAAGGCGAGAAACTCGATCTAGCAAACCCTCTATCAATCAATTCTTGTAACTGTGACTTTAATTCTTTCAACTCTGTTGATGCCATTCTTTACAGAGCTATCGAAATAGGTGTAGTACTAGGCAACAAATCAATAACAAATTCAACTTCATAAATCGGTGGTAAACTCGGTAATTCTTTAGGAAATACATCAGAAAACTCACAAATAATAGGCACTGATTCAACTTTCTTCTCAGATAGTCTTGAATCAATCTCAAAAACAAGATATGCTTCGCAACCCCTTTTTCATATAATTCTAAGCTTAACATCGATATTACAAGAGTAAACCATTCAAATCAGGACTCAAACCTTACAATCTCATTAGTCGCATCTCAAATCCATCACTTTTCTTTTACAATTCACAACCGCTTCATGTATAAATAACCAATCCATACCTGAATAATATAGAATTCATCAAATGGCAAGAGCATCAGATTAGCAGGGAAACAGATATCTCAAAACATTAACGGACATTTCTTGTATATTTTGTCAACCAGGACACTTTTACCTAAAGAGCTCGATACTTTTATGGCAAACTCAGTAGACTCTATAGGCGAAGTCTTACTGAATACTAAGTTCATGCACATGTATGAATGTGTAGAACCAGGGTCTATCAAAGTAATTACAGAAGTACCATAAAGAGTAAAATACCAATTATTATATTAAATGATGAAGCTTCCTCTCAAGCTATAATAACATACGCTCTGACAGGCACTCTAGCTTCGTATCTGACAACACTGTCTCTCATAGTTCTCTGACTACCACTGATGTTTCTTACATTCTTTAAAGATCTACCTCTCACAAGGACACTATCAGATCTCGGATTCTGAACAATCTCTGGCTTGGCAGACTCAGGACAATCTGGGAGAAAATGATCAAGCGATCCACATCTGAAGCAAGCTCTATCGTTAAATCTACAACCTCTCGGATGCCTCAGCTTGCAAGCTCAGTCAACGAGTACAACGAACTCTTCTATTTTCAAAATCTCAACTAGCAACCGAATATCTTTATTAAGTCCATCTTCGAATCTTTTGCACATTATAGCTTCGGAAGGTACACATTCTCAAGCATAATGACTCAGTCTCAAAAACTCTAGTTCATACTCAGAAACAGTCATTCGACCCTATTTTAATTTCAGAAATTCTTTACATTTTTTATCAATGAATCTCTAACTGATATATTTCTTATGGAACTCAGTCTAGAAGAATTCCCAAATCACTTTCTCTTTCGAGTCTACCAATACTAATGTATTCCACCAGTGATATGTGGTGCCCCTCAATAGTGATATTGCACATTTTAAACATTCCTCTGGAGTACATGATAACTCATCGAACACTCAGATAGTATTATCAAGCCACAGCTCAGGCCGTTCTGCATCATCATCGTCATTAGCTTTAAACTCTTTGGCTCCGTGTTTCCTGATTTTATTTGCAGGAGGCCTGCCCAATCTAATCGGATCTACTATCGAAGGTACCATAGGTATCGGAGTTGGATTATGCGGGGGTGGAGGTTGTTGCACAGTCGGGTTAGTCCAGATATATTGAGTAAACCATTCGTTCATCATTTGGTAGAAGGCTTGCTTAGCCTCCCCCTCAAGGCTACTCGAGACAGGTCGACAGGCTATCGGCGCTGATACATGTACGAGATCAGGTGCTACGCTCTCAACATCATCAGCTACAGCTCTGTCGGGATCCATTTACCAAATAAAAGCACAATTTAGATGTCAGAAGTCACCACACTATCGTATTATAATTTAAGGCATGTATAGCTAGACCCACACGTGCTACGGTAGTCCTAGAATCGACTAAATCGTGCTCTGATACCAATAAAATGTAACACCCTTAACCCGTATCCGTCGCCAGATTAGGGTTACAAGGCATTATTAGACATAATACAGTTCACTCAGATATTCCTTACATTTCATAACTCAAAATCTAATCACTTTAATATCTGAAACTTTAACAATATCAAATCTTTAAATAAAAGAACATAACTTTCATAATCAAACCATACTTCAGCATCTATCAATCCATATTGTTATAAACCTCAAAGACAGTACAAATTTAAACATCAAATGATCCACAATTTACTATTAAATTTTCACCCATTTAAACGATATTAGTGATATAAAACATAACCAAACTAACTTTAATGGCCAATTTACCATTTGCATATTTTTCTAAAATCAAAACCATATCTAAACATAGTTCTTGAATTCCATAACAACTTATTTCTTTAATCATTCCTTGATTATAACAATTCACATGCTATTCGCAATAATATAAGATAGATTAACCACATTGCATATTAACCATACATGTATATACACACACTTATTCAATCATCATCTCAAAATTTAATAACTTCTTCTTTTAATGCAAATGTATGCATATGACCACAATGATTTGAACCATTTCAATATAACAAATAACCATAATATAGCATAGTTAACACATACTAATTCAACCAAATTCATTATTAGTATTTATTTATATAATTACACCACTATGGCCGAACCACCTTTTAGATAAACGTCCATTATCTATATTCACAAACTGAATTAATGCATGACTAAAGAATCATTATCATGGCATTATTAATGATACACAACTAAAACTTATCCATTAGCTAAATATTAACTACTGCGCACATAAGAATGACCAAAATTATTTAGACATCTAATATTAACCTTAAGAACAAGCCATACACAATCAAAACCATATTCCTCATCTTTCTTCACATTTAGGTCGGTTAAAAAAAATCTACCTCATATAATAAGCTATAAGATGTATTTTTAAGATGAGTTAAATACTTAATCCTATGCATGACATAAATAATATAAATCAACCATATTACTAGCACAAGCATAATTACACTATGAAATACTATATTATGGTGCATAAATACCATGGCTGAAAACATTAAGGACCACAAAACCATAATTTATCCATTTTCGCATGGCTATATACATTAACAAAATATCATATAAGTATTAAACTAGCCTATACATGCCTTAAGTTTAAAAATCCAAACTTTAAAAATACCAAAGTAGGTTGATAGTGTGAATGACTTCGTTGACGATCCCCTGAGCTCGTAGCTTGATCAAAATCTATAAAATCGAACAACAATCACACAGAGTAAGCTAACTTAGCCTAGTAAGCTTTAAGCAAAAATATAATCATTTAATCAAACAATTAAACATTATTAACCTGTCCTTTGATAACCTTAATATAATTTCTTAGCACAATTATGCCATCATCCTTACAAAGTAATTTAATTATCACTTATCAATTCCATATAATCGATATGTTTTCGTATACAATGATTGAATAAATACCAAGTACATACTTACCACTTATAACCGAATATACACATATAATAATATCCTTTAATCTTCATATGTATACTATTATAAAATCAACATAATATCATTTCATCCACACCTATAAGGCGAATATAAAAAGCACATTGTTAATTCACTAGTTCAATATACATTACATGTATATTTACCCTTTTGGCCGAATCTACATGACACATTCATGTTCACATTCAAATCAACTTTCAATATAGCATACACATCATTTATAAGGCCGGATACCATTAATAGAATTTTTTTTACGAATATGCCTCAATTATAACTCAACCAGTAGTATCAATCATAATATACTAACTTACCTTATCCCGTACAACCAATAAGCTTTCAGGTACCTGAACAATTAGCTCAATTATTGTACTCAAAATTCCACATCTATAATGATCCATTGAAACACATACATATGAATAATCACCGGCATAAAGCCTGCTAGGCATAAAGCCTGAAACACACGTACCGGCACTAAGCCTACTAGACCCAAGTTCTGATATTTAATCACCTGCATTAAGCCTGCTAGGCAATAAGCCCGATATACTTCACCGGCACAAGGCCTGCTAGGCAATAAGCCCGATATACTTCACCGGCACAAGGCCTTCTAGGCAATAAGCCCGATACATTGAAATTATTCATTCATCTCATACACATTACATACTACTAATATCACATATATCACGTATAATTCATATCACTGTAACATATCAAACTCAATTCAATATAACTACATTTCATTATTAAATCACTTACCACATTCGGCTTTGGCCAAATCCACATTTATTATCTCATAATTCAGCATGTAATCAAGGTTATAACCGATATTAACGACATTAAATTGCTTAAAGACTTACATCGGGTATCGTCGTACGTCAAGAACCATCTATTCGTTAACCTTCGCCTTTCCCCGATCCAAGTCCGTTTTTCTTTGTTCTTCATCTAAACATATTAAATTTAAGCTCATTCAAATATATTTCATTTCAATTTAATCCAAAAACACCTAAATGGGAAAATTACCATTTTGCCCCTAATGTTTCACATTTTTATTAATTAGTCCTATTTGCACAAAACACAAAATATGCAAAATCTCCCAACAATATAGCTAGGCCGAATCTTCCACATAGCCATATAATTCCTTGCATTTCATTTATTTTGCATTTTAACCCCTCAAAAATTTATTTTCTCAATTTAGCCCTATTTACTCAAAATCACCAAAAATCTCAATACAAAACATATTAATCTAACATATATCTTTCATAATTCATCAACTACCATCATAAAACTCATGAACTCATCAATGGCACATTTCAAAATATTCATCCAAATAAAAAATTTAAGCATGGGTCATGAAGTATTCGAAGCAACGGTTACAAAAACGTAAAAATTATCGAAAATCGAGCTAGAATCATACCTTGATTAAGCTTAATAATGGCCGAAAGTTTGCTTGGGTTTCTTCTTTCCTTCTTTTCTTTAGTTTCGGCTTTTTAATGGTGAAATAAAAATTATGAACACATGTTTCCTTATTATATTATTGACATATTTTATAATATAACCTTTTAACATATAATATAATGTATATAAAAACATATCATTATAATATTAAAGCCAAATGCCACCCATTTATAAGCAATTTAGCTAATTTACAACTTAAGTCCTCATACATAAGAAGACAAATCAAATTAACCATAGTAATATAATAAAAACTACTTTTACCATTTATGCAATCCAGTCCTTTTCCTTAAATTAACCACACAAATGGGCAAATTAACTCACAAAATTTTAACACATGCTCTATCATAGATCATAAACTCAATATAAAATATTAAAATATTCTACTGACTCGGATTCAAGGTTTCAATTAAGGTCAAAATTGGGATGTTACATTTGTTTTATATAATATAACTTATATTATAATATTTATTATTTAATAAACCATTACCAAATAAAATAAGCCATTCATCACATTAATGTGCCGTCCACTACATGTCAAAAAGGCCAATTTACAATATAAGGTCTCCACCTTAAAAAAGCCACATCAATTTAGCCATTAATCAAATAAGAGACCACTTTTACTAATTATGCAATTTAGTCCTTTTGTCAAATTAAACACATAGACAGTCAATTTAACTCACTTAAATTTAGCACATGCTAATTCACATATCAACTGCACAGAATATAATATTAAAATATTATACGGACTTGGATTTGTGGTCTCGAAACCACTGTTCCATCTAGGGTGTAAACCGGACTGTTACAAAGAGAGGTAATACACGTGATAGTAACGAATTCGAGAGATGCAATTTTACAATCATCCATTGGAGAAAACGACACAAAATAGTATATCTAAAAAATCCAAAACAACGAAATAACCAAAATGAAGGTTTAAAAGCGACTATTGTAAATAAGATGTAATAAATAATACATAACAAAATAATTTCCAAAATGAATAACATAGAGGCAATAATATAAAAGTATTTAAAATAAATATTATGCAAAACGATTTTATAATAAGATAATATGTAAAATGATTTTAAAATAGTTAATTTAAAAACAACTTAAATTATCATAAACAAAATTTAAATTTACTAATATATATATAAATTTGAAATGAATAATATATATATAATGCGAAACAATTTAATAAAAGCGAAATACAAAATCTTGAAATAAATAATAATAAAACAATTCACAAATAAATAATAAGACAATTTCAGATAAATAATACATAAAATATTTTAAAATAAACAATGTACAAATAAAAGAAATTTAAAACAAATACCATACAAAGCAATTTAAAAGTGAATAATATATAAAAAAACAATTCAAAATAAACAATACAAATAACAATTTAAAATAATATAATACATGAAGCCATTCAAAATAATAATATATATAAAATAATTCGAAATAAATAACATCTAAACAAGCTAAAATAAACAATATCTAATATCAATTCAAAAAAAAAAGAAAATAATTAGACATATTATTATGCAAATAATAAAATAAATTAAACATAGGACCATATTGAAGTCAAAATAAAATTAAGGGGGCTAAAATCACAATAAATTAAAAGATAAGATCGAAATAGGACTAGAAAATAATGCGCTTAAAGGAAGAGGGATCATCGGGGAAATTATCCCCTCTTCTCGAAACGGCGCCGTTTAACGCGGGGGTAAAGTGGAAAGAAATGAAATCATAGGGGCAAATTCAACAAATAATAAAAAAACTAAATTAAAAAAATTGCAAACACGGAAGGGCCTCGCATGTAAATAACCCATTTGTTGAAAATGCGCAGACCCTTCTTGCGGGTCGGGTCACGCTTACGGTGAGGTTAAACGGCGTCGTTTTGACGATGATGAACTTGGTGCAAAACGACACTGTTTCATGGTCGTATTTAAACCAGTTTTTTTCAAAAATTTCATTTTCAATTTCATTTCTTCAAAAACACCAAAAAACCTCAAATCCTTCTCTGCTCTCTCCGATTTTTGGTGGGAGCTCGGTGAGATTTCGACCGTCCTCCTCCGTCGCCGGTGGACCAAAATGCCACTTTTTCAACCGATTAAACCCTATAGTGCCTTTTTCCCCTTTTCTACCCAAGAGGGCTGTAACACCCCAAACCCGGCCCAAACACTACAAGCGGATCTGGTATGTCACTAAGGAAATTTTCTAAAACATGTCACATTTTCAGAAAAACATTTTCGTAAAGTTCAACCTTTTATTAGGGAAAAATTTATAATTTATAGTTTTAAATAAAATATGCCTTTATGAATTAAAACCCAAATTTAAATACATGCCTTAGTTCATTTAAAATAAAAATTTAAATAACTAAAAGTAATAAAAGCCCATAATAAAACAAAATATAAATTGGTGGCCCATGGCCTTATTACAACAGATTTAAAATCCATTAAATAATAAATATAAAATAATAACTAGAGTCTTTTCTTTGGATCCAAATGTTCTTTTGCATGGCCACCTTGCGCTCCTCTCCGGCCGGTCCGATGCACTAAATGCTACATGAAATGTTAATTAATTGGTTGAGTCATGAGACTCGGTGTGCAACCCTCATGCACCATTAGATTTGGGCCTTAGCCCCATACAACTAAAATAATTAGAATTAATATACATAATAAAAATAATATGCAAGCCCAACCCAAATCTTAGGTTTTCATCCGCTACACGCCCGCACCGACCATTCACACCATTGGGGATTTCTACAATCAACCCACACCGCTACACGCCTTGATGGAAGTCATGCTGCTCATCATCAGATCATGGCCGTAGCCACTACAACAGATCACGGCAAAAGCCGCTACAACAGATCACTGTAAAAACCGCTACAATAGATCATGGTAAAAACCGCTACAACAGATCACGGTGAAAACCGCTATAACATATAACTTCCTCCTTTCATCAAACCCAACCTATGCAATCACATAAAATCAATATACTTATATCGTTTAATCGAATATTCACTAACACGATGATTTGTTTTACCCTCTTTGGGTTTCCTCTATTATGCCGGATTTGGCATTTATCAAAACATATAAGACTTATAATCATATATTAATCAAATAGATCTAGATGGTGGGAAAGTATTTACACACGATATCACGAAATCCAATATTCTTAGTCGATATCCTTGTTATCCCGATCCACAACTTTGCTCAAAAAGCTGGAAAGATGTGAAAATAGGGCCTCTCCTATATTTGGCCATGGTTAGTGTTCTACCCGATTTCATATATTTATAAATAAACCAATCTACTTACCTTGAAATCCCGAAAATAACACGACTTGAGTGTTACTGATCTTTGACTTAGAGATCTAAGCGTTGGACTCCTCTTCAGATCCCAAAATGTCGAAAATAAGAAAAACCCTTGATTAGTCACTAAATAGCCATTCGGCTAGGGACTTTGAAAAGTCGGAGAAATATTGGAAACTCAAAATCGACACATACCTATTGTTTTCTTCAAATTCGGCACAAGCAGACTTTACTGAAGAAAATTCGGCAACTTCAGAAGGTGAGATCTAAGAATTTCGGTTTTTAGAAGATTTAAGAATTGAAGAGATGGCTAAGAGAGATTTGGCCAATGAATATTAAGGAGAAGAATAAAATAATAGAGATGTGATTTCGACTTTTAGGGATTAGAAGAAAAATAAAAATAGAGGTTAAAATATTCGGCCAACCAGGAAACTTTAGAGAGGAAGAAAGGGTGAAGAAAATGGTGGTTTTCGGCTTTTGAGGGGAAGAAGATGAGAAAAGAAAATAAAAGAAAGGTTTCCAAAATTTTGGCACACCCCCTCTTTATATAGAAAACCGATTCATCCTTTTAGCAGAGATTGATTTTCAGCCAACACTGCCACACATGATAGCTCCTATCCTTTTCCCTTATCTTAATCTATTATCTCCTCAAAAATAGTCTTTATCTGCTTATTAACCTTAAAGACTAAATCCTAAATAATAGCCTTTATCGCTTATTATCCACATAGAATAAATATAATAAAATTCCCAAAAAAATAGCCTTGTGTCGTCCACTTCCCTAATCCCTAATGCCAAATTTAACTAACTTAAATTAGAAGATTTGGGCTCCTTAAAACTTAAAATTTGGGCCCCTAACACTTAAATTAACTCATTCCACATATTCACCCATTAAGCGATAGGCCCAAAAATTTAGGATGTTACGTTCTACCCTCCTTAAAGAAATTTCGTCCTCGAAATTTCCAACTAACTAGAAATCATACTACCTAAGTCTCACCACTATGCTTTCGCTGCGCACTCTAATTCTAAAGCCAAAATAAATACTATGGTAGGGTACGTACCATTATTCGTATCTGAAGCATCTCCGTCCCCTTGGCGATGTGCTGCATAGACCAAAGCTGACTGCCTCGCCTCAGCATAACATGCACCTCTACCTTGTGCTTCACGACCGCGACCATAACCATCACCTCCCCTGGCTGGGCCACGACCTCTCTGAGGCTACTGACCACCTCCCCTATCTTGATCAGAACCTCGTCCCATTGGTCGTGCCATATCCACCTGTGGATAGTCCCTAATCATATGCTCCGTGGATCCACACTAAAGCATCCACCGGTTCTCCATCTGCACTCTCCATAGTGCATCTTCCCACATGAGGGACATGAACGATTCTGACCCATCGAACACGAGTGGCCCATCGACCTAGGCCTTTTCTGAAAATGCTAAGTTGACTCTGACGATCCAACATTCCTCTTATTCTTATCTCTATCCTGATTCCTATCTCTCTCTTGTCTTTCAGACTGCTTCACGTCCTCAACTATCTTAACTTTCTCAACCAACACAAAATTCCTCTCTCATTGCGGTGCTATCAATATCCTTAACTCATTCCTCGGTCCATCCTCGAACCGCACACAATGTTCATATTGATCGCTACCATTCCTCTAGCGTAGTAGCTCAAGCAGTAAACTTCTGCTTCATATTGACCACAGACTTACTTCCCTGCACCAAATTTAGAAATGCCTTCCTTTGTGCATCCATATAGCTGGTCCCAACATACTTTCCCTGAAATGACTCCTTAAAGAAGTCCCAAACAATGCGGTCTGCTGAAGTACCCTCCTTCCTCGTGAGCCACCACTGATATGCCTCGTCTCGAAGAAGAGACACGACCCCCTTCAACTTCTCCTCCATCATGAAGTCAAGGTCATCCATTATGCGCTCAGTTGCCTCTAACCAATACTCAGCTATGTTAGGGGCTACGCCAGAAACTCCCCTAAACATCTCTACCCCATTGGCTCGGAGTCGTTCAGACACAGACTTTCGAGCTCTCTGAACCCGTGCCTACTCCAGCCACTCTTTCAAGGACCCATGACATCGCTGAGACAACGCCTCATCTCCACCCGTTTGGTCCTAAAATTCTCCCTCCACAGCTGGCAGACCCAGCATCTCATTTTTTGACCCGTGGCCAGACCCTGTTGGTTTGGACACGGTCATCCTACCCCTACCACGACCACACGGCGGACGTCCACGACCTCTTGTACTCATTCTTTCGATTTGCATTTATCTGATTAAAAATTTAATGAGTTACTACTTCTTTCCACTGATTATCCATGAACAATCTTATGAAGAATAGTTTTAAGAGTGATTCTTTCGAATTCGAGCCTATCTACAGTTTTAGTTTCAGACTTACCTCCTAGAAACCACATACATTCAACATTCATCAAACAAACAACGTTCATGAACCTACATTCAACATATAGGGGTATTTTTGTAATTTTACTACCCAGATATATTTTTATAATTTTAACCTATAGGGGTATTTTCGTAATTTTCCAAAATAAGGTTCCGGGTGATTTGGCAAAATAAGGGTATTTTGGTAATTTTCCAACTTGGGGTATTTTGATAATTTTGAAATTTAGGGGTATTTCTATAATTTTAAAATTTAGGGTATTTCGATAATTTTAAAATCTAAGGGTATTTCAGTAATTTTGAAATCTGGAGATATTTCAGTAATTTTTCCAATTAGGGGTATTTTGGTCATTTACAAATCAAGGGTAATTTGGTAATTTTACAAATCAGGGATATTTTGATGTTGTTGTTGTTGTTTTTGGTTTTTATGAAAAAATTTTGTTGACTTTGTAAATCGGGATATATTTGCAAATCATGGGTTTTTTTTCAAAATAAGGATATTTTTGCAATTTTGTGAAAAAAATAATTGGTGGTCCTTTCGGGTTTTAATTATAAGTTTTGGCACATCAACACGTCCTCATGGTTAGGGTGAGCAGTCACCACGCACTAGATAGGATTCCAGTGAAGAGGAGGTGTGTCACTAGGACTGCTTAAATACCAAGCTCTCCCTGTATCCACTTCTAGACATGCGTATGCCTGTTGCCATACCCTAACTCGGCGACTAGTTCACGGATTTGTTTGATAAATTAAGTCTTATGGAATTTAAGAAGTTGTTTAAGTTAAGCCTATAGTCCATCAAAGTCTAATTAAACTAGCCTCGTCCCATAAAGCCCATCAAGCCCACATATATATATCACACAATGGTTTAGAGTCCTTACAGCGGACTTGGGTGGGAGGCGCAGTGCCATGCCGAGCTAACAAACTGTTATCATTTCAAAAAAAAAACAACATGCAAGTTTCAAAAGCCCACCTTTAGAAAATGTTTTGAGCCCAAAAACCCCAAAGTCGAGTTTTAAAAATCGGGCTCTGATACCAATTTGTAACACCCTAAACCCGACCCAAACACTACAACCGGATCTGGTATGTCACTAAGGAAATTTTGTAAAACATGTCGCATTTTCAGAAAAACATTTTGGTAAAGTTTAGCCTTTTATTCAGGAAAAATTTATAATTTATAGTTTTAAATAAAATATGCCTTTATGAATTAAAACCCAAATTTAAATACATGCTTTTGTTCAATTAAAATAATAATTTAAATAACTAAAAGTAATAAAAGCCCGTAATAAAACAAAATATAAACTGGTGGCCCATGGCCTTATTACAACAGATTTAAAATCCATTAAATAAGAATATAAAATAATAACTAGAGTCTTTTTTTGGATCCAAATGTTCTTTTGCATGGCCACCTTGCGCTCCTCTCCGGCCGGTCCGATGCACTAAATGCTACCTGAAATGTTAATTAATTGGTTGAGTCGTGAGACTTAGTGTGCAACCCTCATGCACCATTAGATTTGGGCCTTAGCCCCATACAACTAAAATAATCAGAATTAATATACATAATAAAAATAATATGCAAGCCCAACCCAAATCCTAGGTTTCTATCCGCTACACGCCTCGCACCACCCATTCACACCATTGGGGATTTCTACAATCAACCCACACCGCTTCTGCGCCTTGATGGCGGTCGTTGCTCATCATCGAGATCATGGTCAGTAGCCTACTACAATGATCACGGCAAAAGCCGCTACAATAGATCACGGTAAAAACCGCTACAACAGATCACGGTAAAAATCGCTACAACAGAACACGGTGAAAACCGTTACAACATATAACTTCCTCCTTTCATCAAACCCAACCCATGCAATCACATAAAATCAATATACTTATATCGTTTAATCAGAACATTCACTAACCTGATGATTTGTTTTTACCCTCTTTGGGTTTCCTCTATTATGCCCAGATTTTGGCATTTATCAAAATATATAAGACTTATAATCATATATTAATCAAACAGATCTAGATGGTAGGAAAGTGTTACACACCTGATATCGCGAAATCCAATATTCTTAGTCGATATCTTTGTTATCTCGATCTACATCTTTGCTCAAAAAGCCAGAAAGATGTGAAAATAGGGCCTCTCCTATATTCGGCCATGGTTAATGTTCTACCCGATTTCATATATTTATAAATAAACCAATCTCCTTACCTTGAAATCCCGAAAATAACACGACTTGAGTGTTACTGATCTTTGACTTAGAGATCTAAGCGTTGGACTCCTCTTGGATCCGAAATGCGAAAATAAGAAAACCCTTGATTAGTCACTAAATAGCCATTCGACTAGGGACTTTGAAAAGTCGAGAAATATTGGAAACTCAAAATTGACACATACCTATTGTTTTCTTGATTTGGCACAAGCGAGACTTTCTTGAAGAAAATTCGGCAACTTCGGAGGTGAGATCTAAGAATTTCGATTTTAGAAGATTTAAGAATTGAAGAGATGGCTAAGAGAGATTTGGCCAATGAATATTAAGGAGAAGAATAGAATAATAGAGATTTGATTTCAACTTTTAGGGATTAGAAGAAAAATAAAAATAGAGGTTAAAAGATTCGGCCAACCAGGAAACTTTAGAGAGGAAGAAAGGGTGAAGAAAATGGTGGTTTTTGGCTTTTGAGAGGAAGAAAATGAGAAAAGAAAATAAAAGAAAGGCTTCCAAACTTTCAGCACACCCCCTCTTTATATAGAAAACCGATTCCTTCCTTTAGCAGAGATTGATTTTCAGCCAACACTGCCACCCATGATAGCTCCTATCCCTTTTTCCCTTATCTTAATCTACTATCTCCTCAGAAATAGTCTTTATCTGCTTATTAACCTTAAAGACTAAATCCCTAAATAATAGCATTTATCTACTTATTATCCACATAGAACAAATACAATAAAATTCCCACAAAAAATAGCCTTGTGCCGTCCACTTCCCTAATCCCTAATGCCAAATTTAACTAACTTAAATTAGAAGATTTGGGCTCCTTAAAACTTAAACTTTTGGTCCCTAACACTTAACTTAACTCATTCCACATATTCACTCATTAAACGCATAGGCCCAAAAATTTAGGATGTTACAAGGGCCTTCGAAGATCATAGGAAAGAATGAAAACTTTTAGGCTTCAACCCTTTCGACGACCAACGAGGTAAGGCTCCTCTTCCTTTTTATTACTTACGTATATAGACACAAAAAGAAGGAAAAATGGAAACTTAAACGAAATTCAAGAATCACCTTCAATTCTTTTCTATTTCTTTGTTGTATTAATATCTTTTTTTAAAAAAAACAATAGCTAAAGAATGTTACAACGGCTTCTCCCATTTTTAAAGGCCAAAAAATCGAATAACAAAGAAAAATCTATTGTTGTCTGCTCTCTATTTTCTTGTTTTCTTGTGCAGGTGTATGATCTTGATGGAGGAGTCTGAAGGCCGTCGTGCGGAAGTGGCGGTGGAGGCTGCTGACATCTGACATGAGGGCTAGGGTTTACACTTTGTGTTTTGTGTTTTGTTTCGAGCTAAGGTTTGGGCTTGTAATTGGGTTTTGGGCTAAGAAGACTGTTAATTAATTCTTTGGACTGTTAAAACTTTGGGCTTATTAACGTTTGTTTTATTTTTTGGGCCCGGGCAAATTTGGGTTCTTACACCCCACCTTCAATCAAAATTTGAAATGCCCTTTCCTAGGTTTTCAATTCAAAACTCCCTTTGGTCTCAAGGTGCCCTTTGTGGGTTTTCGCCCTGGCCTCTCCTTTTTCTTTTTCTTTTATTTTCCTTTTTTCGCTTTTCCCCCTTTTTTAAGTGAAATACTTCTTAAACGAATCCGAATTTATGGGATTAGGCAGGTTCTTGCTATCCATCTCGGTTAAAATCAATATTTTTTTAGAGAAGGCATTCTTTTCATACGGTCTTTCCTAATTCGACATCCACTTTCCTCTAAAGTCCTTTTATACATGAAGGATCTTTTTCAAAACTAAGTTCTTCTCATGGAATTCTCTGGGACTAACTTTTTGTTGTAAGCTCGCATATTTGCCATGACGGATAACTTTCAACCTCTTCTCTTTGATTAAATTTAGCTGATCATACCGAGATTGGATCCAGTTTGTTTCATCCAACTTCAGCTTTGACAAGACTTGAGGGGAAGGAACCTCAACTTTGATGAGAAAGCGTTGCCCCGGTGGGGGTCCTGATAGGCATTCGACAAACATATGAATCTCAATTATTTTCGCCACGATCCCTTATTCTTCTTCTTCTTCTTCTTCTTCTCATTCTTCTTTTTCTTCTTCTTCTTCTTCTTCACTGTTTGTTTTAAGGCGATACTGTGTTTAATCTTGAACAGACTATAGACTTCTAATATCATGCTGTTGTTTAAATTTAATGTATCATCAGATATGATCCTTTTTGGCATTCTATACTGACTGTCAACTTTGTGACATCAGCATATGAAGCAGCTTCCACACACTTGGTGAAGTAATCGACTACCACAAAAATGAATCGATACTCGTTAGAAGCTTTTGGTATGATCGACCCAATGACATCCATGCCCCACATATTGAAAGGCCATAGATTCCACTGATTCTTTGTAAGGTGGGATCTATTTCTCATCCTTAACAAATTAGGAAATGAGCTACTGTCTCGGTCATCTTCAAAGTCCTGAGGTTCCTCTAGACACATATCTTGCTCAAAAAGATGTTCTGAGTCAATAGCAGTGTCACTCATATTATTGATATCTGGAGACTTGTTATAGGGACGAAGGAAGATTGAAGAATAAAAAAATCTAAGAATATTTTACTTGCGTGGTTTGATTAGGAATGAAATGGAAACAATAAATGAATATTTGCTTGAAGTGAAACAAAGATGCATTTTATTGAAATAAATATGTTGGAAGTATGCCTATTTCACAAAAGGATTCATATTGCTCTTAAGCTTAAAGCAATAAGCATGTTTTGGACATTCCTCCGAATTGGCTTTTAAAAAATGCAGGGATCTCTTCCGCAGTCCCATCACTCAAAACATTCCTAGGTACGGAAGGGTAAATGCCTGATGAATTCTCTTCTCGGACTCTCTCTTCGAATACGGTATTAATGTTCAGATTTCCCAACATTCCTTCTGTCCTTTGACTTCTTCAAGGAATTCCAACTCTTTATTATCCATTAGGCTTTGCACCAAAGCTTTGAATTCAATGCACTCTTGGATTTCATGACCTTCTTCAGCGTAGAATTCACAGTAGCTCTTCATCCCTTTGGGTGTCTCCTCCGAATTCTGAATGATTAATCCCATGTTCATATTTTGTTTCAAAAACTCATTTCAATAGGGTTTTTACTTCTGTAATATTCTTCTTGATTCTCTTCCCCGCATTCTTGATTTTCACGTTTACCCCCTTATCAGCATGGTTGGGTAAAGGATTTTCTACACCAGACAGATTGTCAAATTTCACAATGCTCATTCGGATGAGCCTTTCAATTAATTTTTTGAAAGTGGTGCAATTTTCTATCGAGTGTCTCGTGATTACTGCGTGGTACTCGCATTTGGCGTTCGCGTCGTACCATTTGAGAAACGAAAGGTGCATAGGTTCTGAGTAGAATGGAGATACTACATGGGTATCAAACAGATTTTGGTATAACTCTATACATCATAGGGATGGGAGTGAATTGGAGTTTTTCTGAGTTCGGCCTCAAGTTGGATTCTTGCCTTGAAGGGCCTTGATAGCTAGTGGTTACTGCCCTCGACTGGCCTATAGTGATTGGCTTGGGATATCCTTTACTAAACATGCTCATGTTATCCACTTTATTGTCATTTTTCTTCGAATTTGACCTTTTGGTACTTTCCCTTGCGTCTATCTTCCCACTCCTTACGACATTTTCAATCATCTCACGGATATTACCATATTTGAGAAGCTTATGGTAGCGCTTCCCAACATATGGTTAATGAACGGGGCTTTCAGAATGTTGATGAAAAGCGTCATGGTTTCTTTCTCCAGAAGAGGTGGTTGGACTTGTGTTGCCACCTCTCTTCATCTTTGGGCATATTGCCTGAAGCTCTTATTATGCTTCTTCTCTATATTTTGTAGTGTGATTCTATCAGGTGTCATGTCCGTCACATGACTATATTGCTTCATAAAAGCTTGTGCTAAGTATTTCTATGAATTGATTTTGGCACAACTCAATTGGTTATACCATTTAGTTGCAGACCCAATCAGATTGTCTTGGAAGTAGTGGATCAATAGTTGTTCATTATTAACATATCCTGTCATCTTTCGACAGAACATGGTGATGTGAGCTTCAGGACAACTAGTCCCGTTGTACTTTTCAAACTCTAGAGTTTTGAACTTGAGAGGGAGTACTAGATCTGGGACCAAACTCAGATCTTTGGTGTAAACCCGCAATGGTAATCAACATTATCCATTGCTCTGAGTTTTTCCTCTAACCAACTGTACCGATCTTCGAGTTGTTTTGGTAGTTCCACCCTTACTTTTTCTATTTTTGTCATTTTGTCTAGATCAGGAACTACAAAATTGGTTGGATTGTCCCCCGGATTGGAACCTGAGCCTGTCGGGTAGTTCATTGGTGTCGAGGTACCGGCCAGATATTGTTGGGGTCCGATAGTGACGGGTACCCCTTACGGATACGTGTTTGGTTGGGTCTGAATGCTTATTGGAGTAAAACATGAGGGATAGATGGGGTCTTCATTATCATCCCCACTATTGACCACTGGTCCTTTCCTTTTATCATGCCCTCTAGCTAGTAGTTGCGTTAATTGGCTTATCATACTTCTTTGGGATTATAGCATGTGGTCTCTCATGTCTTGTTGAATTTTAGCCAGTTGCTTTTGCATTTGCAATTGTAGTTGATCTTGTATCTCTTTTTGGAGTTGTTCAAGTCTTTCTAATCTTTGATCCATGTCTTTTGTCTTTGTTCGGGTACCGTAATGATGTTTGGTTGGTAAGTTTTTGTTGGTTTCCAGATTAACTCTGAAATGATTTTAACTAATTAGGGTCTTTTCAAGAACTTTAATGCACATGATATGATGTAATGCGAATGAATAAAATGAATGCATAGAGGCGTCGATTCTGATTCAATTTCATTTAGAAAACTTTACTAAAAACAAAATTCTTTACATAAAAAGGATTGCAAATATGGCTTTTCCCTAATGCTCAAAGTTTTAATTCTCCTAAGCAACAAAGCTAACTCTTGACCTCGATCTGATTCTAGCCCATACTTCACACTTAACATGTCAGCTGGATTGCCAAGGTCTGTAAATGATAGGCTACCTCTCGAATCTGAGCCACAGCCTCGCCCATAATGTAATCTCTGTTCCTAACTTGATTCTGAGAATGGTGAAGCTGTTCCTTTCAACGTTCCTCACTTACCTCAAGAAGCTCTACCCAAAGCTCACAGTTTGGTAATGCAGACTCTAGTTCTTCTATCTTCCCTTTCATTTCTTTAATCTTTTCAAAATTGCCCTCAACTCAACCGCAGAATTACGATTTCTATGCTGATGAAGTAATTTTTCAAGTTTTGCCACTCTAGCCTTTAATTCTCTTTTGTCATTTTATGTTTCTAACAAACTCCTTTCTAGAGCCTCTTTCTGTGTCTGAACCTCTTGAAATTTTCTCTCCCACTGATCGGCTTTGGTTCTTTCTTCTTAGATCTCTTGTCGCCATTGCTCTGACGTTTTTTTCAATCCGGCGATTCTCATCGATAGACTCAATTTCTTGTAGTCCGTCTTCAAACTATCCAAGTCTTCCTAACTTTATTCTTTCCTTTCCTTAATTTCTCGACCTCTAGCTTTTGAACATCAGCATCTAACCTTAAATGCATCTTTTCTTCCTCTAATTGTTCTATCTTCTTTTCAAGTTCCAAATTCCTCCTCACGAAGTCTTGCTTTATGATTTCTAGCTCTGACGGGATAACTTGTAGGTACTCTTCCATCGGTCGAACGCCTTCTAAATTTGGTCTGAGGATATTATCATTAATTTTTTACTCCATCATCCACTGTACTCGGGAGTCGTCATTGAACCTACGGCCAGCCTTTTCATTCGACGAGCCTGCTTCCAAGCGTTAGAAATCTCCTTTACCATTTTCTTGTAGTTATCTCCCCTGTATGAGAACTCACATTGAGCTAGCCCATACATTGCTGGTATGAACTGTCTTGATCTGTATTACCTCAATACGAGCAAATGAGCATATCCAACGGCTCCTCAAATCCCAAGCAAAGGGACTCAGTCAAAACTCCCATATCGGTAAAAAATTTTGCCAGGAATCAACCAAGGAGCTCTTCACTCGACGTCTTTTTCCTGGAGATTTTAGAGGAGTGCTATCCAATTTTCCTCTGATATGTTATCCCTTCTTGGCGTGGCCACTATCTTCTTTAATGGGGAGTAATTCCCGGAGAAAACCCTATAAGAAACCTTATCCACCTTCTAGAAATGACTGTGGAACCAAGCTAACAACAACTGTGCGCACCCTATAAATCTGCCTTCACCGACCCTCTTACATGCATTTAAAGATCTAAATGTCTCGGCCAAGATTGCAGGAACAGGTGTGACCCCTTTATCAAGTCGATCAAAGAGATCTGAGACCGCTTCATCTACATACCCTAATGCCCTAAGGAAGATCATTAGTCTTTAGATGCTCAAAGCAAACACATCGACTCTCTTTTTCGTATCAGGATGCGCTAGAATCAAATCTCTCAAATTCTTCCATGGGATCCACTTGTACTCACCTTTCTGCTTGATCCTAGCTGTAATCCATTGTTCGCTCATTCCTGTAATGTTCATCAATTTCTTCTAAAAGGTCGAGACATAAGCGGCTCTAGAATAAGCTTTATCGACTTAAACCTTTAGACAACACAGTAGGGCTGTATATTCTTCCACAGTGGGCACTAAATCGACCCTCCCAAAGGTAAAGCAACTGTATGCAGGGTTTCAATACTGAGCGAGGCCCCGAACAAATGTTCGTCTACCTTGATATCGAGTAGATACGGAAAATCCCCATAATTATAGTAGAACAACTGTTTGGTCTCATCATTCCACTGATCCCAAATCTCTTTTAATTCTTGAAGGTTATTTTGTGTCACGCTGATACGGGTGTAGTCCCATAATTCTGACGTGTACCCCTCGGCTAGACTATCCCCTTTCTCTAATTGTGTTTTCTCTGACCACATACGGACAGCCGCATTATCTTCCACTTTATCAAGAAATTCGTTCTCCATGACAAGCTCTCTAATTTAGTAATCAAACGTGAATCGACACTCTTTCAAATATGAAACGACATGCAAACATAGCAAAAACACAATAAGTCAGTACAATATACAAAAACAAAACTCAAAGCAAATGAAAGAGAATCAAGCACCTATCTTGGTAACCACTAGGGTTTGGCGAAGTACTATCTAGGGTGGGCTCTTAGAGTCTTCTACACGTGGTTTGGTTCTAAAGTTGATGTAATGACCCAAAATTCACGGGCACCAGAAAAGCGAGTTATAGAGCCTCCGTCTTAGTGAACCGAGTTTGTAAATATTTATTAGGAATATTTTTAGGCTAGTTGTGTGTTTAATTAGGCTTTAATTAAGTGAATTTAGCTTAATTAAGAGAAATTAGGAAAAAGGGGTAAATTGAATAAGGGGTAAAAGTAGAATTATAGATTAATAAAAATAAAGAGGGACCAAATTGGCAAATATACCATTTACCATAAATGAGCGGCAAATGTTGATAAGAATCTAAGATTTTATTGTTTAATTATTATTAAATTATAATGTATATAATTATTTTATTATATGGTAATTTATATTAGTTATAAATTAAAATATTATATTATATCAATAAATCAAAAATTTGCCAAATGGATGGTGATGATATTGTACAATTGTAAAAATATATATATATACATTTGTAATACTTATATTTAATTAGTAGATAGATATTTATTATTTAAAAGATATTTAATAATTAAATAATTAGTATAAGATTTTTGGTTGATAATAAATTATGATTTTGCCAAGTGTATGGTAAAGATAAAATACAAGTGTATTAATTTAAATATGCACATTTGTAATATTTTTATTTAATTAGTAAATAGATATTTATTATTATTAAATTAAATTAATAAAATATTTATGAGATAAATAATTATATTATGAGATTTTTGTGATAAATAAATCATATGGTGACAATTGTAGGGTGATGATAGTGTACAAATGTACAAAAAGTATGTATACAAATGTATTATTTATAATTGGTATTAAATAGATTTTTATTAATTAAATAATTATATCATAAGATTTAATTGTGATAAACAAATTAATTAAAGACAAGTGTAAAATATATAATTGTCCAATTGTAAAATAAGTATTTGTTATTAAATAGATTTTATTATAATAATAATAATTATTATTATTACTATTAACTAATATATATATATATATATATATATATATATGTAAGATATAAAGTAAAAAGAAAAGAAAGAAAAGAAGAAAGTTACAGAGAAGAAGCAAAAAAAAAAAAAAAAATAGGGAAAGAAAAGAAAAGGGAGAATTGGGGAATTGAAGCTTGAAGTTTAATTGGTAAGTTAAATTAAGTCCTTCCCTCTTAATTTTGATGTTTTAAAAGCCTTAGAACAAGGTTTTATTGAAATTAAGTTGATATTTTGAGAGTTCATAGGTTTTCAAGTATAGTTTACGTTGAACACAAAGTTGAAGTAGGGGTTTAATTGAATGAATTTAAAGTTAGAATTAATAAAGGGAATAAATTGTAAAGAAGCCATAAATTTTGTGTTGTAGGGACTAAATTGTAAGAATTTCGAAATTAGGTATTTATGATGAAATTTTGATAGATTGTATAAGTTTGGTTGAAATTTGGATAGAAATAAAGTATGAATTGTGTTAGAAAAGTAGATAAATCTAGTTAAGACCAAATTGGAATTAAAGTATAAATTGGATAGAAATTCAATTAATTGTTATAAATTAGAGCTGTAATTAATAGTTTAATTATTATTATTTTCGTAGCTAACAAAGAACCCAAAGCATCGGCATTGAAAGGAAAAGAAAAAGTTATCGAGGAGTAATCGCGGAATTCGGGTTTGTATTACTATAATTCAAATTATTTATTATTAATTGTTATATTTTAATAAAAATGCATGGTGGATAAAATTAGGAAAGAAATTGAAATAATGATATTGATTTGAATGAAATTGATTTAAAAATGTTTATGGCTATTGAAATTGAGACTTATACTGAACTGAATTATGGAATACTGAATATTGTTTTGAGTATTGAATTGAATTGTGAAGTTACTGAATATTGCTATGTGTACTGCATTGAACTGTGAAATTACTGAAGTAATGAATTACTGCAATACTGTGAAATGATTGAAATAAGGAAATTATTGATACTGAACTAAGATGGGAATTGTACTGAAAAGTGAATTAAATACCCTATTAACTAGTCGGGCTAGTCGGATATAATTGGCATGCCATAGGATATAAAAGAGTACAGGTTTTTGATGGCTTATTGATCAGGCACTTTTGTGCCGACTACTATTACTGTTACCGATCCGACACTTTGTGTGTCGAATCATTATCACCATTCTTTATTACAGATTAAGCACTTGGTGTGTTGAATATTCATTATTTATTATTATCGCTAATTCTTGATTAATGTTTAGGTACTGTATGCAGTTAAGGCACAATGTGTCGTCTTGGTGTGTTTGGGTTGGAATCATGTATCCGTCAAAGTCCGGGTTTGTTAATAGGGTGAATAACTAAAATGAGAAAATTAAATAAAATTTGATTGATCGTACTATTAAATATATGAGAAAGTAAAATTATGAATTGAAATGTGAATTGAAATTGAGATATCGAAATAAGAAGTGAAAATAGAATGAACTGGAAATAATGAAATAGTGTATGAGTTAATTGAATATAATCTTATCAATTAATTATAATTATTTTATTGAAAATATTGGTTTTAATAATTATTGAAAGACTAATATTGTAAGGTTTTAGATGAGGAATTGAATATGTTATTGAATTAGGATATAGAAATGAAAATATGAAATAATGATTTTATGAAATGGTTATTGATGAAATACATGAATGATTTATTGAAGGTAAAATAGTGGTAAATTTTAATTCATATATATATTGTTTTTACCTTAAGTATTTGAATTATAGTAATACCACTAGGTGTATGCTTTCATGTACGGTTTGTTTCGTCATGCAGATTAGGTCTGAGAATTTTTAGAGTCGAATTTGAGATTGCAAGCTTTCATCTCATCACATCTTTAAGCAACAACAGGGTATGTTTTAAAATTTTGAATAGAATGGCATGTACTTAGGCAAAATTAAGTATGTTCCAAATAGTAGTAATGGGTTTAAATTTATTATTTATCCGCTTTTATGTTCAAATATAATAGTAATTAGCCAATAATTACTTTGGCACCAAATGTAATATTCCTATATCGGGTTCCTTGAGTGAACATGGTATAGGGTGTTACGATTGAGGTACCGAATCAGTGATTCCTCGATCCTCACCCATTATAGGCTCATACGGATCGAGTTCAATTTAGAGGAATACATTTCCCTATGGCGCGGAGATAAAAATCTCACGAAGACATAGGTACGGATGTATCCCGAAAGTGATTCACTATCCTGTACGGAGGTGAAAACCTCACGAAAGAGTAGCTTCTCACTCCCACTTAAAAGAGGTAAGACCAAACGGTCCTTATGCAATATGATGCAAAAATATTCTACGAGACTCAAACCACAGCAATCATACAAACAAATGCAATAAAAGGATCGTAATTTTTCAAATCATATTTTCAATTTTCGACAACAAGACAGAAAATAATCAATTTTACGGCTTGACTCTCTTATTTTTTCCCCAGTGGAGTCGCCAAGCTGTCGAAACCATTTGTTTTGTTGAAAAACAGGGTCAACTTTATTTAGAAAATGAAAATTGGGAGTCACCACCGATTCTTTTTATTTAGTTGTGATCGGATCACCTCATAATTTGATCATTTTAATAAAAGCTTAAATTTACTAAAACGATGATTTTTGGTTTACGAAATTTAGAAAAAATAGTGTAATATCCCGGATTTGGGGTTATGCATTTAGTGCATAATTCAAGTGATGATGAAGCTTGGAGTGTGTTTGGATAGGTTTGGGAGGTTTTGAGAACCTAAGGATGTAGGAGGAAGTCTTGGAAAAATATTAGAATTTTAAGTCTAGAGGAGAAGCTAGGTGAAGAGGTCTTAAAAGAAATTGAAGGCGTTTATGACATAAGTAGCCGTGTGGTAAAGTGGCTTGGGACGCTACCTTAAGGGCTTGGAAGGTTGCGTCAGGAGGGAGGAGGTTCGAGTTGCAGAAATTGCATTGTGGGCTTTTCTTTTTGCGTCAAGGAGGGGAGCAAGGCCAGGGAGGCCTTAAGGGAAGAATATAGGCGTCTTTGGACATGGAAGTGAGCCCGGTAAAGTGGCTGCAAGGCCCTACTTAGGGCCTTGGTGATGACGCCATGGGCAAGGGCCTTGGTTGAATCACGGAGTGTGTTTTATTTTGCTCTTTGCCTTAAGAAGGGAACTGGCTAAGAAGGCTTTAAGGGAATTCGTGAGGGATTTATGCCACAAGAAATCATGTGGTAAAGTGGCAATAGAGCGCCTGGGTGCAAGGGAAAGGTTGCGTCAGTAAGGGATGGGGTTGAATCACGTGGGCAGCATAAATGTGTTTTATTTTTTTCTTGTGGCGTCAAGAGAGAAGGGAGTGTTAGGCGACTTTGGACTTTTAATTAGGTAAGGATAATCTTGGTTTTTTATTTTAAATTTTAGCTAGAAGAGTGGGATAAGTATGGTTTTATTTTATTTATTTTAAATGGAAAGATAAGGGATATGGTGATAGATTATTTTATTTTATTTGATAAGAGATAAATGAGGGATGTTTTTATTTTTAAATGTAGTGATAAAGGAGGGAAAAGTGGGATTTTATAAAGAGTTGAGGTAGTAGCCGAATTTGGGTCTCCTTGGGTTGATAATTTTCGGTCATTTAGGGGGGATTAAGTGCTGAATTTTCTTTGGGGAGTGATCATCTTTTTGGCCAAAATTCTCCTACCTTCTTCTCTTCATCTTTATTTTCTTTCAACCCCAATTTTACATCTTTGCTTGAATGGCCGAATGACCCTTTATCATTTAAAACCTTAGCCGAATATTTCATCCACATGTGAGGAGCCATAGCCGAAACTTGGATTACCTTGATCTAGTTTAATGTTGGCCGAATTCTTTAATCATTAAACCCCTCCACTTGTGCGTTTTTCTCTTCACCCTTGAAGTGCCGAAACACCATTGTTATTCTCAAAAGCCAAATTCCTAAGGAGGGGCTGTCGACTACTCCTTCCTGATCTTTCCAACGTGTGTGGTGGTAAGTAATCTCCACTTTAAGTATCGGTTTGGGTTCTTATTCTCTTAGTATGTCAAATCAAGTGAGTGAGGCCTTGGTTTTAGTCATGGCCGAATGCTCATAGTGTCCTTATAAGTGTTTCTATGTGTAGCCAATGTTAAGGAGCATCAAAGGAGTTTCGTGGATTCAATTCATCAAGGGATTTCGACAAATTCATAGATCAGTGGTGATTCGGGATTTAGTTAAGCAAGGTAAGTGATTTAAGACTTTCGGCCATAGGCCATATTATGGGTTTAAGTGGTGACCGATTGTGTATTATGGTTTTTAGGGGCTAATCGACAGAGGTAACAGAGGCTTCGGGATTCTAGATCGTTTCGGTAAGGATACTTAGTAAGTTTAGATCTACTCCGTATTTGTTCAATAGCCGAAGGCTTAGGTACCAGTGGGTGGCCGATTGCATAGGGAACTCAGAGTGTGATTCGGGATTTGGTAGGAGACCAAATCGGCATTTAGGGAGAAGGAAGAACCACGTTTTGAGATCGTGTTAGATTCGAGTAGTTCGGGATTTCGCCAATAGGCAGGTGTGTAGTTAGCCTACCGTTTTTCGGGTTTATGATTGTATGAGATATCTGTATGTGTGTTATGAATGTGCTAACTAGTGCAGTGGAAATTGTGATATGGATACCCTCAAGGGGTATGTCAATAATCTGGTAAGTACCAAATCTGATGAAATGTGATTATTGATATTAATATGTGATAATATGCGAAATAACATGTACATGCATTATCATCATGGCACTATTTTATGTTGCATGTGGATGGGTGGGATATGAAAGAAGGACAGGGTGTACTTCGAGTACGTGGTTTGATGAATGGCTCTGTGCCTCATCGTGATTGATATAGGCTATGTGCCATATCTTGGTTATTGATGGCTTTGTGCTCATCGTGGTTTTGATGATAGCTTCGGCTACATCATGGATTGGCGCTGACTGAGGTCGCATTGTGGATTATTTGCGATTAAGTTCGCGTGGACGACATTTGTTGCCTTATTGGAGTAAAAAGGGGAGGGTGATTTAATAATCCCCTGGTGTGTGGTAGGCTGGATACGGGGGTGTGTAGAGGATGGACCCTAGGCTGGGTTGGGCTTCATAATTGCATAATTTTGTATGTGAATACATGTGAAAATGGGCCAAGCCCAATATGTGATATGAATAAATGTGCAAATGGGCCAAGCCCAATATGATATGTGGATTAATGTGAAAGTGGGCCAAGCCCAGATGTGGTGTGGATTAATGTGGTAATGGGCCAAGCCAAAGATATGGAAATATGTGGTTAATTACACTATTATATGGATGTGATATGGATATGGGTCAAGCCCAATAAGTGAAAGCATGTGAATAAGTTGCATTAATATCTGTTATATGGGTTAATACATGGTTTGGCATGCGGGTGGAATTCAGTAGAATAATTACACACTGAGTCTGTTAGACTCACCCAATTTTTATCAAACCTTACAGGTGATGTGCGATGCTCGGACCGAGTTGGAGTGGATATGAGGTGGCCCATGCAGAAGACGTTTTATTTATTTAAATCAGTATATTATTAAGTACTTTTGTTTAATTATTTATTGTAATAAGGCCCAGTTAAAGTATTTGAGCATTTTATTATGTTTAAAATATTTATTAAAGTTTAAACCCGGATATTTTGTACTAATCAAATTTCTACTTAGCATTTTAAATATAAAATGTTGTTCTAAAGACAATAAATTTTTATGTTTTTACCTTAAGTTAAAATATTTTTGACGGTTTCATGATGACATACAGATTCGATCGGGGCTCGTGAAATTTGGGTTTGGGGTGTTACAAATAGGTTCGAGTTGACGCACGCGAGGAAGGATTAGCACCTCGTGGCGCCCAAAATTGGAACCTAGTTGATTATTTAACGTCTTAATGTCGAAAATTTAAAAAGATTTTAAAATACGATCCTTTTATTTAAAAGAAAACTTGAATAAATTGAATTGGATGCTAAGACCCTCTTATTTGAAGAAGTAAAATGTCACGCCAAGTGAGTTAGGATCGACATTTCAAATCCTCGAAACTAAGCTTGTCTTTTGACTTTTAAAACTCATACATTTAAGTTTAAGAAGGATATTCGATTATTTGGGTCAAATGAAAAATCGGAACCCGATAAGTTAGGGCACAATTTCTCAAAATTCCAAATACGTAATTTTTCCTTTATTCTTAGAAATCCTTACCTCGAGATAACAAAATGTCACATCCGGTGAGTTAGGACACAACATTTTGAATTCAGAATAAGCTTTTATTTAACTTATACGCTTTGATTTAAAAAGATAATTAATTCTTTAGACTCGACGAGAAAAATTGAAACCCAGTAAGTTATGGTACGATTTCTTTCAAATCTTAAAACGCGGAGTATTTGCTTATTTTAAAACAAAATTTAATGTATCGGGTAAAATGTAACGTGATTTTGAAGTAATATGTAAAATAAATTACGGTGCTTATGTGCATACGGAATAATAAATATGTTGATGCATGACAATATAAAGAACGAAAGTAAAATAAACGAGCCCAAAATAGATGAAAACAATAATAAAGAAAAAGCTAAAATTTAGAACCAAAGAATTAATACTAAACAAATAAATAAACAAGCATAGTGTAACACAAATTGAAAAATCATAATATTAATGATAATGATGACGATATAAAAAAAATCTGAAGTTTTAAAACTATAAGGAGGAAAGTAAATAAATAAGTAATGAAATGATGAAATAAATAAATATATTTAAAAAATACTAAGTAGATAAATCTTAAGGAAATAATAGTAATAATAACAAAATTAATTAATAATAATACATGAATAATAATAATATGTTAATAATAATAAAAATACTAATAATAAAAATAATGTTAAAAATAATTAATAAAATGGCATCAATAATAAATAAAAAATAAAAAAAGGACTAAACTGAACTTAAAACCAAAATTTGGGGCTAATCTGTGATGAATATAAAATGGGAAGGATTTATCCGAGCACGCGAATAACAAGGAGGGACTAAAAGGGAAAATATCCCCGCCCTCCAAAATGTTTCACTTTGTGCGGGACCAAATTAAAATAGAAGAAAAATTATAGGGTAAAAATTGAAAATGAAAATAAACTATATTAAAAAGATAGAAAATGTGAAGGGACCAAAAGCTTAATAAGACCATTGCTTAAAAAACACGCTGATCTTGAGGGCTAATCAGTGGGTCTCGGTTTCCCAAAACGACGCCGTTTCACCACCCTATTTAAAGTCGAAAATGTTAAAAAATATTTTAACCAGTTTTCAAAAAAAAGAAGGAAAGGTCCTTTTTGCTCTGCATTATTTCGATCCGACCATGGCTCCGACTGAGGGTTCCGTATGATCCGCCAGTAGCCTGCCAGAATAAGCGGTGGCGCAGATGAAAAATAAAATCTCTTTTTTTTTTTTCGACGATTTTTTAAAAACATGAATCCCTTGTTCATTTTAGAGTTAAGAGAAAGCGAAAACAAAAGGAGCCCTCGATGCTTTTGAATCCTCCTCAAACCCTTCATGAGTCGAGGTGTTCGCTTCCAACCAATACTCACCAGATTGGCGCCACACCGATATTCCACGTAAAACTCGGCCCATTAGCTCGAGTCGCCAGTGTGCACTTTCGAGCTCCCATGCCTCCACCGCCCACCCACCCTTTCGAACTCGCAAAGATCGCTCGGATATCGCATTATCCCCGCCTAATCCTCGATATTCCACATCACGGCTAGTGGTGGTGGCATTTCATTTTCGGACCCTTGACTGATTCCTAACGGTTCCAACACGGTCATTCAACCTCTACCACTACCACACACATTACGCACCACGCCCCTAAAATTCATGCTTCAATCGCTTATCCGATTAAAGAATTTTATGAATTAGTTTTGTTCCATCGATTTATCGGAAATGCCTTATGTTCAATAGTTCTAAAAGTAGTTCTTTCGGATTTATATACACACGTCTCCAAATTCATTCATTGAATCATCACATTCATGAACTTGCGTTCATTACAGAAAAGTGTTGTAGTTGTCATTGTTGTTATTTTCCACTACCCAGGGGTATTTTCGTAATTTTATCCTATAGGGGTATTTTGGTAATTTTTCAAATTAAGGTATTTGAAAATTTCACAAAGTAGAGATTTTTAGTATTTTTACAAAATTGAAATCCTTGGTAAGAAGATTCAAGGGTAATATGGTAATTTTATAATCTGGGGGTATTTTTGTAATTTTACGTTGTGGGCATTTCGCAATTTTTTGTAAAATATGGTTCCCGATGACTTTTTCAACATAAGGGTATTTTTGGAAATTTTTAATTGGGTACTTCGCAACTTTTCATACCGAGGTATTTTAGTAATTTGTATGTGTTGGGGTAATTTGGCAACTTGCAAACCGTGGGTATTTTGGTCATTTTAAATCAAGGGTACTTTGGAATTTTATAATCATGGTTTGAATTTAGAATTTCACAAAACAAGATGACCGGTCCTTTCGTGTTTTAATTATTGAATTTAATTGTGATTGAGTCCTCTCGGTTGGGTGACCGTCACTCACACGACTGTAGGATTCAAGCGGAGAGGAGGTGAGTCACTAGATCGCTTAAATACCAAGCTCCCCTAATCCAATCCTAGACATGCACAACGGTTGCCACACCTTTAACTCTGCGACTACCATGTGTTTGTTTGGTTAGACTTTAAATTTTATGTATTTTTGTTGGAGTAGACTAATCCTTGTGGTTCAATAATTCCTAATCTACTAATCTACGCCCTATAATTTCCCACATACAAATCACAAAAGGGTTAGGAGTACTTACCGGTGGACTTTGTGTCTGAGACTCAAGGTGCCATGCCGTAAAACCTACTCATTCCTTAGTAAATCCAATTTCAAAAGAAAGAAAATATTTTGGGCCCAAAAGCCCTCAAGGTCGAAGTTTTGAATCAGCTCGATACCAAATCGAAACACCCCAAACCCGCCCACAAGCCTTGACCGGATCTCGTTTTTTTTTGAGTAAAACATTTCGTAAACTTGTTTGTTACTTTGGAAAATTTGGGTGGTTTTGAGGAAAATTGATTTGTGTTGAGTTTGAAGGAAAACTGGTTGTTATTGAAGACTAGATTTTATTAAAACCTTATTATTATATTTCAAAAACTATAAGTTAAAAGAAATGCCGGGTTGTTTTAGGGTTTACCATTAAATTGAAAATCGTTGGTGTTCAAGTGTCAAAACATTTAGAACTTAATTTAAAGAAAAGTTATTTAACCTTTTGTTTGATAATAATCGTATCATGATAAAATAATTAAAATGCATGCATAAAACAGTTAATAGTAATGGCCATATTACATCAAAGCAAAACCCGAAATAAATCTAAAATTTAATATAAAAGTCCAAAATGAAAATAAAAAACTGAGCTGAGCATGGCCACCACTAAGTTCCTGCCGACCCGGTCCATTTACTAAGTGTCACCCAAAAGGTATCCCATAAAAGGGTGAGTCAATGCACTCAATGTGCAACAACCAACACAAATTCCCAACGATTTAGGCATACAAATCATATATACAAAACATATATAAACAATGATGCAATCCCAACCCAAACCTAGGTAACCATCCTCTATACATCACCCGCACTCGCCACACCGTGGGATTACTAAATCAACCCTCCATCCGCTACACACCATCAAAGGCAACACGCAGACGACTTACACATCGCTTCTTATAAATTGTGGCATAGCCATCAGATAATGTGATGAGTCACTAGATAATAATATGTGACATAAGTCACCACATTCGGATTATGTGACATGAGTCACCGTGATATTGTGGTAAAACCACCGATCACTTCCCTTTCATAATCACCCTTATGCCTATGCACAATACAATACATGCAAAATCATGCCGATATCTTATTCCATGGTCATAACAAATTCATGATATGTCATATTCAATATTCATAACACTATTTACATAGTATTAAAGGTGAACGTATTGAGTACTGCACCATCGTATGGTACCTTTAGCCACATCTTTAATATTTTTATTAACACATATATTAAATCAATACCATAAATCTATCAAGAATTAGTGTGGGCTACACACCGTTACTCGAGATCTAACCGAAACTCGAAAATCCCGATCTAATGTACTAGATCTCTTCTCTTACATTCGCCAACACTAAGCACACTAGGCAATGGGCCATTCGGCTAAATAACAAATCCCAAGGATTAACGAGACCAAAACCCTTATTTGTCAGTCGATTTGGTTACTAACCAAATCCAAACTTTGTGATGATCCCCTTGTAATCGGTTAGATACTAATACACTTAACTGGTTAGTTTTCGACTTTTGAACTAAATAGAAAAATGATCCGAACACTAAAACACTTACCTAGGTTGTTTAGCCAAATCCAAAATCGCCATCGGCTTTATGAAGATATCGAAATACCTACATGATCTATGTTAGATCTGATTCCATCATTTGAATGAATGGCCTTCGGCCTAAACCACACTTTACTTACCTTGGATAACCAAATCCCAATGGTCTCCCCTAGAAGTCGGCTACAATAGAAATCCCGAAAGATCCTTTATAGTTTCAGCCAATTCAAAATAAGAGAGATTAGATCCTTAAATTCGCTAAAGAGAAAAGAAAACAAATGACTGTTGATCCTTACCTTAATGCTGAATCGATTGCCCTCTTCATGTAGATCTACAGAGGAATTGGCTATGTAGGCTAGATATTTATCAAATGGGTTTCGCTTTTGGTGTTTAGTGAACAATCGCTATGGCTAGGAAAAGACTTACTTTCACTTTTGAAGAGTTGTGGAAAGAAGAAAGAAGAAAAGAGATATTCAACCTTAACAAATGGAAGAAAAGAGATGAAGAGAGGTTCGGCAATGGTGGTGTTTAACTTAAGAAATTTTGGCACACTATAAAGGAAGAAAAGAGAACCGAAAATAACATCTAAACCCCCTTTTAAAATTCGGCTATCCCCCCACTTACATGACTGAAAATAACCACCAAAAGAATCCCTTGGCCGACCAACTCTCCCTCTCTCCATTCAATCCCCCTTTTCACTCTACCTTAGCCGAATCGTTAAGTTTTTAGCTTAATCTACACTTCATCTTTGAAGTGTCCTTGTGCCGTCCACTACCTCTCCTCCTTGCTGCAAAATAAAACTCCCCTTTGCTTCCCTTGCCGTTCGAACCTAAGCCCTCAGACCGCTTGTATGCGTCACTCATCGAGGCTTTAAGTGCGCCTCCTGCCACTTTACCAAGCCCATTTTGATGTCCAATTTCCTTACAAATTTCCTTAAGGCCTCATTTGCCTAGCTCCCTTTAAAACTTAAAACACAATATTTTCTAGGGCATTCTCCTACACTCTAAAGTTCTCAAAATCTATAAAACACATTCAAAACATACATAGGCATGCTACTTCATACAATTAAGCAAAATGCACAAGCCCAAAATCCCTAATATTACAGATATCATATCGCTACTGCTATCGATTAATGTTTAGGTATCATGTACCGCTAAGGCACAATGTGTTGTACTTGGTGTGTTTGGGTTGAATCTGTATCCGTCAAAGTCCCGGTTTGTTAATAGGGTGAATAACTAAATGAGAAAATTAAATAAAATTTGATTGATCGTACTATTAAATATATGAGAAAGTGAAATTATGAATTGAAATGTGAATTGAAATTGAGATATCGAAATAAGAAGTGAAAATAGAATGAACTGAAATAATGAAATAGTGTATGAGTTAATTGAATATAATCTTATCAATTAATTATAATTATTTTATTGACAAATATTGGTTTAAATAATTATTGAAAGACTAATATTGTAAGGTTTTAGATGAGGAATTGAATATGTTATTGAATTAGGATATAGAAATGAAAATATGAAATAATGATTTTATGAAATGATTATTGATGAAATGCATGAATGATTTATTGAAGGTAAAATAGTGGTAAATTTTAATTTATATATCTTGTTTTTACCTTAAGTATTTGAATTATAGTAATACCACTAGGTGTATGCTCAATGCATTTATTTGTTTCCGCAGTATGATTAGGTATGTGAATTTTTAGAGTCGAATTTGAGATTGCAAGCTTTCATCTCATCACATCTTTAAACAACAATGTGGTAACGCTTTTAAAATTTTGAATAGAATGGCATGTACTTAGGCAAAATTAAGTATGTTCCAAATAGTAGTAATGGGTTTAAATTTATTATTTATCCGCTTTTATGTTCAAATATAATAGTAATTAGCCAATAATTACTTTGGCACCAAATGTAATATTCCTATATCGGGTTCCTTGAGTCGAACATGGTATAGGGGTGTTACAGTTGAGGTACCCGAATCAGCAGATTCCTCGATCCTCACCCATTATAGGCTCATATGGATCGAGTTCAGTTTAGAGGAATACATTTCCCTATGGCTGCACGGAGATAAAAATCTCACAAAGATATAGGTACGGATGTATCCCGAAAGCGATCCACTATCCTGCACTGAGGTGAAAACCTCACAAAAGAGTAGCTTCTCACTCCCACTTAAAAGAGGTAAGACCAAACGGTCCTTATGCAATATGATGCGAAAATATTCTACGAGACTCAAACCACAGCAATCATACAAACAAATGCAATAAAAAGATCGTAATTTTTCAAATCATATTTTCAATTTTCGACAACAAGACAGAAAATAATCAATTTTACGGCTTGACTCCTTTATTTTTTCCCCAGTGGAGTCGTCAAGTTGTCGAAACCATTTGTTTTGTTGAAAAACAGGGTCAACTTTATTTAGAAAATGAAAATTGGGAGTCGCCACCGATCTTTTTTATTTAGTTGTGATCGGATCACCTCATAATTTGATCATTTTAATAAAAGCTTAAATTTACTAAAACGACGATTTTTGGTTTACGAAATTCAAAAAAAAATAGGCTCGGGAGTCGGTTACGTACGAGGAAGGATTAGCACCCTCGTGACGCCCAAAATTGGAACCTAGTTGATTATTTAACGTCTTAATGTCGAAAATTTAAAAAGATTTTAAAATACGATCCTCTTTATTTAAAAGAAAACTTGAATAAATTGAATTGGATGCTAAGACCCTCTTATTTCGAAGAAGTAAAATGTCACGCCAAGTGAGTTAGGATACGACATTTCAAATCCTCGAAACTAAGCTTGTCTTTTGACTTTTAAAACTCATACATTTAAGTTTAAGAAGGATATTCGGTTATTTGGGTCAAATGAAAAATCGGAACCCAGTAAGTTAGGGCACAATTTCTCAAAATTCCAAATACAGAATTTTTCCTTTATTCTTAGAAATCCTTACCTCGAGATAACAAAATGTCACATCCAGTGAGTTAGGACACAACATTTTGAATTTCCGAGAATAAGCTTTTATTTAACTTATACGCTTTGATTTAAAAAAGATAATTAATTCTTTAGACTCGACGAGAAAAATTGAAACCCAGTAAGTTATGGTACGATTTCTTTCAAATCTTAAAACGCGGAGTATTTGCTTATTTTAAAACAAAATTTAATGTATCGGGTAAAATGTAACGTGATTTTGAAGTAATATGTAAAATAAATTACGGTGCTTATGTGCATACGGAATAATAAATATGTTGATGCATGACAATATAAAGAACGAAAGTAAAATAAACGAGCCCAAAATAGATGAAAACAATAATAAAGAAAAAGCTAAAATTTAGAACCAAAGAATTAATACTAAACAAATAAATAAACAAGCATAGTGTAACACAAATTGAAAAATCATAATATTAATGATAATGATGACGATATAAAAAAAATCTGAAGTTTTAAAACTATAAGGAGGAAAGTAAATAAATAAGTAATGAAATGATGAAATAAATAAATATATTTAAAAAATACTAAGTAGATAAATCTTAAGGAAATAATAGTAATAATAACAAAATTAATTAATAATAATACATGAATAATAATAATATGTTAATAATAATAAAAATACTAATAATAAAAATAATGTTAAAAATAATTAATAAAATGGCATCAATAATAAATAAAAAATAAAAAAGGACTAAGTTTGAACTTAAAACCAAAATTTGGGGCTAATCTATGATGAATATAAAATGGGAAGGATTTATCCGAGCATCGCGAATAACAAGGAGGGACTAAAAGGAAAATATCCTCCCTCCAAAATGTTTCACTTTAAAGGGACCAAATTAAAATAGAAGAAAATTATAGGGTAAAAATTGAAAATGAAAATAAACTATATTAAAAGATAGAAAATGTGAAGGGACCAAAAGCGCAATAAGACCATTGCTTAAAAAACACGCGGACCTTGAGGGCTAATCGGGTCGGGTCTCGATTTCCCCCCAAAACGACGCCGTTTCACCACCCTATTTAAAGTCGAAAATGTTAAAAAAAATATTTTTAACCAGTTTTTCAAAAAAAAAAAAAGAAGGAAAAGGTCCCTTTTTTGCTCTGCATTCGGCCCCGTCCAGCCATGGCTCCAGCCTAGGGTTCCGCTATGATCCCGCCGTAGCCCCGCCGTAAACGGTGGCCGCAGATGAAAAATAAAATCTTTTTTTCTTTTTCGACCCCCTTTTTAAAAACATGAATCCCTTGTTCATTTTAGAGTTAAGAGAAGAAAAACGAAAACAAAAGGAGCCCTCGATGCTTTTCGAATCCTCCTCCGACCCTTCATGAGTCTGAGGTGTTTCGGCGCCGACAACATTTGCCAGTGACAGCGTCGAACGACTCAGGTAAGCCTTTCTTTCCCTTTTCTCTTTATTATGTTTGTATGAAAAAATGAAAAAAAAAAAACTTGAAGCGAAATAAAAATCACCTTCAAATTTTAATCAGCTTCTTTGCATTGATTCTGTGTGTAAAAAAAATACAATGGTTTTCTTCGATTTTTATAGCCGAAAATGTAATACAATATTTTTTTTCTCTGCTGTTGTTGTTTATCCTCTTTTGTAGGTACGTGGCGCCCAGTGGGCGAAGATACAGAGGCCGTACGTGGTGGTGACATTGAGTGTACGAAGGTTGTTAAGGCGCAAGGTTTCCTAGTTTGGCTGAGGATGCTAAAGTCTTTGGGCCATTTGGGCCTTGTAACTTTGGGTCTGTTTTTTGTAATGAATTGTTAAAAAAATTGGACTTTATTTATTGGATTTTTTGTATTTATTTTGGCTTTAATTTAATTTAGTTTTATTATTCTTAATTTTCTGAATGGCCCGAACAAATTAAACTAATTACAGGTCCAATAATAATAATTCTCATGTTAGACATCATCTTAAACAATTAAGAACTTTTTCTACCACAACACCTTTTAACTTTTCTTGAATTGTACTCAAATCATTATCATAGCATGGTTGAAAAGTGATGGATTTCCAAATTTCTTTAGTTACTTCATAACATCAAAATCATTAGAAACACAAACCCATGCTTTGAGGTCAAATTTATTTTGAATGAAAGCATCATTGTAAACAAGTTGGGCAAGGGTTGTCTTACAAATCCCACCTATTTCAACAATGGGAGTCATAAAATTTCCTTGATTATCCTTTTGAATATCATAAATTTTATTTCTACAAATGTTATTTCACTCTTATTTATAAAATGTCACATGTTTTTTCGTAAGGGTATAAGTATTTAAATGGATAGTCACATCTTTAACAATTAACATAAATATTTAATAAATATATACTCGAATAATTATGACTATTTGTTAATAATTAAGTGCAAAAATTTTAAATTTAAGAGATAAAACTCATCACTATAAATAATAAAATGATATAACTTTTAATTACTTATAACTATTCATTGGCAGCTATATATATTTTAAAATGTTCCGACGCTTACTAAGCGCAACAAAAAGTGATAGAGGTGATAATTATGTACGGATCATATATGTATACAGCACTTGCATTTTCTTTATATTGTCTACCTTTGAAATTAAAAATTTGGGGAAGTAAGTTTCAAAATAATAATAACAATAATATGACAATGATTTTATTTGACTTATAATTTGATACCCATTGGCTCCTAGTTAGCCTCGACCTACTGCATAATAATGGCCATAAACACAATTGGAGTTAGTGAGGACACTGACCGCGAAGGTATTCTTCTTTTTTTTTTTCGATGGAAAAGAGGACGAAGTATTTAATATTGGTCAACAATCGCTCCACTCCCATTAATGATTGGTCAATGTCAAGAGTATTTTTTTACATTTAAATATTTAATATAATAATTTTTAATTTTAATTTAATATTTTATATTAAATAAAATTAATTGTCATATGATATTTTTATTGGCAAAAACATATCACGTGACCCTTTTTTATTGGTCAAAGTTGTCTAACAATTTTTTTTTTACGTTTATTACAAAATAGACCAAAAATAGAAGAAATTAATACTTTAAGTACTAAATTGGAACAAAAAATTAATATCAAAGTGAAAAAATAAATATACTTTAAAAACTAAATCATGAATTAAGTCTTTTATCAACAAACAACTTTAAAGAAAGTTGGTTAAGCATTACCTTATATGCATCCTGTCACATCTTGAAAATCAGGTTAGAAGAAATTAGGTTAGCGAAACTTAAAATGGTCACGTTTTGATTTTTGAGTTAAGATTGTGAACTTATGTTAAGTAAATTGATTTGTTTTAGTGAGTAAGTGTTCTAGATGTGTGCTTGAGGCTTTGTGTTCAAATCATTTTCCTTAAATTTTAAGTAATTTGTTGTAACCTCTATTTTTAATCACCTGTCATAAATATTATTTTTGCTCAATTGATCTCAAGAATTAACCTGTTGGTTCAGTGATAAGGTGTCAGCTTACATTTAGATCTTCCATCCAAATCTTGTTATGTGGAATTATTTTTTCTTTAAATTATTAAAAATCTAATGTAGATAAAGATAGGACTTAGTGTGGTTTGTGAGTGGTTTTACTTTTTTGAAAATTTTCCCAAAAATAGCTCTAAAATCCTCTCCTCACAACCATTATTATCCCATTCCCTTTCTCTTTCTCATTTTTTGTCCAATCTTTGTTTTCTAGTTTTGGGGGTTTTCTCCTTTTTCACATTTTTCTTTCTCTGTCTTCTTACTTTTTTTATTTGTTTGTTTTATTGTATTTTATTTATGTTCTCCCACTTTCTATTTTATTCTTCCATCATTCGTACGATCCTTGCAGGGTATTATTGGAATTGAACATAAGTAAATTCAGTGTAAGTACCATTAATTTCAATGGCAAGGATTTTAGTTCTTGGTATTTAGATTGCATTTTGATGCATTACAAATATCGTTGATTTTTAGTTTTGGGTTTTTTGATAGGAGAAGAACATGAGGCGTTCAACGTTCCTCCAACGAATTTGGTGTTTTAGGTCGATGTTTCTGTCAAGGGTAAGTGACTAACGTCTTCGTGTAGCGTATGATATGTTTTGTTAATGATTGTTGATAGTGGATGATGTCAATTTAATGGTTTAATTTGATTGAGTATCAATGCTAAATGGTGAGTTTTCATTGACATTTTAGGTACCGGAAACGTCATGGGGGTGTCGTTGTCAGAACTATCTTCAAGTGTGTGATTTTAACCCGAAAACGTGTTTAGAACTCAGAAAAACAAAACTCAAAAACAAAGGTTATTTTCAAAACTATTACGTCACACGACCATGTGGCTGGCTGTGTGTCAAGTCGTGTGCACCACACGAGCGTGTGGTCAACCGTGTACTAGGACGTGTGGAGAACACGAGCGTGTGCAATTACACGAGCAATTTTGGTAGGCCGCGTGGGTCACACGGGTGTATGTGATCACACGGGGAGATTAGGTAGGCTGTGTGGGCCCATTTTTCGATAATTTTTCACTTAAGCCTGTTTGACTTAGAAATGCGTAATTAGACCTTTTGTGGGGTCCATTTGGCTTAAATAAGACTTGAAATGTGTATGGTTAATGTAAGTGAAACATTTTTGTACGATCAATGTTTTGATAACTTTGAAAGCACAATTACGTGTAAAAAACATCTATGATATGTGTATGTAGAATAACCATAAGTGAAGTAATTTGGTATGTTATGATCTGTATAAGTTATGTGTTATGTTATGCTCTGTAAAATATATGTTAAGGTATGCATGGTATACAACCTATATAAAATATATGTATGTTAACATGATTTTGCATATGCACTGGGGTGAGTTTTGCTATGATGGAGGAAGTGTTTTCTGGTAGTTTTACTGTAATTTTGGCGGTTAAACTGCAATATTTGTCTAGCAGCTCAACTGCACCATTATGAGTGGCATACCACCACGACTCGATGTTATTGGATGAATAGACTTTTGAAGTCCTAATTGGTGTGATTGGTTGGATGGAGTTGGTGTGTAGCGGATGGGGGTAGGATCTATGTCTGCATTTGTATCCGAATATGAATACGCATTTGTATCTAATTATAAACACACATCTAATTCTGTATAAGAGAATGTGTTTGAGATAATGATTTTGAAATTGTGAAATTCTGTTTTGATATATGATTATGAAAATTTAACATTTGGATATGTTATATGCTTCTGAAAATATGACATTCTGATCTGGTATATGTTTCTGGAAATGTGACATTTTGATATGATAATTGTATAAGTGTACTTTATAAGTAAAAATTATGTTTATGGACCGAGTCACACACTGGGCTTCTAACTCACCCGTTTGTTTAATACATTTCAGGTGACCTTCAGACTTAGGACCGGATGGCATCCGGAGCTCGGATTGTTTTCACATAAGATGGTCTGTTTTGAATTTCCAGACTGGGTTTTCGAATTTTGTTTTGTTTTTGTTTTTTCAGACGGGGCTTTGTTTGGTTTTTGCTTTTTTCATCGGTATTTAATATTTTCATACGTAAAATTGTAAATCATACGAGTTAACAAATTAGATTTTGGTTTTCAAAACTAAAACTCCAAAATTTTTCCACTGCAAATTAAGTAATCACTTAAGTGTTTTCTGTAAATAAATATATGGTTTTTATCAAAAGTTTGTCTTAGTACTGGAAATAAACTGCCAACATTATTACTTTCAAAACTCGTAATTTTGAATTCGAATTTTGGGTTTTAAATAAGTGTTTTCGGATTTTAGTTTTTTCCAAACATCTATGAGAGTTTTGTCAAATTTTATGCTTTCAAAACGTGCATTAAGTTTGATTGGAACAAAAGCTTTTGAATAAGCTGACATAATTCCTCAATATCAGGTCATAACTTCTAGTTCGGGCTTAGGGTGTTACACTTCCGACAAAAGCATCTATCTCAATAGTGTATGCTTGTTCTCTTCTATTTGCATTGTTGGCACAACATCAGCCATTAACGCTTGGATGTTGTTAATGATTATAGAGATATCTCCAGTATTAATCTTATTCATATCGTGTTAATCGTAAAAGTCAAGTATCTCACATCTATCACCCAATTTTGGCTTATAACCTTTTGTAATGTCATTTAGGGATTACTTTGCTCTTATATGAGTAAAGCTTATATAAAAATTAATATGTTTCATATATATTTAAGCAAAGAGGATAGACAAATAAAACTTTAAAATATACTTAAGATAATATTAATTTATTCTTAGTGATATATATATATATATATATTTATAAGCAAAGCTTCAGCCATGGCTGATGATATGGTGGAGAAATAATGGCTTTTTCCATTAGTAATAAACAATATTTATGTATTCACCTTTTTTAAGAAGAAGAAATTCACCAAGATCAACTCCCAAAACACACTGCATTGTAGACATCTCTCCTTCTCTCCTTCCAAGGTAATGGTTGTTGAGATTGCAAGAGCATGAGGAAAAGAGAATACTACTATCACTTGGATGTTAATCCACCTTCATTTTCCTATTATTTTTAAGGTTTAAAAAAATAAATGTACAAACCCATTTTGCCCCAAATACACTGACCCAATACAAAACCTAAACCCAAACCCAATTAACCCTAAACCCAAGCCCAATTTACAAACCCAAAACCAACCTAGCCCACTAAAGCCCAATCGTAAAATAAACAAAAAAACCCTAAAAGTGCCTAACCTCAGGCTTGCTCGCCATCGCCCGACCCTCGACCTTACGACTAGCCACTAGTCGACGGCGTCTTGTCCACCGCCTCGCCACCGCCCTTCCCACTTGGCCACCAAAGACTGCAAAACATTAAACAAGAAGCGATAAAGAAGCAATTTGAAAAGGCTATAAAAGCCGATTTATATTCTGTTGTAAAGAACTTTCTTTTTTGATCAAGAGATATATAAAAAAAAAAGAAATTTCAAAGCAAAAAATAATGATCCAGACACAAAAGTACAAAAAAAAGAAAACAGAGGCCCAAAGGTAATCTTTTTATTTTTGAAAACTTTCCGATTTCTTTTTCTTTTTGGAATACATAAGAGCAAACATGCGTATAAGTATAAATCTGAAAAAAATAATAAAAAATACGAATTTTACCTTTCCGGCCAACGTGCACGGTGGTCGGACAGCTGTGGCCGGTCGACGACGGCATGATCGAGTCTTACCGAGTCCCCTCCCTCATGCTCTGAGAGAAGAACAGAGAAAAGAATTTTTTTTTTAAAACCTAGCAGAAGCTGAAATGAAAAAATGAAGGAAATTTGGATTTTATAAAGATTTCAAAACGACGCCGTTTAGGGCCTGATTCAGTGGCCCCAAAACGACGTCGTTTAGCCTATACCACCACAAGACCCGACCACCACCGAGGATCCGTGTTTTTGAAGGAAGGGCTAATTGCACTTTTAGCCCTTCCGCATTTTCTGCTTTTACAATCAAATTTTTATCGCTTTAAAATCTCGCCCAATAATTTACTTGACATTCATTTTGGTCCTATCAAGACGCTGCGTTTAGGGAAGGAATAATTTCCATCTGTCCCCCCTTTCACGCATGCTTCAAATAGGCCACTTCCTTACTTTTTATTTCAAATTAAACCCAAAATCCCATTTTTTAATTCAATTTGATCCCTTTTTAATTAATTTGCAATTTTGGTTCTTTGGCCATTATTTAATATATTCTTATTATTATTATTATTATTATTATTATTATTATTATTGTTATTTTATATTATCGTTATTATCGCTATTATTATACTATTTTTCATATATATATGTATATATATTTATTCGCTTTTTACTCGTTATTTTATATCATCACTATCATCACTAATATTATTCTTGTATTTATTTCCACTACTATTATCTTGTTTATATTATTACTATTCATTTTCGTTACTATCATTATTTTATTTTTAATTACTATTATTCATTACTTTATTTTCCTTATTATTTCATATGCTATTATTCTTTATTTTATTAGTGTTGTCTTATTATTATTTTATTATCATTTTATTATTATTATTAATTCTATTATTTCATTATTATTATTATTATTATTATTATTATTATTTTACCATAATTATCCTTATTATCACATTTTATTTTCATTATTATAATTATTATTATTATCCTTATAATTCTTATTTATTTCATTTCTATATCTTTTATTACTTTTACCTATTGTTTCCTTTTAAATTATATAGCTTATTTGCTCTATTTCTTCTATTTTTGTCATTCAGTATTACTCTTTATTATTATTACGCTATGCTTGTTAATATCATGATTTGTTTCTTCTTACAAATTGATGTTATATTAGTTTTCACCGATACATAAATGATTCTTTCATAAAGGCAATATTTCAGATTAAAGATTTGAGGAAATCGAGCCCTAACTTCTTTGGGTTCGATTTTTCTCGTTTAAGTTAAATAACGGAAGACCCTTTTGAAAATCATAAATTCCAATTTTAAATCGACATTCCGTACTAGCAATTCGAGTGATTCGAGCCCTAACTTACTGGGTTCCGATTTCTCCTCGTTTAAAGCTAAATAACGGGATGTTTCTTTAAAATTGCAATTTAAATTTTAAAACAAAATACTTAATCCGAAAATTGAAATGTCGCCCTAACTTCATTGGACTCGACCACGGATACTTCGGGATAAGTTTCTTTTTCTTCCAAAATAGAGGCAATATTCCTAATTTGGATTTTTGGGAAAATGAGGCCTAACTTACTGGGTTCTGACTTCTCGATTCAATAAATGACGGAAGATCCTCTTCAAAAATGAAAATCAAGTTTTAAAAGACGAGCTTAGTTTCGGGAGCCTAAAGTATTGCGCCCAAACTTACTGGACATGATGCTTTATCTCCTCGAAAATAAGAGTCTTAACGTCCCTTCCAGTTCCTTCAAATTTTGAAAATAAAAAGCATTGTATTTTCGAACCCTTTCAAAGTTTTCAACAAATAGGACATCAATCAATCAGTTTGGTACGGTTTGAGGCGTGTCGAGGTGCTAATCCTTCCTCGCACGTAATCGACTTCCGAACCCGTTTCTCAAAGTTCGTGGACCAAAAACATTGTTTTAGTAAATTAAATGTTTTATTAAAACAAAGGTGGTCCGATCACACCAAATAAAGATCGGTGGCGACTCCTTCCTTTTCTTTTTCAAAAATCGAGTCGACCGCGTCGTTTACTGTTTCCCCAAAAAATGGTTACGACAATAAATTTTTAAAAGAAACTAAGAATAATTTTACCATAAATTTAATTACATTATAATATAATAAAACAATTTAAACCACCTTATAAGTAACAGTATCCTATTCTAAATGGAAAGAAACTCTAACTCTAACTCTAACACTTACTAAAAACAATTTATCTATACTAAACAAATATAAAACTGACAAGTAATTCTTTTCCAAATGGAATTGAAAACTATCTACTTTAATGCTATCTTATCTCACTATTTAATAATATCTTTTATCTAATATATATGATTAAACATTAACACAAGCACCTTATCTACCCAATTCTTTCATTTTAAGAAAATTACAAATGTTAATGTACACTAAACAAATAATTTAATGAAACTATTGCTTTATTGTTTAGTAATCCCTTTACAAATAGAATTGGAAGAACTATCTACATTAATTCTTGTATATATATAAATCGAGCTATAGAACTCTTAAGATTCTAAATCCTAATTGGCTTTAAGAAAAAAGAATGGAGGTTAAAGTAGTGAAGATCAAGGTTCTTGGAAAGGGTTCTTAAAGAGTAGTGCATTTAGTGAAAAGCATAACTATTGTTTATAATCAAATTTATGCTGTAAAGTCTGCCAACAAAGAATACTCTTCTTTTCTACGTATGGAGAAAGAAATCCTTCTAAAGCTTGTCTGTTGTCCCAATATTATTCAATACCATGGCGTTTTTATGACTATTGAGCAAGGACGAGGAGAGGTTTACAATATGTTCATTGAATATGCTCTAAGATGTAGTTTGTTATATGCTCTAAGAGGTAGTTTGTTAGACTTGATGAACAAGTATAGTGATAAAATCCTAGAAAAGGATGTTAATTGTTATACCCAGATGATATTGAAAGGGCTTTTGGATGTATATGAGAAAAGGTTTATACATTCTGATCTAAAACCAGGTAATATTCTAGCTTTCCCTCTTCAACATGGTACCAGTTTACCTACTCTAAAGATTGTTGATTTTAGGTTAGCTAAACAACGAGGGGTAAAAGATACAAGGTTTAAGTTTTGAGGTACAAGGTATCACATGTCTCCTGAACCGATTGTCGGGGAAGTTAATGGTGCATTGGAAATATGTTCCTTGGGTTGCATCGTGGTTGAAATGATTACGGAGAGATTGCCTTGGGACACTTATGATCGAGATGCTTTAAGAGACAAGCTGTTGAGGGGAGAACCACCCAACATCTTAGAAGACATGTCGAAGCTAGGAAAGAGTTTCTTGAGGGAATGCTTTACTATTGATCCAAACAAAAGGTAGAATGCTAGCAAACTAGTATGTCATCCATACCTTCTTCTACCAGATCACATGCTTTCCAAAGATCACCAACAATCTTTACCATGTTTTCAGCAGCAAAAAGTATTAGAGTCTTGAAATATTCCACCCCCACCAGGTTTTAACATTCCTAATAAAGTTTAGTTGGAAAGAAGAAAAGTTTGGAACAACAAAGGTTAAGAAAGATGATTAGTTCTTATGTGCAGGAAAAAAAAAAAGCTAATGGATACTTGTGTGTTTACTTCTATTTAAAAATCAATATGGAACTTTCTTTGAATTATCCTATGATGTAATCAAATGTCGATCAATTTTGAACTATATATGGTCGACAAGGATTATAAATTTATATATAATTGTAGTATAGCATTGTAACTAGTTTTTTTTTTTTTTTGGTATTTCTCTTAACCTTATTTATTTTTATCTCTTTTTTTTCATTAATTAAATAAAGTAATAAATTACAAATTTAAAATATATTAAATCACATACAAGGGACTAGAAATTAGTATTAATAGAAGAATGAAAAGAATAAGAAGACATACATATAGGTCCCTTTAACTTTTAGTTTGTCCATTTTTTCTTTTATAATGATAATTTACGAGCATATGTATTTGGTTTAAACTAAGCATGTGCCCAATGATAATGCAGAGTAAATAAACATTCCTCTATTCTCCAAAGTACATGGTATTTTAAGATTTTTTGTCATCTTTTTATAATTATTTTATGGTTGTTGATAAAGAATGAGAGGGTAGTTCGGATGAAAGGAATAGTGTTGAGTTTCCATGGAATTACTAATGGAGCTTGTGATTATTTGCTGAAACTTGTTCAAATTGAAGAGCTAAACAATATACAGCAACATGTAGTCAAGAGAAAGAGATTCGACAGGAAAGATCGGAATAACTATGATAGCCACGACAAGTTTCGTACCAATAGTAGTGAGGTCAAAAGGGATGGGAAGTGTTGGACGTAACAATGGGAAGTTAAAACAAAATGGACCTAGAATCATGCATTTGTTCTTCATTGATGATAATTTGCTTTTTGGGCAAGCAAATGGTAGAGAAAACAAAACAGTATAGCACTTGTTAATGTAATATGAAGAGGGTTTGTGCCAAAGAATAAATTTTGGCAAGTACGATGATGTTAAGTTGCGATATCACAAAAACAATCAAGAATGATGTTAAGCTTATCATCTCATTTTGCTCTTACAAGACCTTTTGATAGGGAATTGGAGCGGAGGAAGCAGATCAAGGATCGTGTTCAAGTTATTCGACTCGAAAAGAAAGATTTAGATATGACCTGAAAGGAAGAAACTAAATAAATTTAGAAAATAACAAAGGAAATAAGAAAAATAATAAAACTTAACAAAAAAATAAATGATAAATATTCAATATAATAATTAAATAGTAAAAATATAGATTAAAGTAAAGTGGAAGATGGAATGATAAATCGATGGATATGATGGATAGAAGGATAAATGTCCAATTGAACCCTTCGAGATATAAATCCCAACAAACCCAATTAATGGCTCTAATCGATCCTCCAAGAAATAATCCTTGGCAAATTGAAGGGTGAAGAATGAATTCCCACGACTCCTTGAAGAAAATCGAGAAGAAAACTACTTCTAAAAATCAGAAGAAAGAAATCTTGCACAAGAAACAAACTCCCAGAGTTGAAAACTTCATTAATGAAAATAATTGTCTCCTTAATAAACAATAAAGAAGCCTTTATATAGGCTACCTAAGTACATCCAAATAAAACTCTAAAGTATACTAAAACTCTAATTAATCTAAACAAGAAGTAGTTTTAAACAAAACTTTCTTGTTAACATAAAACTCCTAAATAACTTAAAATACTTAATAATTATAAAAAGAAATTGTAATAATAAAATAATAAAATAATAAGAGTTGATAAATATAATATTTGGCTCATATATAATAAAAATTAAGCCCAAAATTCGAACCCAATATGATTTAAACTCGAATTAAAAGCCCAAAACTTGTAATTCTCGTCATAATTCCATCCAAAAATTTTACTCGTAGTCTTCACTAAAACGGTAATAACTTGAGCCCCCGAACTCGAAATCGAGTGATTCAAAGTGAATTGAAAAGTTAAGATATAGATATTCGATCGATAGGAGACATATGGATCTGGAAATGCCTGGATCCCTTTCAAAAATGCACTGCAAGTTGACTATTTGTCACATGACTAGGCATGTCGGTTTGATTGGGGTCCTTGAAGTACAACGTCTAGACTTGTTAACATCTTCCACATGAGCTTGTCATCATAGATTGGGATTTTAGGCCTACGAACAACATTGGTCCCTTCTAATTCATCATCGCTCTATATTGAACTCCAAAATCCATCGTCTTGAAGCTTCAACTCTTTTTACAATTTTTTTTTTTTGTGATAAAGTCTTGAACGAATAAGTTGAGTTTTGACTTTAACTGCTTGGATTTGGATCTCATAATTGGGCCTTGAGGGAAACTAAGTCCCTCTCTATTAGCCTTTGAATTGGACTGGGCTGCTCAAATCAATCCCCCCTTCCACAAAAAGATTCATCCTCGAATTTACAATATCAAAGGGAGAAAGGTCAACAACATTAAAAGTGGCACAAACATTATACTCACCAATAAGATCGATTTGATATGCATTATCGTTAATGTGCTTGAGTAGTTGAAAAGGTTTATCACCAAGTGGGTCCAATTTTGTCTTGCATCTAGTCGGAAATCATTCTTTTCTCATATGAACCCAAACCTAATCACCGGGCTCAAAGGTAACTTGCTTCTGCCCCCTGTTAGCTTTGTTGGCATTTACTTCATTGGTTTTGGTGATTTGTTGTCTTGTTTTCTCATGCATGGATTTCACCAATTGAGCTTTCTTCTCGCCATTTAAATTAAAAATGTTTTCTATAAGCAATGGCACAAGATCAAGTACAGTTAGGGGTTAAAACCATAAACAAGTTCAAATGGGGAATAACCAATAGTAGAGTGAATAGATCTATTATATGAAAATTCAACAAATGGCAAGCATTCTTCCCAATTTTTAAGGTTCTTACCCACAATAGCTCGGAGTAAAGTACCTAAAACTTGATTAGATACCTCTGTTTGTCTATCGGTTTGGGGTGACATGTAGTAGAATATAATAATTTAATATCAAACTTACCCCACAACACTTTCCAAAAGTGGCTTAAGAACTTTAAATCTCTATTAGATACAATGGTGCGAGGTATCCCATAGGCGCACCACCTCTCTAAAGAATAAGTCAGGCATATGTGTAACATCATCCATTTTGTGACAAGGAATGAAGTGAGCCATCTTTGAAAACATGTCAACAACAACGAAGATACTATCTCAACCCTTTTTAGTTCATGGCAAACCTAGAATGAAATCCATGGATAAGTCTACCCATGGCAAAGAAGGAATCGGCAAAGGAGTAAAAGTCCATGAGGCATTACCTTAGATTTTGCTTGTTTACAAGCAATACATTTAGAATATACCTTTTCAACGTCCTTCTTCATGTGCGACCAATAAAAATGTTCTTGTAGAATATCTAGTGTTTTGGCAACACCAAAGTGTTTCATTAAGCTTCCACTATATGCCTCACGAATTAATAACTCTCTTGGAATATTGTGAAACCCATAACCTATTTATGCGAAAAAGAAACCCATATACAAGATAAAACTTGTTAAAGGCGTCATGCTCACAATTAGAATTTTTTTTTTTGCAAAATTAGCATTATTTAAGTATAAATCCTTTATATGTTCAAACCCTATGACTTTAGCATTTAATGTAGTTATGAAAGAATATCTACGAGATAAGGCATCAGAAACTACATTTTCTCTACTTGTTTTGTACTTAATTACATATGGGAATGTCTCTATGAATTCTACCCATCGAGCGTGTCTCTTGCTCAACTTACCTTGTCCTTTTAACCATTTTAGGGATTCCTGACCCGTATGGATAACGAACTCATTTGGTAACAAGTAATGTTGTCAAACTCATAGAGCTTGAACTAATGCAAGCAACTCCTTGTCGTAAATTAAGCAGTTTAATTATGCCCATTCAGTTTTTCACTGGAATATGCAATTGGCCTCTTGCCTTGCATCAACATGGCACCAATTCCAATACCTGAAGCATCACATTCAAGTTCAAAAGTATTAGAAAAATCAAGTAATTTAAGAACTGGCGCAGAACATAACTTATTCTTTAATGATTGATACCAAATGATAAGGAATTGGAGAGGAGGTAGCGGATCAATGATCGTATTCAAGTTGTTTGACTCGAAAGGAAAGATTTAGATATGACCAGAAAGGAAGAAACCAAAAAAATTTAGAAAATAACAAAGGAAATAAGAAAAATAATAAAACTTAAAAAAAAAATAAAGGATAGATATTCAAAATAATAACTAAATAGTGAAAATATAGATTAAAGTAAAGTGGAAGATGGAACGATAAACGATGTATATGATGGATAGAAGGATAAATGTCCAATTGAACCCTTTGAGATATAAATCTCAACAAACTCAATTAATGACTCTAATTAACCCTCCAAGAAATAATCATTGGCAAATTGAAAGGTGAAGAATAAATTCTCACGACTCCTTGAAGAAAATCAAGACATCCAAATAAAACTCTAAAGTATACTAAAACTTTAATTAATCTAAATAAAGTATACTAAAACTTTAATTAATCTAAATAAGTAGTTTTGAACAAAACTTTCTTATTAACATAAAACTCCTAAATAACTTAAAATACTTAATAATTATAAAAAATCGTAATAATAAAATAATAAAATAATAAGAGCTGATAAATATAATATTAAGCTCATATATAATAAAAATTAAGCCTAAAATCAAAACCCAATATGATTTAAACTCGAATTAAAAGCCCAAAACTCGTAATTACTGTCATAATCCCGTCCAGAAATTTTACTCGCGTAGTCTTCACTAAAACGTTTAGAACTTGAGCTCTCAAACTCAAAATAAAGTGATTCAAAGTGAATTGCGAAGTTAAGAGATAGATCTTCTATCAATAGGGGAGATATGGATCTAGAAATGCCTAGATCCCTTCCATAAATGCACTGCAAGTTGACTATTTGTCACATGGCTAGGCGTGTAGGTTTGATTGAGGTCCTTGAAGTGCAACGTCTAGACTTGTTAACACCTTCCACATGAGCTTGTCATCATAGATTGGGATTTTAGGGCCACGAACAACATTGGTCCCTTCTAATTTATCTTCGCTCCATATTGAACTCTAAAATCCATCGTCTTGAAGTTTCAACTCTTCTTTACGATTTTTTTTTGTGATAAAGTCTTGAACGAATAAGTTGAGTTTTGACTTTAACTGCCTAAATTTAGATCTCATGATTGGGCATTGAGATAAACTAAGCCCATCTCTATTATGGCCTTTGAATTGGACAGGGCTGCTCGTATCACCTATATAGTATTATAATTTATAAAATAAAAGGCTAAAAATTTATTTAATTGATGTGAAATAAGTTCTTTTGAAATATTTTCTACTTGTAACAGTTTGTGCCTCTTAAATTATTGAATATTGATAACTGCTCACCTTATCTCTTAATTATAAGGTTAAGTGTTCGATCCCTACCTATAGGAATAAAGTAAATTTTATGACCAACTATTTTACAGCTTTAGAGAACATTTACAACAAGAGAATTAGACACTATTATCAATAGCCAACACCCTAATTTCGAAAAAAAGAATTACTATAACATGGGACAATTGCCTCGTTAATAGGAGTAGTACACGGTCTCCAAGTGCTGCTTTGCCATGGATTGAGGATGTACAGGTATATATGGATGCATGATAACAGTGACATCTTGACAGTTAAAAACTGTTAAAATATGCTAATGCTCTGACATGACGGGGGAAGATTTACAATGGCAAAGGACATGACGAGTTACATGGAGAATCAAGATTGGATCCGGTGGCTGCTAGCTCATTTGTTCATAGAAATGTTTGAAGAACTTAATGCAACAAACCATTCAGACATATGTGGCAGCATGCAGTTTGGAAACAAGTGGTTTTGTCTAGGGGTGTGCAAAACTCGATTCGACTCGAAAAAATTGAAAAAAAATTCGAATTTCGAGTTAAACGAATTGAATTATTTGAGTTAATCGAGTTATTCGAGTTAACTCAATTTTTTTCAATTTGAGTTCAATCGAGTTAAGTTTTCAATTGAATAATTGAATAATTCAATAATTGAATATTAAAATATAATATTTAACATTTTACCCCAAACTCCCAAACCTTTTACTTTTCCTTCAAAACTTTTATTCCTTCCCACTTTTCCTCAAAACTTTTATTCCTCCCATCCCAACCTCCAATCTACCCAAAATTCATTTCCCACCAAAATTTTACTCTCCCATTTACTTTTTTCAAAATTTTACTCTCAAAACTCTCAAAACTTTTATTTCCCCCAAATTTTACTCCTCCCACTTTTCCCTAAAACTTTTACTTCTTTCCCATCCCACCTCCTATCTACCCCAAACCCATCCCCCCAATTTTTTTTATATTTTCCTCCAAAATTTTACTCCCCTATTTACTTTCCTCAAACTTTTATTCACCAAAATTTTTATTTTTCCCCTAAACTTTTACTTCTCACCCTTTACTCTCAAATAAAAATCAAAATTATCCAAAAAATCATTAAACATAAATAATAATAATTTTATTTGTATCTACTATTTATATTATTAAATTAAATTTCATATTTTATATTATTTATATTATTGAATTGTTTAGTCATATTGAATATTTATATTAAAATTGAATTATTAATTATGCCATAAAATATTTGTATTAAAATTTTATATTGGTATCAATTTCACATTTTATCTTTAAAATAACTTTTATTAAAAAATCACATTTTACATTTAATATATATTTTAATTCCAAAATACATAGTGACAAGAATCTAAAGATAATTGAAACAACTAAGCAAACAAAGAAGCTAACCAGATATAAAAGATTAACAAATAAATTATGAGGTGATGAAAGTTAATAAAAATTTGATTAAGGTGGACAAATTTTATTACGATGGGTGGTGATGGTTATAAGGACCCAAAATTATTTTTAAAATTTAACTCGAACAAATATATTCGATTCGATTCGAATTCCATCTCACTCGACTCGATTCGAAAAAATTTCAAATCAAATTAAGATGATAAAATATAATTCGTCAACTCAATTAACTCAAAATTTTTCATTCGATTCGATTCGATCGAACGCTCACCCCTAATTTTGCCACCACCCTTGAATATATCAATAGGCTTTAAGGTCAATTCTGACGTTGCCCAATAGAACACATAATGGACGGTTGCCGACACGGTATCCAAAAGTATTGGTGCTGCCGTGTAAAACATAGCTGTTTAGCAAAGTTGGGTCTTATAAATGTGTCTCAACATGTCTTAGTTTTTGTGGTTGAAGTTCAAAATATCTTTATAACTCTTTTAAAAATGTAAGACTGCCCTTTTTTTTATTAGTTTTATCTAAAATATTTAAATTATGGATTAATATTTATTACATTAATAATGTATTTTTAATTTACAAATTAAAAAATTATCATGTATTTAATTATATATATTGGTTTGATTAATTTTTCCCAATTTATAAGCTCGTTAAAAGGATAAATATTAATTATTAATTTTAAAATTATTTTATACCAAAATGAAGATAAAACCTAAATTCTCTTAATAATGAGTCAAATATTTATTTTTATTTTTTTGGTGAATTTTTTTCTATAATGATAACTTTGAACGTCACAAAACAACTTTAAATATTACAAATCTGCAACGATAAGTGATAATAAGGTCATTCATCTTCTCTTTTACAGTTTAATTTTTTTCATAAAACAACTTTGAACGTCACAAATTTACGAATCAAAATTTAAATACCTTTTTTTTATTTCTAATACTGGCCATCAAATCAATTTAGATTTAAAGTATGTTCTTCTACTCGTTGATGGATATTAATTCACTATACTAATCGCCTTTTGGAGCTCACTAGCTGAACTTTAAAAAAATAATAACTTAATAGTTTAGTGAATTATTAAAATTTTTTAAATAATTTAATAATTATTTTATAACTTTTTTAAGTTAACTGATTAAAGATAAACTTATTAATAATTTAATAATCGTAAATATAATTTACTTTTCTTTTTCTATTTTTTCATTTTCGCCGTCTCACCAAGTCATTTAAAATCGAGATGTCGTAATCAAAATTAAAGCAAAAAGAATCTCATTTGATCCAGTAGAAATTTTGGCTGTTGGATCATTCGGTCATTCTATAATTAAGATAGATAGATAGATAGATATATGTATATTCACTCAGATACTCACTGTCTCATAGCTTTGTAGTTGAAAAAAGGAAAATAGAAGGGGGTAAAAAAAGGAACATAGAAAGTTTTCCTTTAAAGAAGCAGCGATGAGTTCAGCTTCTTCAGTACTTGTCGCTTCTTCATCGTTTCTATATTGGATTCCTAAGCCTTCTCCTTTTAAATTCTCCAAATTCCCGTCAACTCCTTCCCTTACTCCGTCGTCTCCGCCGTGTTACCGTGTGGTGTGCCGTGGCGGATCCCCTCAACCTGCATCGTTCCCCGATCTCAGCTTCGCCTTGCATGATGCTCTCGAATCTACTGGGATCGATACCTCTCATGCTAGAGTTACTACTCTCTCTCTGTTCTTACATAATCTTTGATTTTTTTTTTTTCAGTTTTAAGATATGAGTTTCCTCTTTTTTTTGGACTTAATTGTAAAGAGTGTCTAATTATAGCAATTTTGCTCGAATCTTTTACTTTCAGTTTGGAAACATGATATGATTCGAGTTAGTGTCCATGACTATGGTGGAAATTTCCTTTTTTTTGCCTGATAAATCTTAATCGAATTGTGTTCTTTAATTCTAAATTTGAAGAGATTTTGATGTGAATTAAGCCTCCTTAGTACGATTGAAGAATTTCAATTATGGCAATTTGATCCTTTTTTATGGATTATTTTGGAATGATACCATTTTTTTCAGTTATAAATAATAATGTTATCTGTCAGGAATTGATGTACTTATGGCGATTATTACTCAAGTTTTAGTTTGTTCAATTTAATTTTGTTTAAGTAAAGAGAAAAAGGCGTGCAAAATAAAATAAAATCGTTTTGGAACGTTTGTAGTGGTTTTAAATACAGGTCTGAAAGGTGAACTACAACACTTTCCATTCAAATTAATTTTTTATCTTGGGGAGGATGGTACTTCGAAAGTATGTCCTGGTTTTATATTCGAGTCCGATGGGATTTTTTACCAAAAAATCAAATAATAATTGAGAGCTTAAGTGCAATGAGAATTTTAGTCATATGTTAATCTAACATTGTTTTTTTTTTTTAATTGATTTTTGAACAGGAGGCGAGGAAGAGTTTTCTTTCGCAGATTCAAAAATTATCTGATATAGAGAGAGAAACAAGTATCTGCATAAATAGATGTGTTGATCTGGGGAGAACATCTCTTTATATTGCAGCAGAGGATGATTCTCTCTTTTCACACTCTTCCGTTCCTCTGCCGGTGGATGCATTCCTCGAAAGATTGGATGATCTTTCAATGGGCTACTGCTCCCACTATAACTCAGCATGTAGGTCGTCAAGGGAGAATTTTTTGGAGAGCATAGAAAAATATCTATATGTCAAAAAGGTACTATCTAGATTTTACTCTTTTGAGTTCAAGGAATTATGCACCATTTATGTAATGAATTTTCTTCTTCAGTAAATCTCAGATTTGCTGAATGTGTCATAATGACCATTGGAACGGTGTAGCCTCTCTGTGCTTCACTGGTTGTATATATGAGATGGAACATTTTGTCTCCTTTAGTTACTAATTGATCAAATTCTTTGAACTTCAGTAACTTGGTTGCTTAACTATTTACTTAATCTTTTTTCTTTTTCTAATTGGTCAATCCATTCACTTCTTCTAAGGGCTTCCGAAGATCTACTGCCAATAATCAAGCAGAGCCACAAGCCCTTGATCTTCACTCGGTATGAAATTGGCCTTCTAGTGTATGACTCTATACTCTTTTCAGAAGGGTGTACCATTTTGTAGTGTTTGTTTTGTTAAATAATCTTATGTTTGAGCAGGTTTTGACACATCGTTCGGGTTCTGCTGTAATGCTTTCACTGATACATTCAGAGATTCTGAAAATGCTTCGCTTATGGGGCCTTCTGGATTTCGATGTTGAGATTTTTTTTCCACATGATCCTCATGGTCTTCCTAGAGCCTATGATAAGCAAAAGAGCAAAGAGTCTGATCAGCCACACATAATGACCGTACAAATGCTATTGGAGGAGGTGACTTATATACTCGTGAACTTTTTATGTTCTTTACTTCTTACTATTTTAATATTAATCCTGGCTGAAATGAGAAAAGCAAACAAATTCTAGTTATTTATTTTTCCAATAAGTTTTTATTGTATCTTTGTCTTGTGCTTTTTCAGTTTTCTTAATTGATATCAAATAATCAGACACAGACTGAAGGAACGTAAGTAGAAAAAATGTATATCAGCTTCCCTACGTTACAAAGAACCAAAGAAACCAAAATGTTAAATGATTGCAAACTATTTAATTAATTCTCTCCTTTCTCTTTTGCAAGTCTCTTCCCCTGTGTTTCATGTGAAGCTAAAGGTGGGATTTTGAGATTTCAACATCTATTTAACTAAGGTCTTAACTGGCATGCAAATTTGGTGTACACTTTGCTTTTAATCTATATGAAAAGTTCCAACATGACATCCCTTGTATGGGTAAGCTAATCTTTTTCTTTTTTCAGGTATTTGTGGGAGATTTATCTTCAATACATTCAAACTTTGACCTTTTTATTTAATCTATTTCTGTTATGGATATTGCATTTTCTCCTCATTTTGTAATCTTTTACCTTTGGTTTTTGTTATCTGTTCTCTTCTCAGATAGTTTCATGATTGCAGATTTTAAGAAATTTAAAGGATGCTTTCTGGCCATTTCAACGTGGTGCTGCTGATAGTTTATTCTTAAGGGCAGCAAATGCTGCTAACCGTATAGATAAATTTAATGGCTTTGAAGATAGGTATTTTATCTATATTTCAATTCTCTCTGTATTTAGATGTTATTTTGGAGTTCTAGGTTATGATTTCACATTTATGTCATACAGTGGCTATCGGCTTGCATCTGCAAAGGCTGCTCAACATAGGCTAGATCGGGGTGTCTGGACCAGTGTTCATTTTGGGGATATGAGGCGTGCTTTATCTGGTATGATTAGATGGTGTTGCATGAGTAAATTCTTTTTTATTTTAGCTATCACATATCAAGATCAATAAATGTAAAGATAATTGAAACTTATTGCAACAGAAAGGGTTCAGAAAATTATTTGCACTATTTCCAGTTTTAGCATTCGGTCTTCCTTCCTTTTCTTGTCAGTTCAAAGCTTTTGCTTTCAGCGATTAAGTTCATTATCCTTTTTCTCCGCTTTTGAATTTCCTTTCTCAAACCTGCTTTAGGTAAATTTTCGTCTTCCTTTTGCTCATGAAGTTGTATGGCTCAATGCATTTCTGATGTAATGTCAAGGTTTATGTACTTCTGTTATGATGAAATTGTTACCATATTTCCAGCATGTGAACGCCTTATTCTTCTAAGAACCGATCCGAAGGAAATGAGAGATTATAGCATTCTCCTCTATCATTGTGGATTGTACGAGCAGGCGCTGAAATTTCTCAAGTTGTATCAAGACATCAAGGTAAGTTTCATGGTACACCTTAATATGCAACTTCGAACTCTGTTTTTAAGAATTGGGACAAACATGTTTAGTGAACTATTTTCAGAGTTCTTCCGCACAAAATCCGTCAACAGATCCAGTTAGCAACCTAGAAGAAGATGTTGTGAAGAAATTGATTGTACGTCTCAATCTCATTGCAATGGAGGAAGGTTGGACCCGGCCATGGTATGTCAGAAATTATCTTGACAATAACTCTGAGCCATGGTAAGACCTTCATACATTTTCCTGTGGCGTATTAAATTTCAACATTACCTTCTCCGAGATGGATAGTCAACTTAAGAGTGAGTTTACAGAAAATGAGTTCACATGTCCCTTAACTGTGCAGTTTAGGCTCATAACACGAGCCTGCACATAGCATAAGACGGATTGATCCGTCCTTAGGATTCGACCCAGGCATATTGCAAAATGATGAAATAAGGTAATAGATAATTGCATTTGGCCTTGGGTTCTAACATATGGTTAATTTAGTATATGAGTTTTTTACGTTGCCTTTGTAGTATTATCTTATCCCTGTACAGCAACAAAGATTTTGTTTTGGCTTACCTTAAATGGTTGTAAATGATTGTTATTTGGACCTGTTGTGTATTTAACAGAGTATGAAAATAGAAAATATGAGTACACCACAAGCTATTTTGGTTTGCTTAGCCATTGTAGAGTTGAGTTTAAGGAATTTCAGTATTCTAATGCTTCACTCAAATAACTCCCCAACCAAATTTAGGTTTTTATTTTCAAAATATATATTTTGTATTCTTTTATTGGAATTGTAAATTCTCAATGTAAGAATAAAGCAGCTTTAAACAAACTCGCTTGAAGTATATGTTAAAATATGTCATAAGTTCATGTAATTTTCGTAAATTTGAAATTTAATTTTTTACTTTTTAGATTTTAAAATTTAGGTATAATTAAATTATTTTGTTAAATCCAGATCCATTATATTATTTTTTAGTTACATTGTTACCGAGCGATTTCTTTTTAAATTTCAAAATATCACACCACTAAATTTAACAAAAAATTTATAGTATTAACAATTGAAAAGCTTCTATCTCAAGATAATTTTATACCATTTTTAAATCTATTTATAATCTCTTTAATTTTAAAAAGAACAAAAAAAAAAAATATAGTTCAACACACTCAAATTCATGTTTAAATTTTGTATGGTAAATTTCAACCCATTCAGTAAAAATGATTAATTCAAATTAATTATTAATATATGATGTCATTATTTAGTTAATGAATATGAAATACTTATTTCAAGTAATAGTTTAATTACATTTTAAAAGGATTTTAATGGCATTCTTATCGGTGTTCAATGTTCATGGACCGGTAATCAGGCTTAATCAACAAGTATTTGAGATGAGGATTTTGAATTTTGTTTGTAAATAATTAGACGAAATCCGTTTTAAGTTAATTCATTTCTTTTGGTGAAAGAAAGTAAAATATATGTTTATTTTTATTCTATTAAGTTTGACAATTTTTTTATTTATAGATAGAATTTTTATCCACTGTATGTGCTATAAATTAATGATGAATAAAATAAAAATAGAAGTAATGTATTATAAAATTAAAAATTATTGAACTTGAATCACAGGAGTTAAGTGAAATGACAAGAATCTCTCTTATTTTAACTGAGAGTTAAGGATTTGATTATTGCCTTGGATTTGAAACAGTTGCAAAACTCATGGTCAGCATCTCCTCTTTTAATGAATTTATAAAAATGATTAATCATTAGATTCACTTAAGTGGATACCTTGAAAAACTTAAAAAAAAAAAATTATACTTAGAACCTCCAATGATAAACCAAAGTTAGGCTCATTTTAAAATGATCTATCTTTTTTTTTCAAGTTGATTTTTTATTATATTTTTGTTAAATTAATGATTTTATTTTATGATAAACCACATAATTATAGATGACTTTTGATTTAACATCAATAACTTTTCAATTAAAGTGTTGTTGAATTATATATAACTTAAATGTTGTAAGGTTCTTAGCAGTTTCTCATTTATTTTGTGTTTGTCTTTTTTATATTATAAGGCAATGGTCAAATTTCAGCTTGACTCATATATTATATTGAATTTGAGATTTAATCTATATACTTCAATTTTGGCATAATTTAGTTCTTCTATTTTCATAATGTTATTAGTTAATTTAAATAGTTAATATTGTTAACTATTTTCAATCCAAATGCTAATGCTCATTTTTCTTAAGAGCACTAATCCAATAAAAATATTTTTGAATGGTAAAAATCCACTTCAACATTTCAAGGTTATTTTTTGTTACATGATTACTAAGTAAATATTTTTTTAATTTTTAAATGCCACACTAAAAATTTAATAAAATAACTTAATGATAGTAACAATTGGATCTAAATTTTAATTTTAAAAGTAAAAAAATTAAATAATTGAAAATAGAAATAGGAAAATTATATTTCAAATGTACTCTGTTATTTTTAATTTAATAAGACTTAAATCATATTTTAACTTTTAAATTTATATTTTATTATTTGTTACAAACAAATAACGAAGTGCGGAACCATTATAGTTATATTTAAAAGGCATAATGATTTATTTGGCCTTCTAATTTTATAAAAATCTTTTAGTCTACTATTTAATTTTTGTTATTGTTTTTAGTCTTTAAATTTATATTTTTTATCAAATCACTTAAAATAAATAAAAATAATAATAGGAGCAATTTCCATTTTGGGTGTTAAGTACATTAATCCATCATACAATGAAAGATTCACTTTTATTTTTTTGGTAATTCAATAAAATATTTAATTAAATCTTGATAATTTTGAACATTATATGGTTATAAGATACATACATAGTTGAAATTAAACTAGAACATGTAAAATGAAAAGAAAGTCCATTTCAATGTAAAATAATTAATGAATATAAAATTAATATTTAAGAAAGAAATAAAATTTATAATTTTGTAAGAGCACAAAATAAGAAACATAAAAGAAATAAGTAGGACCATTGGTTGAGAAAGGAAAGAGTATGAAATAAACTGCAAAAATGTAGTCAGCATCAAAGAAAAAGAAAGGTAACTTGGTCCACTAATATGCCTACCCCTATGGGGTCTATAGGGATGTAGAATTTTGGCTAAAATTCTTTAGATTGGTCCATAACCAATATTAAATTTGTGGTCTCCCTAATCAACCTAACAAAACCCTAGTGATGTCCAATTTGTTCACCTAATTCTCAATTGACTCCCATATTTTCCCTTAAATAACACAAAAGAGATGTACTATTTGTTATAATGAAAGGCATTTGGTTATGTAATGATGTTGAGATTAATGGCATTTGGTTATGCATAAGTATTTCCACTCAAAGCAATGCCCAAACCAAGAGAAAATAATGAGTCCTCTTTATTCATTATTACTCGTATACAATTTGATTAATGGGTGTTTCTAAAATAATATTATTCTTAGTTAATTACTATTACCATTTTACTTGGAATTTGGATCTTGAGGTCTAAAATTGTAAGAGAATGAGAGATGAGATATTTGAAGGGAGAAGGGTTAGATAAGACAAGTATAGGGCGTAGAAGTTGGAATGATGGATTGTGTCAGATTTGATTATTTAGCAGTAAAAAGCCTCTTTCTCTCAAAACATCTTTAACTGTTTCTTCACCTACTTTCAGTTTGCTTCTGCTTCAGCTTTTCGCATCTCTTTCCTTTTCTTTCTCTTTTTTAACTTTTACCATTTCCACTCCTAAACTTCCAATTGTGGCCACCCCAACTAACTACGCCACCCCTAAAACATGGTCTCTCCCACCGCCTCCACCACCCTATGATCACCACCCCACCAACATGTTAGGCCTCCATAACATCTTCCTTATAGCTCCACCACCACAGGAAAACCAACAACAACAAGCCCCGCCGCCGCCGCCGCCGCCGCCACCACCACAACCACAACCCTTTAACCAAAACTACAACTTGACTGACACAAATCTTTGGACTTCAAAGAGAAGCACCGCCCAAGAATCAATACCAGTTTTCCAAAAGAAAGATGGAGCCTTTAATAATGTTGAAGAAGATGATGATGATGAAAGTGGTGCTGCTGGTGGTTGCTTCAAGGTGTGTAGAGATTGTGGGAATAGGGCAAAGAAGGAGTGTGGATATAGTAGGTGTAGGACTTGTTGCAAGAGTCGAGGGTATGATTGTGCTACTCACGTGAAGAGCACATGGGTGCCTGCTGCTAGGAGAAAAGACAGGAAGGTTTTAGTGATCGGGGATGATGACGGCGGCGGAAATGGTGGTTGGTCTTCCGGCTCCTCTTCTTGTGGTGGTAAAAGACAAAGGGTTTTGAATTTGACTTCAAACGCTGCTTCCAAGTCCTTGAATTTTGAAGCAGGCACTTGTCACCAGGGTTTGCTTTCTCCTCATCTTCTTCTTTCTTTCACAATCTTTCCTTCCATTTTTCTTCATCTAAGTATCAAATATATTGAATCCATGCTGAAGAAACCATTGAATTCAGGATAAAACAATGCTGGGATTCTCTTCTTTTTTTCTTCTTTTTTATTTTAATTAATGAATGATTGAAATGTATAGGATTCATTGAATTTTAGTGTTCGATGGATGCTTTCAATGTATTGAATTTGCTGGGTTATTGAGTTCTCATCTAAGTCTTTCAACTTTAAATATACAACTAAGCTGAGATACTATGCAACTGAATAATTTATATGTACTAAATTTGTTGAACTGTTGTTTTACCATATATAAATTGTTCTCTGTTAGTATAAAACTGGGTGTTTTGTTAATTTCCAGATTCAGGATTTAAAGAATCCTTACCGGTTCGAGTTCAAGCACCGGCGGTTTTCAGGTGTATTCAAGTGACAGCCATTAGTGATGGTGAATCAGAGATTGCATACCAAGCTACTGTGAATATAAGTGGCCATGTTTTCAAGGGGTTCCTATATGACCATGGAGTCGATGTGAAAAACGAGTTTCCTTGCATTTCGAAAGTCGTTTTTGAAAGCAGCAGCAGTGGAAGGGATAGAGATTCATCTTCTCCGGTTGTTGATCCAGCAAACACCTTTGCAGCCTCCGGTGACTGAGGATCAGTTTAAGGTACAATCTTTAGCACTCAACATGTAACGATGTTTATTTAGGTTCTAAATGTGAGAGTTTATGTGCTTGATTGCAGTAAAAAAATGAATCAAATAGGCCTAACAATGTGAAGGTTACTTCATACCCCATAAATCATAGGATTTTACAGTTTTATCTTTTCTTCTTTTTTCTCCTTTTGCATATGCCTTCTATGAGATCAAAGACGGCATCGGTGTGAAGCTTCGTGAACGAGAAGTGGTTCTTGTTCTAATGTCACTATCCATCTTTGGTAAAAAAAAGCAAAAGATTGTATTTGCCATGATCTGCACTTCACTTTAGTGCTAGGCATATTTCCAAAATAGGAAAGCACATTATTTGCATAAATGTTCATCATTTTGCTGATATGCATCCTCAAAAACACTTCTGGGTCCACTCGCAGCATCGGATTCCTACATCAATGCATGAAATTTCATCCGGTTTACATTCGGAACTTCCTCGATAAAGATTGCATTATCTTTTTTTTTGTACCATACACAATGATTAGCATACATGTCAAAAAGTTTAGTGCCTGTTGTTCGTGTGCTTTGCTTGGTTTCATTGCAATGTTTCCAGCGTACGTATATTACTTAGGCACAACCATGAGAGTCATATATGGACATGTATTCAACACAGATATACATTCAAACAATCATACCGCCATACATCCGGAGTAGCATGTTTTTGACAAGTTGGTTCTCTCTTATTCCCCCTCTTAACTTTCTGTATGTATATGCCAGGAGATGAGCAGGATTCAACCAAGCCAATTTTGGTTGAATGCACATATATTATACTACCTACAAAATTCATGCTTTACTTTTTTTTCTTTAAGAAGATCGCAGTCCGAGATAAGAGAAGGTTGTGTATGCTGAGATTTGAACTCTAGATATGCTGGATGTCAATACATCTAATTCCAAGTTCCATGCTTTCCATTTCAACCCTATAAGAAGTGGGATGCCGTTCTCTGCTCTACAAACCTTGCAATCATGGACAGTACTTCTTCGACTTAGTTTTGGCCGGTCACAAGCAATGCAAATTGTGCTTTGCTGTTTTAGAATCCGGGTCAGTTGCTTTCTGCGCTCATAACAGAGAGTCTCCATAGAAAGAATTAAGTTTCCGATTTTGAAGAGTTTATTTGAATGAGATGTTAATGTCAGTGACTTAAGGAATTGAAAGGTTTCCAATATGAGAACATTCTACATAAGTGAATGATGTATGCATGTTTGTAGTTATATAAATGTTTTTGGGCAGATTTCTTGTTCTACAGGGAAGACTCGTATTCTAGAAATGCTGCAATTATGGAGTGGGTGAAGAAAACCAGATGAAATATTTGCCATTGAACCTATTACATGTATGCTTGTATTAAAAATAGAGTTAATGAGCAAATATTGAAATCTGACACAATTTTATCGCTATATTTTAATTTAATCTTGAAGTTTGTCTTTATTCAATTTTACCACTAAATTTTATTTTGATTCAAATTTTAATTTTCAATAATTTGAAAATTTATTCATTTTTATTATTTTAATAAACAATCAGAAATTAAAAAATTATTTTATAAAAAAACTAAAGTTACTTTTTTTTATTTTTTGATTATTATTTTAAGAATTTTCAAGTCTCTATTTCATTAAATAATTTTTATATTAATTTTTTTTTTTTTTAATGTTTATAAACTAATTGATTGTTAAGTACTAGAAGGAAATATCTGAATTCTTTTAGTAAAATTTGTTGGAACATTTTCAACAATATTTATAGTGTTCCAATAACTATAAATGAATAGGTATAATTAATCAATAGATTATATTTTTGATTTTGAAAAGAATTATAACTATTTAAATAATATTATTTGAATAGTTATAATTAAATGAATAATTATGTTTTTATTTTAAAACATTATTATTCGAAAAGGTACTTATTGATTAAAGATGTCTCTATGAAGAGACATGAAAATTCTTATAAATAGGAATTAGATTTCATTTGGAGATATACCAACAAATTCCAATATTCTTTTTTTCTTCCTTCATTTTCTAATATTGTTAGATTGTTCTATAAAGTATTATTGCAGAAAACCTTTATAGAAATTGGTTTTTTGTCATACATTACTCAGTGTGTAGTGGGCTATTCTCGTCAGTGCAAAACGTAAATAGTCATTGGCTTCATTGTATCCTCGAGGTTGATTTGCTTGGAACTTGTTTGCACATCGAAGATAGGTGGGGGCGAATATAACCTTAAAGATAGTGATTTGATACACGCCTTGGAGCCTTGTCCTATTTCTTCTTCTGTTCGAGTTTCGTTCGTGTGTTCGAGATTTTCCTCACCGGAGTTTTGTACTAACAATTTTAAGGTTATATTTCATGATGACGACAACAATTCATGAAAGTGGAACACTAAGGGAGTTGGCTTCCAATTTTGTCAAACTTGATCGGTTTGATGGTGGCAATTTTCGACGATGGCAGAAAAAGATGCACTTCTTATTATCAACTTTGAAGATTGCTTATGTTTTGGATACTCCAAGACTTGATGAGACTGAAAATGAATCTGTTGCTGCAACCCGAGAAAGACAAAAATGGGACAATGTTGATTACATGTGCATGGGCTACATATTGAATGGTTTATCTGATGGTTTGTTTGACACCTATCAAAACGAGGTCACCGCTAAAGAATTATGGAACAAATTGGAGACAAGATACATGACCGGAGATGTTACAAGTAAGAAATTTCTTGTCAGTCGTTTCAATAATTATCAAATGATTGATGGTCGTTCTGTTATGGTATAATTTCGTGATATTGAAAAGATGCTGAATCAATTCAAACAATATGATATGAAAATGGATGAAATGATTATTGTATCCTCCATAATAGACAAACTTTCTCCATCTTGGAAAGACTTTAAAAGAAGTCTAAAACATAAGATAGAGGAAATATCTCTTGAGGCTTTGGCAAATCATCTTCGTATTGAAGAAGAATATCGAAAGCAAGATCAGAATTTAAATTCTGAAAATGCCAAAGTGCATGTTATGGAGGAAGTACAAACTACTAAACCATTCAAGAGAAAGTTCAAACAGACTGATAGAGCACCTAAGTTTAAAAGAAACAAAAGGGCTCATGCTATCATTGTGGTAAGCCGAGACATTTCAAGAATGAATGTCGATTTTTAAAGAAGAAATCATCTTCTAAGGTTGATAATAACGAAAAGTTCGTTGCAATGATATCTGAAATTAATATGGCACAAGATGATAATACATGGTGGATTGATACCGGAGCAACCAAAAACGTGTGTAAAGACAAAAGCATGTTCACAAAGTTTACACAATGTGAAATGACAATGTCTTGTACATGGGAAATTCTTCCACCGCAGTAATCAAAGGCAAAGGGCTTGTTGAAATACAATTCACTTACGGAAAGGTTTTAACCTTAAATGATGTATATTATGTACCGAAGTTAAAAAGAATTTAGTGTCTGAAGTTCATTAAATAAGTTTGGTTTCAAACTTGTTTTTGAGGCGATAAGTTTATTTTGTCTAAGGAGGAATTTTGTGGAAATGGTATATGTATGAGAGTATGTTCAAACCTGAATATTATTAATAAGAATAAAATACTATTTCGCTTATATGGTTGAATCTTTTTGTTTATGGCATTATAGATTAGGTCATTTGAATTATAGAAAATTGAATGACATGTATAAGTTAGGTTTAATTCCTATTTTAATAATAATATTGAAAAAGCAATACATGTATGTTGACTAAAATTACAAGAAACCCTTTCCCTAAGGTTAAAAGAAAAACAAAATTGCTTGATTTGATACATAGTGATTTATGTGATATGCATAATTCTCCTACATTAGGTGGAAAGAAATATTTTGTTACTTTTATTGATGATTGTTCTAGATATTGTTATGTATATTTATTGCATTCAAAGATGAAGCGCTTGATAAATTTAAAGTTTATAAATCAAGTTGAACTTGATGTGAATCATTTATCAAGTGCTTAAGATCGATGGAGGTGGAGAATACTATAATCCAAGTTATTTTGAATCCACTAGGATTGTCCATCAAGTTTCAGCCCCTTACACACCACAACAAAATGGTGTAGCTGAAAGGAAAAATAGAGTATTGACTGAAATGGTAAATTCAATGTTATTATATTCAGGTCTTGGACAAGGTTTTTGGGGAGAAGCTGTTCTAATAGCTTGTCATATATTGAATAGAGTTCCTAATAAGGAAACTAAAATAACCCCTTATGAATAATGGAAGAAAAGGAAACCAAACCTTAATTATTTGAAGGTTTGGGGTTGTAGAGCTATTGTCAAAGTTCCAACACCTAAACGTAAAAAGTTAGGTGAAAGAGGAATTGAATGCATATTTATAGGATATGCACATAATAGCAAGGCATATAGGTTCATAGTAATTGAACCAAATGATTCAATTTCAATTAATATTGTTATTGAATCAAGAGATGCTATTTTTGATGAAAATAGATTTAATTCTATATCAAGACAATTACAGCCACAACAATTGATTCATTCTTCAAATGAGAATGAGATTCCATTGGAACAAATTGATAATAATGATGAATCTTGTCAAGAATTAAGAAGAAGTAAGAGGATTAAAAGGTCAAAGATTTTGGACCGATTTCATGATGTTTCTTGTAGAAGGAAAAGGTGAAAGTATATACAATAAGATACCTTATTGTTATAATACGAATCGATCCTATTACATTTGAAGAGGCAATGAAATCTCAAGACTCTGCTTTCTGGAAAGAAGCAATAAATGATGAGATGGATTCAATAATGGGAAATCAAACTTGGATCTTAGTTGATCTTCCACCGGGTTCCAAACCAATAGGTTGTAAATGGATCTTCAAAAAGAAAATGAAGGTCGATGGAACCATTGATAAGTTTAAAGCAAGGTTGGTAGCCAAAGGTTTTACACAAAAACAAGGTATTGATTACTTTGATACCTATGCTCCAGTAGCAAGAATTGCTACAATTAGACTCTTAATATCACTTACCTCTATATATAATTTGGTTGTTCACCAAATGGATGTTAAAACTGCATTTTTAAATGGTGAATTGGAAGAGGAAGTGTATATGTAACAACCGAAAGGATTTGTTGTTCCAAGACAAGAGCATAAGGTATGTAAGCTTGTTAAATCTTTATATGGACTTAAACAAGCATCAAAACAATGGCACCAAAAGTTTGACAATGTTGTTTTAGCTAATGGCTACAAAATAAATGAATCCGATAAGTGCATATATAACAAATTTGAAAATGGAAAAGGTGTCATAATTTGCTTATATGTAGATGACATGCTCATTTTTGGCACGGATTTGGAACAAATAGAAAACACAAAGAAATTCTTGTCAAACAACTTTGCTATGAAGGATATGGGTGTAGCAGATGTTATTCTTGGGATTAAAATAACCCGAGATGAAAGCACTATAGCTTTATCACAATCACACTACATTGAAAATGTGCTTAAAAGTTTGATCTTTTCAATCTGGATACCAGCATCTACATCTGTAACACCCTTAACCTGCATCACGCCGAATTAGGGTTATGAGGTTCTAGAACTAGACACAATTTAGCAGTCATATATGGAATAAACCCAATACGATATTTAAATTTCCATATCAACAAATGATGATATAGACTTACATTACAAACAACCATGATTCATAATGCAATACATCATTACTCATAATCTATACAAGTTCCAATCAAGCTTCCACATAACAACACCAAATTTCATATGTTAAACATATATAAATACATCTATTTCATTAGTCTAATATCAACATATCTTTTTATACCTTATACAAATATGCATAATAAAAACGAATAGATCCATGATACTCTATTAGCTTTTCCTTCTCATATGTGACATTCGAACGTTATAGCATAACCAAACATACACATCATGCTATCATAATATGTGCAATGTCCCTAAAACAAAAACCATGTCAAACCATAATTATCAATTCATCCTACCTTATTAATTAATGGACACAAAGATTATTGAATAACCTACCAAACACGTATGATATGTGACTAGTCCAAAATATATAAATATAACCAATCCATTGACCATGTATTCGGTCCTCAATTTAAAACTCAATGATCAACCCAAAACATAAGTATACACATTTTCATGACCAGCTCAATTATAACCAACCACAAAATAATTTAAGTAGAAAAATTCACACGACATAATATGCATACTTATACATATATATATATATATATAATACATATAAATGATTATTTCTATATAACCATATTAAACTTCCAAGCATAATATGCACACTTCTTATACCAAAATTAAAACAAACCATTATATCAATCATACAAACGATGCTTAACCAAAAGTAATAGCCTTATTCAGCAAGGCCATATATATATACATTTACAAAACCAAACATCATTCATTCAAGTCATAATTCAGCCTATACATGCCTTTGATTTGAAAAGTAAACATATATATACCAAAGAGAGTGATAGTATGGTCGACTTTCTTGATGATCCCCGAGCTCGTAGTTGAATCAATGATCTATAAAACTGAAATACAAACACATACAGAGTAAGCTCACTAGCTTAGTAAGTCTTAAGCAAAAGATAATTCACTAATCAAGCACTTTAACATTTTAATCAATAAATGTAGGACATTGTATATGTATATTTCGATATGCAACTGATACAAAACCGAATACTAGTAATGTATTTACTCAATTACTTATACTTCACTACCATCAACCTCCAACTCATCAAAACACAAAGGACATATGTTACATGAATCGCATGTTTATAATCATGTAAATTCAACATTCATATCCATTACATTATCACACCAAAATTCTATTATTTCTATATTCATACACGTCGATTATGAGCTCAAATTCACATAACATCCTTCTTAACATAATATATTTCAACTCAAGTAACATTAATCACAACTTACCTTACTCGATGAATTCAAATGGGACTTATGCTTATCGAGTTTTAACACAATAGATTCACTATGTTACACCTCGAGTAATTTATGGTTCCTCATTTTAAAGTATCATCGGCATTAAGCCTGCTAGGCACGAAGCCCGAATATATCACCGGCACTAGGCCTGCTAGGCACGAAGCCCAAATATATCATCAAGACTAAGCACGCTAGGCACGAAGCTCTGAATATATCACCCAAGACTAAGCCTGCTAGGCACGAAGCCCGAATATATCACCGGCACTAAGCCTGCTAGGCACGAAGCCCGAATATCAACACATTTAACTTTGTGATACACAGTACTTAGTACTAAACTATTATCCATCTCATATTCTTCCTTTTACTTTCACCTATTAATCCAAACATACATATTCACATTGTGTTTACCAAATTAATTTCACTACAAATTCATACTCCACATTCGCCAACATGTATAATTATGCTTTAAATATTCAAAAATCATTATATACTATGTTCAGAATAATTCTTTAGCGATACTTGCTTAAGGACTTACCTCATTGTCGACGAACCACGAATCCGGCTTAGTCGATAACCTTTGTCTTTCCCCGATCTAAATCTGCTTTTCTTTGTTCTTGATCTAAACACATTAAAATTTAGCTCATTCAAGTACATTTCATTTCAATTTAGTCCCAAAACACATAAATGGGCAATTTACCACTTTACCCCTAATGTTTCACATTTTACAATTTAGTCCTATTTGCATAAAACACAAAATACACAAAATTTCCCCATGCTACTCAAGAGCTGAATCTTCCTAGGGACCTTACAAGTCCATTTATTTCATTTATTTTGCAAATAAGTCCCTATAATAATTTATTTTACAAATTAGCCCTAAATATTCAATTTCATCAAAACTTCCAATACAAAACATACTAATCTTTAACATATCTTTCATCTAAAATCATTTAACATCAAAAACCACATGAACACAACAATGGCGAACATCAAGCATGCTTAGATTTAAAAATTTTAACATGGGTCATTACGATTCAAGCAACGATCTCAAAACGTAAAATTATCAAGAATCAAATCAAACTAACCTTGAATTTGTGATTGAAGTTGCCGAAATTCAAAGGAAACCAAACCCCATTTCTTTTCTCAACATTCGGCCAAGCAAATAAAAGATGATAATGGCCATTTTTTTATGTTTTATTTAACATATATATGACATTTATTCATTTACCTTTATAACCTTATTATAAATAATTATACAATATAAAATTAAGATTAAACATGTCATATGTCACCCACTAACTTAAAAATGGGTTATTTACCCATTTAATGCTTCATATTAAAAAGCCATCCTCATTCTAGCACTTTACTCTATAGCCTACAACTTTTACACTTTATGCGATTAAGTCCTTTTCGTTAAATTAAACACTTAAACGATAAATTTTTATACGAGACTTTCACGCACATTAATTCACATATAATAAACACAAAATATAATATTAAAATATTTCTCGGACTCAATTCGTGGTCCCAAACCACCGTTCGACTAGGGTCAAATTCGATTCATATAACTCTCCTCCTTAAGGATTTTCGTCTCAGAAAATCTTACCGTTAAACAACGTCGGATATTGTTGCCTCATTGAGTCCTCAGGCTCCCACGTAGCCTCTTCAACTCCATGCCGATTCCATAGTACTTTCACTAATGGAATCCTTTTGTTTCTTAACTCTTTTATTTCCCGAGCTAAGATACGGATCGGTTCTTCCTCATACGTCATATCGGGTCAGATTTCAATCTCAGATGGAGCAATCACATGTGATGGATCTGATTTGTATCTACGGAGCATAGAAACGTGAAATACATCGTGTATCTTTTCTAATTCAGAGGGTAACTTCAACCTATAAGCAACAGGCCCAATACGTTTGATGATTGTATACGGTCCGATAAATCTCGGACTCAGTTTGCCTTTCCGACCAAAACGAAGTACTTTCTTCCACGGAGATACTTTCAAGAATACCCGATCTCCGACTTGAAATTCTATATCTTTGCGTTTCAAATCAGCATAAGACTTTTGACGATCTGATGCAGCTTTCAAACTATCTTTGATTACAGCCACTTTCTGTTCAGTCTCTTTAATCAAATCAACCCCTTGTATCTTATTCTCACTGAGCTCGGTCCAGTACAAAGGCGTACGACACTTGCGGCCATATAGAGCTTCATAGGGTGCCATTTTGATACTTGATTGAAAACTGTTATTATAGGCAAATTCAATCAAAGGTAAGTACTTTTCTCACGTACCTTCAAACTCGAGAACGCAACATCTCAACATGTCCTCAAGTGTTTGAATGGTTCGCTCAGATTGACCATCTGTCTGCGGGTGAAAGGCGGTGCTAAAATGAAGTTTAGTACCTAAAGCATCCTGTAACTTCTTCCACAACCGTGATGTGAATATCGGGTCTCTGTCTGAGATAATAGAACTCGGCACACCATGTAATCTCATGATTTGAGATATATACAACTCAGCAAATTTATCGAGTGAAAAGTCTATACAAACCGGTACAAAATGAGCTGATTTGGTCAGTCTATCTACTATAACCCAGACTGCATCTTTCTTGCTCGGTGTCATAGGCAAACCAGATACAAAATCCATAGTGATTTTATCCCATTTCCATTCAGGTATTATGATCGGCTGAAGCAACCCAGAAGGCACTTGATGCTCAGCTTTTACTTGCTGACAAATTAAGCACTTTGACACAAATTCAGATATATCCCGTTTCATGCCAGGCCACCAATAAAATTGTTTCAAATCATTATACATTTTCGTGCTACCCAGATGTATCGATAATCGACCACTATGAGCCTCACTCAGAATCATCTGAATCAACTCTGAGTTCTTCGGAACACACATTCGGCTTTTAAAGTTCAAATAGTCATTTGCATCAATTTGGAACTCTGATTCCGTATCTTTTTCATACTGAATTAGTCTAGCAATCAAATCTTTGTCAACTTTCTGTGCATCACAAATTTGCTGAATAAACATCGGTCTTGCTTGTAACTCGGCTATGATCGAACCATCACCAGACATAACCATCTGTGCATTCATCGTACGAAGAGAAAATAATGATTTTCGACTTAACGCATCTGCAACAACATTGGCTTTTCCCGGATGGTAGTCAATCACCAACTCATAGTCTTTCAACAATTCTAACCATCTGCGTTGTCTCAAGTTCAGATCTTTCTAAGTCATCAAATACTTTAGACTTTTATGATCCGAATAAACGTGACATTTCTCGCCGAATAAGTGATGACGCCAAATTTTCAATGCGAAAACAATGGCTGCTAATTCCAGATCGTGAGTCGGATAATTTCTTTCGTGCGGCTTCAATTGTCTCAAGCGTATGCTATAACTTTGCCTTCTCGCATCAAACGCAACCCAACCCATTCAAAGAAGTATCACTAAAATGACAAATTCTTTACCCGATTCAAATTTGAGTTAACACGGAGCTTGGTCAAAAGAGCTTTCAATTGTTGAAACTTTTCTGACACTTTTCCGACCACTCAAACTTGACATCTTTCTGTAGTAGCCTTGTCAAAGGTATAGCTATCACAGAAAAACCTTTTACAAACCGTCTGTAGTATCCCGTAAGGCCTAGAAAGCTTCGAATTTCAGAAACATTCTTTGGTGGTTTCCAATCGAGTATAGCCGTTATTTTGTTTGGATCCACCCGAATACTTGATGCTGAAACAACATGACCCAAGAAACTGACTTCATCATTCAGAACTCACATTTACTAAACTTTTCATACAGCTGTTGATCTCGCAAAGTTTGTAGCACTAATTTCAAATGCTCGGCATGCTCGGTTTTATCTTTGGAGTAGATCAGTATATCATCAATAAACACTACTACAAACCGATCCAAAAACTGTCTGAAGACCCGATTCATTAGGTCCATAAAAATAATAGGTGCATTAGTGAGTCCAAAAGGCATAACCAGAAACTCAAAATGTCCGTACCTCATCCGGAATGCAGTCTTTGGCACATCTGTATCTCTGACTCGTAACTGATAATAACCCGATCTCAAATCTATTTTCAAAAATACCGAAGCCCCTTTCGACTGATCAAACAAATCATCAATCCGAGGTAACGGGTACTTATTCTTTATAGTTACCTTATTCAGTTGCCGATAATCAATACACATTCGCATCGTTCTATCTTTCTTCTTCACAAAAAGAACTGGTGCACCCCAAGGAGAGAAACTCGGTCGTACAAAGCCCCTATCTGTTAACTCTTGCAACTGTGCTTTCAACTCTTTTAACTCAGTAGGTGTCATCCGATACGGAGCTATCGAGATTGGAGTCGTTCCCGGTGCTAATTCAATGCCAAACTCAATCTCTCGTACTGGTGGTAAACCCGGTAGTTCTTCAGGAAACACATCTGGGTATTCACACACAACCGGTACAGATTCAATATGCTTTTCAGATCTGATTCAATATGCTTTTCGGACACTTTATTATCCGAAGACATAGGCCAAATAAGCTTGCACCCTTTCTCACATACTTTCGGGCTAACATCGAGGATATTCTTGTAAGAAACTCACTTAAATCATTGGATCCAATTCGATGATCTCACCGATTCGACATCTCAAATCAATAAGCTTTCTTTTGCAATTCACCACCGTGCATCATGTGAAGTTAACCATCCATTCCCAAAATTATGTCAAACTCATCAAAGGGCAACAACATTAAATCGGCTGGGAAGCAAGAATCCCGAATCATCAACGGGCAACCTTTACACACTTTATTAACAAATACACATATACCCAAAGGGCTAGACACACGAATCACAAACTCATGAGACTCAATGGCGAGTCTTACCGAATACTAGAGTTTTACACATATGAATGAGTCGAACCGGGATCAATCAATGCAATCACAGTAGTATCATAAAGGGTGAAAGTACCGTAATGACATCGGGAGGAAGCATCCTCTCGGCTCGTGTAGCATAAGCTCTAGCTGGAGCTCTAGCCTCGATCGTATTGCGGTGTCCTTCGTCCTCTCTAATCGCCACCTACATTGCACAGAATGTCTGAGTGGTCTAACTTCGTCTTGGCGCCGCTTTCGATCTAGTGTTCGAGTTGCATTTTACTCGGCTAACATCAGCACTCTCGAATAAAATGATCCGACGATCCACATTTAAAGCGGGACCGATCACGAACTCTACAACTCCGTGATGCCATTTCCCACAATGTTTACACTCAACCCGTTACGTGGAACATTACTGACACTAGCTATCGACGTGTCTCGGATCTCACCTGGAGGTTGATCACGTCAGGCGTGTCTGAAGTGGCTTTATGTTGACTAGGGTCATCTCGAACTTCTTATGCACTGAATGGAAAATTTTACTCGATGATCTTTTTCGAGTGTCTCTAGCTTCTACTTCAGCTTTTCCTTTCTTCTTTCCGAGCTCTTCGGCTTTACAAGCTCGCTCGACTAATGTCACAAACTCTTTGATTTTAAGAATGCCAACAAGTAACTTTATGTCTTCATTCAGGCCGTCTTCAAATCTTTTACACATAATGGCTTCAGTAGATATACACTCCCGAGCGTAACGGCTCAATCTGACAAACTTTCGCTCATATTCCGTCACATTCATGCGACCTTGTTTTAATTCCAAAAATTTTTTCCGTTTCTGATCGATGAATCTCTGACTGATATATTTCTTACGAAACTCAATTTGGAAGAAGTCCCAAGTTACTTTTCTTTCGAACTACGGATGCCGGTGTGTTCCACCGGTGATAGGCGGTGTCCCAAGTAGAGATATAGCACACTTTAGGCATTCATCCTGAGTACAAGATAACTCATCGAGTACCGAAATAGTGTTATCAAGCCACATCTCGGCTCGCTCGCATCATCATCATCATTGGCCTTGAATTCCTCGCGCCATATTTCCTAATTTTATCAACGGTAGGCCTACTAGATCTCATCGGATCTATCATCGAAGTCTTGAAGGTACCGGAGTTAGATTATTCGGGGGTGGAGGTTGTTGTACAGCCGGATTAGTCTGAATAAACTGGGTAAACCATTCGTTCATCATCGATAGAAGGCTTGTTTAGCCTCCCCTCATTGCTAATCAAATCTGGTCGAGAGTCTAATGGTATTTGATCCACATGCGGAAGCAGTAACGCTCTCCACATCATCAGCTACGGCTCTATCGGGATCAGGATCCATTTACTATATAAAATACAATTGAAATTGTCAGAAGTCACCACACTATCATATATACAATTCAAAGGCATGTATAGCTAGACTCTTACGCACTACGGTAGTCCTAGAATCGACTAAACCGTAGCTCTGATACCAATAAAATGTAACACCCCTTAACCTGTGATATATGGAATAAACCCAATACGCATATTTAAATTTCCATATCAACAAATGATGATTTAGACTTACATTACAAACAACCATGATTCATAATGCAATACATCATTACTCATAATCTATACAAGTTTCAATCAAGCTTCCACATAACAACACCAAATTTCATATGTTAAACATATATAAATATATCTATTTCATTAGTCTAATATCAACATATCTTTTTATACCTTATACAAATATGCATAATAAAAACGAATAGATCCATGATACTCTATTAGCTTTTCCTTCTCATATGTGACATTCGAACATTATAGCATAACCAAACATACACATCATGCTATCATAATATGCTAATGTCCCTAAAACAAAAACCATGTCAAACCATAATTATCAATTCATCCTACCTTATTAATTAATGGACACAAAGATTATTGAATAACCTACCAAACACGTATGATATGTGACTAGTCCAAAATATATAAATATAACCAATCCATTGACCATATATTCGGTCCTCAATTTAAAACTCCAATGATCAACCCAAAACATAAGTATACACATTTTCATGACCAGCTCTGAATTATAACCAACCACATAATAATTTAAGTAGAAAATTCACATGACATAATATGCATACTTATACATATATATATATAATACATATAAATGATTATTTCTATATAACCATATTAAACTTCCAAGCATAATATGCACACTTCTTATACCAAAAATTAAAACAAACCATTATATCAATCATACAAACGATGCTTAACCAAAAGTAATAGCCTTATTCGCAAGGCCATATATATATATATATATATACATTTACAAAACCAAACATCATTCATTCAAGTCATAATTCAGCCTATACATGCCTTTGATTTGAAAAGTAAACACATATATACCAAAGAGAGTGATAGTGTGGTCGACTTTCTTGATGATCCCCTGAGCCCGTAGTTGAATCAATGATCTATAAAATAGAAATACAAACACATACAGAGTAAGCTCACTAGCTTAGTAAGTCTTAAGCAAAAGATAATTCACTAATCAAGCACTTTAACATTTTAATCAATAAATGTAGGACATTGTATATGTATATTTCGATATGCAACTGATACAAAACCGAATACTAGTAATGTATTTACTCAATTACTTATACATCACTACCATCAACCTGCAACTCATCAAAACACAAAGTACATATGTTACATGAATCACATGTTTATAATCATGTAAATTCAACATTCATATCCATTACATTATCACACCAAAAATTCTATTATTTCTATATTCATACACGTCGATTATGAGCTCAAATTCACATAACATCCTTCTTAACATAATATATTTCAACTCGGTAACATTAATCACAACTTACCTTACTTCGATGAATTCAAATGAGACTTATGCTTACGAGTTTTTAACACAATAGATTCACTATGTTACACCTCGAGTAATTTATGGTTCCTTCATTTTAAAGTATCAACGGCATTAAGCACGCTAGGCACGAAGCTTGAATATATCACAGCACTAGGCACGCTAGGCACGAAGCCCGAATATATCACCTAAGACTAAGCACGCTAGGCACAAAGCTTGGATATATCACTAAGACTAAGCACGCTAGGCACGAAGCTCCGAATATATCATTGGCACTAAGCACGCTAGGCACGAAGCCGAATATCAACCCATTTAACTTTGTGATACAAGACTTAGTACTAAACTATTATCCATCTCATATTCTTCCTTTTACTTTTACCTATTAATCCAAACATACATATTCACATTGTGTTTACCAAATTAATTTCACTACAAATTCATACTCCACATTCGCCAACATGTATAATTATGCTTTAAATATTCAAAAATCATTATATACTATGTTCAGAATAATTCTTTGGCGATACTTGCTTAAGGACTTACCTTGTGATCGTCGACGAACCACGAATCCATTAGTCGATAACCTTTGTCTTTCTCCGATCCAAACTGCTTTTCTTTGTTCTTGATCTAAACACATTAAAATTTAGCTCATTCAAGTACATTTCATTTTAATTTATCCCAAAACACATAAATGGGCAATTTACCACTTTACCCCTAATTTTTCACATTTTTACAATTTAGTCCTACTTGCATAAAACACAAAATACACAAAATTTCCCCATGCTACTCAAGATCCGAATCTTCCTAGGGACCTTACAAGTCCATTTATTTCATTTATTTCACAAATAAGTCCCTATAAAAATTTATTTTTACAAATTAGCCCTAAATACTCAATTTCATCAAAACTTCCAATACAAACCATACTAATCTTTAACATATCTTTCATCTAAAATCATTTAACATCAAAACCACATGAACACAACAATGGACGAACATCAAGCATGCTTAGATTTAAAAATTTTAACATGGGTCACCACGATTCAAGCAACTGGCCTCAAAACGTAAAATTATCAAGAACCAGAAATCAAACTAACCTTGAATTTGTGGTTGAAGTTGCTGAAATTCAAAGGAAACCAAACCCCATTTCTTTTCTCAACATTCGCCAAGCAAATAAAAGATGATAATGGCCATTTTTTTATGTTTTATTTAACATATATATGACATTTATTCATTTACCTTTATAACCTTATTATAATAATTATACAATATAAAAATTAAGGTTAAACATGTCATATGCCACCCACTAACTTAAAAATGGGTTATTTACCCATTTAATGCTTCATATTAAAAAGCCATCCTCATTCTAGCACTTTACTCTATAGCCTGCAACTTTTACACTTTACGCGATTAAGTCCTTTTCGTTAAATTAAACACTTAAACGATAAATTTTTCTATGAGACTTTCACACACATTAATTCACATATAATAAACATAAAATATAATATTAAAATATTTCTCAGACTCAGATTCGTGGTCCCGAAACCACCGTTCCGACTAGGGTCAAATTCGGTCTGTTACATACACCCATGGATCCTCAAATAAAATTAGTATGTAATACTGGTAGGAAAATTGATCAATTGAAATATGCAAGTCTAATTGGCTGTCTTATGTACATAATGACTTGTACAAGATCAAATATTGCATATGCTGTTTGGAAATTGAGTAGGTACACAAGTAATCCAAGTAGTTTGCATTGGCAAGCATTGAATAGAGTACTTAGGTACTTAAAGAAAACTATTAACTATGGATTGTGTTATAATGGATATCCTCCAGTTTTAGAAGGGTATTCGGATGCTAGTTGGATTACAAGTTTGGAAGATCATGCATCTACTAGTGGATGGATCTTCATTCTTGGTGGAGGAGCCATTTCTTGGGGTTCCAAGAAACAAACATGTATTACTGATTCCACCATGGCAGCAGAATTTATAGCATTAGCCGCTGCATCTAAAGAAGCAGAATGGTTAAGAAATTTGCTTTATGATGTACCTTTATGGCCTAAGCCAATTTCACTTATTTCTATCCATTGTGATAGTGAGCTACTCTAGCAAAGGCATATAGCCAAGTATATAATGGAAAGTCTAGACACATTGGATTAAGACATAGTTATGTCAGACAATTAATCTCTGATGGAGTGATCACTATTAATTATGTGAGGTCAAGTGAAAATTTGGCAGATCCTTTGACAAAAAGTCTTGCTAGAGATGCAGTAAAAAGGACCTCAAAAGGGATGGGACTCAAGCCCATTAATTAGAGTCATCCATGATGGAAACTCGACTCAACGCTTGGTATAACGTCAAGTCTTGAGTTCAATGAGACAAAGTACATCATTAATATGTGACTGTTAGCACTATAAATGAATCTATCCTAAGATTAAAGTGCTAGGTACTCATAATGATAAGGGAAGGATGAGTAATGTACTCTTAATGGACCTATAACATAAATATGTTAGAGTGTTACAATTACGGGAACACTCTTGATGGGATCTACCTATGTGAGTGGAAGTATAGCCACTTCTAGGAGCTTAAGGGCTTAGCTCTGACAGCACTCATGAAAAGAGGACATAGACACATGGCCATAATAGTGTCCCTGGATACTATGCATTGACCAATGTTGAAATCATTGTGTGAGATGTGTTCGGTTAATCAAATGAAATAGTTGGTTCAAAGCTTAGTCTACCATGCAATTTCGATTAACTTTAACATGTTTTCACTAAGTGAAGGTTCAATCGTAAGATACCTTCATTTATGCAAATTGATTTCCAAGAATATTAAAATCTAAAATATTTTGAAAATGGGGGAGATTGTTGGAACATTTTCAACAATATTTATAGTGTTCTAATAACTATAAATGAATAGGTATAATTAATCAAAAGATTATTTTTTTATTTTTGAAAAGAATTATAACTATTTAAATAATATTATTTGAATAGTTATAATTAAATGAATAATTTTGTTTTTATTTTAAAACATTATTATTCGGAAAGGTACTTATTGATTAAAGATGTCTCTATGAAGAGACATGAAAATTCCTATAAATAGGAATCAAATTTCATTTGGAGATATACCAACAAATTCCAATATTCTTTCTTTCTTCCTTCATTTTCTAATATTGTTAGATTGTTCTATAAAGTATTACTGCAGAAATCCTTTATAGAAATTAGTTTTCTTGTCATACATTGCTCAGTGTGTAGTGGGCTATTCTCGTCAGTGCAAAACACAAATAGCCATTGGCTTCATTGTATTCTCGAGGTTAATTTGCTTGGAACTCGTTTGCACACCGAAGATAGGTGGGGGCAAATATAACCTTAAAGATAGTGATTTGATACACGCCTTGGAACCTTGTCCTATTTCTTCTTCTGTTCGAGTTTCGTTCGTGTATTCGAGATTTTTCTCACCGGAGTTTTGTATTAACAAAATTTTATCTTCAAATCATTAAAATATTATTATAATAAATTTATTATCATGACTTTTGAAAATGAATAACTTATAATAATGATAATTAGTATTTGATTAAGAAGTGAAAAGAAAAATAAAACAAATATTATAGTTATTTTTATTCTAACTTGTCTTGTACAATAGTTTATATAAAGAATAAAGAAGATTAAGAAAAGGAAAAAGATATTTTATATATTAGAAAACATTTAAAATTTCCTTTCCCTAAATAAAAATATGGAGTATTTTCAGCTTATGAATCAATTATTTTATTTATTTTTGATAATTCTTTATTTCAGATATTAACATAAGAAATGATTGTATAAAATTGTGATTACACATCATATCTTTTTTTAATGGGAGAGAATGACAAACCAGATTTTTCCTCTTGATAATGACAAACCAGATTTTTCCTCTTGATTCTCAGATTTTTTTTACGAAATAAATTTAAATTCAACTAAAAATACTAAAAATCAAGACGAAAAATTTAATTTATTATCTGCCATTAAAAATAGATAAGTATAATGTGAAATTACAATTTCATACAACACAATCCCTTTTGAATTAAACATATGAGTTGTATACATTTTTGACATAGTTGTAGGGTTTTTGTTTTTGAATTGAAGGTAAAGGAAATTGGAGCAATAAAATTGAGGGAAGGAGCTGCAGCATCCCCACGAGAGTTGGGATGAACATTTGGCAGCATAACAAAGTCCACAGGCGGGGGCAAATCCATAAATGTCAGGCCAGGACCAGTGGTTGGCCACATTTTCCACCCCTTGTCAAATCAATCGCCTTCATTTTTCTTCTGGAACCTTCTCAGGGAACAATGTCCTTTGACAGCTGACTACTTTATTAATTCATTAATCACACAGTTTTGCCGACAACCTTATAGTTGGCTGGAGTTATCCATTAATATCATACACCAATATTAGAACTCCATGAGAGGAAATAAAGTTTATATGTTTGTTTTAGCATTGCTCTTAATGTAATACATAACATTAAAAAAAAAAAAAAAAAAAACCCATTAACAAAAAAAAAAAAAAAAAAACCCATTCATCATATGAAAATTTCATGGAAAGCTCAGCGTGGGTTTACTCGTAAATTTATAATATATAAATAGGAGCCCACTATTCTCTATTCACCAACCCAAACAATACAACCCAAACCCAATAATAAAAATTAAAGGTCTTAGAAATGGGCCTTGTATTTCACGTAAAGCCCCGCTTCTTCCTCGATCTCCTTAAGTCTCTTTTCATATCTTCCAAGTCCTAAATGAATTAGATTGTTACTTTGGAAGACAAAGCCAGTGACTTCCAAGAAACACTAGTTTTGTAGTGAGAGAGATACAACAAAATTAATTAAATTGAAATAACGATGGAGATAAATTATCTGAAATAGGTAAAGGAAAATGAATCTGAGGACCATTTTTATGGTCTTAGATTGAAGTTTAGATTTTTTTTTATAATATTACAAGAATTATAAGGGAAAAAAAAAGAAGAGGTTGATTTGAATTAGCGAAAAGCTAAGGTAAAGTTAAGGAAAAGTAAAGGAAAAGAAAGAGGGAGACCTTGGAATTGGAATGGGATCGTGTTCAAGTTCGAAGTTCTTGGTCATTGCCTTCATAATCCTCAAGAGACACAGAAATGTCGATGTCGTCCATTTCTCCTTCCTCGTCTGGGATCTCCTCCAGTACACTTCGTGCTCTTGCTCTTCGTGTTGCTCCATTCTGTTTCTCTTTTTTTGCTTTGGAATTTGTCAAATATTCAAATTAGGAGATTTTGGATTTAGGTTATTGTTTCTCGAATTGGGGATCACACAAGAAATAAAAAGAAAAATATCATTAAGTTAATGATGTAGGCCTAATTTAAGATCCAGGTCCGGCCTTGGATTTTATTTTGTCTTACCTCCCAAAGCCCACAATTTTGATTTTATTTGTTCTTATTTCAACAAAGATGATAAGTTTAATTTTGCAATTCAATATTCAAAACTCGAATAATAAAACAACATCCTTCCTAATTTCCCTAGTTTTCAAAGAAAACATCTTCGGATTCATTTCAATCTTCATTAATATCATAAATTACTACTTTAAATAGGATAGTCAAAGTTTAAATTGCGCTTTGTAATGGATGTTACCTTTGTTAAATATCTAAACTATGTAATTTTAAGTAGGATAGACAAAGTTTAAATACAATGTAATTTTAACGGTATGGTGTGATATGAAAAAAAATGGTGCAGGGTCATTAAAATATCACATTGGTTCATGTAAGAAAAATCCTAGTAATGTTGTTGAAAATAGTCAAGGACAACTAGTTTTACCTAGAAAGGAGTTGAAGGGGGGAGGAATCTTTCAACTTGGAGATTTGATCAAGAAGCATGTAGGAAAGGATTAGCACAAATGATTGTGATTGATGAATTACCTTTCAAGTTTGTTGAAAGTGAAGGTTTTAAGAAATTTATGTTTATGGCATGTCCTAGGTTTCATATTCCTTCACGAGCTACTATGACTAGGGATGTTTATCAATTGTATTTAGATGAAAGGGCCAAGATAAAACAACTTTTGAGAAGTTCTTGCTCTAGAGTTTGTTTAACTACCGATACATGGACTTGGAAACTCACTGAACACCCCTACATGATGTGCATTGTTTGCTGCTGCAAATGCCAATGTTGATTGACGTTAGCTTTGGAAAATGATCAGTGGTCCATGCATTCATTTATTCAGTAACAACCTCTAAAATGAAGTCCTTTATTAGGAGATTTAATATTATTTTTAAAATTTATTAAAAAATCATATTAAATTCAATAGCTTGTTATCATACAAACACTGTGTAGCAAAATTTTTATCTTCAATATATATAAAAGCTACTAAATGTTAGTTTAGTTCAAACAAAACCCTTCCTATACATGATAATATGAAGCTAGTTAGGTACAAAAAAAAAAAGAATGAATTCTAATGTTTCACCCTTTGAACAATTCATTTACATTTGAAACAGCCTTAACAACTGTGTTTGCAATGTTAACCTAAACCTTCACCTCGTGTCAATGACGGAAGTCGTAAACCTCTTCTTTTAAGCACTCGCATCCCTGAAAAACGATCGGGTGTACACTGCTTCCGAATTGAAAATCTTGTAAAGATCATGATGGCATTTTCAAGTGTCTTCTATGAAAACTTTGAAAATGAAATCCCGGAAGCGTTTGGAATACAACTTCGGGTCAACAGCAGAAATCGAAGTTGGATCATATTGCATTGATTTATATGCATGCTCAAGCTTCTTGCTAATATCATAGTCTTGTAGGATGTCTATTATACCAAAGAAGAGAATGACATCATACATTACACCAGTTGGTTCTCCAACCACTTGGCAATCGTTTTTCCTCACCGTCTTTTCGGCTCGAGCGGCCATGTTTATACCTAAACTAACCGGAGACTGCCTGCATGTTTTCATATCGAAAGATTCATGTCATGTAATGTTTTAGATCCATAAATTATCATGTTAATGGCAATCAATTTTACCGTGTGGAGTTGATAACAAGCTGATCATTGCTAAATTCGGACAGCCGAGGAGCTTCTCCATTTTCACAATCTCCATTTCCTGCAAATTATGTCCGAAAGATATGTTAACCTGTTAAGCAACCATTGATTTCAAAGTCATGGAAATTTTAATTTCCATTAGATAACTAGAAATAAACCAGTAGGTGAGGAAACTCCAGAAGTATGAGGCGTGGAAACTTCATGAAAGTGCAAACCGATCAACAAACTGTAGTCCATAATTCTCTCGTTTTCAAGAAAGTCACAATCTCGGTCGACTTGACTGCACGAAAGGAATGGAAGAAATATTAGGTAACATGAACCTTAATAATAAAGAGGTTATTAGAAAATAGAATCACCTGCAGAACTCTTTGAACCACAGTTTCTGCAATCGAAATATATAATTGAGATCGAGGTCTTTGAGGGTTGTTGTCGAGTCAATCTCTGCTTCAGGTTTAGCAGTTGTACGACCTTGGAAAGAACCTTTCAAGTCGAAGCGCCTATGAATGGCAGTGTCGGTACAGAACAGATTCCCCATTACAACAAATCGAACCTGACTCATTGAGATCACAAGTGAAGAAAGTATGAGATTTATTTCCTACATTTTATTACCCCAAAGATGTGTTTGAAGTTGCATTGACACTACCTTTTTCTGTGTCGACCCAGTTAATTTCACACAATGAAGACCGAAAAATTTGGTGACTAGAGTGTCCTTAAAGGACCGAACATGATTATAGTAGGCCGGAAGCATTCTTATCAGAACCTGCAAATGCAATAGAGTCCGCAATGATGATTATTCAGTCATCAAGAAAGTAATGCAAAACTACTAGAAATTGCAGGTTTACGGGTTCATCACAATAGAAAAAAGCAATAAAAACTTACTTTTACTTCTGCCTTCTTCATTGTCTTTATCATGTATTTGTCATCATTGGTCAAGTAAAAAAAGCTTCCACTTTTCCCGGGGGATGAAAGTTCCCGAAGGGCATCATCCCCACATATCGAAAGCATGTAATCAGCTGCATCTATATCGAACAATTTCCTTAGGGTCCTAGAATTGTAAAAGAAATGACATGTTAGGAAACACTTGTAATGTAACCACTTAATGGTGGTATCATATTCATATCATATAGTTCAAAAGTTATTATCATGCAATGAATTGGATGAAGTGAATAATTTAGTATTCTTCCATTTGCATACAGCTATTTTCATGATTATGTTATCATACTATAGTAGCACGATCAAGGTGAAACGGTTCTTCAAAGAATGATTATCTTTTTGAACAAGCAGATGATCCAGTGTCGAACCTGAATACAAGTGGACAGTAATCCTTCCATTTGAATTCAGAAGATGGATGAGGCGGAGTGTGCTTCGAGCCTTCAGTCGGAAATCTGGTCCAAAATTTTTCCCTAGGATCAAAGGCTGATGTCTTCAAATCAAGGGATAAAGCTGGACCAGGCCTCCCAACAGAGTGTCTACAATTTAACCAGAGAACCAATACATGCATGATTAGAATATAAATTATTATATCTCAAAACGGAAACGAGTTCGATTTCAATAAATCTTCACAACAAAATCAATAAACATAATCTAAAAAGCAATGCATATAGCAATAAACATAACCTATACCTTCAGTACCAAGCACTTGCGTGATTACAACATAAATCATTATACCTCAAAACAGAAAATGAGTTTGATCTTCGCTGCAAATATCGGTAAACATAATCTAGAAGGCAAAACAACATATACCGAAAACAAATAACATTTGACATTTCATAACCAGAAGAAAAACAACATAGAAGCTGATAAGATACAAGTAAAAACCAGTACCTGATACCAAGTTGCAAGTTAAGCATAAGCTCAAAATTCTTGTGGCCTCTGGATATTGTCTGCCCTTGCCTCCTCGTTGGCGGCTTCTTAAGCTGTAGAGAACTCCCTCTTGCAACTGAATCTTCAAGGTGAAGTCTTCCCACACTTCCATCCCCATGTCTTGAGATTCCTTCACTACCAAAAGAAACACTTCCACCATTGAAATCTGAACTCATACTAAAACCACTTAAACTCCCATCAGACCTTCTTCTTTGTTTCCCATCTTTCTCTTTGGATATTGCAAACCAATTTGGCATCTTTTCTGAAGGCCAAATTGATACTTTCTCACCACCACATATCTTACAGTCTTTCAGATCCTCTAAAAACACCTGTTGAGGATCCCAATCAAATTTATCAGTTGGAGAATCAGATGGATAATAAGTTCCATTTTGATCTTTACCATCTTTACTCCAAATACCAACAAAAAAGCTCCCATCTGGCCATTTATAAGTCCCATTCCCTTTAGGAAAACCATCCTCCCAAAAGCCATCATACCTATTCGCATTACTCCAAATCATTGTTCCATTGCCATTTATCAACCCTTTCTTCCATTGACCAATATATTGGTTCCCATTCTTCCAATGGTACCTCCCATATCCTTCCTGGAATCCACGGCGCCATTCACCTTCATAGTAATCCCCATTCACAAAACTAATAGTCCCTTCTCCTTGTTTTAAGTTCATGACCCAAGTCCCTTTATAAGTTTCTCCTGAAAAGCCAGTGTAAGTCCCTTTACCATCCATAAAACCATGCTTGAATTCACCTTCATAAGTAGCACCTGAAGGCCAGCAGAACTTGCCTTTCCCCGTTGTTTTCCCTCTGAACCATTCACCAACATACATACATCCATCAGTCCATAAATACTTCCCATTGCCATGAGGGCAACCATCACACCATTGGCCTGTATAAAAGTCACCGCTAGGAAGGGCTTTTTCGACATTGCCAACTTCAGCAGCCTCTTCATCATCAACATGAGCAACTGACATTGCTGTAAATTTGCTTTCTTCTTTGCACCTGCTTGTGAGTTCTTAACTTCAATTTCAAATTCCTTTTTAAAGCTTAGCTTTCTGCTCATTCCATGAATTAACAAAGAAAAACCATATCTTCATACAAATTCAGCATCTCTTCCTCCTTTCTTTAACCAATAAATCAAAATATCAAAAGAAAAAAAAGTTGTCTCTCTTTGTCTCTTTTGTCTTTTCTCTTTGCATCAATGTGGGGTCTTCAGGAACACTAAAAAAATGAAGAAAAACAACAATTCTGAAACTGACCTTGAAGACAGAAAATTGGAGGGAAATGGAATCATCTAAATAAACAAATAAAACCAACACCAAAAATCCAATCTTTTTATCAAAGTTTTGAGCTTTCTGGGTTGCTAATTTGTTTGAAGAAATGCGAGATATTGGATTCAAGAAAAAGCCAAAAATTGGAGAAAATGGAATAAAACTGGTTTCTTTCGCTCTTTTTTCTGGGATTTCTTTTTCCTTTTGGTTTGGTTGATTGAGATCATAGAACAAAACCATTTTTGCTCAGATTCTCGGATTTGGTTCCTAAAATAACTAGCTGGCCAAACAATTGGAGGGAGAATAGTAAGGGTTTCGTTGCCATTTTTAGTGTCTGAACAAAGAGTCCCTATTACCACTAATTTTAGTATATTATTATCATTACTTCTCTCAAGTTGGTTTATTTTTCTTCTTCAAATTGCAAATTTATTTATGTAATTAACGTTCTTGTTAGACAAAGTCTTATTTTGGTTTTTCAATTTTGTCCTTGTGTTTTTATGTAATTTCCAGATTTTCTCTAATCTTTTGATTGCAATTCGGTAACAACATCATAAACAACCAGTGCTTGAACATGCATATATATATATATATATATAGTAATAGTTATCAAAATTACTACAAAGCACTTGCATTAAATAATAATATAGGGTGTGCACTACTATTAATACACCAAATTAATCCATCCAATCGATTTTTTATTAATTGGAGTAATGGTTATGATCACCTTCTTTACATATATCAATTAAAATTCAGGATACTTCTCAAAAGAAAAAAATAAGTACCTTCAATCAAATCACTGTATTTGAAAAGATTGATCTCCATCCATCGAAGCTTGAACCAAACTTTATTATCAAGCAATTTGGAGAAGAACTCACACTTCAATGCATTAACCAAGTATTCAACATTCCCATTTTGACCTTGTCTCCTTCAGTGGACAACCATGGAGTTCTCAAATTGTTCAAAACAGAACCAAATTGCAAAATGGACGTATATATATAGAGGAGCAACCAAATTCCAGTCCATTTTAAAATTAAAAAGAAGACTGAAAATATGTTTTTCAAGGGAGACAGAGAAAGAACAAAACAGCGAACACTGTCTGACTGGGGACACATTAACTTAAAAGGTTTGGCTGGCCAATGTTGAAACACGTCTCGCTCTCTAATGGTGTGATCTTAATGCAATCGTGCACCCTTGCTCGCTATGTTTCAGGTTCAGGCAAGGCGAACATTGAAAAATAAATAATAATAAAAGAAGTTGAAAATCCCTGAAACCTTGGACCCACTTTTTCGTTGGATTCATAATTAGGATGAAACCTGTCTTTTTCTTTCCCATTTTATCTGTCGAAATTATTGATATAAGCTTAATTCTGGTTTTACAGTGATTTTAAGGAAAAAAAACTTTTTAAAGGTGATGTGAAAAAGATATAATACTTGAACTTTAAGTGTTTATTGAATTGTCAAAATTAGAGATTAAATTTATTAATAAGTATTGAGTATAATAATAAGTGATATTGCACCCTAAAAAGAGAATGTAAATTTGAAGACGACATTATTAAAAAAATAATCATAAATTTAATCATGAATTGTAAAATGAGTATAAAAATTAAAATTAATTATAGATAAAAGCTAAAGTGTCTTTTTTTTTTTTACATGACAATGTAATGATACATGAAATATAAATTTTAAATATATTTTAAGTAACTAATATAAATTATTTGTAAAATTAATAATTGAAAAAATATATGATATTTAAATAATTTAATATAATAATTGTGATAATATTTAAAATTTTAATATAATAATATAATATATATAAATTAATCTAATTTTATATACTTAAATAATTGGGTAAATTACCAAAAAAATACCTTTTTTTCAAAATTTATGGAAAAGGACCTATTATTTAATTATTTATCGAAATGGGTCATTTTCCCCGAAAGCACGTCCACGTCGAAGCGATTTCTGCTGATGTGGTAGAAAACGCTCCCTCAGGGATGCGATTTTGCTTGCTTCCAACGGTCATATTTTTCTATAAAACTCCCCCTTTCATTTTTTTCACACAAAGGTCCTTACTCAATTTTCTCTCAAATTTCTCCCAAATTCCTTTAAAGTTCCTCTCAAATTTCATAAAAGTCCTTTAATTTTTACAAAAAAGTCCTGTTTAAAAGTTTTTTGAAATATTTTTTGTTGAATTTAAAAATATTCGATTGTATTAGCGATGCCCGAAGAATTAATTCGTCTTGATAATAAACATATCTCCATCGATCAAATGACAATGGTAAGTTATAATTTTAATTTTTCAATACTATTTAATATTTTTTAGGTTTATGCAATTTTAATTAATTTTTATTTTATAATTTTTTAAATAGTCTGTAAATCGGGTGTTGCAATGCTACATTTGTAATATGTCTAGCCCGTCATCGCCGTTGATCGAGAATTACCTGCGGGAAGCGGGTTTTTGGCAAATGGCCACGATAGGCCGGGGGTGCAAGTTGGACCCGAAGCTAATCAGTGCGTTGATAGAAAGGTGGAGACCCGAGACACTCACTTTCCATCTTCCATGCGGAGAGTGTACTATCACTCTGGAAGACATGCATTTGTAATTGGGATTACCGGTGGATGGGTACGTAGTCACCGGGTCCGTAACTTCTGGTGATTGGGGAGCCATATGCTACGAGCTTTTGGGTGCTATTCCGGATAACATTAACGGAGGTCGAATCGAGATGGGTTGGTTACGAGACACATTCCCGGAGCCGGATAATGATTCGATCGAAATAAAAAGAATACGGTATGCTCGGGCATACATTCTTGAGATGATTGGAGGCTATTTGATGCCGGACTTGTCATGAAACCTCGTACATCTGAGATGGCTGCTGAAACTCGTTAATTTTAGAGCAGTCGGTGAATTGAGTTAGGGGTCAGCCGTGCTAGCAAATTTGTATCGAGAGATGTGTGGGCGACGCGACCAAATAAAGCGAAAATTGGAGGTTGCCTATCACTACTGCAATCATGGGCACGGTTTCGCTTTCCATTTTTACATCCTCGAGTGGACCACCCATATACATTCCCACTCATAATGTGGTAAATTTAATATTAGATTTTACAATTATTACGTAGATTTAAAATATAATTGTATGCTAAAAATTTATTTAATTAGGTGGAACCATTCGGCGAGTTATGTTGGAATACCTACCTCGCTTGAAGATATACGACTTCTATTAGAGCAATAGTCGGAAGCACAAGTAAGTATTAAATAAAATATATTTTCGTAATAAAATAGTCGTTTCATATTTAGTATTTAGTATTTAGTATTTAGTATTTAGTATTAAGTATTTAGTATATAACTAATATTTTTATCATGTTAATATAGTTTAAATGGACACCATACGAGGATTCGTCAATTCGGACAGTAATTCCGGATGGGTTCTTTCAAAATTCAAACATTTGGCATGTGAAGGTCCCATTGGTCAACTATGCCACTATGGATATGCACCAGTCAGATCGGGTTCTGAGTCAATTTGGATTCCGACAACCGAATCCTGTGGCACCTGAAGTGCTCGATGATGAGCACAAAGTCGACTTACGGCAGTTGCATACGGATTGGCCAAGATTTTGGTCAGCATATATCGAATTGTGGGAAAATCGGTATGATTATATACCTACTTGGGAACCGATCATCGTTCCTGAGTTAGCGTGCATACCGGAATACATGCCATGGTTTAAGATACATGGCAAGTCGTATTTATTGTCAGAAGAGGAGATGCGACGACAACTTCGTGTACAAAGGGAACGACGGGGCCCTTTAAATCCAATGAGAAGGGATAATGAGACGGGACCATCAACAGCGCCGACACAATCACCGAGCCCATCAACAGCGCCCACATAGTCACCGGGCCCAACACTTCATCTGACGACACCCACATCACAGCCATTTCAGATTATGCCAGGTGCGTATCCTAGCCCTTATATGTATCCTAACCCTTATATGTTTCCTTTTCCCAGTCCCATGACAGGTTAGAATGCATAGCCCGGTTCGAGTCTGTTCCCGACTATTCCGACTGGCCAGCCGATCTGTAGGCCGTCGTCGCATGAGGGATCGCACGAGGCACCGTCGGGGAGTTCTTCTTTTTACCAATCTCCTTCGCCTTATGGGATTCAAGCACCCCTGCCATGGGTGATGCAAACACCTCCGTAGTCATTATTTTATCAAGGTGGGTCATTCTCCCAACACCCACAACCAAACCCCCGCCAGAGGAACCAGAATCCCCGCCTGAGCAACCACAACCCCCACCGGAAGCTAGAAAAAGGAGGAATCCAACGCGTAATCGTCAACCACTCCCATGTGGCACTGATTCCGACCGCCACTAACATTGATTTTTTTAATATATTTGTTTAAACTTTTTTATATTGTTTCATTTAATAAAATAAAAGTTATTTTTATTTTTTATTGTAATTTATTTTTTATATCTTTAATAAAATAAAAGTTGTTTTTTTATTTTTTATTGTAATTTAATTTATTTTTATATCTTTAATAAAATAAAAGTTGTTTTTATTTTTATTGTAATTTATTTTTATATCTTTAATAAAATAAAAGTTATTTTTATTGGCAATTTTAATTTATTTTTATATCTTTAATAAACTAAAAGTTGTTTTTATTTTTTTACTGTAATTTATTTTAATATTTTTAATAAAATAAAAGTTATTTTTATTGGAAATTTTAATTTATTTTTATATCTTTAATAAAATAAAAGTTATTTTTATTGGCAATTTTAATTTATTTTTATATCTTTAATAAAATAAAAGTTGTTTTTATTATTTATTGTAATTTATTTTAATATTTTAATAAAATAAAAGTTGTTTTTATTGGCAATTTTAATTTATTTTTATATATTTAATAAAATAAAAGTTATTTTTATTGTAATTTATTTTATTATTTTAATAAAATAAAATTTATTTTAAGGGTAGAAGGATCTAGAAACTAAGAAGAAATGGATGAATTAGGACTAAATTGAATAAGTGAAAAATTATGAGGGGTTAATGTGTAATTTTATCAAGATGTGTGTTGATCCAATGTAGGAATTTTGAAGGATCGTAAGATGCAAAATAATCATTTAGCAAGAAAGATAATTTTGAAGAATACTGATTATGGTAATATTTTAGATTAATTGAATAACTTTTTTGTTTTGCAACTTAGTCCTTCTACAAAAGTTCACCATTTTCATCAAGAAATTAAAAGAATTTTCATAGCCATTAAGAGACAAAAATGATAAGGAGACTATCAACTATTCCGATTTGGACATGAGCGAGATGTATGGCCTGGGTTCCTACACCATCCGCATAACTGCCGTTGGTTGGCTGTTTCTCGGATATCCATATTGTTGCGTATTCTAGTCGAGCAAGGTCGACCCTTTGATTTGCGACGCAATTCTCCATCCGGTAACAGCTTAAACGGAGCAAACGATACAGACGACCACCTACGTTCATCTGGTACTGGTGGGAATACGTGTCTCCACACGTTATACATGTATTCTATGTTGTACACTTCGTCGATATAGCTCATGGGATCAAGACGGAGATTTTGACAAGTGTAATTACATGAGCGCATGGATAATGAAGTGCGTCAAATATCCCACAGTCGCAGGTCCTATTTCTCAAATGTACACGATATTGCCCGCCAACAATACCTTGGTTCGATATGTCAAACTCCATCACACGAAACCATATGTTGTCGCGATCATGACACACTGTGTACATGGTGTTGGACCGTGTCTTCGCCTTGTTGATTTCTCGTAATACCTTCTCGCATAGACATGGCCTCCCTGCATTTGGCCTTTATAACTCGCTGCTCGCTTCGAAAATAGTGCCGCTAAACTAAAATATGTCTCTCGCACAATCGATGTTATCGATAAATGACGCGTTCTTTTAGAACAAAATTTATGCATTCAGCCAGGTTTGAGGTCATATGACCATATTGTAGGCCGCTATCGTATGCTTGTGTCCACTGTTTGAAAGGTATGTTGCATACGTAGTTTACGCCTTCTTCGTTAACTGAGCACAAAATCGCCAACATCTCGTGAAAACGGTTCTTATTGATCTCGTATCCTACCAATATAAGTTGATAGCGAATATTACATACCACTCTTTAATTAAGAATAAATTCAATATTACAAACAAAATTATAGTAATAGATATTACTTACCCATGTTGGTCATTTGCTGTCGTTCACTTGTAGATCGATGTTGCTCGTGGTAGTTGGACGCAACATGCCTTAGGCAATACCGATGGTGTGTGCGATACCATATGCTTCCCTATCGCTCTATTGCGACTAGTATTCGAGGGCCCCGATTCGATATAACGCATATATCAGGTTGGGGGCAGACATGCCTTCTTAACCTAGATAGAAAGAAATCTCAGTCATCAGCTGACTCCCCCGGTGTTATTGCAAATGCAATTGGAAAGATTCTCCCACTGCCATCCCGTGCCACATCTAGCAATAGCCAATGCGTATATCTACCATACATAAAGGTACCGTCAATCTACCAATACATAGAAATGCGTACCGGCATTGCTTAAATGTCCGAGCAGCGCTTGAACACTTGGGAGCAATCTATCGCAAGATGCGTGAGTACTGCTTTCAAGGTGCATCTCTCAAACATATCTCTCAAAGACCTAACACCACTGCCACACTTCATTATATGAAGCGTCCCACCGACCATGCAACTTTTTCAACACTTTCTGTTTAACTATCCAAAGTCTTACGGTAAGAGGGCGTATACCCCAATTGGCTACAAATATTGGCAATTAAGACTGGCACTAAAGTCTTGGGATCCGCCTTCATCATCGGTATTATTAAACTAGCCAACATATCTGAATCCATCTTGGGATAATCTTGTGAAACACCTTTCAACGAAATACGTTAAATAATGCAACATTACGTTATATTAGTATTATTCAAAAACCTTAAACACCTAGTGATATTGTACTAGCAAGACATGTATATGGACCTTTGTACTTTTTAATCTCCCACAAGCCTGTCTTTTCCTCAACGAGGCCATGATTTTCCATGAACATGTACCGTCTTGCATTGCACACTTGACCTCGTACTTATCGAGTTTGAATTTAACCACGTTGTAGTTAACCCCGTTCTCGATGCTATATTATTTCAATGCACCAAGAAAACTATCATTATTGGAAAACTCTTTACCAACTTCTAATTCACCCAAATCTAACGATGAACTTGTACGGTCACGCCTTCTGTGTGGTAGTTCAAGAAACTCCAACGTATCATTTTGAGATAGATCGACATTATGTATGTGGGCTAGAGGCGAGTACGCCCTGAATCGCGAATCTTCTTCTTCTTCATCTAAACCCCCTTCAACATTTTTAGGTATGGTTGGAACAAGCTCTGGTTTAGAAAATAATGCAACTTCTGCACTATTAGAGCCGGGCTCTCGAGGTGAATCCACATCGGACTCATCATCTAACCCACCATCATCTACAACGAACGAGGTCCCCTCGCTAGTTGATGTCGTGGGAAGTACATTATCCCTTATTAAACAACTTCCGTAATGTCCCTAATTATATGTGGATTGCCAACCACTAGAAGTTGATGACATTCTCTAATACATATTTTTAGCATCAAACGTCGAAGGAAGGATATGCATGTCCCATCCACCAACCGAGTGTGTCGTAGGGTTGTATTTTCCATACTACCACCAAACACTGGCGCTTTCATATTCTGCCTCCAACTAACAGAGTGTCAGCTTGGGGTCGTGTATTCCCCTCGAACAAAAGTAGATGTTGAAGTCGAAAGAAGATCACTTGGCGATGAAAATTGTATATATACCTCAAGATAGGGTGATCCACTGGCAAAATGAGTCTCCACCATTGCCTCCAAGCTCCAAGGACCTTTGATGTCGAATGAGTCATATCTACGGGATCAACCGAAGTACAAAATCTATACTTAATAGGCTGAAATTTCATTGGCGTTGTTCCGAAGATTTTACGCCTAATTTTTTTGCGAAGTTCTGTCAAATCTATGTTCTAGTTAAAAGCTAGTCGCGTTGTGTTCTTTGATAAAAAATAACATCATTTTCGGTGTCACAAATCTCACCATCATAGTAAATAACAACACTAATATGTTCACTCATCTTCAGTTTCTATTTTACTTTTTCCTCAATTTCTATTATGCAACCTGAGAATGAAATTTGACTCATTTATAGTCTAAGGACAAATAGGAACTACTATAGCAAAAGAGCGTCCACGTGGGAGCTTTTTTCAGTACTCTTGCTGACAGTGCATCCTGCTTGAAGCGTTTTGGTTACTATTTGTTCATAAACGTTTTCTCAAAATTATTTTGCTAGAGACTACTGTAGCAAAAGAGAGTCCACGTGGGAGCTTTTTTCAGTACTCTTGTTGACAGTGCATCCTGCTTGAAGCGTTTTGGTCACTATTTGTTCAGAAACGTCTTCTCAAAATTATTTTGCTAGAGACTACTGTAGCAAAAGAGCGTCCAAGTGGGAGCTTTTTTCAGTACTCTTGGTGACAGTGCATCCTGCTTGAAGTGTTTTGGTCACTATTTATTCAGAAATGTCTTCTCAAAATTATTTTACCAGAGACTATTGTAGCAAAAGAGCATCCACGTGGGAGCTTTTTTCAGTACTTTTGTTGACAGTGCATCTTGCTTGAAGCGTTTTGGTCACTATTTGTCTAGAAACGCCTTCTCAAAATTATTTTACCAGAGACTACTGTAGCAAAATAGCATCCACGTGGGAGCTTTTTTCAGTACTCTTGCCGACACTGCATCCTACTTGAAGCGTTTTGGTAACTATTTGTTCAGAAATATTTTCTCAAAATTATTTTACCAGAGACTACTGTAGCAAAAGAGCATCCACGTGGGAGCTTTTTTTTGTACTATTGCTAGCAGTGCATCCTGCTTGAAGCGTTTTGGTTACTATTTATTCAGAAACATCTTCTTTAAATTATTTTACCAGATACTACTGTAAAAAAAACAAATAATTTTTATATTGCTGATATATTTTTTCTAAAACCCTAAATTTAAAATTATTTTAATTAGTTAACCCTAAACTCTAATTTATTAACTTTCCTTTAAAACCCTAAACCCTAAAAACCATTAAAACACAAAACCCTAGCCTTAAAACTCTAAAAACCTTAACCCTAACCCTAAAAATAGGTGAAAACCCTAAGCGGAAGGGGAGGGCAAAACGTGTCCTTGAGGGAGCGTTTTTTTCCACATCAGCAAAGCACGCCCTCAAGGATGCGATTTGTGCTGATGTGGAAAAACGCCTCTCGTGGACGCGCTTTTCTCTGCATCCCTTAACTTCATACGACGTGGACGCATTTTCGGGGAAAATGGCCTATTTCGGTAAATAATTGGAAAACTGGTATTTTTCCATAAATTTTGAAAAAAGGATATTTCTTGGTAATTTACCCTAAATAATTGATTAAGGGTATTTAATAATTTCACTTCCAAAAGTAAAAGTAAAAAACACTTGAATCCCAACTTTTAAATGAAGAACTGCCTTAAAGTATGTTTATGAGTAGTCATATTTAAAGATTTAAGAGTCTATGCATGAGTTTTGATTTAGTTAATTCTAGCTTGAATTGTTATGGTCATACATTCGGGGTCTCCGAGTCCCACTAATGTTGCTATTGTTCATAGGTTTTGATTTAGTTAATTCTAATCTGAGTTGTTCTAGTTTAGTCTATTTGTGCTATAATTATTTGATTCTACGCTTTATTTTGGCTCTTAATCCATTTGTATCGTAATAATTTGATTCTTTGTTTTATAGTTGATTGGATATATACTTGTATTTGTACTTTAATTATACTTGTGAACTTTCAAAAACAACAACAAAACCATTGATGAATACATAATTTTAAATTAGCTTAAAATCTTAAAATTTTAACCCATATTATTAATTGTACGGGCCCAAGTTTGCCCAGGCCCAATGCCAAAACCAATAAAATATACAAACCAAACAAAAATTAATAAAAGTCCATTTTTTTTAAAATACTCCATTAAAAAAATTTACAGTAGGCCTAATTAGCCCAAAAACCTAATCCAAATCAGCAAAGCAAGGAAACCCTAGCTAGAGTGTGTCATGAAGCCTCCAAAGACGCGCCTCTCAGTACTAAATCACGTCAATGACCTCCAAACACTCCTCCTTACATGCACAGGAAAATAATAGACAGCACAGCACAAAAACGAAAAACAAAAGCAAAAATACCGATTTTTGTATTTTTTATTATTCGGCTATAAAGCCAGAGAGAGGAATGTAATCTTTTTTTTTACACGAACGCGGACACAAAAAACAAATAGGAAGCAGAGTTTTTCATATTAAAAAAAGGTGCATTTTTTATTCGAAACAAAAGAAATAAAACCTTACCGTTCTTTTTGCTTATTTAACCGCTGTTGAGGGCTATTGACGGTCCCGGGGTACCTTGAAACCCGATAAGTTTCCGATGAGGGCTCGAAAAGGGGGAGTAGAGAGGCCAAAAGCTCTCCTTTATTTCTATTCTTTTTTTTTCATTTTTTGGTTCAAAAACCCAAATCGGGTTTGTATTTAGAAGGGAAACCCTTTTAAAAAAAAGGGGGAAATTTTAAAATATTTCTAGCTTCCGGCACGACAGAGCTGCGGTGGAGCTATGGCAGAGCCACCTCGTCGGCATCTGGCCAAAATCTAGGTTCGTCCCAGAGAGAAAAACCTAGAAAAATCACTTTTTTTTAAAAAACAGATACCAAATGATTTTTTCTTTCAATTTTTGGCTTAAATAGCCCACCCATACAGCGCCATTTTGAGGATTAGTCTCAGAGGCCCAAACGACGTCGTTTTGGCCTCTAACCCGAAACTCGACCCAATTAGTGGGGATCCGCATGTTTTTAAGACCCAAATGGGAGATTTACCATTTTAATCCTTCCGTTTCTCTTGCATGTTTCAATCCGATCCCACGATAGTTTGATATGTTTGAGATTTGTCCGTATGATTTATTTTTTATTACATTTGGGTCATGTATTGAGACGCTGCGCACAAGGGTTGGGGAATAATTACCCAGTTAACCCTGTTCCTTCGCACGTGTTCTATTTTAGGCCTTGCTTCCGTTTTTTTTGTATTTAGATGTGGCCCATAATTTTTAACTTTTTTCAATTCAATCCTTAACCCTTTAACATCAAACTGTTTTATATATTTTACCTATTATAAATTTGTTTATATTATTCATTTTAAACAATATTATATATATTCATTTTTATATTTCTCGCATATTAGTTCTTTTAAACTGTGTTAGTTATTATTTATTTAAAATTTATTTATAAATTATTTATTTCAAGCCGTTTTATGTTTTATTTATTTTAAGTTTTTTCTATATTGTTTATTTAAAACTTTTCATATGTTCTTTACTTACAATTATTTTATATATTATTTTATTTTGTTTCTTATTATTTATGTTGATATTAAAATGATGCATGTTATGTGACTATTGTCATTATGTGTACTATAATTCATTTTCTATTTTACTATGATGGTATCACATTTTATCCAATGCATTAAATTTTTTGAAATAAGCAAATACTCCACGTTCTAAGATTCGAAAGAAATCGTACCCTAATTTACTAGGTTTCGATTTTTCTCATCGAGTCTGAAGAACCAATTAATTATTATTTTTAAATCAAATCATATAAGTTAAATAAAAACTTATTCTCGAGAATTCAAAAATGTTGTGTCCTAACTCACTAGATGTGACATTTTGTTATCTCGATGTAAGAATTTCTAAAAAAAACAAAGGCAATATTCTGTATTTAGAATTTTGAGAAATTGTGCCTTAACTTACTAGGTTTCGATTTTTTATTTGACCCAAATGACCGAATATCCTTTTTGAATTTAAATACACGAGTTTTAAAAGTCAAAAGGTAAGCTTAGTTTCGAGGATTCGAAATGTCATATTCTAACTCACTAGGCATGACATTTTACTACTTCGAAATGAGCTGGGCTAATCATCCAATTTAATTCATTCAATTTTTTTAAACAAAGAGGATCGTATTTTTAAAATCTTTTCAAATTTTTAACATTAAGACGTTAATCGATCAATTCGGTACCAATTTTGGGCTTACGAGGTTGCTAACCCTTCCTCATGCGTAATCGACTCCTGAACCCGTTTTCTCAAATTTTGTAGGCCAAAATCATCTTTTTAATAAATTCAATGTATTATTAAAATGACCAAATTACAAGGTGATCCGATCACACCTCATTAAAAAGATTGGTGGCGACACAATTTTCATTTTAAAGTCGACCTCGTTTTCCCACAAAAAAATGGTATCGATAGCTTGGCGACTCCGCTGGGGAACAATAAGAGAGTTAAGCCGTAAAATTGATTATTTTCTATCTTGTTGTCGAAAATTGAAAATCTGATTTTAAAAATTACGATCCTTTTATTGCCTTTGTCCGTGTTATTTCATATGATTATTGTGGTTTGATTCTCGTAGAATGTTTTCGCATTATATTGCATAAGGACCGTGGTCTTACCTTTTTAAGTGGGTGTGAGAAGCTACTCCTTCGTGAGGTTTTCACCTCTGTGCAGGATAGTGGATCGCTTTCGGGATACATCCATACCTATGTCTTTGTAAGATTTTTATCTCCGTGCAGCCATAGGGAAATGGATTCTCCGAACCGAACTCGGTCCATATGAGCCTATAATGGGTGAGGATCGAGGAATCTTTTGTTTCAGGTACCTCAACTTTAGAACCAAACTGCATGTAGAAGACCTTTGGAGCCCACCCTAGATAGTACTACGAGAAACCCTAGCGGTTACCCAGATAGGTGTTTGATTTTCTTTCATTTGCTTTGAGTTTTGTTTTTATATTGTACTGACTTATTGTGTTTTTGCTGTATTTGCATGTCATTTCATATTTGAAAGAATGTCGATTCGAGTTCGATTACTAAATTAGAGAGCTTATAATGGAGAATGAATTTCTTGATAAAGTGGAAGATAACACAACCGTCCGTATTTGGTCAGAGAAAACTCAATTAAAGAAAGGACATAGTCTAGCCGATGGGGTATATGTCAGAATTATGAGACTACACCCGTATCAGTGTGACTCAAAATAGCCTTCAGGAATTAAAAGAAATATAGGATCAGTGGAACGATGAGACCAAGCAGTTGTTCTACTATAATTATGGGGACTTACCTTATCTACTCGACATCAAGATAGACGAGCATTTGTTCAGGGCCATTGCTCAGTATTGGAACCCTGCTTACAATTGCTTCACCTTTGGGAGGGTCGATGTAGTGCCCACTGTGGAAGAGTATACAGCTTTACTGCGATGTCCAAAAGTTCAAGTCGATAAAGCTTATTCCAGAGCAGCTTATGTCCCGACCTTTTGGGAGAAATTGATGAACATTACCGGAATGAGTGAATAGTAGATTATAGCTAGGATCAAGCAAAAAGGTGAATGTAAGTGCATCCCATGGAAGAATTTGAGATATTTGATTCTAGCGCATCCTGATACGAAAAACAGAGTCGATGTGTTTGCTTAGAGCATCTATGGATTAATGATCTTCCCTAGGGCATTAGGGCATGTAGATGAGGCGGTATCGAGATCTTTTGACCGACTCGATAAAGGGGTCACACCTGTTTCGACAATCTTGGCCGAGACATTCAGATATTTGAATGCGTGTAGGAGGTCTAGTGAAGGCAGATTTATAGGTTGCACATAGTTGTTGTTGGCTTGGTTCCACAATTATTTCTAGAAAGTGGATAAGGTTTCTTATCGGGTTTTATTCGGGATTACTCCCCATTAAAGGAGATAGTGGCTACACCAAGAAGGGATGACATATCATAGGAGAATTGGATAGCGCTCCTCCAAAATCTCCAGGAAGAAGATGTCGAGTGGAGAGTTCCTTGGTTGATTCCTAACAAAATTCTTTACCAATGTGGAAATTTTGACTGGGTCCCTTTGGTTGGGATTTGGGGAGCAGTTGGGTATGCTCCTTTGCTCATATTGAGATAGTACAAATCAAGATAGTTCATACCGGCAACGCAGGCTAGCTCAATGTGAGTTTTCGTACCAGGGAGACAACTACAAGAAAAGGGTAAATGAGATCTCTAACGCTTGAAATCAGACTCGTTGAATGAAAAGGCTAGCCATAGGTTCAATGACGACTCCCGAGTACAGTGGACGGTGGAGTAAAAGGCTTAATGATAATATCTCCAAGCTGAATTTAGAAGACATTCGACCGATTGAAGAGTACTTACAAGTGATTCCGTCGGAACTAGAGATCATAAAGCAAGACTTCGAGAGGAGGAATTCAGAATTTGAAAAGAAGATAGAACGATTGGAAGAAGAAAAGATGCATTTAAGGTTAGATGCTGATGTTCAAAAGCTAGAGGCCAAAAAATTAACGAAAGGAAAGAATAAAGCCGAGGAAGACTTGGATAGTTTGAATACGGATTACTAGAAATTACGTCTATCAATGAGAACCGTCGGATTAGGGAAAACGTCAGAACAATGATGAGAAGAGATCTAAGAAGAAAAAACCAAAGCCGATCGGTGATAGAGAAAATTCCAAGAGGCTCAGGCACAGAAAGAGGCCCTAGAAAGGAGTTTGTTAGAAGCTGAAAGTGACAAAAGAGAATTAAAGACAAGAGTAGCAGAACTTGAAAAATCACTTCATCAGCATAGATGAAACACCCCAAACCTAGCCCACGAGCCTTGACCGGATCTGGTATGTTCCCCGGTGTAAACCGTTTCAAATTCTTTTGTTACTTAGGAAAAAACTTGTGTGATTTGGAAGAAAAATCGTTTTGGGTTGGGCTTGAGATGGAAACAAGTTTGTTTCATTATAAAAATCCTTTACTTTAGGTGACAAAACGTTTGGGCTTTGTTTTTAAAAAATAGATTTACTTAATCTTTTAATAAATAGAAGTTTGTAAGCTTAAAAAAAAAGAATAAAATAGTTCTACTAAGGCCTTATTACATCAAATAATTCCCAAAATTTAAATTCAAAATACTTAAAGTAAAATAATCCAAATAAAAAAAATCCGAACTTCACATGGCCTCCACTAAGCATCTGCCGGCCCGGTCCATCACTGATCGTCACCTGAAAGTAATCCCACAAAGGGGTGAGTCAACAGACTCAATGTGTAACCAACACTAAAATTTAACAGTTTAGGCATATGTTCACATATTACATGCATATTCATATAATAGATAGGAAATAATGATGCAACCCGAACCCAAATCTATATGCCATCCCCCGTACCAACCTGCACACCGTGGGGACTACTAAGTCAACCCTCCATCCGCTACACACCATCGAAGGCGTCATTGCAATCGGCGTGCTCATTGCCCTTATAAAATTCATGGTCTTAGGTCACCACATTCGGATATCATGGTCTTAGGTCACCACATTCAGTTATCGTGGTCTTAGGTCACCACATCGTGGTCTTAGATCACCACATTCACTTCCCCTTTTCATATAAACCTTATGCCCCATATCTTACATATCATGCACATCATGCCTTAATTCACATTCTTATCACTTTTTTACATGTTACATATAACATATATTCATAATCCTAGTAGGAGTAGGAAACGTACCTTAGTACTTTGTATCATTGTATGGTACCTTAGCCATGCTTTTCACATTCTTAATAACACATTTAATTTAAAACATAGCCATAAACATATTAAAATTTAGGGTAGGGTACACACCTGATTTGCTTAACAATTTCAATTGAACCCCGAAAATCCGATCTAAAACCTTAGATCTCAAGTCCCTACATTCGGCCAACCTTAATATGTTAGCATAAAGCCTATTCGGCCACAAAACCAAATCTTTGTAGGATTTGTGCTCTAAAACTTACCTTAATGCCGATTTGCTTATCACTCAAATCCCAAAAACTTTGCTATTCTCCTCCTTGTATTCGGCCAAACACTAGATCTCTACATAGGTTAGTTTCGGCTTTTTAAACAAAGTAAGAGATAGATCTAGATATCCAAAATAGGCCTTGGCCGAATATACTTATGTGCTTACCTTCCAAATCTTAAATCCCGGAAACAATCTTTTGTCTTAGGTGCCTGTCGAAATCCCTATAATCATATGTTAGATCGATTTTTAACATTGAATCACTAAATAGCCCTTGGCCGAACATTACATGTGGCTTACCTTGAATGTTGAAATCCCAGAGAACTCCTCCTTCTATAGTCGACACTACCCAAATCTCGGAAGATCCTTCATAGATTCAGCCATAGAACATTATTGGGTTAAGACTCAAACTTTTGGCTAAAAGAAGAGGAATGGAAATAACATGACAACAATCTAATCCTTACCCTTAGTGTTGTAGTCGACAACCTCCCTTGCTTGAAGTCCTAAAGAAATCGGCTAGGAAGACTGAATAGTTGTCAAAGATCTTGGCTTTTGGACTTGATGGAGTAATCGGCTAGTGGTTGTCTTTGGGGTTTCGACTTTTGATTAATTGAAACAAAGAAGAAGAATAGAGATGGAGGATTCGGCAATGGTGAGTCTTTGAGAGGGAGCTTGCGGTTTTGTCAACAAAAGAAAATAGAGAGGATGACAAGAGAATTTCGGCAGAGACTTTCAAAAGAAAAGAAAAAGAAACAAATGGCCTTTCTTCATTCCTTTTGGCCGAAAATACTACACTTAGTTCCCCCTATTCGGCCAACTCTCCCTTATTTTGATAAAGTTTATCTCTTAATTATCACTTTATTCAATAATAAAATTAATCCCTCAATTATCTCTAAAAAATACCAAAAATTATCCATCTATTTGCCGAATTTTAACAAAAATAAAACACCTCCCTTTAGTGCCTTATTGCCTTCCAACTCTCTTGTTCCTTGCACCAAAATAAAATTCCTTTGTTTGCTCCTCAAGTGACTCGAACCTAGGCTCCTTCCCCTTGATTGTGGTGTCACCTACTGGGCTTTAAGTGGTGCCTCCTTGCCACTTTTCCAAGCCCGTTCTTGTGTCAAATTCCTCTTATTAATTTTCTTAAGACCACCTTGCCTTAGTTTCCCCTTTTTAAACCTTAAAACTTTACATTTCCATACATTTCCAGGTTTCCAAAAATGTTCACTTTCCTCTTTTAACTTAAGTTTCCAAAATGTTCACTTTCCTCTTTTAACTTAACATTTCCAAGTTTCCAAAATGTTCACTTTTCTTTTTTAAACTTAACATTTCCAAGTTTCCAAAAATGTTCATCATACATTCATAATACATAGGACATGCCATTTCATATAATTAAATCAAAATACATAGGCCCATTTTTAGGATGTTACAATAGAAATCATAATTCTGCAATTGAAATGAGGGTAAGTTTGAACAAGATTGAAGAAATGAAAAGAAAGATAGAAGAACTAGAGTTTGCATTACAAAGTTGTGAGCTCCGGGTAGAGCTTCTTGAGGGAAGTGAGGAACGACGGATGGAACAACTTCACCATTCTTAGAATAAAGTTAGGAACAGAGATTACATTATGGGTGAAGTCGTGGCTTAGATTCGGAGGTAGTCGATCATTTACAGACTTTGGCAGTTTAGGCCGACATACTAAGCGTGAAGTATGAGCTAAAATCATATCAGGGTCAAGAGTTAGCTTCATTGCTTAAGAATAGCTTCGTTGCTTAAGAAAGTTAAAACTTTGAGCATTAGGGCAAAACCATATTTGTAATCCATTTTATGTAAAGAATTTTATTTTCTAGTAAAATTTTCTAAATGAAATTGAATCAGAATCGACGCCTTTTTGCATTCAATTCATGCATTCGCATTACATCACATCATATGCATTTAAATGTCATGAAAAGACCCTAATTAGTTAAAATAATTTCAAAATTAATCCGGAAACAAATAAAAACTTACCAACCAAGCATCCTTACGGTACCCAAGCAAAGATAAAAGACATGGATAAAAGATTGGAAAGGCTTGAACAACTCCAAAAGGAAATGCAAGAAAAACTACAATTGTAAATGCAAGAGCAACTGGCTAGAATCTAGCAAGACATGATGGATCAAATGTTGAAATCCCAAAGAAATATGATGACTCAGTTGACCCAACTACTGACTGGAGGAACCGATAAAGGAAATGCCCTATGGTTAATGCTGGAGAAGATAATGAGGAACCTCTCTATCCTCCGGGTTTTACTCCAACACAGCCTGAGGTGTACCCTCGAAGAACATCCGTCATGATTAGGCCTTAATAATTTCAGGATGGTGTTTCAGTGCCGATAAATTTGCAAGCTGGATCAGGTTCTAGCCTAGGAGATAACCCAGCTAATCCTGTTATCCCTGACCTAGATGAAATGGCAGAAAAGGAAAGGACAAGGACATAATTGCCAAAACAATTAGAGGACCAATGTAAATGGTTAGAGGAATAATTTAGGGCCATTGAAAATGTTGATAGTCAACATGGAAGTGATGCTAAAGATCTGAGTTTAGTCCTAGATCTAGTGTTTACCCACAAATTCAAAATGCCATAATTTGAAAAATACAATGTGACCAGTTGCCCCGAAGCTCACATCACCATGTTTTGTAGACGGATGATCGAGTATGTTAACAACGATCAACTACTGATACATTGCTTCCAAGACAGTCTGGTGGGAGTAGTATCCAAATGGTACAACCAATTGAGCCATACTAGGATTGGTTCCTAGAGGGACTTAGCACAAGCATTCATGAAGCAGTACAGTCACGTGACGGATATGACCCTTGATAGAATTAATTTACAAAATATGGAGAAGAAAGCAAGTGAGAGTTTTAGGCAATACGCACAGAGATGGAGGGAAGTTACCATACAAGTGTAGCCACCACTCCTAGAAAAAGAAACTACGATGCTCTTTATCAATACCATAAGAGCCCCGTTCATCACTCACATGATAGGAAGCGTGATAAACCATAAAAGTAACATATTTTAACCCCATATTTAATAGGCTTTTGGATGATTTAGCCCTTGAATTATGTAAAAAGGTGCTTTTAATCCTTTCTTTTCATTTTTATACTTAAAAAAGCACCTGAGGATAAAAGGAACACAAAACGGGCTTAAAACAGAGTAATTGGGCCTTAGCAAGAAATCAACATGGCCTAGCCCAAAACCTACACGATCGTGTCTCGACAATTACCTAGAACACGGCCCAACTCACGAGTTACACGGCCGTGCATCATCTCATTACCACACACGGGCGTGCCTGGTGATCTACATGGCCATCCCCAAAACGACAGAATCATGGCACGACCCAACCCTAAAATTACACGGGCTTGTGCCATGGGCGTGCCCCTGCCGCGAGAATGAGCAATTTTACTCGGAATTGGATGCTTGAAGCCAAAAAAACATACTTCTAAGTCTACTCAAACACCCTAATAGTAATTCTACTTGAAGGAGATACTTAGGAGCCAAGTATAGCATCCCAAAGCCTATATAAACAACCCAAGGCAGACATTAAAGGGAGCTTTTTGGCAGAGGCTTTTTGCTGAAGCATTCATCTTTTAGGGAGTCACTTGAAGATAGCCAGTTGATCCATCTCAAGAAGTCAGAACTCCATTCAAGACGGAGGATCTCTTCTTCAATTCCTTCAGGGGGTTTTAGGGAGTTCTTATGTTTTGTTTATTCTTTACTCTTGAGATGTTTTCATATTTAGTTATGCACTAAACCCCTCAGATACCTGAAGGGGATGAAACCTATAATGGATTTTGTTATTTGATTTCTAAATTATATGATAAGTACTTGGTTTGTTCTTAATTATATTGCTTAATTCAATTTGATGTGCTTAGGTGGAGGAGGAATAGACCCTACCTAAGAGTAGCTCTAGCATAATTGAGCGGAGTTGATCGGGCACTTAGAGATAGGGTTATGAGATTTTTTCGAATTAGGATGAAACCTAATATGGGAATCCATTGATCGATTTACTGCTTCCTTAAGGGGTTATTATAAGAGAACGAGAGTTCCATTAATTAATCTAAGGTTAGACATTATTTGCCTTGAGAGATGGTTTAATATAGGTTAGGGAGTCTCACGGATCAAGCTAAGTAAAGAAATCATATGGTTTGGGGAATAAATAATAAGTGAAGTCATAGGTGGATTCTTCCCGAGGTATCGCCTTTATCAACTGAGTTTTCTTAAAGTCTTTCTCCAATTCATTCTTTTGTCTTTGCATTTAGTTTAAGTATTTTGTTAGTTTAATAATCCAATCACTCCATATTTTAGGCTAAATAATAGAAAGAAGGTGAGTAGTAGTACTTTTAGGTTCCCTTGGGTTCGATAAGATATTCTTGCTTGAGCTATACTACTGTTCGATAGGTGCACTTGCCTCTATTGTTGTCGCAGTCAGTCTTTAGGTTCGATCATTCTTTATAAATATTAAAACTCGACTGTTTGACACAATCAAGTTTTTGGCGCCGTTGCCGGGGAACTCTAAAATATTAAGAAAGCTCTATTTCTATTACTTTAGCCATTATTTTTATTTCTTTTTTATACATATGTTTTTGTTTTTGTTTTTCTAAATTTCTTTCTTTCTTTGCATATCAGGTACCTCTAGTTTATGACTAGAAGAAATCCGAGAGGACCATTAGAATACGAAAGTGACATTGAGGCTATCGCTCGTACAAATCGCAAAGAAATAAGACAAGCCCTAGACTATCAAAGAGAAGAACAAAGAAAGATCCAATCCTCATCAAGGGATGGACGAGAACAATCCACCAAATATGCAAGAAATGAATGCTCGCGTACTATGTATGATTATGCTAAACCTAATTTGACAGAGCAAAATCTAGTATTGTTAGGCCCGCTATAGTCGCTAATAATTTTGAATTAAGGCCTAACACAATACAAATGATTCAACAATTCGTTCAATTTGATGGTTTGCAGGATGATGATCCAAACACTCATATATCTAATTTTTTAGAATTCTGTGATACCTTCAAAATAAATAGCGTTTTTGATGATGCCATACTTCTTCGGTTATTTCCTTTTTCATTAAGGAACAAAGCAAAGCGATGGTTGAACTCGTTACGAGGGTCAATCACCACATGGGATCAAATGAGTGAAATGTTTTTTTAAAATATTTTCCACCAGCCAAAACGGCTAAATTTAGGAATGATATATCTTCTTTTGTGCAGAATGACGTAAAAACATTTATGATGCATGGGAAAGATATAAGGATCTCCTAAGGAGATGCCCACACCACGGATTACCTTTGTGGCTTCAAGTCCAAACTTTTTACAATGGCGTGAATTCTCCAACTAGGCAAATGATTGATTCATCAGCCGGTGGAACTCTGAATAATAAAACTCCTGAAGCGGCTTACGATTTTATTGAGGAGATGCCGTTGAACACCTATCAATGGCAAATTACAAGGGTTAAACCGACAAAATTAGCAGGGGTTTTTAACATAGATGCAGTGACAATGTTATCAACACAAATGGAGTTAATGAATAAAAAGCTTGATAATTTATGTTTTTCACAGGTACATCCAGTCATGCAATGCGAAGCGAGTGAGAATGTGGCGAATTCTGAGTACCCACCTTACCAACCAGGAGCAGAAAACGAGCAGACAAACTATATAGGTAACAATTTTAGATCTAATAATAATCCTTATAGTAACACTTACAATCCAGGTTGGAAGAACCACCCAAATTTTTCGTGGGGAGGATAAGGAAATCAAAGGCAGCAACCTCTTCCAAATTACCAAAATCAACCTTATCCACCGAAAAAGAAGCCGAGTCTTGAAGAGATGCTAAAAAGTTCATGGCGAATACGATGCCCATCTCCAAAGAAGCGATACAACACTTGATAACCAAGGAGTATCGATCAAAGAAATCAAGGAACAAGTCGGGGAAATCACTAGGTTAGTGGGACAACTCACAAAGCTTGTTTCAGAACGTCAACAAGGACGTCTACCAAGCAACATAGAAATAACCCAAAAAAATAGATACAAGCTATCACATCTCAAGAGGATATAAAGGTAGACAAGCCCACCTCAGTACAAGAAACTAAGGAAGAAACAGGTAAAATAGAGGTAGCACAAGAAAAACCGGTAATTAAAGATTACCACCCTCGAATACCTTATCCCGAAGCATTGAAAAGAGATGATTCAGAGGAACAATTTGGCAAGTTTCTAAAAATTCTAAAGAAATTACGCATTAACTTACTTCTTCTTGAAACTCTTTTCAGATGCCCGACTCAAGGAGATTTTTAAGACAGCTCTTAACAAACAAACGCAAAATAGATGAAGAGCACCATGTGGAACTTAACGCAACATGCTCAGCAATGCTACAAAACTGACTACCGTAGAAATTAAAAGATCTAGGGAGTTTTACGATTCCATGTTTAATTGGTAGTTTAACTATTGATAATCGTTAATGATTTAGGGCAAGTATAAATGTCATGCCTTATACATCGCTTAAACGACTAGGTCTAGGGAAGCCCAAACAAACTAGGATGAGTATCCAACTAGTTGATAAAATGTTAGAATTCCTAGGGCATTATTGAAGACGTTTTAGTAAAAATTGATAAATTTGTCTTCCCAAGAGATTTTGTTGTTTTAGACATGGATGAGGAAAATTCAATCCCTTTAATTTTAGGAAGACCTTTTCTTGCAACCGCCAAGACTAAAATTGATGTTGCCACAAGAGAACTCATACTGTGTAGAGATGAATTAGTCAATCTTCAAGCTCTCGACTCACCGTAACCACGTAAGATGACGATAAGAAAGGCGTTTCAATAGATAATCAAATTATTCAACCTTCATCGTAGGAAACATCATAAAGCATCAAAACTGAGCCAACACAAAATCGTACGATCAACAATTTAGAAGAGTAGAAGATACACACTAAAGAAAGGCCAGATCCACACGAAATAAAACCTGAGGAACCACCAGAAGAGCTCATAGGGACATCAAATCACTTTAAAATAGAAGATCAAGTGCTTTTAGATAAAGCCGATCCTTACATCAGTTCAACAAAATGAAGAAATAGGAAGAAATACTCCTTCAGGTACACGATGTTTTCCCACACGAAATAGTCGAGGTAAGCAATCCAATGTTCAGCAATTTCAAGGTAAACTCTTCTCAACCTAAACTTTGTCACGAAAATAAAACTGTCAGTAAGAGGGAAAATATTCAAACCTTTAAACCTCCTTAAATTTTCAAAGCCTAAGACAGTCTAGCTTAAGACTATAAACAAGCGCTTCTCGAGAGGCAACCCGAGCGCTAACACTTTTTATTTCTCAAAATTATTTTTCTTTTCTTTTCTTTTCTCTCTTCTCTCACCACAATTAAAACAAAGAGAGGTTTGCGTGTTTGGACAACCGTAACCACTACATCGACCGAAAGCAGAGCCTGCAAGTCACCCAACCACCCCCAACGTCACGGATCCAAGCACCCACAAGACGGCATCGACAAAAATAGCACGGCCATGCCTCACAATCGTGCTAAGATACTGACTTATTTAGCACGGAAGGCAGACCACGCCCGTGTAGTCCAACCATGCTCCTATACTTGGCTTTTTAGGAACGGGCGTGCAAACCAACAAAATGGGCGTGGAAGGACAACACACCCCACAACACGGCCATGCGATACGGGCGTGGGAACGTGCCAGATTTGAAATCTTATTTAAATCCCCATAGCCCATTCTCATTGTCCCATCTTCTTCATTATTCCTTCTTTCTCTTTTCTTTCAAATTTTTCTTCCTATTCATAGAAAAGATCTAAGACACTTGAGCAACACAAAGATCATGCCGAAGAAACGTAAGCATCATCTCCTCAGAGGAGACCTCAACATGAGTTCATGCCGGCAGCTTCACTTAATTGACACGCCAAGGGTCTCGGAAACCTTTTCGGTTCTATTTTTCTTTTCTTGTCTCCTTTATTTTCCTTATCTTTACTTATTTCCTTCTTAAATTAATTTATTTCATATTAGTTTCTTGGTTTTAGGTTCTAAAGGCTACTTGGGAATCACGCACCACAGCCTTCGAGGTCACATCCACCTCGCGAACCATCCAACAATAAGGACTCCTTAGTCCATTAGTATTTTCTTTTAATTTCAGTTTTCTTCTTAGTCTCCTTCATTTTATTTCCTTAATCTTTAATTATATTATTAATATAATATTATTATTACCCTAGATCTCTTGGCTATATCTTCACAGGCTACCCAATTTCTTCATCTAGCAAAAATCTTTTGGTAGCCACTCCACCGCCCATAGAAAACACCATCACCGCCACCAAAGACGCCAGGATCATCCAGATTTCGTGGAGTATTACTTTCCCACTTATCTTTTGATTTGGCACATAAATTTCATTATCTATCTTTGTACATTGAGGCAATGTACATCTTAAGTGTGGGGTAATAGTGCCTAACTTTTTGCATAATTCTCAAAACCCCGAAATTAGTCTTAATCTTAAGTATTTTCTCATAGTATTAATTAGGATGAAATTTCTAATGATTTATGATTTTATTGATATGTTTTAGAATAAGTCTTAGTTAATTGTGCATTGATAATTAAATTTGAAGAATATTAGAGAATTGAGCATGATAAGTCTACTTTCTAAAATTAAAATTGATAGGTTGTTGAACCTAATTTGAGTATCACCTTGAAGTTCAAAATTTATAAGGATTGATGTCAAAACACCCATAATTTTTGTGAGATTTTGAGCCTTATAGAGCATGTACCCTTTTTCGTGCTCACTTTAATTGATTATGAGTGTGTCAACTTTGAACTGTTATTCTAGAACTTGCCTCATTTACACATGTCGAGACCACATTAATGATTTGATACATCGAGATGATAAAGGCACCTAGGTTTTAACCTGCTCACTACACTAAAAAGCCTACCCATACAAATTAACCCCTAGTGAACCCCATTGAATCCTAACAACCTTTTATTGACTCACCCACTAATATTAACCCAAAATCCCTTTGTATTTGTTATCAATATTCCTTTGACTACCCTTTATCGAGAATTGATTTGATCAATTGTCAATTAGGTTATTTCAAAGTTCCTTCTATTATGTTTATTTTAGTTTGTTCTAAAAAAATCCAAGTATATTCAATATTAGTAGTATATAAAAGAGCTCGTAGTATTTAAACTCCAATTGTTGAAGAAAAGCTCAGATTAAAGTATTATAAAATTTTAAGTGATGAAAATACTCTTATTATAGAGTAATTATCAATAGTAGATATTGTTAGTTTTTCATTCGATGTAAATATTCATATTTAGTTCATTATTTTTAGATTAGGTAATTAGTCAATTCAATCTCGATTATAACCTCTAATTCAGCCTTTATCCACACCTTTTAACCCTAGCCCCATTACAACCTTGATTAAAGACCTTTTGATCTGTGTATCATCTCATATAAAGTGGTGGAGATTTGATTTTCAGGCAAGCTTATGGGATTAACTTTTCAGGTTCGACTTAGAGCACTTATTCTTGAACCTTAAACACCTTTGAGTGATTTGAGTGAATCTTTTGTGAGGATGTCAATCCTTGTCGGCTTTAAATTAAAGGTAATCACCTAGATAAGGAGAGATACCTATGTTTTCATGCCATAAAAATGTGACTTATCGTAATTGAATCTTAAGCGTTCTTTGAGTTGGATTATCCATGTATAAATTATCTATGAATTATGATGAGACATCGTTGATAGGAATTATGAATTATGGAAAGTTCGTTTTAATTGTAAGTTGAGAATTTTGCTTGAGGACAAGCAAAAGCTTAAGTGTGGGGGTACTTGATAAACCGTAAAAGTAACATATTTTAACCCCATATTTAATAGGCTTTTGGATGACTTAGCCCTTGAATTATGTAAAAAGGTGCTTTTAATCCTTTCTTTTCATGTTTATACTTAGGAAAGCACCCAAGGATAAAAAAAACACAAAACGGGCTTAAAATGGAGTAATTGGGCCTTAGCAAGAAATCAACACGGCTGGCCCAAAACCTACACGAACGTGTCTCGACAATTACCTAGAACACGACCCAACTCACAAGTTACATGGCCGTGCATCATCTTATTACCATGCACGGGCGTGCCTGGTGATCTACATGGCCATGCCCAAAACGACAAAATCAAGGCACGGCCCAACCTTGAAATTACATAGGCGTGTGCCATGGGCGTGCCCCTGCCGTAGAAATGAGCAATTTCACTTGGAATTGGATGCTTGAAGCCAAAGAAACATACTTCTAAGTATACTCAAACACCCTAATAGTAATTCTACTTGAAGGAGATACTTAGGAGCCAAGTATAGCATCCCAAAGCCTATATAAACAACCCAAGGCAGACATTAAAGGGAGCTTTTTGGCAGAGGCTTTTTACCGAAGCATTCATCTTTTAGGGAGTCACTTGAAGATAGCCAGTTGATCCATCTCAAGAAGTCAGAACTCCATTCAAGACGGAGGATCTCTTCTTCAATTCCTTCAGGGGGTTTTAGGGAGTTCCTATGTTTTGTTTATTCTTTACTCTTAAGATGTTTTCATATTTAGTTATGCACTAAACCCCTCAGATACCTGAAAGGGATGAAACCTATGATGGATTTTGTTATTTGATTTCTAAATTATATGATAAGTACTTGGTTTGTTCTTAATTATGTTGCTTAATTCAATCTGATGTGCTTAGGTGGAGGAGGAATAGACCCTACCTAAGAGTAGATCTAGCATAATTGAGCAGAGTTGATCGGGCGCCTAGAGATAGGGTTACGAGATTTTATCGAATTAAGGTGAAACCTAATATGGGAATCCATTGATCGATTTACTGCTTCCTTAGGGGGTTATTATAAGAGAATGAGAGTTTCACTAATTAACCTAAGGTTAGACGTTATTCGCCTTGAGAGAGGGTTTAATATAGGTTAGGGAGTCTCACGGATCAAGCTATGTAAAGAAATCATATGGTTTAGGGAATAAATAATAAGTGAAGTCATAGGTGGATTCTTCCTGAGGGTATCGTCTTTATCAACTGAGTTTTCTTAAAGTCTTTCTCCAATTCATTCTTTTGTCTTTGCATTTAGTTTAAGTATTTCGTTAGTTTAATAATCCAATCACTCCATATTTTAGGCTAAATAATAGAAAGAAAGTGAGTAGTAGTAATTTTAGGTTCCTTGGGTTCGATAAGATATTCTTGCTCGAGATATACTACTATTCGATAGGTGTATTTTGCCTCTATTGTTGTCGCAATACCATGTGTTTGATTATTTTTATAAATATTAAAACTCAACTGTTTGACATGATCAAAGCGCAACAAAATTTTTTTCAGACATAGTGATAACTGGTGAAATGATCGAGAATACAATAAGAAGTGGAAAGATAGATGCATGATAGAGTAAAAAAGGTTTACCTCGAGGAAAAAGGAAAACGAGGTGAACAACACAAGCACATATAACAAGGGTTACTCAAGATCGATTACTGTAAATCAACCAAGAGCGGTGGCCACCGGTCAACAAGGTTCATCAAGGCCAGAGTCTGGCACAAAGCAAAACAATGAGAAGCTCCAATTTACACCAATCCCAATGACATACAGAGAGTTGTATCAAAGCCTATTTGACGCACACATGGTGTCCCCTTTTTCCTAAAACCATTACAGTCCCCATATCCCAAATGGTACGATACGAACGCTCAATGTGACTACCATGCAGGAATTTCTGGGCATTCAATATAAAACTGCACTGCCTTTAAGAAATTTGTTGAAAGTCTTATTAAAATGGGCATTGTGAAATTTGATGATGCACCTAGTGCTGAGAATCCATTACCCAATCACACTGATAATGGGGTAAATGCAATAGATTGAAAGGTGGAGAGACGAATCAAGACCGATATTGCAGAAGTAAAAACTCCTTTAAGATGGGTCTGGATGGAAATGGTAAAAAGAAGGGTGAGCATTTCAAATTCTGAAGGGAGTTGTAAAAACTCGAGGAACTACTATGAGTTCCATCATGAAGAGGGGCACGAGATCCAAGAATGCGTATAATTCAGAGCCTTGGTGCAAGGTCTGATGGACAATAAAGAGATAGAGTTCTGTGAAGAAGCTAAGGAGGAGGGAAGCATATGCACGTCAGAATCAACAATGAAGGTCCCAAAAGTCAATCGTCCTGTGGTCATCATTTCATGACCTAAAAACAAGAAGTATGAGTACAGATGACGCCAAAGATCATAATTCAAAAATCGATGATTTTCTCTTATCAAGATAGCAAAAGAGTTCCCTGAAATTACGATTGTAATATGACAATCCCAAGAAAGGAGAACTCAGCCAGCGCTTCAAAGGAGAATCAAGATGTAGGTTTTTATACGCGTACTGGAAGGCGTTATGATTTGAAAAATGCCCGAGCAGAACCCTTAAAAGGAAAAACCATAATGGTGGACCAAAAGAAAGAAAGAGCAGTCAGACTTGAGCCACTTGTTAATGAGCCAGTAAAAGAGGAGGAAGTCAAAGAATTCCTAAAGTTTTTAAAGCACAGCGAGTATAACATTGTGGAATAGTTGCATAAATAACCAGCTCGCATATCTATACTAGCTTTACTCTTGAATTCGGAGGTACACCAAAGTGCATTGATAAAAGTGCTGAACGAGACATATGTGGCGAATGAAATCTCTGTCAACAAACTGGATCCGATGGTCAATAACATAAGTGTGGATAACTTCATCTTCTTCAACGATGATGAAATACCACCAGGAGGATGGGATCCACTAAAGCTCTACACATCACTACTAGATGCAAATAGTACACATTGTCCAGGGTCCTGATTGACAATGGATCAGCACTGAACGTATTGTCCCTATCCACACTTAATAGGTTACCTGTGGATAGCTCACACATGAAGGTGTGCCAGAATATAGTGAGGGCGTTTGATGGCACAGAAAGGGGGGTCATGGGAAGAATTGAAATACCTCTGTTGATTGGCCCAACTACTTATGAGGTGGACTTCCTAGTGATGGATATCAAACCCTCCTACAATTGCTTATTGGGAAGACCTTGGATACATTCGGTAGGGGTAGTGCCTTTGTCTCTACATTATAAGTTAAAGATAGTATCAAAAGGTCGGCTGGTGACGATAAATACTGAAGAGGATAATATAGCGGCCGTAACTAGTGATGCGCCATACTTGGAGGCAAATGATGAGGCAATCGAATGTTCTTTTCGGTCTTTGGAGTTTGTGAATGACACATTCATTACTGAAGGGAATAGGATTCCAGTGCCAAAAATATCTAGGCCTACCAAGGTGGGATCACAGCTGATGGTAGGAAAGGGAGCTTTACCAGGAAATGGACTCGGGAGACATCTTTAGGGAAGAGTTAAGGCTCCAATACTAAAGGACAAGCATGACCGCTTTGGCTTAGGGTACAAGCCAGATGCGAGAGAAAGAAGGAATGAGCTGAAAAAGAGGCAGGAAAGAAGAAGGGCACGTGTGAGTGGGGAAGAAATCAAATGGGAACCAATGGTATTCCCCCACATATCTAAAACTTTCATATCGGGAGGGATTATTCATCCCGAGCGAAGGACTCCAAGGAAAGAAAGTCTTGAAGAAATGATAGGAAATGTTCACATCAATACTGTACATGAAGAAACCACTGAAGGGGGACCTTGTCAGATATCCACCCTTATGAACCTGGGAGTGTTCTGAACAATTAGACTGCAGAAGAAATTCCTGTAGTTTTTAGAGCTTACACAGAGTAATGTTCAAAACACACTTGTTGCTTTAAGCCTAGAAGCAATAAAAGTTCCTTTGTGAAATAGGCTTATGTCCAAACATCGTTATGAAATATATATTTGATATCTTTTGTGTAAATATTCTTCCATTATTTTAGATTCTTTCATTCGTTCTATACAAATAGTTATGTTAAATTCTTTCATTCCTTGGATCTTTTTCCAAATAATTCTTTCATTTCATTTAAAAGCATATCATACAAATAATTATTTTTAAATTCATCCGTTCTTTGTATATTCCTTTGTACCTACAACAAGTCCCCGGATATCAACGACATAAGTAACACTACTAGGGAATTAGAACCTCCTTTTGAGCAAGACATGTGTTTAGAGGGATCCTAGGGCTTTGAAGATGACATAAATTATGGCTTATCTCCGGACTTGTTAAGAATGGTAAAACAAGAGGAAAAACAAATTCTACCTCATGAAGAGACAATGAGGTCATGACCTTGGAATAAGGAAAGGTAGTGAAAATTGAAACGTGCATAACCGAAGAGACGAAGCGAGACCTCGTAAATTTACTTCAAGAATTCAAAGATGTATTCGCGTGGTCATACCAAGATATGCCTGCGTTAAACACTGACATTGTTGTACACTGCCTCCCCATAAAAAGGATTACAGGCCGATTCAATAGAAGCTTGGAGAATGAGGCCCGATATTGTGCTAAAAATAAAAAAGAAAGTCAAAAAGTAGTTTGATGCCGGATTTTTGCAGGAAGTTAAATACTCAGAATGGATAGCCAACATTGTGCTTGTCCTTAAGAAAAGTGGAAAGGTACGAATGTGTGTAGATTATAGAGACTTAAATAAGGCCAGTCCGAAAGACAATTTTCCTTGCCTCACTTTGATACTCTAGTAGACAATACGACAAGCTATTCGCTGTTTTCCTTCATGAATGGATTATCGGGATACAATCAGATAAAAATGTATCTTGAAGACATGGAAAAGACTACCTTAAAAACCTTGTGGGTTACATTTTGTTATAAGGTGATGCCATTTGGGCTAAAAATGCATGAGCGACATATCAAAGGGCCATGGTGACCTTGTTCCATGATATGATGCACAAAGAAATCGAAGTTTATGTCGATGATATGATTGCAAAGTTCCAAAAGAAATGGAACATATCCAAGTTTTGAGGAAGTTATTCTTGAGAATGAGAAAATTCCAATTAAAGCTCAATCCAACAAAATGTACTTTTGGAGCTAGATCGAAAAAATTGTTGGGCTTCGTAGTTAGCAAGAATGGCATCGAGATTGACTCGGACAAGGTTCGGGCTATACAAGAATTGCCTCCGCCGCGCACTCAAAAAGAAGTTTGAGGTTTCCTTGAAAGGTTAAATTACATTGCTCGGTTCATTTCACAATTAACTGAGAAATGTGATCTCATATTTCGTCTTCTTAAGAAACACAATCCAGGCGTATGGGATGATGAATGCTAGAAAACTTTTGATAAAGTTAAATAGTATTTATCAAGTACTCTAGTATTGTCACCTCTCTTCCCAGATAGGCCATTAATCCTATATTTTACAGTGTTTAATAACTCTATGGGATGTGTGTGGGAAACACGACAATTTGGGAAGAAGAGAAAAGGCGATATACTACATCAGTAAGAAATTCACTGGGTGTGAAATGAGATATTCACTAATTGAGAAATTGTGTTGTGCCTTGATTTGGACAACTCGGAGGTTGAGGCAATACATGTTGTACCACATGACATGGCTAATCTTGAAGTTGGACCCTCTAAAATAAATGATGGAGTCAACTGCTTTGAATGGAAGGATGGCTAGATGGCAAATTCTACTTTTTGAATTTGACATAGTTTATGTGAGCCAAAAAGTCATGAAATGAAGCATAGTAGCAAATTTTTTGGCCAGCAGAGCTCTAGAAGAGTATGAGCATCTGAACTTTGACTTTCCCAATGAAGAACTACTATATGTGGCAGCTACTGAAGAAGATGCTACAAAAGATCACCTTTGGAAATTGAACTTCGACGGAGCATTAAATGCTGTAGGTAATGGAATTGAGGCAGTCTTGGTATCCCCAAGTGGAGATCATTATCCATTTACATGCAAATTGGACTTTGATTGTACAAATAATATAGCGAAATATGAATCATGTATCATGGGACTCCGTGCTGCCATAGAACGTAAAATTAGAGCGTTGGAAGTATATGGAGATTCTGCACTGGTGATTTACCAATTGAAAGGTGAATGGGAGACAAGAGACCCCAAATTGATCAATTATCGAAGGATAGTTCTTGGATTAATTGAAGAGTTTGATGATATTACTTTCAATTATCTCCGCGAGATGAAAACCAAATGGCAGATGCTTTGGCTACCTTGGCTTCCATGATCAAAGTGAGCAAACAAGAGGATGTAAAACTCATTCAAATGAGCATTTACGAGGTCCCAACTCATTGTTACAACGTGGAGGAGGAAGAAAGAGATGATCACCCTTGGTACCACGATATATTAAGATACGTAAGAAACCGTGAATACCCTGATCAGGCAACTGAGAACGATAAAAAGTCATTGAGAAGACTAGCATTTGACTATGTCTTAGACGGAGAGATCCTGTAACACCCCTAACCCGTATCCGACGCCGAGCTAGGGTTAGAGGCATTACCGGCCAGATCGAAAACATTCTACGGAATCCATCATATAGTCATTTATCAATATCAATCATAATGTCCCTAAAGTAGGTCATCGAGACCTAAAGCATGCTTATAAACCGAGTCGGGACTAAACCAAAACACATATAAAGTTTCATGAAAAATGGAAACTTTTCTAGAATACAGGAGAGACACTCCCGTGTGGGTAGGCCATGCCTCTCCCACGGCTACATGACACACCCGTGTGACCTCCCCGTGGTTCATACTGCCAAAATCAACACGGCTAACAAGCACGCCCGTGTGCTAAGGCCGTGTCCTATAAGGTCATATGCTGCCAATTCTCGCATGACCTATAGGCACACCCGTGCCATGGCCGTGTACTATTAAATCCAGCTACTAACTTTTTCACCACGGTTACTAGGCACGCTTGTGTGCCATGATCGTGTTACATAATAGGTCACTTGTAAGACCAACAAGCCACCGATTTGGGTCTCACCTACAAGTATCACTTACCAACACATAACATGTATATATATAGCAACTAACACATACCCAAATGACTAAACAATCTAAACATACCAATTTGCATGACCAAAATTCAATTATGCCCAAGCACCAATCACCTATATACATACCATCTCATAACCATTTCATATATCAACTAATCATACCAAAACACTTCACATATCCTATTCCTTTGAGCATATTACCAAAACATAACTAGCCAAATCACATGGCTAAGTTCACTTTACATCTCATATCAAGGACGAGCCTACACATGCCATATCTAGCTATATACATATTCAAAGTGTACCAAAATGATTTTAGTAGTGTGATGACAATCGGTGACGGTCCCGAGCCTTCAGTAGTTTTGACGACCTATAAACAGAGAAAACATACACACAGAGTAAGCTTTACAAAGCTTAGGAAGTCAATATACAAACAAACTTAACATGAATTGCACATAACCAAATTAATAGAATGACCAATATGGTTCTCATGACAAAATCACCTCATTCTTTCTTGAACTCATAAGTTTAGCCATAACTTACCATATTTCCAAATCACATATCATATTTGCATCTATTTCATCTAGTCAAGAATTTACACATCATATTATCAATTTGATGTACTTAACATCATAATATGCTCACATGGATACTTACCTCATATACACCATTAGTATATAAGCAACATACCTGTAACAGATATTCATTCACTTAACTTATCAAAGCTCGGATTTGCTATTTGTACTACAGACTTGCTTGTTGAACCAATAGGAATCTAATAAGATACTCAAAAACTCAGAACAATTTTACAATACCAATGTCCCAGCCATAGCTGAAATACTCATTCATAACTTGTTTATAACTCATCAACCACAAAGGTTCAATACATCTCTTAGCTAACACATAATTATTCAACTTCCAAGCTATTCAAAGCTCGATATTATATGTCGATCATCCTTTCATATTCGTTCAACTTAATCGCGCACTCAGTGCTATATACATAATTAAAACATATTAATCATCGCACACTTAGTGCCTATTCTTTTAAACGACTTGTCTCGGTATCGCACACACAGTGTGAATTTAATAAACCGAAGCTTTCATATCATCGCACACACAGTGCTATTTATTTCTTATAATCGCACACTTAGTGCCTATTCTTTTAATCTACTTGTCTCGGTATCGCACATAGTGCCAATTCAATAAACCGAAGCTTTATATCATCGCACACACAAGTGCTATTTATTTCTTATAACCGCACACTTAGTGCCTATTCTTTTAATCTACTTGTCTCAGATCGCACACACAAAGTGCCAATTCAATAAACCGAAGCTTTCATATCATCGCACACACAAGGCTATTTATTTCTTATAATAGTGCCTCATTTCTCAACATCATACATGTAACATTTCTAGTTCAATAACTATCATTCAATTCACGCCACATAGATATAAATTAACAACTTGTAATACATCCGAACTTACTCACTATATTAAACTTATCATGGAATTTATATGCATAATCCTCTCATAAGCATCCCTTATCAACATTAGTCATATAAACAATTTCAATTTCATTCAAGTACGTTAATTTGCATAGTGACTTACCTCGGATTCAGATTTGAAACACCCCACACCCTACTTACTTAGAATGGACCTGATCTAGTATGTTCCTCAAGTAACCTTGCTCAAATTCATTCAATACTTTGAAAAGCGTGTGTTTTGAAAGATAGTTTGTTGTGGGTTGGGCTCGAGTTGAAAACAAATTTATCTTATAAAAAAACCCATTTGTTTCTGTGACAAAATATTTAAACTTATTTTAAATTAAATGGGCTTATTCTTTGTAAAGCCCTAAATTCATAACATAGTAATTAAAGTAGAAATAAAATGTCACGATGGCCTTATTACATAAAATGAAACCCAAAATAAAATTGTACAGTACTTAAAATAAAATAAAGATTCAAATAAAATTAAACTTCGTTTAACATGGCCACCACAAGTTCTGCCGTCCCGATCCATTACTGCTCATCACCTGAAACATGTTCCCACAACGGGGTGAGTCGATAGACTCAATGTGTAACCAACACCAAAACATAATAGAGATAGGCACACCATACATATCATATTCATATAAAAATTCAAGATAATGATGCAAACCCGAACCCAAACCTAGGTCCTTTCGTTACACCAACCTTAGCAGACTCCTCGCTCAAGGCCATGGTTAATCCACCGATCATAACCAAGTGATCCCACATATCTTACCTCGCGGACTCTATCAGACAAGGCCGTACGAGCCACGATATTTGTGTCATGAGACACCACATTTAGATAATGTAACCGGTTACCACATTCACTTAATGAGACCAAGTCATCACATATTCTTAGTGAGACCAAGTCGTCACATATTCTTAGTGAGACCAAGTCATCACATATTCTTAGTGAGACCAAGTCGTCACATATTCTTAGTGAGACCAAGTCATCACGTTTCACTTAGTGAGACCAAGTCATCACATTCACTTCCCTTTCTCAAATAACCCGAATGCCCCAAATTATACATATCATGCATATCATATTTAATTTTACTTTCACATCACTTTTCACATGTTAATCATAACATATTTCAAATCCTAGTAGGAGTAGGAAAACGTACTGAGTACTTCGTACTATAATATGGTACTTTAGCCACATTCTTTCACTTTTACATTAACATATATTATTGTATTTAAGCCATACATCTATTAAGATTAAAGGGGTACACACGGTACCTTAGCCATATTCTTACACTTTCATATTAACACATATAATGAATTAAAGTCAGAATCTATCAAGATTTAGTGTAGGTACACACCTAATTTGCTTATCAATTCCTTGAAATCCAAAACCCGATCTATTGCTTTAGATCTCAATTCCTACATTTGATTAATCACTTACTACTTTAAAAAAACCATTTGACCATAAATCCAAATCCTAGTAGGATTAGTATTCTTAAAACTTACCTTGTTGCCGATTTCAATACTAATCAAATCTCAAATCTATGCTATGCTCCTCCTTGTATTCTGCCAAGCACTAAATCTCATTAGGGGTTAGTTTCGCTTTTAAACAAACAAGAATTAGATCTAATTATCAAAATAGGCCTTAGCCGAAAGCTATAGACACTTACCTTGTGGATTTTAAATCCAAACTCACCGAATAACTAGGGAACACGCGCCTATGGTGTACCTCGGAAAAGAACTTCTCCTTCCTTGTAGCCTACACTTAGTAAATCCCGAAAGATCTCTTCAAAGTTTCGCAACCATGAACATTAATGGATTAGCCCTAGATTTCGACAAGTCTAAAATATAAAAGAATGGAAACCAAACTTGGATCTTACCCTTATTTGAAGGAATCGATTGCACCTTCACTTCAACCTTCGAGATTCTGCTTATAGACTTGATGAACAATCGGCTATGATTCCATTATGTATTCGGTTTCAAAGATGAAAGAAGAGAGGAATAATAGGCTTAGAAGGAATCGGCTAGAGGCTAAAAGAAAAGAAGAAAAAGAATGGATGCTCAAGAAGAATATTCGGCAGAGGAAAAGAGAGAGGGAGAATGAATAATGAATGGCCCTAGTCTCATCTAGCCGAAATTACTAGGCCAAGAATCCTTAACTTGGCCACCACTCTTCCTTATTTTCCTAATTAAAGAATAATTCTTCATTTATCCACCTATTTAGTCAAATTTTAAAGAGAATGAAACTCCTCTTTTGCAAGCCTTCTGCCGTCCACCTCTTGGCTTCTAGAAGCAAAATAAAACTTATTTTATTTGCTTATTATGTGACTCGAACTCAAGCCCAACACCCTTGCATGTGGGCCATTTCTCGAGGCCTTAAGTGGCATCTTCGTGCCACTTTTCCAAGTCTGTTAATGGGTCAAATTTCACGTATTTTATATTTTAGGGTCACCGCCCTAAGTTCCCTTTGAACTTTAAAATTGACATTTCGGGGTCATTTTAAGTTTCCAAAAATTTTCAGCGTGGCTCAGAACTTGACATTTCCTAGGTTTCCAAAATGTTTACTTTCCTATTTTGGCTTAGTTTCCAAAATGTTTACTTTCCTCTTTTAGCTTAGGTTTCCAAAATGTTCACTTTCCTCTTTTAACTAATCGTTCCATACATTTCCTTACATTTCCATACATTTCCATACATTTTCATACATTTCCATACATTTCCTTACATTTTCCAAGGTTCTAAAGATGCACACCACACATCCATATCACAAGAAACATGCTATTTCATTAGCAAAATGCACACAATGGGATTCAACCTCTTCCCTCAAAGTACTTCACTTGATGCCATAACCCTTGCCCCTTAGGTGGCGTCCCTTGCCACTTTTCCACATCACTTCTTGTTTTTAACTTAAAACCAATAATTGTCCAAAGCTTTCTTCCATCCTAGGATTTTAAAACCCTTAATTCACTTCCAAACACCGCCAAATCCTATCTCTATTATGTTTTGATTTTGTTACACATTGAGTCTATCGACTCACCCTGCTAGGGAACATGTTTCGTGATAAGCAAGTGATGGATCCGGACTACAGAACTTGTGGTGGCCATGTTCACTTTGAAGTTTAATTTTATTTGAATCTTTATTTTATTTTAAGTACCGTATAATTTTATTTTGGGTTTCATTTTATGTAATAAGGCCATCGTGACATTTTATTTCGCTTTAATTACTATGTTATGAATTTAGGGCTTTACAAAGAATAAGCCCATTTAATTTAAAATAAGTTTAAATATTTTGTCACCTGAAACAAATGGGTTTTTGTTAAAAGATAAATTTGTTTTCAACTCGGCTTGAGGGTTGTGGGGCCCAAAAATGTTTTCAAAAATGGGCTTTTCAAAAAATGGGCTTTTAGAAATTTTTCGAGTTATTCTAGCATGGCACTGTGTCTCCAATTCATGATCCACCTGTAAGTACTTTGACTTCAAGTGATTTGAATATGTGAAATGTATGGGCTTTTATGGCAACGTAGATTAGTCTAATAAGTATTTGAACCCTAGGACTAGTGTACCCCAACAAATACATAAGACTTAAATATCTAATTAAACAAACACGTGGTTAAGTCATTTGAGTTAGGTGTGGTAACCATGGTGCGATGTTCAGGATTGGTTTGGTGGGAGCTTGGTATTTAAGCAGTCCTAGTGACTCACCTCCTCTCCACTCGAATCCTACAGTGCGTAGCCTCGGTTCACCCTAACCAAGAGGACTTATACACGTGCTAAACCCCTAACTAAAACTCGAAAGGGACTAGCCGTATTTTTATGGAAACCCTAGTTTTAAAATTTCTAAATTACCCTCTTGATTTGAAAAGATTATTGTTATAAATTTTCCTGAAATATTTCGATTTACAAATTTACTAAAATACCCCTAGTGGTAAAATTACAAAATGCCCTTGGTTTATGGAATTTCAAAATACCACAGCTTCTTATCAAAATTTCACTACTTTGCTTAAAGGAACCCTAAATTTACAAAATATCAAAATACCTTGATTATGGGAAGAAAAAATTTTATGAAATTACCCCTAACTCAGAATTACCAAAATACCCCGAAGTTACAAAATTGCCGAATGACCCCGATCTTCAAAAATTTCGCAATAACACCGATTTGGAAAACAAATTTCTAAACAACCTTCAAGTTTTGTAAATTCCAAAATATCCTTGATTTATTAAGATTTATAAATTTACCTTGGTTTATTATGAAATACCTCGTAATTTCAAAATTTTGAAATACCCCGGGATTTCAAAATTACCAAAATACCCTTATTGACAAAATCACTAAGGAACCTTATTTTGACAAATTACGAAAATACCTCAGAGGGCAAATTACGAAAATACCCCCGGTAGTGGAAAACAACAACAATGAAAACTACAATATTTCTCCGAATGAACGAAAGTTCATAATTGATTGATGGATGTATGAATGTAAAGACTGTGTGCATGTATGAATACGAAAGAACCACTCTAAAAAATTCTTTCCATAAAACTTCTTCGGTTAATCGGTGAAACAAAATTTTTAATACATAAAACTTCTTAATCGATTAAATCGCGACGTTAGAAATGAGTTCTAAGGACGTGAACTTAGAGATTATGCCCTGGAAAGTATGATGGTTCTATTAAGATCAGAGCAGTAACAGAAGCACAAGTGCGGTGAGAAGGATTGTACGATCATAGTAAGTAATTTCGAGGACTAAATTATTTTTAAGGAGGGTAGAATCAGTAACATCCTAGATTAGGGGTTGTGCGTTTGGAGCATAACTCAAAGTGTTAATAGGCTTTAAGTGTGGTTGGTGATGTTTTAAAGGTTTTAAAACTCTAGGATTAAAAGAGGGATGCATTGGAAATTTTTGAAATTTTAAGTTAAAAGGGGAAATTAAGGCAAGGTGGCCTTAAAAGAAAAAGTATGTGAAATTTGACACACAATCGGGCTTGGAAAAGTGGCCTGAAGATGTCAGTTAGGGCCTTTGGAAATGGCGCCACATACAAGGGTGTTAGGCCTGAGTTCGAGTCACATAGGAAGCAAATAAAAGAAGTTTTATTTTGCTTCCGTATACTGAGGTGGACGGCAACAAGGCTCTTAAAATGGAGTTTTATTGTCTTTAAAATTCGCTAAATAGGATAAATGATGATTTATCTTAAGTATTTTTAAAGAGATAAATAAGGATTTATTTTGTCATTATTCCCATGAGATAAAGGTTGATTAAACTCTTTTATTTTATGATAATTAAAGGATAAAGCTATCAAATAGAAGAGTGGTGGCCAAGTAAGGGATTCCTTAGATGATAATTTCGTCTATAAAAGGAAAGAAGGAGGCTACTTATTAATTTTCTACCTTCTCTCTCTCTCGCCAAAATTCTTAGGGTTCTCTTCTCTTCTCTTCTCTTTTCTTTTGTCTAGTCAATTCCTAGCCTCCTCTCTCTTTTATTCAAAACCAAAACACAATCCAACCTAGTCAATTCTTTATAGCACCAAAAGTCAAATTGTGCCAAAGCTAATCTTTGTTGTGATGTATGGTGTTGCCGATTTCATCCAAAAGGTAAGATCAACTATTATTTGATTTTCAATCTCTCTTTAGCAAATATAGGAATCTAACTCCTTTAGAATTCCATGGCGAAATTTAGAAGGTTTTCTTCTGGATCTAGTAGTTATCGACTACAAGGAGCGCTTTGGATTTAGATCCGTAAGGTAAGGCAAGAGTGATTTTCTACCATAGGCCATTTCGTATATAATGTTAGCCAATTCGACTTAGGTGGTGTAGGAAGGAGTTCTACAATCGCAAAGGTGCAAATCGTTAGACGTGGGTTTCGGATTTAGTCAATTGTGCTAATCAAAGCGTAGTTATCGACTATTCTCCGTTATTGTATGTTGTTAAGTATGTTTGATTATGATGTGTATGTTAGCTTTAAATAATGGCTAAGATGGTGGATACCCGTAGTGGGTAATCGATTAATTAGGTCAAGGTGCTCTATTTTGCCTATGATATATGTGTGATATTTGTGGTGAGCATGTGATAAATATTTACTCGATTGTTAATCGACATGATACACATATATGCATGGGACTTGGGATGTGAAAATTGAAGGAAAGGGTGTACATCATTTTGTAGGTGGTCTATTGCTAGCCTCGTGCTACATTAGCGCTTGATGTTAGCTATGTGCTTCATCAAGGGAGGTGTTGGCTAAGTGCCCATCTCGGCGGCTTGATAATGTGTGCATCACCATGGGTGATTGATATGTGGGATCCTATGAGATCGGTGGCTCACCACGACCTTGAGCGACAAGTCCGCCAAGGTAAGATATGTGGATCATTATGTGATCGGTGGTGGATTAGCCACGGCCTTGAGTAGGGGGTCTGCCAAGGTAGGTGTAATGGATGGACCCTAGGTTGGGATGGGCTTCATAATTGCATATTTATGTGTATGGACTGTGTGGATATGGGCCAAGCCCATATGTGGAGATATGTGAAATGACTATGCACTAAGTCGGTTTGACTCACCCAATATTTTAAACCTTTCAGGTGATGCGTAAAGCTTGGACCGGGTTGGAGTGGATACAAAGGTGGCCATGCAGAAGCAGATTTTCATGCAGAAAGATATTTTTAATTAATTAAGCATTTATATCTTCAGTACTTTGATTATTCAATTATTGTACCAAGGCCCCTAAAAGTATTTAAAGTCTTTAAGTGTTTCTCATTAAGTTTATTATTGTGTTTTATTATGGATTGAAAATTGAGGAATTATTTGCAAACGATTTTTATTTAAATCAGATATACTAAAGTTTTAATCCGGATATTTTTATAAACACCACACCTTACTTAAGAATTTTAATGAACACTGCTTTCTAAACTTAACAAAATTTTCGTGTTTTATCCTTAAGTTCAAATTTGTTTCAAACGTTTTCAGTAGTGGCATTTCAAATTGGCCGTAGTGAATGGGGTGGTTTGGGGTGTTACACGGTTTATCGATATGAAAACGATAACTCTGTCACTTTCGCTTTCTCGCGATCTAAGTCCTTTTTCCTCTGTTCTTGATCTAAACATATTCAAAATTAACCCATTTATTCACTAATTTATTCAATTCAATCCAAACACATATATTTAGGGCTATTTACAAATTAGACCTCACATTTGCACATTTTATCAATTTAGTCCATTTTTCTCAAAACATCAAATTCACAAAATCAATACACAACTAAGCATAGCCGAATATTCACACATATCATACAAGCCATATTTTTCATCAAATTAGCAATTCAGTCCCTCAATTTTCCATTTTCACAATTTAGCCATATTTAGCTAAATTTACCAAAACTTCAAGAATAAAACATATTTATCTAGCTCCAAACTTTCATTTAACACCATCAAACATCACAAAGCTCAACATGACATCAATAGCATTTCTCATGAACAACATCAATTCATCAAATTGAGACCTGGGTTTTGTAGCTCTCAAAGCAACGATTGCAAAAACGTAGAAATTATCAAAAATCGACTCAAAACATACTTTAATTTTGGCTTGCAAGTGCCGAATGCTTAGCTAAATTTTTCTTTCTTTTCTTTTGGTGTTTTTAGGCAATGAGGTGATAAAAATGATGATAATGGCTTACTTTTATTTTCATTATTATAATATAACATATAACATAATAATATTAATGAAACATTTAAAGTAAATATAATAAACATATAATATATATACATATTACCACCCATTGCCATCCACTAACAATAATAATGGCTATATTGCCACATAAGTCCTCTCAATTAAAAAGCTACAACACATAGACACTTTAGAAAATAACAAGCAACCTCCACATTCAATTCATTTCAATCCTTTTATCAAATTAAACACACAGACGAACAAATTAGCTTACGAAAATTTACCACATGCTTAATCACATATCAACGACACGAAAAATAATATTAAATATTATACGGACTTGGATTTTTGTCCCCAAACCACTATTCTGACTAGGGTGTAAACCAGACTGTTACAATTGTCCCCCTTAGGGATTTTTGTCCCCAAAAATATTACCGTTAAACAGAGTCGGATATTGTTTTCTCATTGAGTCCTCAGGCTCCCACGTAGCCTCTTCTATTCCGTGTCGATTCCACAATACTTTCACTAATAGTATTTTCTTATTTCTCAACTCTTTCACTTCTCGAGCTAAGATACGGTTCGATTCCTCCTCATATGTCATATCAGATCGGATCTCAATTTTAAATGGGATAATCGCATGTGATAGATCAAAATGATATCTACGGAGCATTGAAACATGAAATACATCGTCAATCTTTTCTAGCTCAGAGGGCAACCTTAGTCTATAAGCAATAAGCCCAACTCATTCAATGATCTCATACGGTCCGATAAACCTCGAACTTAATTTGCCTTTACGTCTGAATCGGAGTATTTTCATCCACGAAGACACTTTCAAAAATACTTGATCACCAATCTCAACTTCTATATCTTTTTGCTTCAAATCCGCATAAGATTTCTGACGATCAGATGTTGCTTTCAAACAACCTAGGATCAATTTCACTTTCTGTTCTGAATCCTTTATCGAAATGTAATTCAATTGCCTTGAGCTCGCTTTTGCTATTATTTCCTTATCAACTTTCAGACATCATATATTTGTTGTATAATTTTGTAGAACTTTTCAAAGATATACACTCTATTTCTAAATAACACATAAACATCGATATCACATCTGAGATTCCGAATCAGAAATCAATTTATGTTAAACTCATTTTAACTTATCAAATAAGTCATCAATTCTGGGCAACAAATATTTATTCTTTATGGTCACCTTATTCAACTGAATATAATCAATGCACATTCGCATCATGCCATCTTTCTTTTTCACAAACAAAATAGGAGCACCCCAAGGCAAAAAACTCAATCTAGCGAACCCTCTATCAGTCAACTCTTGCAACTGTAACTTTAATTCTTTCAACTCTATTAATGCCATTTTATAAGGAGCTATCGAAAGAGGTGTCATACTAGGCATCAATTTAATACCAAACTCAACTTCACGAATCGGAGACAAGCCCGATAACTCTTCAGAGAAACACATCAGAAAATTCGCAGAAAATAGGTACTGACTAAATTTTCCTTTCAGACATTTTCGAATCAATTACAAGCAAAATATGCCTCATATCCCTTTTTCACAAAATTCTAAGTTTTTAATACCGATATCGTTGCAGGCTATCCATCTAAATCGTTAGACTTAACCCGTACGATTTCATTATTCGGCCATCTCAAATAAATAGTCTTTCTTTCACACTTCACAACAGCATCATGCAATGCCAACCAATTCATATCCAGATTAATATCAAACTCATCAAATGGAAGAAGCATCAGATCAGCAGGGAAACGAATATCTCGATACATGAATGGACATTTCTTGCATACTTTATCAACCAAACACTTTTACCTAAGGGTTTCGATACTTTTATAGCAAACTCAGTAGTTTCTACAGGCAATGTCTTACTGAATACTAAATTCATGCATATATATATATATGAATGCGTAAAAGCAGGGTCTATCAATGCAATCACAGAAGTATCATAAAGTGTAAAAGTACCCGTTATAACATCAGGTGATGAAGATTCCTCACGAGCTCGGATAGCATACGCTCTGGCAGACGCTCTAGCTTTAGATCTTGCAATAGTATTCCTCGCAGGCCTCTGACTACTACTGACATTTCTTATATTTTGGGAAGGTCTATCTCTCTCTGGGGCATTATCTGATCTCGGATTCTGAGTAGTCTCTTGTTCAACAGATTCTGGGCAATCTCAAATAAAATGATCTAACGATCCACATCTGAAGCAAGCTTGATTATTCAATCTACAATTTCTCGGATGTCTTTTACCACAACGCTTACACTTAAGTCGCTTCGAATTGACATTTCCAACACTCGCCATCTCTGAGCAATCTCGAATGAAGTGATTTCATGATCCACATTTATAACAAACTCTATTGTTATACTTGCTCCAACATTTTCCCAAATGTCGTCTTCCACCCTGCCTACACTCAGGTTTGTTGCATTTAGTACTTCCATCATTTGATTCAATTGCAGCTTGAGTTCTCAGACTAACATTTGGTCTCACACGATATCCACTAGCATGTCCAACTGAAGCATTTAATCTATTGTTTGCATCTCTATATTTCTTCGTTAAAGGTTGAGCATCGATCTTTTTCTTTCATTACAAGCTTCAGAATCAAATTCCTCGGTATTATCATTATTAGTAGCCCTAAACTTTCTGACCTTATACTTACGAATTTTGTCAACCGGAGGCATATTCATCAGATTCAAATTCATAGTCAAAAGCATAGTAGATGTCTGAGGAAGATTAACCGAGGGTGGAGGTTGCAAATAGTCGGGTTATTTCTCACAAATTGAGTGAACCACTCACTCGTCATCTAGAAGAAAGCTTGTTTAACTTCTTCCTCTAGACCGCTCATAGTCGATCTCGGATCAGAAGGCACTGTCCCTTGCACGGGAGCAAACGCATTACTTTCTACGTCGTCAACCACGGCTCTTTCGGGATCCATTACTATACAAAAATAACATTTTATACGTTAGGATTCATCACACTATCACATTTCAGATATATGGCATGTATAGCTAGACTCTGACACGCTACGTCAGTCCAAGAATCAATTAAACCGTAGCTCTGATACCAACCAAATGTAACACTCCTAACCCATATCCGACGTCGGGCTAGGGTTAGAGGCATTACCGGCCAGATCAGAAACATCTACGGAATTCATCAAATAGTCATTCATCAATGTCAATCATAATGTCCCTAAAGTAGGTCATCGAGACCTAAAACATGTTTATAAACCGAGTCGGGACCAAACCGAAACACATATAAAGTTTCATGAAAAATTGAAACTTTTCTAGATTTCAAGGGAGACACGCCCGTGGAGGTAGGCCGTGCCTCTCCCACGGCTATATGACACACCCGTGTAACCTCCCCATGATTACATACTGCCAAAATCAACACAGATAACAAGCACGCTCGTGTGCTAAGGTCGTATTCTATAAGGTCATATGCTGCCATTTCTCACACGACCTATAGGCACACCGTGCCACGGCCGTGTACTATTAAAGCCAGCTACTAACTTTTGCACTAGGTTACTAGGCACGCCCGTGTGCCATGATCGTGTGACATAATAGGTTACTTGTAAGACCAACAAGCCACCGATTTGGGTCTCACCTACAAGCATCACTTACCAACACATAACATGTATATATATAGCAACTAACACATACCCAAATGACTAAACAATCTAAACATATCAATTTGCACGACCAAAATTCAATTATGCCCAAACACCAATCACCTATATACATATCATCTCATAACCATTTCATATATCAACTAATCATACCAAAACACTTCACATATCCTATTCCTTTGAGCATATTCCCAAAACATAACTAGCCAAATCACATGGCTAAGTTCACTTTACATCTCATATCAAGGACGAGCCTATACATGCCATATCTAGCCATATACATATTCAAAGTGTACAAAATGATTTTAGTAGTGTGATGACGATCCGTGATGGTCCCAAGCCTTCAGTAGTTTTGACGACCTATAAACAGAGAAAACATACACATAGAGTAAGCTTTACAAAGCTTAGTAAGTCAATATACAAACAAACTTAACATGAATTGCACATAACCAAATTAATAGAATAATCAATATGGTTCTCATGACAAAATCACCTCATTTTTCTTGAACTTATAAGCTTAGCCATAACTTACCATATTTCCAAATCACATATCATATTTGCATCTATTTCATCTAGTCAAGAATTTACACATCATATTATCAATTTGATGTACTTAACATCATAATATGCTCACATGGATACTTACCTCATATACACTATTAGTATATAAGCAACATACCTATAACAGATATTCATTCACTTAACTTATCAAAGCTCAGATTTGCTATTCGTACTACAGACTTGCCCGTTGAACCAATAGGAATCTAATAAGATACTCGGAAACTCAGAACAATTGTACAATACCAATGTCCCAGCCATAGCTAAAATATTCATTCATAACTTGTTTATAACTCATCAACCACAAAGGTTCAGTACATCTCTTAGCTAACACATAATTATTCAACTTACAAGCTATTCAATGCTCGATATTATATGTTGATCATCCTTTCATATTCGTTCAACTTAATTGCGCACTCAGTGCTATATATATAATTAAAACATATTAATCATCGCACACTTAGTGCCTATTCTTTTAAACGACTTGTCTCGGTATCGCACACACTGTGCCAATTTAATAAACCAAAGCTTTCATATCATTACTTATAATCACACATAGTGCCTATTTAATCTACTTATAATCACACACAATTCAATAGCAAGCTATTCTTTTATTTATTTCTTATAATACTTGTCTATTCTTTTAATCTACTTGCATCACACACAATGCCAATTCAATGACCAAGCTTTCATATCATCGCACACACAGTGCTATTTATTTCTTATAATCGCACACTTAGTGCCTATTCTTTTAATCTACTTGTCTCGGTATCGCACACACAGTGCCAATTCAATAAATCGAAGCTTTCATATCATCTCACACACAGTGCTATTTATTTCTTATAATCGTACACTTAGTGCCTCATTTCTCAACATCATACATGTACCATTTCTAATTCAATAACTATCATTCAATCACGTCACATAGATATAAATTAACAACTTGTAATGCATCCGGACTTACTTACTATATTAAACTTATCATGAAATTTATATGCATAATCCTCTCATAAGCATCCCTTATCAACATTAGTTATATAAAAATTTCAATTTCATGCAAGTAAGTTTATTTGCATAGTGACTTACCTCGGATTCGGTTTATCGATATAAAAACGGTTACTCTGTCACTTTCACTTTCCCGCGATCTAAGTCCTTTTTCCTCGGTTCTTGATCTAAACATATTCAGAATTAACCCATTTATTCACTAATTCATTCAATTCAATCCAAACACATATATTTAGGGCTATTTACAAATTAGACCTCACATTTGTACATTTTATCACTTTAGTCCATTTTTCTCAAAACATCAAATTCACAAAATCAATACACAACTAAGCATAGCCGAATATTCACACATATCATACAAGCCCATATTTTTCATCAAATTAGTAATTTAGTCCCTCAATTTTCCATTTTCATAATTTAGCCATATTTAGCTAAATTTACCAAAACTTCAAGCACAAAACATATTTATCTAGCTCCAAACTTTCATTTAACACCATCAAACATCACAAAGCTCAACATAAAATCAATAGCATTTCACATGAACAACATCAATTCATCAAATTGAGACATGGGTTTTATAGCTCTTAAAGCAACGATTGCAAAAACGTAGAAATTATCAAAAATCGACTCAAAACATACCTTAATTTTGGCTTGCAAGTGCTGAATGCTTAGCTAAATTTTTCTTTCTTTTCTTTTGGTGTTTTTTGGCAATGAGGTGATAAAAATGATGATAATGGCTTGCTTTTATTTTCATTATTATAAAATAACATATAACATAATAATATTAATGAAACATTTAAAGTAAATATAATAAACATATAATATATATATGCATATTATCACCCATTGCGGTCCACTAACAATAATAATGGATATATTGCCACATAAGTCCTCTCAATTAAAAAGCCACAACACATAGACACTTTAGAAAATAGCAAGCAACCTCCATATTCAATTCATTTCAATCCTTTTGTCAAATTAAACACACAGACAAACAAATTAGCTTACGAAAATTTACCACATGCTTAGTCACATATCAACGACACAAAAAATAATATTAAAATATTATACTGACTTGGATTTATGGTCCCGAAACCACTATTCGAATAGGGTGTAAACTAGACTGTTACAGATCCTGTATAAAAGAAGGAAGGATCAAGTACTATTGAGATGTGTGGACGCTGTTGAAACTAAGAAAATTCTGGAAGAAGTCCACGAGGGTGTTTGTGGAACACATACCAATGGTTTCACAATGGCTAGACAAATTATGAGATTTGGGTACTATTGGTCTACCATGGAGGGAGACTGCATCAACTATGCTAAGAGATGTCACAAATACCAAATTTATGTTGACAAAATTCTTGTACCTCCTTCACCTTTGCATGTTATGACTTCCCCATGGCCTTTCTCTATGTGAGGCATGGATGTCATTAGGTCGATCTCTCCAAAAGCTTCAAATGGGCATCGGTTCATCTTTGTAGTCATCGACTATTTCACCAAGTGGGTAGAGGTCACTTCATATGCCAGTGTTACTAAGTCGACAGTCAGCAAATTCCTAAAAAAAGAAATCATATGTCGATATGGAATGCCTGAGAGGATCATACCTAACAATGCATTAAATTTGAACAACAGTATGATAGCGGAGGTCTGCATTCAATTCTAGATCAGACACTACAATTCATCCCTATATCGTCCAAAAATGAATGGTGCAGTGGAAGCAGCCAATAAAAACACTAAGAAGATTGTGGGGAAAATGGCTGAAACTTATAAGCATTGGCACGAGAAGTTTCCATTTGCTCTCTATGCTGATCGAACGTCTATTAGAACTTCCACCGGGGCAATACCTTTCTCATTGGTTTATGGAATGGAGGCTATTTTACCTATTAAAGTAAAGATACCTTCTCTTCGAGTTTTGTTAGAGCTAAAGTTAGATGAAGTAGAATAGATCCAGTCTCGATATGATCAGTTGAACTTGATTGAGAAAAAGAGGCTAAGAGCTATTCGTCATGGTCAGATGCATCAAAAACGAATGATACGAGCTTATGACAAAAAGGTTTTCCTAAGAGAATTTCACGAGCGGGACCTGGTATTGAAAAAGATCTTCCCCATACAAAAGGATTTTAGAGGGAAATGGATGCCAAATTGGGAAGGACCTTATGTGGTTAAAAAGGCTTTCTTAGGAGGAGTACTAATTTTGACTGAAATAGATGGAAAAACTTGCCCAATCCTGTAAACTATGATTCAGTCAAGAAGTACTATACTTAAAGTGGAAAAGAGGCTAAAGTGAAAACCCACAGAGGGCGCTTTGAGACCTTCTTTTAAAAAAAATGGAGAGGAAAAGGTGAAAACCCGCAAAGGGCATTTTAAGACCAAAAGGGTTTTAAGTCGAAAACTCAAAAAGGGCGGCTCAAATTATGATCAAAGAAGGGGCATGCCATGATCTTGCTATACCTGAATTAAGAAGGAGGAGAGATGTTATGCTTTGGGGCATCAACAGAGTACTCTTGATCTCCTAAACACATATTGAGCTTAAAATGGTCTTCAGAAAGTCCGTACAGAGAAGCTCAGGCTGCGATATCTGGGGCACCTATCTTTTCCCCTCATCATTTTGTATTCTAGCAATGTTTACTTTCTTTAATTAACCCATTCTTTTCAAATTTGCTTTTGATAAATTTCAGTTTTGTCCATCATTATGATCATTTTCAAGCATTTTGCATTGAAGTAACGATTGATGGACTAATAATACTTTCACAAAAGGAGTTTTACATATTACTCTGAAAATTTCTAAATAATACGAGAACCTGAAATAAGAATTTTATTTATAATTCACCAAGCCTAAGGGTTGGAAATATTTAAGAAGGAAACTCTCAATAGTGACTATTTTTTCAGGTTTTCTGTCAAAAATATCAGTTGAACAAGAAGACGGGATATTATGTCAGTGATATAACCTTGAAAAAAAACGAGCAATGACAACCCAAACATTAAAAAAGGGATCATTCTCATGACATTCTGCATTCATGCGAATATCATCCATAACACATCTAGTTAGGAGCATTCGATTCATTCTAATCATTGCATCCTAATCATTATGCATAAGCATAGGTCTATAAATCGATTCTATAGGTCATATTCCCCAGTGGACGGTATAACAAGATCGGTGAATCCACAAATCCTATACCCCTGAAGTTGTAATAGGATGGATTGAAGTCAAGATAGTGAATCTTATTCCCCTGAAGTTGCAGTGGAGTAGATTAAAGCTACAAGTTACAAGTCCTATACCTCTGAAGTTGCAGTAGTTGGATCAAATCTATCATGGTGAATCTCATCTCCCTGAAGTTGTAGTGGAGAAGATTGAAGCCATTAACCTTATCTCTCTGAAGTTGCAGTAGAGCAAAATAAAGATAGCAAATCTTATTTCCTTGAGGGTGCAGTGGAATAGATTAAAGCTACAAGTTACAAGTACTATACCTCTAAAGTTGTAGTAGGTCAAATCAAATCTATCATGGTGAATTTTATCCCCCTGAAATTGCAGTGGAGCAAATTGAAGCCACGAACCTTCTCTACCTGAAATTGTAGTGGAGTAGACTGAAGATAGCAAATCTTATCTCCTAAAGTTGTAGTGGAGCAGATTAAAGCTACAAGTCTAATCTCCTTGAAGTGAATCGAAGCGCTAATTCCTATGCCCCTGAAGATGCAGTGGGATGGAATGAAGCTACTTGAGGAAGAAAGGCACCAAAACAAGTAGAGGCTCAACGAGGCCGAGCAAAATTGGCCCTTTATAAGTCTTTGCTCCATTTTTGTTACACGACAACGAGCAAAGAGGGGTAGCTGTACGGGCCTAATGCCAAAACCAATAAAATATACAAACCAAACAAAAATTAATAAAAGTCCATTTTTTAAAATAGTCCATTAAAAAATTTACAGCAGGCCCAATTAGCCCAAAAACCTAAACCGAATCAGCAAAGCAAGGAAACCCTAGCTAAAGGCAGTCATGAAGCCTCCAGGCACGAAGCCCGTACTCGCCACGTCAATAGCCTCCATACACTCCTCCGTTCCTGCACAGGAAAACAATAGACATCACAGCACAAAAACGAAAAACAAAAGTAAAAATACCGATTTTTGTATTTTTTTTATTATTCAGCTATAAAGCCAGAGAGAGGAATATAATCTTTTTTTTACATGAATGCGGAAACAGAAATCAAATAGGAAGCAGAGTTTTTCAGATTCAAAAAAAGGTGCATTTTTTATTCAAAATAAAAGAAATAAAACATTACCATTCTTTTTGATTATTTAACCGTTGTTGAGGGCTATTTTCACTCCGGGGTACCTTGAAACCCGATGGGTTTTGATGAAGGCCTGAAAAGAGGGAGCAAAGAGGCCGAAACCTCTCCTTTATTTCTATTCTTCTTCTTTTTTTTTTTCATTTTTTGGTTTAAAACCCAAATCGGGTCTGTATTTAGAAAGGAAAACCTTTTTATAAAAAGGGGAAATTTTAAAATATTTTGGCTTCCGACATGGCGGAGCTACGGCAGAGCCACCGCGCGAGCCCGTCGACATCTAGCTAGAATCTAGGTTTGTCCCAGAGAGAAAAATAGAGAAAAATTACCCTTTTGTTTTTTAAAATAGATACCAAATGATTTTTTCTTTCAATTTTGGCTTAAATAGCTCACCCATATGGCGTTGTTTTGAGGATTAGTTTAGAGGCCAAAACGACGTCATTTTGGCCTCTGACCCGAAACCTGACCCGATTAGTGGGGATCCGCATGTTTTAAGGTCCAAATGGGATATTTACCATTTTAATCCTTCCGTTTCTCTTGCATGTTTCAATCCGATCCCACGATAGTTTGATATCTTTGAGATTTGTCCGTATGATTTATTTTTTATTACATTTGGGTCCTGTATTGAGACGCTGCGCACAGGGGTTGGCGAATAATTACCCAGTTAACCCTTGTTCCTTCACGCGTGTTCTATTTTAAGCCTTGCTTCTGTTTTTTCTGTATTTAGATATGGCCCATAATTTATAACTTTCTTTCAATTCAATCCTTAACCCTTTAACATCAAACTGTTTTATATATTTTACCTATTATAAATTTGTTTATATTATTCTTTTTAAACAGTATTATATATTATTCATTTTTAGATTTCTCGCATATTAGTTAGGTATTATTTATTTAAAATTTCTTTATAAATTATTTATTTCAAGTCGTTTTATGTTTTATTTATTTTAATTTATTTTATATTTTTATTTAAAATTTTTCATATGTTCTTTACTTACAATTATTTTATATATATTTTGTTTTTATTATTAATGTTGATATTAAAATGATGCATGTTGTGTGACTATTGTCATTATGTGTACTATAATTCATTTTCCATTTTACTACGATGGTATCACATTTTATTCAATGCATTAAATTTTTGAAATAAGGAAATACTCCGCATTCTAAGATTCGAAAGAAATCGTACCCTAACTTACTGGGTTTTGATTTTTCTCATCGAGTCTCAAGAACCAATTAATTATTTTTTTAATCAAAGCGTATAAATTAAATAAAAACTTATTCTCTTGAATTCAAAAATGTTTTGTCCTAACTCACTAGATATGACCTTTTATTATTTCGATGTGAGGATTTCTAAAAAAACAAAGGCAATATTCTGTATTTGGAATTTTGTGAAATTGTGACCTAACTTACGAGGTTCGATTTTTTATTTGACCCAAATGACTGAATATTCTTTTTGAATTTAAATGCACGAGTTTTAAAAGTCAAAAGGCAAGCTTAGTTTCGAGGATTCGAAATGTCATATCCTAACTCACTGGGAATGACATTTTACTGCTTCGAAATAAGCTAGTCTCATCATCCAATTTAAATCATTCAAATTTTTTACACAAAGAGGATCGTATTTTTAAAATCTTTTCAAGTTTTCGACATTAAGACATTAATCGATCAATTCAGTACAAATTTTGGGCGTTACGAGGGTGCTAACCCTTCCTCGTGCATAACCAACTCCTGAACCCGTTTTCTCAAATTTTGTAGGCCAAAATTATTGTTTTAATAAATTAAATATATTATTAAAATGACCAAATTACAAGGTGATTCGATCACATTCATTAAAAAATATTGGTGGAGACTCTATTTTCGTTTTTAAAGTTGACCCCATTTTCCTACAAAAGAAATGGTTTCGACATTAATAATTTGATTCAATTGTTTAATTTAATCAATTTATATTCTATTTTAATACATTTATGGAAAATAAAAATATTACAAAAATTAAAATTTTTGTTTAAAAATCAAACAACGAAATATATATAAAGAGAGTTCAATATTATGCACATATATACATTCATATTACAAATTAATATGATTTGTAAAATCGATGATATTGATATGATATTAATACTATTCCACTTTTATATTAAAATTGATATATGTATAGATGTGACCACTCTGATACTAACCACCACGAGAAGAGGCAACAAAAGAGTTTTCATTGTCAACATAACCACACAAAGTTTAAAAAAGCCCTACATATGCATCCATTTTATGCATTAAGCATATGTGTTTGATTTTGCAACATGTTATTTCTTGGTCTACCTTTTGGAAGTCTCTTGTCAACTTAGCATACAATTCTTGTCTCTTCTTACCTTCCAATGCTACAACTTTGAGAAGAGACAAGATGGAGACATGAATTTAAAGCTTTTGGTTTACCATTTGTAGCTTTAGACAATTCAACACAAATCTATCTCATCAAATTAATTTTTTTGTCATTCTTGATTTTGACATGGGTATGGATATACATAAATTTGTTAATTTTAAAAATATGATCGTAAGACAATATGAAGCCAATAACATGAGGGAGCAATAATTAATATTTTTATTAACAAGATTCAAACTTTATTGTTATCCTCCACTTTTCATTTTACAAATTTGAAGTATAAATCTTGAATCGCGATACTACTGATTTCAAGTAGTATTATTAGAAAAGTAATGGTTGACTAATCTGATTTTGGGAGTTTGAAGTTTTATTTTCGTGAAAGTTGAATTTTGAATTATAATCGAAAGAATAAAAAGAATAAATGTTTTTGAAAAATGATTTCGGAAAATGATTTACTTTTCGGAAAATGCTAAAATATTTTAGATAAATGTAAAATATTATCAACAAAATATTTTCTAAAGCATAAAATGTTTGCCAATATTTGATTTCAATTAATAAAATCTATTTTAGTTGATATTGGCAATCATGTTGATTACACTTTATGCCATAACAATCTTTTCTATGTTTGTGTTAAACAGCTTTAGACGGCGCTACGTCTAGTCCACGGATCTTTAAGGTCTTTCTTTCTTTATTAAATAATTAAATATTAAAAAAAAAGTTTAGACTTGATTTTTTTAATAATATTGTCAAAACAAGTTTTTGGAAATCGTCTTTTATTTTAAAAAAAAAAAAATAGGAGTCGCCACCAATCTTTTTTATTAGGTGTGATCGAGTCACCTCGAAATTTGATTATTTTAAGAAAAATTTAGATTTACTAAAACGATGATTTTCGGTTTACAAAATTTAGGAAATGAGTTTGGGAGTCGATTACGCACGAGAAAGGGTTAGCACCTTCGCAACGCCCAAAATTGGTACCTAGTTAATTAATTGATGTCTTAGTGTCGAGAATAAAAAATTTGAAGAGAATTTAAAACACGATCCCACTTTACATAATGTTATTTTTAATTAAAATCACTTAAATATATTAAAAGTATGTAAGAGACCTTTTATCTCGAGGTAACTAAAACGAAAAGGTTATATCTAGTAAGTTAAGACTCGACATCTCGAATCCTCAAAAATAAGCTTGCTCATTATTTAACTACTATTTAAATATCATGTGTTTTAGTTTTAAAAGGGATATTCGATTTTTGAGGTTCAAAGAGAAAGTCAAACCCCATAAGTTATGGCACAACTTCTCAAATCTCCAAATACAGAACATTACCTTAATTTTACAATTTTCTCTTTTTTTATACATCGAGTAAAAACAAATGTAACATTTAAAGCAATGTGCATTTAACTTATTTGGGCATAGTATAAAAATGGGTAAGTATATTTTAAACACGATTCGTGGCGTGATTGTAGCAACATAAAATAAAATGGAAGTGTGTAAAAAATAAAATGATGATATACAAAAAATAAAAATGTCATGCTAGTAAATGACAATGATATAACTATAATAATAAAATACCAATTCATAATAACAATGGCAATAATTATGTTATAATTACTATTCCAATACTAATATAAAAAATCGATTTAAAGATAAATAATAATAATAATAGGAACAACAAATGCTAAATAAAAAGAAACATGAATAATATAAATTTTAAATATAAAAGGATAAAGAAATAATAAAGTAAATAAGTAAATAGATAAAAAGAATAATTCATAAAAATTTGAATTAAAATAAATAAAGGACTTAATCGGAACTTAAATGAAATTAAAAGCGAAAATTATAAAGAAAAACTAAACAAACAAATAAATGAAGGCTTAAAATGAAAACGCGAAAGTAAACAGGGACCAAATGGGTAATTATTTCAAGCTTTGGGACATGTGTCATTCCCCTAATGGGTCTACGGTGGTCAAGGGACTAAATTGCTCAAAAAAACAAAACAAGAGGGCAAAAGTAAAAGAAAAAATACTAAGCTATAGGAAGGAATTGAAAAATAGTAAAAAAGCGGAAGGACCAAAGCAGCAATCAAACCCTCCATTTAAAAAAGGCACGAATCCTAAAGGAATCCGGGTCTGGTCATCGGGTCGGCATTTGAAACGACGTCGTTTTGGGGCATTTAGGGCCTAGATGAAAGTGCGTCGTTTTAACAAGTCTATATAAATTTAAAATATTAAAAAATCATTTCAATCTGGTTTTAAAAAAAAATCCTTCCTCCCTTTTTTTTCTCTCGATTCAATCCCCTGTCCGGTGTCAGCTATCTGTTCACTTTGACCATAGAAGCTAAAGTAGCTAGGCGTCAGCTATCTAGTTTTCATATCGCGGGAGGTGGCAGAAGGTAATGTCATCAAACTCCTTAATTAACTCAATGACCAGCCTTCAATAATTGATCAACTTGGGGTCTTTCATATCCCATTCTCTTTTGAGTTGATAGATCAACCAAGGATGTCCTTTTTTAGCATCTTCTTCAGTGGTTGAAACATACATCAGATCCTCGTTTGGGAAATCAAAATTCAAAGGCTCGTAATCTTCTAGAGCTCTATTGGCTAGAAAATCTACTATTACACTCCATTTTACTGCCTTCTGGTTCACATAAATTATATCAAATTCAGAAAGTAGAATTTACCATCATGTACTTCAGAAGGTCCATTTTTTAGACTAGCCAAGTTGTATGGTATAACATGTACTGTCTTAGCCTCCGGGTTGTCCAGATTAAGGCACAACACAACTTCTCAATTAGCGAGTATCTCGTCTCTTATTTAGTAAACTTCTTACTGAGGTCATATATCGCTCTTTCTTTCCTTCCTGACTCATCATGTTGGCCAAGCACCTATCTTATAGAATTCTCAAATACTACCAAGTACAGTATCAGTGGCTTATCTGGGCTAGGTGGCATCAGCACTGGGGCATTGGTCAAGTAATGTATGACCTTGTCAAAAGTCTTCTAGCATTCTTCATCCCATACACCTGGATTATGTTTCTTAAGGAGACGAATATGGGGTCACATTTCTCGGTTAGTTGTGAAATGAACCGGACAATGTAATTTAATATCCCTAAAAAACCTGGATCTCCTTTTGAGTGCGCGGCGGTGGCAAGTCCTGTATAGCCATGACTTTATCTGGATTGATCTCAATCTACTTTTCATTGACTACAAATCCTAGTAATTTTCCCGACTTAACCCCGAAAGTACATTTTGCTGGATTGAGCTTTAGTTGGAATTTTCTTAACCTCAAAAACAGTTTCCTCAAGACTTGTACATGCTCCTTTTCTGTTAGGGATTTTGCAATCATATCATCGACATAAACATCGAATTCTTTGTACATCATATCATAAAACAAAGTTACTATGGCTCTTTGATACGTCGCTCCTATGTTTTTCAGTCCGAATGGCATCACTTTATAGCAAAATGTTCCCCACATAGTTATGAATATGGTTTTTCCATGTCTTCAGGATGAATCTTTATCTAGTTGTATCCGGATAAGTCATCCATGAATGAGAACAGTGAATAGCCTGCAGTGTTGTCCACTAAAGTGTCGATGTGAGGCAAATGGAAATTATCTTTTGGGTTGACTTTGTTTAAATCCCTATAGTCCACACTAATTCATACTTTCTCATCTTTTTTAGGGACGGGGACTATATTGGCTACCCACTCCGAGTATTTAACTACTTGTAGGATTATTTTTTAACCTCTTCTTTTATTTTCAACAAGACGTTGGGTCTCATCCTTCAAAGTTTCTGTTAAACAGGCTTGCATTCTTCCTTTATAGGGAGCTGGTGTACCACGATTTCAGTACTTAAACCAGACATATATTGATACGACCATGCGAAGACATCTTTGAATTCTTTTAGTAACTCAATTAGGTCTTGTTTTGTCTCTACAATGATGCAAGCTCCGATCTTTACCTCTTTTTTTTTCTTGTTTGTCTCCTAAACTCACAAATTCTACTGACTCTTTGTATGGTAGGATTTGTTTCTCATCTTGTTCTACCATCCTTAAAAAATTAGGATATAGGTTACAATCTCGATCATTTTCAAAGTATTGAGGTTCCTCTAGACACATATCCTGCTCAAAAAGAGACTCTGATTCAGCAGCAGCATCGCTCGTATCATTGATATCTGGAGACCTGTTGTAGTAATAAAAGAAGACCCAAAGAACAAATGAATCTAAGAATAATTATATGTGTGGTATGAGTATGAATGAAAGAAAAACAAAAGAATATTTTCCAAAATGAGACACAAAGATGGATTTTATTGAAATAAAAATAATAGACATATGCATTTTTCACAAAAGGATTCCTATTGCTCCCAGGCTTAAAGCAATAAGTGTGCTTTGAACATTACTCAAAATTAGTTCTAAAAATTATAGGGATCTCTTTTGCAATCCAATTGTTCAGAACACTTCCGGGGATATAAGGACAAATGCCTAATTAGTTTTCTTCTCCAATTCCTTCTTCGGATATGGCATTGATGCTCAAGTTTCCCAACATTTCTTCCGGTTTCTTTCTTTGACATTTCTTGTTCAAGATAAATGATTTCCCCTGACACGAACATTTAGATATATGGAGAAAGATCATTGATTCCCACTTGACCTCTCCCCATTTAGTCATGCTCTTCTTCTTTCTTGCTTCTTTTCCTGCTCATTCTTCTTTTGCCTCGCATCTAGCTTGTTCCCTAAGCCAAAGTGGTCTTGTTTATCCATCAGCATTGGTGCCCCGACTATTTCTTGAAGGTATTTTTCGAGTTCTCTTCCAGGTAAGACTTATTTCCCAACCGTCAACCGAAGGCCCATCCTCGTGGTTTTGGATATTTTTGGCACTGAGATCTTGCTTCCTTTAATAATAAAAGTTGCATTAACAAATTCTAATGATTGAAAGGAACATTCTATTGCCTCTTTATCCGATCCTATGTATGGTGCATCAATAGTTACGGATGCAATGATATGCTCTTCAGTGTTTATTATTACCAGTTGACCCTCTGTTATCAGTTTCAATTTTTGGTGCAATGACGATGGTACTGTCCCAGCCGAATGAATCCAATGCTTACCCAACATGCAGTTATAAGAGGGTTTGATATTCATTACCAAAAAATCTACCTCATATGTATTCGGACCAATTAATAGAGGTATTTCAATCCTCCCCATCACCCTCCTTTCTGTTCCATTGAATGCTCTCACTATATTTTGGCATGTCTTAATGTGGAAAGCTATCCACTGGCAATCTATTCAGTGTAGATAAAGGCAAGACATTCAGCGCAGATCCATTGCCGATTAACACTTCTGGTAATATATATCCTTTGCAGGAGTAGTAATGTGTAGGGCCTTCGTGGATCCCATGCCCCTAGAGGTATTTCATCATAATTGAAAAAGATGAAATTATCGGCACTCAGATTGTTAAACAAACGGTCTCGCTTGTTTATAGAGATATCATCAGCAACATAAGTTTCATCATGTTACGATGTGTCTCTGAGCTCAAGAGCAAAGCCAGTACTGATATACGAGCTGGTTGTTTGTGTAACTGTTCTACAACACTATACTCGCTATGCTTCAAAAATTTCAAGAATTCCTTAACCTCGTTCTCAGTTGCTGACTCATTAACAGGTGATTCAAGTCTAGTTGTCTTTTCTTTCTTATGTTCAATTGCCAGGGTTTTTCTTTTAACGAGCTCGGTTCTAGCACTTGCAGCATCATTGCACCTCCCACTACGCGTGAAAAAACCAATATCCTAGCCCTCTTCTGAAGTGCCAACTGAGTTTTCCTCTCTCGGGATCATCACGTTGCAATCATAATTCCATGCTTTTGCTATCTGACCGTGTGTCTATTGAGTTTTAAAATTTATAATGAATGAGATCGAACCTTGAGACTAACTCTGACAATGATTAAAGGCAAGTGTACCTATCGAATAGTAGTATAGCTTAGGTAAGACCGGGTTATCGAACCCAAAGGAACTAAAAGTACTAATACTTACTTTCTTTTTATTATTTAGCCTAAAATATGGAGTGATTGGTTGATTTAATCTAATTTAACGACTACTAAACTAAAGACTCAAAGAAAAAAGAGAATGAATTTGGAAATAACTTGATGAAAAACTTAGTTGATCACAACGATACCCTCAGGAAGAATCCACCTAGACTTCACTTGTTATCTAACGCTGAACCATACGATTTATTCACTTAGTTTGATCCGTAAGACTCCCTAACGTATATTAAATCCTCTCTCGAGGCGAATAACGTCTAACCCTAGGTTAATTAGTGAAACTCTTGTTCTCTTATAATAACCACCTAGAATAGCAGTAAATCAACTTATGGATTCCCATATTAGGTTTCACCCTAATCCGGTAAAATCTCGTCACCCTATCTCTAGGCGTGCGATCAACTCCGCTTAATTATGCTAGATCTACTCTTAGGTAGGGTCTATTCCTCCTCCACCTAAGCACATCGAATTTGGATTAAGCATGCACAATTAGGAACAAACTAAATATTTATCATATAATTCGAAAACAATAACAAGATTCATCTAGGTTTTATCCTTGTGTATCTCAAGGGTTTAGTTCATAACTTTAAAATAAAACATCTCAAGAGAAAAGATAAAACAAAACATAAGAAATCCCTAAAACCCCCTGAAGGAATTGAAGGAGAGATCCACCGTCTTGAGTAGAATTTCACTTCTTGAGATGGATCAACTGGCTATCTTCGAGTAATTCCCTGAATTGACTATTCTGGCTTTGGCTCTTAAGCCTAGCTCACCGCCCTCTTTCAGGATACACTTAGGGTGTTTATATAGGCTCTTGGGATGCTTTACTTGGCCTCTAAGTGTCCTAATTTAAGTCTGCTTCTTACTCGGTGTTTGAATACACTTTGGAATATGTTTCTTTGGCTCAAAGTATCCAAATCCAAGTGAAATTGCTCTCTCCTGCGGCAGGGGCACGGCCATGGCACATGCCTGTGTAAATCGTGGTTAGGCCGTGTTTCGATTTTATTGTTTGAGGCACGACCGTGTAAATCGGGGATCAGGCCGTGTGAAGTAATTTGATGATGCATGGCCGTGTGGCTTGAAGTCCAGGCCGTGTCGATTTCCTCTTTGGCCGAAATTGGCCCTTTTTAAGCCTGTTTCCTATTCTTTTCGTCCTCGGGTACTTTCTTGAGTAAAAACATGAAAAGAAAGGATTAAGAGCACCTTTTTACATAAAAAAGAGCTAAATCATCCGAAAGCATACTTAAATGTGGGCCTAAAATATGTTGCTTTTACGGTTAATCAAATACCCCCACACTTAAGCTTTTGCTTGTCCTCAAGCAAAATTCTCAACTTAAAATTATAACGAACTTTCCATAATTCACAATTCCTATCAATAATACCTCATCATAATTCATAGATAATTCATACATGGATAATTTAACTCAAAGACTCCTAAAGATTCAAACAATTCTAAGTCATATATTTGTAGCATGGAAAAACATAGGTGTCTCCCCTCTTCTAAATAATTACCTTTGATTCAAAACCAACAAGGATTGACATCCTCACTAAAGGTTCACTCAAATCACTCAAAAAGTGTTTTAAGGTTCAAAATTAAGCACTCAAAAGTCGAACTTGAAAAGTTAATCCCATAGGCTTGCCTGAAAATCAAATCTCCACCATTGTAATATGAGATGATACACAAATCAAAAGGTCTTTAACAGGGTTGTAACGGGGCTTGGGTTAAAGGTATGGATAAAGGCTGAATTAGAAGGGTTAGAATCAAGATCGAATTGAGTAATTACCTAATCTAAAAACAATGAACTAGAAATAATTGATTACATCAATTGAAATTTTGAAACTAATAATAATACGAGCTTTTTCTTTGATAATTGAAAATTCAATGCACAAGCTCACTTCTTATACTACTAATACTGAATATACTTTGATTTTTCAATTTTTTTTAAGAACAAACTAAATAAATACATAATAATAAAGGAAGAACTTTACCAACTGAAATAAACTAATTAGGCAATTTGATCAAATCAATTCTTGATAGAAAGGTAGTCAAAAGAATGGTGATAACAAATTCAAAGGGTTTTTTGGGTTAATATTAACGGGTAAATCAATAAAAAGGTTTATTAAGATCAACGGGATTCGCTAGGGGTTAATTATGTAGGTAAGCTTTTTAGTGGAGTGAATGGGTTAAAACCTAGGTGCCTTTATCATCTCAGTATATCAAATCATTAATGTGGTCTCGACATGTATAATCGAGGCAAGTTCTAGAATAACAATTCAGTGTTGACACACTCATAATTAATAAAGTGAGCATGAAAAAGAATATATGCTCTATAAGGCTCAAATCTCACAAAAAATTATGGGTATTTGACATCAATCCTGTAAATTTCAAGCTTCAAGGTAATATTCAAATTCAGTTCAACAACCTAGGAATTTTTTAATTTTTGAAAAAAAAAATAAACTTATCATGCTTGATTCTCTAGTATTCTTCACTTATAAATCACCAATGCACAATTATCAATGACTTATTCATGAGCTTATAAAAAAAATCATAAATCATCAGAAATTTCACCCTAATTAATAATATGAGAAAATCTCTTAGGGACAAGACTAAAATTCAGGATTTTAGAATAATGCAAAAAGTTAGGTACTTTTACCCCCACACTTAAGATGTACATTGCCCTCAATGTACAAAGATAGATAAATAATTATGTGATAAAATAATCAAAAGAGAAGGGGAGAAGTAACACTTCCTGAATTTTGGATGATTTCGGGAGTTGGTGTCTTTGGTGGTAGAAAGTAGGTAGAGGAGGTGGTGGTGGCATTTTCTATGGGCCTAGTGGGGTGTCACCGATGACCTTTGTGTTAGATAAAGAAATTGGGTAGCCTGCAAAGATATAGCCAAGAAATCTAAAGAAACATTAATAATATACTAATGCTATAATTAAAGACAAAGGAAATAAAGAGAAAGAGACTAAGAAGAAAACTAAAATTGAAAGAAAAGACTAATGGACTAAGGAGTCTTTATTGTTGGATGGTTCGCGAGGTGGGTGTGACCTCTAAGGCTGTGGTTCATGATTCCTAAGCAGCCTTTAGAACCTAAAACCAAGAAACTAAAAGAATTTAAAATATATTAAGCAGAAGAGAATTATAGATAAGTAGGATAAAGGGGAAAATAAACATAAAGAAGAATTTAAATAGTCTAAAAGACCCTTGACTTGGTTTTTGAATGAAACGGTCGGCATGAACTTATGTGTTGGGGTCTCCTTTAAGGAGACAATGCTTGCCTTCTTACATTTCTTTGGCATGATTCTAGTGTAGCTCAAGAGTCTGGACACTTTTTCTAAGGAAAGAAAGAAAAAGAAAGAAGAAAAATGAGGGGAGAAGGAGGAGGGCTATGGGGTTTAAATAGGGTCTCAAATCTGGCATGTTGCCACACCTGTGGGCCGATGGTGTGTTGGATTACACGGCTGCATCGCACGGCTGTGTGTCTAGGAGCGTTTGCTCACCCACGCCCGTTCTCCAGGTGCCACACCCCTTTCTGAAAAGGCAGTGTGTTGGCACGGTTGGGCAGCATGGGAGTGTTTGTCCTATGTCTGATAAGTCAGTGGCTTCACACGGTTGTTGATCATCGGCTATCTTCGAGTAATTCCCTGAATTCACTGCTCTGGCTTCAGCTCTTAGGCCTAGCTCACCGCCCTCTTTCAGGATACACTTAAGGTGTTTATATAGGCTCCTAGAATGCTTTACTTGGCCTCTAAGTGTCCTAATTTAAGCCTGCTTCTTACTCAGTGTTTGAATACACTTGGAATATGTTTCTTTGGTTCAAAGTATCCAAATCCGAGTGAAATTACCCTCTCCCGTGGCAGGGGCACGGCCATGGCACACGCCCGTGTAAATCGTGGTTGGGCCGTGTTTCGATTCTGTTGTTTGAGGCACGGTCATGTAAATCGGGGATCAGGCCGTGTGAAGTAATTTGATGATGCACGGCTGTGTGGCTTGAAGTCCAGGCCGTGTCAATTTCCTCTTTAGCCTAAATTGTCCCGTTTTAAGCCCGTTTCTTATTCTTTTCATCCTCGGGTGCTTTCCTGAGTAAAAACATGAAAAGAAAGGATTAAGAGCACCTTTTTTACATAAAATAAGGGCTAAATCATCCAAAAGCATACTTAAATGTAGGCCTAAAATATGTTGCTTTTACGGTTTATTACTATCCTTGTACGAAAAAGCCACGGGTTTTTGAATTATGACTCTTGGAATAGTTTGTGCTTCCACTTTATTACTTTTCGGTCGTGAAATAATCACCACTGGATGGCTGACCTTGTAGACTTTCTCCATGGATCCTTCCTTTAAGACGCAAACATCTCATCTTTCTAAACTTTTGACATCTTTGAAGAATTCCAATTCTTTGTTATCTATAAGACTTTGCACTAGAACTTTGAACTTAGCGCAATCCTGGATTTCATGACCTTCTTTAGCGTGGAACTTGCAGTAGCTCCTCACTCCTTTGGGCATCCCTTCTAGATCTTGAATGATTAATCCTGCGTCTATTATTTTTTTCCAAACCTATTTTAATGGGGATTTCACTTCCACAATATCGATTTTGGTCCTCTTTCCTCCACTCCGATTATCACATTTACCCTTTGGTCAAAATGACTGGGTAACAGATTTCCTACCACATTAGGTTCTGAGGAATCATTGAACCTTACAATCCCCATCTTGATAAACCTTTCGATCAACTTATTGAATGCACTGCGGTTCTCAATCGAATGTCCCATAATTCCTTTATGGTACTCGCATTGAGCATTCGCATCATATCACTTTGGAAACGGAGGTTGTATGGGTTTTAAGTAAAATGGGGATACCACATGTGCGTCAAACAAATTCTAATATAACTCTCTATATGTCATCGGGATATGTGTGAATTGAAGTTTTTTGTGTTTGGCCTTTAGCTAAATTCTTGCTTCGAAGGGCCCTGACGGCTAGTTTTCATAATCCTTAGTTGGTCTACAGTGACCGGTTTTGAATAGCTCTTATTATACACGCTCGCGGTGTTTACTTCATTTTCTTTCTTTATTGAGGCAGCCCTTTTAGCATTTTCTCCTACGTCTATTTTCCCACTCCTACTGCATTCTCAATCATTTCTCCTGACATTACTATATCTAAGAAGCTCTTGGTAGCACTTCCTAGCATATGGTTAATGAACGGGGCTTTTAGAGTGTTTATAAAAAGCATTGTTGTCTCCTTCTTCAAAAGAGGTGGCTGAACTTGTGTTGCCACCTCTCTCCATCTCTGAGTGCATTGCATAAAGTTTTCACTTTGCTTCTTCTCCATGTTTTGCAGCGTAATTCGACCGGGTGTAATGTTGGTCACATGGCTGTATTGTTTCATTAAAGCTTGTGTCAACTCTTTCCATGAGTTAATTTTGGTACGGCTTAACTGATTGTATCATTTGGCAGCTGACCCGATCAAACTATCTTAGAAGCAATGGATTAACAATTGGTCGTTATTGACGTATCTTGTCAATCTTCGGTAAAACATTGTGATATGGGCTTCAGGACAACTAGTCCCATTACATTTTTCAAATTCTAAAGTTTTGAACTTTGGTGGGAGCACTAGATCTGGGACTAAACTCAATTCCTTAGCATCAACCCCTTAAAGGTAATCAACATTCTCCATAGCTCTGAATTTCTCCTCCAACCACTTGCACTGATCTTCTAGTTGTTTTGACAATTCTACTCTTGCTCTATCCATTTCTGTCATAACGTCTAAATCTAAAATGACGGGGTTGGCCAGATTATCTTCGAGATTGGAACCTGAACCCAATGGGGAATTAACCGGTGCTGAGGTGTCGGCATGGTATTGTTGTGTTCTTATGGTAACAGGTACCCTTCGTAGATATGTATCTGGTTGGGCTTGGACAATCACTGGGTAAAGCCTGGGGGTATATAGGGTCTTCATTATCATCCTCAGAGTTAATCACAGTACTTTTCCCCTTTTCAATCCCTCCGGCCAACAACTAGGTCAACTGGCTTATCATGCTCCATTGAGACTCTTGTATTTGATCCATCATGTCTTGTTGTACCTTAGCTAATTGGTCCTACAGCTGCGCTTGCAACTGATCTTGCATGTCTTTCTAAATTTGTTTTAATCTCTCTAACCTTTGATCCATTGCTTTGGTTTTGCCACCGGTACCGTAATGATATACAGTTGGTAGATTCTTGTTATTTTCCAGGGTAACTGTCATAATTTCGATTAATTAGGGTCTTTTTATGAAATTTAATGTATATAATGAAATGTAATGCTAATGAATGAAAAATGAATGTAAAAAGAGGCATTGATTTTGATTCAATTCTATTAGAACAACTTTACTAGAAAACAAATATCTTTACATAAAACGGATACATTTTACATATACAACATTGCCTTAATACTCAAAGCCTTTACTTTCCTAAGAAGTCAAGCTAATTCTCAACCCTGATCTGATTCTGATTCATATCTTAATCTCAGCATGTCAGCTTGAACCGTTAGGGTTTGCAAATGATTGGCTACTTCCCGTATTTGAGTCACAGCTTTGCCCATAATGTGATCTCTATCCCTAATCTGACCTTAGAGCATTGGACTTTTTCTTTCCAATGTTCATTAATTGATCCAAGAAGCTCAATTTGAAGTTTACAATTTTGCATTGTGGCCTCGAGTTCTTGTATCATTCCCTTCAACTCTTTAATCTTAGTCAGGCTTTATTTCAACTCAATCACAAAGTTGTGACTACGATATTGATGAAGTGACCTTTCTAATCCTACTACCCGAGCTCTCAACCCAACCTTTTCATTTTGGCTTTCTAACAAATCCCTTTTTAGAGCATCTTCTTCAACCTTGTTTTTTCCTTTCCTCATTTTCTCGACTTTTAACTTCTAGGTTTCGACGTTTAATCCTAGTTGAATATTTTCCTCTTCCAACTTTTCTATCTTTTTCTCTAGCTCGAACTCCTCTTTTCAAAGTTTTGTTTTACGATCTCTAACTCAGACGAGATCATTTGTAAGTCTTCTTCTATTGGTTGAGTGTTTTCTTAACTTGACACAGGGATATTATCATTGATTCGTTTAACCCACCACCAATTATATTCGAGGGTTGTCATGGGATTTGCGAAAAATATTTTCATTTTGTGAATTTGGTTCCAAACATTCGATATTTCATGAAATTTCTTTTGTAATTATCACCTTTGTAAGCAAACTCACATTAAGCCAACCCGTGTGTTATCGGTATAAACTGCTTTCGACCTATACTACCTCAATACAAGTAGAGGGGCATATCTAACAGCTCCCCATATCCCAAGCAAAGAGACCCAGTCGAAGTTTCCACATCGATACAAAATTTTATTAGGGATCATCCAAAGGGCCCTCCATTCAACGTTTTCGTCTTGGAGACTCTGGAGAATTGCCATCCACTTTTCTTCAGAAATATTGTCTCGTCTTATAATAGCCACGAATTCTTTCAGCGAAGAGTAGTTTTCGGAAAACACTCGATAAGAGACATTTTCTACCTTTCAAAAGTGGAACCAGGCTAACAACAGTTGTGTACACCCGATAAATCTTCTTTCACCTGCTCTTTGGCACGCACTTAAAGATTTGAAAGTTTCAGCTAAAATTGCCAGAAATGGTGTGACCCTTTTGTTAAACTGGTCAAATAGATCTAAAACAGTATCATCTATGTGCCCTAGTGCTTTGGGGAAAATGACCAACCCGTAAATACTCAAAGCGAAGACGTCGACTCTTTTCTTCGTATCCGATGTGCCAAGATCAAATCTCGCAAAATTTTCCAATGAATGAATTTACTATCTTTCTTTTACTTAATTCAGCTGCAACCGATTGCTCGCTCATCCCTGTTATGTTCATTAGCCTCTTTAAGAAAGTCGAGACGTTGGTAACTTTAGAATAAGCTTTGTTCAGCTGGGATTTTTGGGCAACGGAGCAGAGTTGTGTACTCTTCTATGGTGGGCACCAAGTTTACCTTCCCAAAAGCAAAACAGCTATAGGCGGGATTCCAATACTGGACAAGAGCTCGGAATAAGTGCTTATCCACTCTGACATCAAGTAAATAAGGCAAATCAGCATAGTCACGGTAGAATAACTGCTTGGTTTTGTCATCCCATTGGTCCCACATTTTTTCAACTCTTGGATATTATTCTGAATTACACTGGTGCGAGTGAAATCCCATAATTCTGACATGTACCCCTCCGTCAAGTTGTCACCCTTCTCTTTTTGTGTCTTCTCGGACCATATTCGTACAGTTGCATTGTCTTCCACTTTATCAAAAAATTTATTTTCCATGACAAGCTCTCTATTTAGCAACTGAACGCGAATCAACACCATTTTCTATGATGAAAATGCAACGCAAACAGAGCCAAAACAAAACAAAACAAGTTAGTACATTTGATATAGAGTGATAAACCATAATTTATAATATTTTAACCTTATGCTTGGCTTAATTTTGGATGAACTTTCATTAGATTTGATGAATTTGATGCTCTTAATCCTTTAATTTCATGTTTTATACTTATGAGAGTTTAGGGAGTTGAAAAGAATGATAAACGAGCCAAAACGGGACAAAATGGGCCTACCTTAGAAATTGAACACGGCCTGGATCAACATACACGGGTAGACCATACGATCGTGTATGGCAAACAGAAGCTAGCATGGTCTAAGGAATCAAACACGGGCGTGTCCCTGCCTACCAAAGTTTAATTCCATTTGGAATAGGCCACTTGTGGGCCAAGAGAGGTGTCCTAGAGCTATATAAACACCATAGGGGGCAACCTAAACGAGGACGCAGAGTAGAAGCCATAAAATACTCGAAGATAGCCGTCGGGAGTAGCTCGTAAAAAAGATCTCCATCAAGACTGAAGATCTCCTATTAATTTCTCTTGAAGTTTTTGGGTTTTCTTATGTTTTGTTGTTTTCCTTATTTTAAGATGTTTCCTTTTATCAGTATAAACTAAATCCCTTAGATACCTAAGGGGATGAAACCTAAGACGAATCTTATTACTATTTGATTTATAAGATAAATACTTGTTCTTATTCTTAATTGTGAGTTCTTATTCTTGTTTTGATAATTCAAGTTATTGATTCAAGTCGAGTGTGCTTATTCAAAGGAGCAAAAGTCCATGTTTAAGAGTAGATCAACACAATTAAGCGGAGTTAATTGCAACCCTAGAAATAAGATGACATAAATCTGCCGGATTAGTGTCAAATCTAATAAGGGAATCCATGATCGATTTAATGCGACAATAGGGGTTTTAATTAGAAAGAGATTTCAATTAATCAACCTAGAGTCAGTTGTTTTTAGTCTTGAAAGAGATATTAACATAAATCAAGGATTTCTACAGATTAAGTTAGGTGAATAAATCGTATGAATCGAAAGTAATAAGTGAAGTCTAGGTGGATTCTTCCTTAGGTATTGCCTTTATCATATAAGTTGTCTAAAAGTATTTTCCTAATTCATTCTTTGTCGTGCTTTTAATTAGTTTAGTTTAAAAAGAAATCACTCCAATTCTTAGGCTAAATAATAAAAAAGATAATAATTACTAGTACTCTTGGTCCTTGTGGATACGATATTACCGGTCTTACCATAACTATACTATTGAACGATAGGTGTGCTTTCCTTTTGTTGTGATCATAGTTAGTTAGAGACACATCAAGTTTTTGGCATCGTTGTTGGGGACTAAGATATTAGGAACGCTAAATTTTTATTACTTTAGTCATTTTTTTATTATTACAATTTATTTTTATTTTTATTTTTACTTTTCTAATTTTACACTTTTTTTTGCTTCTGGTAGGAGTCTCTAGTTTATGACTAGAAGAAACCAGTCAAGATCATTGCTTTACGATAGTGAGATAGAGAATACCGCTCGTAGAAATCGAAGAGAAATAAGATAAAGTTTACAATACATAAAGGAAGAGCAAGAGGAGGATACCAATACTACCGAGGAGATGGCTGAGAATAATCGCTACCTCCTATGGTCGCAACAAATCCAGTTAATTAAAATCCTACTCCTCGTACTATGTATGATTATGCTAAGCCTACTTTAATAGGAACATAATCAAGTATTGTTAGACATGCTGTTGCCGCAAATAATTTTGAACTGAAACCTAACACTATTCAAATTATTCAATAGTTTGTTCAGTTTGATGGTTTGCAGGATGAGGACCCAAATACTCATTTGGCCAATTTCTTAGAGTTTTGAGATACTTTCAAAATAAATGGCATTTCTGAAGATGCCATTCGCCTTCGGTTGTTTCCCTTCTCGTTGAGGAATAAAGCTAAATAGTGGTTGAACTCGTTACCACGAGGATCAATCACTACATGGGAACAAATAACCGACAATTTTTTACCTAAATATTTTCTACCTGCTAAAATGGCTAAGTTGAGAAATGATATCTCTTTTTTGTGCAGATGGATTTAGAAACGCTTTACAATGCATGAGAGAGGTACAAGGACTTGTTGAGGAGGTACCCTCACGATGGGTTACCTTTATGGCTACAAGTTCAAACCTTTTACAATGGTGTGAACCCCTCAACTAGCCAATTAATTGATGCAGCCGTCGGCGATACATTAAACAACAAAACACCTGAGGTTGCCTATGACTTCATTGAAGAGATGTCACTAAATAACTATCAGTGGCAAGTTATGAGGACGAAGCCAACAAAAACTACTAGTGTTTTTAACCTCGATGCAGTTACCATGCTATCAAACCAGGTAGAACTTTTAAGTAAAAAGATTGATGGTTTATGTGGTTCTTCGCAGATACATCCAGTGATGCAGTGTGATACGAACGGAGGAGGAATGAACAATACAGAATACCCACCCTACAATCCTAGCATAGAAAGCGAACAGATAAACTATATGGGTAATAATTCTAGACCTCAGAATAATCCTTATAGTAACACCTACAATCCAGGTTGGAGAAACCACCCAAACTTCTCATGGGGTGGTCAAGGAAATCAGAGACAACAACCCTCTCCAGGCTTTCAACAGTAACCATACCCACAGGAAAAGAAGTCGAACCTTGAGGAGATGCTAACTAAATTCATCTCAGTGTTAGAAACCTATTTTCAGAACACCAAAACAGCACTCAAAAATCAGCAAACGTCAATTCAAGGCCTCGAGAACCAAATAGGTCAGCTTGCTAAGTTGATCTCAGAATGACCACAAGGTAGCTTGCCAAGCAACACTGAAACTAACCCAAAGGAGCAACTTCATCCTATTACTGTCCACGATAGTGAAGGGTTAGACGAACCAAAAACGAGGCAAGAAAACATGGTAGACAAAGGTAAGGTTGAGGAAAGCTATAGTAAACCAAAAATGGTAAGTACAAAATACAACCCTCGTGTGCCATATCCCAATGCGATGAAGAAAAACCGCACAGATGAACAATTCGGTAAATTCCTTAAACTTTTAAAGAAATTACATATTAACTTGCCGTTTATTAAAGCTCTTTCGCAGATGCCTAATTCAGCAAAATTCTTAAAAGAGCTTTTGGCAAGCTATAGTTAAATGCAGTGTGCTCAGCAATTTTATAAAATAAACTACCTCGCAAATTAAAAGATCTAAGGAGTTTTATGATTCCTTGCTTAATTGGTGGTTTATCTGTTAATAATGCTTTAGCTGATTTAGGGGCAAGTATCAATGTTATTCCTTATAAAATGTTTAAATAGTTAGGTCTTGGGAAACCCAAACAAACTATGATGAGCATTCAATTGGCTGATAAAACCATTAGAATTTCTAGGGGTATAATTGAAGATGTACTAGTAAAAATTGATAAATTCATATTCGAGTAGACTTTGTTGTTTTATACATGGATAAGAATAGTAACGTTCCTTTAATTTTAGGGTGACCTTTTTTAGCAACTGCTAGGACCATTATTGATGTTGGTACAAGGGAATTAATACTTCGTGTAAGTGATGACATGATTAAACTTCAAGCACGTGATTCTGTCAGAATATCTAGTGATCAAGACGATACAAGCCCTGTTAATGTAAGTAAACTTAATGTTAAAACTCCTTTGCAGGAAATTTATCAGAAAAAGATGACAGAGCCATGGTCTAGCTCTCATATTGAGAACAGAAGTATTTAGGAGGAATGAAGACTCCAGATCAAGAACTAGATGAATGGCGAACACAATCTGAGGAGAAATCAAAAGTACACAATAAACCAAAGCGACTCCATGGCAAGCTTAAGGTTGGGACAAACCAATTTAAGATCGGGGATCAGGTACTGTTAGATAAAATAGACCCTCAAATCGCCACTTCAGACCTTAATACAAATAGAGCAATCCCTTTCACGGTACTCAATGTCTTTCCATACGGAACAGTTGAGGTAACTAATCCTAAGTTCGGCACTTTTAAGGTAAACACTACTCAAATCAAACTGTATAATGATAATAGAACTGATAGCAGAAAAGAGGAGTGTAAACTCCTCGAACCACCATGAGTATAGGAATGAGAGGTAAGTCTAGCTTAAGACTTTAAATAAGCGCTTCTGGGAGGCAACCCAAGCACTAACATCACTAACGTCCATATTTTCAATTTTTAGCATCTAACTAAAAACTAACCAAATTAATAGGCGCAGGTTTCCCTACCCACACAGCCTTGCACACGGGCGTGGCGTGGCCATGTGAACACTACAGAAAAAGACATTGGCGTGTCGGAGATCGTGAAAACAGGACGAAATTTTCCCCAAAATACGGATTGTGATAAAATGCCACGACCGTGCGATGCGGTCGTGGTCGACATTGACTAAGGAACACGGGATGCTAATAAATCTACATGGGCGTGCCTCAAGACTGTGGGCAATACTGAGTGAATAGCACGGGCGTGCGGCATGCCCGTGTCCCTAAGTCGTGGTTGAAACTGAGAAAACTACACGGACGTGCGATACTCCGTACCTATGAGCCATGGTCAACACTGATAAATTAACACGGACGTGCAAACTTCTACACGTGCGTGAGAGAAACGAACGACGCATCACACGATCGTGCGATTCGCCGTGTGATTTAACACGCCCAGGTCACACGAACGTGGGCCGCATCTCTATTTAAACCCCTTCTTCTAGTCACTTTCTCTCCCAAACCCTAGCCACCGCACCCTTTTCCGACCACCGCTCTCCTCCTCCATTCTTCCCTAGCCCGATAACCCCCCTTTTTTTCCTTTTTATTTTTTCATTGTCTTTCTTCCTTCAGTTTCCTATCCCCATTTTCCCTTATTTCTTCTTTACACCGCCACTACACCAACCACCATCCTTGCCACCGTTGGTCACTCTTTTTCCTCTTTATTTTTAAACTCATATCCATTTTCTATTATTTGTTTTTATTTTTATTTTTTTATTATTTTCTTATTATTATTATTCATGCCATTTAGATTTAGCTTAGGACACCATAAGTTCATGCCGGTTGCTTTATTGATTCATTTTCAAAAGGTTCGAGGTGCTATCGGAGTATCCTCCCCCACGCTCACCTCTGCCTAATTTTATTAGGTTTCTTTTCATTGACTCCATCCAAAATTTAGGAAGTTTCACTTCTCTCCCTATCTTATGGTTTTATTACTATATTACTATTATCTATCTTTGTACATTGAGGACAATGTACATCTTAAGTGTGAGGAGGTTATTTAATTGATTATCAAAAAATCCTTGAATTATGTCTTGCTCTTAAGTAATTTTCTCATATTACTATTAGAATGAAACTTCTATTGACTTATGATTTTATTGATATATTTTGGATTAAGTCATAGATAATTGTGCATTGATGGTTTAAACTTTAAGACATTAAGAATCAAGCGTAATAAGTCTATTTTAGAATTAAAAATTTCTAGGTTGTTTTCCTAAATTTAAATATTATTTTGAAGTTTGAAATTTGCAAGGTTGACATCAAAAACTATAATTTTTGTGAGATTTTGAGCCTTTAGAGCATATTTTTTCTTGCTCACTTTATTGATTATGAGTGTGTCAATATTGATATGTTATTCTAGAACTTGCTTCGATTATACATGTCAAGACCACACCTTTTATTTGATATAATAAGATGATAAAGCACCTAGGTTTTAACCCACTTACCCCAAAAATCCTACCGTCATAATTAATCCCTAGTGAACCCCTTTGATCCTAATGAACTGTTTATTGATTTACCCTTAATATTAAAACAAGACTCACTCTTTTTGATTCATTGAGAATTTTTCCTATTGAATTAACTCCCTTTTTTTATCGAGATTTGATTTGAGCAGTTGTCTAACTATGTTCTTTATTTCAGTTGTTAAATTCTTTCTTATTATTGTATGTTCTTATTCTTTAAAAAAAAGTTGGAAATATATTCTATGTTATTTGAGCTTAACGGTTAATTTCACATTTTGAGAAAAAGCTCGTATTATTATTGATAAGTTTTCAATTATTATAATCATTCAGTATTAGTCTATTTTTCTAGTTAGGTAAATTGTCAAATCAATCTCGATTTTAACCTTCTAATTCAGCCTTTATCCATACCTTTAACCCAAGCCCTGTTATAACCCTTTTTAAAGACATTTTGATTTGTGTATCATCTCATTTTATAGTGGTGGAGATTTGATTTTCATGCAAGCCTATGGTAATAACTTTTCATGTTTGACTTTTGAGCGCTTTATCTTAAACCTTAAACACTTTGAGTGATTTGAGTGAATCTTTAGTGAGGATGTCAATCCTTGTCGGTTTTGAATCAAAGGTAATCATTTAGATAAAGGGAAACACTTATGTTTTCGTGCTACAAAACTTAGATTGTTTGAATCTTTAGGACTCTTTAGGTTAAATTATCCATGTATGAATTATCTGTAAATTATGATAAGACATTATTGATGAAAATTATGAATTAAGGAAGTTGATTTTAATTGTGAGTTGAGGATTTTGCTTGAGGACAAGCAAATGCTTAAGTGTGGGGATATTTGATAAACCATAATTTATACATATTTTGACCTCATGCTTGGCTTATTTTTGGATGAATTTTTATTAGATTTGATGAATTCAATACTCCTAATCCTTTAATTTCATGTTTTATACTCAGGAGAACTTATGGAGTCGAAAAGAATGATAAATGGGCCAAAATGGGACAAAATGGGCCTACATTAGAAATCAAACACGGCTGGATCAATGTACACGGGCAGACCACATGGCCGTGTGTGGCAAGCAGAAGCAAGCACGGTCTAAGGAATCGAACACGGGCGTGTTACACGGGCGTGTCCCTGCCGTACCAAAGTTTAATTCCATTCAGAATAGGCCACTTGTGGGCCAAGAGAGGTGTTCCAAAACCTATATAAACACCCTAGGGGGCAACCTAAATGAGGATTCAGAGTAGAAGGCAAGAAATACTCGATGACAGTCGTCGAGAGCAGCTCGAAAGAATGATCTCCATCAAGACTGAAGATCTCCTATTAATTTCTCTTGAAGTTTTTGGGTTTTCTTATGTTTTGTTGTTTTCCTTATTTTAAGACGTTTCCTTTTATCAATATGAACTAAATCCCTTAGATACCTAAGGGGATGAAACCTAATACGAATCTTATTACTATTTGATTTATAAGATAAATACTTGTTCTTATTCTTAATTGTGAGTTCTTATTCTTGTTTTGATAATTCAGGTTATTGATTCAAGTCGAATGTGCTTATTCAGAGGAGCAAAAGTCCCTATTTAAGAGTAGATCAATACAATTAAGCGGAGTTGATTGCAACCCTAGAAATAAGATGGCATAAATCTTCCGAATTAGAGTCAAATCTAATAAGGGAATCCATAGATTGAGTTAATGCGACAATAGGGGTTTTAATTAGAAAGAGATTTCAATTAATCAACCTAGAGTCAGTTGTTTTTAGTCTCAAAAGAGATATTAACATAAATCAGGGATTTCTACGGATTAAGTCAGGTGAATAAATCGTATGAATCAAAAGTAATAAGTGAAGTCTAGGTGGATTCTTTCTTAGGTATTGCCTTTATCATATAAGTTGTCTAAAAGTATTTTCCTAATTCATTCTTTGTCGTGCTTTTAATTAGTTTAGTTTAAAAAGAAATCACTCCAATTCTTATGCTAGATAATAAAAAGATAGTAATTACTAGTACTCTTGGTTCTTGTGAATACGATATTACCGGTCTTACCATAACTATACTATTGAACGATAGGTGCGCTTGCCTTTATTGTGATCGTAGTTAGTTAGAGACACATCACAGAGCTAGAATACAAAGCAATAAATAATAAATAGAACATCTATCCGGGTGACCACTAAAGGTTTGATATGGTTCTACTTAGGGTAGGTTCTTATGGTTCATTATATGCGATTTGGTTCTAAAGTAAGGATACTTGAACTAGCAGATTCCTCAATCTTCACCCATTATAGGCTCATGTGGACCAAGTTCGGTTCAAGGGAATACATTTCCCTATGGCTATAAGGAGGTGAAAACCTCGCGGAAACATAGTACGGATGTATCCCGAAAGCGATCCACTATCCCATACAGAGGTGAAGACCTCACAAAGAAATAGCTTCCCATTCCCACTTAAAGAGGGTATGTGAAAACATACAAAGAGAAACTCTCGAACCAATAAAACTGATGTACTAGATTGCTATGTAACTCGAGATATCAAAGACAAAACATGCAAGATGAAATGCAATGAAGGGATCGTTAATTTAAACCAAATTATCAACTTTCGACAAAAAGACCAAAAAGTAATCAACTCGCGGCTTTTTGACTCTCTTATTTTGTCCCTAATGGAGTTGCCAAGCTGTCAAAACCTTTTTGAAAATCGTCTTTTATTTTTAAAAAACGAAAATGGGAGTCACCACCAATCCTTTTTATTAGGTGTGATCGAGCCACCTCGTAATTTGATTATTTTAACAAAAAATTAGATTTACTAAAACAATGATTTTCAATTTACAAAATCAAGGAAATAGGTTTGGGAGTCAGTTACACACGAGGAAGGGTTAGGACCCTCATAACGCCCAAAATTGGTATCTAGTTGATTAATTGATGTCTTAGTGTCGAGAATAGAAAATTTGAAGAAAATTTAAAACACGATCCCACTTTACATAATGTTATTTTTAATTAAAATCACTGAAATATATTAAAACGTATGTAAGAGACCTTCTTATCTCGAGGTAACCAAAATGAAAAGGTCATATCTCGTAAGTTAGGACACGACATCTCGAATCCTTAAAAATAAGCTTGCTCATTATTTAACTATTATTTAAATCTCATGTGTTTTAGTTTTAAAAGGGATATTCAATTTTCGAGGTTCAAAGAGAAAGTCAAACCCCATAAGTTAGGGCACAACTTCTCAAATCTCCAAATATAGAACATTGCCTTAATTTTACAATTTTCTCTTTTTTATACATCGAGTAAAAACAAATGTAACATTTAAAGCAATGTGCATTTAACTTATTTGGGCATAGTATAAAAATGGGTAAGTATATTTTAAACACGATTCGTGGTGTAATTGTAGCAAAATAAAATAAAATGAAAGTGTGTAAAAATGAAATGATGATATACAAAATAAAATGTCATGCTAGTAATATAACTATAATAATAATAAAACACCAATTCATAATAACAATGGCAATAATTATGTTATAACTACCATTCCAATACTACTATAAAAATCGATGAAAGATGAATAATAATAATGGGAACAACAAATGTGCAAATAAAAAGAAACATGAATAATATAAGTTTTAAATATAAAAGGATAAAGAAATAATAAAGTAAATAAGTAAATAAATAATAATAATTCATAAAAATTTGAATTAAAATAAATAAAGCACTTAGTCGAAACTTAAATGAAATTAAAAGCGAAAATTATAAAGAAAAACTAAACAAACAAATAAATGAAGGCATAAAATGAAAATGCGAAAGTAAACAGGGACCAAATGGGTAATTTAATTATTCCAAGCTCTGGGACACGTTGTTCCCCTAATGGGTCCACGATGGTTGATGGACTAAATTGCTCAAAAAACAAAACAAAAGGGAAAAAATAAAAGCAAAAATACTAAGCTATAGGACGAAATTAAAAATAATAAAAAAGCAGAAGGGCCAAATCAGCAATTAAACCTCCTTTAAAAAACGAGCGGATCCTAAGGGAATCCGGGTCGGGTCATCGGGTCAGTCTTTAAAATGAAATCGTTTTGGGGCATTTAGGGCCTGGATGAAACGTCACAGTTTTAACAAGTCTATATAAATTAAAAATATTTAAAAAATCATTTCAATCCCGTTTTAAAAAAAAAATCCTTCTTCCCTTTTTTTTCTCTCGATTCAGTCCCCTATCCTGCCAAGGGCTGTCACGTGTCTGCCGCGGCCACTAGTCGTCGGCGACGTCAACTGTCATCTCCGGTGGCCGAAAAACCTAAAAAAAAATATATCTTTTTAGACCCTTTCTTTGAATAGAACATAGATCTGAGGTTTAAATCCCCGAAAACCTAGCGACGCTCGGTCAAAAGAAAAGAAACCGAAAGGTTTCGCCCTTTTTCGATGAGACATTCGACGGACCCCTAAAGGGTTCCTAGGCTTCTCAAGTAAGAGGAAAGGGACCCATGATGGCGACGACGACAACAATTTTCAAGTAAGGCTTCTTTCCTCTCTTTTTTTTTTTTTTACTTCGAAAATAATAGATAAAATGACATTTTTTTAAAAACTTGTTCCTTCTGTATCTTATTCGATTTTTTCTCCTTAATACAATCTATTGTTATGGCTTTTATAGCCATATATGACATACTGTTATTTTTTTTTTTTTTTTGTATTTTCTTGTTGTTTTTACTTCCTCTTTCGTTCTCTTTATAAGTATCCTTGGCGGTCAACGATGACGATGGGAGTCGCGCCTTACCATTTCGGTGCAATGGTGGCAGGGAAGCAGACCTCGGGCGGTGAGCACGCCGACGTGGGGCACGGCGCAAAAGGGCTAAGGTTTTTTTAGTTTTTGAAAATTTAAGTTGTGGGCCTTAGAGTTTTATGTTATTGGGCTTGTAATTTGGGTAATGTATTAGGCCCTATGTTTTTGTAAATGGACTTGGATTTTTTTATTTTTTGGTTTTTATATTTTGTTTATTTATTTTTTTGTTTTGGGCCGGACGAAATTGGGTCCTTGCAAATATTATTATAGGTTCTGATTATACATACATTTTTAACATAATGCCTAGAATTACCTATAATCTCTCCCCAACTCATAAGTAGAAAGATAATGCCTTCAACGCACTCAAATTCACATCCTCTTGCATTGGTAACAATACTCATACCAATCGAACTAAGACTCAATCAGCCTTACGATTTAAAAAAATTAATTAAATATACAACTGCATGAAATTAAAAGAAATTTTAAATGTAAGAGTTGGTTAGCTTGTTAACTACTAATTTGGGTTCAAAGCAGCCCAGCTAGGGCAAAACAAGTCCACCAAAGACCCAACAAGAATTGACTCAGGCCGCCAAGGCCCCAAAGGGGGTTCTTCCCTGTACACTTGACTTACTAACAGATGCAGTATCAGTAAGCTAGGAAGGAAAAACGTATGAGAAAGGCAATGGAAGTTAGATCCGGGCACTTGCTCGTTTGTTTCGAGGTAGAAAGCAAAGGCCTATAAATATGGTTATATATGCACTGAATGAGATAAGGACTCCGATTCTATCAACTTTCTATTCCCTTCAGCCTTCTTATCTTTGAACATTTTCTGACTCAAGTATCGAGGGTGCTTCGAAGTTCAAATTTTTGTGACCTTTCAATTTTTTTTCTTGGCTTTGCAAATTACCAAGTCATATTCTCAGTTCTATCACTTCAAAAGTTGCGTCAACACAATAATTATTGATATAAAATTATTTTAAATTTATTTATTATAGTAGATTATGATACATTCACAATGTGTATGAAAAATAAAAATATACAGCAAATGTATTTATATATATATATATATAATAAATAAGGCTTGAGTTGAATTCATATTATATATGTATATTTTTATTTTTCTATATAAAAATGTAAAATAAGAAGAAAACCCTCAAAATTATTTTTAACGGATTTAATATTAGTATAGATATACAAATAATTAGCTATTTTTGCCCCTCATAAAAACCAACACTATTAATATTTTGGGTAATTTGTATAATATTTGACAAGTTTAAGTATTAAATTAGATAATAATAAAAAGCTTAGGTACCAAATTAAGAAAAGTACCAAATTCATATACCAAATTAGATAAAAAAAACTTAAATACCAAATTAAGAAAAAATTCAAAATCAAATGAAAATCAAATACCAAATATTGTATTAAGCCAATTTTATTTTAAAAAATTTGAACTCCAACTTCTACTCATATAGTACCAAAATATTGCATAATCTTTTATATATTAGCTTTTACCACATTAAATACCCTTAAAAAATTTAGTAAACTATTCCTTTAGTCACTTTAAATATGGGTCGTTTCTATTTTGATCATCCCAATATAATTTTGTTAATTTGATTATCCAAAAAAATTAATCAAATCAATCACTCTACTCTTAAATAATAATGAAAGTCTAATTATGCATTTTCCGCTAATCATTCTAAAATTCATATAAACTACTCGTTAACCGCTTTAAATAGGGGTTGTTCTTATTTTTGTCACCTAAACTTTTTGGTATAAATAAATTGTTAGTCTTCTATTAAAAGTAAATTGATCAATTTGGTCAATTTCTTTTTTTAAGTTACCAAGGTAATAAAAAAATTAATATGGTAAAAAAAAGAATTGTCCCATACTAATGGTGTTGTTTATTGAAAAAAACTTACCAGCTTAAATACCTTAAAAAAAGAAAACCTCGTGATTCAAGATGTATTATTTAGGATCGATGCTTTGAAATGGTCCATAATTCTAAATAGATATCTATCCATCTATTTGTAGGTTTTTTTTTAACAATTTCATTATAGTCTCTCATTAGTTTATAAATAGGAGGATAATGTATTTTAGCACACTCAAATTCACTTCTTTTTGTACTGACAATAACGTCCACACCAATTAAACTAAAACTCAACCGACATCATAACTTTATTTTAAAATTTATTAAAAGGTGATTAATCCAAAATTATGTACAAGTTACTCTTAATCGTTGTTCATTCTCAACATCATTTCTAAATTTTTTTAATTAAGATATTCTCTTATGACCCATAAAAATTAAATCGAAACTTTCGAAATTTATAATTGCATCTTTCAATAATACTTTAATTTTCTCTCCGAAACTACAACATGCATTACCAGTACAAACAATTTTTAAAATTTGGATGTGATGGAAAACAAGTTGGTTTCCATTCTCCCAAGTAACCCCAAACATTCATTCTATTAGGCTAAAGATAATGTGAATAGTTTGCTTTTTATCTTTATTCCTTAATAAAGAAAATATTGGTACAAGTTGATACATTTCCCACTTACAATCTCAAGGTATCTTTATCCATAACATTAAATATTACTCCTTTCAAATCTTCCTTTTTCTTTTTAATGTTTTAATGTCATTTTCATAGTTTAACAGAATCATTACAGAGAAGAAGAAAATTCTTAATCAAGGTTAGAGCTTTACATAGGGTTGACCAAAAATAGGTTATAATCTACTTAAATAATGTATTCAGTTAAGTTAATATTTATTATATTAGTTTCTTTTATTTAATCAAAATATTGAGTTAGTTAAGCTTAAACTGATTAATCGGTTCAATTAGCGTTGAAAGTTATTGAATATTTAACCATACCTTTACGTTCCAAAAGATTGTGAACTGATTTTATGGTCAAATATATTTATAATTAAACTTAAACAAAAGGATAGTTAACTTTAATTACTAAAGATATTGTTTGAAGATCAATAACCCTTTTAGCATGGCTGTAAAATTATTGTGTTTGTAGCATAAGAATTTGAGTCCAATCCTTAACAACTTCATTCATACTTTATTATAAATAAATAAAAAAAATGTTTAAGTAGTAGTTTGAGTAGACAGGACTTACATGCCCGACCACCCTTGCTCTTCATCAGGTGTAATATATTGAATTTTGTTTATATTAGTTTTGGTTTGTACTCTTAATTTCCAGTTTTATTTAATATGTCCATGATTAATTAGATGTATGTGTTACTTGTGAATGATTTTTGATGTTGGATTGAGATTATAACTTGTTTATGCTCTAAGGAATATTTGATGTCTATTGCCATGATTATTGTGTATATATATGATGTTTAATGTATGGATAATGCATGTTTTAATGATTAAATAAATTTATTAACCAATTTGATAAGTGTTTAGGTATAATTAGCATATCATAAAATATTTGTATAATGATGGGTTAGTTTGATGCACACAAGATTTTGGTGTGTTCGGAAGGCATCTTGTTGTGATTTGAAACATTCTTGATGTGATTAGAGGGTATAATATTGTGCCTTGCACATATTTGGTGTGATGGATTGGAGTTGTGTATTACCACGCACCGGAGTATTGCTACTTTTATGGCACATTTGTACAATCATGGTGTGTTTGAAACTATCCATGTAACCTTCCTACTCATCCATGCCTGATTAATAGGTGCAATAATTTGATCATGTGATAATGTGATTATGATGAGTTGTGATGAATTGAGATGTTAGAAGTGAATATTTAGAATCACGTATATGCTTGAAGTCGTTGATATTATGTTATGTTAATCAATATGTGCATGGTTATGATCTTTTATGAAAATGAATAGGCTAGTTATGCTATTGTTATAGTCATTGTTTGATTCAAACTTATGATGTTGTTGCTGTTGAGGTTTGGTGCCCTTAGCATAGTTGTTTTGTCATTAATGCTTGTAATTTTTTGAATAGATTGATTAATAAAATTTCATTGTTAGAATTATTATCTTTTGTATATTTGTTCTCAAAGTTTTTTGCATGAAAAACAAAATGTATAAGCAAATATTGGTTCATTGGTTACCTAATGTTTAGGTAATATCAAGTTGCATCATGTGGTCAGACTGTGATGCAAGAAGACAACTTATTTTTGTAGGTAACCTAAATAGTTCATAGTATGAAGAATAAAAAATTGAGTAAATTGATTCAAGAGACTATTATGTTATCTATCAAGTCTAATTGAGGAAATACCTTGTCTTAAGTATCAGAGCGGATAACTCTCAGAAGATTAGAGAAAGTTATGATTATTTGGATTGGCAATACATCGGACATGACCCAAGCTAAATTCAACTTAAAGCCATTTATAAGTTTATTCACTTGTGACGTTTGTAGTATAACTTACCTCAATTCTGAGTAAGTAACTAATTATGTTTATGTTCAATTGGTAATAGAGTCGAAAGTTGGAATGTTGGATATACGAATTATGTATGACATAGCTTTACTTACTTTGGTAAAATTCATAAATCAATAAAGAGTAAATAGTATCCTCTGACATTGCATGATTTATGGAAAATGAACGTGACCATGAGTCATTTGTCTGGAACAAATCATTTTATTACTATTTGTTAGTAGTACTTTTTTCATTGTAGAAAATGCAATGGTTACCATGAGATAAAATATTAACATATAAGGTGAATGAATTTTACCTAAAGAGATTAATGATATCTTATGAGGGTAACACATTAATAACAATGTTATTAGACAAATATAATTATAAGTTGCTTTTGTAATGGTATATAATAAGAAAAATTCAATCATGGTAATTATTATTACAAATTAGTTGAACCCTAATTATATGTTTGATTGATCCATTCGCTAGCTCAACACAACCATGTTTGGATTGCAATTAGAACCAATATGTTAAATGAACGAAAATGCATTTTCTCGCAAATAATAAGAGATGATTTAGGAATTAATTTATCTTCTTTGAATTATTATTTAGTTTATTGTAATTAAATAATTGGTTTCAAGGTGAAAATTTTAAATTAAGTATTCGAGAGAATTAAATTTATTTATTCATAGATTCTAGTATGGTAAATTTGTCATAACTTTAATGAACTAAAATTGGGTTAAAAATAATTTAATTGAAAAAATAATTAAATTTATTTTCTTTAATTAAATAATAATATTTTTGAAATAAAAAATTATTTATTAGGTTGGATAATTTACATGAATTTATTTAAAGATTGGATAACGCAACAATTGTAGCAAATACATGCAATGCCCAAAGAAGCCCACATGTTATAGAGGTGGGTGACACATTGGGTATTTCCGATATGTCTGTCGCCCTTTGTACAGAGTCTAAGAGGGACTCATTGTTTTCTATTAAAATAATATTATTTTGTTTTCTCTTATTCAAGTAGAATTCTTGTGGATTTTCCCTATATATAGGGATTATGTATCAAGTCTAACACATGCATTATTGAGTGTATTTACATGCTGAAATATAATGGTTCAAATAACTATTATTATTGAGGTCAAGTTTGCCATTAGACCATGTACTTTGTATAAGTTGTGGATTTAATATTTATACTTTAATTTGATTAATTTTAGTCCTGTACTTTTAGAATTTGAAAATTTTAGTTCTAACCAAATAATAACTATTAAATTCATTAAGTTAAGTTTCATTATTTTAAAATTTTATGTGCCAAACATATTATCACATGTGTAATGCTATGTTTGTTTGTTATTTTCACATATTACTTACAAAAATCAATTAATGGATTTAATGATTGTCATTTGCATTAAGACTAAAATTTTGAAATTTAAAAATATAGCATTAAGAATGATCCAATTGGTGAACGGACTAAATCTATAACTTTTTACGCATATATATAGAACTAATGATATAACCAAACAGATTTATCTGTTACCAAATTTCAAAATTCGAAAATTACAAGGACCGAAATTGATTAAATTAAAATACGTGTACTAAATCCACAATTTAGATAAAGTACAAGGTTTAATAGCAGAATTTGACCTATTATTTATATACAAAGATGGACCTACTTGCACCAATGTAAAACTCAAGTAGTTACACACTTGCATAACTTTTGTGCTATTAATATCTTAACAATTCAACTGTTGGATTTATTAATATAGTTGTACTTGTCATGTATATAAAATTTCAAATTGATTCATATTTCTATAGCATATTTATGTAAAACATTGTTTTTATTAATTTATATTTAACAATTGAAAGTTTTTACATAAAACATATAGTTAGACATTTTAATTTACTCAAATTTAGCATGCATGATCTATATAAATGGAACATACAATGTGACAATTAAGTTGTTAAAATATCAAACATAGAAAAAGTGGATCTTTTCATAATATAATATATTATATATATATAATATAATATAATTTTTTTGGTACAAAAAAGAGAATAAAATTATAATCTAACTACTCATTTTCCTCCGGCATCATCCTGAATAAGATGGATCAATTTTGACGATGGTGTATCAAGGATCATCTTTCTCACTTTTATGTTTTGCGCCATATTAGCGAGTCGATCAACACACATATTACCAATGTACTTAAAGGATGAATGCCATCGAAAGGCCTAGTAAGAAAAGTAACAACCACCATGACATCTAACTCAACAATAAGTTGTTAGATATTTAAAATTTTGCAAGTTATAAACCTTCTCGGATCCCCCAAAGCTCTACTTGCAAGTTGTCTGCCTTACCAATTTTTAACATAAAACATGTAATCCAATCGCCTTTTTCGTCTCGAATCAAATCTCCTGCTGATGTGATCTCCCGTAATTTGAGACATTAAATTAGGCTCTCCATTACACTTAAAAAACTTATTTTCAAGCAATTTAGGTGTCTTTTATTTACTTTTTTTGATTCTTAGTTTTTGTTGTTAATAAAATATTTTTGTGAGTTTTATGCTATTTTAAGACCCATATTGCCCAATCGTGCCATTGGGAACCTAACAATATGATTTGAGTGGTGTAGGAAGTCAATAATGGCCCAAACTTGAAGAAAACATCACCTAGAAGGGAGGTATCGCAATATCAAAGTATGGAAGTTATGATACCCCTGAAAGTGTTGAAATGAAGAAAAGTGAGGCCATCTTCAATGGTATCGTGATACCAAGCATGGGTATTGTGATACCGAGACACCTTAGGACCCCTCAATTCAAGGTTGTCATGGGTATCGTGATACTAGAGCCTGGGTATCGTGATACCGTTGCTTGAGAGTGAAAACATTGCAGGGGAAATTTTGTGTCCAAACAAGCTTAAGTCTTTGTTTTCATTTAAGGGCATAATGGTCAATGTTAGTAAACTATAAATACCACATTATAAGTGTTAAGAATCAAAGTTCCAGAATGAGGCCTCCTCCATTGAACCTATTTGTGTCACTGGTTGTGGATCAAAGCGCGTGATGAATGCTCATAGAGAGTATCATGAAGGTCAATTGATTAAATTGAGCTCATTTGACCCACTTGAACTAGCCCAATTCGTGAAACATGTGGAAAAGTTTATCTACTTGAAGTCTTGTGGTTAGTGAAACACTCAAGTAAAACTAGGGTTACCATGGTGAATATGTAAAGTAATATTAGAAGATTTTGTAAGATTAGGAGATCCTAGGAAATCCCTTAAGAATCTCAATTTGTAGATTGACTTTGATCTCGATCGTTAATGTAATTCAAATTATATTGTTAGATTTAGAGGAGCTCAACTATAAATAGATGTCTTCCTCCTCGTTTGTAATCATCTCATTCATAATTATTGAATATATTTTAGATCATTTACTCAAACACCTCATGTGAATTACTTTCTTGTGGATTTTGAGTTTTGAGTTTGCTTCTGTTATATTTGGTGCCTTAAAGAATTTTTTTTGTAAATTCTCTTCTTTCAAGAGTAAGACTAACTTTGGTGGATTTGAAGCAAAAAAATCGCCTAAGACCTCGTGGTTTGCGAGACTAAAGTTTTAACTTCATGACAGTTGGTATCAAAGCTAAGGTTTGAATGTGCAAGTTAAGATGTCGAAAGTAGTAGACAAGCAAATTGAGCCTAAGGAGACTTGTGGTGCGGGCAAGAAAGCTAGCAGATTGATGGATATACTGTCGGCATTGGAAAATTGGAAAATCTAAATGCATAGGGATGTAAAATAAACACTCGAGGTAGTTGAGGGACGCATAGCAGAGTTGGACTCGATGAAAGTGAAACTCGAGGAATTTGTGGTGGAGACTCTCGATTTTAATGTGGAAGCGATGTAAATGGTGTTCAATTCCACTATGGATAAGCTAACATTGAATAATGATGCTTTTAAGGCTACGAAGGTAGAAAACGAAGCCATGGTGAAGGCTTTGAACATGAGAATTGAGGAGGTTGAGGAAGAGTTTGTCGTGTGTGGAGCCGCCATGATAAAGGGGTGTTGAGTGCGACACTAAACCACAAGATGGATGTCCCCAAATTAGAAAACTTTAAGGGGGTAAGTCTATGAGGGATGTGAACAACTTGTTGTGGGAAATAGAGTAATAATTTCGTGTCGTGGGCATCAATGATGATGATAAGATAAATATTGTTGCTAGATTTTTACTGATTCGCTCTTTTATGGTGGCATCATAGGTGAACAGATAAAAAGCGTGGTTGGGATTTGGGAGGAGCCTTAAAAGAGTTCAAAGGGTAGTTTTACCCACAATATACAGAGAAAGAGGCTCGAGCTAAATTATGCTAGTTCTCGCAACGAGGCACAATTAGGGAGTATGTGAAGGAGTTCAATGAACTAATGCTCCAAATAATAGATTTGAGTGAGAAAGAGGCATTCTTTTTTTTCATGGATGGGTTGAAGTCGTGGGTTAAACAAAATGGAGTGATACTTACAGTGCTTTTTTGGCTGTGTACAATCAACTTTACAAGAACAGCGAGGTAGTCAAGTTAAGCGGGAAAGGTTGTCAACTGGGTGGTTGAAATGCAATATAGGCATTGCTATTTTTTCGAATTAAGTTAGTCCACCTTTTCTGTTGTAATTTGCAATCATTTGACGGAGTTTTTTCGTGGATATTCAGGATGATTCCTTTTTGTCATGAAGGCTTGTATAGTGGAGTTGGTAGCCAATAGGGAGGTACTATTGTAGCTGAAGCATTACCATTTTGATCGAGTAATTGTGGAGTTGCACTGTCTTGAAGTTATTAACGCATTCAAGGCTTCTAAGGGCTAGTTTGGCAATGCTTTTGAAAAGTGCTTTTGAAAAGTCTTGTGGAAAAGTACTTTGAGAAGTGCTTTGAAAAGTTGCTTTAAAATTTGAGTGTTTAGCATTTTGTCAAAAGTACTTTTGAGAAATAAAATGTCTATTTTAGACATGTTATTATCAAGTAACAAATATACATTTAAATAAATTTTAAATTAGTTAATATTATTATATTTTAGTAAGAATACAAAAATTACTATAACTTGTTAATATTTTAATATATGAAATATAAATTTTAATTTTAAATATTTGTAAGTAATAAATATTAATTAGTTATAAAATTTAATTAGAATATATAAACTACATTATAAATATTTAAATATAACCATTAAATATTTATAATTAATATTTTAAAATATTTTTTATTTTAATTAATAATTTTAACACATTTATAATTAAGCCCCACAAAAAAAGGAAAGTACTATGTTATTAGAGGGTGAAAAGTAATTAAGCACTAAAAGTCTTTTGGGAGAGAAAAGTAAAAATTTAGCTTCTCCTTTTCGAAGTCTTTTGAAAAGACTTGAAAATTTAAAATTTCAATTAAAGAATTGTTTCAACTTTTCTTAAAAGTCTTTTGAGTAGGAAGTCTTTTAAAAGAATGCAGAATTGAATAGTGTGATCTTTTTGAGTTTTGTATTGTTCCTCAGGACTGTTTGCTTTTGAAATCTAATTTTCATTTTTAGTCCTTTCGGTGGACGTGACGTTTTGCTAATAGGGTGGCCTTATTCCATATGGATCATCATGTGATAATGTCTCTTATTCATCCGATAGTATTGAGGGATTAGGTCAGGGTGTATGGGATAAGCCTAATGATTTGGGTATAGTTTTCCCTTGATAAATTAGACTTGTTTGTTTTGGTGTATCTTTTTCCTAATAGAACGATTTCCTGGTTAAAAAAAGGAAGAAGATAAAATATAAAATAAATTACTTTTGTTAATGGTGCCCATTATCAAAAGAAAAACAAAATGATAAGCAATTCTATGTCTATCGCCATAAAAAAAAAAAAAAAGATAAAAAGAAACATTTTGTCTATAAATTTGATAATTTTTTTTAAATTTTGTCCCTAAATTTTTTGTTCACATTAGTCTATAAACTTGATAACTTTTTCATAATTTTGGTCCATGTGATGATGTAAAACTCTAAAATTGTGTCATGTCATCATCTAAATATTATTTAAAATATAAGTGATGATACGATATAATTTCAGAGTGTCATGTCATCACATAAATCAAAATTGGAAAAAATTGCCGAGCTGAAGGACTAATGTGAACTATGAAAATATTTAAGGACCAAATTAAAAAAATAACAATTTTAAGGATGTTGCCTTATAAAAAAAGAAGAAAATTCACAAGTTCCATTGATTTAGGGTTAATATATTTTGCAACTAAACTAAATTATTTTTGAACTTAACTTTTACCTAAACTTAAAAATCGTAAGTTAACTTGGTACTTCTTTTAGGTACCTGACTAATGTTGTTAAAATATGCTGACATTATGCTGATATGACACTAACGATCAATAACAATGTGACACATAACAAAAATAAAATAATATTTATTTATACATTTTAAATATTTTTTATTTTTTACTATGTATCAAAATGTGAACTATCATATATAGCCATACTATTAATTATTAGTGTCATATTAATATATTTTAAAGGTGTTAATTAAATATTATAAAAAAATTTAAATTAAGTTACGATACTAATTAAATAAAAAATATGAAAACAAATTGAGAAAGTGAGTACGATTCATTTAGTATCTTTATTCAATGGACTCCATTCCACTGTTTAAGGATCTTTATTTCCTTGTTTCCGGTTCTCACACCAAATAAAAGATCAGTCTAAAGCCCACCAACCCCTTCTACTTTTGAGTTTTCCAAGCACATTAAACATCCAACTTTTTCACTTTTACAAATCTCTCTCACACGATCCTTGATCCAAACACACACACAAACGAAACACAGATCCTTCAGTTTTTGTCATTTCTCTCTCTCTCTCATCACGTCACTGCTGTACCTTTCTCTCTCCTTTTAACATTAATGTAAAACGTAAATAGTTTTATTATTTGGTTTGTTTATATCTTCATGTTTTATGCCATGTAAGTTTTCATAGAATCAGGAACATGGGTTTTTGAGTTAATGTGGTTTTAATGCTATTCTCTCTCACGTTTCAAAAAAAAAAAAAAAGCTATATTCACTCACAAAAATCTTAACTTGCATCTGGGTTTTTCTTATTTTACCCTGTTTTTCCATTAAAAATCGTTGCTTTTCTGTCTAATTCTCATTCTAATCCAATTTTAATGGATACTCATTCTTTCCTCTTTAGGTGAATTTCAGGAAAATGCAGAAAAAAGGGGTTCGTTTATGTTATCTTTTATTGTTTTTTTTACTTGTCACTAGTAAACCGTTTTTTATATTAATGATAAATTTTGTTATTAATGTTATTTATTCACTTATTTAGTTTATTTGATATCAATTCTGAAAACGCTGCCTGTAAGTGGGTTTTTTAATTCTAGTTTGCTGGTTGTGTTTTGTTTTAACTTTCATGTATGGTTTCTCATTAGTTCTGGTAAGTCTGAGGATGGCTTGATCAATCTCAGTGGCCTTGAATTTTGTTTAATATGTTTCGAAGCCTTTTGTTTGAAGTTTGATACTCATACTCGTAGAAACAGTGTTTAATTATGGTAACATCATTGTTCTTTAGATTGATATTGATGAAGTTAAAGGTTGTGTTTGGTTTAATGGGAAATGGATCCCCACTTTTTCTTTTTGGTTGTAGGAATTCTGTTATTTTACCTTGAAACGTTTCTTGAATTTTGATATGCCATGTGAGCCTTTCTTTTGGTGTTTCATCTCAATTAATATCTTGTCTATTTTATGTAGATTCCTGGCTACTCTTTATATTGGAACCTCAATAATGTTTGGAAACTAATGGATTAGGGGCCTGTTTATCATTAATCGGTCGGGGGTAAAGGACTTTTTTTTAAGCAATTTGAAACAGGACGGTTTCGTTATCATTTGGTGGATTAGAGTCCTTATTTAACTAGAACTGTCAATGATAGTGAGAAAGAACATGGGACGTGCTTCACCACTTGTTCTGGTTACATTAGTTCTTGGCTTTTGCTTTGCAACGTACAATCTGGTAACGATGATAATGCACAATAGAGCCATTTCAAAATGGGTTGAGGATGATGCCAACGGTGGGATATTTTTTGATCCGGTCATTAAGATGCCTGAAAATGTAAGGAAACCGAAGAACGCCAGATTGCCTTTCCATGTTGCCGTAACAGCTACTGATGCGACATACAGCCAATGGCAGTGTCGCATTATGTACTATTGGTATAAGAAGAAGAAGGACTTGCCTGGCTCAGATATGGGAGGTTTCACACGTATTTTGCACTCTGGAAGTCCCGACAACTTCATGGATGAGATTCCTACTATTGTAGTTGATCCTCTTCCGGAAGGGTTGGATCGAGTGAGTTTTTTGCTTTACCATATTTTGGTTATCACTAATCATTTCATTCATTTTCTTTCACTTCAATAATGTGTGTTAAAGGGCTTAGGATGGTCGTAGATTTTCATGGTCAACTGCATTCTTGCATTGTATTTGTTTCTAGAATTGGCACTGTGCCACATTTTCTGAAAAGATTCCTCTCTCATATCAGGGATACATTGTCTTAAATAGACCATGGGCTTTTGTGCAGTGGCTGGAAAAGGCTACAATTGAAGAAGAGTGAGTGTTGTTACATATCATGATTTCATTATCAATTTCACTATACCGTAGTCAATATTTTTAAGCATGCTATCCCATTTTTCCCCTTTGATGCAGCTATATATTGATGGCAGAACCTGATCATATTTTTACCAATCCGCTGCCTAATCTGGCAAGTGGAGGATTCCCAGCTGCATTCCCCTTTTTCTATATTAAGCCGGCTGACTACGAAAAAGTGTTGAGGAAGTTTTTCCCCGAGGAGATGGGACCTGTGACAAATATTGATCCAATTGGCAATTCACCTGTCATTATCAAGAAGGTGAAATTGTCCTATTAACCGATCCATAAGTTGGACTTGATGCCAATTTTGTTGTGTGACAGTTAGTAGTATCAAAAGTCGAGTTTTCCACTTGGATGATATTCACTACAAATGTGTTATTAGATCCGTGCTCAAATGATTGTGCTTATTTCTCTTTTCACCTCTTAATGTCATTCCTTTTATATTGTTATTGTTTTCTCATTGATTTGCATTTTGAGATTGCAAGATTTCTATTATATTAAACTAAGATGCTTTCTATGTTGATTCGATTTTCTTATACAGGATTTACTTAAAAAAATTGCTCCTACTTGGATGAATGTTTCTTTAAAAATGAAGGACGACCCTGAGACTGATGAAGCTTTTGGATGGGTGCTAGAAATGTAAGTATTGGTGTCTAAATGGCCATTGCTTTTACAAAATTTTTAGCCCATTTGCATGATTATCCATGCTAACATGAATTTTTTTCAAACCTAAGGTATGCTTATGCTGTGGGATCTGCTTTGCATGGCGTGCAACATATACTTCGGAAGGACTTCATGCTGCAGGTTTGGCAATTGGAACCTTATTTTTCAAAGGTTTTTCTTGCAGTTGTTTTCTGTGTAGTTTTGACATTGATGAGACTTTATGCTTTTTATATATTTCAGCCACCATGGGATTTTGAAATTGGAAAAAAGTTTATAATTCATTACACCTATGGATGTGACTACAACATGAAGGTGAACTGTTTTTATGTATTTTATTGAATAAATTGTTCTTACTTTCTAAATAAAACCACTGACATCATTTACATTAATTTTAATCTTATTTCCAGATTGCTTTAACTTTATTTATTTGTCATTCAGGGCGAGTTAATGTATGGTGAAATTGGCGAATGGCGATTTGACAAGAGATCATTTCTACGCGGACCTCCACCACGAAATCTCTCATTGCCTCCTCCAGGGGTCCCAGAAAGTGTGGTATGTCTTTATAAATATCGATATTAACAACTGCTGCCTGTTATAACATGTTGCCTCAGGGTTGGGGAGAATGTATCATTTGTAGTATGGGTAGTTTGCTCTCCTGGATTTTGATGAGCATGAAGCTTGGAGATTATTTTCTGTTGGGTTTGTGAATCTCAACTTGATGCTTAGTATGGACTTTGTGCTATCAGAAACTAGCCAGATGGTTGAGGAGTACTGATCAGAAATGAGTTTCCTATTTGTAGGAAGAATATGTATGCCATTATTGCTCGAAGAGGTATTAGCTCTTACAGTAAAGCTTGGAACTAGAGTTCTAATTTGCAAAGCATAAATTTGTTAATCGTGCTCCTGTGGCATTCTCGAGAGCTAATTTGCTGGTAGTTTATCCTTGTCATATATTGCAGGCAAACCTTCTTTACTTTGAGGCTGAATTAACTACTTTTAATTGGACTATGATGTTGCTATAGACGTCCTCAAAAGCATTCGTTTTAGATGCACTCTTAGTCTTACTCTGGGTGCGAAGCATTAAAAATTTATGCATTAGATAAAAGTACATTGGTGCAGGTGTTTGAGCTTTGTGAGAAAAGCTCATATGTGAAAGTACCATTGCTAATGTGTGATTGCAATTAGAGATTCCAGGCTTCAAGCAAAGTTTTGAGCTCATAGATCTTAGGGAAACCTTCTTTTGGTACAAAGGTCTTAGCTTGGGGATAAGGAAAGGGTTAAAAATGCTAGAATTTGAACTTCAGACTCAATAGATGCCTCCTCTTAAGGATGGCTCTTAAGGATGGTTGCATGAACCAGCTGAACTAAGCTCTGACTTGATTTTCAGTACTAGAATGCAATTCTATCTTTCCGTACCATTCCTTCTTAGCATGTATTGCAGTTTGTATTTAGTTTGAGATGGTCTTTGGTTTCTTGGTGACTATGCTGCTTTATTAAAGCTAAACCAAGCCATATGATGGATGCTTGGGCAAGTTCAAGTCAGGTCAAAACCTAGCAAATTTGAACCAAGGTTTTTAGCCCATTGGTTCATGCGTGCAATTACCCTTAAGGGGTTGCATCCAATGGGTTTAAGGTTCAAATCCTAGCATCTGGGTTGAGGCAGCTTGAATATATTGTCAAACCACAGCCTCTGCTGCTCCACTCCATTTCTTCATTTTAAACCCAAACTCTGTTACTTGGATTCGGGTTTGATGCGGGGTCTTTGAAGGTCATATCTTCATAACATGAGCAGTGAAAATGAAATGAAGAGTTGAAGCTTCTTTTTATCTGAAATGATTTAATTATGATGATTTTTTTAAAATTCACAGCTTTCTGCCATGGAAAGCATGGTTAAATAATATGAAACCCCACCATTTTTCAAGTAATGTGCTATTTCTGTCTCATAACTTGTGTGCAGGTGACCCTTGTGAAAATGGTGAATGAAGCAACTGCAAACATTCCCAATTGGGAGGCTTAATAAACGCCAGATGTGACAAAGGAGGGGAAAAATACATAGCATTTATGGAAATCTTTCTTTGTGGGGGTAAAAAGGAAATTTTGTTTATTTATTTAGTAAACTCTTCAAAAATTTCATGTATAAATACCTCATCAGCTTAATTAAAAATTCAAGCTATAGATTTAAGTTAGTAATTTCGGATATGATAATTCCTAAATATAATTAATATAAACAAATGAAAATAATGTACTCAATATGCTTAAAATTCTAAAATATTTTTTATTAAATATAGTTGTCCAATTTATGTATACAAAATTTACCTCAAAAAGTAAGTAGACATTAATAAAGGTGTTTATGAATAGTTTTAACATGTTAACATGCTTTATGTTTATTTAAACTTGTATTTATATTATTATAGAATTAGTTATTCTGTTGTAAATTATATATTATAAAAAATAACATAATATATTATATTTAAATATAAAATACAGGTTGGGCCAAGTTTGGGCTTTGGATTTTTGAGTAATCTAGACTTAAATTTTGATGAGGTGTAATTTTTTATTTTTTTATTTGAGTCTATTTTTTAAGTTTAATATTTTTTTGTTTAAACTCTCTCAAATTTTAGACGAGTAATCTGATTCATGAATCCAAATGATTTCTTTAATCCAACATTAGCACAAATTATTTCTTAGGTGGGTCGGCCATACTATTGGGCATCAATCATCAAGTTGAATAACATGAGCTGATGCATGAGATCCGCCATTAATGTTCTAATCCACATATAATGGATCAGATATAGACAAAAACGAGGGTCCTTGGATTCGTGATACTTGAGGACAAATTTTTTTCGTTTGCAAAGATTATAAAAATAAAATATAATGGGTACATTTCCATTGTCATCTTTTGTTTCCATTTTGTTTGATGTGTCGGTGAGGTAAGTTGTGACCGAAGTCACGAGTCTGATAAACAAAATGGTGTGTCATCTGTCAATGGTCAAACACACTCCCATTTTTATGTTGATTTTTTGTTTTTTCTATTTCCGACCCAATAATTCCTCAACTTATATTTCAAATATATTCTAATATAAAAAATTCAATGAAAATTTTTTAAAAAGAAAATATTATAAAAAATATGCTTAATGAGAATAAGTTGTGATTTATTAAGTAGTAATTTTACCCCTATACTCAAAAAGATATAACTCTTCTTCGCTTTCTCCAAAGAGCTTAAATGTAATATGCTTGACTCAATTCAGTTTACTTGCAAAGTTTTGCACTTGATGTTCATATTAACAAATGAAATGCTTGCTCTCTCAATATATTTTACTAACCTAAACAAGCGAATTATATAAATAGTTAAAAAAAAGATTGTTAAGTTACAATTAAACCTATTCTCCTAAAATAGTCACATATAAAAATCTTTAGTATATCTTCAAATAACCTTCTATATAAGGGAAGTTAGATCCGATTGAAAGTCTCTAATCGATCCTTGCTTTATTTAGTCTTGTACATTTAAGCTCCACAAATAGATGATTGATAAACTTAAAAGATTCGTCGGGTAAAAAAATACGTGAATCTATATCTTACTACCCATTATTCCTCAAGTTGCACTTGAGGTTATAGCTAGTAGATAAAATGCGCGCTAATAGTCTTAAGACGGTTGAAGAGAAAGAAAAGAAAACTTAGTTGATAATATTATAGCTGCCCCCTTGCATTGGCTTTAGTGAGGTCTTCAAGGGAGACGGTTATAGGCTGCTAGTCTTCTTTTAGTTGGCAGCTTGTTATTTAAATCATGGAGTGTAGCACATTAAGTATGTGATTTGATACGATAAGAGTCACAAAACATGTTATTAATAATAAGTGATAGTAGTTTTGTTTCCATAGGTGACCTTGACCGGATATTCTAATACAACCTTTATTACGAATTCATGTAATGTAAGTCCAACCAATTTTATTCTTAAAAAATTAAATCAAAATTTCCTCCACAAAATATAGTGTGGTTTTCCATGTTCATCCCCTCCCATTCCACACAATCTACTTTTCATATATATATAGTCAATGCCTAAATTTTGGCTTTTCACAACACAACAATAAATTGTTACCCAAATCAACCATCATATCTTCTCATTCCTTGGTTAAATTTTATTGCAAAATTTTCGACACATCATTTCAATTTTTCAGACATTATTTAATATTTTATTCATAATTTATATAAACATACACAAAATTAATTCTATAGAATACATATTTAATTTCTAAAAATTTAAAATCTCACGTAAATAAATAAGTTATTTTGCTCAAATCATTTAAATTATTCAACATCAACAACTATATTTAAATTATAAAATTGTTAAAAAAAAAAACTAAAGAGTAAAAACAATTGTAAAGCAAAGGGTGTTGATCACATGGGTTTGGAGGATTAATGCGGGACCAAGCCACTCGAATATGTTTCAAAGGTATGGACCCCGTTATGGGATATTATTGCTCGTGATCCGTTGAACTTAAAACCTTCCTCAAATTCCATCAATTCGTATGCCCATGCTTAGATGGTCCCTCCCCAACAGTGCCATCGGTATTGATGGAAAAACCCCATCCCTTTTACACATCCAAAGTGGAGTGGAATAGAGCCGAATATTCTTTTAAATGTTTATTTCACTTAGTTTGGACTTGGTTTTAAGTTTTAAATTTTTACTTTTATTTTTTTTGTCTATTTTAATATTTAAATTTAGCCTCAAGTTTTAAATTAGGTACCTGAACTTGATTTTTTTTGTTTAAATTAGTACTTAATTTTAGCTTCATAATTTAAATTAGTTTAAACAAAACATTTACTATAAGCATTAATTTGGACAAAAAAGCCAAGTTTATGTACCAATTTGAACATAAAAGTTAAGTTTAGTTATCCAATTGGACAAAAAATCAAATTGAACCTTAAAACCAAGTTCAAATATCTAATTAGATAAAAATAACTTTAAGTACTAGATTGAACTTTGAAATCAGGTTCGATCTGAAATATATAATTAAGAAGAATGTAAAAAGAGTGTTTGTTTTTAAGTTATAAGTTATTATTGTTTCAATTTTAATTAATTATTATAAGCATTGCAGGATAAATTTTAATTAGAATTCATACATTTACATAAAATAAATGTTAAATTTTACTATTAGTTTTGTATTTTATGAAAGTTGTAGTTTTAGCCCTTTACTTTTATTTGATCACTTTTAGTCTATTTATTTTTTGAATTGAGCATTTTTAGCTCTTGTACTTTTTTAAAAATTGAAAATTTTGTCCTGCCCCGAGCAGTAACAATTAAATTTGTTTGGTTAAATTTAATTACTAAGCCTATACTATACATACAGTTATAGATTTAGTCAATTTTCTCCAATTGGATCATTGTAAGTCCCTATACTTTTTTAAATTTTAAAATTATAGTCTCAATGCAAATGACAATTGTTAGTCTATTAACTATTTTTTAGTGAACAATATATGAAAATAATAAGTGACGTGATATTACAAATATGATAATATATTTGGCACATTAAATTTTAAAATAGCAAAATTTGATGAATTTAACTGTTATTGTTTAATGATAATTGAAACTTTAAAATTTAAAAAATAACAAAAATTTAAAATGATTGAAATAAAAGATAAGAATTAAACCCAAAATAAAATAAACTCGAGGTTTAACTTGAAATAAATGTTGGGTTAAAAAAAGAGAGTGTTTAAAAGTGGAACAATCAACAATAATGTCATAATTGAGGAAGTTTGATGTATAGAGAGAGACAGTACTTATTTCATATTAATTAACTGGTATTTAAATAAATAAGAGTAAAATATTAAGGTGAATAAAAAATATGGAAACTAATAAAGTGCGATGTAATGTACGAACTTGCATTGCATGTGAAGAGATGTCGGGTAAAGTAAATAAGAAACCTCACCGCTCAGGCATTTGTAATGTGCTCACGTGACAATCCTTCTGTCATTTTTCTCATCCAATCAAGTTATTTACAATTTAACCAAAATCCTTTTTTCTTTTTTTAATCATTATATCACAAACTTATTTAATTTTTAAAATGCCGTATTTAAAAATTTTGAAGTTAAAACTTGGTTAAAATAATAGTAAAGTAGGGTGAAAATTTATCCCCTTATGTTTTGTGTTTGTCTTCATATTGGTTACTTTATAGGATGTTTCTTGTGACTTAATGGGACACTGAAAGAGGATAAAATTTGTTTTTGATATTTTCTAAATTTAAATGATTAGTGATTAGGAGTTTTTATCTCATGTTTGAATTATGTGTGGTTTAGTTTATGTTTTATGATAAAAATATTTTTTTTCTTTTTAATACTAATCATAATTATATAAATATATTGATAATTATAATTTTGTTTGTGTATTCTATTCATTAATTTTGACCCTCTTGCCTACAATTTTCTCTATTACATCCATTTTAAGGGGTCAAACTCCTGCCAGCCCTTGGATACACCCCTAGTAAAATGTAAAGTCAATCTAACTAGTATATCAGCCATTTTATTAAATTCTCGTGACACGTGTTTAATCCAAACTAAATTAATTATAAATATAATATAAATTGTTTTATTGAAAAGAGTAAATAAAAAGAGCAAAGTAGGAGTTTATGAGATGAGGCTTCTCTCCTTAAATCACTAAAATTCATGACTGGTCTACAAATAAATAACTTATCTAAACAAAGAGTTAAATAAATATAGGAATGAATTAAGGATATTGAATATCCCACATAACTCTATTCATCCCTTAATTTATTTCAGTCTTTTAAACTAAATAATATTTGCTTTCTTTATTTATTACAACAATCATAAATTTTGGTCATCCACTTGCCTCACTGCTCTCCAAAGAGGAGCTTCCAAAATTCATAATTAAGTCTTGAGATTTTTATATTGTGTATTTTTATTAATAATAATAATGTATAGTTAATTTTAATTCAAATTAATTCCAAGCTTGTATCATTGTTTTAAAAATATGTATACATTAATATTTTATATATTTTAGAATTAAATTGTAAAAATAATTTTATATATAATAAATTTAATTTAAATTAAAAATATTTGTTTGAATTCGATTTAATACGAACTAAATAAATAGCTAAAACCGTAAAGAGATTTTATTATCATTTAAGGAGCAAATAAAAAAATTCTTTCACATTTTGGATGTTTTATATTTTTATAATTATTGAAAGGACTTTTAAAATTTCTATTTTTATTTTTGAATTCGAAAAGGATTTAATTTTAATAATTTTTGGATTTTAAAAACATAAATATTTCAGGATTTTTATTGAAATATGAAAACATTTATTTTAAATTTTTTAAAAAATTATGTATTTTAAAGAATAAGTGATAAATTGAAAAATAATTTAGGGCTGCCAAGTATAAAATTGGACAGAAGTTTGTGAGAAGATCAATATTTTAAATTAAAAAAAAGTATGGATACTTAATATTTCCAAAATTAAAAGACAAGATTAAATTTTAAAATTTAAAAGAGTATAAAGATTTTGACATATTCAAACTTATAAAATTAGGTCAAATTATGTTACTAGTTCATGTGTTATGCACGAGTTGTAAATTAATTTAATCATTGTACTTTAATTTTAAAATTTCAAATTTAATCAAATAATATCTATTAAATTCTATAACTTTTAAAATTTTATATGATAAATATATTATCACAAATCCAATACCATTTAGCTTGTTATTTTCACATAATTCTTAAAAAAGGGCACATCTTTTGCTTAATAAATTTCATGCCTAATTTTTTCCTAAAAAAAAATTCATGTCTAATTTTAAAATTTAAAATATAATAATTAAATTCGATCAAACTAAAATATAAACATTAAATCCATAATTTAGATAAAATATAAAGACTAATAATAAAAGGCTTAATAATAAATTTAGTCATTAACGTTTGCATGTTTTGTCAAAATGGCCCTAATTGTATTTTTGAGCTTTTTTTTTTTGGTCATCAACCTTTGTTCTACTTTTTCTAACAAATTTAATAAATAAATTCAATGTTTCAAATTTTCTTTTCTTTCAAAATGTTTTAAACTTTCTTACTTTTTTTACTGAGAAAATTTTCTATTGAGTTAATTTTTTAGATAATTACATTTATTTTCTTTAAATTAAGATTTTTTAATTTAATGTATTATTTATTTTATTATTTTTCACGTGTAATTATCTTATTGGGTTATCTAAATAATAAATTACATCTCATTAAAAATATTCTACATATGAAAATTTACATCATCCTTGTTAATTTTTTAATGATATTTTCATTAAATTTGTTAGAAAAATAGATTGAAAAAAGAACAAAGATTGATAAAAAAAAGCTAAAAATTACAATTAAAACTATTTTGACAAAACATACAAACTTTAATGACCAAATTTACCTTTAAACCATAATAAAATTTCTGACATAAAATCGAATACTATATACAAACACCCCATGATACGAACCGCCCATAGAAGCAAAAGAGCTTTCAGCCTCTATTATTTTTTTGCATTTTTAAAATAACTTAAAGTAAACCAAGATCTTACTTTAAATTAAATATATTATCATGAATTTAAAGCAAAATATATAATAAGGTAGACACCTAACCTAAGTGCCCCCTTTTGGTTTCCATTTTAGGAGAGAAACAGAACAATGTAAATCATTGTCCGTCATATGATCTCCGGTAGAGGAGGGCATGGGCTAGGCTACCCGGTCAGGCGTGATGGTCCGCTCGAAAAATAGGAGGGTTCGGATAAAAATATAGGCCCGAAATATGGGTTTGGGCAAAAAAAGAGGCCCGTTTAGAAAATGGGCGGACTCAGGTAAAACTTTTTTGGCCCGAGCCCAACCCGCCCGGCCCGAATTATATATTAAATATATATTTTTATTTTTAATTAAATATACTTTTTAAATTTACATATTTTTATTTGTTTTTTTGTTTTAATATTTGTTTTAAAATTTTTTATTTAATGAAAAAAGCAAAAAATTACATATTTTTTATTTGTTTTAATATTTGTTTTAAAATTTTTTATTTAATGAAAAAAAACTTTAAAAATTTAATATGGGCCGGGCCGGGCCAGGCTTGTACAAAATTTTAGGCCCATATTTGGGGCCAAACTGGACCTGGGCCTAAAAAATGGGGCTAACATTTTATTTGAACTCGGCCCGGCCCGGCCCATTCCCACCTCTAATCTTTGGATCATGAAATAATGGTTTATTCAAATTAATTTATAAAATAAAAAATCGGATCATGAAATGGTTGTATATACTCTTTGTAAATTTAAAATTTAGTTGTTGTATGCCTATTTTGTAGTTACATTATTATCAAGTGAGTCACGGTATCTATCGTTAATAGTAGTGATTAATCTCTTCATCGTGAGTGCTCTCTAAAAAAATAAACAGCTAGTCATAAAATGTGCTCCATTCTATTCTCATGAACGGAAATCAAACCCCGATTATATGATTATGTGAGTAAGTGCCATTGTGAAAAGTATTTAATATTTTATTGATTCAACTGATCCACATTAACGATCTATTCTAATTATTAAAAAATATTAAGAAAATATTTATTTGTTCAGCTTTGATTTTATTTGCATCCAGAATTGGAATAAAATATTTGATTGGTTTATAATTTTATTTCTAAACTAAAATCACCGTAAAATAGACACTAATTTAAAATAAAATTTATATACTTTATTTGGATTCCATTAATTTCAAAATAATTGACTGAACCAAATAAATCTGGTTCAGTTTCTTTTTTATATATTTCGATTGATTTATTGATTCTCTATGTTTAGTCCAGTTTATTTAATTTTAATTTAAAAAAAAATGAATCGACCAACAATGTTCAAATATTGCTATTTTCTATTTGGAATATTTTAATTGTGCAATTTGGACCACATGCAAGTGAGGCACATTATTTAGATCCAAAATCTAAGTTTAATAATAAAAAAAAAATCCACTAAAAATGAGATGTTTTATATGAATAGGTTAATAGGAAGGTAATATAATATTTGTAAAGGTGATCTCAGAGGAAGTGTGGGAGAGGATAGTGTCAGCTTTCCACCAAAATGGGTACCATACTAAGGTCTACGGCGAAGAAAAATGACATTCTTTTATCATCATGATGTGAAATGGCGTGGTGTGTGGGAGATGACCAACAATTGATAAATTGCAAAAGCAAATACCAGTATTGGATTCGAATGAAAAATATATTGTAGTTTCATTAAATTACATAATTTTATAGCTTACGTTCAACTAACTGCTACGTAATAACTAATCTAATTGCTACAACTAACTTTCCGTATCTTTAACACTAAGTTTGTATACAAATCCTTAGTGTTGTGAAAACTGTTTACTAAAAGTGATTTTTAAATTTTAATTTTTAATTTAAATATTTATGATATTTTATTAATAATATAAAATAATTTATTGTAACTAATTATTAATATTTTTATATATGAAATATAAATTTTAAATATTTGTAAGTAAAGAATATTTTAGTACGATATTCGGCCGATTAAGTTTAAGAATAAACCTTGTTTTCTCTTGATCATGAGATTTCGTTCTCCTTAATAAGATTTGTTCTCTTATCTTTCTTTTGTTTTTCTTGTTCTTTTAGGTATTGCTTTGATTTCGTTTGATCAACTAATTGTGCCTCAGGATATATTTCGTGGTGTTTCAACGTAATAGAGGTTAGGTTTTCTTTTATTTTGTTTTGATTGTGTTTTTGAAATTGAAAATGATACTTCTGTTTGATTTTCCTAATGATCAGTGTTTATGATTCTTGTGTAGACCTTTCTAAATTTTGTATCTTTCTGTTTGTTGATATTCTATCCTGTGTGTTGTTGTGTAGGATTTGAGTTTTGGGTGATTGTTGAGGTGTTTGGTGTTTGAGATGGCCAAGGAGGTTGGAGATCTTGAGATCAATCTAGAAGATTTTAAAGATTGAGAGAATTCGATCTCTAGATTTACTCAAATTGGTAGAAGCTCTGCAAATAAGCCTTTGAATCACGAGAAAAGATTGTATGAAACTGTGATTCCATCAACTTTATCCCTTTCCAATGGGAGAATGATAAATTAGATTTTTCCTCCTAATTTTTAGAGTTTTTAGTTTGATTTGAATTATTTCAAGAGAAAAAGACTGAAAATTAGGAGAAAAATCTGATTTGTCATTCTCTCATTGGAAAGGGATAACAATGACGTGAAATCACAGTTTCATACAATCCTTTCTCTTAAATCACATAGGTGTTTTAGATATTTTGAGGAATTTATGGCCGAAGAGTGAAGTGCTTGTAATTAGGAGTTTAGAGGTTAATTTGTATAGCATTTCTTTTAGATCTGGAGAAATCGATGAAGAGAGATTTTGAGAATGACCCGTGGATTATTATGGGACATTCTTTGATGCTAAAAGAATGGATGCCTAAATGTGTTGTTGGAGAGATTATTTTTTTTGGATTCAAGTACGTAATGCTCTTTTGTTAATGATGATGATGGCTAATGTTATAGTGATTAGTACTTCTTTAGAGAGAGCAGTGCATGTAGAGGATCCAGGGTATGGTGAAAGATTAAGAAGGGTTTTTTTCTTACATATTAGGTTGGGCTTGAAAGTGGATAAGTCATTAGTTAATAGATTTTAAGTTTCTAGGAGGGATAAGGAAAGGATAAGAGTATTAGGGAGGTGTTTCGAGTGAGCTCTTCTAGGTCTTATACTGTTTATAAAGAGGTTGAATTGGCTAGGTTTTTTAGGTGAAGGGGAACATATAATAATATAAAACAAATATTTATTTTACTCAAAATTTGACATGCATGGTATACGTGACTAGACCATTAAATATTACTATCAAAATATTAAAATATCAATCATACAAAAATTATGAAAATGTTTAATTTTACACTAATGTAAATAGATATTTCTCTTCAAAATATTTTATTATTATATTTTTCATTCAACAAAATATTATATAAAGTTTGACCTACTAAAATTCATATTATTTAATTGAAACTACATTAGTACATTTTCATTTCATAGTTTAAATAAAATTAAGTTTTTGGTACATAATTAAATTAATTTTTATATCATGTTGAATTTATAGTCTCAAAAGTTGTAAGATTAGTTGGCAATATTAAAAAGGAAATCACTATAATCGTTTTCCAATACAGGAATGCTTCGACAACAACACTACACATCCCACCTTTCATCCAGCAAAAACAATTTCAAACACTTGGGGTATTCTCCATCTATTAAGGTAGGTTTACATATAATTATATATTTTTTTATTAAGGTGTTACGAGTGAATCTAATATTAATTTATTTGAATAATAATTAAAATATATTTATAAAATGATTACGGCGGGAGTTAGGTTAGATGATAAGGGTCTCTCCTATTTTAATAAGTAGTCCAGGGTTTAATTCTTGTCTTGGGTATGGAGCAATTTTAAAACTCGTGGATAGCATCTACCCCTTAATGGACCTACAGAATGAGAGGATTAATTATTGGGCTTGCTCCAATAGATGCCTTGAGAAATAAAAATAAATTATATTATTTTTAGAGTATTTTTATCGTTTTACATTCTTACGTACAACGAATTAAAAAAAAAACCTATAGTTCTCACACCTTTAACTTTACACTACAGCAAAACAGACTTTTAGCGGCGTTTTTTTGGGCATTTAGCGGCTTTTATAAGCGCCACAAAAAGTATTTGCGGCGCTTTTCCAAGCGCCACAAAAACGCCGCTAATACTACCACCGGAAATTTTTGTGGCGTTTATGCGCAAAAAACGCCGCTAAAGATCCTGACTTTTAGCGGCGTTTGTAATAAAAGCGCTGTAAAAACAATGGTCTTTAGCGGCGCTTCCCAAAAAACGCCGCTAAAAGTCAGGGGCTTTAGCGGCGCTTTCCCAAAAAACGCCGCTAAAACGCTTTCCCAAAAAAACGCCGCTAAATGTCAGGGGCTTTAGCGGCGCTTTTAAAAAACGTCATAAAATTTTGATTTAGCGGCGCTTTTGTGCAAACGCCGCTAATTTGTCTGATTTAAAAAATAAAATTTTTCAATATATACCCCTCTGCGGTAAAAACCAACCAATAACGAGTATATAATTCCAAGCATAAAGCAACAAATTTAGCATAAAATCACAAGAATACATTAATTCTAAATGATACTTGAAATTTAATAAATTAAATGAATGATAATCGAAAATATTGTAACAATAATGTTAAATGTAATAATGTCAAAACTTCTTACAACGAAAAACTAAATGTCTAAGATGGCGATTTACATCTTTGAAACATCGCATCATATCTTGAAGTTTGGTCTTTGGAGCTCTTCGTATTTTCTTGCTCTCTGCTAGCATCGATCTTGCCTCTGCCTCCCTCGCATGCCGCCTGCCTCCGCATTCTGCCGCCTCCTTCTTTGTCCGCTCGCATCCGCTTTAAGTTTATTCTTTGGAGTTCTTCATATTTTATTTGAACATCGACAATTTCTTGCCTCTGCTCAACCGTGCTCTCTTGCATCCGAGCTATCCGGTTTTGTAGCCTCTGAACTTGACGAGATTGACCCGGAAGGCATGTCTTCTTTGGAGGCGGATCCAAAATATTGGCCTGAGGTAACACGGATCCTTTAAATCGAACCCGACCATACCTTTCAAGACTAAAAACATCGGTGATAATTCTATTAAAATATACTAAAGATTAGCGAACTATCGATCAAGCGATCGTACCTTCGGGACCCAAAACATCTGTAATAATTACATTATCAATCTCCTCAAGATTAACAGAACTATCGATCAAGCGGTACCGCTTCATACTCGCCTTCTTCTCCTTTAGTTTATCCTAATAAATCAACGAAAGAGTTAGAAACGAAATATATAAATAAGAAAGAATGCAACATAATTGAACATTATAAATTTAAAACTATAAACGATGAATTAAACTATTATAATTAAGCGGTAGAAATATTTATAAAAATAAAATTTTATTAAGTAAATATACCAAAATTTCTGCGACTTGGATGTTATCGGAGATCCATCCTTCTTTCTATCGTAATGTCAAAAAGTCAACGCGTCCAACTTTTGACCATCAAAGTTTCCTACATTTTAGCGTAAAAATATAATTTAATAGTATAAAGTAATTAATATTTGATGAATTAATAAATTATAATACCTCGTCGTCTACACAAGCAAAACTTCTAGAACACCGTAATGCGTGAATTTTGTTTCATCACGCTTATTCCAACTCGCTCACGGTCCTACATAATGCAATTTGAATTATATATATAGTAAATACTATAAACCAAATAATTTATACGATTTTAGATGTCGTAATACCTCTCCTTTTTTGAATTCCAAAATCTAACTTGATCTTCCCATTGGTACCTCAACATTCCGGTGGAACATTTCTTAATTTTCATCGAGGCTTATGTCTTTCTTAAAATATTATTTTTTGAGCGTGCTTTTATTGTCTCTCCATTTTTACCCAATGTCTTCTTAACATAGTCATCGAGAGACCTCTAAATTAAATCTAGTCGAAGAAAAAAAGTATAAAAGTTAATATAAATGAAAATTAAATTAAAGTATTATAAATTACATTCAAGTTTTATTACCTTAATATTTTCGAGAGCACGATTTTTGTTGGCATCGGGCATGTGATGCCATGATTAAAGAGTTAATGGGCAACATATTGGGATTTCGTGCTAAAATGCCCAAATAGCCTCCTAACGATCGGGCTCCGGATCCAACAGTGACCATCATTGTTTCTCCTTACTTTAACACGATCGTGAGGCTCTAAGTCGTATAAATCTTTAAGTAAGGTACGTCCCCGACCTCTGCGCGTCCCCACCAAATTTGAAAAATGATATATTATTATATTAAAATTGAAAAATGAATCAATAATAAAATTCAACATGCATGTAAAATAAACTTAACATTACTTTCAAATTCTCCGGGCTCGTCATCTATGTCAGCGAGTAGAAGATCCAACAACCGTCTTTGTTCACTACTATTAGCTTCTTACGGATTTGGAGTTTCACGGACAATATTTAAATCTCGTAATCGTCTTCTAGGCATTTTTCCGCAATACACATGAAAATTATATAACATGACCAACATGAAAATTATAATATTACATATAAATAATAAATCGTTAAATCTTACTACATCATATTTCAGTAAATATCTTCGTCCACATCCCGACGAACCCATTGAAATTGTTGACTAGTACTAGGGATATTTTCGTTAAGTCTTGTTCGGAAAAGGCAAAGTTTCGATCTTTCGACTATGTCATCTCTACTTCCACCGCCAATGTCGAAGAAGTCTCTAGGGGTGTTTGATACAACATACCAACCTCATCAGTTGGATCTTCCGAGTAAAAACTTGTTTAACTTGGGAAGAAAAAACATACGGCTCGTCCATCGTTGTTCTCGGTGTGAATTAATCGAGAGAAATTCACCATTGTAAAGCCATATTGATCGTTTTTAATTCGCGAGCCGTATTCACATCAGCCCAATCACTCGAAATAGGACAACTTTGCATTTGTCGTAATAATCCAACTCAATGATGTCGGTAATAAGTCCGTAATATTCCAAATTCCCTCACCGGATTCTTCCCTAGCACTAGCATAACTTGTAATCGAAGAATTAACAACAATTCGCAATTTTGGGTTCTCCTCAATCTCGTGATACCTTGTATGAAATCAGATCCGTTGATGAGGAAGCCACTATATCTTTTAACTATTCGGTTGGACCTTGTGAAAGCCATTTAACGTCGTCATTTACTTCATTCAGACTCCAAACCTATTGAGTCAAAAGTAAATCGAGTAATTATGAATGTTATGAGAAAATATTATTACTTGTCAATGAAAATTTAAATTGCATACCATTTGGCTTAACCATTCATGGAATGATTACGTGAACAACTTATTAATTTCTCGTCGATTTAATCTTGAGATCGTGAATGAGCTCTCAATATTTGTTTGTACTCACTACGGTAAAAAGGTTTTACTTTGTTAGAAGACAAACAAATCATAATTGATGAGTTTTATCAAATTGTAGAACGATACTCGAAATGGTTCCATTGAATCGTGATAAAAAGAACGTATCGATGTGCTTGGACCCATGATCTATCGTCTAATTCTGTAATTTTGACTCTGCCAATTGGTTCTCCGAAACTTTGAAATAAATATGTTTCAGCCAAATTATGATTTGTGAGCCCACATTTCTACATGGTCATTTCATTCTTGTTTCAACATCTTCCAAATACCTCGAAGAAAGTCATACATTCCTCCGCCAAGTATCCTCGGCAATTGATCCTTCCGGATAACGCTTATTGCGGCAGTATGACTTCAATTTGGAAAGGAACCTAAACACGATACACCACATTATCAAAAGTTGGAAATAAAGGCATTTAGCTGAATGAATGAATATTTTGCAAATAAAGTAAGACCTTTCAATGGGATACATCCATCGATAGAAAAGCGGTCCACCAACAAGTGCTTCACGCGGAGATGAATTAACAAGTGCACCATGATAGTGAAGAAGGAAGGCGAGAATATCTTCTCTAGATTGCAAAAAGTTAATGCGGCTCGATCTTGTAGTCTCTCAAGTTCTTGAACATTCAAAATTTACCACAAATGCCTTTCATTATATTTGATGGTTCAATTACAGAGGTAGTTACCTTTTTTCGACATACAACACCGCATAGCAACTGGCGATAAGTCTTGCATCAATATGTGATAGTCATGTGATTTTAAGCCATATAATCTTCGATCCTTAAGACTCACACATCGCGATATATTTGATGCATACGCATCAGGACCTTTATATCCTTCAACACCGCATGTAACACTTCTTTCTCCGTCTTCGACATTGAAAAAATAGCGGTGACAATCGATATTTCATATTCGGAAGTGCTGGGGATGAAGCTCACGTCAATTCCCATGTGGACTAAATCAAGTCGACTCTAAAGATTATCTTCGATTTTCCATCGACATTCAAAATAGTCCCAATGATGTTCTCGCAGACATTTTTCTCTATGTGCATGACATCAAGGTTATGGCGTAAAGGCGATGCTCCCAATAAGGCAACTCGAAAAAATACTTCTTTTTCCACAAGTTCGCCTCATTAGGATCATCCTCTTCATCGATTCATCATCGTTTCATCCCTAGATCTTCTATTTCTATGCGGGTTTGCTTGGTTGATTCATCTTCCATAAATGAAATTCATATCTTTCAACATTAACAATATTTGGATCCACCGGTTTGCGAAGGAGCGATCTGAACTCTTCATTACCATCAAACCGAGCACTCTAAAATCTAAATGTATGATTTTAGGTAACCACCGAGCGATGCCCCATGTAAGAAAACTTCTTCCCATTATATAACTATTGCGAACATGTCTACGCTAAAGACAACACGGACAAGCATAACGTCCCTTAGTACTCCAACCGGATAAATTAGCATAAGCGGAAAGTCGTTAATAGTCCACATTAATGCCGCACGTAAATTAAAGTTCTCTTTTCTCATTGCATCAAATGTCCGAACACCAAACCCATAGTTGTTTTAACTCGTCAACAAGTGGTCGCAAATAGACGTCAATATCATTCCCGACCTTTTCTCTAGGTATAATCATAGACAAGATAAAAGAAGATTGTTTCATGCAAACCCATGGAGGCAAATTGTAGGGAACAAGCACCACGAAAAGCCAAGCATCAGACGTTGTGCTCATAAGTTTGTGAGGTTAAATCCATCGGATGCTAGCCCAAGCCTCACCTCGAGGATCGCTTGCAAAGCTTGGAAATTTAGAGTCAAAACATTTCCAAGCTAAAGAATCTGCAGGATGCCTTAACAACCCATCATCGATTCGTCCATCACGGTGCCACGTCATTGATTCGACTGTCTTCGACGACATGAAAAGCCGTTGAAGTCTCGGTATAAGGGGAAAATACCGCAAAATCTTAATCGGCCGCTTTTTGTTGTGTGCGTGTTCATCCTCGTTACCGTCCTCTGTATTCCTATTAATCCAACGGGATTGGCCGCATACATGACAACACTATTGGTTTATGCGGTCGCCCTAATACAACATGCAGTCATTTGGGCAACTGTGAATTTTGTTGTATCCAAGCCCCAAATCCTTTATCAATTTCTTCATGTCTTTGGAAGATCGAGGATTTTGCAAGCGGAACATTTCTTGCAAAAACTCTAACAAACATTGTCAACGAGTTTCGGTCCACCCCGGACATTTCAAGTGAAAAAGCGAATCTGAATGACAATTTGGAAAATTTTGATCCTGCATACGATTCTTCATTCATTTCACCAAGTAACGTGTAGAACCTCGCCGCTTCTTCATTTGGTCGTTCATCCGGACACTTCTTTCCCTTCGGTGAAAATATTTCCTCTAAAATTATGATCATCATTGCACCCAAGTCGGTGGAAATGACCGAAACCATCATCACAAGATATTAAAAGCATCCCGCAACATGTTTTCCATGTTATCGTCACTAACATTCGATTGAAAGCACTATGAGGATACCCGATTCATCGATGAAGATGCTCCACTAGATGTAATCTCGCCATGAAAAACCATATTTTGTACCCCGGACAAAGCCATCAACAACTAGATGTTCGTGAACCACTTCACGATAATGCCAGTTAATATTGCAACACTTTTTACACGGGCAAAGAATCATATTCTCTTGGCTTGCATTTTGAAATCGAAATTCGGAAAAGTTTCTACTCCATTTCGATAGTATTGCTTACCCTTGACAATTTCATCCAACTCCTATCCATTTCAGTAGTTGTTGAAGTCTAAAGTTGACAATAAATCATACGGCTAAATTGTTAATTAATAATTAATGTAAATAATGTTATGAAAATTTGATCTTAAAATTAGATAAGTTATGTAGTCTTTAAGATCCATCATACGTGGCATTGTTACACCTAGGGAGGATCCGTTATATCTAACAGTGAGATATAAGGCAACCCGTCAGGTTTCCAGCCTATATACTTTGAATCCTTTTTTTTAAAAAAAAAATATACAAGTGTTATGTAAGTAATGAAGTTTGATCTTAAGGGAAAATTCTGTAAGTTATGAAATTTATTCGTCAACTTATGTAATTTATGAAATTTGATCTTAGAATTAGGTAAGTTATGTAGTCTTCAAGATCCATCATACGTGGCATTGTTACACCTAGGGAGGATCCGTTATATCTAACAGTGAGATATAAGGCAACCCGTCAGGTTTCCAGCCTATATACTTTGAATCCTTTTTTTTTTAAAAATTATACAAGTGTTATGTAAGTAATGAAGTTTGATCTTAAGGGAAAATTCTGTAAGTTATGAAGTTTGATATTAACTTAAAATTATGGGTTAAGGGTTATATGTTAGGGGTTAGGGTTTAGGGTTTAGGGTTTAAATGTTTAGAGTTTTGGGTTGAAAGTTTAAAGGTTTGAGGTTTAAGGTTTAGGGTTTAAGGTTTAGGGGTTTAGGGGTTTAGAAGTTTAAGGTTTAAAGTTTATGGTTTAGGGTTTAGAGTTTAGGGTTTTAAGGTTTAAGGTTTAGTTTTTAAGGTTTTAAGGTTAAGGGTTAAGGTTTAGGGTTTAGGGTTTAGGGTTTAAGGTCTTAAGGTTTTAAGGTTTTAAGGTTTTAAGGGTTTCGAGTTTGGGGTTTAATAAATGTTATATTATTTGATATTTAATTTGGTATTTCGTTTAGATCCATCATCATTGGCATTGTTACACCTAGGGAGGATCCGTTATATCTAATGATGAGATATAAGGCAACCCGTCGGGTTTCACCTATATACTTTTAATCTTTTCTTAAAATTATACAAGTATTATGTAAGTTATGAAGTTTGATATTAACTTAAAATTAGGGTTAAGGTTATAGGTTAGGGTTAAGGGTTGGGGTTGGGGTTAGAGTTTAGGGTTAGAGTTTAAGGTTTAAGGTTTTAGGGTTTTAAGGTTTAAGGTTTAAGGTTTAAGGTTTAAGGTTTTGGGTTTTAGGGTTTAGGGTTTAAGGTTTATGAGTTTAGGGTTTAGGGTTTTAAGGTTTAGGGTTTTAAGGTTTAGGGTTTAGGGTTTTAGGTTTTGAGGTTGAGGAAAGTCCAATCAAGCTTAACCCGGTAAAGTGTACCTTTGGAGCGGTCGTGAAAGCTGCTAGGATTTATAGTCAGCGAAAAGGGGATTGAGGTCGACCCAGACAAAGTCAAGGCTATACAAGAATTGCCTCCGCCTCGTACGCAAAAAGAAGTTCGAGGTTTCTTAGGAAGGTTAAATTACATTGCTCGGTTCATTTCACAACTGACTGAGAAATGTGATCCCATATTTCGTCTTCTTAAAAAACACAACCCAGGTGTGTGGGACGAGGAATGTCAAAAGACCTTCGACAAAGTAAAGCGAGACTGTCCAATCCTCCAAAGATTGACACCGCCTAATCCGGAGAAGCCTTTAATCCTCTATTTGACTTGTGCTTGATAATTCAATGGGATGTGTGCTCTGGCCAAAGATGATGAGTCGGAAAGAAAGAAAAGCAATATACTACCTTAGCAAAAGTTCACCGAGTGTGAAACAAGGTACTCACCAATTGAGAAAATATGTTGCGCTTTGTCCGGACAACTTCGGAGACCGAGGCGGTACATGTTGTATCATATGACTGGCTCATCTCAAGCTAGACCCATCGAAATATCTAATGGAGTCAACTACTCGAATAGACGGATGGCCCAATGGCAAATTTTACTTTCGAGTTTGATATAGTTTATGTAAACCGAAGCGATAAAAGGAGTGCAATAGCGGATTTTACGGCTAGTAGAGCTCGCGATTATGAGCCTCTAGACTTTGATTTCCTAATGAAGACCTAATGTGCGTAGCAACCAATCAAGAAGATACCACGGAAAGTCGTCCTTGAAACCGAACTTGACGGGCATCGAACGCTATGGGCAATGGAATTGGGGCGATTCTGTGTCCCCAAACGAGATCATTACCCATTTACTTGTAAGTGGATTTTGATTGTACAAACAATATGGCGAGTATGAAGCTTGTATCATGGGCATCCGTGGCCGCTATTGAACATAAAATTAAGGTCTTTGGAAGTATACGGAGACTCGCGTTGGTAATTTATCAACTTAAAGGAGAATGGGAGACGAGAGATCCCAAATTGATCGAATACAAAAGATTGGTCCAAGAGCTAATCAAAGAGTTCGATGACATCACTTTCGATTATTTACCAAGGGCGAAAATCGGATGGTCGATGCTACAGCCACATTGGCTTCTATGGTGCGAGCAAACAACAAGGAGGATATGAGACCTATACAAATGAGCATTTATGAGGCCCCACCCATTGCTACAATGTCGAGGAAGAAGGAAAATTGGCCCACCATGGTACCACGATATATTGCGGTATGTGAAGAATCGTGAGTACACGATCAAGCCACGAAGAATGAAAAAAAAGCTGAAGAGATTAGCATGTGATTACGTCTTGGATGGAGAAGTCTTATACAAGAAAAGGAAAGACCAAGTCTTTGCTAAGGTGTGTGGACGCCACAAAAGCTAAGTTAATCCTAGAAGAAGTCCACGAAGGTGTCATGGAACTCACGCTAATGGCTTCACAATGGCCGGACAAATAATGAGGTTCGGATATTATTGGTCCACCATGGAGGAGATCAGATCAACTATGCCAAAAGTGTCATAAATGCGAGTTATGGAGACAAGATTCATGTACCCCGTCACCTTTGCATGTTATGACTTCTCCATGGCCATTCTCCATGTGGGGCATGGACGTCATTGGGCCAATATCTCGAAAGCATCGAGCGGGCATCGATTCATCTTTGTGGTCATCGACTACTTCACGAAATGGGTAGAGGTCGCCTCATATGCCAACGTCACTAAATCGGTAGTTAGCGGTTTTGAAGAAGGAAATCATTTGTCGATATGGAATACCGAGAGGATCATATCGGACAACGACCGAATTTAAACAATAGCACGATAACGGGGTTTGTAGCCAATTCAACATCAAACACCACAATTCATCACCGTACGCCCAAAAATGAATGGGCAAAGGAAGCGACCAACAAAAACATCAAAAGATAGTGGGAAGATGGTGAGACTTACAAGGATTGGCATGAAAAATTACCGTCAGGCTTATGCTTATCGAGCGTCCGTCCAACCTCTCTTGGGGCAACACCTTTCTCATTGGTTCATGGATGGAGGCGGTTCTACCTATCGAAGTGGAAATACCTTCTCTTCGAGTATTGTCAGAAGTGAAGCTGGATGAAGCTGAATGGATCCAGGCTCGATATGATCAGTTGAACTTAATTGAAGAAAAGAGATTGAGGGCTATCCGTCATGGTCAGATGTACCAAAAGCGAATGATGCGAGCTTACAACAAAAAGTTCGCCAAGGGAATTCACGAAGGGATCTCAGATTGAAAAAGATCCTTCCCATACAAAAGGATTTCAGAGGGAAATGGATGCCGAATTGGGAAGGACCATATGTGGTGAAAAAGGCTTTCTCTGGAGGGGCACTAATCTTGGCTGAGATGGATGGGAAAAATCTACCCAATCCCATAAATTCAGATTCAGTTAAGAAATATTATGCTTGAAGAAGGGAAAGGCTAAAGTGAAAACCCTAAAAAGGCGCTTTAAGACCAAAAAAAAAAATAGAGAGGCCAAAGTGAAAACCCGTAAGGGGCGCTTTGAGACCAAAGGGGCTTTGAGTCGAAAACCTGATAAGGCGGCTTGAATTTGCACAAAGGAAGGGGTATGTGACGATTTTATTCCCCGAATTAGCAAAAGGATGAGTGTTACACCTCGGAACATCTACAAAGCAATCGCAGATCTCCGACGCCTATTCAATTTGAAATGATCTTCTAAGGATCCGTTGGTGAAGCCCAGTGCGATATCTGGGGCACCTACTTTTCTTTTACCCATTTTTGTACTCCAATAATGTTTACTTTTGTTGAATTAATCCAATTCCATTCTTCATAAATTCCATTGTTATTTTAAATCTTTGAGTTGTTTATAATTGAAATAACGACCCATTGACCCATAATGCTTTCATAAAAGGGCTTCCACCTATTACTCTGGAAGCCTCTAAACAGCGTAGGAACCTAAAACAAGACATTGTTTAAGAACCACCATATTTAGGGGTTGGAAACATTCGAAGAAGAGAAGTCCAAAATTATGACCATTTCTTGAGACTCATGAGCATAGACATCGACAAGATGTTGCGTGCATGCCATGACCTCGACGAGCGAAAGCGCGAGCAATTATGACTCTAAGATTTTTTAAAGAAAAAATAAATCGTTCTCATAACATCCTGCATTCATGCAAATGTCCTCCGTAATATCATTTAGTTAGGAGCATCCGATTTATTACAATCATTGCATCTTAACGAAAGATCATTATTTTCACGACATTCTGCATTCATGCAAGTGTCATTCATTAGTTAGGAGCATTCGAGTCATTCTGACCATAGCATCCTCTCCATTTGGCATAAACACAAACATATAGAATCAAGTCTACAGGATAGGTCCCTAGAGGACGGTGTAGCAACATAATCGAAGATTATCCTATTACCATCAACCAGTGATGGAACAGGTTGAAGATTGTCCTATTACCATCAACCAGTGAGGGAATAGGTTGAAGATTGTCCTATTACCATCAACCAGTGATGGAATAGGTTGAAGATTGTCCTATTACCATCAACCAGTGATGGAATAGGTTGAAGATTGTCCTATTGCCATCAACCAGTGATGGAATAGGTTGAAGATTGTCTATTGCCACCGACCGGCGGTGGAATAGGCCAAAATTGTAGATCTTGTCACCATAACCAGTGGGGCAAGATCGAAGGCAAATCATAGCTCCCTAACCAGTAGGGAACACGATTTAGGCCACCCTCCTATTGCCACCGACCAAAGAAGTGAACAGGCCCAAAAATTGTAGATCTTGTCGCCCTAACCAATAGTGGAGCAAGATCGAAGGCAAATCATAGCTCCCTAACCAGTAGGGAACACGATTTAAGCCACCATCCTATGTCTCTGACCAGCAGTGGAATAGGTCGAAAATTTGTAATTCCTGTCCCTAACCAGTAGGGAGCATGGTTAAGCTTTAGTCCTAATTGCCTTAACTAGAGGTGGGATAGGCTGAAGACCAAAGACCTCATCTCCCTGGAGATGCAGTGAACAATTTAAAATAAAACAAGTCACACCCCATTGGAGTCGCAAGAGGAGCAAATTGAAGCCACATAGCGGTGGAGTAAATTGAAGTAACAAGACGCGGTAGACCTGGATGAGGCTACATGAAGAAAAAACACCAAAGAAGTCGGGACTCAAACAAAATCGGGCAAATTTGGTCCCTTTTATGTCTTTGCTCTATTCCGTTTACGACAATGAGCAAAGAGGGAATCATAGATGGCCCAAAATTGCCCGCCCAATTACAAAATAAAATGACAAACCCAAAACAAAAAAAAAAAACAGCCCAAATGGCCCAAAACAACCCAACTATCGGAAAACAAAAAACAAAAACCCTAGCTGATTCGCCTCGACCTCGACTTGACCCCCCACGCCTGCTGCCGCGCTCCATCCATCGCGCCCGACATGCTCCTCCGAAACCTACAAAACAAAAATGAGGCACGAATAAAGACAAAGAAAGGAGAAGCATTTGTCTTTTATATTCAGCTTTGGCTATAAAGCCACAGAAAATGATTGTAAAAGGGGAGCCTTTTTTTTGTTTCGAAAAAAAAAGAGAAAACAGAGACTTAGAATACAAAAATCATCGAAATCGAGCAAAAAGCAATAAAGGTTGTTTTTTACTTAGTTTTCATTAGATAGCAAACTGTTTTTTTATTTCCCTTTCTTTTCATCTGTTTATTGTTTTTTTTATTATTTTTATTTTTTTATTTTATTTTACGAATAATAAAAGAGAAGGGAGACTAACCTGAACCCCGGCAGCGTCGTCGAGTCTTCTCTCCGTCGTCGAAGCCAAAATCGGGAGCAAATGGGGGGGTTTCTTCTCGGTTTTCAAAACAAAAAGAAATAAATCATTAAACGCAAAAAAAACCAAAACAAATATATATAAAAAAGAGGAAAAACATACCATTTCGATTTTTACCATGCAGTGTACGGTGGCATGACGACAGCCATGGACCGGATTCGACCGGAATCCCCGGAGACCCTCCTCTCGGATCTGAGAGGAGAAAGGAGAACTCTCTCTCTTTTTTTTTAAAGATCACGCAAATGAAAAAAAAGGGAATAAAAGGAATTTATAAAGGCTTCAAAGCGTCGTTTAGGGCTCGTCATGATGGCCCCAAAACGACGCCTGCTTTAGATGTGACCAGCAAGAACCCGACCCGCCCCAAAGCAGGATCCGCGTGTTTTTGTTTTTGGGTATAATTGCTAAATGGCCCTTCCGCATTTTAGTTTTTTCAGATCAAATTTTCATTATTTATGCATTGACCACGAAATTTTGCGCTGGCTTGATTCGGTCCACCTCTAAACAGCTGCGTTTAATATCTTGGGAAAATTATCCATTCAGTCCCCACCTTTTTCGTGCGCTTCGCAATTCAGTCCCCTATCCTTTGTTTATTTATAATTCGACCTGAAACTTTAGTTTTCAATGCAATTTGGTCCCCTTTTAATTATTTTGCAATTTTTCCTGTTATTTTTATTTTATTTTTACCAATAATAATTATTATTATCTTTCTTTATTTATTATTTCTATCACATTTCATTATTATTTGTTTATTATTACTCTTCGCATGTGCTAGTATTTTATTTTTATTTCTATTATCACTACTTCATTATTATTATTATTATTATTATTATTATTATTATTATTATTATTATTATTATTATTATTATTATTATTATTATTATTATTTTATTCCTCTATTATTAATTATTATTATTATTTACTATTACTATTACTTTATTACTAGAATTATTATTATTTTATTTTATTGTTATTAATCTTATTTATTTTATTATTGTTCATTTATTAATATGTTATTATTTTTCATTATTAATGTACTCTTATTATTGTCATTGTTTAATCTTCACCATATATGAATTTTGTTTTATATTATTTTATTCATTGTTTATTTATTTGTTATCTTATTTATTTATTTGTCATCTCATTTACTTATTATTTATTCGTTTATTGCTCTTCACTTTTTTAATACTTTAAAGCACTTTAATTATTTATCATATTTTTTTATTTATTGTTATTATTATTATTATTATCATCCTATTTGTTTCTATGATTTTGTTATTGTTATTCTTATATCATTATTTATTTGCTCGTTCGTTCATAAGAATTAGATTTATTCATATATTCGCTTAATTTGTTAGTATCCTTACTTTGTCTAATATTAATCAATCAAATTTTCAAAATAAAGACAATGTTCGGTATTTGAAAACTCGGGAAGATCGAGCCCTAACTTATTGGGTTCCGGTTTTACTCGTTTATGTTAAACAACGGGATATCTCTTTTGAAGTTGCAATTTTAAAACAAAATACTTAATCTCGGAAATTGAAATGTCGTGCCTAACTTCATGGACTCGACACTTAGATACTTCGGATAAGTTTCTTTCCTAAAATAGAGGCAATCTTAGTATTTGAAATCTCGAAATCGAGCCCTAACTTACGGGTTCCGATTTTCATTTGATTAATAACGGAAGATCCTCTTCAAATAAAACCAAGTTTCAAAAGGCGAGCTTAGTTTGGGAGTTTAAAGTATTGTGCCCTAACTTATCGGACGTGATGCTTTACCTCTTGAAAATAAGAAAGCCTTAACGCCCTTCCAATTTTAAAAATAAAAAGCATTGTATTTTGAATCCCTTTAAAGTTTTCAACAAATAGGACATCAATCAATCAGTTTGGTACCAATTTTGGGTGTGTCGAGGGTGCTAATCCTTCCTCGCACGTAATCGACCTCCGAATCCGTTTTCTCAAAGTTCGTGGACCAAAAAGCACTGTTTTAGTAAATTAAATGTTTTATTAAAACGAAGGTGATCCGATCACACCAAATAAAGATCGGTGGCGACTCCTTTCCTTTTCTTTTTCAAAAAACGAGTCGACCGTGTCGTTTACTGTTTCACCCCAAAAAATGGTTACGACAGTTGGAGAGATTGATTTTAGTGAGGTTATTTTTTTGGATTCAAGTACGTAATGCTCTTTTGTTAATGATGATGATGGCTAATGTTATAGTGATTAGTACTTTTTTAGAGAGAGTAGTGCATGTAGAGGATCCAGAGTATGGTGAAAGATCAAGATGGGTTTTTTTTCTTACATATTAGGTTGGGCTTGAAAGTGGATAAGTCATTAGTTAATAGATTTTAAGTTTCTAGGAGGGATAAGGAAAGGATAAGAGTATTATTAGGGAGGTGTTTGAGTGAGCTCTTCTAGGTCTTATATAGGTCAAAGAGGTTGACTTGGCTAGGTTTTTTAGGTGAAGGGAACATATAATAATATAAAACAAATATTTATTTTACTAAAAACTTGACATGCATGATATACGTGACTAGACCATTAAATATTACTATCAAAATATTAAAATATCAATCATACAAAAAATTATGAAAATGTTTAATTTTACACTAATATAAATAGATATTTCTCTTCAAAATATTTTATTATTATATTTTTCATTCAACAAAATATTATATAAAGTTTGACCTACTAAAATTCATATTATTTAATTTAAACTACATTAGTACATTTTCATTTCATAGTTTAAATAAAATTAAGTTTTTGGTACATAATTAAATTAATTTTTATATCATGTTGAATTTATAGTCTCAAAAGCTGTAAGATTAGTTGGCAATATTAAAAGGAAATCACTATAATCGTTTTCCAATACGGGAATGCTTCGACAACAACACTACACATCCCACCTTTCATCCAACAAAAACAATTTCAAACACTTGGGGTATTCTCCATCTATTAAGGTAGGTTTACATATAATTATATATTTTTTTTATTAAAGTGTTACGAGTGAATCTAATATTAACTTATTTGAATAATGATTAAAAATATATTTGTAAAATGACTACGGCGGGAGTTAGGTTAGATGATAAGGGTTTCTCCTATTTTAATAAGTATCGAGGGTTTAATTCTCATCTTGGGTATAGAGCAGTTTTAAAACTCGTGGATAGCATCTACCCCTTAATGGACCTACAGAATGAGAGGATTAATTATTGGGCTTGCTCCAATAGATACATTGAGAAATAAAAATAAATTATATTATTTTTAGAGTATTTTATCGTTTTATATTTTTACGCATAAACTGAATTGAAAAAAAAAAACCTATAGTTCTCACACCTTTAACTTTACCATTTAAACTAAAAATTCATTTAAGATATACATAATTTTTTCACTCAAATCATGTAATTTTTTAATACAATGCTCACTTCTACTTATAACCCCTTTTTCAATGCTTAAATTGAAAAATAAATATACTTAAATATAGTAGCGAAACTAGATTTGGTAGGGCCTCAGCCCTTTAAAATTAAATTTTTTCATATGGCTTATTTAAAATTAGTAAAGGTAAAATTACATTTTTACCTCCTTAAAAATATAAAAATTTAATTTAATCCTTTAAAAATTATAAATATATAATTTATTAAAATAGTAGAATTGCATTTTAAACCTTAAAATTATTTTTTCTGATTCGGCCCCTGCTTAAATACACTCAAATTTGCCTCCAAAAGGTTACAAAAACAAGGATGCAACTAAATGGGCAAAACAAATATAGATAAAAAAACATGTAACCATTAAATTCTAAATATGATACAAATAACATATCTAAACTAATTAAATTAAGAAAATGAATAAAATCCAATGGATGGATTTTCCAATAAAAAAGGTTGTAAATAATGTAAAAGAGACAATTAGATACAGTTTCTCAGTAGAATTGGACAAAAGATTCATACCCTACAAAAGTAAATGGAATACAGTCTGTTACTCAACTAATATCTCCATATCGTATATCCTTCCTTTATTTTAAAAAAAAAAAAAAAAAAAATCCTATTTTTATAATTTATTTTACATTAAATTTTGAAATATTTATATATTTATAATATTAGTGTAAATGAGTTGATATTACAAATTACTCTGATATCAATTCATACTTTTTTTATGATAAATCATATTATTTAAAATTTATATTTAAAAAATTATTATATAAAAATTTTATCACTCCACCTACAATAATGACGTAATTATTTCATATTATTTTTATATTTAATTATTCTTTTTAATCTTAATAGGGTAAATGTGCAAAGTTGCCATAGTACATACACTTAAACTTGCTTCCCCAGTTATATATACGTTCACTCCCCACTCTATGTCTCAGCACCTCAACCTTCAAAGCAAATAAAACTTTGAATTATTCATACGAAACAATGAAAACCCACTTTTTTCCCCTGGTTTTTCTCCTCATTTTTTCCTTAGCCCAAGGTCTGAACCCCAAATGTGACATCCAAGACCATGGCTCAAACCTGCAAGTGTTCCATGTTTACAGTCCATGCTCACCCTTCAAACCCTCAAAACCACTCTCATGGGAAGAGGATGTGCTGCAAACGCTAGCCAAGGACCAAGCCAGGGTGCAGTTTTTGTCCAGCCTGGTGGCTAAGAAATCTGTGGTGCCTATAGCTTCAGGCAGGCAGATTGTGCAAAGTCCAACTTACATTGTGAAGGCCAATTTTGGAACCCCACCTCAAACCATGCTTATGGCCATGGATACAAGCAGTGATGCTGCTTGGGTGCCTTGCACTGGCTGCATTGGCTGCTCTTCTACTGCTTTTGACTTTGCTAAATCCACCACTTTCAAGACCCTTGGCTGCCAAGCTGCTCAATGCAAGCAGGTAATTAAGCTGCCAAGCTTTCATATATTACCTGCTTAGCCACGCGCTTGGCTGGTTAAGTAATTGTATTTCATCATAAAGTTAGGAAGTCGGTACAATATGAAACATCACAAGTGTTTCGGTGCATCTTTAACGGATACCTTTTTAACATTTGCATCATGTGATAACTTTTTCCAGGTACCAAACCCCACTTGCGGTGGAAGCGCGTGCGCATTCAACATGACCTACGGTGGCTCAACCATAGCCGGTAACCTTTCACAGGACACCATAACCTTAGCCACTGACCCAATCCCAAACTACACTTTCGGTTGCCTCCAAAAGACAGCAGGCAGCTCAGTGCCACCACAGGGTGTATTGGGCTTGGGCCGAGGCCCATTATCCCTCCTTTCCCAATCCCAAAATTTGTACCAATCAACATTTTCATATTGCTTGCCTAGCATTAGGTCACCTAACTTTTCTGGGTCATTGAGACTTGGACCAAGTGGGCAGCCTGTGAGGATCAAATACACCCCGTTGCTCAAGAACCCTAGGAGACCCTCACTTTACTACGTCAATTTGATTGGAATTAGGGTTGGAAGAAGGATTGTTGATATCCCACCAAGTGCCATTGCTTTCAATCCTTCCACTGGTGCTGGCACCATTATTGATTCTGGTAACGTGTCTTCCTAATTGGATCAGTCAATTAAATGAATTGAACTAAAGCATTATATGAATTGATTTAACCAGTGTGTTTCAATTTAGGTACCGTCTTCACCCGGCTAGTTGAACCAGCCTATGTAGCTGTTCGGGACGCATTCCGGAGACGAGTAAGGGTGGCGAACGTGACATCTTTGGGTGGGTTCGACACATGTTACTCGGTCCCAATCAATGCACCGACCATAACATTTATGTTTTCGGGCATGAACGTGACACTGCCACAAGAGAACCTACTGCTCCACAGCACAGCAGGCAGCATCACATGTCTGGCGATGGCATCGGCACCAGCGCTGAATGTGATCGCCAATATGCAGCAGCAGAACCATAGGGTGGTTTTCGATGTGCCAAATTCGAGGGTGGGGGTCGCCCGTGAGCGATGTTCTTAAAAAGTGTGGGGTCTTTTTCTTCTAACTTTTGGGAAACAGTGTTGGTGTTGATTAAAAGCAGAATATATCTGATTAATAATGAAAGTCAAATTTTTGTAGTTACATATTACTTTGTACTGGAGGCTGGTCCTAGTCACGGGCTTTCCCTTACTTTTTATTATGTCTTGTTTTTAGGTTATAATATCATCCAAATTTTCGAATCCTGTTTCTATTATTATAATCCTGCTTTAACACGGTTCAATCATGTTATAAAAAAAATTAGTTTTGTATTTACTACCTCTAAAATTATATATTCATAGTTTGATATTCCAAAATAAGGGTGAAATCCAGGTTTTCTATTTTTCTATGAAAAACAATAAATAAACACTTCAACTTTCTACTTGGCCTAGGAGATCTTACTTATTGATTCCCGCCTATCAACCTTTTTAAAACCTTCCCCCCCTTCAACAAAGTATCATATTATACCTTCTCTTTTATAAATTAATTTTTGCATGTTAGAATCACGCATAAATTGATTTTTTTGTTAAAAATTCTATTTATTTTTATTGTTAAAGGTTTGTTTATTGTTTATAAGATACACGCAAGACTTTACATGTAATTATCTAGTTATTCCACCTATTTTTAACAATAAAAACAGATAAAATTTTTAACAGAAAGAACCAATTTACTCTTGAATCTAATGTATAAAAACTAATTTATCTATTTTTTGAGTAAAAAAGAAAAAAAATCTAAAAATAATAGAAAATTATATAAAGCTATGAAAATATAAAAAATACATTTTTTTTTATGGAGCTATTTTTGAGATTGATCAATTTTTCTAATATCATCAATGTAAACATCAACGCCAGATGGGAACATGGTGCCATTGTTGGGAAACCTAAAACTCTCGCCTTTGACCTTAACCTAATTTTGGTTCATTTTTTCAAGGGTCAACTCTTCATGTGACACATTAGTGAACAATACAAATTCTTTTTCATAATTTTATATAATTTTAATAACTTTACATTATTTTAATAATTCTTTGTAAATTTTATATTTTTCAAAATTCTATTTTTAATTTTAATAATTTTATATTATGATTAACAAATTTTAATAATGTTTTATAATTTTTCAATTTTATGGTTTTATAATTTTCTAAACTTCTAAACTTTTTATAATTTTGAAAAATTATAAAAAAATCAGGTGCAATTTTTATAATTTTGAAAATTCAAACTTTTTTAAATTTTAAATTTTATTTTTAATAAATTTGAAATTTTTAAATATATTTTTGTATTTTGAAAATTCTAAAATTTAAAATTTTTGAAAGTTTTATTCTTTCAATGATTTTTTATGTTTTCAAAACATTTTAAAGGGAATTTATCTGATTTCACCAACTTATTTCGACTGAAAGTTGAATTAATTATTAAATTATTTTACAAGGACTTTTTAATATATTAAACCTTCTATTATTAAAACATAGTGTGAAAAAGAATACAAGAGAACGAAGGACCTTGGGGTTAAGTGTCCTCACCAACTTCAATTATTTGAGCAGACAAGGATCGTCACGTCACTCGTCACTCGTCATTACCATTTCCTTTTTTTTTTTTTTCATATTTGCAAAACAAACAGTTATCTTTACTCATTCTTCAACTTCCTCTATTCTCATTTCTTCCTCCAGTTTCTTGCAAGAACACAGCCATGTCATTGCTTGCAGCCTTATCCACTATACCCCAGAAGTTGTTGTCTCCATGCTCTTTGATTTTCTGCTTAACAAATTGGGCTCTTCAGTGTTAATACAAATATTTGGTGAAGAAAATCTCAAATATACAAACGGAACACGAACAACAACTTGAACAGAAAATAAAAAAATAGATAAGGTTCCAAGGCGTGCAAATGAGTTTCAAGCAAATGACCCTTGAGAATAAAATTAAGCCTGATGATTATTTGCGTTTTACACTAACGAAAATAGTCTACTAAGCACTGAACAATATATAACAAGAAAATTAATTTCTATAAAGATTTTTTGCAGTAACTCTTTATAAAACAATCTAATAATATTAGAAGATAAAAGAGAGATAGAAAGAATTTTAGAACTTATTGTATAATTTCCAAATGAAATCTCATTTTTATTTATAAGAATTTTCATGTCTTTTCATAAAACATATTTTAATATATGTCTTTTACGAATAACAATATTTTTAGAAGAGACATAATTATTCATCTAATATCTCTTAATTAAACATAACCATTCAAACAATATTGTTTAAATTAATAGTCATAATTCTTTGTCAATAATCAAAAGATATAACTTTGGATTAATTACACTTTTTCATTTCTAGTTCTTGAAAAACTATAAATTATTGTTGAAAATGTTCCAACAATCTCCCCCAATTTTCAAAATATTTTAGATTTTAGTATCCTTGAAAATCAATTTGCATAAATGAAGGTTTCTTACGATTGAAAGTTCACTTAGTGAAAACATGTTAAAGTTAATCGCATGGTAGACTAAGCTTTGAACCAACTATTCCATTTGATTAACCAAACAAATCTCACACAATGATTTCAACATTGGTTAATACATAGTATCCAAGGACACTATTATGGCCATGTGTCTGTGTCCTCTTTTCATGAATATTGTCAAAGCCAAACCCATGAGCTCTTAAAAGCGGTCACATTTCTACTCACATAGGCAGATCTCATCAAGAGTGTCCTCGTAATTATAACACTCTAACATATTTATGGTATGGGTATATTAAGATTATATTACTCATCCTTCCCTTATCATTACGGGTACCTAGCATTTTAATCTTAGGATGCATTTATTTATAATGCTAACAATCACATACTAATGATATATTTTGTCTCATTGAATTCAAGACTTGACATTATGTAACACCCCCAACCCGTATCGTCGCCAGAACAAGGTTACGAGGCATTACCAAATAGTATAGAACACTTACAGATAAATTGAAATCATTATCATTCAAATACCGAGACTAATTATAAACGTTCCTTCAATGGACCTTCGAGGTCCAAATCATGCATTAAGATCAGGTCGAGACTAAACCGGATCCTCAGGAAAATTTTTCGCAACTTTTAAAATTTTTCTCGCATATAAGGGTCACACACCTGTGTAACTGGGGACACACAGTCAGACCATACGCCCATGGGGTAGACCGCTTGTCACACACGGCCTAGACACACGTCCGTGTCTACCCGTGTGGACGAAAATTAGGCTATTTTCCAAGCCATATTTCTCACTCACTCACTAACATTTTAATACAGTCAAGAACCAATTTAAGATATTCAACCAAGCCTTATACTTATCACTATTTGTTAGTCGTACACTTCATATAAATAACAAGAAACATATATAGGCTCAAGTCTTATTAAATTCCTCTTATATCTATACTTTTTCACATTATGTATTCATATCACATATAATAATCATACCTCGTATTGCATATACATTTTCATAACAAATTGTCTTGGTTTCTAACTACTACATATTTGAGTTCTACTCATCAAATCATTTGAACATCATCTTTACACAAATAGTACAATTTAGGTGTACAGTTCTATAATTATAAATAAACACATTTATCAAATATATTTCATGTTTTATATATCACAGTCTCATATTTTCCATGTATCAAATACCATCATTTCCTTGTATTTCAGACAAATACATGTAACAATTCATAAACATACAACTCACTAACTCTTCCTGCCAATCACAATTTAAATTGTCAAATAACTTATTGAGTCCAATTTCAATGTTCACTAAAATTTATCATATAAATTTATTATAGCTATGTTCATGTCTCATCAACTCGTATTTTCTTATATCATATAATTCTATGTAACACTTACCAAATATTGTCAAATTAGTGAACGTCTTACGGAATTGGTTTGCACTGGTATACACTGAATTTCATTGATAATCACTGATGTCATAACATAGCTATGGTCTTTTCACTAGAATGCCATAGCTCAGCCATGGTCTTACATCTTCACTATCATTATGCCATGGTGAAACCATGGACTTATCTGTCAATTCATCACTTTTCACTAGAATGCTATAGCCCAGCTATGGTCTTACATCTTAAACACGTATCACACCGATGCCATATCCCAGATATGGTCTTACACAAAAATCACTTGTCACTTGTAGCCGGAGCTACCACTTTTCACTTTCACTCGTCCTTTATCAGATAAGTGTAGCCAAAGCTATCACTTATCACTTTTACTTGTCCTTGATCAGATAAGTGTAGCCGAAGCTATCATTTATCACTTTCACTTGTGCTTGATCAGATAAGTGTAGCCGAAGCTACCACTTATCACTTGTTGCCATGGTTCAACCATGGTCTTTTCTGTCAATTCCTCTTGTCACTAAACTGAAGTGCTTAATTTGATCATTTATTCAATTTTCATGTTTTTACATTATTCACGATTTTATCATCAATACATATGAAATAACACATCATGAAGTTCATAAAATTAACAAATGGTCACTAAAATTTAGCCATATAAACTCACAAGTTCAAATTTTGTATTATAACGATAATCATAATTTCATAATAAATATTCCAAACAAAATATTATATCATTTCTAATTCAGTATTTATCAATTATAATCGGGCATGTGATCAATTTATACACAAGTCGTTCATATATTCTTCCTCCTCCTCCTCTCCATCCACATCTTTAGTATAAATAACACACTTGTAAGTAACATTAACAATAATTTTTCACTATTTATTTATGTGAATATTCAAGCTGTCCATCCATGTCATAGCCACTAAATTATTTTTATCTTGAGCTACAGAACTTCAAATTAAGATCCTCTAATTTTCCCTGAAACTAAACTCACATATATTCTTACCATAAAATTTTCAGAATTTTTGGTTTAGCCAATAAGTACAGTTTATTCTTTAAAGTCACCCCTGTTCTTCTGTCTGATAGTTTGACCCTTCTTCACTAAAAATTAATTATCTCCTCATACAGGATTCGGATGATGTTACCGTTTATTTTTATTGAAAATAAACTCATTCAAGATTTTAAAATATAAATTTAAGCCCCTAATTATTTTTCTCCAATTTTTTATAATTTTCCAAAGTTAGAACAGGGGAACTCGGAATCATTCTGAACTTGTCTCACAAAACCTATTATATTTCATGATTTACAATTCCATTACTTACACCGTTTCTTCTATAAGAAACTAAACTTAATAAGGTTTAATTCCATATTTTATTCATCCTCTAATTCAACTTCTACAATTTTTTGTGATTTTTCAAAGTTAGACTACTACTGCTGTCCAAAACTGTGTTAGTGCAAAGTGTTGATTTCTATTTTGCCCCAAATTTCACAATTCATACAATTCAGTTCTTATCCAATTAACCCCTCAATTGGACTAATTTTTCTCAATTAATACTTTATTCTATCATTTTAAACTACTTCATAACCCTTGAAAATTAAAACTTTAGCATTAGACCTTAATTCCAAACTCTTTCACAATTAGGTCCTAAAACTAATTTCCATCAATTTTACTTGATAAAATTATCATATGTCAAAATTAAAGCTTCAATTATATGTTTATTCATCATATTCTTCCAGCACTCGTCCATAGCAACTTTAAAAATTAGTCATAGAATCAAAAACTAATGACATAGTAAGTTGGACCCAATTGTAAAAGTCTAAAAACATAGAAATTTCAAGGATAAAGCAAGAATTAAACTTACATGAAGCTAGAGTATGAAAACCAGCTTGAACCCTCTTCCATGGCTGTTTTTCAGCTGATGAAAATGAAGAGAAATGAAGAGAATACTAGATATTCCAATTTGGTCCCATTTTTATTTAGCTAATTTTGGTAATTTTCAATTTTGCCTTTATTTCACCCATTTCCTGATTTTTCTCAGCTATTGCCGCCCAAAATACCTCCTTTGGGCTTATTTGCACTTTAGGTCCTTTCTCATTTGACAATTGCACTATTTAATCTTTCTAGCAACTTTTACACTTTTTTCAATTTAGTCCTTTTTATTTAATTAACCACCCGAACGTCAAAATTTTCTAATGAAATTTTAATACTATCTTATTGACACTCCGTAAATATTCAAAAAAAAATATTTATGGCTAGTTTTATAATACCGAGATCTCGATACCTCTTTTTCTCAAATTCTTGACCAAATAAATCTTTATAAAACACAATTTTACTATTTCAAAAATATTTTAAAAGTTACATTTGACTCGTAAATATTAAATAATATAATCTACGAATTTATTTGTCAAATTTGGTGGTCTCGGACCACTATTTCTAACATCACTGAAATTTGAGCTATTACACATTATACCAAGCGTTGAGTCGAGTTTCTATCATGAGTGACTCTAATTAATGGGCTTGTGCTCCATCCCTTTTGAGGTCTTGTTGACTACATCTCTAGCAAGACTTTTTGTCAAAGGATTTATCAAATTTTTACTTGACCTCACATAATTAATAGTTATCACTCCATTAGAGATTAATTGTCGGACATAGCTATGTCTTAATCCAATGTGTCTAGACTTTCCATTATATATTTGGCTATATGCCTTTGCTAAAGTAGCCGTACTATCACAACGAATAGAAATAGGTGAAATTGGTTTAGGCCATAAAGGCACATTATAAAGCAAATTTCTTAACCACTTTACTTCTTTAAATACAACGACTAATGCAATAAATTCGGCTGCCATGCATGATGGAATCAGTAATACATGTTTGTTTCTTGGAACCCCAAGAAATGACTCATCCACCAAGAATGAAGGTCCATCCACTAATAGAAGCATGACCTTCCAAACTTGTAATCTAACTAGCATCTGAATACCCTATTAATAAATAACCAAATAACATATTTGCATATATATTAACAAGCCAAAATCAAAACATATGAACAAGAACTCTCAAATCACATCACATTGGCCAAATAACATAATACGCATATTACATGACATTTATAACCATTAACACAATAACTAAAGTCTACCAAAATGATGACTTGATAGTGTAATCGTGCTCCGACGCGATTCCAACCGATCGAGTTTCTGATGATCTACAAAACAAACAAAGTAATTACGTAAGTAACTAGTACTCAGTAAGCTCGTATAAAAGGAACTTAAACTTACCAAACATAAAATGATTAAACCATTTAATCATTGATCACAAATCATATGAATACTTTCTTTTCCTATTCACAACATTCCACATGGTTAGTAAATATACTTAAAAAAGTATAAACCTATGAAACATGGTACATATTAAGAATTGAATTTCAATATACAACAATTCATCGGATGTTCAATTTGTTCCCTTTTCAATCCATACTTTTCCTTTTCATATGTTCAATAACATGAACCATTCATTCAACTACATATATTACATTTCCATTCCATATTTTCAATAACATAGCTCATTCTATATATGCACCTTTTCGTTTTGAACTTTAATTGTCTGTTGAACCAAATAGAAAAACATCAGATACTTAGGAAACACTTATACAAAGTGTGTCTTTACATGTAACTGTAATTGCCTCTATAATTCTCACACGGGTTGTGAAATAGGCCTGCTCACACGAGTTGTGGGTTGGATGTTAGCTACATGATGCTGCTCACATGAGCTGTGGAAAATCGCAACAAATGCAGGACCTCAGCCATCAGTAGAACATCCAGGACCAGCACCTGGAATTGTTTAGTCTCTAATGACATGTCATTTGTATCTTAAGAATTCTTAAGGTTCAAACGAGACACTTTTATATATCAATCCTTTAACTTCTTCCATTTATATAATTTCAATTATATACATCCATACAACTCGCATTTTTCACTAATATCTGTCAATTGCATAAACACTACAAATTAGTCCAAATCACTAATTAACATGTGTAAATTCAATAATAATTAAACAAAGTATAACATTAACTAATCATTCATTCAAATTAGAAATTAACTATTTCACCATTATACGAACTTACCTCGACTGAAACAGTTACTAAAAGAGAGTTGACAACTAGTCTAAAACTTTAACTTTTCCTCGATTTAAATCCGATTATGGCATTTTTTTATCTAAATAATAATTCAACCCAATTAATACATTTCCAAAATTCTAACAAGTAGTTTTATGCAATTAAACTCTTCCATTATCAATTTAAAAATTTACCCCCAATATTTTAACTTTTATATAATTTAGTCCATAAACTTGAAACTTGTAAATTTATCACTTTTAGCTAAAATTCATATTAGCTGATTTTTACCTAATCTTATAACAGCCCATATTTATCATCAATTCACAATATCTTCCTTGAATTTTACCATTTTCATAAAAAAGTCCCTAAACCTTAAAATCATAAAATTTTCTTAACAAAATATGTCTATTTAACAATCAAGCTTAACAATCTACCATGAAACTTCAAAAACATATCAAACTCATTCATGGCATAATTTATAACTTTTAACAATTTTATAATTTGACCCTCGGGTTAGCTAGATTAAGCTAATACAAACTCAAAAACATAAAAATGACTAAAAACGAGGCAAAATTACGTACCATGCATACAAGACAAAGCTTGGCCGAATTTTTCTTTACTTAAAAATAATGGTTTCAGCAAACAAAAGAAAAAATGAAAATGATGATAGCTAATTCCTTATTTGTTTATGTTGTTATTTATTAAATTACCTTTTTAACCCTAATAATTTAATTAATAAACAACAATTCTTTCTCCATAAATGTCCACTACACATTTATATAGTTTGATTACCATCTAAGTCCATTACTTTATCTTTCCTTAACCATTTAAGTTAATTAACTAATAGAATCCACTTTTGCAACTTTTACAATTTAGTCTTTTTAATTAATTAACTATTGAAATGTTAAAATTTCTTAACTAAATTTTAATATAACCCAAATAACACTTCGTAATTATGGACTCGGTTTATGGAAACAAGGTCCCAATATTTCTTTCTTCTAAAACTACTTGACTTTAGGGATATACCACTTGAATCTAATTATTCATTCAAATAGCATAAATTATCAAATCAAAATTTATTATAACACTATATTTGACTCGTAAATATTATTATTTAATATTTATGAACTTGCTTGTTGGATTTGTGACCTCGACACCATTGAAAAATAGGTTGTTACATGTTAGAATTAAGTGACCCGAATCCTTATTTAAATAAAATACAGTAGTAAAATAAAATAAAAGTAAAATCCATATAGAACTACACTTCTTTTATTTTGTTTTAGAATAAATTTTTCTAAACTTTATTAAACTCCATCTATTTTATATTGATTAAAATAAGGTGTTTCAATCTTACTACACTCCTATTAGAATATGGCTTTACAAGCCTATAAATAGACATAGTCTGTTCCTCTTGTAATAATTCAAATTCGACATAGTGAATTTTTTCTCCTCTGCCCGTGGTTTTTTCCCGAAAGGGTTTCCACGTAAAATCTGTATGTTCTTTAAATTTTTATTTCTATTTTCTTTGCGATATATTGTCATTATCGACGTTATATTTTTTCACAAATTGGTATCAGAGCTTCCGGGTTTTTCATCTCAATCACGGTAATGGCGTCTTTGAAGTATGAAATTTCGTTGTTGGATCACAACACCAGATTTGCATTGTGGCTGATAAAGATGCAGGCAGTTCTTGCACAGATAGATTTAGAGGAAGCCCTGCTAGGGGTAGATAAGATGCCTTCGACATTGACGGAGGAAGAGAAGAAGCGCAAGGATCAAAAGGCATTAACACAGTTATGTCTGCATTTGTCTAACAAAATTTTGCAGGATGTGATGAAGGAGAAGACCGCCGTTGCATTATGGAAAAAGCTAGAACAAATATGTATCGTCGAAAACTCTAACTAGCAAGTTGCATATGAAGGAACGTCTTTATGCTCATCGTTTGGAGAAAGGTGCGTCTGTGCACGAACACTGAACAATGTTTAAAGAAATTCTCTCAAACTTGGAGGCCATGGAGGTTCAGTATGATAAAGAAGATCTAGGGTTGATTCTACTTTGTTTGTTGCCCCCATCTTATTCAACCTTCAGAGACACGATTTTATATAGCCGCGAATCTCTCACAGTTGATAAGGTTTATGATTCTTTGACCTCGTATGATAAGATGAAACATTTTGTGGTTAAAATTGACTCTTAGGGAGAGGGTTTCATTATTCGTGGAAGACAAGATCGGAATACTGATGATGATCGTGGAAGGACACAAGAATGGAATCCTCGCGGTAAATCTAAGGGTAGATCGAAGTCTTCAAATAGAGGTAAAACTTGTAACTTCTGCAAGAAGAAAGGGCACATTAAATCTGAATGCTATAAGCTACAAAATAAGATCAAAAGGGAGGCTATGAATCAAAAGGAAAACAACCAGAAAATTTTGGTGAAGCTCATATTGTAGAAGACTATAGCGATAGTGAACTTCTAGTTGCTTCTGTCAATAGTTCAAAAGTGAGCGATGAGTGGATCCTTGATTTAGGTTGCACCTTCCACATGTGTCCCAAACGGGATTGGTTTACAAATTATGAAATAGTGTCTGAATATGTTGTTTTGATGGGAAATAATGCTTTGTGTAAAATCGCAGGTGTTGGAACAATTAAAGTTAAGATGTTTGATGGAGTTGTCAGAACACTTAGTGACGTACGACATGTTCTAGAATTGAAGAGAAATTTAATTTCGTTGAGTACTTTTGATTCAAGATGGTACAAATACACAGCTGAAAGTGGGATTTTGAAGATTTCTAAAGGTTCCCTCATTGTGATGAAAGGGTAGAAAAAGACTGCCAAGTTATATGTTTTACAAGGTTTTACTATTATTGGTGCTTTCTTGTTAGATGATGATATTACTAAACTTTCGTATATGCACCTAGGGCATATGAGTGAGAATGACATGGCAGAATTGAGCAAAAGAGGACTTCTTGATGGGCAAGGAATTTGCAAACTGAAGTTCTATGAGCACTGTGTTTTTGGGAAGCAAAAGAGAGTTCGATTCACCAGAGGAATCCATAACACGAAGGGAACATTAGAGTATATTCATTCTGATTTGTGGGGGCCATCAAGAGTGCCTTCAAGAGGTGGAGTTAATTATATGCTAACTTTTGTTGATGATTTTTCCAGAAAAGTTTGGGCATTCTTCTTGAAGTAGAAAATTGATGTGTTTTCGCATTTAAGTCTTGGAAAACTATGATTGAAAAACAGATGAGAAAATAAATAAAATACCTCGCATAGACAATGGCTTAGAGTTTTGTTCTGATGAGTTTAATAAACTCTACAAGTTAGAAGGGATCGTGAGACATTTGACAGTTTGTCATATTCCACAGCAAAACGGCATTGCAGAACGAATAAACAGAATGATCATAGAGAAGGTTCGATGTATGTTGTCAAATGCCAACTTACCAAAGTCGTTTTGGGCCGAAGAAGCCTTTACTGCATGTTTTTTGATCAATCGATGTCCATCCATTGTCATTGAGAAAAAGACTCCACAAGAGGTATGGTCTGGTAATCCTGCTAATTATTCTGATTTAAAGATCTTTGGGTGTCCTGCGTATGCTCATGTTGATAATGGAAAATTGGAACCGAGATCCATTAAATGTGTTTTTCTTGGTTATAAAGCTAGTGTAAAAGGGTATAAGTTATGGTGTCCTGAAAATAAAAAAGTTGTGATTAGCAGAGATGTTGTTTTTGATGAAACTGCTATGTTACCTAACTTATCTCTTAAAGACTCTTCTAATAAAGAAAATCAAAAGCAGGTGAAGCATCAGATTAATACAGAGTCGAGTCCTAAAGCTAGTACAAAAATTAAGAATAGAGTTGCTTCTTCACCATAATACTCTATCGCTAAAAACAAAATTAGAAGAGAAATTAAACCTCCAAAGAAGTATACTGAGGCTGATCTAGTTGCTTATGCTTTAAATGTGACCAAAGATATAAATGCAAACCAAGAGCCGTCTAATTATTCTGAGGTGGTTAGCTGTGAAGACTCAGAAAAGTGGATGTTCACTATGCAATAGGAGATGAAATCACTCCATAAAAACAGAACATGGGATCTTGTGAAACTTTCTAAAGGTAAAAGGTTTTTTCTTTGTAAATGGGTGTTTAAAAGAAAGAAGGACTCTAAGAATTGAAGAACCGGATATAAAGCAAGGCTTGTTGCAAAAAGTTCTGATCAAATTTCGAGTGAACTTCAGATGTGTTCTCCCGGTTGTGAAGCATAGTTCGATTCGAGCTTTGCTTGGTATTGTGGCCATGCATGATTTGGAGCTTGAGCAGTTAGATGTAAAACTATATTTTTGCATGAAGAACTTGAGGAAGATATTTACATGCAACAACGGAGGTTTTGGTCTTAGAAAAAGAGGACTATGTTTGCTTGCTGAAAATATCCCTTTATCGTTTGAAATAGTCACCAAGACACTGGTACAAGAGGTTTGATTCCTTTATGACTTCTCATGATTTTAAAAGAAATAGTTTTGACAGCTGTGTTTACTTTAAGAAAAATAGTGATGGTTCTTTTATATATTTATTTCTTTATATTGATGACATTTTGATAGCAGCAAAAGATAAAGGAGAGATAAGAAGAGTCAAAGCCCAACTAAATGAAGAATTTGAGATGAAAGATTTGGGACCAGCAAAGAAGATACTTGGTATGGAGATTCTCAGAGATAGAAAAGCAAGTAAATTGTACCTAAGTTAGAAGGGGTACATTGAGAAAGTTCTTTGTAGGTTCAATATGTAGAGTGCTAAGCCTGTTAGTACTCCTTTAGCAGCCCATTTCAGACTTCCATCGGCTTTGTCTCCACAATTAGATGATGAGATTGAGTACATGTCACATGTTCCATACTCTAGTGCAGTGGGATCTCTCATGTATGCTATGGTTTGTTCACGTCCAGATTTATCATATGCAGTCAATGTAGTTAGGATACATGGCAAATCTGGTAAAGATCATTGGAAAGCGATTCGATTGGATTTTAAGATACTTACGAGTTACTATCGATGTTTGCTTACAGTTTGTAAGAACTAGAGATGGAGTCATTGGGTATATTGATCTTGATTTTCTTTGGAGACCTTGATAGAAGAAGATCTCTCTTTGGTTATGTCTTTACAATCGGAGGTTGTGCAATCGGTTGAAAGCTACTTTGCAAGCTGCAATCGCTTTGTCTACCAATCGTTTGAGTACATAGCGATTATTGAGGCTTGTAAAGAAGCTATTTGGTTGAAGGGACTCTTTAGTGAGCTCAATGAAGACCTTCAAATCAACACATTATTTTGTGACAGTCAGAGTGTCATATTCCTTATAAAAGATCAAATGTTTCATGAGAGAACAAAACACATTGATGTTCGGTATCATTTTGTTAGTGATATTATTGCTCGTGGTGATATTGTTGTAAGCAAAATTAGTACTCATGAAAATCCTGCAGATATGATGACTAAGTCACTTCCTATAACCAAGTTTGAGCATTGCTTAGACTTGGTTGGTGTTCATTGTTGAAGTTAAACCCTTAAGGGGTTTTATGGAAGAGGTGGAGAACTTGTTCGTTGAAAGTTCGCGATGAAGAACTTACTTATTGAGAATTCGTGTTAAGGTGGAGATTGTTAGAATTAAGTGACCCGAATTCTTATTTAAATAAAATACAGTAGTAAAATAAAATAAAAGTAAAATTCATATAGAACTACACTTCTTTTATTTTATTTTAGAATAAGGTTTTTTAAACCTTATTAAACTCCATCTATTTTATATTGATTAGAATAAGGTGTTTCAATCTTACTACACTCCTATTAGAATATGGCTTTACAAGCCTATAAATAGACATAGTCTATTCCTCTTGTAATAATTCGAATTTGACATAGTGAATTTTCTTCTCCTCTGCCCGTGGTTTTTTCCGAAAGGGTTTCCACGTAAAATCTGTGTGTTCTTCAAATTTTCATTTCTCTTTTCTTTGCGATATATTGTCATTACCGACGTTATATTTTTTCACATTACAAGTAGTCTTCAAAGATACAAGAATGAAGAAATTATCACTGGGTATGATAAATTTAAGTTCATTGGTTGTAAGTGTTTGAAGATAGTAATAGCTTCTCACTAGACTCCACAGACGGAAGGAATCTAACTGCATAAACAAACTTGATTACCCCTTATTTACTTTGTGATTTTCATAGTAGTTGTAGGAAAAGTTACAACTTTCATAGACATTTCTCTTAATACTTTGTTTGTTGTTAGCAATTGCTCTCATGTCAACATATTTAATTACTAGTGGTAATATTTATTAAAATTTTTTTATAAGACAATATTCTTTTTTACTTTTTATTATTTACAACTATAGCATACGTTTTACATCTTCAAGAGTATACAATGAAGCATTTTCTTTTATTTCATGACTAGAAAAAAGGGTTTAGGATGGGTATGCTCTAGTTTCTTTTGTTAGCTAATTGGACACATAAAAGTTGAAAGCTTATGATCCATCATTGCGGTTTTTGAAGACACCTTCATTGTTTATTCTTGCAAGTTCTTGTCTTAAATATGAGAAAACAACCTAATGATGTCAAAGTGATAAAGTCTATTATCTAGAGGAATTTGGCTGATATCCAATCAGAGGATGTCCCAAGTGTATGACAATTTTGCAAATGCATCTTAATTTAGTTATAACATGTAGAATGTTCTAATTATGAATAAGCTCTCTTATTCTAATTAATATTTCTTATGTCAAGTTTAAAACCCTTACTGATATTTGAAAACGTTCCTTGGCTTTCATATCACCTTTCTAGTGGTTAATTGATTAAAATATGTTTAGACAAAATTTAAAATTTAGTTTCTGTATTTAAAAAGTTAAAAATTATCTTATTTTATTTTCTTGATTTAAAAATCTCAATTCAATTGTTAAAATTGTAAATATTTTTCGTTGAATTTTTTTTTGTCAAAAGCCAAGTTTCATTAATGATAGTGGATAGAATCTGGCATACAAAAACCAAGAAAAATAAATAAAGAAAACAAACAGACGCAAGAGTAACTGAAAAGACAGAAAAGCAACAAGCCAAAACCGAAAAACTAGCACACGGAAAAAGAATCAAAACCAGCAAAATCAAAACAAAAACTAGAATACTCCCTTCAAACAACTCGAATGAAACTCAGCAAAAATCTTCCAAAGATCATCTAAACCATGCTCGCCTTATAGAAGAGAACAACTTTGAAGAAGCTGAACCCTGTGGAGATTCTAAGAACCTTCTCCAACCTTCAAAGTACAAGAACAGACACATCAATCATCCTTGCGCCCGGATCCAATCTTCCCAATCCTCCATCACGATGTTATTAACACAATCAGGGGCCTCCTCAACCCAACAACAAGGTAAGGGCGAAAGATATCCCTCCACCGCCAAGGTATGCGCTACCCGGTTCCCTCTTCCTGGAGAAAAATTGTAAGAAACTTCTTCTATAAAGTTTGCCATCATGCAAATGTTCTGTGTAATAGAACGGATTACCGATCTGTCATTTTTCGTAGAGCGAAGCTTTTTTATGACTATTAACGAGTCCCCTTCCAAAATTATCTTCCTGAAGCCCATATGTATCGCGAAAAGAATCGCCCTCTCACAGGATCTGGCTTCCGCCACAAAAGCATCGGTAACTTCTTTATACTGGTAAGCGTAAGCACCCATAACTAAACCTTTATCATTACGGGCAACCACTGCTGTAATAGCTGACTTAGATGCTCTATCAAAAGAAGCATCAAAATTTAGTTTGATAATATCCACTGGTGGTGGTCTCCAAAAAACTGCTTTTGTAGAAAAAAAAGGATAATCGGGCATACAGCTCGTCTTTAATTCATGAACATACCTCTGAATAAAACTCAGAATTTCCTTCATAGAAAACTTTCTCCCTTCGTGAACCAATTTATTGCGCATAAACCAACTAGCCCAGAAAGAAATTGACAACATCTTTCTTTTCTCATCTGTAATAGTAAGAAACATACTAACCAATTGGTTTTTTCCATCTGAGGTATTGCCCTCCAAATCAGCATGAAGATCCAGTAGCTTCCATAATCGTCGTAGTACCTCGCAGGACCATAAAAGGTGATCAGAATCTTTCGGAGCTGCCTTACACAAAGGATAAACAACCTCCGTGTTAGCTTTCTCTTTTTAAGTTTACATAAATGGGGACATAGTCTCTAATTAGTCTTCACAAATGTATCTTAATTTTAGAGGGTATTTGTAGCTCCCAAAGTTGTTTGTAGAAATTATTGTACTTTCCATTGTCTTCCATGTTGTTACTGGTGAGCTGTGGTATCCCAGCGATAAGCACCCTATAACCACTTTTCACTATATAAATCCTCGTATTGTCATGCCGCCAAACCAAAACATCCTCTACATCAGACCTTGCCAAGGGGATACTAAGGATACGTCTTGCTTGGTCAAGATCGATGAGCTTGCAAATGACATCATCCTTCCAGGTAAAAGAAGATTCATTAATTAATTGGTTTACTGTAGTCCACTGGATACTCATGTTTTGTACTAACAACCGATTGTTACCAGGTCCAGGCAGCCAGGGGTCATTCCAAATGTTCACCATCCTTCCATTCTCAATCCGCTAGAGCAGACCATCAGCTTTCAATATACGAGCACCACAAATGCTCCTCCAAGTAAATGAAGGGTAAGATCCAACTCAAGAAAATAAAAAATTGGTAAAAGGAAAATAATGAGCTTTAAGGACCTTTGTTAACAGACAGTTAGGATGAGAAAATAAACGCCAAGCTTGTTTAGCTAACAAAACCTTATTAAATAAAGAGAGATCACGATAACCCAGCCCTCCAGCAATTTTAGGGTAGCAAAGGTCCTTCCAAGAGCACCAATGAATACCTTTACCTATTTTACCATTAGCCCACCAATATTTATTCATGATGTTCTCTAATGCACTGCATAACGACTTTGGAAGCTCAAAACACTGCATAACATAGATAGGAATAGCTTGTAGGATAGCTTTGATAAAAACTTCCTTACCTTCCATCGAGAGGAAACGAAAATTCTAGATGTCAATTCACTTACGAAACCTATCGATAAAATTAGAGAACGCCCAACGTTTCCTTCTTCCAACCATCATCGATAGACCCAAATATTTTTCAGGGTTGGTAGCTATTCGAACCCCTAAAATATTAGTAATTTGATCCCTCGCTTATTGATTCACACTTGCACCGAAGTAAATGAGAGATTTCTCAAAATTAACCTATTGACCCGAGGCCTTTTCATACTCCTCAAGAATACTACGGACAGTATAGGCCCAACTTTCCGAAGTATCACCAAACAAAATGCAGTCATCCTCAAAGAGGAGATGGTTGATCGAAAGTCGTTCTCTGCCTATCGGGGCACCAAGCATTAGCTTCTTATTTTTTGCCTCACTAAGCAAAATTAAAAGACCTTCAGCATATAACAGAAAAAGAAATGGACTGAGGGGATCACCTTGACGCAGCCCACGCGATGCAGTAAAAACCTCACTAATACCTTCATTGATACCCACCGTATAAGACACCGAAAACACACATCTCATTATGAGGATAATCCATTCTTGACAGAATCCCAGACTAGTCAACATCCTGGCCAAAAAATCCCATTCAACACGGTCATACACCTTACTCATATCGAGCTTTAGCGCAAAATTCTCTCGCTTGCATTTTTTTCTAGTCTTAAGAGAATGTAGTATCTCATAAGCTATTAAAGTATTATTAGAGATTTGTCTCCCTACTATGAAAGCTCCTTGAGCTTCATCAATATAATGGCCTAAAACATGACTCATCCGATTCACCACAACTTTCGTGATGATTTTGTAAATCACATTACACAAGCTTATCGGCCGAAATTGAGAGAGATTTTTAGGTCTACCGACTTTTGGGATTAACACAATATGAGTTTTATTAATCTCATCCATCTCAATCTCCCCTTTTAAGACTGCCAAGCAATAATGAGAGATATCACTCCTAACAATATCCCAATATTTCTGAAAGAATAAAGCTGGGAAACCATCAATACCTGGAGCCTTGATCGGAGCCATTGATTTAACAACTTGCCAAATTTCTTCTTCCGAAAAAGGCCTTAACAATTCATCATTCATATCCGTAGTAATCCTTTTCTTAACAAGATCCAGCAAACGATACACACCAGTAGAATTCGAAGTAGTAAAGAGTTCGCTAAAGTAACTCACCGCTACATTCAGCATCTCATCCGGTTGAGTAACCCATCTTCCTTCTTATCTTCAAGACCCACAATTTGGTTACGAGTATGACGAGAAATAGCTGAACGATGGAAAAAACTAGTGTTCTTGTCACCATGTTTCAGCCAGTTAACCCTTGCACACTGCTCCCAAAATATTTCCTCCTTATCAGCCTCCAAATTAAGGTCTAGCTGCACCTCCATGATTTCTTCCAAATTTTCATCAGTGGGATCCTGCTCATAGAGGTAAGACAAACGTTCCTCCATCCTCACATCTGTCTTTTTTACTTTCAAGAACGTGTGCAACTCCATAATCTAAAAAATTTACCGGCTTTGGCTAACTTTTCAACCGCTTTATTATTAAACCCAGACCATGCTTGTTGAACGACCCCACCAAAAGATTGCAACTAGCTTCAAACAAGAAAAGGTGACCTCGACATTTTTCCCTACCATGAATCATGTCTAATGTATCTACAAGAATCAGACAATGATCCAAGTCGAATGATTCAAGTATTTAACCGAATATGTATGAAAAATATCATCCACTCACCATTAGCAACCCCCTGTCTAATCTTTCACGAATATTTGTTGCTTGAAACCTTCCTCTCTCCCATGTATACCATCTGCCACTGAAGCCCAAATCGATTAATCCACAGTCCTCCAGTGCATCCCTAAACTTTGCCATTTGATTCTCCGATCTAAGACATCCTCTTCTTTTCTCAAATGAACTAGTGATTTCATTAAAATTGCCCATCACAAGCCAAGGCCCACAATTAGTATTATGAAGGTGATGAAGTAGATCCCAAGACATCGATCTTAAACGCTCAATAGGATTGCCATAAAATCCTGTGAACCTCCACTTGGCCCCAATATCACAATCATTAACATCAGTATCAATATGAAAAGGGGAGTAACTTCTGAGTGAAATCAACGAGTTACCATTCCAGCCTAGAGATAAACCACCTTTAGACCCATCAACATCAACATCTATTCCACAAGAAAATCCTACTTCCTTCTAACAGTTTCCATATCCTTCGCCTTACGTTTTGTTTCAATGATAAACAAAATTTGGGGATTGATGGCTCTCAATTTATTTTTGAGCCTTTTAACAGTCCAAACCCACGGACATTCCAGCTAACGATTTTCATTGCTCGGCTGCTCTGCCCTGCAAATCTAGCCGTTAACTAGTCATTATCCTTGACCAAAGCAGTGTTAAGAACGTTACCATTGATAGATACCACACGTTGACGTTTCTTTCCATCACTAAGGTGAATTGGATCATTTTCATCCTCCATACCCAATACCATAGGCCCAAAATCATCACTGGCCCCAAAAGGCTCACCTAACTCCTTATTATGCCGGGTATTTGTTTCCTTAAACACTCTCATTTGATTTATTTTTAAATGAGAAGAATTAGGAGCAAAATTAGCCAAGCCCAAATCACGCCCCTCTTTATTCATAAAATCCCCATTTCCTTCTAATTTTTCTCCTTGTTGGTTACTTGCCAAAATCGAATTATTTCACACCGAACCATCATCTTCCGAAGCCATTTACTGGTCGTAGAACTCGGCGTTAACCCTTCACCCGAAGAGAGATATCCCATCCGAAATTTATACTAGCAGGCTCTAGCAAAGTGCGTAGGGGACAAAAACTCTCACCATGCCCAAGTTTCCCACAAATGAAGCAAAACAAACTAAGTTTTTCATAACGGAATCTAGCATAAACAACTCGGTTAGAATCAAGTAGTATCTTCTTTTTTTCTTTTTAAAGGGATCAGCACATCAAGACAAACCCGAATACGCATGAAGTTTTTTATACCCATCGATGAAAAGGATGTATCATACTCAAGGAATTGTCCAATGAAACCACCTAGCTGTTTAGCCATATTTTCATACATCAAACCTGGGGGAAGATCATGTACTTGAACCCAAAAAGCAGTAAAGTTTAACGGAACTGACAAAGGATATTCCCCATCTTGCAATCTATGGATCAAGAGCAAGTGATTATTGAAAAACCAGGGAGCCCCCCCCAATAACTTTCTATAAATAAACCTCGTGGAAGAATTTAAAAAGATAGCATTTTCACCCAAATTTGATATGCAGATACCCTTTATGGGGTGCCAAAGATCTGCAAGGTATTGCGCAGGGAAGGAAAATTCACTACACTCTCCGTCAGGCAGCGACCCACCAGACAAAGATGAAAGGACTGTTCTGCCTTTGAATCTATCTCCTAGATTGCAATCTCCTCATCATCAGCCAATTGCAAACTGGCCAAAGCATTCTCGATACTAATTGAAACAAATTGACAGCCAAAAGACCCCACCACCGAGGAAGGCCAACATAAAAGAAACAATAAAAATCAAAATTTGTGTCAAAAGACAGACGAAAATCGTGTCAATAGATAGACCTAAAATGTGATGAACGTAACATAAAATAATAATATTAGAATCGTTAGTCCGTTGAATTTTTAAGTTGCATGTTGATTTGACTTTCCTTGTATAATGTTGCATACATGTTAAGATGATAAATTTTGATAGAAATTACTACTAATGATAATGATTGAACTAAAATTTTTAAATTGAAAAAAGAAAGAATTGAATAATATCAAAATTTAGATAAATACCGTTACTAATAACATATTTTAACCTTCTAAATTAAAGAAAGAGTATTGCAATTTAAAATGGAAGGCCTTGATCATTTAAAACATGGCACTCTTTGGGGGAATAGAGGCTTTTTCACAAGCTCGTTTCACTTCAAGGAGTTGACCTGAAATTCTCCAAGACCAACTTGTCTGATTTGACTTTTTGGGCTATTGTTTAAAGGTTAAAACTGTTATGGAAAATTAGGTCAGTTCTAATCCCTGAAAGACCTTTTAATATGTTAGATTCAACTCCTAATCTTATAAAAATTTTCCCTGAATGGTCTTTCATGGCCAACTATAGCACTCGTACGACACTTTCTTTTTCTTTGTTTGCCATTTACACCCTGAATCATTGTTTGCAGAAGTTTAGCACACTTACAACACGGATTAGAAGACCTGTAGATGAGTTTTGCAAACCCTTGATAGAAGCAAATCATGTCATGGGCATACTACAGATTCGAATCTATGATGTGAGCTGTAGGATGAACCCATAACCAATAGACCATCAATTATTCATTATCGTGGATCTTCAACCTAAAGTTTATCTTGATTAGTAATCTCCAACAGGAGAAAAAAATTGCTTGAGTAGAAGACAATATAATCCAAATATAAATCTAAAACTACAGCTGGACCATTTGTCATCTTATTTTTACTCGTTGCTACCAGCATAAATTTCATAGTTCAATATATTCTGTCTTTCGATTCTTACGAGGTTTAGTTGCCGTTTTAATCCTCAAACCTGACATTTTACATTCACAATGTTGTTTTCTAAGGCTATCTCAAGGGATAGTCAGTTTATTATCCATATAATTCTGCAACAATTTCCATTGCAAGTCTATGAATCAAACCTTCGCTTTTAGAACGATACCAAGACCTCCCTACCTGGTTGCCTTAACATCAACATGCAAGCTCAGTCAGGCAAGCTCGACAAAAGAATCATGGAACTCTGTTGGTATTCATTGTTCTTATTCTGGGAAGAGCTTCCGTTGCTCTATCGGTACCAAAGGTTTAAACAGAGATCGCAAGAGGATATTACAGTCGTTATTTTTGGATTTTGGTTCTCCTTACTGTCCATATTTACCTCAATTGACCGTGGTGGCATTTGAAGATGATGATAAAGATGGAAATGAAACAAAATATGATTGGGAATCCATCTCGAAATCGAAATCAAATTCGAAATTACTTTTCCAAGTCCAGCTTTTTTCTAAACTTGGTTTCTTGTGTAACATGGCATATGTGCTTCCAATTTTCAAGGTATGTTATAGAATTTTCACATAGGGATTTTAAGCAAATTTTTATATGGTTTCCTGGATTTCAATCCCTATGTTAGTCTTTGCTCCTAAACATGTATAGATTGAAAAATTATGTTAATCCATCTTTCTATATTTATGTCCAACATTCACCTATATTTAGATAACATAAATTATAATGTTGAAATATGAAAGTAGTATTCTTAAAACAATATACATTTAGATTAAAACTCTTGTCGATACTTTAATGATAGGGTTATTCCTCTTTCCAACTTGAGTTGGTAAAAAAAAAAAACCTAAATAATAATTGTACAGTAATATACAATCAACTTGACGATTTCTAGCACCAAAAAATGACTTGATGCTGTGAATTTTCAGGCCATGGATGGCCTTCACCTTTTCAAATCTTCAGGAAGCAAAGCAGAGGCAAAACCCAACACTGAAGCGAAACTTGAGGAATTTAATTCAGAGGAAGCCATGGATTGTGAGCGAAAACTCCGAATACACCCATCCACGGCATCTGAAACTATGGCTGCAGCTGCTTTTTATATTTGGTTACGATCAAAGGACCTTTCATTAATGCCCGACCTTCACTCATTTCATTCTTCTCCTTTCCAATTGTTTATCTATGATGATCCAAGCAGGCATACTCTGATTTTTGTTATCCAGGTATTTCCTTTTCTCCACAAGTTACTATATTCACATAATCAATATTATAAACAGTAAATTTGGACGATAAAAAAGGGTTAAAAACCACAAAATAACATATGTAGCGTCAATTCAAAACCTTTCAAGCACCAACACTCATGTTTGGGAAGTGTTCAGGTGGTCGGGCACATATACTACAATCAAAACATATATAATCAACATTGGACCCTAATCCCATGTTCTTATTTTGCTTAAACTTCTCAAACTGCTCTCCGTGTTAAATCATATTGGTATCCTATGTCTGTATATATCCGTATTTATTTCAAAACTTGATCTAACATTTTCTACTTATGATTTCTCTCTCTTGAACTTTTCCCTTTCCCTTCTCTCTAAAAACAAGTTTTTCTTTGTTGCCGACTGCCATGAGCTACTCAAACTTTTCCCTTTTTCTCTTTCCTTCCGTTCTTTAGCATATAAACCCTACTAACCTCCCCCTATCTCCTTTTAACCTCTGAACTCCAAAATGGTGGGTGGTTGGTTTCTCATCCTTTTTGTGGATCTATCCCACCTTGTCCTTGGAGCTTGACTCCTTTCTCCCGTGAGGGGTTGCCTCTGTCTTGTTCATTAGCTCTCTCGCTCCGATAAGGCCCTTTTATGCTGTTGGGGGAGCATCATCACTGCCTTGGCCTCCTATGGCTCGTGCCTGAGTTGTCTAGTGGTTGATGTTGTTCTCATGGTTGTGGGGCTCCCTCGTTCGGAGGTTTCAGGTTTAGGGTTTAAGTTGACATTAGAGCTTTTTTTTTTATGCTTTTTCATGTTATTGCCTCTTCGTCGGTGGCGGGCAAATCAGGGGCCGGCATATAGATCACGGCGACTGCTAAGTGGATTACAGGAGTCTAGGGTTTGTTCTCTCGTGGTTGGAAGAGACCCTATTTTGAGCCCCAACTCTTTTGTTTGTTTTTTCGTGGCCCTTTTTCTACATTTGCATGTACTCACTTTTTTTTTTAATGATTTGATTAATAAGTTTACATTTTGATCATTTAATTTTAAAAATGATAAAATAATCACTTAATTGTTCAAAAGTTTTCATTTAAGTTATTAAACTAGTCAAATTTTTTTTTAAGTCATTGGATTGTTAAGTTTTTTTTTTAAAAAAAAATCTATCAGATTACGTTCTAAGCGACTATTCGATAATCAGTGCAGTAGATTAATACATAATGATAAGTAGAAGAACATACTTTAGATCCAAGTTGATCTAATGGCCAGTATTAGAGATTGGAGAAGAAAGCTGTTTGAATTTTGATTTGCAGATTCGTGATTCAAAGTTATTTCATAAAAAAAACTAAACTATAGAAGGAAGGAAAATGTGAGCTTTTGATTAGTGCAGGTGGCGCGAACAGAGAAAATTATACAACAATCGTTTTAACAAACTAGAAACTTAAATGAAAACTTTTAAATAATTCAGTGACTATTTTATAATTTTTTGAAGTTAAATAACTAAAATGTAAACTTATTAATAGTTTGTGACCTTAAATGTAATTTACCTTATTTTTAAATTTATTTTAAAAAATAATTTACAATTTAACCCTTAAAATATATAATTTTTCTCACTCTAATATCTAATTTTTTAAATCAATAAATATAAAAAGTTAAAATTTTTAGTCCAAATCTAAATTGAAGAAAAACATTGAGCCAATCACACAATGCCACATCAAAGGCTTGTATATTTTCATTAAATAATTTTGATTAAATCCATTTTAACTTTAAAAATACATTTTCTAAAATTAAATTTTATTAATCAGATGAAAATGACTTTTTTTTTTTTTTAATTTTCCCTTCCCATGTTCTACCCCTTCTGCCTCTCCCTAATCCCTCCTCCATTTAAAAAAAAAAAAAAAACCCAAGAATAACTTTTTTCAGAACCAACCCTTGGATGAATATAAGAGTCCTTCTTAGTGAGTTACCTCTTATAACAAAAATTATATATAAACTTTAAATTTATATATATAATAATTAAATTTTTAAAAATCAAATTCTCCATCTTCTTCAAATTATGGGTGGTTCTGGACAATTCTTCATCTTTATCTATATGTATAATTAGATATTTTATCTCAAATAATTAAAAAAATATATGGATAATTTGTAGGATTCAAGATTTCAAGAATCAAGATTCTTATCATTAAAAAAAGGTTTCAAGATTTTTGGGTTTCTAAGATTCTTATAATAAAAAAAGAAAGAAGGATAAATTACACCAACAGTCACCTAAATTTGAGGTAGCTGACAAAATAGTCATCTAGGTTTCATTTCAGTCACTCAACTTTTGAAAAGTTATAAAATAGTTCTTTTTCGTTTTCCGTCACAGACGTCACGGCAAAATGATATGGTAGGTGATGGCGTCATTGGTGTCAAAATCGTCCAAATTAGCTGGCGATCGTCAACAAAGACAAATTTCTACCAATAGCATTTTAGGGTTAGAGAAAAAAAAGAAATAAAATAAGAAGAGGAGAAGAAGAAAAAGAAGAGGAAAAATGGCAAGATCTGATAATTTTATATATAATACCATTCGCCTCATAAAATTTTATGCTATTTAACACTAAAAAAACCCTTTAACAGAGAAGAAGAAGAAGAAGAAAAGAAAAGTCTTTTCTCCATGTTTGAATCCAGGGGCTACTCAACCGTAATTTCAACTTTCCATATTTCTACTAGAATGACTGCGGTTTTAGCTTACCCCATTATTTACAGCATTTTTTTTATTGCCGCCGCCGGAGCACGAGTTTGAAAAATTCTCATCACCATAAATTCATCACCAAAACCTGAAAATGTCAATCCCATCAATCTTTTCGGTCAAACCCTGGAAACATTTACCTATAAATAACACTTTCCATTCTCCTCAACTTCAAACAAATAAGCTAATTTGCAAATTACAATGTCTTCTTCCATTGTTTATCTATTAAACCTTGCTTTCCTTCTCCAAATAGCTTTCGGAGCAGATCCTTTCTTCCATATTTGTTCCAACTCTGGGAATTTCTCCGCCTATAATGATCCTTATGAAGCCAACTTAAATGTGCTCACTAGTTACCTCTCCATTCAAGCTCCTCCCTCAGGGTTCGGTCTCGGTTCCATAGGTCAAAACCCCAACCAAGCTTATGGTCTTGCACTTTGCAGAGGCGATGTGTCGACCTCAGACTGTAAAACCTATGTTTTGGAAGCAAGCAGTGAAATACGGAAAGGCTGCCCTTACGACAAAGGTAGGTCAAAACCCCAACCAAGCTTATGGTCTCGCACTTTGCAAAGGCGATGTGTCGACCCCGGACTGTAAAACCTGCGTTTTGGAAGCAGGAAGTGAAATACGGAAACGCTGCCCTTACGACAAAGGTGCAATCATTTGGTATGACAACTGTCTTTTCAAGTACTCAAACATGGCGTTCTTTGGCCATGTTGATAACCAAAACAAGTTCTACATGTAATTTCCCTCGGATTCAGACATTGAGCAAAGACATATAGTCTTTTCTTCCTTTGCTTCTTCTTCTTCTCTGTTAGACGATTTTTTTAGTTTTTTTTTAATTTCTTCATCCAACGTGGTAAGTTAACTGGCCTTGCCATATCAGCGGTTCTGTTAAGATACTAACGGAAATTGTTAGTCAGTGACTGTTTTGTCATTTTTTATAACGTTAGTGACTATTTTATTATTTTTCAAAAATTGAGTGACTGAAATGAAACTTAGGTGACTATTTTGTTAGCTACCCTAAAGTTAATTGATGTTGGTGTAATTTACTCAAAAAAGAATTAACTTTTTCATCACCAAATCCCTTAAATTCAACGACCCAAAAAGCTAAAACCTCTCTTGTTCTTTGGACTATATCTGACGACTTCAGCAAAGGTGGGTTTGCTCAGGCAAAATCTCCTGATTTTACCTCTCAACTACCACGTTTGTCGGTTTGTTAGGAAGCTTAATACAAGAACTCGACGATTCCAATATTCCAGTCGATGCTGACATCTGCGACAGGTTCATGCCATGAGCGTCACTGAGCAATGAAAACCAACATTCCATTTTTGGTTCAAATGGGTTTGAAAACCCTAACATTTGGAGAAAGATATAGTCCAAAGAACAAGAATTTTAAAAAAATAATTTAATTATAATATATTAAAAATAATTTTAAGAAAATATTGTATGAAATAATATAAATAAAAACATATGGCATGATTTAGGTGCTTAAGTGAAAAAAAAAATTAATACCAAAATAAAATCGTGAATTATGCCTTTAAAAAACTCAACACCCAAATTCTTTGATGGCCAATCCTCTTCTTTTAAGCAATCAAATTCTTAATCAAACAAAGAAATTAAACCATGCTAAATCCATTACTTTCTTGCAGGGAAAACTAGCCTTGTTTGTTCACAAATTTGTGAAACTGCACAGGATATACATGAAAAAGTTATGTCAAATGTTGAGGACTTTTTACAAACACATGGTGAGCAATCTAACCTTCAAATCTCTAGGCATTTTCTTGGCGGAAGCATTGTTGGACTTTGGGGCTGGTAATTAGAATAGTTGGCTGATCATATTATGGTTCAGCATGGTTGTGAATGTTGGACTCGTCATTTCGGCTATGTTGAGGCCGAAAGTTACTTATCAATTCATGTTGGATGAGATTGGCAATAGAGCGGGTTTTACAGTAATTTACATATATACTAATTTTTTTATGAGGAATGGATTGATCTGTTTATCTTTTTAATTCATTGGATAATATTTTTTAGTGATGTAAAATAATATTATTTAAATGATTAAATATAATTAAAATATATTAATTATTGATAATTAAAATATTAAAAAAACTTGAATCCCATTTGATGACTTGATGGTTAAGGATATTCACCGTTTCAAGGATGGCTTAAATTCAAGTTGCGCTAATCGCGTTTGTTGTTCGAACTTTACTACTTCAAACGGATTAAAGTTTGAATAAAAATACCAAAATGTTGAATGTTATATGATTGGAATACTCTCAATTTTGAATAAATTAAATGATAATTAAATTGTATTTTATCATTATTACAAAGTGTTAATTTTCAACTTTAACAAAGTATTTTATTTAAGGTTTAAGTCCTCAAACTTTTCAAAAAATAAAAATAAAATTAAGTCACTGTTTTTTTTTTGCACTTAATTAAGTATTTAAACTTTCAAAATATATTAAGAAGACCCTCAAACTTTTTAAAAAGAAAACTAGTACCTTGCTCTACTTTTTTTACATTCAATTAAATATTTGAACTGACAAAATATATAAAAAATTTATTTAATCGTTAACTTTAAAATTGATCGTTAAAATTAACTATCCTTAATTTTTTTAATTAAAGTCACCATGTGTCACAACCATAGTGAGACATATGGCAAAAATGATAAAAATAAAAATTATAAAATGATTAATTTTAAATAAAAATATAAAAATATTTAAATTTTATTAAAATTATAATTTTTTATAAAATTATAAAATTATAAAATATATAGAAATATAGAAAAAATTATAAAATTGGTAAAAAATTATAAAATTATCATACCAAAAGAAATATTTTATAATTTTTCTATAATTTTATTTTTTTATTATCTTTTGCGACCGTGATGACTTTAACACATCTCATAAAGTTATGTTAAAGTCGTTTTGATGTATTTTATAAGTTTTTATTATTTGATAAGATTTTATATTTTCATTTTATTTTATTTTTAAAATTTTAATAAATTTTAAATATTAGTCATTTAATCAATCAAAAAAAAAATTGAGGATGTAGTTCGTTAATTTTAACGGTCAATTGAATGAAAATGAGGTTAAAGTTAATTGTTAAAGTATTGTTTTTCTTTATTTTGCTACCATTTTACTATTATGTTTCTATTATTTTTTGATGTATTTTATAAGTTTTTTATTATTTTTATAAGATTTTATATTTTTCACAATTTTTATTTTATTTTTTAAAATTTTTAATAAATTTTAAATATTAGTCATTGTAATCAATCAAAAGCATATAGGTTGTACAACCGTCTTACTGGCAAGTTTATTTATTAAAAGGATGTAGCATTTGATAAGAACGCCAGTTGGTATTAGGGTGAAGGACAGGAACAAGAGATTCACATGCCTCTTGAAATCTCTCAAGACAAAAGACAAGAGTCAAATCCTCACCAACAGAGACAGCAAGTTCAACAACACCAAGCAAAAACTCCCCATCTACAACTCTTTAAGAGTTTTCAACTAAGCCAATCCCACAAAGAAGATCAGTGAGGGCCAGAAAGCCAAATCCCAAATATGCTTATGGCATTTATGCATCTTGTCAATTTGCTTTTGCTATTTCAGATCCTATACATTATTAAGAAGAAGCTGAAGAAGAAAAATGGCAGAAAGCAATAGAGAGAGATGAAAGCTATCGAGAAGAATGAAACTTGAGAGATAGTTGATTTACCAAAAGGTAAAGCAATTGGCTTGAAGTGGGTGTTTAAAATAATATTTGTTGCAAATGGAAGCATACAAAAGCACAAACTTGTCTTGTGGCAAAAGGTTATATGCAACAATATGGTGTTGATTTCAAAAGAAACTTCTTTCCAGTAGCTCGATTTGAAACCTTGAGGCTTGTTCTTGCATTTGCTATACAGTTATAATGGCATGTTTATCAATTTGGTGTCAAGTTGGCCCTCTTCAATGGAGAATTATAAGAAGAGGTCTATGTAGCACAATCAGAAGGTTTCATCAATAAAGGCAACGAAATAAACGTGTACAAGTTAAAAAAAGAAAGTGTTGTATGGATCAAAGCAGGCCCCACTCGAGCATGGTATAATAAGATCAATGGGTATTTTTATAAAAAAAGGGTACATGAGAAGTGTGAATAAGCCCACCTTGTATGTGAAAAAAGAAAGTAAAAATGATTTCATCATTGTTTGCCTTAATGTTAAATGATATCATTTACACTATCTCATCTAGCTCTCTTGAAGATGAGTTTAGGACTCAAATGATGAATCAAATCAAGAAGTCGGACATAGGTTTATTACATTATTTCTTTGGCCTTGAAGTTCAACAAGATACTATAGAAATTTTATTTCATAAAGGGGATATGCCAGGGACCTTCTAAGTAAATTTGGCATGCTTAATAGCAAGTCTGTAGCTACCCCCACGAGTATTAATGGCAAATTGCAACAAGAAGATGGAGAAGAGATGATAGGTGCTAGAAGGTTTAGAAACATGGTTGGAGGTTTGTTTTCTACTAGTGACCATATAGCTATATAATTTTGCATTTATCCATTACTCGTTATTACCAACATAAACTCGATCCGTAGTTCAACATATTTTTCTCTTTCGATTCTTACAATGTTCCTTGTTTGTATCAATATCATTTATGTTCTAATCCTAAAACCTGATATTTTACATCAGATATGATGTTTTTCTTTTTTTTCTTTTTTCTTTTAGGCTGTATCATAAAGGATAGCCCCTTTATTATCAATATATAATTCTGCAACAATTTCCATTGCAGGAATATGATTCAAACCATGGCTTTTATAACAATACCCAGACCCCTCTCCCTGCTAGGAAGCTCGACAAAACACTCATGGAGCTCAGCAAGTGTTCATTGTTCTTATTCCAAAAAGAGCTCCCGTTTCTCTACCAATAGCAAGGGATTAAACAGAGATTGCAAGACGATATTTTGGAATTTCGGTTCTTTTCACCGTCAATATTTATCACAATTGACTGCAATGCGGATGACGTTTAAAGATGACGGTAGAGATGGAAGTGAAGCGAATATGATGGTGAATCCTTCTCAAAATTACTGTTCCAAGTACCCATTTCTGAGATGAAGTTTTTGTCTAAACTTGCCTTCTTGTGTAACATAGCTTATGTGATTCCAAAAATCGAGGTGTGCTTTTTTCTTTCTTTCTTTTTTTTTTTATTCTTTTGATAAATTATATTTCACAATATTATTTGGGTGTTCACTAAACTTGGTTACATGGATTCCTAAATTTTAATCTTTTAGGCTCACATACTCTAGAAATTCAAACATGATAGTCTTGTCAAGTAAGCGAAGTATGGAAATCTCAAACTTTTCAGGGTATTTATTTGAGAAGGTACTATGGCCTATGCTTGATAGCGTCTTCTTTAGAAACTAAAGCAGAGGCAACATCAAGCACTAAAGCAAAGCTTGAGGAATTTGGTTCAGAGAAAGCCACGGATTCTGAGCGAATCCACTCATCGAAGGACCAATTATTATCAATGGCCGCCTATCAATCATTTCATTCATCTCCGTTCGAATGGATTATTTGCGATGATCCAATCAGGCATACTCGGATTTTTGTGATTCAGGTATTTCCCTTTACCCTTTAATTTATCTTAGTCATTATAGGAAAAAACTCCCAACAATTTAAATGGTACTCATTGAAGCATCGTATTCGGATATAACAGTTAATTACGGTGAATTAATACATTATGATTGCTATTTAAATCCTACTTCATATAAAACATGCATTTTATGATCGAGAGTTATCTAAAAGTTAACTAAATATTTAACAACATGAAATTAGATGAAGACATTTTATTATAATACTCTAAAAATATCATATTCGAGTCTCATCAATTATCTTATTTGATGTGTGATTTGTATGTATCACTTTTAGCTCTTTATAAAACTAGTGATATACTTTTTAACTTCCTCTAAGAATAAAATAAAGTACATAAAAATAAATTTTATTTTATTTTTAGCATAAATACAAAGTTATCAATAAGCAATTTAATAATAATAATCTGTTTTTATATTTAAATTTTTTAATTTAAAAATATGAATATTTAATTAAAAATATCAAATTTATAATTTAGTATCTATTGTTATATAAAAAAATATATATTTATCAAAAGGGAAACAAAGACATACTAACAACCACAACACCTAAAACTTGTAGGGCCCAGACTCCTTGACATCTTGGTGGCAAGTCCTCTTCTTTCATCCAACTAAATTTGAGGTAAACATTACTCTAATCTCATCATACAACATTGAATGAGAGCTTAATCACTTAGCCCACCCAAAAAAATTTAAATCATTTTCAATCTATTTCTTCCTTTCAGGGGAAACTAGACGTGTTTGTTCACAAAGGAATGTATGAAGCCGCAAAGGTTATATATGAAAAAGTGATCCCACACGTTGTGGACTTTTTACAAACACATGGTGAGCATGCTAGGTTTCAATTCACCGGTCATTCACTAGGCGGAAGCATTGCTGTACTGGTTAGCTTGATGCTGTTACTCAGGAATGTGGTGAGATGTTCGATGGTTGAGCCCGTTGTGACCTTTGGGTCACCATTTGTGTTATGTGGAGACCGAAAGTTGATGAATTGATGTTGGCTGATGCCCAGATTTACAATGTCATAATGCATCGAGACATTGTCCCTAGAGGCTTCTCCTGCAATATTCCTGGTTTTTTTTATCTCAATTCTCAAGCTTTTCAAGCGTTCCTTACATTCACACCCTTGTCTAAATGAAAATGTAAGTACAATTACATTTTTTTTTTCCAACAACATCGTCAACAGTTTTGGTTAAAATCAATCATTACAATAATTAACTAATCTGAATATTTACAAAAAAAATTCGTACATAACTTTACCGTTGCGAGACTCGAACTTTTTTTTATTTTTATTTTATAATTGAAAAGGAGAACGAAGTTATCCAAATTCTCGTACTTAAAATTTAATACTCTTTTATTCACTTAATGAAAATATACTTGGCAACTAATATAATTTGAGTTTCTTATATATATTCCTTGATAGTTATAAAATTAAGTATTGTAAAAATAAGCAATCGTAATTAATAGTCATAAAATTAGAGGTGTGGTAGATTGTATTTAAAATAAATACAAATTATATTCATATTAAATATTCATACATGATTCAAATTTAGTGACTTCAAATGTTGGTTTAAAATAGAGTGAATTATGTTTATAATCTATTAGGATTGTGTGTTATAGATCTATAACAACATGTTATTATAGAGATCATTATTATAAATTTATCATGAAATTCATATTCTGAATTTTCATCCAGTGAAAGAAAATGATAATCAAATCAACAAAATTAAGACATATAACAAGTGCATGTATTCTTACTTTTATGCATCTTTTAGTTTACATTCTTTCACTTGACTAATTATGAAGTTCATAAATTTAATAAGTTCAATTAATCGGGCTAAGTTATCAAATTAAATTAATTCATTTATAATAAGTTGTTAAATTCAAGTAATCAATTTATAAGTTTATGATGTAGAATATTTAATTAACGAACTTAATAGTTTATTGAATTTATATATTTATTCCAATCATTGAAGATTATTTCATTTAAGAAAATATGATTAATAGATTTTTTTAGTGACATTTAAATATTTTATTGAAATAACATTTTAATTAACATCATTTTATTTAATAAATTATAATTAACATATTTATATGAAATCCTATAATTTTACCTAAAATTTTAGACAATATGTTGTTATAGAGATTTAATTTAATAAAAATAAATTTCATAATTATAGTTGTTGCTTTAAGAAATGAAAAACTGTTATAAATTGTTAAAATAAAATATAAAAAATCACTTTTACTAGAAACTTGATTATTATAAAGAAATTTTGTGGAGCGTAGCCGAAGACTCACCAAATATGTAATTGACTGTTTATTTTTATTTGATGCAGAAATTTATGTACTCTCCACTAGGAAAACTGTTGATTCTCCAACCAAATGCAAAATCATTACCTGAGCATCCATTGCTTCCTCCTGGGACTGCTTTTTATGCTTTAGACACCACCGGATGTAAAGACACTTCCAATGCTGCCATCAATGGCTTTATTAATTTAAAAAATTAATTAAACCCTTTTATTAATAGTTTCCGTTTCTTACCACATTGACCATTAAAATCATTTGATGAACCAATCAAATAGTAATATGTGACAAATCAGGTTTAATCTTATATTTTTTCATAAAATTTATAATAAATTAAAATTATTAAAATTGATGAAAATATTAAAAAACATAAAAGCATATAAAAATTATAAAAATTCTAATAAATTCTAAAATTTTATAAAATTAATAAAACATATTTAAAATTTATAATCACTTATAAAAATATAAAATTTCTGAGCAAAATACCTAAATATATAAAAAAACTTTATTTACGGAAAATGGCCGATTTTTTGAAAATTTACAAAAAATGGCCATTTCCCCACAAAACGTGTCCACATCAACCCGTTTTGTGGGGATGCAACAGAAAGCGCCTTGGGAGAAGCTTTTGCCATCGCACAAAGCGCTTTGACAAGGACAACTTTCTTGACGTGGCAAAAACGCTTTCCAAAGACGCTTTTAGCCGTATTTTTTTTAAAACTATTCTCAATTTTTAAAATTTACGAGAATAAACATTTATAAAGGCTCAAAGTGATAATATAATTTTTTAAGGTGTTATTAATTAATAAAAATATAACTTACAAAGAAAATTTTATATAGACCCAAAGTCCTATTTACTTTGTTTTCTTAAGCAAAGTGAGATATGAGATATGTGTATATATAGACTCATGAATAGTTTTGCGAACTTGTTCTTAAATAATGTGGGATTCCTTCCTCTTTTAACTAAGAACATGAGATAATATACTACACTATATTTGATTTTTTTATAAAATAATTTCTCTTTTTTAAATTTTGTTAACATTTTCTTATATTATAAAATTATGTTTTGAGATATTTAATCTTATTGCATTTTAAAATTATTGCATTTTAATTTTATATTATAAAATTATGTTTTTACAAAACAATTTTTTTTTATATTTTTTTAAAAGAAACTTACACGAGTAAAAACAATTGCTATAGCATTTTTTACAGCATTTACATCACCTTCAACCTGCACGATAAACAACATTAGACAAATATCATAAAACCATTTCAACATTAGACAAATATCATAAAACTAGTTCAAATTAATATGCATAAATAGATGTAAACCAATAAAGCTTTCCAGAATAGCCAAGTATGGCAGGCAAACCACCCCTAATAGATAGTACCATAGAGGCATTATTCTTTGCATTGCAGTATTGACAGTGGGACACTATTCAAGATGCATGGATCTGAACTATCCAACTATTTTGACCCACTTTGCAGCCTCAGCTGCATAGAATACCTAGATTCAGACTGCTTCGTCAGCAACCATTAAAAGATGGTTCAGTAAAAAAATGAGATTAAGTGGAAAATGATAATAATTTTGCAGCATTCACATGAATGATTGATACTCAAAAATATTCAAATCACAAAGAAGCATGATGTTGAGAATGTCAAGATGGAGCATTATAGCATTCGATGTTTTTACTCGCGGATGTTTTTACTCGTGGAAGTTTCTTTAAAAAAAATATAAAATATAACAATTTTAAAATACAATAAAATTAAAGATTTTAAAATATAATTTTATAATATAAAAAAATATTAACAAAAAATAAAAAAAGAGAAATTATTTTGTAAACAAAAAATCAAATATAGTATAACATGTTATCTCATGTTGTTAGTTAAAAGAGGAAGGAATTCCACGTTATTTACGAACAAGCTGCAAAACTATTCATGAGTTCTGTATATACACATATTTCATATTCCACTTTGTTTAAGAAAACAAGAAAAATGAGACTTTGAGTCTATATAAAGATTTCTTTTGTAAATTATATTTAACACTTTTAAAAAAATGGTGTTGTCACTTTGAACCTTTATAAAGGTTTATTCTCGTAAATTTTAAAAATTCGAGAATAAATTTAAAAAAAAACACGAGCTAAATCGTGTCATTTGAAGAACGTTTTTGCACATTAGCAAAGTGCGTCCTCGTTAAGCGCTTTGTCTTTGATGTGTAAAAGCGCTCTCTAAAGGCTTGCTTTTTTCTGCGATCCCCACAAAACGCTACCGACATAAACACGTTTTGTGAGGAAATGACTATTTTCCATAAATTTCTAAAAAATTAGCCATTTTTCATAAATAAATTTTTTTTATATTTAAGTATTTTGTCCAAAGTTTCTAACAAATTATAACAATTATTATAAAAAATTCAATTATCCGCCGTCACCATTCCAAATATCATTCAAACATTAGATCTTTTCAAAATTATTATAAAAAATGGCTTCCCAATCAATATTATTTTTAAGAAATGTCATAAAATAGTCCAGAACTCCATTAATAACTGCAACTTGGACCAATAAATACCATCTTCTTCATCATCTCCACAAAGTCAAAACAATCCCTCTTTTGATTTAAATTCTCTTCTCTACCATTTCTGCTAATCTTATCCCACCTCCACCCCCAGCCCCCAAAAAAAAAAAAGAGAAAAACAAAACACCAAACACAAATCAATGGAGGATAAGCGACGAACAGCTCGAAACCTTGTAGCTAAACTAAGTTCAGTTTCCGAACGGACCCGAAAGGAAGCTTTGGCGGAATTACGACTGATTTCCAGGCAGGACCCGGAAAGCCGACCGTTAATAGCCGACGCCGGCGCCGTTCCTTACCTTTCCGAGACCCTTTACTCTTCTTCTCCGGCAATACAAGAAAACGCCGCCGCTACTTTATTGAACTTGTCGATTACTTCGCGCGATTCTCTCATGTCCACACGGGGTCTCCTCGATGCGTTATCTCACGCTCTGAGCAATTCGGCTTCACAGGGGGCGGTTCAGTCGTGCGCCGCCACTCTTCACAGCATACTAATCGCTGACGAGTCTTCCCGTCCGATAATCGGGTCGAAACGCGATATCCTTTACACGCTGTTGTCGATCATAGGTGATAAACACGCGCCGGCTCGTTCAATTAAGGACGCGTTGAAAGCGTTGTTCGGGATCGCGCTTTACCAGTTGAATCGGGGGAGCTTGGTGGGTCTGGGAGCGGTTCCAGCTTTGGTGTCATTGATAGTTAGGGATGCTAGGAAGGGGATCGTGGAGGATGCGACGGCGGTGCTGGCGCAGATCGCGGGATGCGAAGAGAGCGAAGAAGCAATAAGGAAAGCGGGTGGGTTGAAGGTATTGGGTGATTTGATGGAAGAAAAGACGGCGGCAAGTACAAGAATGAGGGAAAACGCGGTGGCTGCGCTGCTGAACTTGGCCCGGTGCGGCGGCGAACGGGGGAGGAAAGAAGTAAGAGAGATGGGGGTTAAAGTAATGGATGTGGTTAGAAAGGTGGGTGAGAATGGAAGTCCCAAAGGGAAGGCTAAGGCTGTTGAGTTATTGAAATTTGTTGTTGATGGAAATGAAAATGAAAAAGAGGTGAGGGAATTAAGGTTTAAATTGAACAGTATTAATGATTTCGTCGATCATTCTATTTGAATCTTTAAACATTGAAGTTGTTATAGAATTTATTCATTTCAATTGAAAACCATTTGCAGTTCAAATTTAGGGAAGTCATTGATATCATAAAACACGAGTTTATGGTTGAGTTAACTGAGGTGCAACTCAGAACGTGATATCTAACTTCACCACCGTATCAGCACTCTCGTTCCTTCAATTTTCTCCACTTTCGCTTTTCATTTTTTCCGCACCACTTTTTACTCTTTTTTTTTTTTGTTCGGAATTAATTCAAATATTAAAAAAAAAAAAAGATACTTCTTCATTTCCATTTTATATATAGTGTAGTCTTATATTTAATTTTGGTAGGAAACTAAGAAACATAAATTCCTCTAATTTCGGATAATGAAAAATCATGAATTGTTTACAATATCTTTTCGGGGAAAGTGAGTTTGAATCTTAACATAAATGCATTATTTCCCTTATCAAGAAATAAAGAAAATGAGTTAAATTACATTGAAATAAATTGATTTTTGGAGAGAGAGGGGGTAAAAACATATTCATTGTGCCTAGCTAATTACAACTCAATAAACAATTTCATCTTTTATAAATCAATAAATGGAAAATTCATAAAATCTTGAGTAATACCATTAGCACACCACCGCCTCAGTTTAAATGGCATTTGATTCCAAATTATTCATGATTTTAATAAAATTTTGAAAGTTTTTGTTTAGCCTTTAATTCATTCTCCTTATTCTGCAATAATATGTTGGTTTGGATCACACTCCTTACATTTTTTTTTTATATGTTGTTTAACAGTAAATAATTTACAAATACTGAAATAGGGAATCATTACACGTGGGGGTCATACTCTTCCAAACCTCCCAACTTATTTCATTTTTCCAGATAAAGTTGAAATTCAGTAAATACTAATCTCAAAATTAGTTGCAATTTTCAGAAACAATCCAATAGCTTCGAGCCTTGCCACTGAAGCAAAATTAGTATTGCTATTCTCAAGGAAATTAAAAATTAATATCCAGAAATGTTTGGAGGGTCCAGCTTAAAACTCAAATGGTAATATACACATGTGAAAGATATATAGCTCAATTATTGGATAAAACTCTCTTAATAATTTCTATTTAACCAATGTCCTTTACTCTTGGTAATACAAATTCTCAAGTTCATTTATCCTGTTTGTGAAGATCCATTTTATTCCTATCACAATGCAATCTGTTGCTTTTGGTACAGATTGTCACACATCATTTCTATCAAATTGGTGAAGCTCTTCTTGCATGGCTTGGATCCAATTCTTATTCTTTATTGTTCTTTGACCTTCTTAGGCTCATTGAGAGATGTGTAGCCTGCCAATCTAATCATATTTCAATAGTTTTCTCTAGCCTTTTTTCCAAGTTTTCATGTATTTAAAAGAATTATACATATTTTAAATCCTTTAGATACACCTATTAAATGATGTTTATATAATGTTGGTTGACTATAAGCTTATAAGAGCTAAGATAAGAGCATGGGCACATGCACACAAGGCTTGAGCATAATAGCTTAATTTAGTTCAAATGGGTCAATTTCCCCCTTCCATGTGATGTAAGGCCCCAATTTGGTTTTGCTTTATCAAATATTTTTTATTTTTGGCATGCATGGTATTGTGTGTTGGCTTTTAACTGTTGTCTTGTTATACATATCTCAATAATTTCGATATTCCTATTATTTGAGATTCTACACATCAATAAAAAGATAAGATTACATATTTATGAAAGGCTAAAATCAGGTTAATTTTAAAAAATAAAATATTGATAGCATGTAAATTATATTTTTTATGATTGATTGTTTGAATGAAGCATGAACCCATTATTTTATGTTGTATGAATTATTTTATTATTATTAAAATAGTGAACTTAGATTGAAATTTGATAAAATTATTAATATAGTATTGATGTGAATTTACTCGGACTTAATTATTATTAGCTTTACTTTTAATATGGATTGGATCAAACCTTAGTGTTTTTAAAACCTTAGTTATATATAAACCTTGAGTTTTATATATATATATATATATATATATAAGGTTTTATTAATTAGATATTCATTTCTAATTATGATAAATATTAGAACTGTGTGACTTAAATTTTAAGAGAATACTTGCAAGTCAAGTTAAACAAAATATATTTTCTTTTTAGAAGATTTAGTATTTATTAGTATAATATATTTAGCATTTAATAGCATAATATATTTGACATTGATTAGAATTAAGTTTTTTCAACTTATAAATAGATGTAGTCGAAATTCTTTTTGTATCATTCGAATTCGACATTAGTGAATTTTCTTCTCCTCTACCCGTAGTTTTTTTTCCTGAAAGGGTTTCCACGTAAAATCTGTGTGTTCTATTTTTCTTATCTTTTTTAGCGATCTTTCTACATTGCCATTATCAACGTTTAGTTTTTTAACAGATTGACATCAGAGCTTTTCGGGTTGCTTGTCTCGATCACGGAAATGGCGATAATGAAGTATGATATTCCACTGTTGGATTGCAACACCAGAGTCTCGTTGTGGCAGATAAAGATACAGACAATTCTTGCATAGATGGATTTGAAGGATACCCTACTAGGGTTAGATAAGATGTCTTCGACATTGATGGAGGAAGAGAAGAAATGTAAAGATCGAAAGGTTTTAAAACAATTACATCTGCATTTGTCGAATGAAATTCTATAGAAATAATGAAGGAAAAGACCGCCGCTACATTTTGGGCAAAGCGCAACAACTATGCATGTTGAAAACCTTAACTAGCAAGTCGCATATGAAGCAACGCCTTTATGCTCATCGTTTGGAGAAATGTGCGTCAATGCATGAACACTTAACTGTGCTTAAAGAAATTCTATCGGAACTAGAGGCCATGGAGGTCCAGTACGATAATGAAGATTTAGGGTTAATTCTATTTTGTTTGTTGCCCCCATCTTATTCAACCTTTAGAGATACAATTTTGTATAGCCGCAAATCTCTCATAGTTGATGAAGTCTATGCTTCCTTAACATCGTATGGCAAGATGAAGCATCTTGTGTCTAGATCCAACTCTCAAGGAGAGGGTCTCATTGTTCATAGGAGACAAGAACGAAATACTGATGATAATAGTGGGAGGACACAATAATGAAATCCTCCCGGTAAATCTAAGGGTAGATCGAGATTTTCAAACGTGGAAAAAAGAACACATTAAATCTGAGTGTTATAAGTTGCAGAATAAGATAAAAATGGAGGCGACAAATCAAAAGGGAAAATAACTAAAACAATCTGGTGAAGCTGATGTTGTAGAAGACTATAGTGATGATAAACTCCTAGTTGCTTCTTCCAACAACACTAAAGCGAGCAAGGAGTGGATCCTTGATACTGGTTTCACTTTCCATATGAGTCCCATTCGGGATTGGTTTACAACATATGAAATAGTGTCTGAAGGTGTTATTTTTATGGGAAATGCTTCATGTAAAATCACAGGTATTGGCATGATCAAAATTAAGATATTCGATGAAGTCATTAGAACACTTAGTGGCATATGACATGTACCAGAATTGAAGAGTAATTTTATTTCGTTGATTACTCTTGATTCAAAAGGGCACAAGTACATAGCTGGAAGTGGGGTTTTGTAGATTAGCAAGGGTTCCCTCGTTGTGATGAAAGGGCAGAAAAAGACTGACAAGTTATATGTTTTGCAAGTTTCAATTGTTACTGGTGATACAACCGTCGCTTTCTCTTCCTTTTCAAATGATGATGTTACTAGACTTTGGTATATGCGTCTAAGGCATATGAGTGAGAACAACATGGCATAATTGAGCAAAAAAGAACTTCTTGATAGACAAGTCATTAGCGAACTAAAGTTTTGTGAGCACCTGCGTTTTGGGAAGAAAAAAATAGTTCGATTGACCAGATGAATCCATAACAGAAGGGAACGCTGGATTATATTCATTCTGATGTTTGGGGACTATTTAGAGTACTTTCGAGGGGTGGCGCTAATTATATGCTGACGATTCCAGAAAGGTTTAGGCATTTTTCCTGAAGCACAAAAGTGATATGTTTTTCCACGTTTAAGGCTTAGAAAACTATGATCGATAAGCAGACATGAAAACAAATAAAACACCTCCATATAGATAATGGCTTGGAATTCTATTTTAATGAGTTTGATGAATTGTGCAAATCAGAAAGGATCGTGAGGCACTTGACAATTTGTCATACTCCAAAGCAAAACGGCGTTGCAGAATGGATGAATAGAACAATCATGGAAAAGGTTCGATATATGTTTTCAAATGCTTGTTTACTGAAGTCATTTTTGGCTAAAGTGGCCTCTACTGCATATTTTTTTATTAACCGATCTCCGTCCATTGCCCTTGAGAAAAAGGCTCCACAAGAGGTATGGTCTGGTAATCCTGCTAATTATTTTGATTTGAAGATTTTTGGGTGTCCTGTGTATGCTTATGTTGATAGTGTGAAATTGAAACCTAGATCCATTAAATGTGTTTTTCTTGGTTATAAGGCTGGTGTTAAAGGATATATGCTATGGTGTCCTGAAAATAGAAAAGTTGTGATTAAAAAACAATAAATATATTTATGATATTTAAATGTGACATATGATTTACTTAGATTTTTTAGTTAATTCGATAAGCAAGTAGATATTATTTAATTCATGAAATCAACTCAATTATGAAAAAAAAAATTATAACACTTTTTATAACAATCACATTTAAGTAGTTAAAATTAGAGTAAACTACACAATCAGTCATTAAACTATGTGTGAGTTTTCATTTTAGCCACTTCACTGAAAAAAGTTAGAATTTGATCACTAAACTTTTCTATTTTTTTTTTTGCCACTAGGTTGTTAAGTGGCAATTTTTTAGTTGGTATAGTAACAATTTTAGTCCTCAAAATTTATTTTTTTTTCAATTTGAGCCAGTTCAATATAAAATATATATAAAAAAACTCAAAAATATTTAAAATAGAAATTTCTATTTCAAAATTCTAGAAAAATAAGATCTTGAAAATTACAAATATATAACGACGGTGGGTTAAGGAGAAACTTAAGTATATGCAAGGTTTTGAATGCGATTGTAATTTATTTTGCGTTTATGGTTTTAACTAGAGGTGAGCATGGTAATTTGGGCTCATTAAAATTTAGGCTGCTTTGTTAGGCTGGGCCGACCACTCGAAAAATGGGCCTAAAATTTTATCCAAGCCCGACCAGATAAAAATGCTAAAACCCGAGACTGACTCGGCCCGCCCATATTAATTTTGATATTAATTTTGATATAATTTTCAAAAATATATAATACATCAAAAATACTAAAAACATCAAAATAAATATTTCTCAACAAATTGAAAATAAATTTTAAAAAATATTTATACTTAAATAATACTAAGATAGATGCAACTTAACAAGCAAATGTCTTCAAAATAATAACAAAATTAACAAATGTCTTTAAAATAGTAACAAAATTAACAATAAAATAAGTTTTATACAATATCCAAACAATAAGAACAAAATAGTATCAACATAATAGTAAAATGATAGCAAAATAGGAGCAAACAATAAGAAAATAATATTAAAAAAAGCATATTTTTTGTCCTTTAGTGGATTCAGGAGTGGCAATTTTTAGTTGGTATAGTAACAATTTTAGTCCTCAAAATTTATTTTTTTTTCAATTTGAGCCAGGTTCAATATAAAATATATATAAAAAACTCAAAATATTTAAAAATATAAATTTCTATTTCAAAATTCTAGAAAAATAAGATCTTGAAAATTACAAATATATAACGACGGTGGGTTAAGGAGAAACTTAAGTATATGCAAGGTTTTGAATGTGATTGTAATTTATTTTGCGTTTATGGTTTAACTAGAGGTGAGCATGGGCCGGGCCGGGCTCAGCTAAAATTTAGGCCTGTTTGTTAGGCCTGGGCCCGACCCAGCTCGAAAAATGGGCCTAAAATTTTGCCCAAGCCCGACCCAGATAAAAATGCTAAAACCCGAGATCGACCCGCCCATATTAATTTTGATATTAATTTTGATATTAATTTTGATATAATTTTAAAAATATATAATACATCAAAATACTAAAACATCAAAATAAATATTTCCCAACAAATTGAAAATAAATTTTAAAAATATTTATACTTAAATAATACTAAGATAGATGCAACTTAACAAGCAAATGTCTTCAAAATAATAACAAAATTAACAAATGTCTTTAAAATAGTAACATAATTAACAATAAAATAAGTTTTATACAATATCCAAACAATAAGAACAAAATAGTATCAACATAATAGTAAAATGATAGCAAAATAGGGAGCAAACAATAAGAAAATAATATTAAAAAAAGCATATTTTTTTGTCCTTTAGTGGATTCAGGCCGGGTTCGGGCAAAAAATGCCTTACCCGAGGCTCGGCCCATTTTTTAAACCGGCCTTATTTTTTGTCCAAGCCCATTTTTTGGACCTATATTTTTACCTAAATCCTCCCACATTTCGAGTGGGCCACCGACCCGGCCCATGATCAGGTCTAGTTTTAACCATAGATAACAGAGACACCAAACAATGTTGTTGAAGAACTAATATGTATAAAAAAAATTATCATTCAATAGAATTTAATAACAAACTAAAAACAAAACAAAAAAAGGTTAAATCATTATACGCTTCATTAATGTTTCTTGAAACCAAATTAGTAATATCTTTAAGTTAAGTTCTATGCCTCTGAAAAACATCCAAAACTAATATTAGAGGGGCTTGTGAAATCGACTCTAATACTATTTTTTAGAAAAACACAAAATATACAACAAAAATTTATTTTTAAAATCAATTCAAATTTTAATTCATTTATTTTGTTTCAAAACCCAAGTTGCAAAAACAAATTATATTCTGTTTTTTTTTTATTTCTATTAAGAAAAAGTCATATTAAGAAACATAAGAGGTAAAAAACAAAGTAGCAATAAATTTGCTTAATTCTTTTCATGTTTTTTAAAGTATGGGTATTGGTTATTTCCATACAAATAATGCAGGAGAAAAATTTAGAGGGTTTAGAAACGATTTTCCCTCATTTTCTCTCACTTTATATATTTTTGAAAATTTTATTTACTTTTATTTTTTGATAATTTTCTAAAATTGTTGAAAAGAATCTCAATTTTTATCATTTTATCATTTCAAAAAGAGATAAAAACAAACAAAGGAAGACTTGGTCAAGCTCTATCATTTATATGCCCCCTCAAGTTTGAGGGTTGTAGAACAACACCTAACTTGGAAGGTTGATGAACAAAGGCAAGTTTAGGTAAGGTTGATTGACGTTGAAAGTTTTCCGGTCAATATGATCTTGGATAAAGTGAAGATTGATTACGAGGTGCTTCATATTTCTATGCATAACAAGTTGTTGACAACAATATGTAGTTCCAAGATTATTTAAAAAAAATTGAGGAGTACGAGAAAGAGAGACATGAAGTTCTTGCAAAAGATGAAACACCCAAAATGTTTTAGTAGCAGTGGTAGCAACAACCCTATATTTAACTTCAGTCGAGGACTTGGCTATAGTTAGTTGTTTTTCCAACGATCAACTAATTGGAGTGTGCCCAAAGAAGAGAATACATCCAATGGTAGAAGCATGATCTGTTGGGTCACTGGCCCAATCCACATATGCATATATGCTAAGAATATTTTAAAATTGGCAATTGATTCATAGGTCATAATTTATAGTGTTTTTCAAGTATAAAAGGATTCATTTGATTGCTTTCCAGTGAGTTTCTATAAGAGAGTATATAAATTGAGAAAACTTTAATTGCTGCAGTAAGACAATTGGAGAAAGCACACATTTAGTATCTTGCATATTTGTTTCCGTTAATAAATTAAGTATATACTTGGATTGGGTTAAAAATAAATTATTAATTGTTTGAAGAACTTTAATTCCCCCAAAAAAGATTTACCTATAGTCGGGTGCCAATTAAATTTTTTTTCATGACAATAACTCAATTAGAAATATAGGTTATTTTTAAATCAAAACTAATTTTAAAATAAATTTGTAATTTTTAAAATATAAAATATTAAAATAAGAACAGATGATCCACAGTAGCATGGGTGGTAATTGATTATGTTACTAATTTTGGAAAAATAATAAATTTGTTAAGTTTCGTAAATTCCGATGTATGTCTTTTATTGGTAAAATATTGTTAATGTTTTGTTTTCCTTTAGTATTGGGTTGGGTCAGTTTTGTTTCAACTTAAACCATAAAAATACGTGAGATACGCTAGAAGGAGGGCTTGAACCTCCGACCTTGTGGTTAACAGCCACACGCTCTAACCAACTGAGCTATTCCAGCAGCTTGCTAAATATTTCATGCATAACATATTTCTTGGCTCTTCTGGTTTTATAATTCTGTGCAACCCACTTTAATTGCGCCGGTTAAAGACCATATAAGTTTAAATTATTTAATAACAAACAATATTATTGCAATAATTAGAATATGTTTGCTAGCAATGTTTTCTGAATTTTTTAGTATATTACTAAATTATTTTTATATATTAATTTCATCTTAATATTTAATTTACGATTAGATTAATTATTATTTAACTATGGTACAATTATATCTCAATTAAAAGTAAATTGAGCTTTATAAACATTGTAACACTTTCAAATGGAATTTAAAACAAGCTAGGAAAACAAAATCATTTTTGGTATTATTTATTAGGTTCCTTTGTTAACGTTAATAAGGCACTAGAATGTGATAGAAAATCAATTTAATCGAACATGAGGTTGTTTTGTGATATTTATATTTTATTTTATTCACTTTTTACTATTTTAATTTTTAATATCATGGAACTAAAATTCAAGCTTTAATGTTTAATGATGTTGCACTAAAATTCAAGAACCAATTATATTTGAAGATGGCGATGAGGGTGATAGATTGAAGAAAACATCAAGAAAGAGGATGATGACAAGGAAGATAGATTGAAGAAGAAGGTCAAGATTGAGAATATTTAAATATATTTATTAAATTTCATTTTAATTTTTCTAAGAAGTTGACTTTGGGTTTGTTTACATATAATTTAATTTTAATTATTTTTATTTGTCTTTAATTTACAACATATTGTTTTTTTTTGTAATACAATTAAATAATTTGATTTCAATAATTATTTCACTTACAAAAAGAAATTACTATAAAATTTTAAAAATCATTATGACAACTTCATCCTAATTAAATAAAATCGATTTTGAACATGAATTATGAAGTTTTATTATATTTGATTCAATTTTATTTTACCTTTAAATTAAATTTGTTCATTCTAAATTAAAATATATATTTTAAATATGAAATGTTAAAATTAGTTTTTAAGTGGATTTCAAAATTAAAACTAATGCTTTTACTTTAAATTTAAATTTAATATTTAATATTTAACTCTAATAAGGCACTAGAACGTGATGGAAAATCAATTTAATCGAACATGAGGTTATTTTGTGATATTTATATTTTATTTTTATTCACTTTTTACTATTTTATTTTTAAATATCATGGAACTAAAATTCAAGCTTTGATGTTTAATGATGTTGTGCTAAAATTTAAGAACTAATTTTGATTGAAGATGGCGACGAGGATGATAGATTGAAGAAGAAGATCAAGATTGAGAACATTTAAATATATTTATTAGATTTCATTTTAATTTTTAGGAAGTTGAATTTTGGTTTGGTTACATATAATTTAATTTTAATTATTTTTATTTTTCTTTGATTTACAATATATCGTTTTTTATAATACAATTAAATGATTTAATTTCAATAATTATTTCACATACAAAAGAAATTACTATAAAATTTTAAAAAATTATAATGACACCCTCATCCCAATTAAATAAAATCGATTTTGAACATGAATTATGAAGTTTGATTGTACTTGATTCAATTTTATTTTACCTTTAAATTACATTTTTATTATAAAATTGAAAATATATTTTAAATATAAAATGTTAAAATTAGTTTTAAAGTGGATTTCAAAAATTAAAACTAATGTTTTACTTTAAATTTAAATTTAATATTTAGTTTGAAATATTATTCTGAATGATAGGTTCGTAACCTTAGTGTACACTGAAATGGGCATTCCTAGCAGTAATTCCTTGTATTTTTATCTTTAGCTGATAAAATTTTTGGAATACACCCAGAAATGATGGTTCATTGTGTATACAACAGTCTATGAAGTAAGCTACCGAAGTCCACCGGGACAAGGCTGATAGTTGTCCATACAAAAGAATGGATAAAGTGGAAAAATAAAAACTGACCTCTAATAAAATTAAAGGAAGAATAAAGCCTTGGGTATTATCACTCAAGTGACACCTCGGTGGTTTTCTAAATTCGTGGGAAAATTTTGGGTGGAGAATACCCCGAGTTCCTAAATACATGTGTATTTCTTCTTGGGTGGTGCTACATTCATACGAAGGAGTCTCTATAGGCTGTAACATCCTAAAAACTGGGTTAGAAGAAATTGAGTTTTGAAACCAAGAGTGGTCATCCCTCGACTATGAGTTTAGATCTTGGAAATTTCTAACAAGTACATTGGTTTGGTTTAAGTGGTCAAGTGTTCTGAGTATGTGTGTGAGGTACTGGGTTCGAATTTGATTTCTGGAAATTTTTTTTATTTTGCTTAAACCCTTACCTTTGAACGTTTGGTTTATATGTTAAATTCGATCAATTGACGACAAAAAATGAGCCTACTAGTTCACTAGTTAAGCTTTTATATACCCTCTAGTCTTGTGTTCGAGTCTCTGTGTAGGTAAGGGAAATATTTTGTGCTATTCCGTAGTTTAGTTTGTTTTGTTTTTATTTTAAAGAAAATAAGTTAAGTAACTTCCTTTCTTTTCATCTTCGGAGGGACATTCTTTCCCCTTTAACTTTTCTTTTTGTTTTGCTTCTGTTCAAACCAAATATACTTCATTTTCTTTTGATTCGATATCTTGTCGTTGAGTCTTTCTATATTCATTATGCCAAGTTAAATTGTGCAGTTAATCTTCAAGCGAATTGTAGCTGGTCCTGATTCAGTTTTATTACTTGATTTTGACAATAGTCGGTGTTAAGTTCTTTTTGTCGGATTGGATTTATGTTTTGTATAAGTTCTTGTTAGAAGAAGATCTCAAGAGTAACATTCTTTCAGTTCTAGGTTTATAATGTTGATTTCATGCGAGGGTAAGCGTTAGTTTCCAATTTGAGATTTCGTGTTAAAGTCCTTCGACATAACTTCGGTTTTGGATGCTAATCATAGTGATTTATTTTGACAAAGTTGTTTGATTTGTTGTTGTAATGTCGTTTTAGGGGTGGGAATTCATCATTGTTGCTTCTACATCAAATCCGTAATAGGTAAGTACCGAAAACCCCTTTCTCTTCAAATTTTAGTTGCCGAAAAATGAGACTGTCGATGCCACACAGTCGTGTGGCAGGTTGTGTAACTCACTGTTCATAACGGTTAGAGGCACACGGGCTTATGTGGTTGTGTGTTATGCAGGGTTCATACGAGCCAATGACACGGGCGTGTGTCCAGGCCGTGTAACTCTCTGATTGTTGATTAAGACCACAGGGGTGTGTGTCAGACCATGAGGACACACGGGCCAGCTATCCAGGCCGTGTGAAACCACACGGGCATGTGAACTAATGTTTGGAATTTTTCCCTCGGGCCACAAGCGTCGTTCGAAACGAACACAGGCTTACTGTAGGGTCTGCATGATTTGAATTAGACTATATAACCTGATATCTGATGATATAATAAACAACTTGTGATCCATACGTATGTATGCTATATTTGAACTTAAGTGAGTAGGATCTGTTAGAACGTAATGTGCTATTGTCTAATGTGTGCGAATTATCCAGGTATGATCTGTATTTTGTTAAGTTTGTTAGTACACCTCCACGTTACTTTGTTGATGAAGAATATGCGATATTTGATTATGTTAGATTGATTGTTATTGTTTCTGATTTATAACGTGCATGTGACTTCATGACAAATTTGGTATGATCTGTTGAGGTTTGATAAGTCTGACCAAAACATGAACTCTCATGTCTATTGATTTTGTTATTAAATGATAGCATGACTTACATGCTCATCACCCTGATTTTGTATATGCATGCTATGACACATTGCATGGGGTTTGGGTTGATGTGAACGAAAGAAGTTTCGACAGTTTAATGATCTGCATTATCTGGTGGTTTGTCCACAATTCTGTTCTGGCAGTTCGACTGTAATATAGTGGTTTGACCATGTATATTTGGTCAGGCAGTTTCAACTACAAATATTCTGGTGGCACTGTTCACAATTATCTGTTGGTGTGATCTGGTTGGACTAGTTCTGGGGGAACCCTATTTTAGTGTGTAGTGGAGTTGGGTATGATGTTTTCTGATAAATCTACATTTTGATCTATTTAAAAAATACTACATCTATATAAATATACGTGCTCTATTTTATTCTGTTCTATTCTGTTCTGTTCTGTTCAACTTTGTTCTGCTCTGTTCCATTCTGTTATGTTTTGCTCTATTTAGTTATGTTCTGTTTGAATTACGTTGTTTTGCTTTTTTCTGTTCTGCTTTGTTTAGTTGTACTACCTCTGTTGAAACCTATGTGATACTCTAGATCTATTCCGTACTGGTTATGCAACTATAATCAAATGCTTGCTTTTCTACGATATATATATATTATGCTCTGTTTATTTGTATTTTGAGTTTGGTTTTATGCGATGCTTGTGACTCACCCTTGTCTTACCTTTATCTGTTTAGGAAAACATTTGATTTAAGATCAGACGGCGTGCGGGAGCTTGAATTGTTTTGTGTTGAAATAACTACAATTTAATCCTTTGGATTTGTAATCTGTTTTGGACTTGTCTTGTCTTTCTTTTTATAATCTTGTCAGTATTTGTCAAGTTTTGAAACAAAACTACAAAATCACCTAAATCGACTAATATGAATTTTTGGTTTTCAGGGTTAAAAATCTGAAAAGAAATATGTTTTTAATACGTTGGTGTAACTTGTCCAGATTCGGTTTAAACTTCTAAGCCGAGTTTGGGGTGTTACGCAGGCGGTGGAGTATCGTTTGGACCTTGAGGTCTGAAGGAGAATGGATTTCTAGGGACGATGTTTTGGTTAACTTGGACTGTGATCCCTCTCTCTGGTAGTTGATCTAACCATTTTTGTATGAAGGAAAAAGAAAGGAAATGAAAGAAGAAAGAAAGTAAATGTTACTTCTGAGAAAACTGAAGACTGAAGATGAAGAAGGCATAAAGACTGAACAGAAAAAAGTTAAAGTTTTTATTGATTCAACAAAAATGTCTGAAGGAGTGTTTGAGTCCCCGATTTATAGAGAAACAAATGTGTGCAAGAATTTTATTTTACGGTAACTGTTTAGATTCTCTAATACAAATTTGACATCTGTTAAAAGGTAAGTTATGAAATGCTTGAATTCAAGAGAGTAATCGCCAAATTTTGAATCTGTCAAATTGGAGTAGACCAATGGTATTTTACTTAGATCTTTGAAGTGTATCTCTAAAAAGAATTTTCTTTAAGCGATCAGGATAATTCACCCAAATTAATGGTAGGACCCTGGTGTAAACAATTAGTTTTAGTTGTATAGTGGAATTCTTCTAAGATAGAAAAATTTCAAGGGCAAAATTTCATTAAGGGGAAGAGAGTTGTCACACCCCAATTCTAGCGGATCCAAGATTTAAGCGTATACTAGAGAAATAATCTGTTAGGCGAAATGTAATTCACCCAATTGTTTCTTTCGGTGTATACAAATGGGCATATTGTAATCGCCGGGTAAGTAGGTGAATATTCCATTTCAGATTATTTTTCTATTTAAAGAGTAAGATTCTGTTAAGCAAAAAGATAATTATTGCATAAGTTACCGCCAAAATGGATTGTATGCCCTGTTTGTCTGAATACTGTGCTAGTTAGGTGGTAATGTAACCTAGTTAAGAATCAATTGGATTGGCTGGTCTCATATCAATTACGCAGGATTTTCATTCATGTTTTTCTCAAAATCTTTAGGCCATTAGGAAAGACAAACTTTGAATTAAGTGACACTTGTTGAATTCCACTTAGTGGGGTTAGGATATATATATATGTGTGTGAGAAGGGTTCTGGAAAAAGGTTCATCTTTCTTCAAGATATTACTCTCTATTTCTCTTTCTTAAATCTAATGGTATATCTTCGTCATTAAGCTAGAAGCTAAAGTTCTTGGTTTACTTAGTGGTCGTTCCATCTTTGGGTAAGTGTTAAGTTCTGAAGGAGTAAGTCTATATAAGGTTTATGAATAGTAAGTTGTAAGTACAAGACTTTGCATGGAGGTTGTTAGTGATTGAGATGATAGTAATTAGTATGTAAAAGAGTTTTAATGATGATCTAACGTTCTTTAAGCAGTTGTTGTTGCTGGTTCTAGAAGGATGTCTGAGCATGGAGCTTCAAAATATAGTAGGTGAGTATCAGGTGAGTCTCTGCCTTGAATCTTGCGTGTGTACTTGTAACACCTCTATCCCCTATTTGACCCTCGGAACCCGATATAGGAATATTACATTTAGTGCCAAAGCAATCTTGGCTAATCATTAGCTATTTTGAACATTAAATGATATGATTTTCATTAAAGCAATCTAGTAATATTATATTAGAATTTTAGGGACATTATTGGTTAACCAAGTATGCTTAGAAATAATTTAAATATTATTTTCAATCAATATAGGGGACAAGTGTTGACACTAAAACATGAGGTATCTATACCTATATAAAAGTATCTATACTTCTGAATCGATACCAAAATAGCATTCTGGAACTCCAAATTTCAAAATTTTAGTGAAAGTATTGATACCTTAGGCCTAGGTATCGATACCTTACCACCAAGTATCAATACCTTGGGTTATAACGAGACAAAAATAGATGGAAAAATTGCTAAAACCTCCTTGCATTGATTCAAAATAGTCAAACACTTCAAAACCAATTCAATTAACCTCAAACTCATTAAAATTCATCACAATATCTATATAATAACATCATATATGCATATGTTAAACTCTTATAATTTGATTTCAAAAGCTAACAAAATATGCCATTAGATCACCAAAGTAACAAGGTTTCCAAAGTTTGCATTTTAGTCCATCTAACATTCACCTATACCAAGAACCTATGTACATGCCATACTAAACCCAAAATTCATACATACAATTTTGCCTCTTGGAGTGGTGATGAGATGGGATGCACTTGACCTCGATATTAGCCCGATGGATCTACTGCACCTACGCATTAGAAAATTAACATGGTAAGTCTATGAAGACTTAGTAAGTAATTCAATATTTTTTTAAAAATCTACTACTAATAAAATAAAATTATATTCATTATATAGACATATACTTCATATCAAATTAGTTCCTAAAATTCAACATTTTCCAAAAATCGTACTTACCATTACTTACCATAACCCATTAATTGATAATAGCTGAATTACGACACTATAGCCCAATGTAGACAAGTTGAACACTTAGGATATACAGAAATGAATTGATAATGCATTGTTAATGCATATAATATATCACTAGGCACAAAGTGAAAATAAGATAAGCACTAAAGTGCAAATTTTTACAACAATAAGCACCGAAGTGCAAAATAATACGATAAGCGCACTAATATTTTCCTTAATGGCATGCCATCAATATCCTAATATTTTAGGACTCGTCTACATGTGAGCTTTCTTAAACGAGTCAAATTAGAGTTTTTCTTAGGTCTGTAGGTTAATTTAGCCATTTAGTTGGCTAGTGTTGTCTTCACAATTTGGCCATAACGTCTAGGTCGGTTTGGGGAGGTTACATGATAATTTTGAAAATTTTAGATTTTAGTCCTCAATCAACCTCATTTTATCGAAAGAGCTTTCGTAAGCTCGTTTAAATCTCGAATATGATTATATAACATGTTGTAATTATGTATTGAAATTATTAGCATGTATTAATTGTTGAATTGAATTGAAAATGAGATTGTAGTTGCTCTAGTGACAAATATGGCATTTCCCACAAACTTGGAGGTTGCGTCGGGTATAGGGTGTTACACAAGCATTACTTTAAAACAATCCATAAGAAAAAAAATATTTCAACACTATCAAAATAGTCAGTTCTATATCCTTATGAATGGTTTCAAGATGGATGGTTTCTTCTCATTTTTACACTTGGGAGTAGGGTACAAAGACATTTCTATTACCAGAAATCTATCTAATGGCCCCAGAGTTTATCATCCACTATTTTATATTAGTCACAATATTGTCTTGAGAAATGACTGCAATAATTATGTCATTTACTTCAACCAAATTGGAATTTTACTTAGAAAAATTACCATTTCTTCCATTTTGATTTAGGTGAATTGTCATAATTTGATACGTCAAATTAGGCTCAGCAATACACTCGAGGAGCTTATTCTCATACAAATTAAGTGACTTTTCTATGATTTTTTTTTGAATTTTAGCTTTCACCAGTAATAAATATTTTTGGCTGAGTTTGCTCATTTTTAAGACCCAAATAGGCAACATGGTGCCATGGGGGACCTAATGAGGTGTTTAAGTTGGTGTAGGAAGATGACAATGGCCCAACCTAAAGGAAAACATCATTCAAAGTGGGTGTCACGGCACTAATAATAGTGAAGTCATGACATCAAACCCTTTCTCCTTGATGATGCAAAACTTCAACGCGAAATTAACATGGAGCCTACTGTTAAGAGAGATGCGGCACTGAAGGTAGGATGTCACGACATCGAGGCAACATCGCGTTACCGAGCCTCCAAAGTTGTGATATCCCTAAAGGTGTTGAAATGAAGAAATTAGAGCCAACACCAGTGATGTCACGACACCAAGGGTAGGATGTCGTGACATCGAGACCTCTCAAAACCATGAGTTCGCTATTGTCTAAGGTTTTTGACACTGGTGCCTGACAAGGAGAAACTAGCTGCAGGGGTAGTCTTTTTTCCAACATCAACCGAAGCCAAAATACAACTTTTAGGGTCATTTTTGTCTAAAATTTGGAATTGTATTCAGCTATTAAAAGGCATTTTTGGCCTGTAACTTAAGGGGAGCCACCTTTTCTTTCATCTTTTAAGCTTAGTAGTTACTTATTCTTTATTTTTTTAGGGTTTTAATTCATAGATTTTTTGAGATTAGTTAGTTTTAGTTGGTAATTTAGTTAGTTTTCATCCAAATCTTTCAATATATTTTAGTTTTATTTTCTCTCTAAATTTCAAAAAATCTAAACTTTATTTGTATTTGTTATCTCCGTTGTTGCTGTCATCATCTTCTTCAAGCTTCCATCAAGAAATTTCTAAGATTTTCTTAACCCTACTCTTGTGCTTATTTTTATGTATGATTTGAGTATGTGTTGGGTTGTTAACTAAATTTAAGGTGATTGGTTGATGAAAATGTTGTTTGATTAATTGTTGGTAAGGGATTAAATCATAAAAATTGTGCTAAATCGAATAAAACTCAAAATTTAGAATTTACATCTCTAGGTGAATATTTAGATAGATAAGATCGAAAGGAGATCCTATTGAGCACCAATATGATTGTCTCGAGTTAGTTTGGTGAAGTCGAGAGATAAACCAAACTAAATTGTCTAATTTGGTAAGAGGTGAAATTGAGCCAATTAGAAGTTTAACCTTTTAGATCCCTAATCCAAATACTAATCAACAACATGGAAGTCAACCAATTTCTTGCTTGTGTACTAAATTTTTAATTTCCTAATTTTGATTGTTTTACAATTTGGTCCTTTTTAGCATTAGGTAGTCGGTTAATGTAATTTACCCTTGGTTATGAGTTGTCATACTTCGCGAGTAGTTAGGTAGACTTCCTATTTGTATGTTTGTTGCTTAGGAATCACTTTGTCTTCAAACTCTCTTTGGTTCAATCCTTGAAATATTCGGGTGTTCCAGTGTAACATTATAAATATTATAACTCGATTTGTCACACTTGCAGTGTACCACTAGATATTTAGAGATAATTGTGTTGATTCATTGCTCTAATGCACGTACGTCGAGGCACAATTATTAGGCATAATGTCAAATTTAACCATCAATATTTACATCTTTTGTTAATTTGACCATTATTCTTTTTTTTTTATTTATCTAAAGTTTACCATTAACCTTTCAAAAAAAAAAAAGTCAAATCGTTTTTTTTTAATGTAAATTATGGCTAAAACATCAATTTTTAACGATGTTGGTGTGGCAACCTGTATGGCACTCCGTATGTTATTCATCACATCAAATTGTAACTTTTTTTTAATAAACTTACCTATCATGAACATCCTTAAAATATTTTTCATTGCTACAATCATTCTCACACCCATCAATCATGTCATCTTAAGGTCCCATGATTAACTAGCAAGAACATGGATTACATCCAATTAGTTCATGAATTTTTATTCTCAAGACTTTACACGAACCAACGATTGATTAACGTTTGGCCATTATCTCTAGCTTAAATATCGTTTCTTGGGAAACTATTTAATAAAAGATGATCTTGAGTATGTAACCATTGACTCAACATCCGTCATGAACATGCTTTCATTTTTGAGTCATCTTGGGACAATCTCACTGAAATTCATGCATGACTAGTTGTCCTTAAAAGGAGATCTCTTCTAGTGAACCCACATGATAAATTTTACCTTAGGGTGCGGCTAGGGTAGGAACTGACTCAAAACATTATCATGCTATCATTTAGGGACGATGAATGGAGGTCGTATGTCTTGTTTAGGGATCTTCTCCCATCAATATTTTTTAAAATATATTCAATGTTTTTTATTCCAGATTTCAAGAATGATCATACAATAGTCCTAGTGACATTCTTACTTAATATATATGGCATGCTTCCAATATGTGCATGGCATGTTAGGACAGTTTTATCATATTCACATATGATTCTTCACAGTTTTTCGTTCAAGGGAAAAACTGAAAAGTGAATGTGAATAGTGCACCAAGTAGGGTCCCAAGAAAGGGAGGTGAAACTTATTTGACCACTTAAAAATCAAGTATTTCTTTGCCAGAGCCAATCCTAGACATGCATATTCTCATTACCACACTTCTCACAACAATCAAATAACCCAAAAAGGTGAATGAAACAATACAACACATGTATTTTCGCATTACCAAACTTCTTATTTTTTAATCGATCAATTGTGGATAATCTCATACATATATATATCACAAGTATAATATAATATAACATAATATAAATATTATAAACAATTATAGAACAAATATATAAAGAGATGGATAATTAAAATAGAATTGTCGATAAAGGTTTTCATGGTTTTATTTCTAGAAACTAAATGAAAAAAAAGTACATAGTTTTTCACCACAAGGCATTCCTTAGGTCTTCAACCGCCATCTCTCCTTCTTCTCGTCATGAACTTCTTTTGAAAAATTACATTTAAGTCCTTTGTCCATTTCTGACTCACAAGAATTCTGTGAATTAAAAAAAAGTCCTACGTGGAGATGATAGTCCACGTAGAGGCAGATTTAGGGGCTGGCAAGGGCCCCGGGCCCCTCTAAAATGTAAAATTTTTATTTAGGCCCTTAAATTTTTTTAAAAATTTTAAATTAATAAAGGTAAAATTGCACTTCGACCCCCTAAAATTATAAAAATTCGATTCAATCCTTTAAAAATTATAAAGATATATACTATAAAAAATTAAAATTTCATTTGGCCCTTTAAAATTTATTCGACTTCGACCCTGAGTCCACGATCTATTTCCTAAGAACCACAACCTTGGCAAAAATAACAAATATACAATACTGCTTCCATTCCCATATATAACTCCACACATGTATAAGATCTAAATAATGTCATTTTTTATATAATCAAATCATTCAAGAAGAAGAGAAATCTATTTTGATTACTAGTTTATACTTATAGATAGAGCACAACTTGGCTCTAATACCAACCGTTGGAAAGCCGATTTCGAAAAACGCAGCAAAAAATAGGTCTAAGGAAGAACTAGAGTTTTAATGTTTTTTCCAAAAATAAGAACTTGTTGTGTTATCTAAAGTAATAAATACTTAATCAAAATCATACCTTTATGATTTGTCCAGGATGAATGTTTCGACCAAGTAGTCTTCTTCGCTATCCTCAAGCTCACGTCTATCGAGTGTGTGCTCACTTAGAATAAAAAAATCACAAAATTATTATTGGGGCATTTTCATAATATCTCTAAACTTCTAGGGTTAGGTTGTAAATAATTAGAATATCTCTAGAAATTTTTTGAAATAATTTCTTCAAAGAATTTTCTCTTTACAATTTTTCTTGAATTCAAGTGAATGAGAATAATGATTCATGCACTCTTTCTATAAGTAGAGTGTAGAGATAGTTCAACTATGATTAGAATTAATCACATTAATATTAAATTAATAAAATATTATCTAGATAAATATTAAATTAAACTCAATATTAAATTCATTAAAACAACATTATCTTTCGAAAAATTAATTTGAAATCAAATTACTAGTAGAGTCCCACCAGAAGTCTAATTTTTCATTGCTCTACCATAGAAAAATCGCTGCCGTCGATAATCTGTCAACTTTCGGATCGCCGTCGTCACATTCGTTGTGCCTGGTGGTACCATTACCGGCGCGACTCCCCCGGCACCCTGAACCGTCATCGTTTTTGTTGAATGGGCTTGTCCGGTTCCACTGCTGTCTATTCGGTCTAGGCTAGTAACTACCCTATAGGTCCAATCCAACCATCGGTTGGACCGTCAACCCTGTTTCACACACAGTTTTGGATTTTAATCTCGAGTTTAATTTTCAAGTTCAATTACCCATTGGGCCAATTGTTTGACTTGAAAAATAATTTTTAAAAATATCATATTTGTTTTAATTAGTTTGATTCATTTAATTTTACTTGGTCAAAATTAATTTTCCAAAAAATCACTGAGATTTTCCAAATTATTTTTTCAAGAAAATTCTTTAATCAAATTCTCTAGTTGAACAAATCCTCACAACCACCTAATTTAATTCGCATCGAATAAATTGACTCAATTAAATTATTTCCAAAGTCAAAAAATTTTCTTTTGATTCAAATGCAATTCGATTGAGCTTTTGTTGAGCTAGCGGAGAGACTAATCGAACATATACAGTTAGGCTTGAGCAATTGCAATTATGTCCAGAAGCATCATTCAAATAATTCACAATTTACTAAATCGTGGAGTCATCCACAAGAAGTACTATGATTGAAAACTTCTTATTGTATATTCTTTACGAAAGCAATTCATCCAACTTCTTTGTCCAATGACCTCGCCATGTGTGTGTTACCCTCATATGATATTCTTGATTCCTTTGAGTTAAATTCGTTCACTCAATACAATCTTTTTTATCTCGTTATCACCATTGTGTCTTCTTGATGATTAATATGATCACTCTCAACTAATGACTATGACAAATTGCTCTTTCGAGAACAAGAATCGCGTGACTACGTTCCATATTTATCAATCCACGCAATGTCAATGTGAGGATATCGTTCGAGTTATGAATTCCATTGTTGCTAGTAAAGTTATGTCATACACAAGTCATTTACCCAACATACTAGCTATAGACTTGATCATCTTTAGAGCATATGCCTCCATTTATATCAAAGCACATGAATTAATACGCTTGTTCAATGACTAACTCAGGATTTAGGTAATTTAAACCTTGAACTTCACAAGTGAATTAATTCACAAACGAATTTAGAACTAATTCAAATTGGGTCCAGTTCAATGTATTATTCTTTTAATGGCTACATTTATATCTCTACCTGTGGAGTCAATTGCTCTAATAGCCAAGACTAGTCATCTCCCTAATTGGAATTGTAGACGACATACTAATTCTTCTATGTATTTGAATCAAATGTTCACTTTGATTCTTTTACAGGATTACAGAATCGTTTAGATTATCTACTGAAATAAGTTGTATTTCTCGCAATGTAAATGTTCTTAGAGTGCCACTTATCATCAGCTTGAACTTAGACAACCAATGAGCTAATATTTTCTTGTCACAATTTCACTATGTATACAAAATATGAAATACAGAAACACAAAAGATATGATAGTAAAATGTGAAATTAACTTTATTTATTTTTCCATCATTCAAATACATAGAAAACAATTACATGTTTACTACAATATGATCATATTTCCCAACACTCTAATAATTAAAACATTTGCCCTTCTGTCGGATGCCACATATCTCCCTCGAAAAAAAACCTGCCAAGAAATAAATGTGTTATTCCAGCACAACTAGTAATTGGTCTATGAGGTAAATAAATAACCATTTTTTAGTTGAATCGGCTAAAGAGAAAGGAGAAGTGTGAAGTTTTGTTTGATCTGTATTACTTTTTGCGATTTCATGCTCGAATAGACGATGTGAAACTCCTTGAGATGCTTGTGAAGATTATTATTTTGCAAGCCACGAAAAGTGGGTAGCTGATGGATCAAGCTTGATTTCAGTTTTGGTGTCTCTACATTTGGAAAGGCAATGTAGAGTGGTTGTTGATCAATTATGTCTTAGCAAGTTATCGCAAAGTTTGGTTGTTAGCCATGTTTTTGCTTCAATTGCATTGATCAACCTAGTATTTTCTTTTTGGTTTTCTTTAGTAGGTGGAGAAGATGTTCTTATTAGTCATTGTTTCTCGCATGATTGTTTCCCTTCTTAAAGCACAAGTGTAACAACCTGTTTTTCAGTAGTACCAAGAAAGGTGGTTTTGAAACCTCGTTTTCTGATGACCAAGTCTGTAAATGTTATTATTTATTATTTACGAGTTTAATTTATAAGTATATCGAATTTTGGTATAGAAATTTATTCAAATTGACAGTTAAGTAAGGTATAAAGTCTAAATCGTAGAAGTTGTAAAAGTTAATCGCTATGGATTTTTACTAGTTAAAATGTTTGTCTAATGATTTATCAACGTTTTAAATGGAAATTAGCCACTTATCCAAAAGCTATGGACGGTTAGTGCTTATTAATTAGTAAAATATATGTTAATATTAATGTTAAAATTTGATTAAAAGATATTAAAACATAAAACAAAAAGTAAGTGGCCATTTTCTTCATCTTTTTCCTCTCTTCTTCACCGTCCCTCCATGGCTAGAAGCCAAAATTTTCACCAAGCTTTTATCCTCGCATGGTAAGCTAATCCAAGCTCGTTTTTCATAAATTTTATGTTTTGGAGATCCCGAGTGCTTCATTTTGCTAACTCGTATGTCAATTTTTAAAACTGTTAAAGATTTTAAATCTTTCCATTGTTGAATCACGAATATTTTGGTACTAAATTGTAAGATCATAAGGTTAGAAATGAAAAATGACTAATTTGTAAAATGGAAATTGTTAGATTTGAACTTAGGGACTAAATTGTAATATCCTGGATTATGGCTTATGCATTATTACTAAATAATATGAAAAAGCATGCCTTGTGTGTTAATGTGTTGTATGAATTCTGTGAACTTTAGAAAAATAGGAAAGTGCCTCAAAAATTATTAGATTTTAATTCTAAAAGAGGAAGCTAAGTAGGGTGGCCTTAAGAGAAATAGTAGGGAAAACATGACATGAAATTGGGTTTGGTAAAGTGGCTACAAGGTGCCACTTAAAGCCTCTGTAAGTGACGCCACAAGCAGGTGCAAATGGGCCTAGGTTCGAGTCACAAGGGAGCCAAAATAAGAACTTTTATTTTGCAGCAATAAGGAGTAGAGGTGGACGGCATAGGGAGACTGGGGAAGGAGCTTTAGATGGGTTTGAATTCTTTTAAAATTCGGCTAAAGCTAAGGAGATAAATGAAGTTTTATTTTAATTATTTTGAATGGAAGAAGAAGGGATAAAATAGGAGAAAAGCAAGGAAAGGCTAGAGTTTGAGTGTTAGCCAAAAATTCATTCTATTCTCATCTTTTTCAATTGTGCCGAAATTCTTAGCAAGATCCATCTTTTTACTTTGTTTTTCTTTTCATCTCTTTCTCTAGCTGAACCTTTACAAGCAATTAAACCTCTTTTTTTCGTTTTCTTTTTCTCTCCAAAGCCAACACTTTTCTTTTCTTTTTTCTCTTATTCTAGTCGAATCTCCATCATCAACTTTCTTCTTCTTTTCACAACTCTCCAAAAGTTGAAGGTAAACCTTTTTCTAGCCATAGCTGATTGCTCATCAAAACACCAAAAGTCGAAACTTGATTGATCAAACACCTAGTTTATAGTCAAATACCTCTGTGGGTTCAACAAGGAGAAGTCGAATTCCTGTGATAAGGGTAAGCACCAATTGTCATTCGGTTTCCATTCTTTTTCTTTAAGGCTTGTCGAAAATCTAGGAACTAATTCCTATTATTGATCTTGGCCGAAACTTGGAAGGAGGCTTCGGGAGTTAGGTGCTGTCGACTACAAGTAGAATGATCTTTCGGGATTTTAAAGATCTAAGGTGAGTCATATTGGATACTCGGCCAAGGGCTATTTACTTGTGATTAAATGTTAGAAATTGATCTAACATGTGTCCATAGGGATTTCGACAGATACCTAAGACAAGGGACACTTTTGGGATTTGATTCTTTCGAGGTAAGCCAAGGTAGTATTTGGCCACAGGCCACTTTTCATGAGTTTAAGGTTGTTGCCGATTCTAACATGTGATTTAGTAGGATTTCACATCACTTGGAGCAAGGACTGATTTTAGATTTAGTTAGCAAGGTAAGGAAGTGTGACTTTTGGCTTAAGGCCATATTTTGGTTTTAGTGTTAACCGATTCTGACTGTAACCTTTAGGGGCTAATCGACAGAAGGAACATAGCAAAGTTTTTGAGATTTGAGAAGTACTCAAATCGGAAAGCAAGGTAAGATTTCGATTACGTTTCCTTCGGGATTTGGTTATATGGCTGAATAAGTTTTGCTAATATGTCTAACAATGGCCGAATTTAGGAACTAAGATCTAAAGCGTTAGATCGGGATTTTGGGATTTTAATAAAGCGATAAGTATATCAGGTGTGTACCCCCACACTAAGCTTCAATTGATTTATGGTTATGCGTTAATATATATGTTAATAAAAATATGTGTGAGGTGGCTAAAAGTACCATGCAATGGTGCGAAATATTCAGGTACGTTTGCCCACTCCTACTATGAGTATGATAAGATTTGCTATGGCATATATGTGAAACTATAAGAATGTGAATAAAGCATAAGGCATAATATTATGCATGTTTTGTATAACATGAGGCATATAGGTGATATGTAAAGGGGAAGTGAATTGGTGGTTTAATACCCCAATATATAAATGTGGTGACTTATGTCACAATATATGAATGTGGTGACTTATGTCACAATATATGAATGTGGTGACTTATGTCACAATATATGAATGTGGTGACTTATGTCATAAAATAATTATCTGGTAGCTATGCCACGAATTTTATAAGGGCGATGAGCACGCCGTGCAATGATCGCCTTCGATGGTGTGTAGCGGATGGAGGGTTGACTTAGTAGTCCCCACGGTGTGATGGTTGGTACGGGTGATGTGTAGTGGATGGTTATTTAGGCTTGGGTTCGGGTTTGCATCATTAATTATATGTGTTATTATGTATGAACTGATATGCCTGAATTAATTGAGACTTATGTTGGTGGTATACATTGAGTCTGTTTGACTCACCCCTTATGGGATTACTTTTCAGGTGATGCTCATTAATGGACCGGGTCGGCAGGAGCTTAGTGGTGGCCATGCTTAGTTTGGGATTTTATTTTGGACTTGTTATATTTTAAGTATTTTGGATTTCATTTTGGGTTTGATTTGATGTAATAAGGCCTTGGTTTGAACTGTTATGCATGCATATTTGATTATCTAAGTATGACACGATTTTAATAATTCAAAGTTAAAGCCCATTTTTCTTAAGTATAAATATTAAATGTTTTGACACCTAATCAACATGGGTTTTAAAATTCGAGCCCAACCCAAATCAACTGTCTTAAAAAAAAAACGCAAAATTTTGGCAAAGTTCAGATGAAAATTTGAATGGTTTTTCCTAGAAGCATGCCAGATCCAGTCAGGGCTTGTGGGCCGGGTTTGGGGTGTTTCAGCTTGATATCAGAGCCCGGCTCAAAACTCAGCTTTGAGGGCTTTTAGGGCCCAAAACATTTTCTGTCTTTTGAAAGTGGATTTTTCTAAGAAATAAGCAGGCTTTCTGGCATGGCACCTAAGTCTCCGACCCGAAGTCCACTAGGTAAGTACTCCTATCCATTGTGTGAATTATTGTATGATTTGTAGAAGGGTAGAAATGGAACGTAGATTAGTATGATAAGTACCTGAACTATAGGACTAGTTTACTCCAACAATTACATAAAACTTTAATTTACAATTAAACAAACCTGTGTCTAAGCCGCCGAGTTAGGGTGTGGCGACCGTTGTGTGCATGTCTAGGATTGGTTTCAGTGGGAGCTTGGTATTTAAGCAGTCCTAGTGACTCACCTGCTACCCACTTGAATCCTACCTGGTGCGTAGTAATGGTTCACCCTAACCAAGAGGACTCAGCCAAAAGCTAAACCCAATAACTAAAACCCGAAAGGGACTAGCCATATTTTTATAAAAACCCTAGTTGTAAAATCACCGAATTACCCCTTTGATAGGTAGGGAAAACTATTTTGAAAAATTTTCCAAAATATTCTCGATTTACTAAAATGACCTGAATACCCCTGGTTGGAAAGAAAATTACTAAAATGCCCTTGGTTTATAAAATTTCCATACAACCCACAATTTTTATCAAGATTCTCTTACCTTACAAATATCCAAAAACTTTACAAAATATCAAGACACCCTGATTTGGAAAATTTATGAAATTTACCCCTGATTTGCAAAATGACCAAAATACCCTCAGAAAGGAAAACTACCAAAATACCCTCAATCTAGAAATCTTTAAAAATATCCTCATTTTGAAAAGTCACCAAGAACCACATGTTGCAAAAAATTACCAAAATGACCCTGGCTTGTAAAATTATAAAAATACCCCTAGTGTATAAAATTATCATTTCACCATTGAAATTTTTCCAGCAAGAATTTTAATTTTGTAAAATATCATCAATCTCTATTTTGCAACATTTTCAAATACCCTAATTTGAAAAATTACCAAAATACCCTTATAGTGCAAAATTACGAAAATACCCCTGGGTAGTGGAAAGCCACAAACAACGACAATTACAACATTTCTCTGTAATGGACGCAAGTTCATATGTGTGACTAAATGAATGGTGTGAGACTGTATGTGTATGAATCGAAAGAACTACTTTCTAGAACTGTTAAACATAAAACAGTTCGTGTTAAATCAGTGGAACAAAACTAATTCATAAAACTCTTTAATCAGATAAATGCGACTCAGAAGAATGAATTCAAGGGGACGTGGTCGTAACGTGCGTTACCATGGAAGAGGCCGAATGACCGTGTCTGAACCCGTTAGATCAGGTCAAGAATCTGAAAATGAAATGCCACCACCACCACCAGCCGCTAATGTGGAATATCAGGATCAGACGGGGATGACGACCGTCACAAAGCGATCTTGTGGGTTTTAGAAAGGGTGGCTGGAGTAGGTGGAGGCATGGGAGCTCGAAATTCGGTAGCTGAATGACTCCGAGCCAACAGAGCTGAAGTGTTCCGTGGTGTATCAGGTGTGGCACCCAGAACCGCTGAGTATTGGTTGGAGGCGATCGAGCGGATTATGGATGAGCTCGATTTAACTGACGAGAAAAAGTTGAAAGGGTTGGTGTCACTTCTCCACGATGAGTCATATCAATGGTGGCTCACGGTGCGGGATGGTGCTACAGCTGAAGAACTCACGTGGGATTTTGCTAAGGCGGTATACCAAAAGAAATATGTTGGTACCCATTACATTGATGCTCAGAGAAAGGCATTTCTAGGGCTGGCTCAAGGGAACAAGTCCGTAGCTGAGTACGAAGCTGAATTCCTAAGGCTGAACCGTTATGCTCGAGGCATAGTGTCAACTGAGCATAAGCGGTGTGTCCGATTTGAGGACGGACTGAGGGATGAATTGAGACTGTTGATAACCCCACAATAAGAGTGGGAGTTTACTTTGTTAGTGGAGAAGGCTAAGGTAGCCGAGGGTATTAAGGATTCTGTAAGGCAGAACTCTGATCGGAATAGACAGAAGAGAGGTTTTGGGTCATCTGGATTGTCAGGGAATGTGTAAAAGAGGCCTAGAGTTGATGGGCCATGAGGTCAACAAGCTACTACTTGGAGGCGACCGTACATGTGATCAGTGTGGAAAGAAGCATCTAGGAGAGTGTTGGAAAAAGACGGGAGGATGTTTTAAGTGTGGATCTAAGGAACATATGATTAAGAACTGTCCTATGAGACCGGATGGAAATCGACCAGCAACTCAGGGTGTTAATCAGGCTGGTAGAGACGGACAACAGCCTCAGTGAGGTCGTGGTCCGAATGGCCGAGGTAACAGTGCTGGAAGAGAACGTGGAACACCTGGTAGAGGTGCTGGTAATACAAAGGCAAGACAGCTAGGTTTGGTTTATGCGGTTCACCGTAGGGAGGATGGAGACGTGTCGGACGTCATAAATGGTACGTTCCTTATTTGTGGAAAGCCTTATTTTGCTTTGATTGATGTGGGCTCGACCCATTCCTATGTTGCATGTAGTGTAGGTGAAACACTAGGCATAACCTCTAAACTTTCTAATAGGGAGATGACTGTTGTAAGCCCATTAGGCCAAACTGTAGTGGTGGATAAGATCTTTCGGAGTGTACCTCTAGAGATTCAAGGAGTAGTTTTCCCTGCTGACTTAATGGAACTACCCTTCGGGAAATTTGATCTTATACTTGGCATGGACTGATTAGTAGAGCATCGGGCTATGTTGGATTGTGCAGCTAAGCGAATGGAGTTAAGGACCCCGGAAGATGAGGTAATAGTTATGATAGGAGAAAGACGAAACTACTTGTCTAATGTAGTTTCAGCCTTGAAAGCTGATAAGATGGTTCGGAAGGGGTGCAAGGCATTTCTGGCTTTTGTTAATACTTTGGATGCGAAAGAAGGGGGAGTTAGTGGAGTTAGAATCGTAAGGGAGTTTGTGGATGTTTTTCCGGAAGAATTGCCAAGAATACCCCCGGACAGGGAGGTGGAGTTTGGAATTGATTTGCTGCCAGGTACAGCTCCTGTGTCCATTGCCCCATACAGAATGGCACCAAAGGAGTTGGTTGAGCTCAAGGCTCAGATCCAAGAATTGCTAGATTGTGGGTTTATTCGACCCAGTGTGTCTCCATGGGGAGCACCGATCTTGTTTGTGAAAAAGAAGGACTGAACTATGCGCATGTGCATAGATTATCGTCAGTTGAACAAGCTGACCATAAAAAATAAGTACCCTTTGCCAAGGATTGATGACTTGTTCGATTAGACTTAAGGTGAAGGGGCAAAGCAGATTTTCAAAGATAGATCTACTTGAGGATATCATCACTTAAGGTGAAGGAGGTGATATCCATAAAAGAACTATTTTGGACGTTTTTCAAGTTTAATAAAAACAAGGTACGGTATTATGAGTTCGTGGTAATGCATAAATTTACCACGGTTTATTACCGAAATACCCTATAATTTCAAAATTTTGAAATACCCAAACTGTAACATCCTAAAAGGGCCTATGCATTTTGGCCTAATTATGCGAAAAGACATGTTTTATGTGTTTTGGAATAAATTTGGAATAATTTTGGAAACACGAGAATGTATGGAAATATTACGTTGAAAATAGGAAAATGACCATTTTTGGAAACCTAAGCAAATTAGGAAAGTGAACATTTTGGAAACCTAAGTAAATTAGTAAAGTGAACATTTTGGAAACTAAGCTAAAAGAGGAAAGTAAACATTTTGGAAACTAAGCTAAAAGAGGAAAGTAAACATTTTGGAAACCTAGGAAATGTCAAGTTTACAGAGCCGATCGAAAATTTTAGGAAACTTAGAAATGATGCCGAAATGTAAATTTTAAAGTTCAAAATAGGAAATAAGGGCTAAAGGGCCTTAAAAGAAAAAGTTGGTAAAGTTTGACACACAAACAGGCTTGGAAAAGTGGCCTGAAGGTGTCACTTAAGGCCTATGGAAATGGCGCCATGAGCAAGAACTGTTGGGCCTGGGTTCGAGTCACTTGGGAAGCAAGTAAATAAGTTTAATTTTTGCTTCGGAAGAATGAGGTGGACGGCATGGGTTTCTAGAAAAGGAAGAGTTTCATTTGCATAAATATGTGAATAATAAGAGATAAATAAAGGAGTTTTATTCACATAAATATGTGAATAATAAGAGATAAATAAAGGAGTTTTATTCACATAAATATGTGAATAATAAGAGATAAATAAAGGAGTTTTATTCACATAAATATGTGAATAGTAAGAGATAAATAAAGGATTATTTTCTAAGGAGATAATTGAGGAGATAATGGATGGATTAAAGGCTTTTATCTTTTAAATAAAAGAGATAATATTATCAAAAGAGGAGTGGTGGACAAGTAAGGGACTCCTAGGTGATAACTTTGGCTATAAAAGGAGGCGGGAGGGCTACTCATTCACTTTGTTTTAATTTGATTGACAAACGCCTTTGGGATTTCAAGGAATCTATTGCGCTTATAGACATGATGAATCTGGTTTTCCAACCCTATCTGGACCGATTGTAGTTGTGTTCATAGACGATATTTTGGTGTATTCAAGTCCGAGGAAGAACATGATGAGTATCTCCGGATAGTGTTGCAAGTGTTGAGGAGAAGTACATTTAATTTTAAGTTTCACGCCAAATTCATGTTTACAAGTGTGAATTTTGGCTTAATGAGGTTACGAATTTTAAAACCGATTTTAGGACATGTGGTGTCTATGAATGAATAAGGGTAGATCCTCGGAAGATAGAGGCAGTGTTGGATTGGAAACTTCCTAAGTCTATGGCGGAAGTTCGGAGTTTCTTAGGATTGGCAAGCTATTATAGAAGGTTCGTGGAAGGATTCTCATCGATAGCCGCACCTTTGACAAAGTTATTAAGGAAGGAAGTGCCTTTCATATGGACTGATAAGCAATAGGAGAGCTTTGAGAAGCTTAAAAAGGTCTTGATCGAAGCTACAGTCTTGATTCAGCCTGAGGCAGGAAAGGATTTTGTAGTATACTGTGATGCTTCCCATACAGGATTGAGAGGTGTCCTTATGCAAGATGGGAAAGTAGTTGCTTATGTATCTCGACAACTAAGGCTACAGAGGTTAACTACCCGACGCACGACTTGGAATTGGCGGCAGTGGTCTTTGCCCTTAAGGTATGGAGGCATTATCTTTATGGAGAAAAGTCGGTGATCTACACAGACCACAAAAGCCTTAAGTATCTGCTGACTTAGAAGGAGTTGAATTTGAGACAGCGAAGGTGGGTGGAACTATTGAAGGACTATGATTGTTCAATAGAGTATCACCCGAGCAAGGCAAATGTAGTGGCAGATGCCTTAAGTCGGAAGGTAGTGATGGATCTGAGGGCAATGCTCGCACACCTGAGCTTTTATGACGATGGAAGTCTATTGGCAGAGCTGCAAGTTAAGCCAACGTGGTTGAATGAAGTGAAAGAGGGACAGTTGGTGGATGAGGATCTAAGTGTTAAGTTGCGACAAGTGCAGAATGGAGAGTTAGAGGGTTATGGTGTTAATGACGAGGGAGTATTGTGCTTCATGGGTAAGGTCTGTATGCCAAAGGACGAGGAGCTTAGGCAAAGAATTCTTTGGGAATCGCATAGTAGCCCTTATGCTATGCATCCCGGAGGTAGTAAAATGTACAGAGATCTAAGGGAACAATTTTGGTGGCCTGGTCTTAAGCGGGAAGTTACTGAATTTATTGGCAAATGCTTGACGTGTCAGCAAGTTAAGGCTGAACACCAAGTTCCATCAGGGTTGCTTCAGCCGATTAAGATTTCGCAGTGGAAGTGGGAGAGAATTACCATGGACTTCATTAGTAGGCTTCCCCTTATGCCTATTAAGAAGGACTCGGTATGGGTGATAGTGGATCAGTTGACAAAGTCCGCGCATTTTATTCCCGTGCGGGTTGACTACTCCCTACAAAAGTTAGCAAAGTTGTATATGGCGGGGATTGTAAGGTTGCACGGAGTACCGATGTAAATTATCTCGGATAGGGATCCGAGGTTCACGTCTCGGTTTTGGAAAGCTCTACATCAGGCTTTAGGCACTAGATTGGATTTTAGTACGGCTTTTCATCCACAGTCAGACGGCCAGTCTGAACGGGTGATCCAAGTGCTAGAGGATATGCTAAGAGGCTGTGTAATAGACTTCAGAGGAAGTTGGGAAGAATATTTGCCTCTAGCAGAATTTGCATACAATAACAGCTATCAGGTAAGTATACAGATGGCACCGTATGAAGCGCTGTATGGTCAGAAGTGTCGCACTCCTACATGTTGGACGGGATTGAGAGAACGTCAGATTTTGGGTCCGAAACTTGTGGCAGAATCTGAGGAGAAGGTTAGTGTAATTTGAGCTCGATTAAAGGAGGCATCTGATAGGCAGAAGTCGTACGCAGATCTCAAACGGAAGGAAATAAAATTTGATGTGGGAGATCAAGTGTTTCTTAAAGTTTCGCCATGGAAGAAGGTGATGAGATTTGGTCGAAAAGGGAAGCTAAGTCCAAGGTTCATAGGACCTTATCGGGTATTGAAGCGAGTTAGACTAGTGGCATACCAGTTGGAGTTGCCACCAGGATTGAAGCAGATGCACGACGTATTTCATGTCTCCATGCTACGTCGATATCGATCGGATCCATCTCATGTAGTTCCGGTTGAAGAGGTGGAGTTGAGACCAGATCTGTCTTATAAGGAAGAGCCAATTCAGATTCTGGAACGAGATGTGAAGGTGCTTCGGAAGAAGTCGGTTCCTTTGGTCAAGATGTTATGGCGAAATCATGGATCGGAGGAAGCTTCGTGGGAGCCGGAAGAAGCAATGCGACAGCAATACCCCCACCTATTTTAGCCAGGTAATTTCGAAGTCGAAATTATTTTAAGGGGGTAGAACTGTAATATCCTGGATTATGGCTTATGCGTTATTACTAAATAATATGAAAAAGCATGCCTTGTGTGTTAAGAATGTGTTGTATGAATTTTGTGAACTTTAGAAAAATAGGAGAGTGCCTTAGAAATTATTAGATTTTAATTCTAAAAGAGGAAGCTAAGTAGGGTGGCCTTAAGAGAAATAGTAGGGAAAACATGACATGAAATTGGGCTTGGTAAAGTGGCTACAAGGCGCCACTTAAAGCCTCTGTAAGTGACGCTACAAGTAGGTGCAAATGGGCCTAGGTTCGAGTCACAAGGGAGGCAAAATAAGAACTTTTATTTTGCGGCAATAAGGAGTAGAGGTGGACGGCATAGAGAGACTGAGGAAGTAGCTTTAGATGGGTTTGAATTCTTTTAAAATTCGGCTAAAGCTAAGGAGATAAATGAAGTTTTATTTTAATTATTTTGAATGGAAGAAGAAGGGATAAAATAGGAGAAAAACAAGGAAAGGCTAGAGATTGAGTGTTAGCCGAAAATTCATTCTCTTCTCATCTTTTTCAATTGTGCCGAAATTCTTAGCAAGAGTGTCCATCCTTTTACTTTGTTTTTCTTTTCATCTCTTTCTCTAGCCGAACCTTTACAAGCAATTAAACCTCTTTTTTTTTTTTTCATTTTCTTTTTCTCTCCAAAGCCAACACTTTTCTTTTCTTTTTTTCTCTTATTCTAGTCGAATCTCCATCATCAACTTTCTTCTTCTTTTCACAACTCTCCAAAAGTCGAAGGTAAGCCTTTTTCTAGCCATAGCCGATTGCTCATCAAAACACCAAAAGTCGAAACTTGATTGATCAAACACCTAGTTTATAGTCAAATACCTCTGTGGGTTCAACAAGGAGCAGTCGAATTCCTGTGATAAGGGTAAAGACCAATTGTCATTCGGTTTCCATTCTTTTTCTTTAAGGCTTGTCGAAAATCTAGAAACTAATTCCTATTATTGATCTTGGCCGAAACTTGGAAGGAGGCTTCGGGAGTTAAGTGCTGTCGACTACAAATGGAAGGATCTTTCGGGATTTTAAAGATCTAAGGTGAGTCATATTGGATATTCGGCCAAGGGCTATTTACTTGTGATTAAATGTTAGAAATTGATCTAACATGTGTCCATAGGGATTTCGACAGATACCTAAGACAAGGGATACTTTCGGGATTTGATTCTTTCGAGGTAAGCCAAGGTAGTATTTGGCCATAGGCCACTTTTCATGAGTTTAAGGTTGTAGCCGATTCTAACATGTGATTTAGTAGGGATTTCGACATCACTTGGAGCAAGGACTGATTTCGGGATTTAGTTAGCAAGGTAAGGAAGTGTGACTTTCGGCCTAAGGCCATATTTTGGTTTTAGTGTTAACCGATTCTGACTGTAACCTTTAGGGGCTAATCGACAGAAGGAACATAGCAAAGTTTTGGGATTTGAGAAGTACTCAAATCGGCAAGCAAGGTAAGATTTCAATTACGTTTTCTTCGGGATTTGGTTATATGGCCGAATAAGTTTTGCTAATATGTCTAACAATGGCCGAATTTAGGAACTAAGATCTAAAGCGTTAGATCGAGATTTTTGGGATTTCAATAAAGCGATAAGTATATCAGGTGTGTACCCCCACACTAAGCTTCAGTTGATTTATAGTTATACGTTAATATATATGTTAATAAAAATATGTGTGAGGTGGCTAAAAGTACCATACAATGGTACGAAATATTCAGGTACGTTTACCCACTCCTACTATGAGTATGATAAGATTTGCTATGGCATATATGTGAAACTATAAGAATGTGAATAAAGCATAAGGCATAATATTATGCATGTTTTGTATAACATGGGGCATATGGGTGATATGTAAAGGGGAAGTGAATTGGTGGTTTAATACCCCAATATATGAATGTGGTGACTTATGTCACAATATATGAATGTGGTGACTTATGTCACAATATATGAATGTGGTGACTTATGTCACAAAATAATTATCTGGTGGCTATGCCACGAATTTTATAAGGGCGATGAGCACGTCGACTGCAGTGACTGCCTTCGATGGTGTGTATCGGATGGAGGGTTGACTTAGTAGTCCCCACGGTGTGATGGTTGGTACGGGTGATGTGTAGCGGATGGTTATTTAGGCTTGGGTTCGGGTTTGCATCATTAATTATATGTGCTATTATATATGAATTGATATGCCTGAATTAATTGAGACTTATGTTGGTGGTATACATTGAGTCTGTTTGACTCACCCCTTGTGGGATTACTTTTCTGGTGACGCTCATTAATGGACCGGGTCGGCAGGAGCTTAGTGGTGGCCATGCTCAGTTCGGGATTTTATTTTGGACTTGTTATATTTTAAGTATTTTGGATTTAATTTTGGGTTTGATTTGATGTTATAAGGCCTTGGTTTGAACTATTATGCATGCATATTTGATTATCTAAGTATGACACGATTTTAATAATTCAAAGTTAAAGCCCATTTTTCTTAAGTATAAATATTAAATGTTTTGACACCTAATCAACACAGGTTTTAAAATTCGAGCCCAACCCAAATCAACTGTCTTCGAAAAAAAAAAGATGCAAAATTTTGGCAAAGTTCAGATGAAAATTCGAGTGGTTTTTCCTAGAAGCATGCCAGATTCGGTCAGGGCTTGTGGGCCGTGTTTGGGGTGTTTCATAAAGTGTGAATATTTCAAAATTAGAATGAAATTACTGTAATTTTTAAATATAGGGTTGTAGAAGGATGGAATTGATATCGATTTCAAAATTGAAGCTCAAATTTGAAAGTTATAGTAATTTAAGTTTTAGGGACTAAATTGAACAAAGTGTAAAATTTAGGGAAATTTTGTAAAATGAAAATTAAATTTTCATATGTTTGAAATAAGATGGTATAAAGTGTTTGAAACTGATAATTTGAAATAAATTACCGTATAAATCAAGATTTGAATCAACCAGAAGTTAATTGACAAAAAGGGAAAATTAAGATTAGTCCCTAACATTGCACTTATTGCCTTTTTGGTTTGGTAAGTTCATATGGTATAGTTATATATGTAAATTTAGTGTATGTTTTTGAATTAATTTATATTGTATGAATGTACTTTAAATTGTATACAAATTGGTACAAAAAGGTGAAAATGGATTGAATTGTAAAGAATTGATCTGATGTGTTAAATGTGCCTGAGTGAATGCAAGAAAGTATAGGATACAATTAGCAGTCCAATAAGGTTATTTGCACATTGTACATGATATGTAAATGAGATGATACATAGAATACTGATGTACGAAAAAAATCACTGATTATACCAGAATCTTGCATTTGTTGCGGATTACCGAGTTATGCCTCTACGAAGACCCAAGTGTGGTGGAGGAATGTATTTTCTTATTACATATGATGCCTACAGGGACCCGTGTATCCGTATTTGTTTATTATAGTTCATCAGGCTAATCGATTAATAAGAAATAGTTGAATGACGATGTGTGTTACGATTGGAAATGGCTATATGTGATTGGAATAATGTAAATGATGTATATGTTTGATAATCCTGATAGAGTGGCACTGAATGTTTTGTACAAATTGAAATGCTATAAGACTTGTATCTGATGATCTCACCTTATTGTTGTTACATGTGAAAACATGAAAGTTGTAGTTATCTAATTCGTTATGTTAATTGTGATTTGAGGTGAGTTTACTGTTTTAAAGCCTATGAACTTACTAAGCATTCATAATGCTTACTCTGTTATGTTTTCCTATCATTTAGTTGTCTTTTGTAGAGCATGACAATCGGATCGCCCAAGAGCTCACACTATCCAGCCTTCGATTCAGTAGTCTTTTAATCATTCTGGACTCGGTTATCTGGCATGTATAGGCATTGTTGTTGTTATTGTGTTTGTATATGTGTGTTTAACTTGAATGATGATGATTTTGGACCATAAATAATGTTTAACTTGAATGGTTATATGTTGTGTATGAAAGTGTACACTTTGGTAATATGTTTAGCTATAATTGAAGCATATAAATGATCATATTGATAGTGAAATGGTTGAGTTGGATGATGTAATTGAGTAGTATCATCAGGCTCAATGGTTGATGATTACATAGGTTGAAATATTTGGAAAGTAACCTATTTGATGTTCAATTATATGTGAAATGATTGACTTGTGAATGGCCAATTATATTTTTGGTTGGTAGATGAAATTGCCATGTACATAATTCATTTGGTATGAATTATTAGGTAAAAGTTTAATTATTGTGATGTAAATGCCAAAATGAGACATGTTAGAATTGTTGAATGAGGAATGGTGAATTGTAGTTTTTGGTATGTTTTGGATTTAGTTTATGCAAGTTTTAGGTTTGCCTAAGACACCATTTGGATTGGTCTTTGGTTTGAGCATGAAAAGGTACCAAAATGTGGTATTTTTTACTTTCTGGCAAAAAGTATCGATACCATAAAATGAAGTATCGATACTTTACCAAATTGTCATGATTTTTAAAAACAAAAGAATGCCAATTTGGCATCGATACCAATATGAAGTATCAATACTTATTCCCAAGGATTGACACTTTATAAAGGTATCGATACAAATTGACTTGTGTCCAAAATTTTAAAAATGGTAGAATGTCAAAATGGTATCGATACTTCTTAATAGGGGTATTGGTACCTTATTCCAAGTATCGATACTTGTGAATTTTATCTTGAGTTTTGAAACATCAAAGTTGAAAATGGTATTGGTGTTTGAAGTGGGTATCAATACCTATTTTCAAATTTTGTAAAGTTTTCAATATGGTTTGTCAGAGTGGGCGAGGTTTGTTGTAAGTTAGCACAATATGAAAATGTCAATGAGTCTTTTGGGACTAGGGTATGGGATGAAGGGGTCCACCAAGGATTGGTCTGACCATGGAAGTTCGCCAATGAAGGTATGACCTAAGGATCCTTGGGCGGGGAATTAAGAAAGTTACCATAAAGGTCTTCGAACACCCTGTGTGAGCTGTATGAAAGGAAGAAAACACGAGAAAGATAGGACTCGTTGATGGGGTGAGGTATTGGGATTACAGTCAAGTAGAGGGATCAACCAAATAAAAGTCTTATAGTGAGCCGAGTAGCTCGGTGGATCAGGTGGAGTCCGCCACCCTGATAAAGAACTTTTTCCTTGAACGAGCAGAGAGTAAATTTATGTTTAAATTAGTTTATATTTGTTTCCATCATGAGATAGGGTTTAATTGTTTATTTGTGACCTAGTGAAGGAACTTACTAAGTTCATTTGAACTTACAGCAACGTGGTTGATGTTCGCAGGATTTGCGAGGTTGATCAAAGTCTTGGAGGAGGGACCAAGCTAGATTGAGTGGAGATCGGGGACCGTAGTGGGATCAAAGTCATGCACATAATAAGGGGGTACCATTGGAGGCTTCGCATCGGGATAAATTATGGTGTAACCAAACGGTGTCTTTAGAGTTTGGATTTTGAAATAGTTAACCCTAAGTCAAAAACTTATAGGGTCTTATTGGAAACAAACAGTCTGATTAGAGATAGAAATTTGAGAAACTAAGTATTCAGTGGTTTAAGGCCTTGATTGTAAGAATTGTTATTCATTTTATTTCAGACCGTTTTTATAACAGTTTAGCTCATAAAAAATTAAGGTTAAGAGAACCTGGTTCATTGCGGCGCTTCATACCTAGATTTGATGGACAGATCGGGTTTGGGGTGTTAAACCTAGCCCAATCCTCATATACATATATGTTAAGAATGTTTTAGAGTGAGAAATAATTCATAGGCCTTCCTCTGTAGTGCATTTCAAGTATCAGAGAATCTATTTGCCTGCTTTTCAGTGAGTTTTCTATAAGAGAATGCATAAATTGATAAATTTAATTTACAACATATGAAAGAACAAATTGAGCGAATGACAAAAACTGGAGTTTTCTCAACATTTGTATATACTATGTAGCATTAATAAGTTTGGTCCCATCATAAAGAGTCAATTGTTGCGGTGAGGCAATTGGAGAGAGCACACATTTACTATCTTACATATTTGTTTTAGTTAACAAATCAAGTACATACTTGGATTGTGTTAAAAACAAACTATTAATTGTCTGAAGAACTTTAATTGGAGAGAGCACACATTTACTATCTTACATATTTGTTTTAATTGGAGAGAGCACACATTTACTATCTTACATATTTGTTTTAGTTAACAAATCAAGTACATACTTGGATTGTGTTAAAACAAACTATTAATTATCTCAAGAACTTTAATTATAAAAAAAAAAAGACTTACTCATAGTCCGGTGTCAATTAACTTTTTTTTCATGGCAATAACTCAATTACAAATAAATATATAACTTGAAAGTGGAAAGGTTTGACCGTAAAAGAGAAACATAGATTATTTTTAAATCAAAAATAACTTTTAAAATAAATTTGTAATTTTAAAATATAAAATATTAAAATAAGAAACAGATGATTCACAGTAGCATGGGTGGTAATTGATTATGTTACTAATTTTGGAAAAATAATAAATTTGTTAAATTTCGTAAATTCCGATGTATGTATTTTATTGGTAAAATAATGTTAATGTTTTGTTTTCCTTTAGTATTGGGTTGGGTCAGTTTTGATATTGGGTCGAGTTGGGCTTCAAATTAAACCATAAAAACATGTGAGATACGCTAGAAGGAGGGCTTGAACCTCCGACCTTGTGGTTAACAGCCACACGCTCTAACCAACTGAGCTATTCCAGCAGTTTGGAAGTTTTTTCATGTATATCCTATTTATTGGCTCTTCTTGTTTTATAATTCTGTGCAACCCACTTTAATTCAACATCGCCGGTTAAAGGCCATACAAGTTTAGATTATTTAATAACAATACTAGTTGTAAATATGGTAAACAATATTATTGCAATAATTAGTATATGTTTGCTAGCAATGTTTTTGAATTTTTTATTATATTACTAAATTATTTTTATATATTAATTTAATCTTAATATTTAATTTATGATTAGATTAATTATCACTTAACTAGTGCTACAATTATATGTCAATTAAAAGTAAATTGAGCTTTATAAACATTCTAACACTTTTAAATGGAATTTAGAACAAGCATAGGTGAAACTAGGGGGTGGCATGGGCCCCGACCCCACCTAAAATGTAATATTTCTGTTTAGGCCCTTAAAATTTTTTAAAAATTTTAAATTAATAAAGGTAAAATTACACTTTAGCCCCCCTAAAATTATAAAAATTTGATTTAATCTTTTAAAAATTATAGATATATAAACTATAAAAATTAAAATTTCATCTGGCTCCCCCTAAAAAATTATCCTGACTTCTCCCATGAAAACAAGCTAGGAAAATAAAATTGTTTTTGGTACTATTTATTAGGTTCCCTTGTTAACGTTAATAAGGCACTAGAATGTGATGAAAAATCAATTTAATTGAACATGAGGTTGTTTTGTGATATTTATATTTTATTTTTATTCACTTTTTACTATTTTAATTTTTAAATATCTTGGAACTAAATTTCAAGCTTTGATGTTTAATGATGTTGTGCTAAAATTCAAGAACCAATTTTGATTGAAGATGGCAACGAGGATGATAGATTGAAGAAAACATCAAGAAAAAGGATGATGACAAGGAGGATAGATTGAAGAAGAAGATCAATATTGAGAACATTTAAATATTTTTATTAGATTTCATTTTAATTTTTTAGGAAGTTGGATTTCGGTTTGTTTAGATATAATTTAATTTTCATTATTTTTATTTGTCTTTGATTTGCAACATATTTTTTTTATAATACAATTAAATGATTTAAGTTAAGGCATATTCAAAGGAAGGTTAATAGAGTTGTGGATTGCATCGCGAAAACAGATGGTGATGTGATGGATCAATTGATTATTCTTGAGGAGCCTCCTAGATATGTAAGGGAACTCTTGGAGGATGACATTCGACAATTGTTGTTGGTCATAGATAGAGCACATTAGTTGCTAATGTTGTCTTAGATTTATTATCTAAGCTTTATATTTATCAAAAAATTACTATAAAATTTTCAAAAAATTATTATGACAAACTCATCCCAATTATATAAAGTCAATTTTAAACATGAATTATGAAGTTTGATTCTACTTGATTCAATTTTATTTTACATTTAAATTATTTTTATTTTGAATTAAAAATATATTTTAAATATAAAAAGTTAAAATTAGTTTTTTTACATTAAATTTAAATTTAATATTTAATTTGATAATTATTAATACATTAAAATTAGGGTTTGATTACAAGAATTTCAAAAATCTAATGAAGTTTTTTAGAAGTACATATAAAGTTGTCTTGGAGGGGAGCGAAAATAAGAATTAGGCTTTGATTACAAGAAAATCATAGTAAGGATGATAATTTTTATGAAATTAAAGCAATTTTTATTTAAATGAGCATATATATGTTATTTGATTATGATTTTAATAAGAGACTATTGTATTTCTTGATATGGAAATGAAGAAAAGAGAATAGAAGTGAAAAGTAAGTTGGTGACAAAGGCAAGGAGGTAGTAAAAGAGTGAAGGAAGAAGAAAGGAGTTTGTCCAAGCATTGGTTATAAGTACTTCAATAATTTTATTTTATTTAATTTAATTAAATTTTGTTAAAATGGTTAATTTATATGTAAATATGTTGATGATATGCGAAAAATTTATTAATGAATGGTGAAGATGTGAATTGAATTTTAATTATAGAATGAATAGATTTGGCATATTGAAATGCTCGTAAGAAAAGATTAAATTATGAAAAATATAAAAATATGATATGTGAAATGATATATTGTGAAATAGAATATGTAATGCTTTAGTGAATGGATGAAAAGTGAAATTGTAGTGAAGTTATAAAGTGTATTAAATAATTGTGATGGCAAGGACTATATTGTAAATAGTGTAAAGTTTAAATTATTTTCTTTTGATTGTCTGAATACAATGGATTCAAATGTATTAAAAGCTCATGTAGACAAGATGAGGACTAAAAGGACATAAATGACATGCAATTAGGAAACTTTATGGGCGCAAATGAAAGTGGCACTTTGGTGCAAATAAAAGTGGCACTTCAATGCAATGCAATGACTGTTCCATATATCCCATATGTTTATTGAGTCTACAGTTGGGCTATATAAATATTAATGGTAACTATTTTACTAACGAGATCGGAACTGAACTATGAATTGATTGCTTGAGAATCCAATATATTTATTCTCTAATTAATGTTATATATGGTAGTATTAGGTTACAAATATATATTCAGTGGTTAAAATGTTAAAGTAAATTTTAATTCTTGGTATACTTACTAAGTTGTCACAAGCTTAACGCGTTATTTTTCCAACGCGTAGGTAAAGGCTAGACTTGACACTCTAGGTTGAATTTTCCAACGCGTAGGTAAAGGCTAGACTTGACACTCTAGGTTGAATATCAACCTCTACTCATCTGATCACATCCCAAGCTTGGAAGAAAGTACAGTTTGTCATTTTGGTAATAGTTATGACATGTACATAGGTTTAAGTCAAGTATATGAAAGTAAAACTCTTAGTAGACACACCTGTAAAGTTCTGATCATTTTGTTAATCTTATAAACTTAGTTATATTTAATTAAGTAGTATGTTTAATTATATGATATTTAAGATTGAAAATACATATATGAGAATGGTATGTTGATTGGATTGGTTGAAATAAGTTAGATGAGCATTACTTAGGGTGTTAAGAAATGAAGCATAAAAATTTCATAAAAATAGAGTGCACGTCACAATGACGAACTTCTTACATCGTAATGAGATTAAGTCAGTAAGTGACGCACGACGTGGAGCCCTTGACTATTTGAAATTAGTCTAATTGTTTGAAAAGATTGCAAATTGGTCTTTAATCGACTGTAGACTATTGAATGAGTTATCGTAAGCTCGTATAGAGTGCAAACATGAGGTTAAAATTTTTTTTATAAGTACAAGTTGATTATAACAACCTAAATGATATGATGAATTGAATTGTAATTTATTTTTTTGTTGCTCTGGCAACAAACATAAAATCCTAGTGCCTTGACCTGGTGATCTAGTCGAGTATAGGGGTGTTATAGTAGGGCCTTGCCCACAGAGATAATTCATTATCTTAACACCTCATACAACAAGTGATTTTAGGCACTAACACTCACTATGTAACACCCCTTACCTTTCCAAGCATCCAATACAGATAGGAGATGTTGTCACACTCGGTTTCCTTTAAAACTCAAAAATTTGGAACAAATTAGGGTTAAATTGAAAGAAATCGTAAGTTGGTGGCCTCTATTGAAAAATCAGGAAAAGTTAGTAACTGAAATTGTACAAGATTGATGTCCAAGTCTAGTTCGGTTAGAATAGAACCATTGATTTCCTTAGTGGGAGACAAAATGATTATCAACAGACAATCCTAAGGGGTTGATAGCTGAGTGAAAAGAGCTATAAAATAGTTAGGAAAATGACTTCCCAGGGAGAGTTCTTCTCCCTTTTGTTTCATTTTTCCTTTATTCTTCATCTTTTTCCTTGGTTACTCCGAATAAGTAATAATTATGGGAAGCTCTGGATGGAGCGGTGAGCGTGAGTTTTGAGTCAAAAAAGTGGAGTATTTAGCAAGCAAAGATTTTGCAAGTTTCTTAAAAACTGAGTTTTGAGTTAAACATGTTGAGTTTAACCTATTATTTGGTTGACATTCTTAGCTGCCTTGAGAATGGAAGCTTTGGCAGTTGGAAAAGCTAAGCTGACAAGACGAAGAAGCATCAGGTTAGTTTCTGCACCTAGCCTTGAAATGCCAAGTATGCATGGATTAATTATGATTCCATGGTAGTTCATCTGTGAAATGCATGTACTGCATGTTTATAATAGTAGAACATGTAAGGGAATCATCTTTGGGTTAGAAAAAGTTAAAATTGAATAAGGGATGATTTTGTCGACACCAGTATGATGTTGTTGAGTGCACCGTGATGTGTGAAGTTTTGGGCCTTGCGGAGGGGAAATTGTGGTGTTCGAGTATTAAGGTTAAGACAACAAATGGAGGAATGGGCGGAGGAATAAGAAAAAAGAAAACTGGAATTTCGTTAAAATTCTGGCATCTGGGATTGCTGTGAGCAAACCGTAATGTGCTAAGCTCGGGCCTTGTGGAAGGGACACTTGGTGTTCGAGCATCAAGGTAGAAATAAGATAAGAGGATATTGACGGTATTTAGGCTCCATAGAGTATCACCGGGACGGCGGACAGCAGACTTTTTAGGGCAACACTGTGACTACGATAAGGTTTTTTGGGGCGAAACCTCTAAAAGCTTTAAAGTGTAAGACCATAACTCGGCCATGGCAACCAGTATAGTCTACTGGGATAGTAAACACGGGGAGAAAGGGTGTAAGACCATAGCTCGATTGTGGCAAACAATAGAGTCCGCCAGGACATTAAACTCAGAGTAAATCGCCAGGACAACAATTAAGGAAATTCACACTTATGGAAAAAGAGTAGGTTCTGAAGAACCCGCCGAACAAGGAAAATATAGTAGAAAGGGAAACAGTAATCATGAAAGCCGGTAGGGCATAAGGGTGGTAACCCAACAAGAACTAGATATGGGAAATGATGTACCAGTAATGCCTTGTAATTAGGAAAGAGAATAGGACTTATTCGTAGATCGTAGTTAAGGACCCACCATTAAAAGTTGTTAAATAAGTGCTTAAGGAGGCTTTGTATGTTAGAGGAAAACTCCAGAGGGTTATAGGGAAACTTGCTCGCAATATACGGTTTGTCGAAGCCAAAGAAGTGAGGGGGGATTGATTGATGATACTCTAGGTAGTCAAACTGGTAAGAAGGGGTTAATTAATATTTGGAAGGATAAACCAAGTGACAGATATGTCTATCAAGATTATTCCTCTTTAAGGGGATTATATTGCAAAGTACCCGCCAAAGGGCTAGTTCTATAGGGAATCATCCCATAAGAGAAATCGTAAACGGAAACAGTCACGTAGATGGCAGTCTACTAGGAACGGTAGGCCCAAGTAGTTGCCAATAGACGTATATGTCTCATCTATGAGCCTGGTATCTCATATAAGCCTGATTGCAAGGAAGTAATCCAACCACTGTTCATATAACCTATTATTTGGTTGACATTCTTAGCTGCCTTGAGAATGGAAGCTTTGGCAGTTGGAAAAGCTAAGCTGACAAGACGAAGAAGCATCAGGTTAGTTTCTGCACCTAGCCTTGAAATGCCAAGTATGCATGGATTAATTATGATTCCATGGTAGTTCATCTGTGAAATGCATGTACTGCATGTTTATAATAGTAGAACATGTAAGGGAATCATCTTTGGGTTAGAAAAAGTTAAAATTCGAAATAAGGGATGATTTTGTCAGATACCGCCGTATGATGTTGTTGAGTGCACCCGTGATGTGTGAAGTTTTGGGCCTTGCGGAGGGGAAATTGTGGTGTTCGAGTATTAAGGTTAAGACAACAAATGGAGGAATGGGCGGAGGAATAAGAAAAAAGAAAACTGGAATTTCGTTAAAATTCTGGCATCTGGGATTGCTGGGAGCAAACCGTAATGTGCGAAGCTCTGGGCCTTGTGGAAGGGACACTTCGGTGTTCGAGCATCAAGGTAGAAATAAGATAAGAGGATATTGACGGTATTTAGGCTCCATAGAGTATCACCGAGACGGCGGACAGTAGGCTTTTTAGGGCAACACTGTGACTACGATAAGGTTTTTTGGGGCGAAACCTCTAAAAGGTTTAAAGTGTAAGACCATAACTCGGCCATGGCAACCAGTATAGTCTACTGGGATAGTAAACACGGGGAGAAAGGGTGTAAGACCATAGCTCGATTGTGGCAAACAATAGAGTCCGCCGGGACATTAAACTCAGAGTAAATCGCCAGGACAACAATTAAGGAAATTCACACTTATGGAAAAAGAGTAGGTTCTGAAGAACCCGCCGAACAAGGAAAATGTAGTAAAAAGGGAAACAGTAATCATGAAAGCCGGTAGGGCATAAGGGTGATAACCCAACAAGAACTAGATATGGGAAATGATATACCAGTAATGCCTTGTAATTAAGAAAGAGAATAGGACTTATTCGTAGATCGTAGTTAAGGACCCACCATTAAAAGTTGTTAAATAAGTGCTTAAGGAGGCTTTGTATGTTAGAGGAAAACTCCAGAGGGTTATAGGGAAACTTGCTCGCAATATACGGTTTGTCGAAGCCAAAGAAGTGAGGGGGGATTGATTGATGATACTCTAGGTAGTCAAACTGGTAAGAAGGGGTTAATTAATATTTGGAAGGATAAACCAAGTGACAGATATGTCTATCAAGATTATTCCTCTTTAAGGGGATTATATTGCAAAGTACCCGCCAAAGGGCTAGTTCTATAGGGAATCATCCCATAAGAGAAATCGTAAACTGAAACAGTCACGTAGATGGCAGTCTACTAGGAACGATAGGCCCAAGTAGTTGCCAATAGACGTATATGTTTCATCTATGAGCCTGGTATCTCATATAAGCCTGATTGCAAGGAAGTAATCCAACCACTGTTCATTCTAAGTGGGACTTAATCTACCAGAATGACAGGGAGTCTTAATAGTTACCTTAAAAGATGGGATGACAGCAAGTCCTTCGGAATTAGGGTAAGAGAATGATTCCACTATGGGCTGAATAGATTTGGAAAAACCGCCAAGAGGGAAATACCCAAGGGTAATTAGAAAGGTAGACCGTAGGACTACCTTATAAGGACATGGTGGAAAATGAAATTTCCATGTTAGGAATAAATGGAAAGAATAATACAAGTAAAGGAAGGACAGAGTCCGCAGAAATGGCGAGACGTCTGAGGAATCTATCAAGACTGATTGTGGGTTGATAGGATTGCTCAGGGATAATTCACTTAACAATCTATCCGCAAGGAGATAGGATTGGGAATAAATCAGAGCTTGCTACGTCGAGTTTAAGAGAAATTACCCGCACTAGCAGGGAGTTATTTGTATTTAGTTTTTTCTATTTAAACCCTTGTAAGATGGGGTCTATTTTTGAGTAATGTAGAGACTTACTAAGTTCATCCAAACTTACAATAGTTTGACCTGTGGTTGCAGGACTCACGTGTTAAGGAGCGAAGAGGGACTAGGCCAACCAAAGTTATTTCAAGGATTTAACGTTCGTATGGTATCATACACATTGGAAGGGGTACTATGAGAGGTTTCGTCTTGGAGTCCATTATGTTGTAATTATGTAATTCCCTTAGTGTTCAAAGTTGAGACAAGTGAACTTTGTTTTAAATTTTTTGTCTCTTTTGTAAGTTCTCTTTTAAATAGGTAGTACAATTTGATTTTAAAAATAATGACTTCTAATATTGTACACGAACACGGTTCAGTTGTGACGCCTTATATTCGGGATTCGCAAATGGGTTAGGTAAGGGTGTTACAGATGCTACTGGAAGATATACATAAAGAAAAGCTTAAGAATAATTAAGAATTTAAAACATGATCAATTAAACAAAATCCTTACAACACATTTAGAGTTACTTAAGAGTTCTAAAATCATTTTGAGAGGTATTGGACATACCCAAATCATAAATTAAGGCCTCAGGGACTTAAAACGAAAAATAATGAAGTTGTAGAAGAGTAGGGCCGTGACCTAACTTGTGCGTGTGTGTTAAAATGAATGATTTTATGAAACTAATCCAAAGAGCGGGTTTTAACTGTAAGCATACAGTATGAGTTGTAATATTTATAGTTCCAATAAAACACGAAGTATTCCAAGGGGTCGAACCTAAAGGAAGAGGTGATTGAGCAATAGCTAGCGTACACAATAGAGTCTAAGCGACTACAAACATGATTTTGTAGTACGATAATTTATAACAAGATAATATTGCAAGAAAATTAAATATTCTACTCTAAGGACTAAATTGCAAGAAATGTAAAACTAAAGGACTATCTAATAATTACTAATGGGGGTTGGTTGACTTTGAAGTGGTTCACTGAACCTTGGACTAAAGACATAAATCGCGTAAATTACTAACTGGCTCCATTTTATCTTTGGATCTCAATTTTATCGACTTAAAAGAATTAGGTCGGTTTATCTTCTGGCCTCACCAGTTAATCCGGAACTAATAAACGGGTTCGCGACAAGATTACCTTCCAGTCTCACTTTATCTAGATATTCCCTTAGGGGTGTCAGTACCTAAGTTCTTAATTCTATTTGAATTAGTCCAATTTATTATGATTTAGTCCTTTGTCCAAATATTTTAGTTTACCCACATCTCCATCAACCAACCTCCTTAAAGGTTTAGCTACACATGCTCAAAGTAAAGAAAAGAAACATAACAATGGAAAATAAGGCAACCATGAAAGTAAAGTTTAAGAAGAATATAAAAATTGATATTTTTATGCAATAAAACTTAAATAGCATGAAACCAAAAACATTTAATAAGAAAATCTAAAGAAAGGAATATAAAACGAACAAGCTTTAATAGATTTAGTGTAACACCCTTCACCCATATTCAACGTCGAAATAGGGTTACGGAGCATTACCAGACTTACAACACATTTAAAACATACATTTCACATACATTTAGTTAATTCAAATACAATTCATTCACAACCAAACATTTTGTCCCTAATACGAGCCTAGAGGCCCTAAACATACATTGGGAGTGGTTCGGGACTAAATCGATAACTTTGGAAACTTTTTGAACACTTAAGAAAATTTTTCAAATATAGGGGACACATGCCCGTGTGGCCCGACCTTGTCTCTCACACGGCCAACAGACACGCCCATGTCATAGGCCATGTGGACTTTTAAAATGGGAGCACATGGCCATGTCCTAGCCCGTGTCCGACCCCGTGTAACTCTCTGACTTGGGTCACACGGCCATGTAACATAACCATGTGTCACACACTGCTGGGACACACGCCCGTGTCTCTGCCCGTGTGGACAAAAATAGGCTATTTACCAAGCCAATTTACCACCCAAATTTGAATGTAACTACAACACATCAATTTGCACCATCTCATAACAGAAATAGGCATTTAAACCAGCCAATTCAGACATGATTCATGCATATTCTATACCACATTTCTCAATGCACACAAGCAACCAAATGGACCAATCTATTTATACCAAAATCTCATAACCTTAGATCATCAATATGGCTACTTAAAACATGCATTCTTTACCTTGATTCACTAGCAAATAGCATTACCAATATCAACCTTCAACCTCCATAATACCTACTATTAATAAGCATCACAAAACCAACCTAAATTTACATAACATAGACTATAGACACATACATATAAACACAAGCAAATTAACTTAAAATAAGCCAACTCTCTTGGCTATTATATGCAAACCAAGACATATACATTTACAAGCCAATTCAAATGGCCAAAATCATGCCACGTATACCAAAATGACTCAAAGTCCATATACATGCCATATACTTAAAATACCAAAGTTCAAAGGTACCAAGTGATAGGTGGATAGTGTGAAGCGATCTCCGACGATCCCCGAATCCGAGCTAACTTGATATCACTATAAAATATGAAAAAATAACAAAGTAAGCTATAAAGCTTAGTAAGCTCAGTATACAATAAACTTATTTAAATCTCAAAATTATAATTCAACAATTTGAATATATCAACATTTAGCATATATTAGCTCACAAACCTTTCATATATACAATTATAATATTAATCACATTCTTTAAAAATTTCTTCAAAACAAAGCTTATACATGTCACGTACGTACCTGTACCATCTCATATCATTCTCATATTCAATCACATATTTCATTTACCCATTGAACCATTCGGAATAGAAGTCGGATACTTAAGAATCTCGCACACTAAGTACCTATACCATGGCCCAAAGCCAAATCAAGATAACTTATATCCAAAATACTAATATAATGGCCCGAAGCCAAATCAGCTGATATTCATGGCCTGAAGCCAAATCGGTATAACTCACACCCGAAGTTCTAATATCATGGTCCGAAGCCAACTCAATGTATCCCCTAATGACATGTCACTAGTATCCTAAACTATTGCTAAGGTTTAACTGGGATTTCAATGTCGAATCATGTCGAATCACTATCGATCATATCCATAGTCTCGTATTCGCAATTTATGCAATATCAAAGCATATGAAAAGCATTTGTATTAAAATTTATAATATACGAACTTACCTCGGATGTAAAAATGACTAAACTAATCGATTAATCAAAAACCTTGTTTTTCCTCGATCTAGATTCGAGTTTCACTTTTCTTGATCTATATGTAATAAAAATTAACTTATTTAATCATCTCTCTATTCAATTTAGTCCAAAATTCACTTTAAGACGTTTTTACACATTGCCTCTTGTAATATCCGGATTTATGGCTTATGCATTAATACTAAATTGTATGAAGTAGCATGCCTATGTGTGTTCTGAATTGTGTTGCATTAATTTTGGAAACTTTAAAGTGTAGCAAATGCCTTAGAAATTAATCGATTTAAAGTTTAAAAGAGGAAGCTAAGCCTAAGAGGCCTTAAGAAAATTTGGAGGGGAAATATAACACAAGAATGGGCTTGATTAAGTGGCATGAAGGCACCACTTAGGGCCTTAGAGTGTGACGCCACAAGCAAGGGGAAAGGGCCTAGGTTCGAGTCACGAGGGAAGCAAATAAAAGTTTTATTTTTTCGTCAAGGAGGGGAGGAAGAGATGGACGGCAAGTGGACTTTCAAAAGGATGAGATAAGGCTTGGTTTCATTTTGAAATTCGGCTAAGGTAGGTGGATGAAGGTTGACTCATTCAAAATTGTTTGAATGAGTGTTGAAGAGAAAATATAGGAGCAGAAAAAGGGATATGATAAGAGAAGGAGCTAGTGGCCGAATAGAGGACTCTAGGGGCTTGCATTTTTCGGCTTTAAAGTATGGCAAGGGTGTGAGTGCCAAAATTTCTTTTAATGAACATCCTTCTTTCTCTATTTCGCTTCTTGGCCGAACCTGATAGCCTCATTCTTTTCTCTTTTTCTTTTTCTGTTCATTCGAATCATCATCTTCCCCAAGACCAATCTTTTTCTCATTATTGACAAAAGCCGAAACTTGGAGTTAGTTCTACTCTTGGCCAAATTCTTTAATCAGTAAACTCTCCCCACTCTTGCGTTTTCTCTCTTCACCATTAAAGTGCCGAAACACCATCTCCACCTTGGTTCTCAAAAGCCGTTTAGCTAAGGGTATAAGTGCGGTTGATTACTTCCTCCTAGGCCTTTCAAAACGTGTGATAGTGGTAAGTATTCATCTTCCTTAAGCAATCGGTTTTGGGCTCATTTTTAGGAGGGTACCGAATCAAGTGAGTAGGCCTTGATTCTAAGATGGCCGAATGTCATAGTGCCATAATATTGTGTTCTTTTGTATGTAACCAACGTTAAGGAGCATTAAAGGAGTTCTTGGATTCGATTACTCAAGGTAAGCAACGTAGTTTCGGCCAAGGGTTTTATTCATAACTATTTATGTGTTGAAGTCGAACCTGACATATGGCATGCAGGGATTTCGTCAACTTCATAGACAAGTGGTGATTCGAGATTTAGTTTTTGAAAGGTAAGGAAGTGTTGACTTTCGATCATAGGCCATTTTATTGAGATTAAATGTTAGATTGGATCTAACATATATCTGTAGGGATTTTGGCAAATACCATAATCAAGAAGCTAATTCGGGATTTAGATCTGCAAAGTAAGTGAATCTGACATTCGGCTAAGACCATACTTAGTGACTTAGATCTATTTCTTACTTCGTTTAAAAGCCGAAACTCACTAGTTCAGTGGTTTAGTGACTAGCCGATTGCAAGAAGAGTCATCACAAAGTTTTCGGGATTTGATTTGTAATCAAATCGGCAGCAAAGTTTTTGGCATGGCACTTAAGTCTTCGGCTCAAAGTCCACGAGGTAAGTACTCCTAACTCTTCTGTGACTTGTATGGGGGAAACCATAGGGACGTAGATTAGTAGATTAGGAAATATTAAACCCTAGGATTAGTCTACTTCAACACCAAGTTACATAAAACTTAAAGTCAACCAAACAAACACGTGACTAAGTCATTTGAGTTAAAGGTGTGGCAACCACAGCGATGTCTAGGATTGGATTCTGGGAGATTGGTATTTAAGCGCCCTAGTGACTCACCTCCTTTCCACTCGAATCCTACCAGTGCGTGAGTGACTGGTTCACCCTAACCAAGAGGATTTACACACTGCTAAACTCAATAATTAAAACCCGAAAGGGACTAGCTATATTTTTATAAAAACCCTAGTTTTAAAATCACCAAATTACTCCTTTGATATGTAGGAAAACTATTTTGAAAATTTTCCAAAGTATTCTCGATTTACAAAATCACCCAAATAACCCTGGTTGTAAAAAAAATTTACTAAAGTGCCCTTGGTTCATAAAATTTCCATACTACCCATAGTGGTTATCAAGATTTTCTTACCTTATAAATGTCCAAAAACTCTATTTTGCAAAATATTAAGATACCCTGATTTGGAAAATTTACGAAATTACCCCTGATTTGCAACTTGATCAAATTACCCATAACCTGTACAAATGACCAAAATACCCTCAATGTGGAAGGCTACCAAAGTACCCTCAAAATTCAAATTTCTAAAATACCCTTGTTTTGAAAAGTCACAGGAACCATATTTTGCGAAAAATTACCGAAATGACCCTGGATTGTAAAATTACAAAAATACCCTTAGTGTAGAAAATTACCATTTTACCCCTGGAATTTTCTTGTCAAGTATTTCAATTTTGAAAAAAAACTATATACCAAAGAAAAAAATTTTTACTTTGTGAAATTTTTGAATACCCTAATTTGGAAAATTACCAAAATACCCCTGTAGGATAAAATTACGGAAATACCCATGGGTAGTGGAAAACAACAAACAATGACAACTACAATATTTTTCTGTAATGAACGCAAGTTCATGAGTGTGATTGAATGAATGAATTGAGACTGTATGTGTATGAAATCGAAAGAACTACTCCCTAGAACTATTGAACATAAGATTGTTCGTGATAAATCAGTGGAACAAAACTAATTCATAAAATTCTTTAATCAGATAAACGCGATTCGGAAGCATGAACTCTAGGGGACGTGGTCGTAACGTACGAGGCCGTGGTAGAGGCCGAATGACCGTGTCGGAGCCCGTTAGGTCAGGATAAGGGTCCGAAAATGAGATGCCACCACCACTAGCTACTGATGTGGAATATCGTGATCGAGGGGGATGATGCGAGATCATAAGCGATCTTTGCGGGTTTTGGAAAGGGTGGTTGGGGCGGTGGAGCATGGGAGCTCGAAAGTCAGACCGAGCGACTTCGAGCTAATGGAGCCGAGTTTTTCGTGGAGTATCTGGTGTGGCACCCAATACGGCTGAGTATTGGTTAGAGGCGACGGAGCAGATTATGGACGACTTAGACCTGACTGTCGAGGAAAAACTGAAAGGGGTAGTGTCACTACTCCGTGATGAGTCATACCAATGGTGGCTCACAGTTCGGGATGGTGCTGCCGCAGACGATCTTACTTGGGAATATTTCAAGACGGCATATCAGAAGAAGTACATTGGAACTAGTTATGTGGATGCGCAAAGGAAGGCGTTTTTGAGGCTGGTGCAAGGAAATAAGTCTGTAGCGGAATACGAGGTAAAATTTCTAAGGCTGAGCTGTTATGCTCGAGGTATTGTGTCGACGGAGCATGAGCGGTGTGTTCGGTTTGAGGACAGACTGAGAGATGATCTAAGGTTGTTGATAGCTCCGTAGCAGGAGCGGGAGTTTGCCATATTAGTAGAGAAGGCTAAGGTTACCGAAGGGATTAAGGACTCGGTGAGACAGAATACTGATCGTAATAGGCAAAAGAGAGGCTTTGGATCATCAGGGTCTTCAAGGAATGAGCAAAAGAGGCCTAGAGTTGATGGGTCGCGACGTCAGCAAGCTACTACTGGAGAGCAGTATCGTACTTGTGCCCAGTGTAGAAATATGCACTTGGGGGAGTGCTGGAAGAAGACGGGAGGATGCTTTAAGTGTGGGTCCAAGGACCACATGATCAAGGATTGTCCTATGAGAACCTAATGGGGTCGGCCATTAAGCCAAGGTCCTAACCAGACGGGAAGAGGAGGACAGCAGCCACCGCGAGGTCGTGGTTCGGCTAGCAGAGGTAACGGTGCTGGTAGAGGATAGGGAACACCGGGCCAAGGTATTGGTAACACGAAGGCCAGGCAGCCAGGTTTGGTTTATGCGGTACGTTGGAGGGAGGACGGAGACGCACCAGACATCATAACCAGTACGTTCCTTAAATTTGGCAAGCCTTACTTTGCTTTGATTGATGTTGGCTCTACCCACTCCTATGTTGCATGTAGAGTAGTTGAAACTCTAGGAATAGCCTCTGAACTATCTAATAGGGAGATGACTGTAGTAAGCCCATTAGGTCAAACTGTAGTGGTGAATACGATGTTTCAGAAACTACCTCTAGAGATTCAGGGAGTGGTATTTTCCACTGACTTAATGGAACTACCCTTCGAAGAATTTGATCTTATACTTGGCATGGACTGTCTAGTGGAGCATCGGGCTGTATTAGATTGTGCAGCCAAACGAATAGAGTTAATGACCCTAGAGGATGAGCTGATAGTTATGATAGGGGAAAGAAGAAACTACTTGTCTAATGTAGTTTCAGCCTTAAAAGCTGATAAGATGGTTTGGAAGGGGTGTAAGGCATTTTTGGCTTTCGTTAGTACTTTGGATGCGAAAGAAGGGGGAGTTGGTGGAGTTAGAACCATAAGGGAGTTTGTGGATGTCTTTTCGGAGGAATTACCAGGAATACCCCAGCATGAGAGGTGGAGTTTAGAATTGACCGTTGCTAAAGATGCAGCTCCGTGTCAATTGCCCCGCATGTAATGGCACCAAAGGAGTTGGTTGAGCTCAAGGCTCAGGTCCAAGAGTTGCTAGACCGTGGGTTTATTCGACCCAGTGTGTCTCCATGAGGAACACCGATCTTGTTCGTGAAGAAGAAGGATGAAACTATGCGCATGTGCATAGATTATCGTCAGTTGAACAAGCTGACCATCAAGAACAAATACCCTTTACCAAGAATAGATAACTTGTTCGATCAGCTTAAGGGGGCCGCAGTATTCTCAAAGATAGATCTAAGGTCTGGATATCATCAGCTTAAGGTGAAGGAGGCTGATATCCATAAGACAGCTTTTCGAACAAGGTACGAGCATTATGAGTTCTTGGAAATGCCGTTCGGATTGACAAACGCCCCAACCGCATTTATGGACATGATGAACCGAGTTTTCCAACCCTATCTAGGCCTGTTCTTTGTTGTGTTCATAGACGAAATATTGGTGTATTCAAAGTCTGAGGAAGAACATGATGAGCACCTCCGAGTTGTGTTGCAAGTATTGAGGGAGAAGAAGCTCTACGCCAAATTCAGCAAGTGTGAATTTTGGCTTAAGGAGGTTACGTTTTTAGGACATGTGGTATCTGCTGATGGAATAAGGGTGGATCCTCGGAAGATTGAGGCAGTGTTGGATTGGAAACCACCTAAGTCTGTGGCGAAAGTTCGAGTTTCTTGGGATTAGCAGGCTACTACAGAAGGTTTGTAGAAGGGTTCCGTCGATCGCAGCACCCTTGACAAAGTTGTTGAGAAAGGAAGTACCTTTCATATGGACCGATAAGCAACAGGAGAGCTTTGAAAAGCTTAAGAGGGTCTTAACCGAAGCTCCAGTTTTGATTCAGCCTGAGGCAGGGAAGGATTTTGTGGTGTACTGTGATGCTTCCCATACAGGATTGGGAGGTGTCCTTATGCAAGACGGAAGGTAGTTGCTTATGCGTCTCGACAACTAAGGCCACACGAGGTTAACTACCCGACGCATGACTTGGAATTGGCGGCAGTGGTCTTTGCTCTTAAGGTATGGAGGCAGTACTTATATGGAGAGAAGTCCGTAATATACACGGACCACAAAAGCCTTAAGTATCTACTGACTCAGAAGGAGTTGAATCTGAGACAGCGAAGGTGGGTGGAATTATTGAAAGATTATGATTGTTCTATAGTGTAATATCCCGGGTTAAGGGGTTAATTTATTTCTCGCAATTGTTGCATGTTTATTGCTTGCTATGATGTTGTTTGGGGTGTTTTCGGGCTTATGTGAGGCTAGGGTGTGTGCTGAGTAGGTGGATAAGTTTTATTTTTGGGCTTTAGGGGATAGAAATTTGAAGGAGATGGGGTTTTAATTAAATTAAGTGAAATTATAACACAAACAAGGAGCTAGCAAAGTGGCAAGCATGCGCCACATGGAGAGTGTGTGTGGCGTCATCTACAAGGGGAGGTCTTGTGTTCAAGTCATGAGAATCCCACCCTTTTGGCTCCCATTTTGGACGGCATGGAGGAAGAGGTTGTGGGCAACAGAACTCTACCATGGACTTGGTCAACATATTCAAACGATGGATGGAGAGCAATTGTAGGAGGGAGACTTGGTCTTTGCCATTGAATTAGTGGTGTGAGAGTAAATGGGGGGAGTTGGCCGGATTTGGTGAGAGTTTGGGGGGAGAGGGAGTGTGTGGCCGGTTGGTAAGCATGTGGGAGAGTGCCGAAAGTTTCCACTAAGGCAATTGGGTAGGTTCGGTCAAATTTTGTTTTGGGGGAAGTTAATGTTTTTTTCTTTGTTTAATGAAAAGCTAGTAAACTTCATTTGCAAATAGCTTTAGCCGAAAATAGAGAGAAAACCTTCCATTCTTGCTCCTTGAAACCGAAGCACAAAGCAACTTCAAGCCAATCTTGCACTCTTCTTCTTCGTTTTCTTCTTTTACCTTTTGTGTCAGCAAAACCTCAAGCACCCTTATTGCGAAATCCCACCTTGTTCTTCTTTCTTCTTTTTATGGTGCAAAGCGAAACTAGTGATCTTCCTTCTCAATTTCTTTCTTTTATTTTACAACCCTTGTGCCGATTTTCTCATCATTCCATACCATATCTCTAACCAAAACTAGCCTTCTTTTTTTCCTTTTGACCGTAACACCTTTCACTAAAACCTATATCCTCCATCTTTTCATCTAAGCGAAAACTACCACAAGCAAGCCCTTGCCGATCTTGGTCATTTGTAGTGAAAACTCTTTCTCACCTACTTCCCTTTTCTTTTGTTCATTTGGTGTATTTGAAACTTCATTTTCCCAAACACTTCCCCTACTTCATTCATTCAAATCGAGAGCACTCTTTCTTCCTTGGTTTCTTTTTTAAACTCTTCTTTTCGGGATTAAGGGTGATAGCCAACCTCCCTTAGTATTGGCGAATATTTAGTGGTGTTGGGAGCTTGGTTCCAATCGTTTGGTAGTGGGTAAGTACTAGGCGAATGGCCATTTCTCTTCTTTCTCTCACCTTGCCGAATCTTATTATGTTGATGGCCGATTGTGATTGTTGGAAGGTGCTAATCTTTTATAAACCAATTCTTATTATAGGACATCCGGATCTAAGGAGCGTGCTAGAGGAGTTTTCTTTCTCTGGTAAGAAGGCGGGGAGTAGTGGTAAGAACGAGTGCTATATTCGATTTCATTTAGTTTTCTTTAAGACCAGTTGTTAAGGGATTAACTGCTCGTTTATCAGGGTGTGCCGATTGTGTAAGGAGACACCATTGTTGAAGGCGGTTTCTGAAAGAACCACTGTTGGGTTCGAATTTGGTAGGAAACCAAATCCAGGATAAGGTAGGGGTAAGCCGATATACCCCTTGATTTCTTTGGTTATGGCCGATTGATATGTGTGCTAACTTGGTTGGTTGGTCGATTTTAGGATCAAAGTTGCCAAGGTGGTCGAGGTCTTAGATCGGTTCTTAGTATTAGAATCTCCCTTAATTGGTGTGTAAACTAACACACTTACATTAGTAATATGATTAATAACACGTGTGATGATTAATGAAAGCAGTGATGATTGATATGATACCCTAATGGGTATGATTACGGACTCGGGTAAGTCGGTATTATTATGAGTTTCTTGATGATCTATGTGATACCATGGTCGTGGCTATATGTGACATGGGATATGAGGTTAGACATAATAGCATGATATGCATGATTATATGATATGCATGGTTACATGAGTATGGTATGTTGATGGGTGATCTGAGTGGAGGGAGCGGTGATATTTTGTCTTGTGAGCACCGGTGCTTTAGTAGCACACTTTGTGACTTTGGGTCACGGAGGTTTAGCACCTCATTGCGACTTGTCCCTGTGGTTTAACCACGTGGGTTGGCCCACATGAGATATGGGATCGTCGCTAGTGATTTGGTATCACACGATGGGTTGGCCCCATCATCGGATTTGTGACTTGGTCACGGTGCTTTAGTAGCACAATTGTGTCTTTGGGACACCGGTGGTTTAGTACCACATTGACGGATATTGTGTCTTTGGGACACGGTGTTTTGGTAACACATTGTGACTATATGTCACGGTGGTTTAGCACCACCGGTGGTTTGGTACCACACGGGGTAGAAAAGCGATATGGATGGTTAGGATCGGGTTGCATTAATTATGTTGCTTTGTATGATGTGTGTTAGCATGTTGTTCTTGGGGCGGGATTTACACATTGAATCACTCGACTCACCCTCTCCTTTGACATTTGGGTGACTCGTGAAGCGGACATGGGCCGGATGGACTCGGGTGCACATGCCATGCTTTAATAAAGGACTATTGAATTTGGGTACTTTAGCTTATTCACTTTATTTGGGTTTTATATTGGATTTGTAAAAGGCCTTTAATTTATGTTTTGGTGATGTTTATGCTTTAATTAGATTTTTAATGTGCCTTAACAAAACAAGTTGGTATGAATTTTACTAAAACTTGGAAGATAATGATTTCAAAATGATAGCATAATATGTTTTTAAACCATACCATCGGGTATCACACTATGTCTTTATAGTAAGCAAATTTAAGTGATTTTCAAATCAAACTTGTATTACTCCTAAGTCTAATAAGGTTTTAAGTAACACTAAGAAACTATTAAGGTTTAAATGGTTTAAACTCATTTAGCCACTGATCAGTTAAGATTTCAAAAATCTCAGGGTTTCACATACTCCATCGATTTCAAACAAGTCTACTCAAATTGTCTTCAAAATACTTTGTGTTTTCACTCGGCTTTTAGCGAAAAATTTAACCTCTCACAAACATGTTTCCCGTAACATACAGATTGGACGTGGTGTCTTGTCGGGTTTGAGGTGTTACATTTAATAATATCGAGCCAAGTTCAAAAGCTGTTTGTGGGCAGAGGCCCAAAATGTTTTAAAACTATAATTTTCAAGTATTACATTTTAAAGCATGGTTTGAAAGGCATGACAGAGTCTCGGCACCGGTCGCCCGAGTAAGTACCGTACTATTTATTGTGATTGACATGATTGGATGGCTAGTAAGACTACTTTAGAGATGAGACTAATAGGACTCTGTGGACTCATGAAAACAAAGCTTCTTTAAAATTCATAAAACTTTGCTTTAAACACGGTGGAATAATGGTGATACATAAGATTCTTTAATTGAGACAAGATTTAGTCATGAGTACCGAGGTGGGCGTGGTGGTGGGCGTGGTCACAGTAGGATGGTATTTACGAGCCGTGGGTTACAGGCGGGGTTGAGAGAATGAGATCTGGATTCGCCACCGGTGGAGGTGGTGAGTTCGAGAACAGAGCCGCGATGATCACGATGTCACTGAGCGATCTTTGCGGGTTTTAGAGAGGTAGGCTGGGCGGTGGAGGCGTAGGAGCTAGAAATCGTGCTGGCGACTTGAACAAATGAAATTTGAATTCTTTCGGGGTGTCTCTGGTGTTGCTCCAGCCTTCTTGAGTATTGGTGGAAGCGACGAGCGGATCATGGATGATCTAGACCGACAGTAGAAGAAAAATTAAAGGGGTCGTATCACTTCTCAGAGATGAGTCATACGGTGGTGGCTCCTTTGTAGTGACAATACTATGTTGAAGATCGACATGGAACTATTTTGGTGCTTATCGGAAGAAATGCGTCGAGCTAACTACATAAATGAGCAGAGGAAAGCATTTTTGAGGTTAGTCGAGGGAGTAAATCTAATGGAGTATGAGGTAGAGTTTACGAAATTTGAGTCGGTATGCCAGGGTATGGTGGCTCTTGAAGAGGAAAGGTGCATTCGTTTGAGGATGGCTGCGAGACGAGTTAAGATTGATAATTGCGCCCGTGAGGCGTGAATTGCGATTCTGGTTGAAAAGCGAAGGTTTTCGAGGGCATTAAAAGTCGTGAGGCGGTATGGATAGAAACCGTCATAAAAGGAGTTTGGATCTTCGGGTCATCGGTGTCAATGAGAAGAGGGCTAGGACCGAGTGGGCGAATCGGTCGGGTAGGTTTGTTGCTAAGCGAGGACCGCCGCATGTAACCGTTGTGGGAAGGCTCATTGGGAGGATGTTGGGTGATGGTAGAGGTTGTTTTGAGTGTGGCTCGTTGGACCACCGTGTGAGGAATTTGTCGCGCAAGTTGGCTAGAATTGATCACGAGAATCGGTAGTAATCAATCTGAAATAATGGACCACCACAGAGGGCGAGGTAATGGCGAGGAGAATGCAGCTGATTACGGTGGGGCCGTGGAGCCAGGCGAGAGGTGCGAGTAGTTCGAGGCAGACGGCTGGATTAGTATATCTTGCGGCGTCGAGAGGAGGGCGACTGCCGAGCGTTATAACCGGTACATTTTGATTTTGGTTCTCCTTATCTTTGCTTTAATTGATGTGGGTTCTCGCACTCTTATGTTGCCGATGGTATAGTAGAGACAATGGACTTAGACTCGAGATATCTTCAGGCGGATGACCATAATAAGCCCTCAGGTCACTCTGTAGTGGTAAATAAAGCGTATAGAGGCGTACCTCTAGAACTCAAGGGTATCTTTTGAGGCGATCGATGGAGCGCCATTCGGGAGTTCGATCTAATTCTAGAATGGTGGTGGGTAAGTATCGGTGAAGTTGAATCTGTGACTAAGCGCATGGTTCAAACACGGTGAGGTGATGAAGTAGTTACGATCGGTAATAGGAGAAACTATCATCCAATGTGGTATCTGCTCTAAAAGGAGAAAATGGTTAGAAAGGTTGTGAAGCATTTATGGTGCATGTGTATGCCTTGGAGGCTAAGGAGACTCTTGTGAAGCGATTCGGACGATTGGGGAATTTGTTGATGTGTTTCTGAGGAGCTTAGGGTTTGCCACGGATCGGGAGGTAGAGTTGGGATAGATCATTGCAGGCGCACCGTATCCATTGCTCCGTCTGAGGATGGCACCTAAAAATTAGTGGAGCTTAAGGCTCAAATCCGAGTTATTGGACCGAGGTTTTATCGGGCCAAGTATTTACGCCATGGAAGCGCCGGTACTCTTTGTAAAGAAAAAAGCGGCACTATGCGGATGTGTATAGACTACATGTTGAACAAGTGACGATCAAAACAAGTATCCACTACCTCGGATAGATGACTTGTTTGATCGGTGAAAAGCGTCGGTTTTCTCAAGATCGACCTAAGATGCAGGTATCACCAGTTGAAGGTAAAAAGGCGGATATCGTAAGGCGGCATTTCATTACTCGGTATGGGCACTTTGAGTTCTTGGTTATGCGTTCGGGTTGACTAAACATGGCGACTTTCATGGATCGATGAATAGGGTGTTCCAACGATTACCTAGATCAATTCGTAGTGGTTTTATCGATGACATCTTGGTATATTCAAGGGCGAGGAGGAACATGATGCTCATTTGCGGGTGGTATTGCGATTCTAAAGGAGAAAGCTTTTCTGTCTGAAGTTCGATAAATCTGAGTTACGGCTCGGGGAGGTGACATTCTTGGGTCATGTAGTATCGGTGAGGGATTAGAGTGGATCCTCGAAAGATAGAGGCCGTTCGGATTGGAAGCCGCCTAAGTCGATGGCGGAGATTGAGTTTTACGGGCTTGGCGAGGATACTAGAAGATTTGTAGAGGTTTCTCGTTGATTGCGGCGTAATGACCAAATTATTGAAAGGGAGTTCCATTTAGTTGGGTGAGAAGCGGCGGAGAGCTTCGACAAGTTAAAGAAGATTTTGGTGAAGCTCGATTCGATTCAACTTTGAGGTGGTAAGGAATTCTGATGTCTTGCGATGCATCACATCTGAGCTTGGGTTGTGTCTTGATGCAAGAAGGGAAGGTTGTGGCTTCGCATCCGGCGGTGAGGCCACATGAGGTCAATTATCCTATACGATTTGGAGCTTAGCGGTGTAGTATTTGCCTTAAAGATATGGAGGCATTACTTATGCGGAGAAAGATCGATAGTCTACACGGACCATAAGAGTCTGAAGTACCTTTTGACTCGGAAAGACTTGAATCGAGGCGGTGGCAGATGGATTGAAATTGCTTTGAAAGACTACGATTGCTCAATTGAGTATCATCCGGGCAAGGCTAATGTCGTGGCGAGCCAGCGTTGAGCCGTAAGGTTATTCGGATCTAAGAGCATTGTTTGCCCACTTGAGTTTGTATGATGGCGGGAGTATTACAGCGAAGCTACGCATGTTAAGCCTACTTGGGTTGGCGGATCGAGAAAGCGGTTGTTAGATGAGGTTTTGGCCTTGAGAGGACTCGGTGCGAATGATGGTTTGAAGGGTATAGCTTGTCTAGTGATGGGGTTCTATGTTTCCAAGGGAAGGCTTGTATCTTGAGAGATGATGAATTGAGGCAAAAGATTCTTGAGGATGCTCATAGCGACCCTACGCTATACATCTGGAGGTAGCAAAATGTATAGGGATCTCGGAGAAGCGATTACGGTGGTAAGATGCGAAAAAGGAGGTAGCGAGTTTGTAGGAAGTGCGACATGTCGACAAGTCAAGTGAGCACCGATTGCCATCTGGGTTGCTTGACCGGTGAAGATTCCACAGTGGAAGTGGGAAAGGATAACTATGGACTTCGTCGATGGGTTCCGCTTACAGAAGCAAGAAGGATTGATTTGGGTAATTGTGGATCGGTGACTAAATCCGCTCACTTTATTACGGTGAGGTGGATTACTCACTTGAGGTTGGCGAAATTGTATGTGTCGAAGATTGTGAGGCTGCGGGGTGCCGTGTCGATCATCTCGGATAGGGACCCCAATTCACGTCAAGGTTACGGAAGGCTTTGCATCGGGCTCTGGGTACAGTTAGATTTTAGCACGGCATTTCATCCATGGTGACAGGCGATCGGAAAGGTTATCTGAGATCTTGGAGGACATGCTTTGAGGTTGTGTATTGGACTTGAGGGTAGTTGGGAGGAGTATCTACTGTTGGTGAGTTAAACACAACAACGACTACCAAGCGAGCATTAAGATGGCACCTTATGAGGCGTTATGCGGTAGAAGGTGTCGTTCAAACTTGTTGGGCGAGTTAAGTGAGCGTCGATTATTGGGACGAGTTGGTTCTTTGAGGCCGAAGACAAGGTTAAGTTGATTAGGGCTCGATTGAAGGAAGCTTCGACCGTGAGAAGTCTATGCCGATCTTAAGCGGAGAGATATTGAGTTTCTTTGTGGGAGATCGGGTTTTCTGAAGGTCTCACCGTGGAAGAAAGTATTAAGGTTGGGAAGAAAGGCAAGCTTAGTCAAGGGTTTATTGGGCCATATAAGGTACTAAGGCGAGTGGGACGATTCGTGTCATTTCGAGTTGCCGGTGAGCTAAGTCAAATTCACGGCGTGTTCCACGTTTTGATGCTTGGCGATATCGTTCGATCCATCACATGTAGTAACGATGAGGAGATCGAGGTAAATCGATATGTCCATGGAGGAAGAACTGTCTGATTTTAGATCGGGATGTGAAGGTTACGCGAGAAATCTGTGCCTCTGGTTAAGGTCCTTTGGCGGAATCATGGCGTGGAAGAAGCGGCGTGGGAACAGAGGATATGATGAGACAGCAATACCGCAACTCTTTTGATCGGGTAATTTCGAGGTCGAAATTATTTTTAAGGGGTAGAGCGTAATATCCGGGTTAAGGGTTAATTTATTTCGGCAATTGTTGCATGTTTATTGCTTGCTATGATGTTGTTTGGGGTGTTTTCGGGCTTAGGCTGTAGGCTAGGAGTGTGCCTGAGTAGGTGGATAAGTTTTTATTTTTGGGCTTTAGGGGATAGGAGCTGAAGGAGATGGGGTTTTAATTAAATTAAGTGAAATTATAACACAAACAAGGAGCTAGCAAAGTGGCAAGCATCGCCACATGGAGAGTGTGTGTGTGGCATCATCTACAAGGGGAGGTCTTGTGTTCAAGTGTGAGAATCCCACCTTTGGCTCCCATTTTGGACGGCATGGAGGAAGAGGTTGTGGGCAACAGACTCTACCATGGACTTGGTCAACATATTCAAAGCGATGGATGGAGAGCAATTGTAGGAGGAGACTTGGTCTTTGCCATTCGAATTAGTGGTGTGAGAGTAAATGGGGAGTTGGCGGATTTGGTGAGAGTTTGGGGGAGAGGGAGTGTGTGGCGGTTGGTAAGCATGTGGGAGAGTCTTAGAAAGTTTCCACTAAGGCAATTGGGTAGGTTCGGTCAAATTTTGTTTTGGGGAAGTTAATGTTTTTCTTTGTTTAATGAAAAGCTAGTAAACTTCATTTGCAAATAGCTTTAGTAGAAAATAGAGAAAACCTTCCATTCTTGCTCCTTGAAAGCAGAAGCACAAAGCAACTTCAAGCCAATCTTGCACTCTTCTTCTGCGTTTTCTTCTTTTACCTTTTGTGTCAGCAGAAACCTCAAGCACCCTTATTGCGAAATCCCACCTTGTTCTTCTTTCTTCTTTTTATGGTGCAAAGCGAAACTAGTGATCTTCCTTCTCAATTTCTTTTTTTATTTTACAACCCTTGTCGATTTTCTCATCATTCCATACCATATCTCTAAGCAAAACTAGCCTTCTTCTTTTCCTTTTTGACCGTAACACCTTTCACTAAAACCTATATCCTCCATCTTTTCATCTAAACGAAAACTACCACAAGCAAGCCCTTACCGATCTTGGTCATTTGTGGCGAAAACTCTTTCTCACCTACTTCCCTTTTCTTTTGTTCATTTGGTGTGGTGAAACTTCATTTTCCCAAACACTTCCCCTACTTCATTCATTCAAGCGAGAGCACTCTTTCTTCCTTGGTTTTCTTTTTAAACTCTTCTTTTTGGGATTAAGGGTGATAGCAGAACCTCCTTAGTATTGGTAGAATATTTGGTGGTGTTGGGAGCTTGGTTCCAATCGTTTGGTAGTGGGTAAGTACTAGGCGAATGGCCATTTCTCTTCTTTCTCTCACCTTGTCGAATCTTATTATGTTGATGGCGATTGTGATTGTTGGAAGGTGCTAATCTTTTATAAACCAATTCTTATTATAGGACATCCGGATCTAAGGGGCGTGCTAGAGGAGTTTTCTTTCTCAGTAGCGGAGGGAGTAGTGGTAAGAACGAGTGCTATATTCGATTTCATTTAGTTTTCTTTAAGACCGGTTGTTAAGGGATTAGCTGCTTTCGTTTATCGAGGTGTGCCGATTGTGTAAGGAGACACCATTGTTGAAGGCGGTTTGAAAGAACCCTTTGTTGGGTTTGAATTTGGTAGGAAACCAAATCCGGGATAAGGTAAGGGGTGGCCGATATACCCTTTGATTTCTTTGGTTATGGCCGATTGATATGTGTGCTAACCCGTTGGTTGGTCGATTTTAGGATCAAAGTTGCCAAGGTGGTCGAGGTCTTAGATCGGTTCTTAGTATTAGAATCTCCCTTAATTGGTGTGTAAACTAACACACTTACATTAGTAATATGATTAATAACCTATGTGATGATTAATGAAAGCGGTGATGATTGATATGATACCTAATGGGTATGATTACGGACTCGGGTAAGTCGAGTATTATTATGAGTTTCTTGATGATCTATGTGATACCATGGTCGTGGCTATATGTGACATGGGATATGAGGTTAGACATAATAGCATGATATGCATGATTATATGATATGCATGGTTACATGAGTATGGTATGTTGATGGGTGATCTGAGTGGAGGGAAGCGGTGATATTTTGTCTTGTGAGCACCGGTGCTTTAGTAGCACACTTTGTGACTTTGGGTCACGGAGGTTTAGCACCTCATTGCGACTTGTCCACTGTGGTTTAACCACAGTGGGTTGGCCCACATGAGATATGGGATCGTCTGCTAGTGATTTGGTATCACACGATGGGTTGGCCCCATCATCGGGTTGTGACTTGGTCACGGTGCTTTAGTAGCACAATTGTGTCTTTGGGACACCGGTGGTTTAGTACCACATTGCGGATATTGTGTCTTTGGGACACGGTGTTTTGGTAACACATTGTGACTATATGTCACGGTGGTTTAGCACCACCGGTGGTTTGGTACCACCCGGGGTAGAAAAGCGATATGGATGGTTAGGATCGGGTTGCATTAATTATGTTGCTTTGTATGATGTGTGTTAGCATGTTGTTCTTGGGGCGGGATTTACACCTTTGAGTCACTCGACTCACCCTCTCCTTTGACATTTCGGGTGACTCGTGAAGCGGACATGGGCCGGGATGGACTCGGGGTGCACATGCCATGCTTTAATAAAGGACTATTGAATTTGGGTACTTTAGCTTATTCACTTTATTTGGGTTTTATATTGGATTTGTAAAGGCCTTTAATTTATGTTTTGGTGATGTTTATGCTTTAATTAGATTTTTAATATGCCTTAACAAAACAAGTTGGTATGAATTTTACTAAAACTTGGAAAGATAATGATTTCAAAATGATAGCATAATATGTTTTTAAACCATACCATGGGTATCACACTATGTCTTTATAGTAAGCAAATTCAAGTGATTTTCAAATCAAACTTGTATTACTCCTAAGTCTAATAAGGTTTTAAGTAACACTAAGAAACTATTAAGGTTTAAATGGTTTAAACTCATTTAGCCACAGATCTGAGTTAAGATTTCAAAAATCTCGGGTTTCACATACTCCATCGATTTCAAACAAGTCTACTCAAATTGTCTTCAAAATACCTTTGTGTTTTCACTCGGCTTTTAGCGAAAAATTTAACCTCTCACAAACATGTTTCCCCGTAACATACAGATTGGACGTGGTGTCTTGTCGGGTTTGGGGTGTTACATATAGAATATCACCCGTGCAAGGTGAATGTGGTGGCGGATGCCCTAAGTCGGAAGGTAGTGACGGATCGAGGGCAATGTTCACATTTGAGCCTCTATGACGATGGAAGTACATTAGCGAGTTGCAAGTTAAGCCAAACATGGTGAATGAGGTGAAGCGAAAGTCGGTTAATGGATAAGGATCTAAGAGCTAAGTTACGGCAAGTGCAGAATGGAGAGTTAGAGGGTTATGGTATTAATGACGAGGGAGTATTATGCTTTAAGGGTAAGGTCTGTATGCCGAAGAACGAGGAGCTAAGGCAGAAAATTCTTCAGGAATCGCATAGTAGTCCTTATACTATGCATCCTGGAGGCAGTAAGATGTATAGAGATCTAAGGGAACAATTTTGGTGGCATGGTCTTAAGCGGAAGTGACCGAATTTGTTGGCAAGTGTTTAACGTGTCAGCAAGTTAAGGCTGAACACCAAGTTCCATCAAGATTGCTTCAACCGATTAAGATTCCGCAGTGGAAGTGGGAGGGAATTACCATGGACTTTGTTAGTGGGCTTCCTCTTATGCCTACTAAGAAGGACTCAGTATGGGTGATAGTGGATCGGCTGACAAAGTCTGCACATTTTATTCCAGTGCGGGTTGACTATTCTCTGCAAAAGTTAGCAAAGTTGTATGTAGCTGAGATCGTAAGGTTGCACGGAGTGTCGGTGTCGATTATCTCGGATAGGGATCCCAGGTTCACGTCTCGATTTTGGAAAGCTCTACATCAGGCTTTAGGCACTAGATTGGATTTCAGTACGGCTTTTCATCCACGATCAGACGGCCGGTCGAACGAGTGATCCAAGTGTTAGAGGATATGTTAAGAGGCTGTGTGATAGACTTCAGACGAAGTTGGGAAGAATATTTGCCTCTAGCGGAATTTGCTTACAATAACAGCTATCAAGAAAGTATACGAATGGCACCGTACAAAGCACTATATGGACGAAGGTGTCGCACTCCTACATGTTGGACGGAATTGGGAGAACATCAAATTTTGGGTCCAAAAATTGTGGCGAAATCAGGAGAAGGTTAAGATAATCAAGACACAGTTGAAGGAGGCATCGGCGAGCGAAGTCGTATGCCGATCTCAAACGGAAGGAAATAGAATTCGATGTGGGAGATCAAGTGTTTCTTAAAGTTTCACCTTGGAAGAAGGTGATGAGATTTGGTCGTAAGTCCAAGGTTTATAGGACCTTATCGAGTATTGAAGCGAGTTGGACCAGTGGCATACTAGTTAGAGTTGCCACCAGAGTTGAAGCAGATGCACGATGTATTCCATGTTTCGATGCTACGTCGATACCGATCAGATCCATCTCATGTAGTTCCGGTTGAAGAGGTGGAGCTGAGACTAGATTTGTCTTATGAGGAAGAGCCGATTCAGATTCTGGAATGAGATGTGAAGGTGCTTTGAAGGAAGTCGATCCCTCTGGTCAAAGTGTTGTGGCATAACCATGGATCGGAAGAAGCTTCTTGGGAGCCTGAAGAAGCAATGCGATAGCAATACCCCCACCTATTCTAGCCAGGTAATTTCGAGGTCAAAATTATTTTAAGGGGGGTAGAACTGTAATATCCGGATTTATGGCTTATGCATTAATACTAAATTGTATGAAGTAGCATGCCTATGTGTGTTCTGAATTGTGCTGCATGAATTTTGGAAACTTTAAAGTGTAGCAAATGCCTTAGAAATTAATCGATTTAAAGTTTAAAAGAGGAAGCTAAGCCTAAGAGGCCTTAAGAAAATTTGGAGGGGAAATATGACACAAGAATGGGCTTGATTAAGTGGCATGAATGCGCCACTTAGGGCCTTAGAGTGTGACGCCACAAGCAAGGGGAAAGGGCCTAGGTTCGAGTCACGAGGGAAGCAAATAAAATTTTTATTTTTTCGTCAAGGAGGGGAGGAAGAGATGGACGGCAAGTGGACTTTCAAAAGGATGAGATAAGGCTTGGTTTCATTTTGAAATTCGGCTAAGGTAGGTGGATGAAGGTTGACTCATTCAAAATTGTTTGAATGAGTGTTGAAGAAGAAAATATAGGAGCGAGAAAAGGGATATGATAAGAGAAGGAGCTAGTGGCGAATAGAGGACTCTAGGGGATTGCATTTTTCGGCTTTGAAGTATGGCAAGGGTGTGAGTCTGAAATTTCTTTTAATGAACATCCTTCTTTCTCTATTTCGCTTCTTGGCCGAACCTTATAGCCTCATTCTTTTCTCTTTTTCTTTTTCTATTCATTCGAATCACTATCTTCCCCAAGGCCAATCTTTTTCTCATTATTGACAAAAGCCGAAACTTGGAGTTAGTTCTACTCTTGGCCGAATTCTTTAATCATTAAACTCTCCCCACTCTTGCGTTTTCTCTCTTCACCAGTAAAGTGCCGAAACACCATCTCCACCTTGGTTCTCAAAAGCCGTTTAGCTAAGGGTATAAGTGTGGTTGACTACTTCCTCCTAGGCCTTTCAAAACGTGTGATAGTTGTAAGTATTCATCTTCTTTAAGCAATCAATTTTGGGCTCATTTTTAGGAGGGTGCCGAATCAAGTGAGTAGGCCTTGATTCTAAGATGGCAGAATGTTATAGTGCCATAATATTGTGTTCTTTTGTATGTAGCCAACGTTAAGAAGCATTAAAGGAGTTCTTGGATTCGATTACTCAAGGTAAGCAACGTAGTTTCGGCCAAGGGTTTTATTCATAAGTATTTATGTGTTGAAGCCGAACCTAAAATATGGCATCTGAGGATTTCGTCAACTTCATAGACAAGTGGTGATTGGGATTTAGTTTTTGAAAGGTAAGGAAGTGTTGACTTTCGGCCATAGGCCATTTATTGAGATTAAATGTTAGATTGGATCTAACATATATCTGTAGGGATTTCGCAAATACCATAATCAAGAAGCTAATTAAGGTTTAGATCCGCAAGGTAAGTGAATCGACATTGCTAAGACCATACTTAGTGACTTAGATCTATTTCTTACTTCGTTTAAAAGCCGAAACTATCTAGTTCAGTGGTTTAGTGACTAGCCGATTGCAAGAAGCGTCATCATAAAGTTTTTAGAATTTGATTTGTAATCAAATCAGCAGCAAGGTAAGAAGTGGGTTGCGTTAATCCTTCGGGAATTGACTAGTTAGCAAAATGGCTCTTTGCTAACATGTGTAGGGTTGGCCGAATGTAGGAACTAAGGATCTAGGACGCTAGATCGGGATTTTCGGGATTTCTGTGAATTCGCTAAGTAAATCAGGTGTGTACCCCACACTAAGCCTTAATAGATTTAGGGTTATGTTTTTAATAAATGTGATAATAAGAATATGTAAGATGTGGCTAAGAGTACCATGCAACGGTACAAAGTACTCAGGTACGTAACTTACTACTACTGTAGTTATGATAGCATGAATATCTATTATGGCACATATGAGAATTTTGATAAGAATGTGAGATAAAGAATAAGGCATGTTATTGCATGGTTTGTATGACATGGGGCATATGGGTGATATATTAAGGGGAAGTGATCTGGTGGTTTTATACCACAATATCTGAATGTGGTGACTTATGTCACGAAATCTGAATGTGGTGACTTATGTCACAAAATATTATCTGGTGGCTATGCCACAATATTTATAAGGCGATGAGCATGTAAATCTGCAATGAACGCCTTCGATGATGTGTAGCGAGATGGAGGGTCGACTTAGTAGTCCCCACGGTGTGATGCTTGGTGCGGGTGATGTGTAGCGGATGGTTATCTAGGTTTGGGTCGGGTTTGCATCATTGATTATATATGTTTATTATGTATGATTTGACATGCCTAAATTGGTTGAGACTTGTCTTTGGTTGTACACACTAAGTCTGTTTGACTCACCAGTTGTGGGATTATTTTTCGGTGACACTCGGTAATGGACCAAGATTAAGCAAAGCTCGATGGTGGCCATGCTCAATTTAGATTGTTATATTTTTATTAGTTTTAAATTTTAAGTTTTGGATTTATTTGAGAATTGTTTTGATGTAATAAGGCCACTAGAATGAAACTGTTTATGCATGCAATTTTAATTATTTAAGTATGATACGATTTATATTAATTTAAAGTTAAAGTCAATTTTTCTTAAATATAAATATTAAATGTTTTGACACCTAATCAACACCGTTTTTTAATTTTGAACCCAACCCAAATCAATGGTTCTTCAAAAACACACAAGACTTTGGCAAAGCCCAAATTAGTTTGAATGATTTTTTTCCCTAGAAGCATGCCAGATCCGGTCAGAGCTTGTGGGCCGGGTTTGGGGTGTTTCACCTCTAATGTTTCACAACTTTTACAATTTAGTCCTTATTTCATAAAAACACAAATTAATGAAATTCAATACTAACCCATGCTAGCTAATTTACACATTAGTCCCTAGCAACCCATATTTTCCATTTATTTCACATTTTAACCACAGTTTCCACATTTCACAATTTAATCCCTATTTTGCATTTTACTAAAAATCACTTAACAAAACTTGTTTAACTATCATCAAATATTCATAATCTATCATTAAACATCAAAATAATCATGTATTCATCAAAGGAATCATTCAAAATATTTAACAATTTTGCAAAATAGTCCCTGGGCTAGCTAGACTAAGCTGCAACGATTTCAAAAACATATAAATCATAAAAAATAGGACAAAAATCGTACCTAAATGAGCGTGAGAAGCTTGGCTGAATGTAAAAATAACAATGGCTTCTTCTCCCTTCAATTTTGGTTAAAGAACATTTGAAGATGATGACTTTAAATTTTGTTTTATTTTAGTTAACCTTAATTGCTAATTTACTTAATTAACCTTAAAATTTAATCAAAATTTCCATAATGCCAAGCGAATATCATCCACTATCTAATTAATGGTCTATACCATATAAGGACCTCCACTAGTTAATTTCATAGGCATTTGATACCTTTAACTAATAGAACAACACTTTTACACTTTATACGATTTAGTCCTTTTTATCAAATTAACTAGTCAAACGATAAAATTTCTAAACGAAACTTTCACACAATCATTCAATCATGCTATAAACATTAAAATAATAATAATAAAAATATTTTTGACTTCAGATTTGTGGTCCCAAAACCACTATTCCAATTTGACTAAAAACGGGCTATTACATATAGAGTAAAATAAACTAAAATACATTAAACTAAAGCTTAAAAGGTGTTGAAAGCAAGGTACAAGGACTGGAAATATAAATAAACCTTAGCTACAGTAATAACTAACTTATTAACACTAAGAACAACAAGAACAATAACTAAATGCAGAAAAATAAACTATAATCTAAGGTAGAAGAAGAGAAAAATAAAAACCCTAGAAAAGTGTAGAGAAAAACTAAAGAAAACCTAAAACTAAGGTAATGTGTGTTTCTCTCCTCAAATTTTTTTGACTATTTTGAAGTGTATTCTTCTGACTTTTCATGGCCAAAAATGCCCTTACACGGGCCTTATGTGATTGGTAGGCTATGTAGACAACCTTTTTGTCCAAGTTTGTCCCCCTAACTAAGGTGATATCGCGATACACATAAGTGAATATCGCAATATCTCGGTCAATATTGAAACTCTTGCGATATGCTCTTTAGATATCATGATACCACTGAAGGGGATCTTTTTTCTTCTATACTATCGAGGTATCACGATTCCAAGGGTTAGATATCGCAATACCCTTGCCTTAGGTGTCGTTCTTGCTCGTTTTCGACCTCCGGCACATCCCTACATCAGTTAAACACACATTAGGCCTCTCAATGGCACTATCAGCCAATTTGGGTTACAAAATAAAAAAAAGAGACATTCTCACTTATTAATAAAAAATATGAAAATAATGAAAAACTACACTAAAGACGCTATTTTACTCGAGCAAAAGCTCCTTAAGTACATTGGAAAAGCCTAATTTTCCACATCAATTTGTGGCAGATGAACTCCCGCACACTTAAGTCTTTACTTGTCCTTAAGAAATCACACAAAACATGCAAAAAAAAAAAAAACCGTTGGACTAAGTCAGGTAATTAAGTTACGTAGCAGTAAAACATCAAATTTGGACAAGGATTACTTCACATGCAACTTAAGAATGATATTTAGCAAATTTACCTACTCCTAATGCAAATATTATTAGTTCAAAAAGTTAAAGTGTCAATAGATAGAAAGGCAATGTAATGAACATATGTACAAGTGTTATCCATCAAAATAAATTATACAAATCGCTCATAGGTATTTAAAAAGAATTGATCATGTTCGTTCTAACAAATGCAAGTAATATACAAGTTAATACGTTGGTGTTTTATTCGGGTCCCATAGGTCTTTTGGTTTGTAACATTCTGAGGCTGAGGTCCGTATGGATTCAAAGAAAGTTCATCTCAAAACGGTTCAATCACTATGGATAGTGTAACACACAACATTGTTCCCAATTCCCCCAAAATATGATCGTTTCATCTGACTATCTTATTTCTTCTTCTTTCACCTCCCTTATTTCTCCAATAATGTGGAAGAGGATGGTTGATATCAACTCATTTTTGTGCACTATGATTTTGAAACAATTTTATGCTCCTTTATTTTTCTTGTTTTGAGCATCTTTGTCATTTGTTTGTTCTTTTCTCTCATAATGCTTTTGATCCTCACTTTTCTCCCTTTCAAGTTTTTCTTTTCTTTTTATGCACAATTTCTAGCAAGAACCAATTACGAGCTAATTCAACCTCTCTCCACTAATCACTCAAGTACACTTTTGTGAGAAACCTTTGTAATGTTCCTACCTAACCCTTGATGTCCATGGCCTAACATCCATTCAATAGTGCATTACAAAGTTCAAGGACTGTGAAAGGTTGAGTTTAGAACTCAATTTCGGCTCAAGGTTTCAAACACAGAGGCTCATTAAGAAGGGCAATTTAAGGCTCAAATTTGGGAACTAGAGATAATGCATTGTTTAAGGTTGGTCCTTTAGGCTCAAGGCTATACAAATAATATCTTAGGTCTTTCCCAGAATAATCACCTAGCAACAATTCTATTAAGCATACATCTATTTAAAAAAACAATTAGCAATTCAAATTATTTATCTACAAGGATTTGTATGTTTTATTCATCCTATGGTAAATTTTATACATTTTCATTTGGGTTGTTACCTCTAGCCTATTATACATTTAAATAAGTGAGCAATTAATCTACAATTAAGAGCAATAAAGTATCTAGTATCATTCAAATTTTACAAGTTTGACAATTTTATATACTTGTTTGATATGTATAACTACTAACTTACTACTTAAATGCAGTCAAGCACCATGAAATAAAAAAAAGAAATATTTTTGGAATTTTGGAAAGTTTAAAATAAAAATGGAAAATATTTTTTGATTTTGATTTTTTTGAAAAATGCATAAAAATTGAAATAAACAAATAAATAAACATAAAAACAAGAAAACATAAACACCATAAAAACTTATGTGCACCCCACTCCCTCACACTTAGACTACACATTGTCCCCAATGTGTTCAAAAGAAGGGATAGCAGGTTACCGGACTTTCGTAGAATTAAGCATCAAACTAGCTCAAGTGTTCACCTCATCGTTGAAGCTTTAAATATTGTGTAGTCTTTCAGGTTACTCGCTGCACATAAGAAAATCAAACAAAGAAAAACAACACAAATACACCAAACAAAAACAAAAACAAGATAAAAATGAGAAATTCAAAAGTAGTCAATAGTTTACATGTTGCATTAAAAACAAATAAAATGAAAAGACATGTAACTATTCTGAGTTGTCCTTATGGACCTTCACTCGGTCCTGTTATCCTTTCCCCTTGCCTTACACAATCAACTTCTGGTAAGGTCTTCGGGTTGGTTGGTCAATTCCCTAATGTCGAGGCCTTCCGTGGATGGTTGTTCAGATGCAAATAAATCCTCGAATTCATCACGGTACGGTGGCATGTCAACATCTTCCCTTGTTTTGACGTCATTACCTTCTTCCTCTTCGTTCCCCTCTTATTCGACTTCCTCCTCCATATCTTCATCAACAGACCTAGTCGGTCACTAAATAGTATCTTTCCCTTGGCTCTCCATGAATGCATCTGTGAAATTTTGCATTGCATCCAGTCTATGATTAGTGTATCAGATCTGTAACACCCCTCGTCCGTATTCAATGCCGGAATAGGGTTACGGAGCATTACCAGACTTATAACACATATAACCGTACTTTTCTCATGTATTCAATCATTTCATACAATCATCATTCAATTTGTCCCTTAAAATAGCCTACGAGGCCTTAAACATGATTTAGGAGCGGTTCGGGACTAAACCGATAACTTATAAAACTTCCACAAAGTTTTAAAATTTTTTCTCACTACAGAGGACACATGCACGTGTGATCCGGTGTGTGTATCACACGGCCACCAGACACGCCCATGTCTCTATCCATGTGAAAAAAAGGGGGTACATACTGACTTGGGTCACACGGCCAACCACACGCCCGTGTGTCTAGCCCGTGTGCCCTTCGAAGTGGCCACACACGCCCATGTGCCAGATCGTGTGCTAGGCCATGCCAAAACTGTAGGGTATATTGACTTAAGTAGCAAGGCCAAGGCACAGTGCTAGGCCGTATGCCAATTAGGGGTATACTGACCTGTACCACACGGCCAGTCACACGCCCGTGTGCGAGACTGTGTGGAGCATACTGAATTGGTTTTAATATCAACACCAAGGGACACATAGCCGTGTAACATGACCGTGTGTCGCACACGGCCGAGACACTTGCCTGTGTCTCTGCCTGTATGGACAAAAATAGGCTATTTGCAAAGCCATTTTTCCACCCTATTTATACATGCATGCACAAGCATAAATTGCAACATTTTACAACCCAATAGGCAACCAATCCAAAACATTTTATACACATTATATACCAATTCGACATAGCATTCAAATTCCTAATTAATATCATGCATTTTCTATTCATATGCCTATTACATATCAAGACAACATTTGCATATTTCCATTCCATCTACTACTTGCCAAAACATACCATATTTGAACACTTATACACAACCAAAATATTACACCAAGTTAAGCCAAATCTCTTGCCTTTAACTTATAGCATAACATTGTAACACCCCTTACCCATATTCAACGCCGGAATAGGGTACGAGTCATTACCAAAACACATACACTTGAAAACGATTAAATCGAAAGTTATAAAATTTCATCCAAATTATACAAAATGAACTACTAAATATTAAAGGCCAACATTTTAGGCCAAACCAATTATGACATATACAAATGACTAAGTCTCCTATACATGCCTTAAACTTAAGAGGTTTGTATTCACTTTTACCCCACGATGATAGCTTGATAGTGTGATTACATCTCCGGCGATCTCCAACTCGAGTTAGCATACAACCCTATAAGATATGGGAAATGAAGGGAAGTAAGCTACAAAGCTTAGTAAGTAAGAATGTAAATAATAAGTGATTTATTAACAGGCTTTTATAAATCTTCACAATATGTTCTCAAGATAATACAATCATAATTGAACATAGTTCCACTTTTTATTCAAGTTCATCTCAAGCTATCTACTCGAGTCACAGTCACTAAATTATTTATATCTAGAGCTACGGAACTCTAAATTAAGATCTGTTAATTTTACATGAAACTAGACTCAAATATCTTCTTACCGTAAAATTTTCAGAATTTTTAATTTAGCCAATCAATACAGTTTATTCATTAAAGATTCCCCTATTTTACTGTTCAACTATTCTGACCTCTCTTCACTATGAATCAATTTTATCCTCGTACAAAGTTCATATGACCTTCTTATTTTGTTCATTTGAAAGTAGACTCATTTAGGATTTCAGGCATATAATTTATATTCCACAATTATTTTTGTACAATTTTTAATGATTTTTAAAAGGAAGAACAGGGGATCATGTAATCATTCTGAACCAATCTCACAGAAATTCAAATATCTCAAAATATACGAATCATTTGTTTGATATGTTTCTTTTATATGAAAATAGACTCAATAAGATTTAAATAAATATCTCATAAAAATTATAATTCAATCTCTACTATTTTTAGTGATTTTTCAAACTCATGTCACTGCTGCTGTCCAAACAGTTTTATTGTAAATTTTTGCTCTCTCTTTCACTTTAGTTGTGTTCATCACTTGCTTATACCAACCTTTCCAATTTCCGATAACATATCGAACATATTGTTCATACGTAAATTTGCCACATTTCTCAATTGGTCACATTCACACTTGCACTTATTCATAACATGATCGCACCAATCATCATTAGTAAATTATCTCGTTGAACCCCTTCGGAAAACGCCCGATACTCGGTGGTCTCAGCACATAGCTCCACCTACACATAATTCGTCTTTCTTGTACACATGGTGAAGATCCCTTATCACCCATGTGACCTAGCCATTCCATCTCGTAGCTTTCTTGTCTACATGGTGTCCAACACTAGGAACCACTCATGTGACCTAACTACTCATAACCCGTAACTTTCTTGAACACATGTGACCTAGTTACATATGAAATAATTATCCTGTAGCTTTCTTGCACACATGGTGAAAGTCCCTTATCATCCATGTGGCCTAGCTACATATCAAATTTGCCATCTAGTAGCTTTCTTGTGCACACGGTGAAGGTCCCTTATCACTCGTGTGACCTAGCTACATATTGTCCATATCTCTCGGTTTTCGAAGGTTCAATCGAGAATTTTCCATTCCATTCATTTTCATATTTTAGTTATCACCCAATGATTTCCATAATATCTAGCAAAATAATTATTGTTCAAGTAAAATAAATGCATTATTTACATATAAACTTTCTTTTGAAATCTAAATCAGTACAAGCTGTAGCAACTCATACAACCCATGTAATATTAATTTAACATTCAATTCCTATAACATTAACTTGCCATTCAATTTCACATGACACAATAAACATCACATTTTTCATACCATACATACCATCCATCAACTTCTCCTAAACATATTAAATCATACAATTTATGCCATATCAATAGAAAATTACAATTCAAGCATGGTATTGCATTATTATTAACACACGAACTTACCTCGAATGCCAAACGGTCATTTTACCAACTTTCCTGATTTTTTGATTTTCCTCTAGTTCTAGGTCCAAATCTCGTTTTTTCGGGTTATGGAGCTTGGAAGCTTGAAACAAAACCTAGCTATGGAGAACCCTTGTAATTTCGTCCTAATGAAGAAGATGGACATATTTGGCATTTAAATTTTATTTTTAATTCATTTAATTCACTAAATTACCAAAATGCCCTTAAAAATCTTTTGAAACATACCCATCCATGTCCATTTTGTCCACCAACAACCAATGGTCTAATTATCATTTAAGGACCTCCAATTTAAAATTTCATAACAATTGGACACCTCTAACATGTAGAACTCAAATTTTGCACTTTTTACAATTTAATCCTTTTGACTAAATTGAGTGCCCAAACGTCGAAATTTTCGAACGAAGTTTTCACGGAATATTTTCGTGAAATCATAGACCATAAAAATATAATAAAAATAAATTTTATTACTTCGAATTTGTGGTCCCAAAACCACTGTTCCGACTAGGCCTTAATTCAGGATGATACAAACATATACCAAAATCACTATCTCAAGTAACTATAACTATCGTCTTTATAACTAGCCTATACATGCCATATTTACATATATCCATAAGTTCAAAGGTACCAATCGGCAACTAGATAGTGTGATGCGTAACTCCGACTTTATCTGAATCGAGTGAGCTATCGAACCTTTATAAAACATGGAAAAGAAATAGAGTAAGGTTTATGTCGAAACCATTTTTAAAGTTTGATTTTTTTTTAAAATGGGGATCGACTTTTAAAAACAAAAATGGGAGTCACCACCAATCCCTTTTTATTTAGGTGTGATTGGATCACCTTAAAAATCATTTTATTTTAAAATACTAATTTTGGTCCACGAAGAACAAGAAAAATGGGTTCGCGAGTTGGTTACGTATGAGGAAGGGTTAGCACCCTCATAACGCCCAAAAATTGGTACCTAATCGATAAAATCATGCCCTAATATTGCAAATTTGAAAAAAATTTAAAAAAATGGTCCTTTTATGTGAAAATAAAAAAACCAAGACTTACCTATCTCAAAGAAATAATACACTATACCCAGTGAGTTAGGATATAGCATCTCGTGACTTCGAGATTAGACACGTCTTTATTTTAGAAAATTCCTACCTCGAGACACAAAACATTATATCCAGTAAGTTAGGACACAACGTTTTGAATTCCCAAGAATAAGTTTTTGATTTGAAATTTGTAGTTTTGGTTTTAAAAGAGAAGGATATTTAATACCTTAAGTTCCACGAGAAAATCGAAACCAGTAAGTTAGGCACAATTCTTCTCAAGTCCCCAAATATCATATATCATAGTATTTTTAAAATATTTGAATAAAATACTTTAATTCAACAGATTTTTATAAAAAAAACAATGATTTGAGTAGGATATTACAACATACATATCGAAATAAATAACAAATTATAAATAATAAAAGGATAATATAAATAACAATATAACTACAAATCATACTAACAATAAATAACAAAAAGTAATATAATATAAATATAAAGAACTATGTTAAGCATTAATAATGATTAAAAGATATAAATAAATAAACATGGGATGAAATAAATAACGATAATGGAGATTTTTCATGAAATAACAAAATTAAACAAAAAATGATAATATTTTTAAACATTGAAATAAAAAATAAAAGAATGTGAAGATTTTTAAAATGATTTAATATATATATATATATATATAAATATAACATAAAAATTTAAAGTAAAAAGTACTTAAAAATATATATAATTTAATAATCTAATACAGATATAAATGACTATAAAAATAATTAGTAAATTATATATAATAAAATAAATAAATAAATAAATAAATAAATTTAATACTTTAATCACAAAAATTGCATATTAATAAATAATGTAAATAAAATAGTTTATATAATATAAATAAATTTTATAAAACAAAATTTTAAGAATAATATATGATATAATATAATACTATGTAATATACAAATTAAAAATAAAGTATATAATATAATAAATAATACACTAATTATAAAAATATATAATATAGATAATATTAAACCACATAAAATAAATAATAATAATTAAATATATATAAGGTTAATACATATAAAAATATATATACATAATTAAATTAATATATAGATAATAAAGAAAATAATATAGACTATTTAATATAATAAAATAGTTTAATGCAATGAAAAATAATAAAATAAAATATAAGGATAAAAATAAAATAAAACAAAGGAAATAGGGGTTGAACAATAATTAAGACATATATAAAAGGACTAAAACAAAACACGCGTTAAACCCCAGGGACTAATATAGAAATTATGCCTCCTTTTCAAAACAGTGCCGTTCCTATTTTGGCCTTTAAACAACCCGAGGACTCAATTGAAATAAAATACAAATTTAAGGGTTAATTTAATTAAAAATAAATATCCGAATTGTACCAAATTAAAAATTAAAAAAAAGCGGACGGACCAAAGAGGCAATTAGCCCATTTAACAAAACCAAGCGGATCCTCCCTGGGTCGGGTCAACGTGCGGATCCTGGCCCTTTAAACGACATCGTTTTAGTGCTTATTGGCTTAAGCGAAAACGACGCCATTTTCCACATGTTATAAAGGTCAATTTTTGACAAAAATTCATTTGGCCTTAGTCTTACAAAAAAAAAAATTCAAATTCTCTCTCGATCTCTCCTCCCCTCTGTTGGGGTTTGCTTATCGGAATCAGGGACTGAGTGCGCACGCGCCTCACGTGCCTCCATGGCCAGCGGCCAAAAACTTTATTTCTCAGACGTGAATCGAAAGGTAAAGCTCTTTTTTTCTCTATATTTATATTTTTATATAAAAATATGCGTGCAAAAAAATATAAAGAATGCGTAAATAAAAAAAAATCACCTCTGTATGGTAAAAATTTGTTCTTTTATTTCTGTATTTGGTGTAACATCCTAAATTAGGGGTTGTTTGTAATTTAATTATTTTTCCCATGTGTGTGCTTGAAGAAATGAATACTATGATTACTTGACATGTTTTAGGGTCTAGTCATAACCCCGAGCTAGGTCTGACTTAGGGCTAAAAATTTATTTTTAGTGCTTGAGAGGAAGGAGCTAGGTGAGACAGGGGTTAAGAGAAAATTTTGTGAGAAGTTGGACACAAGGATTTAATTGGCGTGATTGGCTTGGTGCGTCAAAGGGAGTTTCAAGGGGAGAGGTTCGAGTCGTGGGAGTTACAAGGGGGATGCGTTTTGTTTTTGGGCTTTTTGGGCGTTTAAGAAAGGGGCTAAAGTAAGAAGGCCTTAAAAATTAAATGATGAGGTTTAAGGGCATGAAAGTTGGTTTGGTGGAGTGGCTTGGGGTGCCACTTAAGGGTCTTGGCGAATGGACTCAAGTTCGAGTCACGGTGATAGCACAGGGGTTGTTTTTATTATTTTTTTGCAAATTGGTGCCATGAGGAGCGTAGAGTTGAATGACAATTGGGACCTTGGAAAGGATGGGATAAGCCTTTCTTTTCTTGATAATTTGACTTAGAAGGAAGATAAGAGTAAGTATTTTTATTTTATTTTGAAAAGGTGATAAAGGAGGTGATAATCAAAAGATAGGATTTATCTTATTAAGGAGTAATGGCCGAATGTAGGATTCCTCAAGGCCATTCACAATCGGTTTTGGGGCATAGGTATAGCAGAATGTCTTCCCCATAAACTCATTCGATGTTATCTTCTTTTCTCTCAAGTACCTAGCAATTCCCTATCTCCTCATCTCTTTCTCATTTCATTCTTTTCTTTCTTGAGACCATAAAGTAAGCAACACCATAACCAAACTCTTACCCTTGTTTTATCTTTCTCTTTTCTCAAACTCTCTGCTGAATTCCCCATCTTCTTTTCCTTCTCTTTTTCTTTCTCTATTAGCCGAATCTCTTCCACTCTTGTTGTCAAAATCTCCCCTCTCCCATTAGACTCACTTGGCTGAATATAAGATTGGTATACGTATCTTCGGGTTATCTTTTTCAATCGGTTTGAGAAGGTAAGTGTTTCAAAACTCTTCTCCCATATTCTCTTGTTCTCTGTCGATTTGGATGAAGGAAAAGCAGAGATCCGATAATATTGATGATTTGGCTAACCACTTTTTGAAACCGATTTCACCTAGGAACTCCGAGATTTTCAAAGCAGTAGATCTGATCCTCCATTCTCTGCTAATTGATTTAGTAAGTCTACGGTGAGGATTCTCTTTAGTTCTTCCATTAGATACTTGGAAAAGCCAAAACTAATCACTTGTATGGATCTAAGGTTTGGCCGATTGCAAGGAATCCGATTGTGGCTTCGAGTTTGGTTGGAAACCAAATCGGTTCAAAATAAGTGCCACAATTGAGTCTTGAGTTTTAGCTATTATGGTAGAATAGGCCTATGGCACTAACATTGATGTTGGCGAATATAGGGTCAAAGGATCTATACGAGAGATCGAATCTTGGGATCTAAGACTCGCGTTAATAACAGTGTGTAAAACTCTTTACACACTTTATTAGTTAACATTGCTATATTGTTGCCTTTGTATCATTGTGGTAGTAATTTGCTTGTGGACATGAGCTTGGATTAGGGTAAGTCCCTATTACGTGATCTATGATGTATGTTTGAGTATGCCATCACATGTTGTTGAATGCTATGCTATACATAAATGCACGATATATGGAATTATGATAATTGTTATGTAAGCATGATGATGGTGGGATTGATGAGGGAGGGATGATCTTTTGGACCTGTCACTAGTGGTTTTGACCACAAGATGGGTTAGCCCCATCGGTTTAATTGTGACTTGGTCACGGTGGTTTTGACCACACCATTGATAAATTGTGACTAAGTCCCGGTGGTTTGGTACCACTAGTGGTTTTGACCACATTATGATAATTGTGACCTATGGTCATCGATGGTTTTGACCACACGATGGGTTGGCCCCATCATTTGATTTGTGACTCTAGTCACGGTGGTTTTGACCACCGGTGGTTTTGACCACGGGGTAGTTAAAGAGTACGGATGGTTAGTTGGGTTGCATGTTTGCATGTCAATTAATAATTTGTGTATGAGTTGCATTTAGGGTGGGGATTTACACTTGAGTCTTGGTGACTCACCCTTCCCAAATTATTTTGCGAGATGAGTAGATCGCGGAGATGGGTAGGAGAGGACTCGAGGTGGCCATGCTTGTTCCTTGGTTTTTGGAATTTTATTTGATTACATTCATGTTTATTTACTTTCTACATTTTTAATTTGGGTTGTAATAAGGCCGCTAATTATTATTTGGATGTTTACATAGTTGTTTTTACTTTACTTATACTATATTACAACTGAAATTATAAATGTTAAGTGAATCGGTTAAAAGCAATATTTTCAAACTAAATAACTTCTACGAGTTTTCAAAGATGTTACCATCGGGTAGCAAAATACACCAAGTCAACTATAAACGATGATTTTAAAATTTTAAATGATCAAGTGTTTTCAAAGGGTTTTCAACACAACCATGGTTATAAAAATCAATCCCTCCCGAGTTTTATCAAACCTTTGTTTTAATACCTTAAACATATTTTATCAAGTTTTCACGGACACTCAAAATGTTTCAAATCGTTTTACTCGTGACATACCAGATCGGTAGGGACTCATGGGCGGGTTTGGGGTGTTACATTTTATATCGAGCCGGTTCAAAACTTCGGTGTGGGGGCTCAAGGCCCAAAATGTTTGGTTTATGTTAGTAGGCCTTATTGGAATGTTTTGGGAAGCTGTTTATTTTATGAACGACATGGCACCGAGTCTCCGGCACCAATCCGCCGGGTAAGTAATTCTATCTATTTTCTTTGTGAATATTTGATAGGGGTAAAAGGGTAAATTGTGAGCGTAGAATATTAGAATAAGGAATTGTTGATCCCAGGGTTAGCGTACCCCAACAAACAATGCATAAGATTTAATAATTCCTAAACAACCACGTGAGTTGTCACTTAGCAAGGGATGTGGCAATCGTTATCGCATGTCTAGGATTGGATTGATTGGGAGCACGGTATTTAAGCGATCCTTGTGACTCACCTCCTACTCACTTGAATCCTACAGTGCGTAGTGATGGTTCATCCTAGGCGAGACGGCGTGCTCATAGGCTAAACTTAATAACTAAAACCCGTAAGGGACTAGCGTTTTGCTTTTGAAGTAATTAAAACCTTGTTTTTTTTAAAAATGACCAAAATACCCCTCAGTTTGAAAAATGACCAAAATACCCCTGGCTTGTAAACTACCAAAATACCCTCCGTATGAAAAATTTCCAAATAAAAAAATTCAAAATATCTTTCTTTTGGGAAATCAATTAGAACCAAATTTTGGAAATCTTTTTATGAAAATGCCCTGATTAAAAAAATTAATTACTAAAATACCCTTAGCGGTAAAATTACAAAAATGCCCTTGGTTTGGGAAATTCCCAAAATACCCACAATTTTAATCAAAATTTCCATCACATATAAAGTGCCCAAAAATCCTAATTTGCAAAATATCGAAAATATCATGATTTTGGAAAATTACGAAATTGCCACAACCAACAAAATTACCAAAATGACCACGATTTTCAAAATTTTGCAACACTATCAACTTGGAAAACAAATTCTCAAAAAGAACCCTCAAAGTTTTGCAACATTTGGAAATACCGAAAATTATCAAACTTTACAAAGTTACCTAGTTTATTACCAAAATGCCCTTGAGCTTCAAAATCACCAAAATACCGAATTTCAAAATTTTTCAAAATACCAAGAATTTAAAGGTTCCAAGATACTTTTGACAAAATCATCAAGAACTTTTATTTTAAAAATTACAAAATACCCTGTAGGACAATTGGCGAAAATACCCACAGGATAGGAGCGGACAAGAATATCAGTTGAGTGAATGTGAATGGGAGATACTAAGGAATGGATGTATTTTTACGTGAATTAGGATAGAAAACTTAAACTTGAATGATCGAAAGAATCCCTATTAAGCTCTCTTCATAAAATTTCTTTGTGGATAACTAGTGAAACAAGTACTAATGCATAAAATTCTTAGTCGGATAAGCATAAGCGAGAATAATGAGTACAAGAGGTGGGGGCGTCTGCGGCGTGGTCGCATGAGAGGTAGGATGACCTTGTCGAACCGACGAGGTCTGGTTATGGGTGCGAAAATGAGATCTGGGATCTGCCGCCATGAAAGCGAGTTTCAAGATCGGGCCGGTGGTAATGATGTAGTATCTCAAGGTCGTATTACAGTATTGGAATGAGTTCTGAAAGCGCAGCAGGTCGAGGGCCGTAAATCCGTGGTTGAACGACTCAAGACTAACGAGTAGAGAGGTGTTTAGAGGAGTTTACGGGTGGCACCCGGTCTGGCGGAGTATTGGTTAGAATCAATGAGAGGATCATGGGTGACCTGGATTTCTGGTGAGGAGAAGTTGAAGGGTATAATCTCTACCTTTGGGATGAGTCATATCGGTGGTGGCTCACCGTAAGGGATGGAGCGATGGCGAGAGGATCTCACGTAGGAATTCTTCAAAGCGCCTACCAAAAGAAGTATATAGGAACTAGCTACGTGGATCTTGCGTGGAAGGCTTTCTTAAACTGGTTTAGGGTAATAAGGCGGTGGCGAGTATGAGGTAGAATTTCTCGGTTGGCGGGTATGCTCGTGGTATTATGGTCTAGAGCATGAGCAGCTGTGTTAGATTCGAGGATGGGGTGAGAGATGGTGAGGATGATGATAGCTCACAAGGTGAAGAGAGTTCTTTGTCCTAGTGGAGAAATCTAAGGTTCTTTGAAGGGTAAGGCAGTCGGTTAAGCGGAATCGGGATAGAAGTTGGAATAAGAGGGCTCGGATCTTGAGGTTCTCAGTAATCGTGAGAAGAGGACAAGGTTTGGTGGATCGGATCAAGGTGCTGGGCACGATCTTGCTAATCCTCAATGGCATACGGTGTGCTTGGTGTGGGAAGTCTCACACGGGAGAGTGTTGGAATGGTAATCGGGGATGCTTCGAATGTAGGTCCATGGAGCATCGAGTTAGAGATTGTCCAAAAAAGGTAGCTAAATTTGAGATCGGAGGTCGGGATCGTGCTTAGAATAGGAGGGATAACCAACGACCAGAGAGGTCATGGTGTAGAAAGAGGAGGTAATGGTGCTGGCGGAGGTGGGTGGGGCACCAAGGGGAGTCTGCAGGTATTGAGGCTAGGCAACTGGTTTGGTCTATCTGCTGAGGCATCAAGAGGAGGCGGCCTTGCCGGACGTCATAATCGGTATGTTCTTGATCTTTAGTGTACCTATAGTACCTTAATTGACATTGGCTCAACCCACTCATACATTGCTAGTAGCGTGGTGGAAACTCTGCACTTAGACTACGAGCTTACTTCAGGAAGATGACTATATTAAGCCCCTAGGTCACTCTGTAGAAGTAAGTAAACTCTATAAGAGCGATACCCTAGAACTCCAAGGGGTCGTGTTCTTGGTGACTTGATGGAACTACCGTTTGAGAGTTCGATCTAATCCTCGGGATGGATTGGCTAGTAAAGTATCGAGCTAGCCTAGATTGTGACTAAGCGCATGACAATAAAGACCGTGGAAGGTGATGAGGTGGTGATGATAGGTAAAAGGAGAAATTACCTATCTAATCTGGTTTCGGCTTTAAAGGCGGAAAAGATGGTTAGGAAGGGTTGTAAAGCATATGTAGTGCGTGTCTGTGCTTTGGAAGCTAAGGGTGCAGCTGTGAGTGTTGTCCGGACCGTAAGGGATTATGTTGATGTGTTTCCAGAGGAACTTCCGGGTCTACCTCCGGACTGTGAGGTTGAATTTGGTATAGACTTGTTACCTGGAACCGTGCCAGTATCTATAGCTCCGTATCGGATGGTGCCTAAGGAATTGGTAGAGTTGAAGGTGCAGATCTAGGAATTGTTGGATAGAGGGTTCATCCGACCAAGTGTATCGCCTTGGGGAGCTCCAGTGCTTTTTGTCAAGAAGAAGGATGGAACGATGAGGATGTGCATAGACTATCGACAGCTGAACAAGCTGACAATAAAGAATAGGTATCCGTTGCCCAGGATTGATGATTTGTTCAATAAACTCAAGGGTGCATCAGTGTTCTCTAAGATCGACCTTAGGTCGGGGTACCATCAGCTTAAGGTGAAGGAGGCTGATGTCTACAAGATGGCATTCCGTACTCGGTATGGGCACTACGAGTTTCTGGTAATGCCTTTTGGTTTAATGAATGCACCGTCCACGTTTATGGACATGATGAACCGGGTTTTCCAACCCTATCTGGATCAATTCGTCGTGGTATTCATAGATGACATTTTGGTGTACTCGAAGTTTGAGGAGGAGCATGGCGCACATCTTCATGTGGTTTTGCAAGTTCGAGGAAAAAGCGGTTGTGCGCCAAATTGATGAAATATGAGTTACGGCTTAAGGAGGTAACTTTTCTAGGGCATGTTGTTTCAAATTTGGCGCATCGGGGTGGATCCCGTAAGATTGAGGCGATTTTAGAGTGGAAACCACCAAAGTCGATTATGAAATTGAGTTTTACGGGGTTGGCGAGGATATTATAGGAGATTTGTGGAAAATTTCTCCTTAATGTGACAGATTAACTAAAGCTCTTGAGAAAAGGAGTTCCATTTGTAATGGTCGAGAAGCGACAAGAGAGTTTCGATAAGTGAAGAGGATTTTGTGAAGCACCAGTCTTAATTCAGCCTGAGGCAGGAAAGGAATTCACCGTGTATTGTGATGCATCGCATGCTGGTTTAGGGTGTGTATTGATGCAAAAGGGGGAGGTGGTCGCTTATGCGTCACGACAGTTGAGGCCTCACGAAAGTAACTACCCGACACATGATTTAGAATTGGCTGCAGTAGTTTTTGCCTTGAAGATTTGGAGGCACTACCTGTACCGGGAGAAGTCGATAGTGTTCACAGATCACAAAAGTCTGAAGTACCTCTTGACTCAGAAAGATTTAAATCTAAGGCGTGGAGGTGGATTGAGTTCTTTGAAAGACTACTGTTGCTCAATCGAATACCATCCGGGTAAGGCTAATGTGGTGGTGATGCATTGGCCGAAGGTGGTAGCGGTTCTGCGAGCAATGTTTGCTCACCTAAGTCTCTATGAGGATGAGAGCCTTTTGGCGGAATTGCAAGTGAAGCCATCTTGGATTGATGAGGTCAAAGAAAGGCAGATGACCAAGCGAAGCTTTGAGTACTCGAAAGTTGCAAGTTCGAATGGTGAGTAGAAGGATTCACTTGGGTAGTGATGGAGTGTTGTATTTTCGGGAGAGAGTATGTATGCCTAAGGATGATGATTTGAGGCGCGAATCCTTAAAAAGCTCATAGTGTCCGTCGCTATGCACTCGAGAAGCGACAAGATGTATCGGGATTTAAGGGAGGCGGTTTTGGTGGCGAATCTTAAGCGGAAATGCTTAGAGTTAGTGGGCAAGTGTCGACATGCCCGACAAGTTAAGTGAGCATCAATTGCCATCGAGTTTATAATGTTGGTAAGGAGGAGATTACTATGGATTTAGTAGTGGGCTTCCCTTCGTGATGAAAAGATGTAGTTTGGGTGATAGTAGACCGGTTGACTAAGTCGGCTCATTTCATCTGGTAAGGGTAGACTACTCGCTTCAAAGGTTAGCCAAGTTGTATATCGCGAGAGATAGTGCGGTTGCATGGAGTACCGATATCCATTATCTCGGATCGAGATCCCGGTTCACGTCGAGATTTTGGAAGGCTTTACATCGGGAGTTAGGCCGAAGTTGAATTTCGTACGCGCTTTTCACCCATGATCGATGGACAATCGAGAGGTAATCAAGTGTTGGAATATATGTTAAGAAGTGTGTTTTGGATTTACGTGGTAGTTGGGAGGAGTACCTACCTTTGGCGAGTTCGCTTATAATAATAGTTATCAAGCGAGTATTGAGATGTGCCGTATGAGGTAATTTGTATGGTCGAAATGCCGTACTCCTACATGTTGGGCGGAACTAGGAGAGCGGCGGATGTTGGGTCAGAGTTAGTGGCGAGACGGAGGAGAAGGTTAGAGTAATTTGGGCTCGTCTTAAGGAGGCTCGGACGAGCAAAAATCCTCGCCGATCTTAAGCGCGAGAGAGGTTGAATATGCGATGGGGATAAGGTCTTCTTGAAGGTATCACCTTGGAAGAAGGTCTTGAGGTTTGGTAGGAAAAGGCAAGCTAAGCCCTAGATTCATCGGACCGTACGGTGTTGAAGCGTGTGGGACCGGTAGCTTACCGACTTGAGCGGATCCATGATGTCTTCCATGTTTCGATCTTTGGCGCTATCGATCGGATCCCTCACGTAGTCTGGGTTGTGGAAATTGAAGTGAACTCGGACTTGTCTTTTGAGGAGGAGCAGTACAAATCTTGGATCGAGATGTCAAGGTTTTGAGGAGGAAATCGATGCCTGTGGTAAAGGTGTTATGGCGAAATCATGGTGCAGAGGAGGCCACCTAGGAACCGGGGATGTGATGCGACATCAATACCCCAACTCTTGATTCGAGGTAATTTTGAGGTAGAAATTATTTTAAGGGATAAGCGTAACATCCTAAATTAGGGGTTGTTTGTAATTTAATTGTTTTTCCCATGTGTGTGCTTGAAGAAATGAATACTATGATTACTTGACATGTTTTAGGGTCTAGTCATAACCCAGAGCTAGAGTCGACTTAGGGCTAAAATTTATTTTAGTGCTTGAGAGGAAGGAGCTAGGTGAGGCGAGGTTAAGAGAAAATTTTGTGAGAAGTTGGACACAAGGATTTAATTGGCGTGATTGGCTTGGTGCGTCAAAGGGAGTTTCAAGGGAGAGGTTGAGTCGTGGGAGTTACAAAAATTAAAGTAAGACGGCCTTAAAAAAGGGGAGTCGTGGGAGTTTCAAGGGGAGAGGTTCGATGCGTTTTGTTTTTGGGCTTTTTGGGCGTTTAAGAAAGGGGCTAAAGTAAGACGGCCTTAAAAATTAAATGGTGAGGTTTAAGGGCATGAAAGTTGGTTTGGTGGAGTGGCTTGGGGTGCCGCTTAAGGGTCTTGGCGAATGGACTCAAGTTTGAGTCACAGTGATAGCATAGGGGTTTTTTTTTATTATTTTTTTTGCAAATTGGCACCATGAGGAGAGTAGAGTTGGACGGCAATTGGGACCTTGGAAAGGATGGGATAAGCCTTTCTTTTTCTTGATAATTTCGGCTTAGAAGGGAAGATAAGAGTAAGTATTTTTAGTTTATTTTGAAAAGGTGATAAAGGAGGGTGATAATCAAAGATAGGATTTATCTTATTAAGGAGTAATGGCGAATGTAGGACTCCTCAAGGCCATTCAATCGGTTTTGGGGCATAGGTATAGCAGAATGTCTTCCCCTAAACTCATTCGATGTTATCTTCTTTTCTCTCAAGTACCTAGCCGAATTCCCTATCTCCCTCTTCTCTTTCTCTTTTCATTCTTTTCTTTCTTGAGACCATAAAGCCGGCAACACCATAACCAAACTCTTACCCTCGTTTTATCTTTCTCTTTTCTCAAACTCTCTGCTGAATTCCCCATCTTCTTTTCCTTCTCTTTTTCTTTCTCTATTAGCCGAATCTCTTCCACTTTTGTTGCCGAAATCTCCCCTCTCCCATTAGACTCACTTGGCCGAATATAAGATTGGTATACGTCTCTTCGAGTTGTCTTTTTCAATCGGTTTGAGAAGGTAAGTGTTTCCCGAAACTCTTCTCCCATATTCTCTTGTTCTCTGTCGATTTGGATGAAGGGAAAAGCTGAGATCCGGTAATATTTATGATTTGGCTAACCACTTTTTGAAACCGATTTCACCTAGGAACTCCGAGATTTTCAAAGCAGTAGATCTGATCCTCCATTCTCTGCTAATCAATTTAGTAAGTCTACGATAAGGGATTCTCTTTAGTTCTTCCATTAGATACTTGGAAAAGCCGAAAACTAATCACTTGTATGGATGTAAGGTTTGGCCGATTACAAGGAATCCGATTGTGTGGCTTGGAGTTTGGTTGGAAACCAAATCGGTTCAAAATAAGTGCCACAATTAAGTCTTGGGTTTTAGCTATTATGGTAGAATAGGCCTATGGCACTAACATTGATGTTGGTAGAATATAGGATCAAAGGATCTATACGATGAGATCGAATCTTCGGGATCTAAGGCTCGCGTTAGTAACAAGTGTGTAAAACTCTTTACACACTTTATTAGTTAACATTGCTATATTGTTGCCTTTGTATCATTGTGGTAGTAATTTGCTTGTGGACATGAGCTTGGATTCTAGGTAAGTCCCTATTACGTGATCTATGATGTATGTTTGAGTATGCCATCACATCTTTGTTGAATGCTATGCTATACATAAATGCGATATATGAAATTATGATAATTGTTATGTAAGCATGATGATGGTGGGATTGATGAGAGGAGGGATGATCTTTATGGTGTCACCGTGGTTTTGACCACAAGATGGGTTGGCCTCATCGGTTTAATTGTGACTTGGTCACGGTGGTTTTGACCACCGTTGATAAATTGTGACTAAGTCCCGTGGTTTGGTACCACCGGTGGTTTTACATTATGATAATTGTGACCTATGGTCATCAGTGGTTTTAACCACATGATGGGTAGGCCCCATCATTTGATTTGTGACTCTAGTCACCAGTGGTTTTGACCACCAGTGGTTTTGACCACACGAGTAGTTAAAGGAGTGCGGATGGTTAGTTGGGTTGCATGTTTGCATGTCAATTAATAATTTGTGTATGAGTTGCATTTAGGGTGGGGATTTATGAGTTGCATTTAGGGTGGGGATTTACTTGAGTCTTGGTGACTCACCCTTCCCAAATTATTTTGAGATGAGTAGATCGCGGAGATGGGTAGGAGAGGACTTAGGTGACCATGCTTGTTCCTTGGTTTTGGAATTTTATTTGATTACATTCATGTTTATTTACTTTCTACATTTTAATTTGGGTTGTAATAAGACCGCTAATTATTATTTGGATGTTTACATAGTTGTTTTACTTTACTTATACTATATTACAAATGAAATTATAAATGTTAAGTGAATCGGTTAAAAGCAATATTTTCAAACTAAATAACTTCTACGAGTTTTCAAAGATGTTACCATCGGGTAGCAAAATACACCAAGTCAACTATAACCACGATGATTTTAAAATTTGAAATGATCAAGTGTTTTCAAAGGGTTTTCAACACAACCATGGTTATAAAATCAATCCCTCTGAGTTTTATCAAACAAAGTTTTAATACCTTAAACATATTTTATCAAGTTTTCACGAGACACTCAAAATGTTTCAAATCATTTTACTCGTGACATACGGATCCGATTCGGGACTCATGGGCGGGTTTGGGGTGTTACATTTGGTGTGTATTTTTTCTTTCTGTCTCTGTGTATCCCCCTGTTACAGGTTTTTGGAAGGCTTTTATAGCCTTTGAAATAAACGGAATAAAAGGAAAATAAAAAATTTGCCAACAATTTTCCATTTTTGCTGCGATTCCTTCCCTTTTCTGTGTAGGTCAAAGGCGAGGAGAGCGACGGTAGTGTGCAGTTCGCAAGGATTGCGGCGCGATTAGGAGGCGTAACGATTGGGGTCTTGTGTACGAGGGTAGTCGAAACCCTAGGTTTCGACTCGCTAATGTCTGGGCCTTTTGGGCTTCACAGGTGCAGGCTTTTAGTTAAGTTCTGTTGGGTTAGGTTTGTTTGAGTAGTGGGCTGTTTTTGGGTCTAATGGTATTGGGCCACTGTATTGGACTTTGTAAAAAATGGACATATGGGTTTTATAATTTTATTATTTATTATTTATTCTGGTTTTCATAAGCCGGGCAAAATGGCCTTATTACAGCTGCCCCTCTTTGCTCATTATCGTGTAACGAGAATAGAGCAAAGACCATAAAAGGACCTATTTTGCCCGGTCTTTGTCGAGCCTCAACTTCTTGGTCCTTACCTTTTCCACTGCAACTTCAACAGTATTGCAAATTCATCTTGATTTCAATTAGTCTGATGTCTTCAATCTGCTTCCTGCAGCTTCAGGAATGCCAGATCTACTATTTTTCGATCTGCTCCACTGCAAAATTAGGGAGATAAGATCTGATGTTTTTGATCTGCTTCCTGCAACTTTAGGAAGATGAGATCTTCTGTCTTCAATCTACTCATTTGCAACCCGGGAGATAAAGTGAAAGTGTCTTGATCGCTTCCTATAACCGGGAAGATGAGATCTTCTATTTTTAGTCTACCACGCTGTAACTTCAGGAAGACAATAATCTACAGCATGCTCCACTACCATCTCGAGGGAACAAAATCTGAACTTTCCAATTTGCTTCCTTACTTTCTTCAGGAAGACTTCAATCTTCACTTTGCTCCACTACCATCTATAGGGAACAAAATCTAAACTTTTTGGTTTGCTTCCTTACTATCTTCAGGAAGACTTCAATCTTCAATTTGCTCCCCTACCATCTCTAGGGAACAAAATCTGAACTTTTTTAGTTTGCTTCCTTACTATCTTCAGGAAGACTTCAATCTTCAGTTTGCTACACTATCATCTCTAGGGAACAAAATCTGAACTTTTTGGTTTGCTTCCTTACTATCTTCAGGAAGACTTCAATCTTCAGTTTGCTCAACTACCATCTCTAGGGAACAAAATCTGAACTTTTTTAGTTTGCTTCCTTACTATCTTCAGGAAGACTTCAGTCTTCATTTACTCCACTATCATCTCTAGAGAACAAAATCTGAACTTTTTTAGTCTGTTTCCTTACTATCTTCAGGAAGACTTCAATCTTCAGTTTGTTCCACTATCATTTCTAGGGAACAAATTCTAAACTTTTTGGTTTGCTTCCTTACTATCTTCAAGGAGACTTCAATCTTCAGTTTGCTCCACTACCATCTCTAGGGAACAAAATCTGAACTTTTTTAGTTTGCTTCCTTACTATCTTCAGGAAGCCTTCAATCTTCAGTTTGCTCCACTATAATCTCTAGGGAAAAAATTCTGAACTTTTTGGTTTGCTACACCGTCCTCTGAGGGACATGTCCTGTAGATTCGAATGTATTAGGGATGACATTTGCATGAATGTAGAATGTCATGAGAATGATGATTAGGATGCATGATCAGAATGAATCTAATGATCCTAACTGAATGATATAAGGGATGACATTTGCATGAATGCAGAATGTCATGTGAATGATTTCCTCTTCTCTTTTTTTTTACAACAATTAGGATGGAATGATAGGAATGAATCAAATGCTCTTAATTGAAAATGTAAGAATGATCCGTATGGATTGTCATTGCTCATAGTTCATCAAGGTCCTATCACTGATGCGTTACCATGCTTTCTCGTTCAGCTGGTATCTTTGTGAAAACCAAAGAACGATCATATTACGCTTTCGTGCAAGCTTGCCCATTGTAATTCGAGTCCCTTCCTTTGTACTTTTTGGGACAACGAGAATAACATTTGGTTTCTTTCATCAATCATTATCAATTTGATCATTACACCATCCACAGGTGTAATAACCGGATGTATGTGCCTTTCAATATTTCCAAACCTTAGGCTTGGTGAGTTCTAAACAATAGTCCTATTTCAGGTTCCTATATTATTCAAAAAACTTCAGAGTAATGTACGAAACTCCTTTTATGAAAATATTATTAGTCTAATAATCGCTATTTTAATATAAAATTCTTGAAAAAGATCACAACAATGGACAAGAAAGAAATTATTTAGGAGCATAGCTTGAAACAAATAAATTAATCAAAGATAACCAAGGCAATAAAAGAAAATTGATTTGAGATTATCTTGAAAAGAATAAAGTAATCAAAAATAGCAAATTCAAAAATGGGTAAGATAGAAGCTAGGTGCCCCAGATATCGCAGCCTGAGCTTCTCTGTTCAAACTTCTCGAGGACCATTTTAAGCTCAATATGAATTTAGAGGATCCGGGGTACTTTGTCAATTCTCCAAGACGCAGCATACTTCCTCATTGTTAATTCAGGCATAGCAAGACTACCACATTCGCTATCTTTGATCAAAATTTGAGCTGCCATTTTGGGTTTTCAGCTCAAAATCCCTTTGGTCTCAAAGCACCCTTTGCGGGTTTTCACCTTGGCCTCTCTTTTTTCTTTTCTTTTATTTTTTTCTTTTTTTTTGAATGAATTTGAGCTCAAGGCGCCCTTTGCGGGTTTTCACCTTGGCCCTTCCCTTTTCAGGTAGAATCCTTCTTGACTGAACCCTGAATTCTCTAGATTAGGCACGTCTTTGGCATCCATCTTGGTACATATCAATGCTCCTCTAGGGCAAGCTTTTTCTTACTACATAAGGTCCTTCCCAATTTGGCTTCTGCTTTCCTCTGAAGATCCTTTGTAAAAGAAGGATCAAATTCCGCCTGTGGAATTTTCTAGGATAGACCTCTTTGTCGTAAGCTTGCATCATCTGACCGTGATGGATAACATTTAGTCTTTTCTTCAATTAGGTTCAATTGATGAAAACACTTCCATTCCAATAGGTAAGATGTTGCCCCGGCAAAAGTCCTGGCCAATATTTGATAATCATAGAGATTAAATGATAGCTTTTTATGCCAATCTTTGCAAGTCTTGGTCACCTTTTATCTTTTTTGTTGTTTTTCTTTTTGTATTTTTCTTGTGATAACCTTTTTTGCCTGTGATATCTTTATCGATCTACGAGCAAGCGTAATTTTTGACATTGTACAGTTATGCATTATTAAACATGATCCTTTCTAGCATTCTTTGCTGGCATCTGATCTTTTTTTTTTGAATTTGATGACTGTCGACTTTGTAATGTTGGCATATGAAGCAACATTCACCCTCTTAGTGAAGCACTCAATGAACACGACAATGAATCAATATTGACTAAAAGCTTTTGACGAGATTGGCCCCATCACATCCATGCCCTTTTATGTAGATTAACAGTGCCTAAACCTCCTGTCTTAGTAGCCCAGGCATGTTTTGATATGATCGTGCAAAAACATCTTTGAATTCTTGAAAATAACTCAATGGTGTCTTGCTTTATTTCTGTGGTGAGCTGGGCTTCAATCTTCACCTCTTTCCTAGGCTCGCAATGTCAACTAACGCTATGTAAGGTAGGATCCGTTTTTCCCCTTGTTCTACCATTATTAACAAATTAGAAGATAAGTTACAATCTCTATCATCTTCAAAGTTCTTAGATCCCCTAGACCCATATCTCATTTAAAAAGGAAGTCAGTAACAACATCGCTCATGTCGTTGATATATGGGTACCTAGGTACGAAGGCAAAAAATCCAAAGAATAAATGATTCTAAGGATGATTATTTGTATGGTATGGTCATGAATAAAGAATGAAAGAATATTGTAAAAAAAAGAATGTACAATATGAAATGGAAAGAATAAAAGAATATTTGCTTAAAAGATGCATTTTATTGAAATAAAAATTTCAGACACAAGCTTATTTCATAAAAGGTTCTTATTGCCTTTAGGCTTAAGGCAACAAGCATGTTTGGGATATTACTCTAGATCAGTTCTAAAAATACAGGGATCTCTTCCACAATCCCATTATTCAAAACACTCCCAAATACGCAAGGGCTTAGAAACTTCATTCCGGGTTCCTTCTCAGCTTTTGATTTCTTCAATGGGTCGTAACTTTCTTGTCTCCTCCCTTAATTATCGCATTTACTGCCTCGTCAAAGTGATCAGGTTTTGATGAATCATCAAACTTCACAATTTCCATTTTAATGAACCTTTCAACCAAATTTTTAAACGTAGTATAGTTTTCAATTAAGTGACCCTTTTTTTCTGCTTGGTACTCGCATTGGGCATTCTCGTTATACCATTTTGGGAATGAAGGTTGCAACGGTTTCAAATAAAATGGAGACACCACGTATGCGTCAAACAAACTTTGATATAGCTTCTTATACGTCATTGGAATTGGCGTAAATTGGAGCTTTTCAGAGTTTTGCCTTGTGCCCAATCTTGTCTCACCGACCCTTGCTGCCTAGCAGTGATTATCTTTGGCTGGTTAATAGTAATTGCTTTTGAGTACCCTTTGTTGTATGTACTCGTATTATTCACCTCTTCATCCTTTTTCCTAGAAGTAGACCGTTTAGTGGTTTCCCCTGCTTCAATCTTGCCACCCCTTATGGCATTTTCAATCATCTCTCCTGCCATTACTATATCCGCAAAGCTCTTGGTGGTACTTCCTATCATATGAGTGATGAATAGAGCCTTCAAGGTGTTGATGAAGAGCATTGTAGTCTCCTTTTTAGGAGTGGTGGCTGAACTTGCATGGCGACCTCCTTCCATCTTTGAGCATACTACCTGAAGCTTTCATTTGAATTCTTCTCCATATTTTACAAAGTTATTTTGTCAAGCGTCATGTCTGTAACATGATTGTATTGCTTCATAAAGGCTTGGGCCAAATCTCTCCAAGAGCTAATCCTAGCACAGCTGAGTTGATTGTACCACCTAGACGCTGCCCCCACCAAACTATCTTGGAAATAATGAATCAAGAGTTGATCCATTTTCTTTGATTTGGCGCGTGTCCCGTAAGGGTGTTCAGCTTCCAGCTTTTTGTTATCTCTTTCTCTTTCCCTCTCTCTGTTATAATTTCAACTAATTAGACTCTCTCTATGGACTTAAATGTAAATGATATGATGTAATGAAAATGTATGGAATGAATGCAAAAGAAAGAAGCGTTAATTCTGAATTCAATTTCATTAGAACAACTTTTCTAGAAAGCAAATTTCTTTACATAAAACGGATTACATATACGGCCTTGCCCTCAAAATCCAAGGAAAACATCAATCTCCTTCCTCGCAAAGGTCAAATCTTGTAAACTTCTAATAGATGTCTCCACTAGCTCTTTTTTGCTTGATCTGGACTGCGACTCACTGCTCACTTAACCTCACAATACTCGTTAGCCTCTTCAAGAAAGCTGAGACATGGTGATTCTCGAATAGTCTTTGTCATCTTGAATCCTTGAAGAATAAAGTCTTGTATTCCTGCACGGACTATCAATCTTTTCTCATTTACTTGGACCATATTCGGACGACCGTATTAAAATCCACTTTCTCGTTTAGCAATTGAATTTTAATCAACACCTCTTTTCTATGATGTGAATGCAAATGTAATCAAAACAAAAGAGAATACGTTAGCACAATGAAATAAATAACATAGAACACCTATCTGGGTTATCACTAAGATTTGACATAGTTCTACCTAAGGTGGGCTCTTAGGATTCACTATATCCAGTTTAGTTCTAAAGTTTAGGTACCCAAACCAACAAATTCCTCGATCTTCACCCATTATAGGCTCATACGGATCGAGTTCGATTTAGAGGAATACATTTCCATATGGCTATGCGGAGGTGAAAACCTCACGAAGACAGATACGGATGTATCCCAGAAGTAGTCCACTAGCCTATGCAGAGGCAAAAACCTCACGAAGGCATAGTTTCTCACTCCCACTTAAGGGTGTGACCATAACGGTCATGCAATGCAATGCAGAGATATTCTAAAAAAATTAGAACCACATGCAATAAAAATGACCATAATTTTCAAATCAGATTTTTAAATTCAAACACAAGGGCATGAAATTATCGATTTTACGACTTGACTCTCTTATTTGTCCCCAGCGGAGTAGCCAAGCTGTCGAAACCATTTTTAAAGTTTGATTTTTTAAAAAGCGGGATCAACTTTTAAAAACAAAAATAGGAGTCACCACCAATCCCTTTTTATTTAGGTGTGATTGGATCACCTTAAAAATCATTTTATTTTAAAATATTGATTTTGATCCACGAAGAACAAGAAAAATGGGTTCGAGAGTCGGTTACGTATGAGGAAGGGTTAGCACCCTCATAATGCCCAAAAATTGGTACCTAATCGATAAAATCATCTCCTAATGTTGCAAATTTGAAATTTTTAAGAAAAATTATAATATCTGGGGATTATGGCTTATGCATAAATGCTTAATTGTATGAAATAGCATGTCTACGTAAATGTTGAATGTGTTTTATGAATTTTGAGAACCCTAGGATGTAGAGGAATGCCTTAAGAAATTATGAGATTTTCAGTTTAAAAGGGGGAAGCTAGGCTAAGGAGACCTTAAAGAAATTTGCGTGAGATCTGTGACACAAGAATTCAAGCAGAAAAGTGGCAAGGGATGCCACCTAAGGTGCTGTAAAGTTTGCGTCAAAGGGGGCTTCAGGAGGGAGGAGGTTCGAGCTGCAGAGGTTGCACTATGGGCATTGGTTTTGCGTCAAGAGAGGGAAGGTGTTGGACGACAAATGGGACTTTAAAGGGATGAGGATGAGGCTTGGTCTTTATTTTGAATTTCGACTAAGAAGAGAAGGATAATGGTTGACTCATTCAAACTTTTTGAATGAGTGTTGAAGAGAGAAAAGAGGAGCAAAATAAGGTATATGATAAGAGGAGGAGTTAGTGGTAGAATATAGGACTCTAGGGGTGTCTGCTTAGAATTTGATAAGGACAAAGGGAGTGATCATCTTTTGATATTTCTTTTCTTCTTAATTCCTTAGTGCAAAAATTGGTTTCTTTCATCTTATTCTCTCTTTGTGCCAAAAAACCATAAGAATTCAACTTATTTTCTCTTCAATTGAACAAAGCCGAAAGTTGGGAGTCATTTGTGCGTTTTCTTCTTTTTTTACAACTTATTTCTCCCTCACTCGCTTCCTAAGAAAAAAAAGAAAAAAATTGAAACCCACCCTCTCATTGGCAACTAAGCCAAAACCTCTCTACTATTGATCACCATTGCCGAATCTTTCAGCCTCTCATCCTCTCTTCTATTTCGCAAATCTTTGAGGCCGAATCTTCTAGAGTGGTGCCGTTGACTACTTTCTTGTAGTTTCTTCGAGCAGGCATTAGTGGTAAGCAACATAATGGTAAGTGATCTCCTCTTTAAGCAATCGATTTTGGGTTCTTTTTATTTGGTGTGCCGAATCAGGTGATTAGGGCCTTGGTTTAGGGATGGCCGAATATGCTTAGTGCCATAATGAGGGTTTCTTTTGTGTAGCCAATGTTAAGGAGCATCAAAGGAGTTTCTTGGATTCGAGTCTTCAAGGTAAGTGATAGGTAGTATTCGGCCAAAGGCCATTCTACTAGATTTATGCTTAAAACCGATTCTAACACTTGATAAGTAGGGATTTCGACAACATTAGGAACAAGTAGTGGTTTTTGGGATTTAGATCCACAAGGTAAGTGCATGTGATATTCGGCCAAGGCCTTATTTAGTGACTTAGATTTATTTCTTATTTATTCAAAAGCCGAAACTAACCAAATCAAGTGATCTAGTGTTAGCCGATTCCAAGGGAGGAAGACTACGAAATTTTGGGATTTGATTGTTAAAACAATCGGCAGCAAGGTAAGGTTTGGTTGCAATAATCCTTCGGGATTTTATTAATTAGCCGAATGGCTTTTTGCTAAAGTGCTTAAGGTTGGCTGAATGTAGGAACTTGGGGTCTAGAGGATTAGATCGGGCTTTCGGGATTTCAGTGAAAGCGTTAAGTAAATCAGGTGTGTACCCCACACTAACTCTTAATAGATTTATGGCATCAATTTAATATAAGTGTCTATAATAAGGTGAAATATGGCTACCGATGCAATGGTACAAAGTACCTAGGTACGTTTATCTACTCCTACTATGAGTATAATATGATCTGTTATGGCATATATGTGAAACTATAAGAATATGAATAAGGAATATGACATGGTTAATGCATAATTATATGACATGGGGCATATGGGTGATATGTAAAGGGAAGTGATCGGTGGTTTTATACCACAATATCGAATGTGGTGACTTATGTCACGAAATCGAATGTGGTGACTTATGTCACAAAATATTATCTGGTGGCTATGCCACAAATTTATAAAGGCGATGTGCAAGTAAATCTGCAATGCCGCCTTCGATGATGTGTAGCGGATGGAGGGTTGACTTAGTAGTCCCCACGGTGTGATGGTTGAATGCAGTGATGTGTAGCGGATGGTATCTAGGTTTGGGTTGGGTTTGCATCATTATAATTATAATTGTCATATGTGTAACACCTAAATTAGGGGTTGTTTGAAAATTTAATTATTTGTTCCCATGTGTGTATGTGCTTGAAGAAATAAATATTATGATTTATTTGGCATGTTCTAAAGGTCTAGAATTAAACTTAGAGCTAGGCGACTTGGGGTTAAAATTTCTTTTAAGTGCTTTAAGGAGGAAGCTAGGTGAGATAGGGGTTAAGAAAATTTTGAAGGAATTTGACACAAAGATTTGGCTTGGCACAATTGGCTTGGTGCGCCTAAGGATGATGCAAGGGAGGTCTTGGGTTCGATTCATAGGAGAAACAAGGGGTGTGTTTTGTTTTGGGTTTTGTTTTGGTGCGTTAAATGAAGGGCCCAAGTAAGGAAGGCTTTAAATAAATTTGGGCAAGGTTCATGGCATGAAAGTGAGTTGGCGGAGTGGCTTGGGCTTGGAGGTGGCAATTAGGCGAGTCACGGTTCGAGCGCCTAGGTTGCGTATTGGAGTTTATTTTATTTTGCTTTGGTAAGGGAATCGGCCTAGGAAGGCCTTATAATTAAAGAGGAGGCTTTATGACATGAGCGTCTAAAGGGAAGAGTGGCATGAGGCGTGAAGGGCGTTGGGGAGGTGGAGGTTCGAGTTCGAACCTAAGGCGACAAATGCGTTTTATCTTTTATTTTTGTTGCTGGCGTGTATGGAGAGTAATGGCTTCTATTTGGACTCTTTTAAAGATAAGGGATAAGCTTATTTTTATGCTTGATTTCGGCTGGTAGAGTAACAATTAGTATTTTATTTTCATTATAATTGTTTAAGGGAGGATTAGGAGATAAAGATGTAAGATAATCTTGCATTTTTGAAAGCTGAAATTATCAGCATAGGGGGGAGAAGTTGGCCAAATGAAGGACTCATTAAGGCCCTTCCCATTCGGTTTTGTATAGCAAGAAGTGCCCAAAATTCCAGTAACTCCTTTCTTCTTTTTCTCTTCACTTCTTTCTTGAATTTCCTCTTGTTGCTTTACCTATATTGCTAAAATTCCAGCTTCTTTTCTTCTTCTTTTACAAGCCGAAATCCTCCTTGATCCCCTACTTCTTTTCCTTCTTCTTCTTCTTCCTCCATTAGCCGAACCCCTACAACCTCGCTGCCGAAATTCCCTTATACAATTGCCCAAAATTATTTGAAAATTCCAGCATCTCTTTTGTTTTTCTTAGCTGAATCCTCTCCTCCCTATTTGGTGTAGTTTTGGCCGAACATCAAAGAAAAGGGTGCTCTCTTCTTTTCCAATCGGTTTGAGAGGAAGGTATGTGCTCAAGGCCAAATGCCTATTTCCTTTTCCTCTCTATTCTCTGTCGACTTTTACAAGGGTAAGAGCCGATTTCGGTATTGTATGGCCAGTGTAAATCACCTGATGTAGGAATCGGTTTGTTGTAGGGCCTTCGAGGATATTGGAAATGATCTAGTGAAGCCGTCATCTTTTAATTGGTTGGTAAGTAGAGGTAAGGATTTGATGAATAGTCTAATCTTTTTAGTATTGTAAGCCGAAGGCTATTAATGTGGATGACTGCCGATTGTAGGGAAGTAGAAACACTTGGTGTGTGGTGGCTTGTATTCAAGGGACGTGTAGGTAAGGTCTCGGGTTTCAAATGATAACCCCTTGAGGTTATTTTGGTTTGGCCGAATGGCCTTGGTACTAACTTTAGGTAATGGCCGAATATAGGGCAAGGGAATCTTGTGTGGCCGATTGGTTTCTTCGGGATTTAGAGCTATCGTTGGCATCAGGTGTGTACATACACACTTTATAATTAATAACTGTGCTAAATACATTGTGTGTGCTAATCTGGAATGATGTAGATTTGGATTTAATACCATAATGGTATAAGCAAAGATTCAGGTAAGTTCTTGTTATTATGAGTTCATTGTGATGCTTTTGGGAAGCATGACATATTTGGTATATGTGATTAAATTATATGGTTAATGATAAATCTAGTGTATGTTGCTAAATAAGCATGTTGGCATGATTTCTGTTAAATATCATGGATTGATATGGGATATATGAGTGGAGGGGGAAGTGATATTCGTGTCGACGGACACCGTGGTTTAGTACCACATTTCGTGACTACGGTCACCGGAGGTTTAGCACCTCCGGAGGTTTGGCACCTCATAGCGTCTCGTCCCGGTGGCTTAGCACCACATTGGGTTGGCCCCACGGAGTATATTATGGGATCGACGCGGTGATTTGGTATCACACGTGGGTTGGCCCCACCGGTGGTTTGGCACCACAATTATTGATGAATATCGTGACTTTAAGTCACCGGTGGTTTGGCACCAACGGTGGTTTGGTACCACGAGGTAGAGAAAGGTGTTTGGATGGCTAGGTTGGGTACATAATTTAGTGCATGTTAATTTGTTATAAATTGTGTATGTTGTTGCACTAAACGGGGAAAAGGGTTACACACTGAGTCTTGGTGACTCACCTTTTCCTTTAATATTTTCAGTGACTCGTAGATCGCGGATGTGGGCCGGATGGACTTGAGGTGGCCATGCAAAGGAAATTTGAGTTTACTTTGAATTATTTTATTTTATTTTGGGTTTTATTTGTTCGAGTTGTAATAAGGCCTCCTAAGATTATTTTATTATTTTACATGTTTGGGATTATTTGTTTAAACCACTTAACAACTTTAAAATGATTACACAAATTTTCTTAAATTCAAGCGAAAATGTTTTCTTCGTTCCATCGAATTACATTGATAGAATGGGTAACAACATGGCTTAAAATAACAAAGCTATACACCTCAAAGGTTTTTAACAAAACTATATTCGTTTTACCAAAATTTTAAAGTAAGTGAAAGGGGTTTTCAACAAATTTTCATCTCGTAACATACCGGATTTGGTCATAGTGTTTGGGCCGAGTTTGGGGTGTTACAAAATTAGTATCAGAGCCAGGTTCAATGTTTCTTTGTGGGGCCCAAGGCCCAAAATGTTTTATGAGGCCTTTGTGGAACATTTTGGTTTTGAACAAGATGACACCGAAGTCTCGGCACCAATCCGCCCTGTAAGTATTTCGACTTACGTGTGGATTATTATTTGCGTATGGGTCGATATGGAATGTAGTTAGTATGATAAGTGTTAAAACCCTAGGACTAGTTTACTCCAACAAATCACATAAGACTTAAAATGCCTAAGTAAACAAACCTACGACCAAGTCGCTGAGTTAGGGTGTGGTAACCTTGGTGTGCATGTCTAGGATTGGATCCAAAGAGCTTGGTACTTATGGGTCCTCGTGACTCACCTCCTCTTGAGAATCCTACAGTGCGTAGCTTTGGTTCACCCTAACCAAGAGGACTCGGTCATAGGCTAAACACAATAACTAAAACCCGAAAGGGATTAGCCATGTTTTTTGAAAACTTTAAGTTTTAAAAATCATTACAATACTCTTTTAAATAGAAACAAAAATTTATTTCTGGAAAATTTTCAAAATATTTTCAATTTACCAAAATTACCAAAATGCCCCTAGTGGCAAAATTATGAAAATGCCCTTGGTTTCTAAAATTACTGTACTACCCCGATTTCAATAAAATTCTCTTACTTTGCAAAAGTATCCAAAATTTTGTATTTCAAAACAATACCCTGACTTTGGAAATTTTCAAAATTACCCCTGATTAACAAAATTACCAAAATACCCCTGGATTCTAAAATTCTGCCGTACCTTTAATTTGACAAATTTTCAGAAATACCCTCCAGTTTTGGGAAATTTCAAAATGTCCTGATTTAGTAAAGTTTTAAAATTTCCTCAATTTATTACGAAAATACCTCTATAGGAAAATGACGAAAATACCCTTGGGATAGAAACGGACAGAAATGCCCGAAAGAGTGAGTGTGTAGGAAAGGTATTAGGGAATGGATGTGCTTTCCTGTGTGAACTAGGATAGAAGACTTAAAACTTTGATTGGTCGAAAGAATCTCTAATAAACTCTCTCCATAAAATTTTTCCGCGGATAACCAAGTGAAACAAGTACTCATCCATAAAAATTTCTTAATCAGATTAAAGTGCGATAGTTAAGAATGAGCTCTAGAGGACGTGGCCGTCATGGACGCGGTAGGGGCAGGATGACCGTGTCAAAACCCATGAGGTCGGGTCAGGGATCTGAGAATAAGGTACCACTGCCACCACCACCCCCAACTTTTGGAGCTGAGGATCAAGATCGACGAGGAGGGGGAAAGCGATCGTCATCGGTTGTTGAAGTTCTTGAGATGGTGGTGGGGCAAGTGGTGGTATGGGAGCTCAAAAATCAGACTGAGCGACTCCGATCCAACGAAATTTGAGGTATTCCGGGGAGTATCGGGTGTGGCACCCAGTGCGGCGAAATACTGGTTGGAATCGACTGAGAGGATCATGGATGATCTTGATCTAATGAATGATGAGAAGCTGAAAGGAGCGGTGTCGCTTCTAAAGGATGAGTCATATCAGTGGTGGCTCACGGTTCGAGATGGTGCTACGGCAGATGACCTTACTTGGGAGTATTTCAAAGCTGCTTATCAAAAGAAGTATGTGGGCACCAGCTACATTGATGTTCAGAGGAAAGCCTTTCTGGGGTTGGTACAAGGAAATAAGACTGTGTCAGAGTATGAAGCAGAATTTTTGAGGCTGAGCCGCTATGCTCGGGGAATTGTGTCAACAGAGCATGAACGGTGTATCCGCTTTGAAGACGGACTTAGGGATAATTTGAGGCTACTGATTGCTCCACAGCAGGAGCGTGAGTTTTTTATCTTGGTGGAAAAGGCTAAAGTAGCCAAAGGGGTCAAGGAGTCCGTAAGACAAAACTACAATAGGAACAAGCAGAAAAGAGGCTTTGGGTCGTCTGGATCGGGTAGTCATGCACAGAAAAGGGCTCGACAGAGTGGGCCGAATCAGGCAGGAAGGCCCGTGGCTACTAATCAGAGACCAGCCCAGTGTAATCGCTGTGGGAAATCACATTGGGGAGGTTGTTGGACCGGTGAAAGAGGATGCTTTGAATGTGGATCTTTGGATCACCGAGTAAGGGACTGTCCTCAGAAGTTAGCTAAAAATCAACCAGAGGGTCAGAACCGTGCTCAGGCTAGAAATGTAGGACCACCACGGACGTGGTAATGGTAGAGGAAACAATGGTTCTAATCAAGGTTGCGAAACTCCGGGAAGAGAGGCAGGCAATAGAGAAGCAAGGCAACCTGGTTTAGTCTACCCAGCGAGGCGTCGAGAGGAGGGTGACGCACTGGACGTCATAACCGGTACGTTCCTAATTTTTAGTCTTCCCTATGTTGCATTAATTGATGTGGGTTCAACACATTCATACGTTGCTAGTAGTGTGGTAGAGACCATAAACATAGACTTTGAGACTACTTCTAGGGAGATGATAGTAATTAGCCCTCTAGGTTACTCTGTAGTTGTAAACAAGCTATATAGAGATGTACCCCTAGAACTTCAAAGGGTAGTGTTTGTGGCTGATCTGATGGAACTGCCGTTTGGGGAGTTCGATCTAATTCTTGGAATGGACTGGTTGGTTAAGCATCAGGCAAGGTTGGATTGCGCTGCTAAGCACATGGTTCTGAAGATGGCTGAGGGTGATGAAGTGGTCATGATAGGTAATAGAAGGGATTACCTATCTAATGTGGTGTCTGCTTTGAAGGCGGAAAAGATGGTCAGGAAAGGGTGTGAGGCGTTTTTGGTTCGAATATGTGCCTTGGAGGCTAAGGAGTCAGCATTGAGAAGGTCCGAGCGGTAGGGAATTCACCGATGTGTTTCGGAAGAACTTCCGTGTCGCCTCTGATCGGAAGTTGAATTCGGTATAGACTTATTACCCGGAACGGCGCCTGTGTCTATAGAACCCTACCAAATGGCACCAAAAGAATTGGTGGAGCTGAAGGCTCAAATTTAAGAACTCTTGGACCGAGGGTTTATCCGACCAAGTATATCTCTGTGGGGAGATCCTGTGCTGTTTTTCAAGAAGAAGGACGGGTCAATGCGGATGTGTATCGACTACCGTTAGCTAAACAAGTTAACGATCAAAAACAAGTATCCATTACCCCGGATTGATGACTTGTTTGATCAACTAAAGGGTGCATCAATTTTCTCGAAGATAGACCTTAGGTCGGGTTATCATCAACTTAAGGTAAAGGAGGTTGATGTTCACAAGACGGCGTTCCATACTCGGTATGGGCATTACGAGTTTCTAGTGATGCCATTTGGGTTGACCAACGCACCTGCAGCGTTCATGGACTTAATGAATAGGGTGTTCCAGCAGTACTTAGATCAATTTGTTGTGGTATTTATAGACGATATATTGGTTTATTCAAAGACGGAGGAGGAGCATGACATGCATTTGCGGATTGTTCTACAAGTTTTGAGGGAAAAATAGTTATTCGCCAAATTCAGTAAGTGCGAATTTTGGCTTAGTGAGGTGGCTTTCTTAGGTCACGTGGTGTCAGCTGAAGGGATTAGAGTGGATACTCGCAAGATCAAAGCGGTGTTAGATTGGAAACCGCCTAAGTCAGTGGTAAAAATTTGAAGTTTTTTGGGTCTGGCAGGGTACTATCGACGATTTGTGGAAGGGTTCTCTTTAATCGCAGCCCCACTAACTAAGTTATTAAGAAAAGGAGTTCCATTTGTATGGTCGAGAAGCGAGAAGAAAGTTTTGACAAGCTAAGGAAGATTCGACGGAAGCTCCGATTCTGCATGCTAACCTAAGGCAGGAAGATTGTTCACGGTTTATTGTGATGCATCCCATACTGGTTTGGGATGTGTGTTGATGCAGGAAGGGAAGGTAGTGGCCTATGCATCCCGCCGATTAAGATCGCATGAGGTTAACTATCCAACTCACGACTTGGAGTTAGCGCGGTAGTCTTTGCTTTGAAAATATGAAGGCATTATCTATATGGGGAGAAGTCGATAGTCTACACGGATCACAAAAGTTTGAAGTATCTTTTGACTCAGAAGGACTTGAACTTGAGGCAGCACCGATGGATGAGCTGTTGAAGGACTACGACTGTTCAATTGAGTATCATCCGGGTAAGGCTAACGTAGTGGCTGACGCGTTGAGCCGGAAGGTCGTGGCAGACTTAAGGACGATGTTTGCTCACCTCAGTCTATACGATGATGGAAGTCTTTTGGCAGAACTTCAAGTTAAGCCGACTTGGATCGAGTAGATTTAGGAAAAACAATTGGTAGATAATAGCTTGAATGCTTGGAGGTTGCAAGTTCAGTATGGTGGTTTGGAAGGGTACAGTTTGTCTAGTAATAGAGTGCTATGTTTTCAAGGGCGAGCTTGTATGCCGAAGGATGTGGAATTAAGGCAAAAAATTCTCCAAGATGCACATAGCATCCCATACGCTATGCATCCTGGAGGTAGCAAGATGTATGAAGATTTGCGGAAACAGTTTTGGTGGCCAGGGTTGAAGCGTGAGGTAACTGAATTTATGGGAAGGTGTCTGACGTGTCAGCAGGTTAAGGCTGAACATCAGTTGCCATCGGGTTTACTTCAACCAATAAAGATCCCTCAGTGGAAATGGGAGAGGATCACTATGGATTTCATCAGTGGGCTACCCCTCACGCCCAGCAGGAAGGACGCAGTTTGGGTGATTGTGGACCGTCTAACTAAATTAGCTCACTTTATACCGGTAAGGGTGGATTACTCACTTCAGAAGCTAGCTAAGCTGTATGTGTCAGAAATAGTGAGGTTGCATCGGGTGCCAGTATCGATCATCTCAGATAGGGATCCTAGATTTACGTCAAGGTTCTGGAAAGCGTTGCATCAAGCTTTGGGTACACGATTGGATTTCAAATCTGACTTTCCATCCACAGTCTGACGGGCAGTCGGAAAGGGTCATACAGATTTTAGAAGACATGCTAAGAGGTTGTGCTCTGGATTTCGGTGGTAGTTGGGAAGAGTACCTACCGCTAGCAGAATTCGCTTATAATAATAGTTATCAGCGAGTATCCGGATGGCACCATATGAAGCAATCAGATAGACGAAATGTCGTACTCCTACGTATTGGATGGAGTTGGGTGAACGACAAGTTTTGCGCCCGTAATTGGTAATGAAACCAAGATAAAGTTAGGGTGATTGGGCTCGTCTTAAGGAAGCGCCGATAGGCGTAAATTTTATGTTGATCTTAAGCGCAAGGAGATGGAATATCACGATAGGAGATAAAGTTTTACGAAGGTGTCGCCTTGGAAAAGGTATTGAGATTTGGCGAAAAGGAAGCAAAGCCCTAGGTTTATTGGGCCATATACAGTGTTGAAACGCGTGGGACCGGTAGCTTACCAGCTTGAGTTGTCGGCGGAGTTGAGCCAGATCCATAATGTCTTCCATGTCTCGATGCTGAGGCACTATCGATCAGATCCCTCACACGTTGTGTCGGTTGAGGAAATTGAAGTAAACCCGGACATGTCTTTCGAGGAGGAGCCGGTACAAATCTTGGATCGTGATGTCAAAGTTCTACGTAAGAAGTCAGCGCCTTTGGTAAAGGTGTTATGGCGGAATCATGGTACAGAGGAGGCCACGTGGGAACCCGATGATGTGATGCGGTAGCAATACCCTCAACTCTTCTAATCCAGGTAATTTCGAGGCCGAAATTCTTTTAAGGGGGTAGAACTGTAACACCCTAAATTAGGGGTTGTTTGAAAATTTAATTATTTGTTCCCATGTGTGTGTGTGCTTGAAGAAATAAATATTATGATTTATTTGGCATGTTCTAAAGGTCTAGAATTAAACCCGAGCTAGGCCTGACTTGGGGTTAAAAATTTCTTTTTAAGTGCTTTAAGGAGGGAAGCTAGGTGAGATAGGGGTTAAGAAAATTTTCGCAGGGAATTTGACACAAAGATTTGGCTTGGCACAATTGGCTTGATGCGCCTCAGGATGATGCAAGGGAGGTCTTGGGTTCGATTCATGTGAGAAACAAAGGGGTGTGTTTTGTTTTGGGTTTTTGTTTTGGGACGTTAAAAGAAGGGCCCAAGTAAGGAAGGCTTTAAATAAATTTCGGGCAAGGTTCATGGCATGAAAGTGAGTTGGCGGAGTGGCTTGGGCTTGGAGGTGGCAATTGGGCAGGTCACGGGTTCGAACTACCTAGGTTGCGTATTGGAGTTTATTTTATTTTGCTTTGGTAAGGGAATCGGCCTAGAAAGGCCTTATAATTAAAAGAGGAGGCTTTATGACATGAAAGTCTAAAGGGAAGAGTGGCATGAGGCGTGAAGGGGCGTTGGAGAGGGCTGGAGGTTCCAGGTTTGAACCTAAGGGGCAGTAAATGCGTTTTATCTTTTATTTTTGTTGCTGGCGTGTATGGAGAGTAATGGCTGCTATTTGGACTCTTTTAAAGATAAGGGATAAGCTTATTTTTATGCTTAATTTCGACTAGTAGAGTAACCATTAGTATTTTATTTTCATTATAATTGTTTAAGGGAGGATTAGGAGATAAAGATGTAAGATAATCTTGCATTTTTGAAAGCTAAAATTATCAGCATAGGGGGGAGAAGTTGGCCAAATGAAGGACTCATTAAGGCCCTTCCCATTCGATTTTGTATAGCAAGAAGTGCCCAAAATTCAAAGAACTCTTTTCTTCTTTTCTCTTCTTCTTCACCGTCAATTTCCTCTTGTTGCTTTGCCTATATTGCTAAAATTCCAGCTTCTTTTCTTCTTCTTTACAAGTCAAATCCTTCTTGATCCCTTACTTCTTTTGCTTCTCCTTTTCTTCCTCCATTAGCGAACCCCTACAACCTTTGTCATGAAATTCCCTTATACAATTGCCCAAAATTATTGAAAATTCAAGATCTCTTTTGTTTTCTTAGCGAATCCTCTCCTCCCTATTTGGTGTAGTTTTAGAACATCAAAGAAAAGGGTGCTCTCTTCTTTTCCAATCGGTTTGAGAGGAAGGTATGTGCTCAAGGCCGAATGCCTATTTCCTTTTCCTCTCTATTCTCTATCAACTTTACAAGGGTAAGAGCCGATTTCGGTATTGTATGGCAAGTGTAAATCACCTGATGTAGGAATCAGTTTGTTGTAGGGCCTTCGAGGATATTAGAAACGATCTAGTGAAGCCGTCATCTTTTAATTGGTTGGTAAGTAGAGGTAAGGATTTGATGAATAGTCTAATCTTTTTAGTATTGTAAGCCGAAGGCTATTAATGTGGATGACTGCCGATTGTAGGGAAGAAGAAACACTTGGTGTGTGGTGGCTTGTATTCAAGGGACGTGTAGGTAAGGTCTCGGGTTTCAAATGATAACCCCTTGAGGTTATTTTGGTTTGGCCGAATGGCCTTGGTACTAACTTTAGGTAATGGCGAATATAGGGCAAGGGAATCTTGTGTGGCGATTGGTTTCTTCGGATTTAGAGCTATCGTTGGCATCAGGTGTGTACATACACACTTTATAATTAATAATTGTGCTAAATACATTGTGTGTGCTAATCGGAATGATGTAGATTTGGATTTAATACCATAATGGTATAAGCAAGGATTCTGTAAGCCCTTGTCGTTATGAGTTCTTTATGATGCTTTTGGGAAGCATGACATATTTGGTATATGTGATTAAAATATATGGTTAATGATAAATCTAGTGTATGTTGCTAAATAAGCATGTTGGCATGATTTCTGTTAAATATCATGGATTGATGTGGGATATATGAGTGGAGGGGGAAGTGATATTCGTGTCGACGGACACCAGTGGTTTGGTACCACACTTCGTGAGTACGGTCACCAGAGGTTTGGCACCTCCAGAGGTTTGGCACCTCATAGCGCCTCGCCCGGTGGCTTAGCACCACGGTGGGTTGGCCCCACGGAGTATATTATGGGATCGACGCCTTGGTGATTTGGTATCACACGGGTTGGCCCCACCGGTGGTTTGGCACCACAATTATTGATGAATATCGTGACTTTAAGTCACCGGTGGTTTGGCACCACCAAAGTGGTTTGGTACCACGGGGTAGAGAAAGGTGTTTGGATGGCTAGGTTGGGTACATAATTTAGTGCATGTTAATTTGTTATAAATTGTGTATGTTGTTGCACTAAACGGGAAAAGGGTTACACATCGAGTCTTGGTGACTCACCTTTTCCTTTAATATTTTTCGTGACTCATAGATCGCGGATGAGGAGCCGGATGGACTTGAGGTGGCCATGCAGAGGAAATTTGAGTTTACTTTGAATTATTTTATTTTATTTTTGGGTTTTATTTGTTCGAGTTGTAATAAGGCCTCCTAAGATTATTTTTATTATTTTACATGTTTGGGATTATTTGTTTAAACCACTTAACAACTTTAAAATGATTACACAAATTTTCTTAAATTCAAACGAAAATGTTTTCTTTCGTACCATCGGGTACATTGATAGAATGGGTAACAACATGACTTAAAATAACAAAGCTATACACCTCAAAGGTTTTTAACAAAATTATATTCGTTTTACCAAAATTTTAAAGTAAGTGAAAGGGGGTCTTCAACAAATTTTCATCGTAACATACGGATTTGGTCATAGTGTTTGGCTCGGGTTCGGGGTGTTACAATATGTATATGTATGATCCGATATGCCTGAATCGTTGGGACTTAGTGTTGGTTGTTGCACACTGAGTCTGCATTTGACTCACCCCGTTGTGGGATATTTTTGGTGACGTTCGGTGATGGGCCTGGATTGGCAGGAGCTTAGTGGTGGCCATGCTCAGCTTAGAATTTATTTCATTTTGGACTCTTTATTTTCTTAAGTATTTTGGATTTATTTTGGGGTTTTGTCTTTGATGTAACAAGGCCACTAGTATGAAATTGTTTATGCATGCATTTTAATTATGTTAATATGATATGATTTTATCAGTTTAAAGTTTTAGTAACTTTTATTAAAAAAAAATGTTAAATGTTTTGACACCTAATCAACACCGTTTTTAATTTTGAACCCAACCCAGATCAATGGTTCTTCAAAAACACACAAGATTTTGGCAAAGTCCAAATAAGTTTTGAATGGTTTTTCTCTAGAAGCATACCAGATCTGGTCAGGGCTTGTGGGTCGGGTTTGGGATGTTTTAGCTTGGTATCAGAGCCCGGTTCAAAACTCAGCCTTGAGGGCTTTTAGGGCCCAAAATGTTTTCTTTCTTTTGGAAATGGGTTTTACTAAGAAACGAGCAGGTTTTTTTTGGCATGGCACCTGAGTCTCTGGCTCGAAGTCCACCAGGTAAGTACTTCTAACTCTTCTGTGACTTGTATGGGGGAAATCATAGGGATGTAGATTAGTAGATTAGGAAATATTGAACCCTAGGATTAGTCTACTTCAACACCAAGTTACATAAAACTTAAAGTCAACCAAACAAACCTGTGACTAAGTCGCTGAGTTAAAGGTGTGGCAACCATTGTGCGCATGTCTAGGATTGGATTCAGTGGGAGATTGGTATTTAAGCAGTCCTAGTGACTCACCTCCTCTCCACTCGAATCCTACCTGGTGTGTAGTGACTGTTCACCCTAACCAAGAGGACTTACACACGGGCTAAACTCAATAATTAAAACCCGAAAGGGACTAGCCATATTTTTATAAAAACCCTAGTTTTAAAATCACCAAATTACCCTTTGATATGTAGGAAAACTATTTTGAAAATTTTCCAAAATATTCTCGATTTACAAAATCACCCAAATAACCCTGGTTGTAAAAAAAAATTTACTAAAATGCCCTTGGTTCATAAAATTTCCATACTACCCATAGTGGTTATCAAGATTTTCTTACCTTATAAATGTCCAAAAAATCTATTTTGCAAAATATTAAGATACCCTGATTTGGAAAATTTACGAAATTACCCCTGATTTGCAACTTGATCAAATTACCCCTAACCTGTGCAAATGACCAAAATACCCTCAATGTGGAAGGCTACCAAAGTACCCTCAAAATTCAAATTTCTAAAATACCCTTGTTTTGAAAAGTCACAGGAACCATATTTTGCGAAAAATTACCAAAATGACCCTGGCTTGTAAAATTACAAAAATACCCCTAGAGTAGAAAATTACCATTTTACCCCTCGAATTTTCTTATCAAGTATTTCAATTTTGAAAAAAACTATATACCAAAGAAAAAAATTTTACTTTGTGAAATTTTTGAATACCCTAATTTGGAAAATTACCAAAATACCCCTCAGAGGATAAAATTACGAAATACCACAGGTAGTGGAAAACAACAAACAATGACAACTACAATATTTTTACGTAATGAGCATAAGTTCATGAGTGTGATTGAATGAATGAATTGAGACTGTATGTGTATGAAATCGAAAGAACTACTCCTAGAACTATTGAACATAAGACTGTTCGTGATAAATCAGTGGAACAAAACTAATTCATAAAATTCTTTAATCAGATAAATGCGATTCGGAAGCATGAACTCTAGGGGACATGGTCGTAACGTGCGAGGCTGTGGTAGAGGCTGAATGACCGTGTCGGAGCCCGTTGGGTCGGAACAAGGGTCTAAAAATAAGATGCCACCACCACTAGCCACTGATGTGGAATATCAGGATCAGACGGGGGATGATGCAGTATCATAGGCTATGCTACGGGTTTTGGAAAGGGTGGCTGGAGCAGGTGGAGGCATGGGAGCTCGAAAGTCGGTACCTGAGCGACTTCGAGCTAATGGAGCTGAGTTTTTCTGTGGAGTATCTGGTGTGGCACCCAATATGACTGAGTATTGGTTAGAGGCGACGGAGTGGATTATGGACAACTTAGACCTGACTGCCGAGGAAAAATTGAAAGGGGTAGTGTCGCTACTCCGTGATGAGTCATACCAATGGTGGCTCACAGTTCGGGATAGTGCTGCCGCAGACGATCTTACTTGGGAATATTTCAAGGCAGCATATCAGAAGAAGTACATTGGAACTAGTTATGTGGATGCGCAAAGGAAGGCATTTTTGAGGTTGGTGCAAGGAAATAAGTCTGTAGCGGAATACAAGGTAAAATTTCTAAGGCTGATCCGTTATGCTCGAGGTATTGTGTCGACGGAGCATGAGCGGTGTGCTCGGTTTGAGGACGGGCTGAGGGATGACCTGAGGTTGTTGATAGCTCCACAGCAAGAGCGAGAGTTTGCCGTGTTGGTAGAGAAGGCTAAGGTAGCTGAAGGGATTAAGGACTCAGTGAGGCAGAATACGGACCGCAATAGGCAAAAGAGAGGTTTTGGACCACCAGGGCCTTCAAGGAATGAGTAAAAGAGGCCTAGAGTTGATGGGCCACGAGGTCAACAAGTCTGCTACTGGGAGGCGAGATCGTACTTGTGCCCAATGTGGGAAGATGCATTTAGGGAGTGTTGGAAGAAGACAGGAGGATGCTTTAAGTGTGGGTCCAAGGACCACATGATTAAGGATTGTCCTATGAGAACAGAAGGGGGTCGACCAGTAAGCCAAGTCCTAACCAGGCTGGAAGAGGAGGTCAGCAGCCACCGCGAGGCCGTGGTTTGGCTGGCAGAGGTAATGGTGCTGGTAGAGGACGGGGAACACCGGGCCAGGGTGTTGGTAACACAGAGGCCAGACAACTGGGTTTAGTGTATGCAGTTTGTCGAAGGGAGGACGGAGACGAACCGGACGTCATAACTGGTACGTTCCTTATATTTGGTAAGCCTTACTTTGCTTTGATTGATATTGGCTCTACCCACTCTTATGTTGCATGTAGAGTAGTTGAAACTCTAGGAATAGCTTCTAAACTTTCTAGTAGGGAGATGAGTGTAGTAAGCCCATTAGGTCAAAGCGTAGTGGTGAACAAGATATTTGAAAAGTACCTCTAGAGATTCGGGGTGGTATTTTCACGACTTAATGGAACTACCTTTGAGAATTCAATCTTATTCTTGGCATGGGTAGCTAGTGGAGCATCGGGCTATATTGGATTGTGCAGCTAACCGAATGGAGTTGAGGGCCCCAGAGGATGAGGTGATAGTTATGATAGGGGAAAGAAGAAACTACGTGTCTAACGTAGTTTCAGCCTTAAAGGTTGATAAGATGGTTCGGAAGGGGTGTAAGGCATTTTTGGCTTTTGTTAGTACTTTGGATGTGAAAGAAGGGGGAGTTAGTGGAGTTAGAATCGTAAGGGAGTTCGTGGATGTCTTTTCGGAGGAATTACCTAGAATACCCCCAGATAGGGAGGTAGAGTTCAGAATTAACTTACTCTCTCTGCATGCCTCCCGTGTCAATTACCCCGTATAGAATGGCACCAAAAGAGTTGGTTGAGCTCAAGGCTCAGATCCAAGAGTTGCTTGACCGTGGGTTTATTCGACCGAGTGTGTCTCCATGGGGAGCACTGGTCTTGTTTGTGAAGAAGAAGGACGGAACTATGCGCATGTGCATCGATTATTGTCAGTTGAATAAGCTGACCATTAAGAACAAGTACCCTTTGCCAAGAATAGATGACTTGTTCGATCAGCTTAAGAGGGTCGCGGTATTCTCAGAGATAGATCTAAGGTCTGGATATCATCAGCTTAAGGTGAAGGAGGCTGATATCCATAAGACAGCCTTCCGGACAAGGTACGGGCATTACGAGTTCTTGGTAATGCCGTTCGGATTGACAAACGCCCCAGCCACGTCCATGGACATGATGAATCGAGTTTTCCAACCCTATCTAGATCGATTTGTTGTTGTGTTCATAGACGATATATTGGTGTATTCGAAGTCTGAGGAAGAACATGATGATCACCTCCGAGTCGTGTTGCAAGTATTAAGGGAGAAGAAGCTTTATGCCAAGTTCAGTAAGTGCAAATTTTGGCTGAAAGAAGTTACATTTTTGGGACATGTGGTGTCGGCTGAAGGAATAAGGGTGGATCCTCGGAAGATTGAGGCAGTGTTGGATTGGAAACCACCTAAGTCTGTGGCAGAAGTTCGTAGCCTTTTAGGTTTAGCAGGCTATTATAGAAGGTTCGTGGAAGGATTCTCATCAATAGCCGCACCTTTGACAAAGTTACTGAGGAAGGAGATACCTTTCCTATGGACTGATAAACAACAGGAAAGCTTTGAGAAGCTTAAGAGAGTTTTGACTGAAGCTCTAGTTTTGATTTAGCCTGAGGTAGGGAAGGATTTTGTAGTGCACTGTGATGCTTTCCATATAGGATTGGGGGGTGTCCTTATGCAAGTCGGGAAGGTAGTTGCTTATGCGTCTCGACAACTAAGGCCACACGAGGTTAACTACCCGACGCATGACTTGGAATTGGCAGCAGTGGTCTTTGTTCTTAAGGTATGGAGGCACTACTTATATGGAGAGAAGTCCGTAATCTACACAGACCACAAAAGCCTTAAGTATCTGCTGACTCAGAAAGAGTTGAACCTAAGACAGCGAATGTCGGTGGAATTATTGAAGAATTACGATTGTTCCATAGAGTATCACCCGGGCAAGGCGAATGTAGTGGCAGAATCAGAGGAAAAGGTTAAGGTAGTTCAGACACGGTTGAAGGAGGCATCTGATAGGCAGAAGTCATACGCAGACCTTAAACAAAAGGAAATAGAGTTCGATGTGGGAGATCAAGTGTTTCTTAAAGTTTCACCTTGGAAGAAGGTGATGAAATTTGGTCGCAAAGGGAAATTAAGTCTAAGGTTTATAGGACCTTATCGTGTATTGAAGCGAATTAGACCTGTAGCAAACCAGTTAGAGTTGCCCCCGAAATTAAAGTAGATGCACGATGTATTCCATGTTTCCATGTTACATCGATACCGATCGATCCATCTCATGTAGTTCCGGTTGAAAAGGTGGGCTGAGACGGATCATCTTCTGAGGAAGAGCCGATTGATTCGGACGTGATGTGAAGGTGCTTCGAAGGAAGTCAATCCCTCTCGTCAAGGTGTTTTGGCGTAACCATGGATCGGAGGAAGCTTCTTGGGAGCCGGAAGAAGCAATGCGATAGCAATACCCCCACCTATTCTAGCCAGGTAATTTCGAGGTTGAAATTATTTTAAGGGGGTAGAACTGTAATATCTGGGATTATGGCTTATGCATTAATGCTTAATTGTATGAAATAGCATGTCTACGTAAATGTTGAATGTGTTTTATGAATTTTGAGAACCCTAGGATGTAGAGGAATGCCTTAAGAAATTATGAGATTTTAAGTTTAAAAGGGGGAAGCTAGGCTAAAAAGACCTTAAAGAAATTTGCATGAGATTTGTGACACAAGAAGTCAAGCAGAAAAGTGGCAAGGGACACCACCTAGGGTGCTATAAAGTTTGCGTCAAAGGGGGCTTTAGGAGGGAAGAGGTTCGAGCTGCAGGGTTGTACTATGGGCATTGTTTTTGCGTCAAGAGAGGGAAGGTGTTGGACTGCAAATGGGACTTTAAAAGGATGAGGATGAGGCTTGGTCTTTATTTTGAATTTCGGCTAAGAAGAGAAGGATAATGGTTGACTCATTCAAACTTTTTGAATGAGTGTTGAAGAGAGAAAAGAGGAGCAAAATAAGGGATATGATAAGAGGAGGGGTTAGTGGCCGAATATAGGACTCTAGGGGTGTCTGTGTGCCGAATTTGATAAGGACAAAGGGGAGTGATCATCTTTTGATATTTCTTTTTCTTCTTTGTGCCGAAAAACCATAAGAATTCAACTTGTTTTCTCTTCAATTGACCAAAGCCGAAAGTTGGGAGTCATTTGTGCGTTTTCTTCTTTTTTTACAACTTATTTCTCCCTCACTCGCTTCCTAAGAAAAAAAAAAGAAAAAAATCGAAACCCACCCTCTCATTTGCAACTAAGCCGAAACCTCTCTACTATTGATCACCATTGCCGAATCTTTCAGCCTCTCATCCTCTCTTCTATTTCGCAAATCTTTGAGGCCGAATCTTCTAGAGTGGTGCCGTTGACTACTTTCTTGTATTTTCTTTGAGCAGGCGTTAGTGGTAAGCAACATAGTGGTAAGTGATCTCCTCTTTAAGCAATCGATTTTGGGTTCTTTTCATTTGGTATGCCGAATCAGGTGATTAGGGCATTGGTTTAGGGATGGCCGAATATGCTTAGCGCCATAATGGGTGTTTCTTTTGTGTAGCCAACATTAAGGAGAATCAAAGGAGTTTCTTGGATTCGAGTCTTCAAGGTAAGTGATAGGTAGTATTCGACCAAAGGCCATTCTCCTAGATTTATGCTTAAAACCGATTCTAACACTTGACAAGTAGGGATTTCGACAACATCAGGAACAAGTAGTGGTTTTTGGGATTTAGATCCACAAGGTAAGTGCATGTGATATTCGGCCAAGGCCCCATTTAGTGACTTAGATTTATTTCTTATTTATTCAAAAGTCGAAACTAACCAAATCAAGTGATCTAGTGTTAGCCGATTCCAAGGAAGAAGACTACAAAATTTTGGGATTTGATTGTTAATACAACCGGCAGCAAGGTAAGGTTTGGTTGCAATAATCCTTCGGGATTTTATTAATTAGCCGAATGGCTTTTTGCTAAAGTGCTTAAGGTTGGCCGAATGTAGGAACTTGGGATTTAGAGGATTAGATCGGGCTTTTGGGATTTCAGTGAAAGCGTTAAGTAAATCAGGTGTGTACCCCACACTAACTCTTAATAGATTTATGGCATCAATTTAATATAAGCGTTTATAATAATCTGAAATATGGCTATCCATGCAATGGTACAAAGTACCCAGGTACGTTTATCTACTCCTACTATGAGTATAATATGATCTGTTATGGCATATATGTGAAACTATAAGAATGTGAATAAGGAATATGACATGGTTAATGCATAATTGTATGACATGGGGCATATGGGTGATATGTAAAGGGGAAGTGATCTGGTGGTTTTATGCCACAATATCTGAATGTGGTGACTTATGTCACGAAATTTGAATGTGGTGACTTATGTCACAAAATATTATCTGGTGGCTATGCCACAAATTTATAAGGGCGATGTGCAAGTCATCTGCAGCGACTGCCTTCGATGATGTGTAGTGGATGGAGGGTCGACTTAGTAGTCCCCACGGTGTGATGGTTGGTACGGGTGATGTGTAGCGGATGGTATCTAGGTTTGGGTTCAGGTTTGCATCGTTATAATTATAATTGTCATATGTATATGTATGATCCGATACGCCTGAATTGTTGGGACTTAGTGTTGGTTGTTACACACTGAGTCTGGTTGACTCACCCCGTTGTGGGATATTTTTCAGGTGACGCTCAGTGATGGACCGGGTCGGCAGGAGCTTAGTGGTGGCCATGCTCAGCTCGAAATTTATTTCATTTTGGACTCTTTATTTTCTTAAGTATTTTGGATTTATTTTGGGGTTTTGTTTTTGATGTAACAGGGCCACTAGTATGAAATTGTTTGTGCATGCATTTTAATTATGTTAATATGATATGATTTTATCAGTTTAAAGTTTAAGTAACTTTTATTAAAAATAAATGTTAAATGTTTTGACACCTAATCAACACCGTTTTTAATTTTGAACCCAACCCAGATCAATGGTTCTTCAAAAACACACAAGATTTTGGCAAAGTCCAAATAAGTTTTGAATGGTTTTTCTCTAGAAGCATACCAGATCCGGTCAAGGCTTGTGGGCCGGGTTTGGGGTGTTTCAAAAATGGTCATTTTATGTTAAAAAAAAAAACCTAGACTTACCTATCTCAAAGAAATAAAACACTATACCCAGTAAGTTAGGATATAGCATCTCGTGACTTCGAGATTAGGCACGTCTTTATTTTAGAAAATTCCTACCTCGAGGCACAAAACATTATATCCAGTAAGTTAGGACACAACATTTTGAATTCCCAAGAATAAGGTTTTGATTTGAAATTTGTAGGTTTCGGTTTTAAAATAGAATGGATATTTAATACCTTAAGTTCCACGAGAAAAATCAAAATCCAATAAGTTAGGGCACAATTCTTCTCGAAGTCCCCAAATATCATATATCATCGTATTTTTAAAATATTTGAATAAAATGCTTTAATTCAACAAATTTTATAAAAAAACAATGATTTGACATACATATCGAAATAAATAACAAATTATAAATAATAAAAGAATAATATAAATAACAATATAACTACAAATCGTACTAACAATAAATAATAAAAATAATATAATATAAATATAAAGAACTATGATAAGCATTAATAATGATTAAAAGGATATAAATAAATAAACATGGGATGAAATAAATAACAATAATGGAGATTTTTCATGAAATAACAAAATTAAACAAAAAATGATAATATATTTAAACATTGAAATAAAAAATAAAAGAATGTGAAAATTTTTAAAATGATTATATATATATATATAACATAAAAATATTAAAGTAAAAAAGTACTTATAACAAATATATAATTTAATAATCTAATATAGATATAAATGACTATAAAAATAATTAGTAAATAGTATATAATAAAATAAATAAATAAATAAATTTAATACACTAATCATAAAAAATTGCATATGTAATAAATAATGTAAATAAAATAGGTTATATAATATAAATAAATTTTATAAAACAAAATTTTAAGAATAATATATGATATAATATAATACTATGTAATATACAAATTAAAAATAAACTATATAATATAATAAATAATACACTAATTATAAAAAATATATAATATAGATAATATTAAACCACATAAAATAAATAGTAATAATTAAATATATATAAGGTTAAAACATGTAAAAAATATATATACATAATTAAATTAATATATAGATAATAAATAAAATAATATAAACTATTTAATATAATAAAATAGTTTAATGCAATGAAAAATAATAAAATAAAATAAAAGGATAAAAATAACATAAAACAAAGGAAATAGGGGTTGAACAACAATTAAGACAGATATAAAAGGACTAAAACAAAACACGCGTTAAACCCTAGGGACTAATATGGAAATTATGCCTCCTTTTCAAAAAGCGCAGTTTCGATTTTGGCCTTTAAACAACCCGAGGACTCAATTGAAATAAAATACAAATTTAAGGGTTAATTTAATAAAAAATAAATATCCGAATTGTACCGAATTAAAAATTTAAAAAACCGAAGGACCAAAACGTAATTAGCCATTTTAACAAAAACACGCGGATCCTCCCCGGGTCGGGTCAACACGCTGGACCTTGGCCCTTTAAACAACGTCGTTTTAGCGCTTATTGGCTTAAGCGAAAACGACGTCGTTTTCAACATGTTATAAAGGTCAATTTTCTGACCAAAACTTCATTTGGCCTTAGTCTTACAAAAATTCCTTTTTCAAATTCTCTCTCGATCTCTCCTCCCCTCTGTTGGGGTTAGGTCATCAGAATAAGGGACTGAGTGCGCACGAGCCTCACGCGCTTCCATGGCCGGCGACCGAAACTTTATTTCTCAGACGCGAATTGAAAGGTAAAGCTCTTTTTTCTTTGCTTTTTATATTTTTATATAAAAATATGCGTGCAAAAAAAATATAAAGAGTGCGTAAATAAAAAAAATCACATCTGTATTGTAAAAATTTGTTCTTCTATTTCTGTATTTTTTGTGTATTTTTTTTCTTTCTGTCTTTATGTATCCCACTGTTACAGGTTTTTGGAAGGCTTTTATAGCCTTCAAAATAAACAGAATAAAAGGAAAATAATAATTTTGCCACTGATTTGCCATTTCTGCTGCGATTCCTTCCCTTTTCTGTGCAGGTCAAAGGCGAGGAGAGCGGCGGTGGTGCGTAGTTCGCAAGGATTGCGGCGTGATTAGGAGGCATGACGATTGGGGTGCTGCGACGAGAGGGTAGTCAGGAAACCCTAGGTTTCCTGACTCTGCTTAATGTCTGGGCCTTTTTGGGCTTCCTAGGTCTGGGTTTTTAGTTAAGGTCTGTTGGGTTAGGTTTGTTTGAGTAGTGGGTTGTTTTTGGGTCTAATGGTATTGGGCTACTGTATTGGACTTTGTAAAAAATGGACATTTGGGTTTTATAATTTTATTTTTTATTTTTTATTCTGGTTTTCATAGGCCTGGCAAAATGGCCTTATTACACTTTAAAGCTTAGTAAGCCTGAATAATTCAAAATTTAACTTACCATTTATACATAATCAAACAAATAAACCAAGTATATCAAATTCACTTGCCAAATGCCTATACACAAGCATTCATCAACAAGTTAGTCACATAAGTGCCTGTAATTATCCATTATCTTAATTTAATACTCAGTACATTGTATCATATCAAATTCACATATATCGTGTACATCCTTTGTAACATTTCATTCTCAATCATATAAATAGTAATTCATTTGATAACAGTAACTCATTCGTATAAACAATACTTCATCCATATAACACATAGCTTTTTCACATAACCAATAAAAAATTTATGCTCGTTGAACCTATTAGAATATCGAGGGATACTCGGGTGATATACATAACATATAAATCAATAATTCATCAATTCATTATCATTTTCGCTCTTTCGAGCTATAATTAGTAAGCTCCTTCTAAGCTGATGGATAGTAAGCTCTATTGAGCTAAAACAGTAAGCTCTAACGAGTTGAGAACAGTAAGCTCTTACGAGCTGATACATAGGTAAGCTCATACGAGCTGCGGTGAGTCTGCAACACATGTAGGATCTCAACCTAAACAGTAACCCTAGTGACATGTCATTCGTATCCTACGAATTCCTACGGTTCAAACGGGGCTCGGTAACCATCAGACTTTTTCAATAAGGCATTCTTATTTCAAGTAGATCAATTACTCAATTATATACATTCATTTCAAATAATTACAAGTATTTAAAAGTTCAATTCTAATTATACGAACTTACCTCGAGTTGCTCGGATAGGAATATCGGCTAATCGTCAACCTTTCCTACGATCTCGACTTATCTTGATCTATATATTATTAAAATAAGCTTATTTAATCAACTATTTATTCAATTTAGTCCAAAACACATATTAGGGATATTTTAAGCATTTACCCTAAACTTTTGCATTTTTATAATTTAGTCCTTATTAAAAAAATTGCAAATTCAAGCAATTTAGTACAAACCCATGGTTAGCTAAATTTTAATGGAGTCCCTAGTAGCCCATATCTTTTATTTAATCACACTTTTACCCACATAAATTTACATTTTCACAAATTAATCCCTTTTGACATTTTTGTCAAAAATTACTTTACAAAACTAGCAAATCTATCAATAAACCTTCATAATCTATGATCAATATTAATTTACTCAAACATTAAACAATGGAAACATGTTAAATATTTAACAATTTAAAAATCTAAGGTACGGGCTAGCTAGAATATGAAGCAACGATCTCAAAACGTAAAAATCATTAAAAATCGAGGCAAAATGAACTTACAATTAAGCTCTAAAGTGACTGAATGCTTTCAAGCCCTAAAATGGCTTTTCTCCATGCTTCATTCAGCTATGAAAAAGAGGATAACCTTAAATTCTTTGTTTGTTTTGTTTATTATATGTTAATTACGCTAATTACCAAAATAACCTTAATGAAATACCATTAATATAATCCATTTAATGTCCAATATTGTCCACCCACCATGAAACACCCCAAACCCTGCCCACGAGCCTCGACCGGATCTGGCATGCTCCTTGAGTAAATCATTTCAAAAACTTGTTTGTGCTTTGGAAAAACTTGAGTGGTTTTGAAGAAAAATCGATTTGTGTTGTGATCAATTGAAAACGGTGTTATTCATGAAGTCTAGATTTTATTAAAACTCCATTTTTATGCTTCAAAACTATAAGTTAAAAGAAATACCGAGTTTTTAGAGTTTACCATTAAATTGAAAATCGTTGGTGTTTAGGTGACAAAACATTTAAAATTTATTTTTAAGAAAAGTTATTTAATCTCGATTTAATAATAATCGTATCATGATAAACCAAATTAAATGCATACTTAAAACAATTAATAGAAATGGCCATATTACATCAAAGCAAAACCCGAAATAAATCCAAAATACTTAAATATAAAAAAATTCAAAATAAAATAAATGCTGAGCTGAGCATGGCCACCCCTAAGTTCCTGCAGACTCGGTCCATTTACTGAGTGTCACCTGAAAAGATATCCCACAAAGGGGTGAGTCAACAGACTCAATGTGCAACAACTAACACAAATTCCCAATCGATTTAGGCATGTCAAATCATACATAGCAAGTATAGGTAATGATGCAATCCGAACCCAAACCTAAATAACCATCCACTACACATCACCAGACCGCCAATCACACCGTGGGGATTACTAAATCGACCTCCATCCGCTACACACCATCGAAGGTTACTGCAGACGACTTGCACATCGCCTTATAAATTTTGGCATAGCCACCGGATAATTGTGACAAAGTCACCAGATAGTATTCGTGACATTAGTCACCACATTCAGATTATGTGACATGAGTCACGGATATTGTGGTAAAACCACCAAATCACTTCCCTTTCATAATCACCCATATGCCCATGCACAATACAATACATGCAAAATCATGCCATATATCTTATTCCATGTTCATAATGAATTCAATGATTTGTCATATTCAATATTCATAACACTATTAACATAGTATTAAAGGTGAACGTGCACTCGAGTACTGTACCATCGTATGGTACCTTTAGCCACATCTTTCATATTTTCATTAACACTTATATTAAATCAATACCATAAATCTATCAAGAATTAGTGTGGGGCCACACACCTGGTACTAACACTTTCACTGAATCCTGAAAATCTACCGAAATAGGTTGTACTCCTCCCTAAAAATCATAGTCAGAATCGGCCAAACAATAATCACTAAATATGGCCTTGGCCATATGTTCATGCCCTCTTACCTTGCGGATCTAAATCCCGAAATCACTATCTGTTAATGGAGATGTCGAAATACCTACATGATCTATGTTAGATTCGATTTTAACACTTAATAAACACCATAAATGGCCTTCGGCCTAAGATCACCCTTGCTTACCTTAGATCTAGTAATCTCAAAGATCTCCTCTTACAGTCGACTACAATAGAAATCTCAAAACCTCCTTCAAAGTTTCGGCCAATGAACATTAATGGGATTAGATTCCCAATTTTGGATAATCTAAAAGAAAGAAATAGAAAAGCTAAATACCCAGAATCTCTTAGCAACTCAATCGAATATCCTAGCTTGAAACAGAGAGATTCGACTCCTGATTAAATGATCAAATCGGCTCCAAAAGGGTAGAGGAGCATTCGGCTTTGGCCACCAAATAGGGAATTCAGGTTAGGCAAGAAGTGAACAATCGGTTAAGGGTCACTTGTGTATTCGGCTTTTGATTGAATTCGTAAAAGAGGAAGAGAAGGGTTGATAATTGAGTAATTCAGCAATGGTAATAAAGGAAGATTCAGCTTCAATGGAAAAGAAAGAATGGTATTGTGGTTTGGCCTTTATCAAAATATGGAGAGGGAGAGTGTGAGGCTTAGAAGTTTCGACAATGGTGATCAAATGAGAAAGAGAGAAAAGAGTGAAGAGAAGGGCTCATCTACAGTCTGATGGACAATCTGAGAGGGTAATCCAAGTGTTGGAGGATATGTTAAGGGGCTGTGTTTTGGACTTCCGTGGTAGTTGGGAGGAGTACCTACCTTTGGTAATTCGCTTATAACAATAGTTATCAGCGAGTATTGAGATGGCACCATATGAGGCGTCAGATGGTCGAAATGCCGTACTCTACGTGTTAGACAGAGCTGGGAGAACGTCGAATGTTGGGTCTGGAGTTAATGGCGGAGACAGAGGATAAGGTTAGAGTAATTCGTGCTCGTCTTAAAGAGGCGTCAGACAGGCAGAAATCCTACGCCGATCTTAAGCGCAGGGATGTGGAGTATGCAGTAGGTGATAAGGTCTTCTTGAAGGTATCACCTTGGAAGAAGGTGCTGAAGTTTGGACGGAAGGGCAAGCTAAGCCCTAGATTCATCGGGCCGTACATGGTGTTGAAACGTATGGGACCGGTAGCTTACCAGCTTGAGTTGCCGGTAGAATTGAGCCAGATCCATGACATCTTCCATGTTTCAATGCTGAGGCGCTATCGATCGGATCCATCACACGTAGTCTTGGTTCTGAAATTGAAGTGAAGTCGACTTATCTTTCGAGGAAGAGCGGTCTGATTTTGGATCAAGATGTCAAGGTTTTGAGGAGGAAGTCAGTACCTGTGGTAAATGTGTTATGGCGAAACCATGGTACGGAGGAGGCCACGTGGGAACCCGAGGATGTGATGCGGCAGCAATACCCCCAACTCTTCTGATCCAGGTAATTTCGAGGCCAAAATTATTTTTAAGGGGGTAGAACTGTAACATCCTGAATTAGGGGTTGTTTGCAATTTAATTATTTTTCCCATGTGCGTGCTTGAAGAAATATGTATGCTATGATTGCTTGACATGTTCTAGGGTCTAGTCATAACCCCGGGCTAGGTCTGGCTTAGGGCTGGAAATTTCTTTTAGTGTTTAAGAGGAGTGAGTTGGGTGAAGAGAGGGTTAAGAAATTTTAATTGGGAAGGGAGACACAAGAACTACCCTAGTAAAATGGCAAGGAGGCGCCACTAGGGTGTTAGAGGAGAGTGGCGCCACATCCAAAGAGGGAGAACTCAGTGTTGAGTCGCAGGAATTGCATTCCTGCTTACTCTTTTTCACGCCATAGGTAAGGAGAGGAGTGCTCAGGTGGGACTCTCCTGATGGATGAGGATTAAGAGATTGGATTTCAAATAAGGATGTAGACAAGAGGAATTGAGGAGTTTGAAGTGTATCAGGCTCCCTTGGAAGAGTTGGCCGAATAGTGGATTGTGGGCAAGGGGGCTATCGGTTTTAGGGAGTTTTAGTATAGCCGAATGCCCCTAGACTCATTTGTTGTTTTTTTCTTTCTTTTCTCTCAAATACCTAGCCGAAACTTCCATCACCCTTATCTCCCTCTTTTCTTTTTGAAACTTTGAAGCCGAAATCACCACACTCATCTTGTCTTTCTCTCAAGCTCATTACCGAATCTTCTCTTCTCTTTACCATACTTTGTACCGAAACCACCAAGTTTTCCTCTTGTCTTGTTTTGGTCGAATAGCAACAATGGTGGATTCTCTTGGTTTCTTCATTAAACAGTTTGAGAAAGGGTAAGGGTCTTGGCCGAATACCCTTTTATTCCTTTTCTTTTCTCTGTCGACTCACATAGGTACCTAACCCTTGTTGGAAACTAATTTTTCCTAGGATTCTTGGGATTAAGATCCGAATCTAATCCCTCTTCTTTTTGGAGTGTGCCGATCTTTGGTGGGTGGAAACTGAATCTGTTGACTAAGGTAAGGAGATGTCAACTCTTTTGGTTTCGGATTTTTGTTTTGGCTGAATGGCCTTTAGATCTCTACTGAAGTGATAAAACCGATTGTAGGGGAGGCCATTGCCGAATTCAAAGAGCCTTCGAGTTTTGTTGGTCGATCTAGGTGAGCGTATTTATATTTCAGAATCTAATCCTTAATTGATTAAAAGCCGAGGGCTAATTTTTGAAGTGTGCTAGTGTAGCCGAATACAAGGAGGACTTGGTGTGTGTTTTCGGGATTTGGTAGGAGGCCAAATCGGCACTAAGGTAAGAGATCAAACTTGTGCGATTCATCCTTCGGGATTGTTAGTATAGCCGAATGGCTATTAGATCTAAAGGTTTGGGTGTTTGCCGATTGTAGGAGCAATACGGGAATACGTTTCAGGATTTTGTGATAACGCATAGATTCGGGATTTCTCTTTAGATCTTTGGTTAAACAGGTGTGTAAAACTCTTACACACTTTATTAGTTGGCATTGCTTATTATGTTACACTTAACTATTTTGATAGTGATTTGCCTTGTGGGCTTGTGCATGGATCCCAGGTAAGTCGCTTGTGATTTAAAATATGTTACATGAATGATATGGTGGGTAAGATGCTATGCCATGACTTATATGCATGATTTATGATATTATGTTAAGCATGTTGGTAACGAGATTGAAGAGAGGAGGGGGAATATTCTCTATGGATCGTCACCGATGGTTTTGACCACAAGATGGGTTGGCCCCATCGGTTTAATTGTGACGGTCACCAGTGGTTTTGACCACACCGTTGATATAAATCGTGACTAAGTCCCGGTGGTTTGGTACCACCGTGGTTTTGACCACATATTGATAATTGTGACCTATGGTCATCGATGGTTTTGACCACCACGATGGGTTGGCCCCATCACTTGATTTGTGACTTGGTCACCAAAGGGTTGTAATAAGGCCGCTAATTATTATTTTGGGTGTTTAAGTAGTTGTTTTACTTCACTTCTCCTATATTACTAAAGAATTTATAAATTGTTTAAATGAATCAGTTAAAAGTGACGTTTTCAAAATGGGAAATTTTTACAAGTTTTCAAGGATGTTGCCATCGGGTAGAAAAATTCACTAAGTTAGCAATAACTCTGATTGTTCTAATAATTTAAATGATCAAATGTTTTCAAAGATTTCAACTCAACCATGTTTGTAAAAACAATTCCACCTGAGTTTTTAATAGACACCGTTTTATAATCTCAATAAATTTTCAGAATTCTATCAGACAATCAAAATCTTTCAAAACGTTTTTCTTCTGTGACATACCAGATCCGGTCGAGGCTCATGGGCCGGGTTTGGGGTGTTACACTTTTATTGTTTTGGGTTTTAAAGTTGTAATAAGGCCTCTAGACTATTTTTATTTTGCTTTATGTTTGAGATGTTTTTATTATTCTTCTTAAATTGTTTAAAAGGAATTTCTAAAATATAAATAATGGTTTTCAAAATTGATTAATAAATGGATTTTATAGCAAACTTTACAAATAATTTAACTTGATTCTCTTTCAAAATTTCAATGTCATTTTCAAAAGTCCTAATTTTAAAGTCCACTACTTCGATTTTTGACTCATCAATCAATCTCTCAAAAATACTTTTAATTTATCTACGTTTCCACAACGATTTCAAAATACTTCTGCAACTCTCTTTCTAAACATCACTTATTTGAAAATCGTTTATTTCAAATACGTTTTCACCACCAAAAAGGTTTTTCTTAAAAGATAATTACATTTTCAAGTAGTTAACATTTGCTCAAGTGTTTTGGGTTTTAAAAAAGAGGCTAAAATTTTCAAACGAGTTTTTTTTTTTGACATGCCAGATTCGAGCCTAACTTCTTGGCCGGGTTTGGGGTGTTACACGTTATTAATTTTCAAAATATCATTTATTGCAGAAGCTTTTGAACTAGGTTGCATATTTGTGGTATTTTTGCTACAAAATTTGTCTTTTTGAAAACTCGCGTCTTATCTTACTGCTAGCAGTTATGAATCAAAATGTCCAAAATCCCAAATTAAAATAAAAATCCAGATAGGCCATTATTACAGTAAATAACCCAAAAATTAAATCAAAATCATAAAATTCTAAATTGAATTAGATAGGTCGTGTGGCCACCACTGAGTCTTCTGTAACATCCTGAATTAGGGGTTGTTTGCAATTTAATTATTTTTCCCATGTGTGTATATGTATGCTTGATTGCTTGACATATTTTAGGGTCTAGTCATAACCCCGGGCTAGGTCTGACTTAGGGCTAGAAGTTTTTTTTAGCACTTGAGAAGAGGAAGCTAAGTGAATGAGGCTTTAAAAGTTATTTGGTGCGAAGCATGACATAAGAAATCATGTGATAAGGTGGCTTGGGACGCTACCTAAGGATCTAGGAAAGATCTGACAAGGAGGAGGTTCAAGTCGCCAAATTTGCACTTGGGAGTTCTATTTTTTTTTGCGTTATGAAGGGGGAGTTGGGCTAGGGAGGCCTTAAGAATAAATGGTAAAGGTTACGGAAATGAAAGTCGAATTGGTAAAGTGGCTTGGGGCCGCCACTTAGGGCATTGGTGAATGCCGCCCAAGCAAGGGGGAGGAGGACTCAAGTTCGAGTCACGATGATAGCATAAGGATTTTTCTTTTATTTTTGCAAGTTGGCGCCATGAAGAGGGAAGAGTTGGACGACAATTGGGACTTTGGAAAGGATGGGATAAGCCTTTCTTTTTGATAATTTCGGCTAAGAAGGGAAGATAAAGGTAAGATTTATTTTTAGAATTTTGAGAAGAGATATGATGGCCGAATGTAGGACTCTAGGGGCTTGAGTTTCGGAATTGAAGGGAACCTAGGGAGTGTTTTCGGCTAAAACACCCCTTTTCTTCTATTTTTCCCTTGTTGTTCAAACCGAAACCTCTTTCTCCTCCTTTGATACTTTTTGATTTTTCTTTGGAACATACAATAAACCTTGTGCCCAAAAACCCTCCATCCATCTTTGCCGAAACACTCTAAGTCTCTCCTTTTATCTCCTTTCTTTCTTTCAAGCCCGACTCCATACCCTTTTTCTTTGTGACCGAATACTCCTTACCATATAGAGCATAAGCCGAATCCCCCTAAGGAAGGTGCTGTCGATTTCAAAGGTTGGTAAGTGTCCCTTTTAAAAGATCAGGTTCTTTTCTTTTCCTTTGGTGTGCCGAAAGCATGTGTAAAGGCTTTGGTAGGGATTGGCCGAATGTGTATAGGCCATATTAACATGTAACTTTTGTGTGTAGCCGACACCAAGGAGCATTTCGGCATTTGATTCTTCAAGGGAGCTCGACAAGACAAGTGACAACTTCGAGATTTCGGTAAGAGTGGTAAGTGGTTAGGCATATTCGGCCAAAGGCCATTTTTGGTATCTATGTATAACCGATTGTGTGCCATGGATCTAGGGGCTAATTGGCCAAGGCAAACAAAGGCTTCCGGGATTTAAACTCGCTTTGGTAAGTGATAGTAAGTTTCAGCCTAAGGCCATATTTCAGGTACAATTAATCCTTCAGGATTATTAGTATAGCCGAATGGCTATTAGATCTAAAAGTATGTGTGTTGGCCAATTGTAGGGGGAAACAACCTCTCGGGGTTTCGCTAGTATAGTTCGGGATTTGCTAGTCTCACGAGTAAACAGGTGTGTAAGACTCTTACACACTTTATTAGTTAGCATTGCTATTATGTTACAATTTAATCATTGTGGTAGTGATTTGCTTGTGGACATGAGCATGGATTCCGGGTAAGTCACTTGTGATTTAAAATCTGTTATGGATGACATGATGGGTAATATGCTATGCCATGATTTATATGCATGATTTACGATAATATGTTAAGCATGATATGAGCATGTAGGTAATGGGATTGATGAGAGGAGGGGGATTATTCTCTATGGACTGTCACCAGTGGTTTTGACCACAAGATGGGTTGGCCCCATCAGTGTAATTGTGACTTCGGTCACCAGTGGTTTTGACCACACCGTTGATATAAATTGTGACTAAGTCCCAGTGGTTTGGTACCACCAGTGGTTTTGACCACATATTGATAATTGTGACCTATGGTCATCAGTGGTTTTGACCACACGATGGGTTGGCCCCATCATTTGATTTGTGACTCCGGTCACCAGTGGTTTTGACCACCAGTGGTTTTGACCACACGGGGTAGTTAAAGGAGTATGGATGGTTAGTTTTGGGTTGCATGTTTGCATGTTTTACTAATATTTTGTGTATGAGTTGCACTTCCGGGTTGGGGATTTATACACTGAGTCTTGGTGACTCACCCCTTCCCATATCATTTTGCAGATGAGTAGATCGCGGAGATGGAGCCGGAGAGGACTCGAGGCGGCCATGCTTGATTCCTTGGATTTAAAATTTTATTTAGTACAGTTTAAGTTTATTTATTTCTAAATTTTTGATTTGGGTTGTAATAAGGCCGCTAGTTATTATTTTGGATGTTTAAGTAGTTGTTTTGCTTCATTCCTACTATACTGCTCATGAATCAATAAATTGTTTAAATAAACCGATTAAAAGTGATGTTTTCAAAATGGGAAATGTTTTTTTTACGAGTTTTCAAAGATGTTACCATCGGGTAGCAAAATTCACCAAGTAAACAATAACTCTGATGGTTCTAAAAATTCAACCGATCAAATGTTTTCAAAGGTTTTCAACTCAACCATGTTTGTAAAATCAATCCCACCTGAGTTTTATCAAACACCGTTTTATAACCTTAACAGTATTTTCAGATTTTCACCAGTTAATCAAAATCTTTCAAAACGTTTTACTCCGTGACATACCAGATCCGGTCGAGGCTCATGGGCCGGGTTTAGGGTGTTACACTTCTGTTGCACCGATCCGTCTATGTTTGGGGATTACCTGTACAGTTAAAACAGATGGGTGAGTTTATGAAAACTCGGTGTGTACTCCCATAGTAGCGAACAGACAGAAAACAAACACAGTTTGGGCCTAAGCCCTTTTCAGTATCAATGTCAATATCAGTTTGGGCTTTAACCTATATTAGTACAAGAAAGTCATATGTTTGGGCCCTGGCCCATTACAGTATCAATGATCAGTGTAGTAACATATTTAAACTGTACACAAGTCCTACCCAAACCAACCTCTACACTTCATCTCTGTCCATCCCTACACTCCATGTAGGATATAATCAACCCACCCATCCCTACACTCCAGCGAGTACCGAATGCGACACTATATAGTAATATGCAGCTGGGTTGCCAGTAATTTAGGCTCGAAGCCTTTCAGTACACTTCCTCCGATCAATGTAAAACCCATCCCCCTGCAATGCATCATGCAATCATGTCATGACATACCATGGTATCATACATGTATTCATTACAATTTAAATAGCATGCTAAAATATAGTCATACATATACATATATATATATATACACATCACACATGGGTATAAAAGCCATTCAGTCATTTAGGGGTCTAGGCGAGTTTACCGACCTTACAGTAGGTCCACAGTCGTCTCGGGCGACCCGTGCAACCTTAGCAGAAAAACAGTGAAAATGGGCCCTCGAGCCCATGTTGCTGACCTATGTGGGCCCACACGCCGTGTGGTCCACATGGCCCAAAATGGCCTTGACCGTGTTGATTACCCAGCCTGGCCCAATAATTTCCACACTCCCGTGTGGTTTGCTCGTGTGGGCCCCACACGGCCCAGTTTGGCTCGACCCATAAAATCGCACATGGCTTTCTTTGTCGACCACACGCTCGTTTTCGATCACACGGGCTGCCACACGGGTGGCCACACGCCTGTGTGGTGTCTTCGATTCACTTTTTAGCTTTTCGCCGATAACATTTATAGTGTAGTGTTACACACACCTGATATTAGTTCGAAGGTAGCGCAACTACTAGCACCTAGAATGAACGATAATGATTCCCTTACTTCTTCAGCACCGATTGAAACCCTACAGTTGCCTATTGGTTACCTAAACACAATTTATGCCTCTATTATAAAAAGATTATTAATCATAAAAAGTAGTGTTCCCTCTAACCAACCTTGCCTAAAATGGATAAAAAAGACCGTATGCCAAAATCAGGAAACGTTACCTTCACACGCACCAATGGTAAACACACTTTGCACGCCAATCAATGATCACTAGTCTGTTGAATAATTCCTACCAACAACAAAACCCCTCTTAAATGACACCAAACAGAAAAGTCAGAGTTAGCACTCACTAAAACTTACCGAACCCACGAAATTAGCAGTTGAGCGTAAGAGAAAGAATGAATCGGCTAAAAGAGATGAAAAGGAAAAATAGAGGGACAGAGAAGGTTCGACCAAAGAAAGGAAGGAGAGAACGTTTGTTAGTGGGGTAAAAGAAGAAGAGGAAATCGGTAAACAATGGGGGGGAGGAAACGATTGCCGTAGGCAAGAACGAAGTTGGAAAAGAAGAAAAAAGAGAGAACCTAGTTGGAACCCTTAGTAATATTCAGCCTTCAAGAATAAAAAATAATTGAAAAAAGACAAAATGAGGAGAAAACCAAACCCCAGCCGAAATTTTATGAGAGGAACAAGGAATTTAATTCGGCACCAACTCTCTCTTCATATCCCTAAAATCTCTCCTTAAAATCCTCCCTTTATCTCACCAAAATCCTCTCAACAATCGAAATTAACCCTTAGTTAAACTCTTCAGTATTTTGGTTGGACTAAAATACCAACACGGCACAAGCAATAAAATAAGTTCCTCCTTGTTTGCTCAAAGACTCAAACCCCAGGCCTTCTACCCATAAGCTCTCCACTTAACTGCCAGGCCAGTAGGCCCATTCTGACATATTTTACCAGTATTTATTTATAAGCCTACTGTCTAAAGGTAAGGGCTTATTCAAATAAAAACAAAATTTTGCCCAAGCTAAGGCTTGAACCCAAGACTTCTTAGACGCTCCTAGAACACATAACCACTAAAGTGGATAGATATTTTGTCAAAAATATACAAAAATAAATACTAAGGATTTTTGGGGCATTACAAGTAACTCATTCGTATAAGCATTACTTCATCCATATAACACATAACTTTTTCACATAACCAATAACAAAATTTATGCCCATTGAACCTATTAGAATATTGAGGGATACTCGGGTGATATACATAACATATAAATCAGTAATCCGTCAATTCATTATCATTTCGCTCTTTCGAGCTATAATCAGTAAGCTACTCCTGAGCTGATGGACAGTAAGCTCTATCGAGCTAAACGATAAGCTCTAACAAGATGAGAACAGTAAGCTCTTACGAGCTGATACATCGGTACGCTCATACAAGCTGCGCTGAATCCGTAACACATGCAAGATCTCAACCTAAACGGTAACCTAGTGACATGTCACTCATATCCTATGAATTCCTATGGTTCAAACGGGGCTCGGTAACCATCAGGCTTTATCAATAAGGCATTCTTATTTCAAGTATATCAATTACTCAATTATATACATTCATTTCAAATAATTACAAGTATTTAAAAGTTTGATTCTAATTATACGAACTTACCTCGAGTTGCTCGGAGAGAAATATCGGTTAATCTTCAACCTTTCCTTTTCCCCGATCTAATCCCGATCTTGGCTTATCTTGATCTATATATTATTAAAATCAGCTTATTTAATCAAATATTTATTCAATTTAGTCCAAAACATACATTAGAACTATTTTACACATTTACCCCTAAACTTTTGCATTTTTACAATTTAGTCTTTATCACATAAAATTGCAAATTCATGCAATTTAGTACAAACCCATGCTTAGCCAAATTTTAATGGAGTCACTAGAAGCCCATATATTTTGTTTAATCACACTTTTACCCACATAATTTTACATTTTCACAAATTAATCCCTTTTTGACATTTTTGTCAAAAATCACTTTACAAAACTAGTAATTCTATCAATAAGCCTTCATAATCTATCATCAATATCAATTTAATCAAACATTAAACAATGGAAACATCTTAAATATTTAACAATTTCAAAATCTAAGGTACGGGCTAGCTAGAATATGAAGCAACGATCTCAAAAACGTAAAAATCCTTAAAAACGAGCTAAAATGAACTTACAATTAAGCTCCAAAGTGACCGAATGCTTTCAAGCCCTAAAATTGTTTTTATCCATGCTTCATTCGACTATGAAAAAGATGATAACCTTAAATTCTTTGTTTGTTTTATTTATTATATGTTAATTATGCTAATTACCAATACAAACTTAATGAAATACCATTAATATCATCCATTTAGTGTCCAATATTGTCCACCCACCATTTGAATGGTCTAATTACAACATGAGGACCTTAATTTTAATGAACCATAGCTATTTAACACATTTTACTAATACAATATGCATTTTACATTTTACGTGATTTAGTCCTTTATACCGAATTAAGCATTCAAACAGTAAAATTTCTTTACAAAACTTTCAAACAATTAATCTATTATGCTGTAGAACTTATTAAAATAATAAAATAAATATTTTGACTTCGGATTTGTGATTCCAAAACCACTGTTCTGATTTGACCAAAAATGGGCTGTTACAAGATCTCCCTAGACAACTTTTGAAGTTTTTTTTTTGAGACCTCCATATGCAAATTTAATGTATGCTTTCTTTGGACGAGTAGGTGGCATGCCTATCTGATGCTTCCTTCGATGGTTAGAGTTTTTAATTTGTTCTCACTGAAGAGCTTGGAACTGATGAAGCATTGAGTCACCAAGTATGTTGCGGACCGATTGGTGTGATTGCTCCATTAGGTATAAATATATAATCAGGTGAGGAAAATAGTCCCAACTTTACCTTCTACCACACACTTTTCATTTCTCTATTAATCCAATTTCCTAAGTAGATATGCTTACATGCAAAATGGAGAAAAGAAGCATAGCTTGAAAGACGTTAATATTGTCAGTGTTCAGTAGAGGACTAACACGCGTGCAAATGAATTGCATCCACATCTTAGCTATGGGGAACATAATTTCTTGTTTAAAAGAAAGTAGAAATTCAGTGCCCCCGTCACGTTTCCATACACCTAGCCCCTAGTCAGAAATTTTAAAATGGTGTCCATATATATGTTTGTAAAACGGTCGAGATCCATGTTTTGAATATCGTCACTTTGATAAAAGTGACGCCGTAATGTTCGCAAATATGCTCAGGGGAAATGTCCATCCACTTACACCTCACGTATACCCGATCATCTTTTGCAAATTTCAAATTAGCAAAAAAACTCTAAAACAACAAGTACTACTGTAGCTGTAGTTGGTGCATCTACGAATTGATTCCACTGATAATGGCGAACCAAGTCCCAAATTTTTTCGGAAATCATGGGCCATTAATTAAAAACCACGTTCATAGATGAATGATCGACTTTGAATCAAATAAAAATACTTTTTCGCCTGTGCAGACACAAATTTGTTCTCATTATATCCTGATGATAGGACAGGTTCGATTTGAGTGTGAGATCGTTTGAGGGCTCGTGGTGGCAGTTTGAAAAAAAAATTATTTCTTTTAACACGTAATTTATATGACAGTAATATAAACTAGCCAACTAACTAATGATCAAACTACAATGATAATCAAAAAATAAAACAAAATGATAGTAACTAAAAATTCAAGAAAATATTTGAAGAAAAGGAAGATTGGATTGAAATGATTTAATGTTGTCAAACGGGATTGAGGCGACGTTTCATTATCGACCTAATACAAAGACAAACTCAAACCTGCAAAATGAAAAAGAACACATAACAACTAACAGAAGATTAACTAGAAAAAAATGGAGAGAATTTAGAGGGTTGGATGAAAAGATGAAAGGAAAGTGAGTGTTTTGGGGATTTAGGTTGCAAAATTTAGAAACAATGAAGATTAAATGAGAGTTTTGAGGGCTAGGAGGCTTTACAAAAATGCACGGATCACGATACCTGAAGCAAGGTATCGCCTGACCCGACTTGTATAACGCAATACCCTATAGTGGATATTGCGATATCCCCTTTTCTTGGACCCTTCAAATTCCAATTTGTTTGAGGTATTGGGATACCACTGTGTAAACCAGTTTTTTTGTCATTTGAAATTCTAAAGGTATCGCGATATAAGGGGTTTGATATCATGATACCAAAAAGAATTTTGGCCCCTTTTTCAAAACTGTCCACGAAAACGCGATATCCCCCATTGGGTATCACGATTTCACTAAACTCATTCCAGAAACACTACAAAATCATCAAATTTCACCTTAATCCTAAAAAATTCAACCTATCAAGTTTAAAACTAGACCAACACAAATTAAAATCCTAATTTACATGTAGAAAATAATTGGACTCTATGCTCAATAATTTAAATATTCACAAATTTTTGGGTCAATCCCTACATGCAATGAGTTAAAAATTCAACTTCGGGCAGTCAGTTACACTACCGAAATGATGTTTCATTGGTGTTCTCGACACTTTAACACGTTTTTTTCTGACGTGACCAATGCCTCTTGAGAATCGTATCTTCTTTCTTATCCTCGTTCATTTCCTAACACTCTTACGTGGCGTTCGAACACTTGAAAAGTGACACCATTCCATGAAGTTTGCAAATTTGTTAGCATGACTATTTTTTTTGTCTCAATTACTTGGCACTTATACTCTTATGATGGAAACACCTCCTTAGATCTAGACTCAGGCTCAATACATTTGAATCTTTGGTTTCTACCTCGATATCCAAAGTTAATGCACCCTGTCCAACATCGATGGTAGCTCTATACGTGGTTAAGAAAGGTATTCTTAAGAGTATAGGAACTTTCAGATCCTCCTTGAAGTCAAGCATGATAAAGTCAACAACCCTCACTAACACATATTCAAGGACTCCATTGGAACGTACTAAAGATAGGTCGTCTAATTATATGGTTATTATTATTTCCTTAAACTCTTCCAAACCTAACCTCCTATAAATTGACAACGACATGAGGTTAAAACTGGCACCTAGGTTACACAGTGCCTTCCTAAAACTCACTCTACTTATCTCAATTGGGATGGTAAAGCAACTGGGATCCTTTAGTTTGGGAGGAACTCTTCTAGACACTACTGCACTACATTCTTCATTAAGTGCAAATTGCTTTCCTCTCCTTATTTTCCTCCTACAAGATATAACATCCTTAAGGAATTTGGTATATTTGGGCATTTTCTCTAGGATTTCTAAGAATGGGAGGTTCACATTTAAGGCTTTAAACATTTTGAGAAGGTCTAAGAAGTCCTCATGATCCCTCATTTTCTTCTCTTCTAAGCAATTCGAAAAGGGTATGGGCTTCGTGCTTCGTGCTTGGTGGTGCGGTGGTGGAATGGTTCTATCCTCGGGTTCGACTTGTGTGGGTTCACTATCTGGTTTCTCCTTCTCTAGCACCCCGTCTTCAACATTAGTAGTGTGGATGCTCTCATCCTTCTCACCTACTTCTTTCTCCCCACCATTTGATCGGATAGGTTCCTTCACCATAGCCCCAGATATAAGGGTGATCACCTTTGCATGTTCCGTTCCTTCTCTCTTTGGAGTAGCGATCACTGTAAAATAGTCTAGTTTTACAATTTATAAAGAATGATCGAACCTATAGACTAACTATGACAATGATAGAGGCAAGTGCACCTATCGAACAGTAGTATAGTTAAGGCAAGAATATCTTATCGAACCTAAGAAACCTAAAAGTACTACTACTCACTTTCTTTCTATTATTTAGCCTGAAATATGGAGTGATTGGTTGATTTATATAAAACTAATGAAATACTTTAAACTAAAATGTAAAGATAAATGAATAAATTGGGAAAAGACTTTGGAAAACTCAGTTGATAAAGACGATACCCTCAGGAAGAATCCACCTATGACTTCGCTCATTATTTATCCCTAAACCATATGATTTCTTTACTTAGCTTGATCCGTGAGACTCCCTAACCTATATTAAACCTTCTCTCGAAGCGAATAACGTCTAACCTTAAGTTAATTAGTGGAACTCTCGTTCTCTTATAATAATCCCCTAAGGAAGCGAAGAATCGATCAATGGATTCTCATATTAGGTTTCACCCTAATCTGCAAAATCTCACGTAACCCTATCTCTAGGCGCCTCGATCGCTCCGCTTAATTATGCTAGATCTACTCTTGGCGAGGTCTATTCCTCCTCCACCTAAGCACATCAGATTAAATTAAGCAACATAATTAAGAACAAACTAAGTATTTGTCATATAAATTCAGAAAACAATAACAAAATCCATCATAGGTTTCATCCCCTTCAGGTATCTAAAGGGTTTAGTTCATAACTAAATAAGAAAACATCTCAAGAGAAAAGATAAAACAAAACATTAGAAATCCCTAAAACCCTCTGAAGGAATTGAAGGAGAGATCCTCCGTCTTGAGCAGAATTTCGGCTCTTTGAGATGGATCAACTGGCTATCTTCAAGATATTCCCTAAATGAGTAAAGCTCTGGCAGAAAACTATACGAAAACTTGACGCCCTTGAATAGCCGCCTTGGGGTGTTTATATATACTTTTGGGATGCTTTACTTGGCTCCTAAATGCTCATAATTCAAGCATAATTCATTACTAGGTGTTTGAGTAGACTTAGGATTGCGTTTCTTGGGCTCCAAGCATCCTAATCCGAGTGAAATTGCTCTTTCTTGCAGCAGGGGCACGGTCATGGCATGCTCGTGTAAGTCATCTTCTAGCCCGTGTCTCTATTCTGTTAATTTAGGCACGGTTGTGGCACGGCCGTACACGTCGAGGTACAGGCCGTGCTTCGAGTCTGTCAATTGGGGCATAGCTGTATAAATCGTGGCATGTCCGTGTGAAGTGAATGGCAAGGCACGACCGTGTAGCTTGAAGTCCAAGCCATGTCGATTTCTTGGGTTGGCCCAATTTGGTCCGTTTTAAGCCCGTTTTACATTCTTTTTATCCTTAGGTGCTTTCCTGAGCATAAGACACGAAAAGAAAGGATTAAGAGCACCTTTTTACATAAATCGAGGATAAATTCATCCAAAAGCATAGTAAATGTGGGATTAAAATATGTTACTTTTACGGTTTATCAAGTAGGTTTGGTATAACTGGGTTTGTTAGAGGCTAAATTTTTTTGCAACAATTGTAAAACTTGGTCTAATTGACCAAACATTTGGCACACATCAGCTTGCACTACATATAAATCTTCCTCTACTTTGCTCACCCTAATCGACAATAGGGGGTCACTACTATAGGTTGATTTTTTCTCTTGGTCTTAGGATGCCCTAAAAGGTAATGGAGGTTGATACGATGCACTGGGTTGTATAGGATTAAGGTTCTGCTTCCTTTGATTTGAAGGTCCCGCTTGGTTCCCTCCCCACCCGAGGTTAGGATAGTTGCGCCATCATAGGTTATAGGTGGAGTAAGAGTTATATCCTCTAATCCCTACAAGTTGACCTCTATAGAGTTGCCATCATCATCGTGTCTTGCATTAAAATAGGTTAGCTTAGGCTGATTTTAGGCTTGCACCTAGGTCACATTCATTTCAATTGATTTAACCTTTCGAGGACATGTTGGTACTTATCCTTACTACCAATAGTGTTCATCGCCAATTGTTTGGCTCAGTAGGTGAACCGCTCAATTGTCCACATATAAGACTTCATGACCATATCCTTGATGAGTTGACAAACCTTGACATAAATCTTTGACATGAATGCTCCCGTAGATGCTCCATCAAGACTAGAGCATAAGTTTCTATCAAGTCCATTATAGAAGACTTGAAGTTGCAACCAATCTTGTAAACCATGGTATGGACACTTGCGCCACATCAACTTAAAGTGCTCCCAAGCCTCGTGTAGTGATTCTCTATCCAATTGTCGAAAATTTGAAATATCCATCCTAAGTTTCATGGTTTTGCTTAGTGGGAAATATTTTTCCAAAAACTAGCTCACTAGCTCATCCCAAGTGTTGATGGAATCTACCAAATTCGAATCTAACCACATAAATGAAACACCCACACCCGCCCACGAGCCCTAACCAGGATCCGTATGTTCCTAAAGTAAACCGATTTCAAAGATTTTCGTTACTTAGAAGATTTTGTAAAATATTTAGAAAAATGTTGTTGTGGATTGGGCTTAGATTGGAAACCCATTTAATTAATCTTGTAAATCCAATTTTTATTAAGGTGACAAAATAATTTTTAGGATTTAAAAAATATCGCTTTAACTTTAGTCATAAGTAGTTAAGTAACATAATGGTTTAAAGTAAAGCAGAATAAGGAAAATCCACTGGGCCTTATGGCCTTATTACATCAAGAAAAACCCAAATATAAAATTAAAGGTACTAAACAGAAATAAAGTCCAAATTTAAATATAATCTTCAAATGGAACATGGCCACCTCAAGGTCTACCGTGCCGGTCAAATCACTTTGTAAATCATTCAAACATTTCCCACAACGGGGTGAGTCAACAGACTCAATGTGCACACAGTACTAACATTCAACAAATCAGGCATACACATTCATATCAAATTCATATTCATATAAAATAAATTATGATGCAACCCAAACCCAAGCCTATTTGTCCATCCGCTACACACCACCGTACTGCCAATCCACACCGTGGGACTACTAAGTCAACCTCCATCCGCTACACACCATCGAAGGCGCCATCGCAATGACGTCGGCTCATCGCCCATATAATTTGTGTCATTAGACACCATATTCAAATAATGTAACCGAAGTTACCAAATTCAGATAATGTAATCGGAGTTACCATATTCAAATTTTGTGACCGTAGTCACCATATTCCGTTGGTGAGACCGAAGTCAACACCTTCTTCCCCTTTCACATAAATCCCGAATGCCCCATAAATTTTATATCATGCATAACATACTAAATTCCACATTCATATATATTTTCACATGTTATAAAATAACATATTTCATAATCCTATCAGAAGTAGGAAATGTACCTGAGTACTTTTGTACCACATTAGGGTACTTAGCCATATTCACATTCTTAGGTATGATCATATATTAAAATAATAGCCATATGATATATCGAAAGTTAGTGTGCGTACACACCTGATTTGCTTAATAGGTTCCTTGAGATCCCGAAAATCCCGATCTAACTTTAGATCCTATATTCGGCCCATCATACAAAAACACATTAATAGCCTTTTCGCTTTTAAAACCAAATCCTAATAGGAATGGTATTACTAATACTTACCTTGCTTGCCGATTTGATTGATAATCAAATCCCGAAGATTTGTGTTCCTCTTTCTTGAAATCGGCTAACCACCAAACCAAGTAATTTATGTCAGTTTCTAACTTTTGAATAAATGGAAAATAATACCAAAATATTCCTAGGCCGATTGGATCTATGCACTTACATTACAATTTCCAAATCCCAAAAGTTTCCCTTGCCTTGAATATCTGTCGAAATCCTACAACCTCATATGGTTTTAATCTAGTATTGAGACATAATCATAACCTTGACCGAATATCAATATTTCTTACCTTAGATCCTTGATCCTTATATTTGGTAATTGTAGAAACCTGAGAGATCCTTGTAGATTCTGCCAAAATTGCTAATAGGATTAGTACCCTGATTTTGGTAAAAAGAAAAGGAACAGAAATTGATTGACCACAGATCTTACTCTTTTGATGTTGTAGTTGATTGCTCCTTTGCTTAGAATCAGCAAAGATTCGCCTTTGATAGTAGAAACAGAGAAGAAAATAGAAGAAGAGAGGATGGATTTTGCTTAAAGAAAATTCGGCAGAGAGGGGGAGAGAGCTTAGGAAAATTTCGGCAATGCTTAGAAAGGATGAGAGAATAGCCTAAATTCTCCTCCTTTAAGCTGAAATTGCTAGACCAAGAGTCCTTGACTTGGCCACTACTCCCCATAAGTGATAGTATTATCTTTTAATTATCACCTTATTTAGATTAAAAGTATTTAATCCATCCTTTATCTCTTCAATTAAAATCCTTTATTTATCACTTTAATTTATCAAGTTTTAACATAAATAAAACTCCTCCTTACTAGGATTAGGTGCCGTCCACCTCGATATCCGGAAGCAAAATTAAAACCTTCGTTATTTTCTTCCCAAGTGACTCGAACTCAGGCCCATTCCTCTTGCACATGGCGCCATTTCCATAGGCCCTAAGTGACACCTTGAGCCACTTTTCCAAGCCTGTTTGTGTGCTAAATTTCACCAACTTTTTCTTTTAAGGCCCTCTTGCCCTTATTTCAGATTTTAAACTTTAAAATTTGTCATTCCTGCATTATTTCTAAGTTTCCTAAAATTTTCGATCGGCTCAGTAACTTGCCATTTTCTTACATGTTCAAGTTTCCAAAATGTTCAGTTTCCAAAATGTTCGGGTTTCCAAAATGTCCGAGTTTCCAAAATGTTCAGTTTCCATTTTCATGCATTTCGAGTGTTTCCAAAAATATCAAAAATTTATTCGTAGTGCTTAAACTTGTCATTTCATACAATTAAACTGAAAATGCATAGGCCCTTTTCCGGATGTTACAGTTCTACCCCCTTAAACAAAATTTCGTCCCCGAAATTTCCTAACTAAAATAGTTGAGGGTCGCATGGTCTCTTCTGGCTCCCACGAAGCCTCTTCCGATCCATGATTGCGCCATAACACTTTGACTAGAGGCACTGTCTTCCTTCGTAGTACTTTCACATCACGTTTCAAGATCCGAATCGGTTCTTCCTCGTAGGATAGGTCTGGCCTTAACTCCACTTCTTCAACAGATACCACATGCGATGGATCCGATCGGTAGCGACGTAGCATGGACACATGAAATACGTCGTGCATCTGTTGTGGTCGTGGCAACTCTAATTGGTATGCCACGCCCAACTCGTTCGATTTTCGGTAGGGCCCTATAAATCTTGGGCTTAACTTCCCTTTTTGACCGAACCTCATTACCTTCTTCTAAGGCGAGACTTTCAGGAACACTCGGTCTCCACTTCAAACTCTATTTCCTTTCGCTTAAGGTCTGCGTAAGACTTCTGCCTATCTGAGGCTTCCTTCAACCGTGCCCGAATTAGCTCAACCTTCTCTTCAGTTTCTGCCACTAATTCTGGACCCAAAACTCGACGTTCTCCTAACTCGGTCCAACAAGTAGGTGTTCTACACTTCCTTCCATACAATGCTTCATATGGTGCCATCTGAATGCTAGCTTGGTAGCTGTTGTTGTAGGCAAATTCAGCTAAAGGCAAGTAATCTTCCCAACTTCCTCGAAAATCCATTACACAGCCTCTCAACATATCCTCCAACACTTGTATAACCCGTTCAAACTGCCCGTCCGATTGTGGATGAAAAGCCGTAGTGAAGTCTAGCTTAGTGCCTAAAGCTTGATGAAGTGCCTTCCAGAATCGAGACGTAAACCTTGGGTCTCTATCAGAGATGATCGACATTGGTACTCCATGTAACCTCACAATTTCTGACACATATAACTTAGCCAACTTTTGTAGAGAATAATCCATTCTTACTGGGTTAAAGTGTGCGGACTTGGTCAACCGGTCCACTATCACCCATACCGAGTCCTTCTTAGTATGCGTAAGGGGAAGCTCACTAACGAAGTCCATGGTAATTCTCTCCCACTTCTATTGGGGAATCTTGATTGGTTGAAGCAATCCCGATGGAACTTGGTGTTCACCTTAACTTGTCGACACGTCAAATATTTCCCACAAATTGGTCACCTCTCGTTTGATTCAGATCACCAAAGCTGTTCCTTAGATCTCTATCTGACTTGATGCCTCCGGGATGCATAGCATAAGGGCTACCATGCACTTTCGAAGAATCCTTTGTCTCGGCTCCTTATCTTTCTAAGCATCTGAGACCTTTCCTTGTAGCACAATACTCCTTCATCATTGACGCCATAGTCCTTAATCCTCCTTCTTGTACTTGCTTTAACTTAGTACTTAAGTCCTTATCGACCAGCTGTCCTCTTTCACCTCCTTCACCATGTGGGCCTGACTTGTAACTCGCCAATAGGCTTCTATCGTCATACAGACTTAAATGAGCGAACAAAGCCCGTAGATCCGACACAACCTTCCTACTCAGGGCATCGACTACCACATTCGCCTTGCCGGATGATATTCTATCGAACAATCGTAATCCTTCAAACAATTCCACCCACCTTCGTTGCCTCAAGTTCAACTCCTTCTGAGTCAATAAATACTTAAGGCTCTTGTGGTCTGTGTAGATAACCGACCTTTCTCCATAAAGGTAGTGCCTCCAAATCTTAAGGGCGAAAACCACTGCTGCTAGTTCCAAGTCATGAGTGGGGTAGTTAACCTCATGAGGCCTTAGCTGCCGTGACGCATAAGCGACCACTTTACCCTCTTGCATTAGTACACAACCTAACCCGTGTATGCGAAGCATTACAAGATTACCACAAAATCTTTTCCCGCCTCCAAATTGAATTAACACTGGAGCTTCCACAAGACCTTCTTAAGCTTTTCAAAGCTCTCTGTTGCTTATTAGTCCATTCAAAGGTACTTCCTTCCTTAGCAATTTGGTTAAAGCGCGGCTATTGACGAGAATCCTTCCACAAACCTTCGTAATAGCTCGCCAAGCCTAGGAAACTTGAATCTCACCACGGACCTAGGTGGTTTCCAATCCAACACTGCTTCGATCTTCCTAGGATCCACTCTTATTCCTTCTGTGGATACCACATGTCCTAGGAATGCCACCTCCTTAAGCCAAAATTCGCACTTGCTGAATTTGGCATAAAGCTTTTTCTCCCTTAACACTTCCAACACAACTCGGAGATGCTTATCATGCTCCTCTTCCGACTTCGAGTACACCAAAATATTGTCGATGAACACAACGACAAACCTATCCAAGTAGGGTTGGAAAACCCGATTCATCATGTCCATGAACGCGGCTGGAGCGTTCGTCAACCCAAATGGCATCACTACAAACTCAAAGTGGCCATATCTTGTCCTAAAAGCGGTCTTATGGATGTCAGCCTCCTTCACCTTCAACTGATGGTATCCCGATCTCAAGTCGATCTTTGAAAATACTGTGGCCCCCTTCAGCTGATCGAACAAGTCATCGATCCTTGGTAAAGGATACTTGTTCTTAATGGTTAACTTATTCAACTGACGATAATCTATGCACATACGCATAGTTCCGTCCTTCTTCTTCACAAATAGGACTGGTGCTCCCCACGAAGACACACTGGGTCGGATGAACCCACGATCCAACAGTTCTTGGATTTGAGCCTTGAGCTCTACTAACTCCTTTGGCGCCATTCGGTATGGAGCGATTGACACAAGAGCTGTTTTCGGTAGCAAATCTATCCCAAATTCCACCTCCCTGTCTGGGGGTATTCCCGGTAATTCCTCTGGAAATACATCCACGAAGTCCCTTACCGTCCTAACTCCATTAATACCTTCTTCCTTTCCACCTATCGCACTTACGAAGGGTAAGAATGCCTTACACCCTTATTAATCATCTTCTCGGCCTTCAGTGCCGAAACCACATTAGACAAGTAATTTCTCCTTTCTCCGATCATTACTACCACTTCATCTTCCGGGGTTCTTAGTTCCATCCGTTTAGCCGCACAATCCAACACGGCTCGGTGTTCTACTAGCCAATCCATTCCAAGTATAAGTTTAAACTCTCCGAAGGGTAATTCCATCAAGTCTGCCCGAAAGTTCACTCCCTGAATCTCTAGGGGTACATTTCGAAAGATCTTGTCTACCACTACAGTTTGGCCTAATGGGCTTACTACAGTCATCTGTCTATCGGAAAGTTCAGAGTCTAGGCCTAGTGTTTCCACTACACTACTTGCAACATAAGAATGGGTCGAGCCCACATCAATCAGAGTAAAATAGGGTTTGTCAAAAATAAAGAATGTACCGGTTATAACATCCGGCGCGTCTCCATCTTTCCTTCGGCGAACCGTATAAACCAAACCCGGTTGTCTTACTTCTGCATTAACATTAGTAGCACCTCAGCCATGTGTTCCACGGCCTCTGCCAACACCACTACCTCGGTTACCCGAACCACGACCCGTTGAGGTCTCTGTCGCCTCTCACGGTCAGCTAGCATTCTGAACTACCAGTCGGCTTTCATCTGGTTGCTTAGGACAATTCTTAAGCATATGGTCCTTGGACCCACACTTGAAACATCCTCCCGTCTTTCTCCAACACTCTCCCATGTGCTTCTTTCCACAATGCTCACAAGGGCGATACTGCCAGCCCGTACCAGCCTGTTGATTCCATGGTCCGTCAACCCTAGGCCTCTTGTGACCCTTTCCAGATGGTCCAAAACCTCTCTTGGCCTTATTCCTATCCATGGTCTACTTAGTAGCATCCTTAATCCCCTCGGCCACCTTGGCCTTTTCCACCAAAGCCGAGAATTCCAGCTCCTGATGCGGTGCTATCAACAGTCTCAGATCGTCCCTCATCCGTCCTCAAAACGGACACAGCGTTCATGCTCAATTGCCACTACCCCTCGAGCATAGCGGTTCAACCTCAGGAATTCCGCCTCATATTCCGCGACAGACTTACTCCCTTGTACCAACCCTAGAAAAGCCTTCCTTTGTTCATCTGTATATCTGGTTCCCACATACTTCTTCTGAAATGCCTCTCTAACATACTCCCAGGTCAAATTGTCAGCCGTGGTACCATCTCGAACAGTTAACCACCACTGATACGCTTCATCGCGTAACAACGCCACCATCCCTTTCAACTTTTCCTATGGAGTCAGATCGAGCTCATCCATGATATGCTCCGTTGCTTCGACCGATCTTCATTGTACTAGGTGCCACATTAGATACTCCTCGGAACATTTTCGCTCCATTAGCTCGGAGCCGTTCAGGTTCAGACTTTCGATTTCCTAAATTTCCTCCTGCACCTGCCACCAATTCCAAAACTCACAAGATCGCTTGCTGTGACAAACATCTTCCCGTCTGAGCATCTTTGTTCCACATTAATGTTGTGGGTGGTGGTGGTGGCATTTCATTGTCGGACCCTTGACCCGATCTAACGGGTTTCGACACGGTCATCCTTCCTCTACCTCGACCACGTCGACCACGTCCTCTAGAGCTCATTTTCTAGCGTCGAGATCTGATTAAGAAATTTTATGGATTAGTCATTGTTCCACTTATTTACCGGTGAAGGAGTTTTATGAAAAGGATTTAAGAGTGGTTCTTTCAGTATACATACAAACACACGTCTTTTCATTCATTCATTCATCCATCAAACAAGTATGAACTTTCATTCATTCGGAGAAATGTTGTAGTTTTTGTTGTTGTTGTTTTCCACTACTCGTGGGTATTTTCGTAATTTTGTCCTCTGAGGGCATTTTCGTAATTTTTAGAAGAAAATGTTCCTTGGTGTTTTGTCAAAAGTATTTTGAAAATTTTGAAGTCTAGGGTAATTTGGAAAAATTTTAAAATCCGGGGGTATTTCGGTAATTTTTCTGACCTCAGGGGTATTTTGGTAATTTTTCCACAAATCAGGGTAAATTTGTAAGTTTAATAAATTAGGGGTATTTCGAAAGTTGTAAAACTTTGAGGGTTCTTTTCGAGAATTATTCCTTCAAAATGGGGATGTTGCAAAATTTTGGGAATCGAGGTCATTTTGGTAATTTTGTAAGTTAGGGGCAATTTTGTAATTTTTCCAAAATCAAGGTATTTTGATATTTTACAAATTAGGGTTTTGAATGTTTATAAAATAATGAAATTTTGGTAAAGTTTGTTGAGTAGTTGGACATTTTATACCAAGGCATTTTGGTAATTTCATCCCTAAGGGCATTTTTGTAATTTTTGCAAATCAAGAGTTTTTCAGAAAATGTTGTAAAAATATTATTTTTTAGATTTAAAAGAAAGTTTTAAAAGTTTGATAAACTAGGGTTTGTTGTTTTTTTAAAACATGGCTAGTTCCTTTTGGGTTTTAGTCATTATGTTTAGCCTATGACCGAGCCCTCTTGGTGCAGGTGAACCAAAGTTACGCACAGGCGAGGATTCGTGTGGAGAGGAGGTGAGTCACAGGACCGCTTAAATACCAAGCTCCCACCGAAACCATTCCTAGACATGCGCACAGAGGTTGCCACACCACTGAGCCCTCTAGGTTAGGGTGAACCGAAGCTACGCACCAGGTAGGATTCCTGCGAAGAGGAGGTGAGTCACTAGGACTGCTTAAATACCAAGCTCTTTCGGATCCAATCCTAGACATGCGTCTGAGGGTTACCACACCTAGCTCGTTGACTTAGCCATAGGTTGGTTCAAGTGCATTAAGTCTTATGTGGTTTTGTGTTTGAGTAGTCTAATCCTGGGTTCAAGTTCCTATCATTCTATTCTCGTTCCATGCCTTTTCTACCCTTATACATTCATAGAATCACACATATAGTTGGGGTACTTACCGTGGATCATGGGTTGGAGACTTAGGGGCCATGCCGAGGCCCGCTTATTTTCAAAGAAAATCATTTGGGCTCAATTCAAAACGTTTTGGGCCTTAGCCCACAGCCGAGAGTTTAAAGCTGGCTCGATACCAAATTGAAACACCCACACCGCCCACGAGCCCGAACCGAATCTGTATGTTCCTAAAGTAAACCGGTTTCAAAGATTTTCAGTTACTTAGAAGATTTTGTAAAATATTTAGAAAAATGTTGTTGTGGATTGGGCTTAGATTGGAAACCCATTTAATTAATCTTGTAAATCCAATTTTTATTAAGGTGACAAAATAATTTTTAGGGTTTAAAAAAATATCGCTTTAACTTTAGTCATAAGTAGTTAAGTAACATAATAGTTTAAAGTAAAGCGAATAAGGAAAATCCACTTGGGCCTTATGGCCTTATTGCATCAAGAAAACCCAAATATAAAATTAAAGGTACTAAGCGAAATAAAGTCCAAATTTAAATATAATCTTCAAATGGAACATGGCCACCTCAAGGTCTACCGTCCCGGTCAAATCCTTATTCATCACCGAAAATATTTCCCACAACGGGTGAGTCAACAGACTCAATGTGCACCTGATACTAACATTCAACAAATCAGGCATACACATTCATATCAAATTCATATTCATATAAAATAAATTATGATGCAACCCAAACCCAAGCCTATTTGTCCATCCGCTACACACCACCGTACACCGGTCCACACCGTGGGACTACTAAGTCAACCCTCCATCCGCTACACACCATCGAAGGCGATCATTGCAATCGACGTGCTCATCGCCCATATAATTTGTGTCATTAGACACCATATTCAAATAATGTAACCAAGTTACCAAATTCAGATAATCTAACCGGAGTTACCATATTCAAATTTTGTGACCGTAGTCACCATATTCGTTAGTGAGACCAAGTCAACACCTTCTTCCCTTTCACATAAATCCAGAATGCCCCATAAATTTTATATCATGCATAACATACTAAATTCCACATTCATATATATTTTCACATGTTATAAAATAACATATTTCATAATCCTATCGAGGTAGGAAGCGACACGAGTACTTTTGTACCACATTAGGGTACTTAGCCATATTCACATTCTTAGGTATGATCATATATTAAAATAATAGCCATATGATATATCGAAAGTTAGTGTGCGTACACACCTGATTTGCTTAATAGGTTCCTTGAGATCCCAAAAATCCCGATCTAACTTTAGATCCTATATTCGGCCCATCATACAAAAACACATTAATAGCCTTTTCACTTTTAAAACCAAATCCTAATAGGAATGGTATTACTAATACTTACCTTGCTTGCCGATTTGATTGATAATCAAATCCCGAAGATTTGTGTTCCTCTTTCTTGAAATCGGCTAACCACCAAACCAAGTAATTTATGTCAGTTTCTAACTTTTGAATAAATAGAAAATAATACCAAAATATTCCTAGGCCGATTGGATCTATGCACTTACTTTACAATTTCCAAATCCCAAAAGTTTCCCTTGCCTTGAATATCTGTCGAAATCCCTACAACCTCATGTCAGTTTTAATCTAATATTGAGACATAATCATAACCTTATTCGAACATCAATATTTCTTACCTTAGATCCTTGATCCTTATATTTGGTAATTGTAGAAACCTGAGATATCCTTGTAGATTCGGCCAAAATTGCTAATAGGATTAGTACCCTGATTTTGGTAAAAAGAAAAGGAACAGAAATTGATTGACCACACATCTTACTCTTTTGATGTTGTAGTTGATTGCTCCTTTGCTTAGAATCAGCAAAGATTAAACTTTGACAAGAAAGCAGAAAAGAAAATAGAAGAAGAGAGGATGGATTTTGCTTAAAGAAAATTCGGCAGAGAGGGGGAGAGAGCTTAGGAAAATTTCGGCAATGCTTAGAAAGGATGAGAGAATAGCCTAAATTCTCCTCCTTTAACTGAAATTGCTAGACCAAGAGTCCTTGACTTGGCCACTACTCCCCATAAGTGATAGTATTATCTTTTAATTATCACCTTATTTAGATTAAAAGTATTTAATCCATCATTTATCTCTTCAATTAAAAATCCTTTATTTATCACTTTAATTTATCAAGTTTTAACATAAATAAAACTCCTCCCTTACTAGGATTAGGTGCCGTCCATCTCAGCCTTCTGGAAGCAAAATTAAAACCTTCATTATTTGCTTCCCAAGTGACTCGAACTCAGGCCCATTCCTCTTGCACATGGCGCCATTTCCATAGGCCCTAAGTGACATCTTCAGGCCACTTTTCCAAGCCTGTTTGTGTGTCAAATTTCACCAACTTTTTCTTTTAAGGCCCTCTTGCCCTTATTTCCTATTTTAAACTTTAAAATTTTTCATTCCTGCATTATTTCTAAGTTTCCTAAAATTTTCGATCGGCTCTGTAACTTGCCATTTTTCTTACATGTTCAAGTTTCCAAAATGTTCAGGTTTCCAAAATGTTCAGGTTTCCAAAATGTTCAGGTTTCCAAAATGTCCAGATTTCCAAAATGTTCAGGTTTCCATTTTCATGCATTTCCAGGTTTCCAAAAATATCAAAAATTTATTCGTAGTGCTTAAACTTGTCATTTCATACAATTAAACTGAAAATGCATAGGCCCTTTTCAGGATGTTACATAAAAGCCTTGTTAGTAAGAGAGAAAGGGAATAACTAGAGACGTATGGTGTCATCAGGTATCCCATTATATTTGAAAGTGTCGCAAATGGTTAGTAACCACTTGCGATGCTGATTTGGATCCTCATTCATCGAACCTCGAAATTGAAGGTTCGATTGTATCATTTCAATCATTTTTGGTTTGATTTTGAAATTGTTAGCATTAACTGCTGGGCGATTAATGCTACCTCGAACAACATCTAAGTTGGGCGTCATGCAGTCGTGCAAAGTTTGTTGCTCCATATGTAATTGTGGTGGTTTTCGAATCTCTCCTTGCGAATTTTTAATAGGTTTCTCCCTTTGTGGAAATGGAATGCATCTAGGGTGTTGCGCCCTCCTTATGTGTGTAATGATATGTTTCAGTTCTAGCTCAAATGGTAAGACACCGTTATCAGTTCAAGCCATACAACGTTTCCTACAAGCAAGAGATAGTGACTAAAATTAATTAAAATTGGAAACAAAATAAAAACAAATAGAAAATAAGGTCGTATCTATAAATCCTATTTTGGCTACTTTTCTCTACCAAAAAGTGTACAATAAAAATTACTCAATCTTACATCATCTTCCCTAGCGACAAAGCCAACAACTTAACCCAACTTCCGCATGCCTGTTAAAAATGAACGATTTTATGAAACTAGTTTAAAGAGCTGGTTTTAACTGTAAGCAATATTTATAGTTCCAATAGAACACGAAGTATTCCAAGCGGTTGAACTAAAAGGATGAGGCAATTGAGCTATAGCTAGCATACACAATAGAGTCTAAACCGCTACAAACACCATTTTATAGGACAATAATTTATAACAAGATAAGTTTGCAAGAAAATTAAATATTCTATTCTAAGGACTAAATTGCAAGAAATGTAAAAATAAAAGACTATCTAATAATTACTAATGGGGATTGATTGACTTCAATGTGGTTCAATGAACCTTAGACTAAGGACATAAATTGTGTAGATTCCTAAGTGGCTCCATTTTATCTTCCAATCTCAATTTTACCAATTTAGACGAATTAGGTTTGGTTTATCTTCCGACCTCACCGGTTAATCTGGGACTAATGAACGGCTGCACGACAATATTACCTTCCAATCTCATTTTATCTAGATATTCCCCTAGGGACATCACTACTTAAGTTGTTACATCCCATATTTTTATTAATATTTACACAAGAATGAGAACAACGAAGTGAAGTAGTCTAGTGGTTTAATTCTCCTTAGCTATCCCAGTGGTCCTAAGTTCAATCCCTCATGTTCACACTCCTTTTATTTCATTTTTAGATCTTTTTCCATATGCTTTTTGTGCTTGCCACCCACCCCATTTTCACTAAAAATAGGAGGATTTCTTTCCTCCAATATAGGTTGAACATACCTCAAATTGAGGAAGCATGATCCCCTTTTTCAGTCATTGTCTCCCTATTATTGCCAAACTTCTTACCTTGCCTTTAGTTGAGGTTCATTGAACCTAGTCATGGTTGACCTAGCCCTCACCACCCCTTTTTCGTCCCTACCTCCCTCTTTTTCTCATTTTCTCTCATTTTCATTTCTTTTCTCATCTACTATCTCTCCATTTTGCAAAATAACCAACACCATTTCTTTTAATCTTTGCTCTTTTCCTCTACCGTGACCAAACCCTCCACCATTTTTCACCACGCCTCATGGTAGTCGTACCTCCTCTCCTCCTCTTTTTCCCCTCCTATCTCTGTCGTGCACTACCATGGGTCTCTTTTCTTCTTCATTTTTATTTTTTCCTCCTTTTCTTTGTACGGAACCCCTTTAATTTCTTCCTTTCAAACCACCATCAGACCAACGCTCCCTCGTCACTAGACCTCCGTTGAACCATCACCGTCGCCATTGTAGAACTTTTGTCATTGGTATTGCCGCCAGTGACCAAATTTATTCCCTTTCTTCCTCTTCTATTTTTCCATTTCTCAAATTGAATAAACTTACATCTTCTCTTTTCTCTATCAATTCTTTTAGATAGCTTAACTCATCAATCTCTTTCCTTTCTTGATTCATTGTCCATCCCAGCTTAACCAAGTTGTAAGTGTGGGATATTTGGATGGTAAAATCCTTCTCTTGGTGATTTAATACCATGGCCAAATGGTATAGTGTCCATAGGGACAATATTGCATATTATTATTTATTATTTATTTATTATCGCACTAATACTACTTTATATCATTTAACGGACCAAATGATAATCATAGGGGAGACCCTAATTCGCATTAGAAATAATATTTTCGAGAGTCCAAAACCTTGGGGTAAGTGTTTATGAGACTATTAGTAATTGATATTTAAGTGATTAATTATTTTCAAAGGATCCTAACTAATAAATGTTACTCATGTGCTAGATTCGTCTTGCGAGTTAGATCAAATTGAAATCATTAATAAGGATTGTGGCAAATCAGATCTTCAATAAAAGGTGTGGGATTCTTACTATTCCTTTTATGTGATATAGTTATTTTATTATATTAATAACTTAATTATAATAAACCATAAGCACACTAAATATTGAAGAAGAGTTGAAAACCTTATCAGGATGTACACCAAGTAAGTGACTCTAACCGAGTGATTCTATGAAACACATGATAACTGATGTGATTATGATTATGACTATGATGTATGTCTAGATCTCATCCTCATGATTTGTGATGTATGGCTTCTGTGATATATGTGATGATTTAAACATGTGAGATTTATATATGTGTATGTTAAAAATATTGAGATCCATGATCTAATGTGAAAAGCATGTTTAACATGTTAAGTGATTATCATGTGATATGTGATTATGAGAGCATGTTTACATGCACAAGTGTAAAAGTGATACATATGTATTAAAAAGTGAATTTGACATATCACATGTATGGGGTGGATAATTGTAAAAGGTGGAAGTAGTGGCAGTATATCTGCAAATTAGTGGTGGCTTGTCCACAAAATATATCAGTGGCAATATATCGCATATCAATGGTGGCTTGTACACTAATGGTGTTTTGGATGGACGAGTTCTAAGGAACACGATTCATGGTGTGTAGTGGAGATGGGTAGGAACTTTTACAAAATGTGCATCGTTTTTAAATATGCAACAATTTGTCTATACATAAGTATTAGTGTTATAATCTATGAAAATTATGATGTTTGACATGTCGTGATTCTTTTATGGAATGATCTGTATATGAAAATATATTTGTATTGATCTCGACTGAGCCATTTAAAGCTTACCCACATTACTTGTGTGTTTCAGATAATCCTAATGGTTAGGACTAGGATTCAGTCATCAGAATGCTCTCAGAAAATGGTTTTCATGATTATGGACTTATATTTTATTTTGGGACTTTTATGGACTTTATGATTTTATTTGGGCTTTTATTTTTGTGATAAACTATTGAATTGTGGCATGTTATTTTAAAATTTGAACATTGGTTAATTTGCATGGATTTCTATTATGGATTGAATGAATTATTATTTTCTTAATAAAATCATTTTTGTAAACTCCATTTAACGAACATGAACCTAAGAATTACTACAATGTTTTCAAAATAAAGACAAATGATTTTTCCATCATTTTTCAAAGAAACGATAACTTTGATTTTTCAAAGACAAATGAATCCAAGTCAATAAAGGTTTTCACCATTTATATGGCCTATGTAATAGCTTTGGTTGGGTCGTAACGTTTAAGCCCGGTTTGAGGGGTTACATAAGTTCTCAATTCTATTTGAATTAGTCCAATTTGTTATGGTTTAATCCTTTGTCCAAAGTTTTAGTTTACCCACATCTCGCATCAACCAACCTCCTTAAAGGTTTAGCTACATAGGCTCAAAGTAAAGAAAATAAACATAACAATGGAAAATAAGGTAACCATTAAAGTAAAGTTTAAAAAGAATATAGAAGTTGAGATTTTTATACAAGAAAACTTAAATAGCATGAAACAAAAATCATTTAACAAGAAAATCTAAAGAAAAAACATAAAAGGAGCAAACTTTAATAGATTTAGAGTAAAATAAACTGAAATAAATTAAACTAAAGCTTAAAAGGTTTTGAAAGCAAGGTATAGGGACTGAAAATGTAAATAAACCTTAGCTACAGTAATAACTAACTTAACTAACACTAAGAACAATAAGAACAAGAAGTAGATGTAGAAAAATAAACTATAATTTAAGATAGAAGAAGAGAAAAATAAAAACCTAGAAAAGTGCAGAGAAAAACTAAATAAAACCTAGAGAAAACTAAATCTAAAACTAAGCTAATGTGTGTCTCTCTCCTCCTCAGCAATTTTTGGCTATTTTGAAGTGCATTCTCTTGAAGAAGGTGATATCATGATACCTAAAAGTGGATATTGTGATATCTCGAGAAATTTTGAAACTTGGGGTCTTCCTTGGGAGGTGGATATTATGATATCCAAAGAGGATATCGCAATACCACTGAAGGGGATCTCTTGCCTTCTATACTGTCAGGGGTATCATGATTTTAAAGGTTGAATATTGCGATACCCTTGCCCTCGGTGTTGTTCTTAGGCCTTCCAATGGCACTATCGGCCAATTTGGGTCACAAATAGACAAAAAAAAAATATTTTTACTTATTAACCGAAAGTAACTAAAATAAAGAAAAAATACACTAAAGACACCATTTTACACAAGAAAAAAACTCCTGAAGTACGTTAGAAAAGCCTAATTTGCGACATCGATTTGTGGTAGATTAGGTTGCAAGTCTCGAGACTTAGCTACTTTACTGTAATGTTTTAGTTTCTACATTTGTAAGTCTTGATACCTTGAACCCCTAGGCAAAAATTGAGTTTAAAAACATGTTAGTCTTGAGCCATAAGTTAAAAGTTTCGAGACTTAAGGCAGGGGACACTAAAAAAGATCAAAACGCCCTTAAAACCTCTCCAAAACATCTCATAAACATGCCAACACAAATTAAGGCTCAAAGATACTTGAAAACATTGAAAATTCATACTCAACATACTTCAAACATAAAAATTTCTAAATGAACTCCTAAAAATAATTCTAAGTGACTTTAAAGCCATTTTACAACACTTTTTCGTCCAATCAAACTTGATGTTTTTATGAAGTAGCTTAGACAATGAATATATTATTACCGAAAATCCTTTTACAAACCTGTAACACCCCAAACCCGGCCTAGAAGCTAGGCCTAAATCTGGTGTGTCACATTGGGGTGCTTTTCGAGAAACCATGGTTCCATTTGAAAACCTTTCTTGATATTAAAAACTAAAGTCCCAGTTTGCATTTGTTTATTATTAATCGACATTTATTAAAAAGTTATTACCAAAAAAAAACTTTGTTTGTTGCAGAAACTTAATTAAAATGACTGACTTATGAAAACGTGATGTTTACGACCTATTCGCGAAAGCGTAGTATTTTGAAAGCAGATATTATTTTGGAAAACCGTGATACAAAGTTTAGCAGATTTAGGACATAATAAACTAAAAATCCAAAACTAAAACCAGAATTAAAGAGAGGCCTTATTACAAAATATTAACCCAAGTTAAAAATAAGTAAAATGCTAGAGTACAAAATTACTCGTAGTGTGGCCACCTCCGAGTCCTCCAAAGAAGTCGAGCGACTTCATCGAGGATTACCTGAGGAAAAAAAAATTAAAAAGAGGGTGTGAGTTTATGAAAACTCAGTGTCATAACCCTCATCAATAAGAACATGAATCACAATGATTTCGTGAAGCCCATTTCAGTAACGATGGCAATTGGGCCTTAGCCCATAAAAGCCTCGATTGGGCCTTAACCCATAAATGTCACAAATCATATTTATCTGGGCCTGAGCCCATCTCAAATAAAACCACATATGCAATGCATTAATGCCCATACCAACCCAGACTCCGCCTCTCGACCAACCCTGCACTTTTGTGGGGATTTAATCGACCCACCCATCCCTACACTCCTTATGTAGCACCGATTGCAGCACTAACTTATCGGTGCAGCATAGCTACTCGGTGGCTAAAAGCCTTTGATGGATCCACAGTCGTCAAGCGACCATGCGATCCTGTCTGCACTTTCCCTTTTGAATAATCCCATCCCCATGCAACATAAGAACACATGAATGCAACATACAATAATAATCATACGATAACAATCATAAATCACATACAAGGATAATCATATAACATGTAGGGGCATTTTCATCATTTTTGCCCTCTAGGGGCATATCGGTCATTTTACCCATCGAGGGTATTTTCGTAATTTACCTACCAAGGGTTTTTTCGTAATTTGCCCACCAAGGGTATTTTCTTAATTTACCTACCAAGGGTATTTTTGTAATTTACCCACCAAGGGTATTTTTGTAATTTCGCAACCTAGGGGTATTTCGGTAATTTTGTAAACTAGGGGTATTCTAGTAATTTTACAAATCAGGGGTATTTTAGTAATTTTGTAAATTAGGGGTATTTCAATAATTTTTCAAATCAAGGGTATTTCGGTAAATTCACAAATTAAGGTATTTCGATAATTTTACAAACTAGGGGTATTTCGATAATTTCACAAACTAGGGGTATTTTGGTAATTTCACAAACCAGGGGTATTTTGATAATTTCACAAATTAGGATATTTTGGTGATTTCACAAATTAGGGTATTAACGACCCAATAGAAGGTCCACTGTTGCCTCGAACGACTCAAGTATTCTAAACAGAGATAATGATACAAATGGGCCTAAGGCCCATTCTCGGTCTAAGTGGGCCCACACACTCATGTGGCCCATTTAGCCCAAACCTAGCCACATATATGAGATTCATATAGTCTAGTTCACTATCTTCTACTCAATCATATAATTTACTCATATGGGCCCCCGGGCCCATTGGGCCCATTTGGCCCCTTTCGGACCATCGTGGCCCAACAGCCCACACCTACAAGAATACTCATGTTGGCCTCGACTATCACATCAAAGCTTCCATATGTGCGCTTGCACGCTCGTGTGGCTACCATCGCCGTGTGACCGGTTTATCGGCATTTGTCGCTCTACAACTATAGTAGAGAGAGGACACACCTGATAGGAATTCTGAAGCTGCTAAACCGCGCTCCCAAAGCTCCTAAGCCCAACGCCCACCAAGGTATCTTTTCTCTCCTCATAGAATGCTCTTTATATAGCTAGCTTCTCACATTCCTTCTTCGTATCTTTCCGATGTGGGATCCTTCCGCTAGGAAAAGTGTTTAAATCCAAATCAAATTCTTCCCGTCCAATCCGCAAAATATATACTCCCTTGCTTCTCATGATATTCGAACTCAGGCTCCCTTGTAACATAACCTACGCTGCTAGCCACTTTACCAACTAGCTCCTTGTTTCTAAAATCATGCGCAACTAAATATAAGTCCTATGGCCAAATTCAAAAATTCATTTAAAAAGAAAACCAAAATGCAAGCACCAAGACTTGAACCTTGGACCTCCTTCCTTCCTCTATGGCATCACCCCCCTTAAGTGGCAAGCGTCACTTTGCCACTACACCACACACTCCACTTGTCATTTTTTCCCCACATTTTATTCTTAAAGCCTACCTACCAACTCCCAGGGTTTTTTTCACCTAAAACCAAAATTTTTCCTATGGCCTAACTTTAACCCGATACTTCATAAAAGCCCACTAACCTTCCAAAATCACTCACCTAATAGGTCCAACTTGCCTTAGTACCATTCTCTTATTCTCAAAAATTTTAAACGCTACTACCCCCAAGGCCTATTGGGCCCAATCCTACTAGGCCCACTTCTAGGATGTTACAAACCTCCTATAGTACCCAACCAAATCAAAGAAACTTCTCACTTCTGTAACATTCTTCAAGGGTTTCCAATCCATAATGACAGTGATCTTACTAAGTTCAACTCGATACCTTTAGCAGATACAACATGTTTTAAAAATTCTACCTCACGAAGCCAGAATTGTAACAACCCGTTTTTAGTGGAAACGAGAATGGTGGTTCCAAATTCCCATACTCTGATAATTGAGTTAGTAAATATTATGTATTAATATTTAAAGTCCATTATAGTGTTATATCAAATTTTGATCTGATGAATTTTATCTATTGGACAATTAGTAAAAGTACAAATGGTTCGACCCTAAAGTTAGTGGCTTTGGAAAATGAGGTATTGAGACTTCGTTTCTGTAAACTGAGTCTGTATACGAAGTTGTTTTATAAGTGAATTAAGGTTTGGATAGGTAATTTTATCAAATTATTGACTAATTAAGGTACAAGGAATAAATCGTAAAAACCACAAAAGATAATCGCTATTGAATTTTATTAGCTAAAATACTTAATTAGAAATTATTTAAGGCTTTAAGTGACAATTTACCAGTTTTTAATATTTATGGAGAGTGGGAGCATGAATTTTGACTTTGTTTTGTGAATAAAATATGGTAAACAAAGAAATGGAAAGTGTTGTCATCCATTTTCTTCATTTCTTCCATCGAAATTTCTCCCTAAGTAACCAAAGAAAGCCATTTTTGTCTTCAAGCATTCATCCTTTGCATGTAAGTGATTTTGAGGTTGACTTTTTTTTTTGTAATTTTATATTTTTAAGATTGTTATAGCTTAATTTAGCTAGCCCGAGTACTAAATCATAAAATTATTAAAGTTTTAAAATATTTCTATTGATGGATTTTGAGATTTTTTTTTTTATGTTCAATGGTAGGAGTTGAAGCTTAGAAATGTAATAGGACTTGTTTGTAAGGTCAAATTTGTTAGTTTTGGGACTAAAATGAAAATATTTCAAAATTTACATTAAATTTATATAATTATTGATTTTAGAGGGCTTTTCAAGGATGAAATTGAAATCGAAATGAAGAACGGGAATAAATATGAAATTTATGATTGTTTTGATTTTAGGGACTAAATTGTATAAAATAAAAATTTTAAAGGCATTTGAATAATAAAATTGAGCTGATATATGTTTATAATAAGGTGAAATAAAAGGGTTGAAATTGATAAATTGAATTTAATAATTGTATAGGTCTAGAATTAAACCAAACCAGAAGTAATAGTGAAAAAGGCAAAATTATTGATTAGTCCTTAGAGAATTGTTCGTTTCTATTTGTCAAGTCAGTTCATATGGTAAGATTTTAATTAATTTTTTATATATTTGAATTATGAATTTGCGTATCTTGATAGTAAATTAAATTGTTTGCAATTTGGCGCAAAAAGGTAAGGTATGAACTAAATCGTAAGGAATTGATCAATTAATTGATAAATTGAATAAGGTGAATTGTAAATTGAAATAATTAAGGAATTGACCTTGAATTGGATTAAAATAGGATATGTTATGTGATAAATTGATGATTTGATAAAATGAGCTGAATTGATTCGATTTAGATCAGTTGATAGTGATAAGGACCGAATTGAATATATGTGAAAATATGATATAATGTGATAAAAGTGAAATTGAAATATTATTGTTATGTGTTATGCTATCATATTTGATAATTGATGATTGGTTGATGAAATTATGTAATGAAATTGAGAAATTGTTACCCTACTAATTGTTCGAGCAGAGTCGGATATAATTGGCATACCATAAGATAGGAATAGTTCAGGGTTTTTATGATTATGAGTCGAGGAGTGTTGGACACACCTATATATTGGTTATACTAACTAGTGTTGGGAACATCTATTTTTCAATTTTACCGACTAGTGTTGTAACATTTCGGTTTAGACCCTAGTCGAAACAGTGGTTTCGGGAATATTTTTAATATTATTTTTCGTGCCTATGATACGTGATTAAGCATGTGTGAAATTTCTGTGAATTAATTTGTCTTTTGTGTGCTTAATTTGAGAAAAGGGCTAAAATGCGTAAAATGAAAAAGTGGCTAATTAATGTGTAAGTGTTAATATGTTAATGTCTTTATAATGTGGAGTCCTAAATAGGCAATTAGCCCATTAATAAAGTTAGTGGATGGTAAAGGACAATTATGCCCTTAATGTATATAGGTTTCTTTTATTAATTAAAAGGTTAATATAGTAAATGATATAATAATATATATGTTATAATAAAACAAAAGAATGAAGATAGTGGAGTATTCATCTTCTTGGTTCCAAAAATAAGAAAAGAATAGAGGTTTAAGTTCTTCAAAATATTCGGCTATAAAGCTCTTTGATTAATATCAAGAATCGAAGAAAACGGATTTAGATCGCGGAAAGTCTAAAGTGATCGAGTAGTCGAAATCGCTTCGTTTATTCGAATCCGAGGTAAGTCGATATACAAATAAACATATTTGATTTGAGTTATTTATGTATCTATGAGATATAGATTGTATAGTAAATGATCGAAATGGAATGTATATGAAATCCAAGGATATATCGACAAGTTATCAAGGTTTGGGAAGTCCCGTACGAACCTAGGAATAGATAGGATAACGTATGTCATGACATAGGTTTTCAATATGTAAGATCATGTAAGACCACGTCCGTTGGCGTTGATTCGAGATTTCGTGTAAAATCACGTTCGGGATGTTGGAATCGAGATGAGATTTATGTGTAAGACCATGTTTGGGACATTGGCATCGTATTTGATTAGTGTAAGACCCTGTCTGGGACAGTGGCATCGATATCTGAGTACATGTAAGACCTCGTTTGGGACGTTGGCATTATACGACTATTCCAAGCACTATGAGTATCCTATTAGATTTCAAAAGGTTCACGGGCAAGTCTGCGAAATGAATGTCTATGTGAGAAGTAATAACGATTCAGGTACGATTGAAAAGTACACTATGTGTGTATGAAAGGTAAGTGTTTATATAAGCTTACTAAAGTGAATATGTGTTTAGTCATGAGATAATATGTAATTATATGCTTGAATAAGCTATGTGTATATATGATATTGAGTTGAGGAATGTGGCAAGCTATAGCTAAGCAAATGAGCCAAAGAATATGTGATGAATTTGCAATGAGAAATATTAATGTCATTGTATCAATATGGTTATGTGCAATTTATGTTAATTTTATTTGTATATGGCTTACTAAGCTTTTGAAAGCTTACTCTGTGTGTGTTTGCTCTGTTTTATAGATCGTCAAATCTATTGAAGGCTCGGGGACCGTCGAGGATCCTCATCACACTACTCAATCTTATTTTGGTACCTTTTGAAAGTGTATATACAAAGTATGGCATGTATAGGCTAGTTACTTTGGGTTATTTTTTATATGTGAAAATGGCCATGTGATATGGCTAAATATATGTTTGTGATTATGAATGACTAGATAAGTTTCATGATGCTAGTTTTGATTTAGCTTGATGGCAAATGAAATGGTTACAAGAATGGTGAACTTATTGATGCATAGCTAGCACATTACTAATGATAAGTATGTGATGGGTTCTATCTTGAAATGATTGAGGTTATGTAAAATTAATTGCCTTATAAGGTGGTATGATTGTTAGGCTCTTGAATGGTTGGAAATGATGTACATTTTGGTACGTATTAATTGCCTATGATGCTTGAATTGGTGCTTAATTATATTTGTAGGAATGAACCATGTGTGGGTGGCATTTTGGCCTTGAAAATGGCCTATATTTGCCCACACGGTTGAGCACACGGGCGTGTGGCTCGACCGTGTCCTTCGAGGTTGAAATTCAAAACAAGTCAGGCTTGACCACGGGCTGAACACACGGGCGTGTGACTGGCCATGTGGTGCAAGTCAGTAGCGACCACGGGTGAGGCACATGGGCATGTCCACGGCCGTGTGGACAAGTCAGTATGTATGCCTTGTTTTGACAGACACACGGGTGTGTCTGAGGTTGTGAGAGGCACACGGCCTGCCCACACGGGCGTGAGACCTCTGTAACTTAGAAAAAGTTTTAAATTTCCAAGAATTTTCATATGTGTTCGGTTTAATCCCGACTCTATTTTAAAGTAAGGTTAAGGTCTCGATGACCTATTTAAGGGACACTTTGATGTGAATCCACAAATTAAGTTTTGAATTATCTGATTTATTTTTTGATTATCTGATAATGCCTCTTAACCCTATTCCTGCATCGGATACGGGTTAGGGGTGTTACATTTGATTGGTATCAGAGCTATAGTTTAGTCGATTCTCAGACTAACATAGCGTGTAAGAGTCTAGCTATACATGCCATATATTTGAACTGTGATAGTGTGATGAATCCTGATGTGTAAAATGTGTTTATCGTATAGTAATAGATCCCGAAAGAGCCGTAGCTGACGATGTTGAAAGCAATGCGCCTATTCCTGCTCAAAGGACAGCGCCATCCGATTCAATACCAGCTACGAGCGGTCAAGAGGGATAAGCTAAACAAGCTTTCTTCCAAATGATGAGTGAGTGGTTCACTCTGTTCGTAAGAAATAATTCGACTGTATCACAACCTCTGCCCTTGGCTAATCCCCCTCAGGCTTCAGTTGTGCCTCCGATCATGAATCTGAATCAGTTGAATAAGCCTCTAGTTGATAAAATTCATAAGCATGGAGCCGAAGAATTCAGGGCCACTAGTGATGATGATGTCGAGAAAGCTGAGTTTTGGCTAGAGAACACTATCCGAGTATTCAATAAAATGTCATTGACTCCAAAAGAATGTATAAAATGTGTTTTTTCTTTGCTAAGAGATGCAGCCTATCAATGGTAGAAGACTTTGATCTCTATGGTTCCAAAGGAACGAGTTACTTGGGATTTCTTCCATTCTGAGTTTCGAAAGAAATACATCAGCCAGAGGTTTATTGATCATAAACGGAAGGAATTTTTGGAATTGAAACAAGGTCGCATGTCTGTCACCGAGTATGAAAGAGAATTTGTAAGATTAAGTCAGTATGCTCGTGAATGTGTATCCACCGAGGCAATAATGTGTAAAAGATTTGAAGATGGCCTTAATAAAGATATCCGTCTATTTTTTGGGATTCTGGAAATAAAAGAGTTTATTGTGCTTGTTGATCGAGCGTGCAAAGTTGAGGCACTCGGGAAAGATAAAAGAAAAGCTGAGTCTGAGATCATAGCCATTCCAGAACTAATGTGGGACATTTGAATTCGAGAGATTGAGCTAGATCATAGTCGAATTCCAAAGCTCCAGCAACTTCGATGGCTAGTGTCAAAAATGTACGATCCGAGCGACCTGAACGTAAGCATTGTAGTAAAAGAAATCTGGGTAGTTGTAGATTGAATGATCCAGCTTGTTTTAGATGTGGATCCTTAGATCGTTTCATCTGAGATTGCCCAGAGTCTGTCGAACAAGAGATTGTTCAGAATCCAAGTTCTGATAATGCTTCAGCGAGAGGTAGACCTTCCCGAAATACAAGGAATGTTAGTGGTAGGGAAAGAACTACGAAATAATCAGTTGCGAGATCTAAAGCTAGAGCGCTTGCCAGAGCATATGCCATCCGAGCTCGTGAGGAAGCTTGTAACACCCCTCACCTATGTTGTAACATCCCGGTCTAGGGGTTACGCATTTAGTGCATAACTCAGGTTTTGGAAGGCTTATGGGGAAGTTGTAGGAGTTTTTGAGGGGTTTGGAGAACCCCAGAAGGTAAGAAATGCCTTAGGAAATTTTTGGTTTTTAAGTGTTGGAAGGGAGAGTTGAGGGAGTTAGGGGTTATAAGTATTTTAGGTGGGTTTAAGACGCAAGAAATGGTTTGGTAAAGTGGCTTAAGGGCGCCACTTAGAGCATGGGAAAGGTGACGCCTCATGGTGCTTGGGGTCTCACGTTCGAATTGCAAAGGCGAGATTTTGGTTTCATTTTGCGTCAATTAAGGGAACTGGCTAGGTATGCTTTAAAAAGAAATCGCAAGGTTAATGGACATGAAAGTCCAGTTGGCAAGGTGGTTTCCATGCGCCACCTAGGAGTTGGAGGTGAGGATGGGCGCAGGTTCGAGTGGCTGGAGCAGCATTTTGTGTTTTATATTTTTCATATGCGGTGATGGGCTTAGGTAGGAGACTTTATAAATAAATGGTGGGGTTTTATGACAAGGAAGACGGGTTGGTGGAGTGGCTTAGGGCGCCACTTGTGGGTCTTGGCAAGGGACTCAAGTTGAATAACATGGAAAGCACTGGTTTTATTTTTGTTCTTGGCGTTTAAAAGGAATGAACTAAGGAAGGAGGGCTTAAAGGAATATGTATGGATTTATATCACAAAAAATGCTTGCAAGCGAGAATGGCATGGGGGTGTTAAAACTTAAAGGGGCTTGGTGCGGTCGGGGTTCAAGACGCAGGAGAAGCAATATTTTGAGCCTTTTAATTTTTGCTTGCACGTCAATGAGGGGGAGAGTTGGGCGATGTGGACTTCAATAGGATAAGCATGATATTTTGATTTAGAATTAATTTGGAGGGGTGGATTTATATTAGTTTATTTTGTTTTTTTCAATTGATAGGATAATAATGGAAAAAAGGTGGGTTTTATTTTATTTTATTTTGAATGTAGGATAAGTGATTAATAAGGTTATTTTAATTATTTGAATGAATTGGGAAGAGTAAAATACGGATTTGGCTAATTCAAATTGATTTGAATTAGTGGCCATGAGTGATTTTGGGAGGTGGCGAATTTTGGTTTCTTCATGGGGGAGTGGCGAATGTTATAAAAGGGGTGTGCTCTCCCTCATGTAAAATTTTAGTTTCTTCTTAAGCCTTCACTTTTCTTCTCATATTCTACCAAACACCAAAACCGTCCCTCCTCTTCATTTGTTCACCTTGGCCGAAAGTTCAAAGCCACTTTTCCTACCATTTTCTTCTCATCTCAATTGTTCCTAAACCAAAATCCCTCTCCTCTTCTTGTTGCCGTAATACCATAAGCCACACGTTGGTATTTAACTGAAACCCTTATTTTCCTTCCTAACATCAATTGTTCATCATTCAAAGCCGAACAGTTCTTCTCTGGCCGAATCTCCTTGTGCCGATTTCAGTAGTGTGGTAAGGACTCTCTTTGGTTTAATCTTTTATTCTTGTTTTGGCCAGCCGAAACCATGAGGCTTAACCCTGTATTTTGTGTATGACTGAGCCTATTCAAGGTCGTGGATTTGTAGCCATTTTTGGAAGCCAGCGTTAAGGGGGGATATCTGAAAGGCCTTTCGGGATTTAAGGTGAGCATGGTATGTAGGTTATGACTTTCGGCCTAAGGCCATGTTATGTATTTTAAGTGGTGACCGATTCTGTTATGGGTTGTTTAAGGAATTTCGACAGAGTTCTTAATCTAGTGACGTTTTGGGATTTGATTGTTGGTATCAATAAGGTGCGTAATCATCGCACTATTTCTTCGGTTAATTGCTTGCTAACATTTATACATATGTATGATGTGTGGTAGTCGATCATAATGGCTAAAGTGGTGAATACCATGTTTTGGGTAATCGGATAACAGGTGAGTAAGTTTGTGATATTAAGTTATTATAATGTATTTATATATATATATGATGTGGTAATGATATAAGATGTATACTCATTTTATCTGATGATTTAATAAGAGGCATTTTCATATATGCATGGGATTTGGGTTTGGTCGAGGAAGGAAGGAGTACACATTGGTGTACGTGGTCTAGTGTTAACCGGGCTACATTAGCGCTTGATGAGTTGCTGTGTGCATCATCAAGGGAGATGTTGGCTTGGTGCCCATCTCGGCGGTTGATAGCTGAGTGCATCACCGTAGACAGATTACTGTTGGGATCACGATGTGATCGGTGGCTCAGCCACGGCCTTGTGTAGTGTCCGCCAGAGTAAGATATGTGGGATCACTTTCGGTTGTGATCGGTGGATTAGCTACGACCTTGAGCAGGAGTCTGCTAGGGTTGGTGTAATGGATGGACTGGGTGGGCTGTGATGCATGATTGCATGAATGGTTCATGGATTGTGTGGATATGGGCCAAGCCCATTTGTGTGGAAATATGTGTTATGATTATGCACTGAGTCAGTGGACTCACCCAATTTTTCTCAACCATTTTAGGTGATGCGTAAACTTTGGACCGGGTTTGGAGTGGATATGAGGTGCCCATGCAGAAGGAGATTATTTTGATTGTTTTATGTTTTTTATAATAAGTATTTCGTTTTAAGTAATGATTGTAATAAGGGCCTTTTATGGTTGGCATTATTTGTTTATCATTATTATTTTGGTATTATTTTAATTATGGTTTGGTTAAAATTTAATCACTATATAAAAGATGAATTTATTTTATCAATTTGTTTATTCAAATATATTTATATATTAAAGTTTTAATGTGGACTATTTTTAATAACAAAGTTTTGCTTATAAGTTTAAAAGGACATGGTTTTCAAAAGTTAACAAACTTTCATGTTTTATTCTAAAGTCAAAAAAAAAAAATATTTCAACCGTCTTTCCGCAGTGACATAACCAGATCCGGTCAAGGCTCGTGGGTCGGGTTTGGGGGTGTTATAGTTTGGTATCAGAGCCGGTTCAAAACTCGGCTTTGAGGGTTTTGGGCCCAAAAATATTTTCAAAATGGGCTTTTCAAAATATAGACTTTTATTTCAGGTCATTCTGGCATGGCACCTGTACCTCCGGCCCGAAGTCCACCAAGTAAGTACTTCGGACTCTTGAAGTGATTTGTTATTTTGAACTGTTATGGGCTTAGTTGGGCTCGTAGATTAGTGAACTAGGATCTGATGAACCCTAGGACTAGTCTACTCAAACATATGCATAAGACTTAAGGCTATTAAACAAACCTGTGAAGTAAGTCGCCGAGTTAAGGTGTGGCAACCACTGTACGCATGCCGAGGATTGGTATTCAGTAAGAGCTTGGTATTTAAGCAGTCCTAGCGACTCACCTCCTCTTTGCTCGAATCCTACCTGGTGCGTAGCTACGGTTCACCTTAACCAAGAGGACTTGTTCATAGGCTAAACCAATTATTAAAACCCGAAAGGGACTAGCCGTGTAGTTTTATAAAATTCCTAGTTTTAAAATCCTTAAATTACCCTTTTTACTGTAGTAAAAGATTCTTGTGAAAATTTTTATAAAGTATCTTCGATTTACAAAATTACCAAAATGCCCCTAGCGGTAAAATTACAAAAAACCCCTGTATTGTAAAAGTACAAAAAAAAAACCCTTGATTGAAAAAAATTTACCATACTACCCTCAACTTTTGTTAAATAATCTTACTTTGCAAAAATGTCAAAATCTCTAGTTTTCAAAATATCAAGATACTTTAATTTGGGGAAATTTACGAAAATACCCATGTGTTGAAAATTACCAAAATGCCCCTAACTTTCAAAATTCCCGGTTTAACCCCAATTTTAATAAAATTTCCCTACTTTGCAAAAGTATACAAAAATGCTATTTTGCGAAAATTCAAGATACCCTAATTTGAAAATTTACAAAATTACCCCTGATGAACAAAATTACCAAAATAACCCTGAATTCTAAATTTTTTTGTCATACCTTTTATTTGAAAAAAATTTCCAAAAATACCCTGGAGTTTTGAAATTTCAAAATATCTTGATTTATTAAGATTTTTAATCGACCCCGATTTATTACCAAAATACCCCTGTAGGAAAAATGACGAAATTACCCCTGGGTGGGGAATGGATAAGAATGCCCATAATAGTATGTTGGATGGTGTGAATGTGAATGTGAATGTGATTCTTTGAATTAGAGTAGTGAACTCGAACTGAAACTCTGATTGATCGAAAGAACAACTTCTGAAAACTTTATTTCATAAAATTTGCTCGTGGATAAATGGTGGAACAAAATTTCTAATGCATAAAATTTCTTAAATAAGATTAAATCGAGGCGCTAGAAATGAGTTCTAAAGGACGTGGTCGTCGTGGACGTGGCCGAGGCAGAATGGCCGTATCGAAACCCGTTAGGTCGGGTCAAGGATCTGAGAATGGGGTACCACCACCACTACCACCAGCTTTTGGTGTTGAGCAGCAAGATCGACGGGGATGATCACGATATCGCAGTCAGGTCTTTGCGAGTTTTGGAGATAGTGGCTGGGGCGGGTGGAAGTATGAGAGCAAGGAAGTCAGACCGAGCGACTCGGCGAATGGAGCCGAGGTGTTTTGAGGCGTGTCGTGCGTGGCACCAGTCTGGTGAATATTGGTTAGAAGCAACCGAGTGAATTATGGATGAGCTCGATCTGAACCCTGAAGAGAAAGTGAAAGGAATGGTGGCGCTGCTTCGCGATGAGGCATACCAATGGTGGCTAACAATTCGGGATAGTGCCACAGTTGAGGACCTCACTTGGGAGTATGTCAAGACGGCGTACCAGAAGAAGTATGTCGGAACTCATTATATTGATGCGCAGAGGAAGGCATTTCGGAAATTTGGTTCAAGGGAACAAGTCCGTAGCAGAATACGAGGCCGAATTCCTAAGGTTAAGCCGATATGCTCGAGGAGTGGTTGCTACGGAGCATGAGCGATGTGTTCAATTCGAGGACGGATTAAGGGACGACCTGAGGCTGTTGATAGCTCCTCACCAGGAGCGGGAGTTCACTGTGTTAGTCGAAAAAGCTAAGGTAGCTGAGGGAATTAAGAACTCTGTGAGGCAGAACAGAGATAAGGATAGGAACCGGGATAGGAGGAATTTTGGATCGTCCAAATCGTCTGAGGATCTTCAGAAAAGACCGAGGGTTAAAAATTCTGTTCGTGTTGCTAAGCCAGCTACAAAAAATCCGGATCGTCCGTGTGCTCGATGTGGAAGGAACCATGTTGGTGAGTGCTGGAATCGGGATCGAGAATGCTTCAGGTGTAAGTCTAAGACTCATTTGATTAAGGATTGTCCTCAGGATCCGAATAGGACTCGGACATTAGGCCAAGGTTATGCACAGCCAGGTAGGAAGGGTCAGCAAGCGACAAGGGGTCGTGGTCCGAACCATGGAGGAAATGGTTTAGGCCGAGGTCGTGGAGCACCAAATAGAGAGGCTGAAGGTGCAGACGCAAGGTAGCCAAGGTTGGTTTACGCAGCCAGACGTCACGAGGAAGAAGATGTGCCAGATTTGACCACAGGTACGTACTTTATTCCTAGAATACCCTTCATTGCCTTGCTTGTGGTTAAGTCAGGTTGTTTTCTGTTGTTAGTAAAGTATTTGGAACCTTGAATATGGACTTAGAAACTGTGCCTAGAAATGTGGATAGCTCTTTAAGATCAGAGTGCGTAGCTATAGCATAGTGTGGTGAATTAGGATGTATGCACCGTTAAGCGACCAAGTAATTTCGAGGACGAAATTATTTTTTAGGAGGGTAGAATTGTAACATTCGGTCTAGGGGTTATGCATTTAGTGCATAGCTCAGTTTTGGAAGGCTTATGGTGAAGTTGTAGGAGTTTTGAGGGTTTGGAGAACCCTGAAGGTAAGAAATGCCTTAGGAAATTTTGGTTTTAAGTGTTAGAAGGGAGAGTTGAGGGAGTTAGGGGTTATAAGTATTTTAGGTGGGTTTAAGACGCAAGAAATGGTTTGGTAAAGTGGCTTAAGGCGCCACTTAGAGCATGGGAAAGGTGACGCCTCATGGTGCTTGGGGTCTCACGCTCGATTGCAAAAGCTGCATTTTGGTTTCATTTTTCGCCAATTAAGGAACTGGGCTAGGTATGCTTTAAAAAGAAATCGAAGGTTAATGGACATGAAAGTCCGGTTGGCAAGGTGGTTTCCATCGCCACCTAGGAGTTGGAGGTGAGGATGGCGCAGTTCGAGTGGTGGAGCAGACATTTTATGTTTTATATTTTTCATATGCGGTGATGGGCTTAGGTAGGAGACTTTATAAATAAATGGTGGGGTTTTATGACAAGGAAGACGGGTTGGTGGAGTGGCTTAGGGCACCACTTGTGGGTCTTGGCAAGGGACTCAAGTTGAATAACATGGAAAGCACTGGTTTTATTTTTGTTCTTGGCGTTTAAAAGGAATGAACTAAGGAAGGAGGGCTTAAAGGAATATGTGGCGGTTATATCACAAAAAATACGCCGCAGAATGGCGTGGGGTGTTAAAACTTAAAGGGCTTGGTGCGGTCTGGGGTTCAAGACGCAGGAGAAGCAATATTTTGAGCCTTTTAATTTTTGCTTATGACGTCAACAATGAGGGGGAGAGTTAAACATGTGGACTTCAATAAGATAAGCATGATATTTTGATTTAGAATTTGGCTGGAGGGGTGGATTTATATTAGTTTATTTTGTTTTTTTTTCAATTGATAGGATAATAATGGAAAAAAGGTGGGTTTTTATTTTATTTTATTTTGAATGTAGGATAAGTGATTAATAAGGTTATTTTAATTATTTGAATGAATTGGGAAGAGTAAAATAAGGGATTTGGCTAATTCAAATTGATTTGAATTAGTGGCCATGAGTGATTTTGGGAGGTGGCCGAATTTTGGTTTCTTCATGTGGGGGGAGTGGCCGAATGTTATAAAAGGGGGGTGTGCTCTCCCTTTGCGAAAATTTTAGTTTCTTCTTAAGCCTTCACTTTTCTTCTCATATTCTACCAAACACCAAAGCTGTCCCTCCTCTTCATTTGTTCACCTTGGTAGAAAGTTCAAAGCCACTTTTCCTACCATTTTCTTCTCATCTCAATTGTTCCTAAACCAAAATCCCTCTCTCTTCTTGTTGCCGTAATACCATAAGCCACACGTTGGTATTTAACTGAAACCCTTATTTTCCTTCCTAACATCAATTGTTCATCATTCAAAGCCGAACAGTTCTTCTCTGGCCGAATCTCCTTGTGCCAATTTTAGTAGTGTGGTAAGGACTCTCTTTGGTTTAATCTTTTATTCTTGTTTTGGCCAGTCGAAACCATGAGGCTTAACCCTGTATTTTGTGTATGACTGAGCCTATTCAAGGTCGTGGATTTGTAGCCATTTTTGGAAGCCAGCGTTAAGGGGGGATATCTGAAAGGCCTTTCGGGATTTAAGGTGAGCATGGTATGTAGGTTATGACTTTCGGCCTAAGGCCATTTTATGTATTTTAAGTGGTGACCGATTCTGTTATGGGTTGTTTAAGGAATTTCGACAGAGTTCTTAATCTAGTGACGTTTTGGGATTTGATCGTTTGTATCAATAAGGTGGGTAATCATCGCACTATTTCTTCGGTTAATTGCTTGCTAACGTTTATACATATGTATGATGTGTGGTAGTCGATCATAATGGCTAAAGTGGTGAATACCATGTTTTGGGTAATCGGATAATGTGAGTAAGTTTGTGATATTAAGTTATTATAATGTATTTACATATATATGATTTTGTAATGATATAAGATGTATACTCATTTTATCCGATGATTTGATAAGAGGCATTTTCATATATGCATGGGATTTGGGTTCTACGAGGAAGGAAGGAGTACACATTGGTGTACGTGGTCTAGTGTTAGCCGGGCTACATTAGCGCTTGATGAGTTCTTGTGTGTATTATCAAGGAGATGTTGGCTTAGTGCCCATCTTGGCGGTTGATAGTCGAGTGCATCACCGTAGAGCGGATTCATCGTTGGGATCACGATGTGATCGGTGGCTCGACCACGGACCTTGTCAAAGTAGTGTCCGCCAAGGTAAGATATGTGGGATCACTCGGTTGTGATCGGTGGATTAGCCACTGACCTTGAGCAGGAGTCTACTAGGGTTGGTGTAATGGATGGACTGGGGTGGGTGTGATGCATGATTGCATGAATGGTTCGTGGATTGTGTGGATATGGGCCAAGCCCATATGTGTGGAAATATGTGTTATGATTATGCTTTGAGTCGGTGGACTCACCCAATTTTTCTCAACCATTTCGTGTGATCGTAAACTTTGGACCGGGTTTGGAGTGGATATGAGGTGGCCATGCGTAAGTGATTATTTTGATTGTTTTATGTTTTTTATAATAAGTATTTCGTTTTAAGTAATGATTGTAATAAGGGCCTTTTATGGTTGGCATTATTTGTTTATCATTATTATGTTTGGTATTATTTTAATTATGGTTTGGTTAAAATTTAATCACTATATAAAAGATGAATTTATTTTTAGCAATTTGTTTATTCAAATATATTTATATATTAATGTTTTAATGTGGACTATTTTTAATAACAAAGTTTTACTTATAAGTTTAAAAGGACATGGTTTTCAAAAGTTAACAAACTTTCATGTTTTATTCTAAAGTCAAAAAAAAAAAATATTTCAACCGTCTTTCCGCAGTGACATAACCAGATCCGGTCAAGGCTCATGGGCCGGGTTTGGGGTGTTACATATGTCCAACTCTGGGATAGGGTTCGAGGCATTACCGGACTTAAACATTCACAATCGTACAAAACTGGGTTACCAAATTTCGCCCAAAATTAAAAATTTTCAAACACATGCATATTGTCCCTTATACAGGCCTTCGAAGCCTAAAACAGACATCAGGGTGGTTCGAGACTAAACTGAGAACTTTGAAAATCTTAGTGCAACTTAACCAATTTTATTGCTTTGGAGAGTCACACACTTGTGTGGGTTGGGCCGTGTAGTCACACACACCCGCGTGGCTTGGGACACACCGAGTCTTCAGCCCGTGTAACTTTTTGTTTGTGATGTCTGCAACCATTTAAGGGACACGACCAAGGCACACGTCCATGGCCAGAGGCCGTGTCCTCCACACGGCCGTGCCTCTACTCGTGTGGTCAAGACCTAGGGTAACTTCCAAGCCTTTTTTTCATTTTTACATACACACACATACATTTGACCTTGTCATCTATTTAATCACTTATACCACATAATCGGACATTAACTCATACCATGGACAAATGGGCTTACAAGCCAAAATCATTATAAGCCACATCTCATGGCTATAATCAACAAATCAATATAAGCCAATACATTTGGCTAATCACAACAACATCCATCATAGAAAATTTAAGTCCCTATACATGCCACTCACTTGAAAACATTTAACATACACATGTTAATACTCCAAGGATAATGGCTCGTGTGATACTGCCTCCGACAATCTCCAACCCTGAGCTGACCAGACAAAACTAAAAGAAATGGAAAGGAGGGAATAAGCTTTACGCTTAGTAAGCTCGCATGAAAATAATAAGCAATGCGATAACATACTATTTTCATATTCTTTCTATTTATTCAAATTCTAGTTAAGTTGTTTCCTCGAGTAATAGTCATTTAATTATTTATATCTGGAGCTACGGAACTCCAAATTAAGATCTGTTAATTTTCCATAAAACTAAAGTCACATATCTTCTTACCATAAAATTTCCAGAATTTTTGGTTTATCCAATCAATACAGTTTATCCATTAAATATTCCCCTATTTCACTGTTTGACAGCTCTAAAATCTCTTCACTAAAATTAAAATTCCTCATTATACAGAGTTTGGATAACCTTTCTGTTTGTCTCTCTTGAAAGATTCTGATAATATAAATTACATACCACAACCATTTTTATACAATTTTTAGTGATTTTCCAAATTTGGAACAGGGGATTTCTGAAACCATTCAGACCCTATCTCACCAAAATTTAAATATCTCATAATATAAAATTTATTTACTCACACCATTTCTTTTATGTGAAAATAGACTCAATAAGATTTAATTTCATCTCTCATTCAGTATATAATTCAATTTCTACTATTTATGGTGATTTTTCAAAATCATGTAACTGCATCTGTTTCAATCTATTTTACTAAAAATTTTACTCTCCCATGTTTTCTTTATATTACTTTCATATATGCACACATAACACCAAGCATGTTCAATACTAGCCATACAAATGGATAGTCATCACCAATATTTACGAGTACTCATAATGGCACTTACACCATATCAGCCTTACCACAATTTCAATCACGTATCACATATCAAACACATTATGCACATACACACATGGTCAAATGCACCCTTGTTCACAAAAACACTTGCTCACACGTACATTTGCCACATTTCTCAATTGGTCACATTCACACCTGCACTAATTCATAGCATGATCGCACCAATCACCATTAGTAAGTTATCTCGTTGAACACCTTCGAAAAATGCCCGATACTCAGTGGTCTCAACACATAGCTGCACCTACACATAATTTGGCTTTCTTGTACACATTGTGAAGGTCCCTTATCACCCATGTGACCTAGCCATTCCATCTCGTAGCTTTCTTGTCTACATGGCGTCCAACACTAGGAACCACTCATGTGGCCTAGCTGCTCATAACCCGTAGCTTTCTTGTACACATGGTATACACACAGTATTACACATGTAACCTGGTTACATATGAAATTATTATCCCGTAGCTTTCTTGCACACATGGTGAAAGTCCCTTATCATCCATGTGGCCTAGCTACATATCAAAATTCTCCATCTCATAGCTTTCTTGTGCACACGGTGAAGGTCCCTTATCACTCGTGTGACCTAGCTACATATTGTCCATATCTCTCGATTTTCTAAGGTTCAATCGAGAATTTCACATTCCATACATTTTCATATTATAGTTATCACCCAATGATTTCCATTGTAACATCCTAAATTTATGGGCCTATGCATTTAGTGTGGGGATATGTTTAATTTGTTAACTTAGGTGAAGGGGTTTAAATTTGGGCTTAGAATTAGGCAAAGGCCCCATTAAATTATTTTAAGGTAGCATCATTAACAATTAAAAAGAACAAGTATTGGGTGCAAGGAGCCCATGTTTTAGGCCAATTTTGGCACTTTAAATGAAGATAGGGTGACGCCACACACACAAGGAATTAGGGGCCCAAATATTAAGTTTAATAAGGCCCAAATCTTTTAATTTAAGTGAGTTAAATTTCGGTATTAGGGTTAGTAGAGGTGACGGCTACAAGGCTCAAAAATAGGAGAAATTATGTGGATTTTATAAGTGATAATATCATAGATAAAAAGGAGAAAAGTTAGGAGCTTATCTTCAAGGGAAGTGTTAGCCGAAAATCCACCACCTAGAGGAGTGTAAAATTTGGCTACTGCATGGTAAAGAGGGTGCTGAATTTTCCCTCTCATTTAGCTTGAATTTTAATTAATTAGGAATGGTGTTTTCGATTTTATACATGAGGTGTCGAAATATCTATAAATAGGGGGGATAGCTCCTTGATTCTGACATTGAAAACCCTAATTCCTTCTCCCATTGTGCTCGAAATTCCTTAGCCTCTCCCTCTCCAAATTCTTTTCTCTAATTTCTTCAAAAGTCGAAACTCTTTTCCACTTTTTCCTCCTTGTGCCGATTTCTCTAAAAAGCTGAAGCATCTATAGTCTTTTCTTTTATTCATCCTATTTGAGAATTAGTTCTATTCTTTTGGCATTTAAAACTTTCCTTTAGCATTGTTGAATCTCCTTTCCAAGTGTTAGCCGAATTCCCTATACTAAGGTAAGTGCCGATTTCTGTTAGATCTCATTTTCTATTTCGGTTCTTAAAAGGAAAAAGCTAAAAATTAACAGTTTAATGATTCTATGTTGGATGGCAATTCGGGATTTGAAGGAAGCTTGGTCAATTAGATCTAAAAGCCGAAAATAGCTAGTCTCCACTTTCGGGATTTTTAAGGCAAAGGAGAAAATCCCTAAGTTTAATAAAAGAGCAGTATCTGCCATTCGAGATTGGCCACTTATTTGTGGACCGGCTTCTGAACAACACCTTAGGCAGATAGCAGTAGTGTCGACTAAGGATAGCGTCGACATAGAAAGCATTGTCTTATCGGTAATCAGGTGTGTAGATCTCTAACACACTACTAATCCTGTATGTATGATTATATGTATGTATTATGGGCTAAAAAGCCGAAAAGAGGCTGTTTAGACAGTCGAATGGATCCCTAAAAGGGTTAGGCAAGGATGCCAGGTACATAAACATAGAACTCCCTATGTGTATCAAAAAATATATAAGTGTGCATGATGTTTCTTTATGTGTATGCATGGGGTGGGATATTGATATGATGAAGGGGAAGTGCATGATAGGTCATGCAGTGACCGGTGGTAGAAATCCCACAAATATAAATGATAGGTCACATTGTGATCGGTGGCTATGCCACGTTTAATGATTCCTGAATAACAGGAATAGGCAGTTCGGCTGTCGTTATGGTGTGTAGCGTATGGAGGGTTGATTGTAGAAATCCCCACGGTGTGATGATTGGTACGGGTTGGTGTGTAGAGGATGGAAACCTAGGATGGGTTGGGTTATTCATTATTTTTTATTTACCATGTGATTATAATTGTTGCCTTATGTATGGGCGGGGCCCATAATGTGTTTAATGGGCTCAGTCGTTGTGTGTTTTGAGATTTATGCATCGAGTCTTGGTGACTCACGCTTTCTTTTCTCTACTCTTCCGGATGAGCGAGAGATCGTGGACATGGGAGCCGAGACAGGACTCGAGGGGCCATCAAGTTTTATGTCTACAAATTATTTTGGGATTTCTTTAAATTTTATTTTATTTTATTTGGGAATATTTATGTAATAAGGCCCTAGTTTTATTCAACTAAGAAGTTTTCAATGTTATGTAACTTATGAATTCATGATAAGGTTTATTTATACGTAATAATAATACAAAGAGGTTTATTTCCAAAAGTCACTTCTTTATTCAAATTTTAAATAATTAACTTGTGTTTTCAAAATTCGATAAAGTGTTATGTGTTCCATAACACGCCAGATCTGGCCAAAACGTATGGGCCGAGTTTGGGTTGTTACATTTTGGTATCAGAGCCCAGTTCAAAACTCGGGTTGTGAAATGGGCCTAGAGGTGTTTTGGAAAAATTTTTTTTATAAAAATGTCTGGTTTGAGGATATGGCTTTCGAGTCTACCGGCACCCGATCCACGCAGGTAAGTATTTTGAACTCTCTGTGTGTTATTTATCTATGTGGGCTTAATGGGCTTTATGGGACGTAGACTAATTAGATTTAGAACTTGATGGACTCTAGGCTTAGCTGAAACAACTCCTTAAATTTCATAAGACTTAACCTCACTAAACAAAACCCATGAACGAGTCGCAAGACTAGGTGTGGCAACAGCATACGCATGTCTAGGAATAGATCCAAAGAGCTTGGTATTTAAGCAGTCCTAGTGACTCACCTCCTCTTATTGGAATCTTACAGTGCGTAGTGGTCATTCACTCTAATTATGAGGACTTTTGATGGGCCAAACCTATAATTAAAACCCGAAAGGGACCAACCACCCTATTTTGCAAACAAAAACCCTAAGTTTTGTAAATTTCAAAGAAATACACTTGATTTGTAAAAATTTCCAACCAACAAAGTGAATTTTTAAAATGCCTATGTTTTGAAAATTTACCCAAAAATCGTATGTTTACAAGAGTAACTAGATTTTTTTTTCAAAATACCCCTTTGGAATAATTAAAAAAAATGCAATGACGACAACAACAACATCAAATTATCCCTGATTTGAGAAATTACCGAAATACCCTTAGATGTCAAAATTACTAAAATACCCCAATTTCAAAATTATCGAAATACCTTCAGATTGCAAAATTACCAAAATACCCTTATTTCATAAAATAACCAAGGAACCTTATTTTGGAAAATTACGAAAATACCCCTGTAGGATAAAATTATGAAAATACCCCTGGGTAGTAAAACAACAACAACCACAACAACAACACTTTTCTATGATGAACGTAAGTTCATGGATGTTGATGATTGAATATATGTGTTTCCAAGAGGATATGAACTTGAGGCTGATTGAGTAGTGAATTGAAAAACTACTTTTAAAACTATTATTCATAAGACTGTTCGTGGTTAATCAGTGGAAGAAAACTACTAATTCATAAAATTTCTAATCAGATAAACGCGAATCGGTAGAATGAGTACAAGGGGTAGAGGACGTCTGCCACGTGGTCGTGGTAGGGGTAGGATGACTTTGTCAGAACCAGTAGGATCTGGCCATGTGTCAGGAAACGAAATGCCAGCTGAAGAGGTCGAATGTCGAGGATCGCATTTAGGAGATAATGCTGTATCTCAAGAGATGTTGAGGGTTTTAGAGAGGGTTGCTGGAGTAGGCATGGGCACAGGAGCCCAAAATCTATCTGTGGAGCGGCTTAGGGCCAATGGGGCAGAAGTGTTTAGAGGAATTTTTGGTGTAGCCCTATGTTTAGTTGAGTATTGGTTGGAGGCGGTAGAACGCATAATGGATGATTTAGACTTTACGGAGGAGGAGAAGTTGAAAGGAATTATATCTCTCCTGCGGGATGAAGCCTACCAAAGGTGGCTTACGATTAAGGATGGTATCAGTGGATGACCGTATCACCTGGGATTTCTTTAAAATGGCATTTCAGAATAAGTATATTGGATCTAGTTATGTGGATGTGCAGCGCCGAGCATTTCTGAATCTGGTTCAAGGGAGTAGGTCAGTGGCTGCATATGAAGCTGAATTTTTATGCCTTAGCCGTTATGCTCGTGGGATGGTAGCCACAGAGAATGAACGTTGTGTTAGGTTCGAAGATGGCCTGAGGGATGACTTGCGTGTTTTGATAGCCCCACAGTGGGAGAGGGAATTTACTGTGCTTGTGGAAATGGCTAAGATAGCTGAGGAGGTAAAGCGGACTGAGAAACTGAATTAGGATAGAGATAGGAGTGAAACTAAGAGAAATTTTGAATCGTCAGGGGCAGTTGGGCAAACTTAGAAAAGACCTAGGTCAGACGGGCCAAAATAGGATGAGAGACCGGCTGCTGCTAACTAGACAAAAAAGTGTGCTCGATGTGGTAAGTTTCATACCGGTGAGTGTTGGGCCGACACTAAAAAGTGTTTTAGGTGTGGATCTACGGACCACCAAGTTAGAAACTATCCACAGCAACGGGGCAGTGAAGGGCCCACAGGTCAAGGGAATGCACCATCGGGAAGAGGAGGTCAACAACCACCAAGGGCCCGTGGTCAAGTCAATGGTGGCAATGGCACAGGACATGGTCGTGAAGGTGCAGTCTATGCTGAGGCGAGGCAGCCAGCCTTGGTGTATGCAGCATGTCGCCAAGGGGATGAGGACGCTCTAGATGTGAATATCGGTGCGTACCTTACCATAGTATGTACCCTACCATAGTATACTAAGTGTTTATTTTGGCTTTAGAATAAGAGTGCGTAGCGAAAGCATAGTAGTGAGATTTAGGTGGTTTGATTACTAGTTAATTGGAAATTTCGAGGACGAAATTTCTTTAAGGGGGTAGAACTGTAACATCCTAAATTTATGGGCCTATGCATTTAGTGTGGAGATATGTTTAATTTGTTAACTTAGGTGAAAGGGGTTTAAATTTGGGCTTAGAATTAGGCAAAGGCCCAAATTAAATTATTTTAAGGTGGCATCATTAACAATTAAAAAAGAACAAGTATTGGGTCGCAAGGAGCCCATGTTTTTAGGCCAATTTGGCACTTTAAATGAAGATAGGTGACGCCCACACACAAGGAATTAGGGCCCAAATATTAAGTTTAATGAGGCCCAAATCTTTTAATTTAAGTGAGTTAAATTTCGGCATTAGGGTTAGTAGAGGTGGATGGCTACAAGGCTCAAAAATAGGAGAAATTATGTGGATTTTATAAGTGATAATATCATAGATAAAAAGGAGAAAAGTTAGGAGCATATCTTCAAGGGAAGTGTTAGCCGAAAATCCACCACCTAGAGGAGTGTAAAATTCAGCTACTACATGGCAAAGAGGGTGCTGAATTTTCCCTCTTATTTAGCTTTAATTTTAATTAATTAGGAAGGGCATTTTCGATTTTATACATGAGGTGTCGAAATATCTATAAATAGGGGGGATAGCTCCTTGATTCTGACATTGAAAGCCCTAATTTCTTCTCCTAGTGTGCCGAAATTCCTTAGCCTCTCCCTCTCCAAATTCTTTTCTCCAATTTCTTCAAAAGCCAAAACTCTTCTCCACTTTTTCCTCCTTGTGGAGATTTCTCTAAAAAGCCAAAGCATCTATAGTCTTTTCTTTTATTCATCCTATTTGAGAATTAGTTTTATTCTTCCGGCATTTAAAACTTTCCTTTGGCATTGTTGAATCTCATTTCCAAGTGTTAGCCGAATTCCCTATACTAAGGTAAGTGCCAATTTCTGTTAGATCTCATATTCTATTTCGGTTCTTAAAAGGAAAAAGCTGAAAAATTAACAGTTTAATGATTCTATGTTGGGCGGCAATTCGGGATTTGAAGTAAGCTAGGTCAATTAGATCTAAAAGCTGAAAATAGCTAGTCTCCACTTTCGGGATTTTTAAGGCAAAGGAGAAAATCCCTAAGTTTAAGAAAAGAGCGATTCGCCATTCGAGATTGGCCACTTGGTTGTGGACCGCTTCGAACAACACCTTAGGCAGATAGCGAAGAGTGTCGACTAAGGATAGCGTCGACATAGAAAGCATTGTCTTATCGGAATCGTGTGTAGATCTCTAACACACTACTAATCCTCGTATGTATGATTATATGTATGTATTATGGGCTAAAAAGCTGGAAAGAGGTATTTAGACAATGAATGGATCCTAAAAGGGTTAGGCAAGGATGCAGTACATAAACATAGAACTCCCTATGTGTATCAAAAATATATAAGTGTGCATGATGTTTCTTTATGTGTATGCATGGGGTGGGATATTGATATGATGAAGGGAAGTGCATGATAGGTCACGCAAAGGACGGTGGTAGAAATCCTACAAATATAAATGATAGGTCACATTGTGATCGGTGGCTATGCCACGTTTAATGATTCCTGAATAACAGGAATAGGCAGTTCGGTTGTCGTTATGGTGTGTAGCGTATGGAGGGTTGATTGTAGAAATCCCCACGGTGTGATGATTGGTACGGGTTGGTGTGTAGAGGATGGAAACCTAGGATGGGTTGGTTATTCATTATTTTTTATTTACCATGTGATTATAATTGTTGCCTTATGTATGGGCGGGGCCCATAATGTGTTTGTGGGCTCGTGTCGTTGTGTGTTTTGAGATTTATGCTTTGAGTCTTGGTGACTCACGCTTTCTTTTCTCTACTCTTCCGGATGAGCGAAGAGATCGTGGACATGGGAGCCGAGATGGACTCGAGGGGCCATCAAGTTTTATGTCTACAAATTATTTTGGGATTTCTTTAAATTTTATTTTATTTTATTTGGGAATATTTATGTAATAAGGCCCTAGTTTTATTCAACTAAGAAGTTTTCAATGTTATGCAACTTATGAATTCATGATAAGGTTTATTTATACGTAATAATAATATAAAGAGGTTTATTTCAAAAGTCACTTCTTTATTCAAATTTTAAATAATTAACTTGTGTTTTCAAAATCGATAAAGTGTTATGTGTTCCATAACACGCTAGATCTGGTCGAAACGCATGGGCCAGGTTTGGGGTGTTACATCCATAATATCTAGCAAAATAATTATTGAACAAGTAAAATAAATGCATTATTTACATATAAACTTTCCATTTCACATAATAACTATAGTCATAGAAAACACCTTTAAGCACAACATTTCAACTCATTTTCTATGTCACCTATGTCACCTTTTATCATAAACATATTATTAAATCAATTCACCAACATAATATACTAAACATGTAACATCCCAAAAATGGGGTTATTTGGAATTTAATTATTTTTCTTATGTAAGAACTGCTATGTCATTATTTATGGAATAATAATGATCAATTTAAGGCTTTGTGTTGGCTCGATTTGGTAGGAAATTTTAGTTTTTAACTTTTAAGGTAGGGAGCCTTGGCAAGAGGGTGTTATAAGAATAAATGGGGATAATTTGGACATAAAATGAGCTTAGACCAAGTGGCAAAGCAAGCCCACTTAAGAGCTACATGTGACGCCACCAAGGGAGCAAGGAGAGCCTTGGTTGAGTCACAAAAATCCTCTTTTGGCAATATGATGGATGACACATGAGGAGAGTCCTATCTCTTTAAATTTTTATTTTCTTTAGATAATCAAGGATAATATGAGTTTTTTTTATTTATTATTTTATTTTATGAGGATAATAGGGGATATCACATGGATTGTTTAAGGATTAATACTTATTATTGGAAATTAAATCAAAATAGTTAGGATTAAACTAAATGGTTGGCCTAGAGTGATTCAAGGAGTTAAGATGAATCTTGGACTCCTTGTTGAGGAGGAGTGGACGGCTAGGACTTATGAAGGAAGGGGGGAGTTGCCGAATGCTTATAAAAGCACCTAAGTGATCACCTTGATTCAGTTTGTGGCAGAAAATTCAAAGCACTTTCTCCTCATTTTCTTTTATCATTCCATTCCCTCAAAAACCATAGCCGAACCCTCACAACTCCTCCTTGCCGAAACCACATTCTTTAAGTCCCTTCTCCTTTTATTTCCTACTAGCCGAATCACCACTTCCCTATTTACCTTTCTTCTTTCTTTTCTCATTAAAAATCAGCCTTGTTTAAAGCCAAATCTAGCAGAATCTAGTACCTAGCAAAGTGCTGAAAATCTTTTCTTTTACTTGAAGGCACTTTGGCGAATATCAAAGGTAACACAAGACCTTTCGGACTATCTATTCAATCGATTATCAAGGTAAGGGATGGCGAACCCTCTTACGTATTTTCTTTTTCTTGTCGACTTATGGGATTGAATGGAAGTCAAGTTTTGCAACTAGTAGCAAGAGTTCTAACCGGTGTTGAAATCGATGATAGGCACTTGGGATCTCAAAAAGAGAGATCGGATCCAAGCATTCTCGACATTCGGTTTTGGGTAGGTGGTGGTAAGTGTTTACTTATAAAAGATTACTCCTCTAATGATTACGAAAAGCCAAGCCATGGTTGCTAATATTGACCAACCTGTAGTTTATGAACCGGATTTGCGATTGGTTGCGAAGCTAGGATTCAGCGATTAGGTAAGGATGCTTGAGTACAAAATATGACCCTTTAAATAATTTGGTTTGGCCGAATGGCCATATTACTAACCTTGATAGTTGGTAGAATATAGGGCAAGGACTTAGAGGGTGGCCGATTGATTATCTTGGGATTTAAGACTATCGTGGTAGCGGTGTGTACATACACACTATATAATATATTAAATATGCTTAACTTTGTGAATGCTCATTTTATGAATGTAGCATTGGAATGAATACCAAATCGGTATAAGTGGTGATTCGGTAAGTACTGTTAACGTGATTTATTATTATTAAAGCTTTTGGTAAGCATGATGTGTTGACACATGAAATTTAAGAATGTGATGGCATGAAATATATGTATGTTTATCATTTGTGGGATTGATGAGTGGAGGCGGTGATATTGTGCCGACGGGCACCAAGTGTTTTGGTAACACACCGTGACTATATGTCACGGAGGTTTGGTACCTCAGAGGTTTGGTACCTCAATAGCGACTTATCCCCGTGGTTAACACCACCGTGGGTTGGCCCCACTTGAGATATGGGATCGCCGCGGTGATTTGGTATCACACGATGGGTTGGCCCCATCACCCGATTTGTGTCTACGGACACCGGTGTTTTGGTAACACATTTGTGACTATATGTCACCAAAGTGGTTTGGCACCACCAAAGGGTTTGGTACCACAACAGGGGTAGACAAATTGGCGTATGGTTGGCTAGGTTGGGTACACATTATTTTGCATATTAAATGTTATATTTTGTGTATGAAAAATATTTTAAAACGGGGGAAGGGTTACATACTGAGTCTTGGTGACTCACCTTCTCCATTAATTTTTCAGGTGATGCTTAGAACGCGGACATGGAGCCGGAGGGACTTGAGGAGGCCATGCGGTGGATTTAAAATTAAATAGACTTTAATTTTAGTTATTTTAAATTTGGTTATTGGGTTGTTTTATTTCGGATGTAATAAGGCCTCATATTACTTTACTTTGGGTTTTTATTTTATATGTTGGATATTTTTATTTGTACTAAAAAAAAAATTGAATCACGCGTTTTAAAAAAAAATTAACACGGAAAATGTTTTATCGTGCCATCGGGCACATCCGAAAATTTGTGTAACAACTTGACTTAATTAAATGTTTAAATTGGACTAAGTATAATTTCAAAGAAGATAATTTAAAATGAGCGAAGCCAAGAAAACTTAAGTGGATTTAGAAAATGGGTTTCAAAACTTCTTCTTCAGAATTAACCCATATTAGGTCCCAACGCTTGGGCAGGGTTGGGGTTATACAAATTGGTATCGAGCCGTGTTCAAAACTTCATTGTGGGGCCCAAGGCCCAAAAAATGTTTTAGTAGGCCTTATTAATTGATTTTGGGTTTTAAAGCAAAGATGGCCCGAGTTTCCCAGACCGATCCGCCTGTGTAGGTACATCTAAACCTCGTGTGAATATTATATTCGTAGAAGGGTAGGAAGCATGGAACGAGATAGACATATAGGAATTTGAACCCCAGGATTAGGTTACTCAAACACGCAAGCTAAACATAAGACTTAAAGAACTAAACCAATCTATGACTTAGTCATCGAGCTAGGGTGTGGTAACCCAGACGCATGTCTCAGGATTGGAAGGAAGAGCTCGGTATTTAAGCGGTCAGAGTGACTCACCACCTCTTCGCAGGTATCCTACACAGTGCGTAGCTTGGGTTCACCCTAACTCGGAGGCTCGGTGGTGTGGTAACCTCTGTGCGCATGTCTAGAAAGGTTCTGGGAGCTTGGTATTTAAGCGATCAGCGTGACTCACCTCCTCTCCACACGAAACCACGCCTGGTGCGTAGCTTGGGTTCACCCGACCAAGAGGGCTCGGTCATAGGCCAAACATAATGACTAAAACCCGAAAGGGAATTAGCATGATTTTGAAAAAAAGACTTAAACAACAACACTTGGTTTTAAAACTTTTCAAGTCACCCCTTCAAAAGTAAGAACAACTCTTTTTACAACGTTTTCATCGAAAAGTTCTATTTGTGGGGAAAATTACGAAAATGCCCTTAGGGGCAAAATTACTAAAATACCCTTGGTTCATAAAACATCAACTCAATGATTTTGTCTAAAATTCCAACTATTTCTCAAATATTCAACTTAGCTTTGAAAATCATCAATAAAATATTTTGGTTTTAGAAAATTACGAAAACGCCCTCGAATTCGAAATTACCAAAATGACCCTGACTTTTGAACTTTTGCAAACAACAATGTTTTAAGAAGGAAAACTCTCAAAAAGGAATCCTCAGAGTTTTACAACTGTCAAAAATACCCCTGATTTTTTTTTTAAAATTACGAAATTGCCCCAAGTGACAAAATTACCAAAATACCCCTGGTTTCAAAGTGATGACATATCTTTGAAATTTTACAACTTTTTCAGAAAAACCCTCCAGTATTGGGAATTGCAAAAACAACCTACTTTACTAAAGTTTTAAAATCTCTTTTATTACGAAAATACCTCAGAGGAAAATGACGAAAATACCCTCGGGTTAGAAATGGGCGTAAATGTCCAAGAGTGAATAGGTATGGAAAGCATTAGGAATGGATGCAAGAACTTCTTTGTGTGAACTAGGATAGAAGATCAAAACCTTGTTTGCACGAAAGAATCTCTCGATTAAACTTTATCCATAAAATTTCTTCATGAGTAATTAAGTGGAACAAATGCTAACGCATAAAATTTTCTTAATCGATTAAAAGCGCAAGTAGATAGAATGAGTTCTAGAGGACGTGGACGCCGTGGGACGGTAGGGGTAGGATGACGGTGTCCGAACCCGTCAGTGCCGGGACAAGGTTCGAAAATGATGTACCGCCACCACCACCTCCAACTTTTTAGAAGAGGGAGCAGGATCGGACGAGGAGAGGCGATGATCGCAAGCGGTATTGCAGTCCTTGAATTGGTGGTCAATGGTGGAAATTTAGGAGCTCGAAACTGTTCCGAGCGAATTGACCGTCCAACGGAAATGAGGTGTTCCGGTGTGTCGAGTGGCACCCAGCAGTAGCAGAATATTGGTGGAATCTCTGAAAGGATAATGGATGATCTTGACCTAACCGAGGAGGAAAAGTGAAAGGCGGTGTCGCTTCTAAAGGATGAAGCGTGCAGTGGTGGTGACGATTCGGGATAGAGCCACCGCCGATGATCTCACGTGGGACTACTTTAAAACCGCTTTTCAGAAGAAGTATGTGGGCACCAGCTACACTGACGCGCAGAGGAAGGCTTTTCTGAGTTTAGTACAAGGAACTAAGTCCGTGGCCGAGTATGAGGCGGAGTTTTTAAGACTGAGTAGGTATGCAAGAGGTATCGTAGCTAATTGAACACGAAAGCGCCAGGTCCGCTTTGAGGACGGACTCAAGAGATGACTTGAGGTTACTTGATTGCCCGCAGACAAGTTCGTGAGTTTTCATCCTTGGTGGAAAAGGCTAAAGTAGCCGAGGGGATTAAAGAAATGTGAGGCGTAATTATAGTAGAAATAATCGTAAGAGAGGATTTGGGTCATTTGGATCCGATGGTAATGATCGAGGAAGAAGGCTAAGCGAGTGGGCCAAATCAGCAAACAAGGCCGTAGCTAATAATCGAGAGGCTCGCTCAAGGTAATCAATGTGGGAAGTCCCATTGGGGAGGTTGTTCGACCGCGATAGAGGATGTTTTGAGTGTGGATCTTTAGAACATCGGTCGTAGATTATCTAAGCGAGCTCGGAATCACTGAGAAGCGAAACTGCACTCGGATGTAAATGTGGGACCGCAGAGGGGTCGTGGTAATGGCGAGAGGAAGCAATGGTCCTAACCGAGGTCGATGAACTCGAGGTAAGGAGGTTCAGCAACACGAGGCTAGCGTACTGGCTTAGTCTATCTGCAAGGCGTCATGAGGAGGGGGACGCACCGGATGTCATAACCGGTACGTTTCTGATTTTTGGTCTTCCTTATTATGCATTAATTGATGTGGGGTCCACACATTCATACATAGCAAGTAGTGTGGTAGAGACTTTGAACCTAGACTCTGAGACTGCTGCTAGGGAGATGACTGTAGTGAGTCCTTTAGGTCACTCTGTAGTGGTAGACAAACTTTTTAGGGACGTACCCCTAGAACTCCAAGGGGTCGTATTCGGGGCTGATCTGATGGAACTACCATTCGGGGAGTTCGATTTGATCCTTGGAATGGATTGGCTGGCTAAGTATCAGGCGAATTTGGATTTGCGACTAAGTTTATGGTTCTAAGGCAACTGAAGGTGGTGAAGTGGTTATGATAGGTGATAGAAGGAATTACCTATCCAATGTGGTGTCTGCCTTGAAGGCGGAAAAGATGGTCAAGAAGGGTTGTAAGGCGTATTTGGTTCGAATCTGTGCTTTGGAAGCTAAGGAGTCGAGAGTTGGAAAGGTCCGAACGGTTGGGAATTTCTTGATGTGTTCCCGGAAGAACTTTCGGGTCACCTCGGATCGGAAGTCAAATTCGGTATAGACTTGATACCGAACGGCACTGTGTCTATAGCACCTCAAGAATGGCACCAAAGGAATTGGTGGGTCAAGGCTCAAATTCGTGGAGCTCTTGGATAAGGGATTTATTCGACCTAGCATATCTCCGTGGGAGCGCTGTGTTGTTTGTCAAGAAGAAGGGACGGTTCTATGCGAATGTGCATCGACATCGTCGATTAAACAAGTTAACGATCAAAATAAGTACCCATTGCCACGGATCGATGACTTGTTTGACCCGATTGAAGGGGGCGTCGGTGTTTTCAAAGATAGACCTTAGGTCGGGTTACCATCAACTTAAGGTGAAGGGGGCCGATGTTCACAAGACGGCATTTCGGACTCGGTATGGGCATTACGAGTTCCTAGTGATGCCATTCGGGTTGACCAATGCACCGTGGCGTTCATGGATCTAATGAGCGAGTTTTCAACGAGATTTGGACCAATTTGTCGAGTGTTCATAGGCGACATATTGGTTTACTCAAGGACGGAGGAAGAGCATGACAAGCATCTACGGATAGTTACGCAAGTGTTGAGGAAAAATAGCTTGTATGCCAAATTGATGAAGTGCGAATTTTGGCTAAGTGAGGTGGCTTTCTTAGGTCACGTGGTGTCACGGAAGGATTAGAGTGGATCCCGCAAGATTGAAGCGGTATTGGTGGAAACCGCCTAAGTGATTGGCGAGATATCGAAGTTTTCGGGATTAGCGTGGTATTCGGAGATTTGTGGAAGGGTTCTCTCGATCGCTTGCGTACCGTTGACTAAGTTGCTAAGGAAAGGTGTTCCGTTTGTATGGTCGGAGAAGCGAGCAAGAAAGCTTTGACAAGCTAAGGAAAATTTTGACTAAGCTCGCTTTTAGTACAACCCGAGGCGGAAATTATTCACGATCTATTGTGATGCATCTCACACTTGGTTTGGGGTGTGTGTTGATGCGTGATGGGAAGGTAGTAGCCTATGCGTCCGCCGCCTAAGACCGCATGAGGTTAACTATCCAACTCACGACACAGAGTTAGCCGCGATCGTCTTCGCCATACGAAAGTATGGAGACATTATCTTTATGGGAGAAGTCGGTAATTTATCTGGACCACAAAAGTTTGAGGTATCTTCGACGAAGGATCTCAATCGGAGCGCAATGGCAGATGGATTGAGTCGTTGAAAGACTACAACTGCTCCATCGAATATCACCGGGTAAGGCTAACGTGGTGGTGGCCGCGTTGGCCGGAAGGTCGTGGCGATTTAAGAGCAATGTTTGCTCGCTTGAGCCTCTATGACGATGGAAGCCTTTTGGCGTAACTTCAAGTTAAGCCAACGTGGATCGAGGAGATTAAGGATAAACAGTTAGTAGATGAAGGGTTAAATGCGAAGAGAATACAAGTTCAGAATGGTGGTGTAGAGGGGTATAGAGTGACTGGTGATGGTGTGCTATGTTTTCAGGGACGACCTTGTATGCCAAAAGATATGGAGTTGAGGCGAAAATTCTCCAGATGCTCATAGTAGCCCTACGCTATGCATCCGGAGGAAGCAAGATGTATGGAGATCTACTAAGCAGATTACGGTGGCCCGGGTTGAAGCGTGAGATAACGAATTGTAGGGAAGTGTTTGACGTGTCGTGAGTTAAGGTGAACACCGATTACCATCGGGTTACTTCAACGGTAAAGATCCCTCAATGGAAGTGGGAGGCGGATCACTAGGATTTCGTCGCTGGTCACCCTCACGCCCAAAGAAGAAAGATGCGATTTGGGTAATCAGACCGTCGACTAAATCAACTCACTTCATCTGGGTGAGAATGGACTACTCACCTTAAGCTTGCAAAGTTGTATGTGGCGAGATAGTCGGATTGCATGGTGTACCAGATCGCTTATCTCGGATAGGGACCCAAGGTTCACTTCGAGGTTTTGGAAAGCGTTACATCAAGCGTTGGAGTGCAGGTTAGATTTTAGCACGACTTTTCATCCTCGAAGACAGACGGACGGTCAGAAAGGTCATCTGAGATCTTAGAAGATATTTGAGGGTTGTGTCTTGGAATTAGAGGTAGTTGGGAGGAATTCTTACCCCTAGCCGAAGTTCGCCTACAACAATAGCTACCAAGCGAGTATTCAGATGGCACCATCTGAAACCTTTGATGGACGGAAATGCCGAACTCAAGCGTGTTGGGCGGAGTTGGGTGAACGACAAGTGTTGGGCCCAGAATGGTAATGAGATCAAGACAAAGTCAAAGTGATTGGTCTCGTCTCAAGGAAGCATCGAGACAGGCGTAAGTCTTATGCCGATCTCAAACGCAAGGAAATGGAGTATGCCGTAGGGGATAAGGTCTTCTTGAAGGTGTCGCCTTGGAAGAAGGTACTAAGATTTGGGCGAAAAGGGAAGCTGAGCCCAAGATTCATTGGCCCATATACAGTACTGAAGCGAGTAGGACCGGTAGCTTATCAGCTTGAACTGCCGGCAGAGTTAAGTCAGATTCATGACGTCTTTCACGTATCAATGTTAAGACGATATCGGTCAGATCCATCACATGTGGTGCCTGTGACAGAAATCGAGGTTAACGCGGACTTATCTTTTGAGGAAGAACCGGTTCAGATCTTGGATAGAGATATAAAGGTTCTACGAGGGAAGTCGAGTGCCCTTAGTGAAAGTGTGGCGGAACCATGGTCCGAGGAAGCTACGTGGGAACTCGAGGATGTGATCTGGCTGCAATACCCTCATCTGTTTTAGTTATGTAATTTGGACGAAATTTATTTTAAAGGGGTAGAATCGTAACATCCCAAAATGGGGTTATTTGGAATTTAATTATTTTTCTTATGTAAGAATCGCTATGTCATTATTTATGGAATAATAATGATCAATTTAAGGCTTTGTGTTGGCTCGATTTGGTAGGAAATTTTAGTTTTAACTTTTAAGGTAGGGAGCCTTGGCAAGAGGGTGTTATAAGAATAAATGGGGATAATTTGGACATAAATGAGCTTAGACCAAGTGGCAAAGCAAGCCCACTTAAGAGCTACATGTGACGCCACCAAGGGAGCAAGGAGAGCCTTGGTTGAGTCACAAAATCCTCTTTTGGCAATATGATGGAATGACACATGAGGGAGAGTCCTATCTCTCTTTAAATTTTATTTTCTTTAGATAATCAAGGATAATATGAGTTTTTTTTATTTATTATTTTATTTTATGAGGATAATAGGGATATCACATGGATTGTTTAAGGATTAATACTTATTATTGGAAATTAAATCAAAATAGTTAGGATTAAACTAAATGGTTGGCCTAGAGTGATTCAAGGAGTTAAGATGAATCTTGGACTCCTTGTTGAGGAGGAGTGGACTACTAGGACTTATGAAGGAAGGGGGAGTTGCGAATGCTTATAAAAGCACCTAAGTGATCACCTTGATTCAGCTTTGCTTAGCGAAAATTCAAAGCACTTTCTCCTCATTTTCTTTTATCATTCCATTCCTCAAAACCATAAAGAACCCTCACAACTCCTCCTTGCGAAACCACATTCTTTAAGTCCTTCTCCTTTTATTTCCTACTAGCGAATCACCACTTCCTATTTACCTTTCTTCTTTCTTTTCTCATTAAAAATCAGCCTTGTTTAAAGCCAAATCTAGTCAATCTAGTACCTAGCAAAGTGCCGAAAATCTTTTCTTTTACTTGAAGGCACTTTGGCCGAATATCAAAGGTAACACAAGACCTTTCGGGACTATCTATTCAATCGATTATCAAGGTAAGGGATGGCCGAACCTCCTTACAGATTTTCTTTTTCTTGTCGACTTATGGGATTGAATGGAAGCCAAGTTTGACAACTAGTAGCAAGAGTTCTAACCGGTGTTGAAATCGATGATAGGCACTTTGGATCTCAAAACAGAGATCGGATCCCATTCTCTCGACATTCGGTTTTGGGTAGGTGGTGGTAAGTGTTTACTTATAAAAGATTACTCCTCTAATGATTACTAAAAGCCGGAAGCCATGGTTGCTAATATTGACCAACTGTAGTTTATGAACCAGTTGCGATTCAAAGTCGAAGCTAGGATTCAGCGATTAGGTAAGGATGCAGTACAAAATATGACCCTTTAAATAATTTGGTTTGGCCGAATGGCCATATTACTAACCTTGATAGTTGGCGAATATAGGGGCAAGGACTTAGAGGGTGGCGATTGATTATCTTGAGATTTAAGACTATCGTGGTAACGGTGTGTACATACACACTATATAATATATTAAATATGCTTAACTTTGTGAATGCTCATTTTATGATCAGTAGCATTGGAATGAATACCAAATCGGTATAAGTGGTGATTCGGTAAGTACACATTAACGTGATTTATTATTATTAAAGCTTTTGGTAAGCATGATGTGTTGACAAATGAAATTTAAGAATGTGATGGCATGAAATATATGTATGTTTATCTGTTGTGGGATTGATGAGTGGAGAGGCGGTGATATTGTGCCGACGGGCACCGGTTTTAGTAACACACCGTGACTATATGTCACCGGAGGTTTGGTACCTCCAGGAGGTTTGGTACCTCAATAGCGACTTATCCCGTGGTTAACACCACCGTGGGTTGGCCCCACTTGAGATATGGGATCGCCCGCGCGGTGATTTGGTATCACACGATGGGTTGGCCCCATCACCCGATTTGTGTCTACGGACACCGGTGTTTTGGTAACACATTTGTGACTATATGTCACCGGTGGTTTGGCACCACCAAAGGGTTTGGTACCACAACGGGTAGCAGTGGCGTATGGTTGGCTAGGTTGGGTACACATTATTTTGCATATTAAATGTTATATTTTGTGTATGAAAAATATTTTAAAACGGGGAAGGGTTACATCTTGAGTCTTGGTGACTCACCTTCTCCATTAATTTTTCAGTGATGCTTAGAACGCGGACATGGAGCCGGAGGGACTTGAGGAGGCCATCGGTGGATTTAAAATTAAATAGACTTTAATTTTAGTTATTTTAAATTTGGTTATTGGGTTGTTTTATTTCGGATGTAATAAGGCCTCATATTACTTTACTTTGGGTTTTATTTTATATGTTGGATATTTTTATTTGTACTAAAAAAAAAATTGAATCACGCGTTTTAAAAAAAAAAATTAACACGGAAAATGTTTTATCGTGCCATCGAACACATCCGAAAATTTGTGTAACAACTTGACTTAATTAAATGTTTAAATTGGACTAAGTATAATTTCAAAGAAGATAATTTAAAATGAGCGCCAAAGAAAACTTAAGTGGATTTAGAAAATGGGTTTCAAAACTTCTTCTTCAGAATCGACCCATATTCTATCCCAACGCTTGGGCCGGGTTTGGGCTGTTACAAAACATGTAATTCAAAAAAATCAATTTAATACCACAATTTAGGTTTCAAACATATTTTACGACATTATTGCATTATTATTAACACACCATCTTACATCGGATCCAGAAACTACAATTTATCAACTTTCTCGATTTTTAATTTTCCTCTCGTTCTAGGTCCAAATATCATTTTTTGGGGTCTAAAACATCACATTTCACTTATTTAATTAATGTACTACTCAAAACAGTCCCTAAATCAAACTTTGGCAAATTTACAATTTTGCCCCTAAACTTTTACATAATTATGATTTAGCCCCTAGGCTCGAAAATTAAACTTCATCCATTATTCTTATGTTTTATAACATGCTGATAATTTTTTCCTTCTATGGCAACATCAAATTCTTGCTCTAACATGCACTTATGTACATTAGGTATTTTTGTCGATTATGTCGTTTTACTCGTTTTCATTTAAAATCGCTTAGTAAAAGTTGTTTAATTTTAAGCTTCACATTTTGCCATAAAACATCAAAATAAACACATTTCACCTATGGGTATTTTTCCAAATATGAACCCTACGTTAAATTATTACTAGAATAAGCTAAATCAAGTTACCGAGACTCCAAAAACGTAGAGAACATGAAAAACAGGGCTAGAATGGACTTACCATGAAGCTTGGGAAGGTTGAAAACCCTATACATGGCATCCCACATGTTAAATTTAGCCTAAGCTTGAATATGGACAAATTTGGCATTTAAATTTTGTTTTTAATTCATTTAATTCACTAAATTACTAAAATGCCCCTTAAAAAATCTTTTGAAACATACCCATCCATGTCCATTTTTGTCCACCAACTTAACCAATGGTCTAATTATCATTTAAGGACCTCTAATTTAAAATTTCATAACGATTGGACACCTCTAACATGTAAAACTCAACTTTTGCCCTTTTTACAATTTGGTCATTTTGACTAAATTGAGTGCCCAAACGTCAAAATTTTCGAATGAGATTTCCATGAAATCATTCCTTGAAATTTTAGACCATAAAAATATAAATAAAATAAATTTCTCAACATCGAATATATGGTCCCGAAACCACTGTTTCAACTAAGCCCAAAATCGGGCTATTACAAAGCTTCATCTCCAGATGTTATAACTGGTACATTTACTCTTTATGATACATCTGTGATTGCATTGATAGACCCAGGTTCTACTCATTTGTATATATGCATGAACTTAGTATCCAGTAAGACTTTGCTGGTAGAGTCTACTCAACTTGTTATTAGAGTATCGAACCCCTTAGGTAAAAGTGTCCTGGTTGATAAAGTATGCAATAACTGTTCGTTGATGTTTCGAGATATTTATTTTTCAGCTGATTTGATGCTATTACCTTTTAATAAGTTTGATATTATTTTGGGTATGGACTAGTTGACATTTCATGATGCTGTTGTGAATTGCAAGAGAAAGACCATTGATTTGAGATGTCAGAATGATGAAATTGTTTGAGTTGAGTCTAATGATTTGACTGTGTTACCTGTTGTGATATCTGTGTTGAAAGCTCAGAATTATTTGGGAAAATGCTATAAAGCTTATTTTTCTTATGTGATTGATTTGAAAGTGACTGAAAAGAAAGTTGAATCAGCGCCAGTTGTCTGTGAATTCCCTGATATGTTTCCTAAAGAATTACTAGGATTACCTCCGATATGTGAAGTTGAATTTGGTATTGATCTATTACCGGGAACGACTCCTATTTCGATAGCTCCGTATAGAATGGCACCAACAGAGCTAAAAGAATTAAATTCACAGTTGCAAGAATTAACAAATAGAGGGTTTCCAAGATCGAGTTTCTCACATTGGGGTGCTCCTGTTCTGTTTTTGAAAAAGAAAGATGGCACGATGAGAATGTGATGATTATCGTCAGTTGAATAAAATGACTATAAAGAACAAATATCCTCTACCCAGGATTGATTATTTGTTTGATCAGTTAAAAGGAGCCACTGTGTTTTCAAAAATAGATTTGAGATTGAGATACTACCAGTTGCGAGTAAAAGATTTAGACATTTCGAAGACTACTTTCAGAACGAGGTACGGACATTATGAGTTTTTAGTTATGCCTTTGGACTAACAAATGCTCCTGCTGTTTTTATGGACCTGATGAACATAATTTTTAGATCGTATTTATATCAATTTGTTGTTGTATTCATTGATGACATATTGATTTATTCACGTGATGAGATTCAACATGTCGAGCATTTGAGGATAGTGTTACAAATTTTGCGGGATAAGCAATTGTATGCAAAAGTTCAGAAAATGCGAATTTTGGTTATAAGAATTTGGTTTTCTGGGACATATTGTGTCAGCATCTGGTATGTGAGTTGATCCGAGTAAGATTTCTGCTATTTTGGAATGGAAACCTCCAACTAATGTGTCTGAAGTCCGTAGCTTTCTAGGATTAGCTAGTTATTATTGTCAGTTTGTAAAAGGATTCTCGATGATAGCTACTCCATTGGCTAAATTGCTTTAGAAAGATGTGAGATTCGAATGGTCCGATAAATGTCATAAAAGCTTTGATCAGTTGAAAACTCTGTTGACTTAAGCTCCAGTTTTGATACAACTAGAATCGGGTAAAGAATTTGTAATTTACAGTGATGCTTCGTTAAATGGTTTGGGATATGTTTTGATGTAGGAAGGCAAAGTTATAGCTTATGCCTTGAGACAATTGAAGCCGCATGAAAAGAACTATCCGACACACGATCTTCAGCTAGCTGTGATTGTGTTCGCATTAAAGATTTGGTGTCATTATCTTTTCGGTGAGAAATGTCACATGTTTTCAGATTTGAATTTGAACAAAGATTAGAGCTATTGAAAGACTATGAGCTTGTGCTAGATTATCATCCGGGAAAGGCAAATGTTATTGCCGATGCACTGAGTCGAAAGTCATTGTTTGCACTTCGAGTGATGAATGCTCATTTAGACTTGTCTGATGATGGTTCAATTTTAGCTAAATTGAAAGCGAAGCCGATGTTTTTACAACAGAGATGTGATGCTCATAATGTTCATAATGAAATGCTAGTGAAACAAGCTCAATATAATTCGAATTTTGATTTTGAATTTCGAGTTGACGATGATAATTGCTTGAGATTTTGAGATCAAATTTGTGTTTCAAGGAATGGAGTTAATTCAATTGATTTTAAATGAAGCTCATAATAGTCGCGTATCTATTCATCCGGGTAGTACAAAGATGTATCATGATTTGAAGCAAAACTATTGGTGGTCTGGTATGAAATGAGACATTTTCGACTTTGTGTCGAAATGTTTAGTCTACTAGCAAGTTAAAGCTGAACATCAGGTTCCGTCTGGTTTGCTACAACCAATTCTGATTCTCGAGTGGAAATGGGATAGGGTGACGATGGACTTTGTTTCTGGATTGCCTTTGACTCTGAGAAAGAAAGATGCAATTTGGTTTGTAGTTGATCGATTGACGAAATCCGCCCATTTTATTCCGATACGATCTGGTCACTCACTTGATAAGTTAGTTGAGCTGTATATTTCTGAGATTGTGAGATTGCATGGGGTGCCACTGTCTATTGTGTCAGATAGAGATCCGAGATTTACATCACGATTCTGGAAGAAATTGTAAGAAGCTTTAGGCACAAAATTACATTTTAGTATAGCCTTTCACCCGCAAATAGATGGCCAATCTGAGCGGATTATTCAAATACTCGAGGATATGTTAAGATGTTGCATTCTTGAGTTTAATGGTATGTGGGAATAGTATTTACCACTGATTGAATTTGCATATAATAACAGTTTTTAGTCGAGCATTAAAATGGCACCATATGAGGCTTTGTATGGATGTAAATGTAGAACATCTTTGTATTAGACTGAGCTCAGTTGAAATAGGATACACGGGGTCGATTTGATAAAAGATACAGAACAGAAAGTGAAAGTAATCCGTGATAGTCTGAAAGTAGCGTCTAATCGTCAAAAATCCTATGTAGATTTGAAACGGAAAGACATTGAGTTTGGTATCGATGACAAAGTGTTCTTGAAAGTGTCTTCGTGGAAGAAAGTACTCAGATTCGGACGTAAAGGCAAATTAAGTCCAAAGTTCATCGGGCCGTATGAAATTATTGACGAATTGGACCTGCTCCATATAGATTGTTGTTGCCACCTGAGCTAGAAAAGATTCACAATGTATTTCATGTGTCAATTCTTAGACGATACAAATCTAATCCCTCTCATGTGATTCCTCCATCTGAGATTGAAATCCTATCTGATATGACTTATGAAGAAGAATCGATCTGTATCATAGCTCTCGAAGTGAAAGAATTGCGAAACAAGGAAATTTCGTTAGTTAAAGTATTGTGGCATCTACACAGAGTAGAAGAGGCTACATAGGAGCCTGAAGATTCAATGAGGCAACAATATCTGAACCTATTCAACGGTAAGATTTTCGGGTACAAAAATCCCAAAGGGGGAGAATTGTAACAATTCAGATTTAGACCCTAGTCAGAATAGTGGTTTTGGGACCACAAATCGACTCATGAAAATATTTTAATATTATTTTCTGTGCCTATGATACGTGATTAAGCATATGTGAAATTTCTATGAATTAATTTGTCTGTTTGCATGCTTAATTTGAGAAAAGGGCTAAATCACATAAAATGAAAAAGTGACTAATTAATGTGTAAGTGTTAATTTGTTAATGTCTTTATAATGTGAAGTCCTAAATAGGCAATTAGCCCATTAATAAAGTTAGTGGATGGTAAAGGACAAGTATGCCCTTAATGTATATAAGTTTCTTATATTAATTAAAAGGTTAATATAGTAAATGATATATAATATATATGTTATAATAAAACAAAAGAAAGAAGATAGTGGAGTATTTATCTTCTTGGTACCGAAAATAAGAAAATAATAGAGGTTTAAGTTCTTCAAAATATTCGACTATAAAGCTCTTTGATTAAGATCAAGAATCGAAGAAAACAGATTTAGATCACGGAAAGTCTAAAGTAATCGAGTAATCGAAATCGCTCATTTATTCTGTATCTGAGGTAAGTCGATCTACAAATAAACATATTTGATTTGAGTTATTTATGTATCTATGAGATACAGATTCTATAGTAAATGATCGAAATGGAATGTATATGAAATCCGAGGATATATCGACAAGTTATCAAGGTTTGGGAAGTCCCATACGAACCTAGGAATAGATAGGATAACGTATGTCATGACATAGGTTTTCGATATGTAAGATCATGTAAGACCACGCCTGGGACATTGGCGTTGATTTGAGATTTTATGTAAGACCATGTTTGGGACGTTGGCATCAATATGAGATTTACGTGTAAGACCATGTCTGGGACATTGTCATCATATTTGATTCGTGTAAGACCCTATTTGGGATAGTGGCATTGATATATGAGTACATGTAACACCTCGTTTGGGACATTGGCATTGTACGACTATTCCGAGCACTCTGAGTATCCTATTAGATTTCGAAAGGTTCAACGGGCAAGTCTACAAAATGAATTTCTATGTGAGAAGTAATAACGATTTAGGTACGATTGAAAAGTACACTATGTGTCTATGAAAGGTAAGTGTTTATATAAGCTTACTAAAGTGAATATGTGTTTAGTCATGAGATAATATGTGATTATATGCTTGAAGAAGCTATGTGTATATCTGATATTAAGTTGAGGAATGTGGTAAGCTATAGCTAAGCAAATGAGCCAAAGAATATGTGATGAATTTGAAATGAGAAATATTAATGTCATTGTATCAATGTAGTTATGTGCAATTTATGTTAAGTTTATTTGTATATGGCTTACTAAGCTTTTGAAAGCTTACTCTATGTGTGTTTGCTCTGTTTTATAGATCGTCAAAGCCACCGAAGGCTTGGGGACCATCAAGGATCGTCATCACACTACTCAATCTTATTTTGGTACCTTTTGAAAGTGTATATACTAAGTATGGCATGTATAGGCTAGTTAATTTTGAGTTATTTTTTATATGTGAAAATGGCCATGTGATATGGCTAAATATATGTTTGTGATTATGAATGACTAGATAAGTTTCATGATGCTAGCTTTGGTTTAGCTTGATGGCAAATGAAATGGTTACAAGAATGGTGAACTTATTGATGCATAACTAGCACACTACTAATGATAAGTATGTGATGGATTCTATCTTGAAATGATTGAGGTTATGTAGAACTAATTGCCTCATAAGTTGGTATGATTGTTAGGCTCTTGTATGGCTGGAAATGATGTACATTTTGGTACGTATTAATTGCCTATGATGCTTGAATTGGTGTTTAATTATGTTTGTAGGAATAACCCATGTGTGGGTGGCATTTTGGCCTTGAAAATGGCCTATGCTTTGCCTACACGGTTGAGCACACAGGCGTGTGGCTCGACCGTGTCCTTCGAGATTGAAATTCAAAACAAGTCAGGCTCGACCACGGGCTGGACACACGGACGTGTGACTGGCCGTGTGGTGCGAGTTAGTAGCGACCACGGGCGTGTCCACGACCGTGTGGACAAGTCAGTATGTATGCCCTATTTTGACACGACTTAGACACACGGTGTAACATCCCAAAGTTAGGCCTAGTAAGATTGGGCTCATTGGGCTTTAGGCGTAGGAGCATTTAAAATTTTTGGGAATAAGAGAATGGTTTTAATGCAAGTTGGATCTAGTAGGTGAGTGATTTTGAAAGGTTAAGGGGCTTCTATGAAGTCCCGGGTTCAAGTTAGGCCTTAGGAAAAATTTTGGTTTTAGGTGAAAAAAACCCTAGGAGTTAGTATGTAGGCTTTAAGAATAAAATGTGGAGAAAATGACACAAGTGGAGTGTGTGGTGTAGTGGCAAAGTGACGCCACATAAGAGGCAAGGGGGTGATGACACAAGGAAGGAAGGAGGTTCAAGGTTCAAGTCTTGGCTTTTGCATTTTGGTTTTCTTTTTATATGGACTTTAGAATTTTGCCATGGGGTTATATTTAGTTGCGCATGGTTTTAAACACAAGAAAAGCTTGTTGTTTAGGGGCAAGTGGCTTGAATTGGCTAATGAGAGAGCCTGAGTTCGAATCTCATGACAAGCAAGGGAGTATTTATTTTGCGGATTGGACAAGAAGAGTTTGAGTTGGATTTAAACTCTGCTAACGGAGGGATCCCACATCGGAAAGATACGAAGAAGGAATGTGAGAAGCTAGCTATATATAGAGCATTCTATGAGGAGAGTTAATATACCTTGGTGGGCGTTTGGGTGCAGACCTAGAGGATAATCGCCAATAGTTGCGAAAGAAGGGCTACTATAACGGGAGGTGCACGATAATGTTTCGGTGAGGTTTCGATTTTCAATTAGTATATATTAAGTTATGATTAATCGTTAGGTGATGTCAATTGTAGGTTCGTGACTAAGGGGTTTACAGCATGCGTGGTTGCCAGGTGTGTACAAACACTACACACACGATGTCGGCAATGCCAAAATGTCGAAAAGTCGAAAGTGGTTAAATAGGCCCGGTGGGCCCTAAGGCTAAGTTTGATGAAATAGTTTGGTTGATTGAATTAGACATGTATGATACATGATCTGAATTTGTTCTGGGCCTATTTGGCCATATGATGAGACTTGGGCCTGATGGGCCGTAATGATGTAATTTGGGTTTGATGAGCTTTATAGGGACGTAGACAACTATGCTAGGGTTTATGGACCTTAGGCCTAGTTTGAACAACTCTTAAATTTCATAAGACTTTCTAATAATTAAACATATCTGTGAACAAGCCGCTGGGTTAGGGTGTGGCAACGGGCATATGCATGTCTAGGATTGGATCTAGGAAGAGCTTGGTACTTAAGCGGCCCTAGTAGCCCACATCCTCTTTTCTGGAAACCTACATGGTGCATAGTGTCTGTTCACTTTAGCTGCGAGGACTTGTTGATGGGCCAAAGTTCATAACTAAAACCCAAGAGGGACCGAAATACCCCCGATTTGTAAAATTATCAAAATACCCCGATTTGTGAAATTACTGAAATACCATTGATTTGTGAAATTAACGAAATACCCCCAATTTGTGAAATTATCGAAATACCCCCGATTTATGAAATTGCTGAAATACCCCTTGTTTGCAAAATTACCAAAATACCCTTAATTTGTGAAATTACCAAAATACCCCTGGTTTGTAAAATTATCGAAATACCCCTGGTTTGTAAAATTACCAAAATGCCCTAGTCTGTAAAATTAGCAAAATACCCCTAGTTTGTACAATTACCAAAATACCCCCGAATTACAAAGTTATCAAAATACCCTCAGATTACAAAATTACCAAAATACCCTTAGTGTGTAATTACCGTTTTACCCCTAAATAATAAAATGATCGTTGTACCCTCGTGGTAGTACTAATGTTGTCTGTGTTAATTGTATGATTGATTATGTTCGAGATGCACTGCATACATGGATTAGTTATGAGTAGAATTACCGAATTACCTTTGGTAGGTAAATTACTGAAATACCCTCGGTAGGTAAAATTACCGTTATACCCTTTGGGGTTGATTAGCGTGATTGTGTGTAACTACTCACACCATCTTTAATGCTATATTAATATGATTATCATATTCTGTTAAATACCGAAAGTTTGGTATGGCTATTGTGACACCTGTGGAGGGTGTAAGCGAGACATCAGGTTAGTGATTTCTGTTCTGATATAATAAAAGGTTATGATGAAATAATTTGATCCATGTTATGAGTATTCCGTACATGCTTGTGGTAATCTATTACATCCATACATCTGCATTTTATGTTGCATGGGGTAGGGAATATGTGATGAAAGGGGAAGTGTTGTAGTGGCTCTGCCACGATCTGTTGTAGTGGCTTTTGCCATGATCTGTTGTAGTGGCTTTTGCCATGATCTGTTGTAGTGGCTTTTTGCCATGATCTGTTGTAGTTGCTTTTTGCCATGATCTATTGTAGTGGCTTTTTGCCATGATATTTTGTAGTGGCTCTGCCACGATCTGTTTTGGTGACTATGTCACGATTCTGATGATGAGCAGCTAACTGCAGCATGATTGCCATCGATGGTGTGTAGCGGTGAGGGTTGATTGTAGAAATCCCTATTGGTGTGATTGGCAGGTATGGGTGGTGTGTAGCGGATGGAAAATTAGGTTGGGCTGGGTTTGCATCGCATTGCATACATGATTTGATGTGACATATGATATGGGTTAAGACTCAATCGAGGCTATTTTGGGCTAAGGCCCAATTGCCACCTTTAGTGTAATGGGCTTCGTCCTTGATTGTTGTGATGCATGTTCTTACCGATAAGGGTTGTTGTAACACCCTGAATTAGGGGTTATTTGTAATTTGATTAATTTCCCATGTGTACTTGAAGAAATTAATAATATGATTTTATTTGGCATGTTTGAGGGTCCAAAAATAAACCCGAGCTAGGCCTGACTTAGGGCTGAAAATTTATTTTTAAGTGTTTAAAGGAGGAAGCTAGGTGACATAGAGGTTAAGAAAATTTTTAAAAGGGACTTGACACAAGGAGATGGTTGGCTAAGTGGTTCCATGTGTGTTGAAGGAGAAGGGGGAGCGCAGGTCCCAAGTTCGAGTGACAGAGGAAGTATTCTGCGTTTTGTTCTTTTTTTTAAGTGTTGGGCTTAAGTAGGAAAGGCCTTAAAATTTATTGGTGAAGGATCATGGCATGAAAGTCCAGGTAGTAGGAGTAGCTTGGGGCGCCACTTGAGAGAGAGAGAGATCTCGGGTTCGAGGGACGCAGGGAGTATTTTTATTTGGGCCTTTTGCGTTAGAAGAAAAGGGCCAAGAAGAAGGTTTTATAAATTAATGAAAAGAGTATTTGACATGAAAGTCTTAAGGGGAGAGTTGGCATAAGGCGTGAAGGGGCGTGGGGGAGGCTGGAGGTTCCAGGTTCGAGCCAAGGAGGCAGCAAATTCATTTTTATCTTTTATTATTTTTGCTGCTGGCGTGGGTGAAAGAATTTGGCTGCACTTTGGACTCCTAAATTCGGCTGGAAGAGGTAAGTTTGGTGTTTTATTTTCATACAATTTGTTTAAGAAAGGATAGAAGATAAGTGCTATTATCTTAAGTGATAATTAATAGTTTAATTATCGGCATAGAGGGGAGGAATTAAGATTGGGACTCTTTGGGGGCTGTTTTTTACACAGAAAAGGGTGCCAAAAGTCTTGAATTTTCTCTTTTCTTCTCTCCATAGCTACTACCGAATTTCCTTAGGCTATTACTTGATAATTTCGGCTAGCTTTCATCTCTTTTGTTTCTTTTATTCTCTCTCAAGAACCGAAACTCCCATTCCACTTCTTGTTCTTCCTTTTTTTCACATAAGCCGAACCTTGTTTATTGTTTTAACCAACAATAGCCGAATCCCCTTCTCCCTATTTTGTGAAGTCTTGGCCGAATATTAAAGCAAGGGTGGTCTCTTTTTAGTGTTTCTCAATCGGACATAGAGGAAGGTACTCCGAGATTTTGGAAATGGTCACGTGAAGCCTCCATTCGTTAGCAATTTTGGTAAGTGATGGTAAGGATGTGGTAAACCATTTATTTGGTATTTGAAAGGCTATTTTTGTGATACTAATGACTGCCGATTATAGGGAAGTGAAGCGGAGTCGCAAATCGTGTGCTATAGTTAGACTTGAAGGCGTTTAGGTAAGGTTTCGGGTTCAAATATAAACCCTTCGGATATATGTTGGTTTGGCCGAATGGTCAATAGCACTAACTACATGTTTGGCCGAATATAGGACCAGGAAAATCTTGTGTGGCCGATTGTTTCTTCAAGGATTTAAAACGATCGTTGGCATGCTGTGTGTACATACACACTTTATAACTAATTAAAATGCTAATTGTTGTGTATGCTAAATCTGAATTGTGTAGATTTGGGAATTAATACCATAATGGTATACATGAGATTCTGTAAGTCCTTGTCGTTATGACTCTCTTCATGATGCTTTTGGGAAGCATGATATGTTATGACATATTTGGTATATGTGGTTATGGCTAATGGTAAACTCAGATGTGTTGCTAAATGAGCATGTTGGCATGATTTCTATTAAAATATAAATTCTTGGTTGATATGGGATAAATGAGTGGAGGGGAAGTAATATTCGTAAGCGGAAACCGGTGGTTTGGTACCACATTTCGTGACTACGGCCACCGTGAGGTTTGGCACCCCTGCAGGTTTGGCACCTCATAGCGCCTCGTCCCGGTGGCTTAGTACCACGATGGGTTGGCCCCATGGATTATATTATGGGATTGACACCGGTGATTTGGTATCACACGATGGGTTGGCCCCATCAATCGATTTGTGTCTTCGGACACCGTGAGGTTTGGCACCTCCAAGTGATTTGGTATCACATTTGTGACTTTAAGTCACGGTGGTTTGGCACCACCGGTGGTTTGGTACCACACGGTAGAGAAAGGTGTTTGGATGGCTAGGTTGGGTGCATGATTTAGCGCATGTTAATTTGTTATAATTGTGTATGAAATTGCTTTAAACCGGGGGAAGGGTTACACATTGAGTCTTGGTGACTCACCTTCTCCTTTAACATTTTTTTCAGGTGACTCATAGATCGCGGATGAGGAGCCGGAGGAAATCGAGGTGGCCATGCAGTGAAATTATGGATTTGATGAACTTGGAATTATTTTTATTTTATTTTGGTTTTAATTGTTCAGTTGTAATAAGGCCTCCTAATGCTTTACTTTGGTTATTTTTCGCATTTTGGATAATTTGTTCAAACTATTTAATGATACTTAAATGGGTATACATGCTTTCTCAAAATCAAACGAAAAATGTTTTACCGTACCATCGGGTACATTAAAATCTGTAACAATTTTGACTCAATAAATCTTCATACAATTCAATGGTTTTAAAACGTGACAAAATCTTTTACCTTAGATAGAATCGTTTAAAAAGGGTTTTCAAATTATTTTTACTCTGTAACAAACCAGATACGGTCATAATGTTTGGGCTAGGTTTGGGGTGTTACAAAATTGGTATTAGAGCTAGGTTCAAAACTCGGCTGTGGGGGGCCCAAGGCCCAAAATGTTTTGTTTTGTTAGTAGGCCTTATTATGATGTTTTGAGAAACTGTGTTGGCTTAAACAAAGATGGCACCGAGTCTCAAGCACCTATCCGCCTGTGTAAGTACTTCTATCCACTTTTGTGAATTCTTTTGATGAGGGTAGAAAGGGTAAGATGGGAACGTAGACTACTAAAGTAGAAACTATTGAACCTAGGGTTAGCATACCCTAACAAAAAAAAATTGCATAAGATTTAATAATTCTCTAAACAAACCACGTGAGTTGTCAATGAGCAAAGGATGTGGCAATCGTTATACGCATGTCAGGATTGGATTCTAGAGGCTTGGTATTTAAGCGGTCCTCGTGACTCACCTCCTACTCACTCGAATCCTCCGGTGTGAGTAATCTGGTTCATCCTAGCCGAGATGACACACTCACAAAGCTAAACTCGATAACTAAAACCCGAAAGGACTAGCCGCTTTGTTTTGAACTAATTAAAACTTTGGTAAAAAAAGACCAAAATACCCTCGGTTTGAAAATGACCAAAATACCTCCAGTATGGAAAATTTTCAAATAGAAATTTTCAAAACATCCTTCTTTCGTGAATTCATTTAGAACCCAAATTTTTGGAAATTATTTTGTGAAAACACCCTGATTATGTAAAATTACTAAAATACCCTTATGGGTAAAATTACGAAAACGCCCTTGAAACATGAAATTTCCAAAATACCCACAGCTTTAATCAAAATTTCCATTTCATAAAAAGTTCTTAAAAACCTTAAATTCCAAAAACGTTATGATTTTGTAGAATTACAAAGTTGCCCTAACCAACAAAATTACCAAAATGACCTTGGTCTTCAAAATTTTTGCAACACCATCAAAATGGAAGATAAAATCTTAAAAATAACTCCCAAAAGTTTTACAACTTTTTGAAACACCCCTGATTTATCAATTTACAAATTCACCTTGATTTGTGGAAAATTACCAAAATGCCCCTGAGTCTCAAAATCACCGAAAGACCCCCAAATTTCAAAATTTTCCAAATACCCTGGGAAATTAAGTGATTTAAAATAATTCTTGACAAAATCATCCAAGAACCTGTTTTTGAAAAATTACAAAATACCTCAGGGACAAACTACTAAAATGCCCACAGGTAGTGGAAAACAATCACAACGAAACTACAACGCCTCTTTGAATGAATGAAAGGCGTGTGCTTGTTTGATTACGAAAGAACCACTCTTAAAACTTCCATCATAAAATTTTTTCACGGTAACCAAGTGAAATACTAATCCATAAAATTTCTTAATCAGATTAAAGCGCAATAGTTAGAATAAGCTCTAGAGGACGAGGCCATCATGGACGCGGTAGGGGCAGGATAACCGTGTCAGAACCTGTGAGGTCGGGTCAGGAATCGAAGAATGGGGTACCACCGCCACCACCCCCTAATTTTTAGAGTGAGGAGCGGGATCAGACGGGAGGTGAGGCAGTAACGCAAGCTATGTTGCGAGTCCTTGAGATGGTGGCTGGGGCGAGTGGAGGTATGGGAGCTCGAAAGTCTGTACTCGAGCGACTTCGATCCAATGGGGCAAAGGTATTTCAGGGTATATCGGGAGTGGCACCTAGTGCGACGGAATACTGGTTAGAATCGACTGAAAGGATCATGGATGATTTTGATCCGACGGATGAGGAGAAGTCGAAAGGAGCGGTGTCGCTTCTAAAGGATGAGTCATATCGCTGGTGGCTCACGCAGACGATATGGTGCTACTGCAGACGACCTTACTTGGGAGTATTTCAAAGTCGCTTATCAAAAAAGTATGTGGGCACCACCTACATTGATGCTCGTGAGGAAAGCCTTCGGGTTGGTACACGAAATAAGATCGTGTCGAATATGAAGCGAAATTTTGAGGTCGAGCCGCTATGCTCGTAGAATTGTGTCGATAGAGCATGAAGCAGTGTGTCCGCTTTGAAGACGGACCGAGGATGACTTGAGGTGGCTGATTGCTCCACAACAGGAGTGTGAGTTTGCTGTTTTGGTGGAAAAGGCTAAAGTAGCCGAAGGGGTCAAAGCGTCTGTGAGATAGAATTATGATAGAAACAAGCAGAAAAGAGGCTTTAGATCGTCTGGATCGGGTAGTAACACTCAGAATAGGGCTAGGCAGGATGGGCCGAATCAGGCATGAAGGCCCATGGCTACTAATCAGAGACCAGCTCAGTGCAACCGCTGTGGGAAGTCACATTGGGGAGGTTGTTGGACTGGTGAAAGGGGATGCTTTGAATGTGGATCTTTGGATCACCGTGTAAGGGATTGTCCTTGGAAGTTGGCTAAGAACCAGCCAGAGGGTTAGAACCGTACTCAGGCTAGGAGTGTAGGACCACCACAGAGGGGTCGTGGTAATGGTAGAGGAGGCAATGGTTCTAATCGAGGTCGCGGGAATCCGGGAAGAGGGGCTGGCAACACAGAAGCAAGGCAACCCAGTTTAGTCTACGCAGCGAGGCATCGAGAAGAGGGTGACGCACCGGACGTCATAACCGGTACGTTTCTAATCTTTGGTCTTCCATATGTTGTATTAATTGACGTGGGTTCAACGCATTCATACGTTGCTAGTAGTGTGGTAGAGACCATGAACATAGACTTCGAGACTACTTAGGGAGATGATAGTAATTAGCCCTCTAGGTAACTCAGTAGTTGTAAACAAGCTATATAGAGATGTACCCCTAGAACTCCAAGGGTAGTGTTTGGGGTCGACTGATGGAACTGCCGCTTGGGAGTTCGATTTGATTCTTAGTATAGACGGTTGGTTAAGCATCGGTGAAGTTGGATTCTTGTTGCTAAGCGCATGGTTCTAAAGATGGTGAGGTGATGAAGTAGTTATGATAGGTAATAGAAGAGATTACCTATCCAACATGGTGTCTGCGTTGAAGGTAGAGAAGATGGTCAGGAAGGGCTGTGAGGCGTTTTTGGTTCGAATATGTGCCTTGGAGGCTAAGGGGTCAGTAGGTGAGAAGGTCTGAACGGTAGGGGAATTCACTGATGTGTTTCCAGAGGAACTTCCGGGTTTGCCACCAGATCGGGAAGTTGAGTTTGGTATAGACTTATTACCCGGAACGGCGCCTGTGTCTATAGCATGCTACTGAATGGCACCAAAGGAATTGGTGGAGCTGAAGGCTCAAATTCAAGAACTTTTGGACCAAGGGTTTATCCGACCAAGTATATCTCCGTGGGAAGCACCTGTGCTGTTTGTCAAGAAGAAAGACGGGTCAATGCAGATGTGTATCGACTACCATCAGTTAAACAAGCTAACGATCAAAAATAAGTATCCGTTGCCCCGGATCGATGACTTGTTTGATCAGCTGAAGGGTGCATCGATTTTCTCAAAGATAGACCTTAGGTCGGGTTATCATCAACTTAAGGTAAAGGAGGTTGATGTTCACAAGACGGCATTTCGTACTCGGTATAGGCATTACGAGTTCCTAGTGATGCCATTTGGGTTAACCAACGCACCGGCAACATTCATGGACTTAATGAATAGGGTGTTTCAGCAGTACTTGGATCAATTTGTGGTGGTATTCATAGACGACATATTGGTTTATTCTAAGACGGAAGAGGAGCATGACATGCATTTACGTATAGTTCTACTAGTACTGAGGGAAAAGCAGTTATATGCCAAATTCGAGAAGTGTGAGTTTTGGCTAAGGAGGTGGCTTTCTTAGGTCACGTGGTGTCGTGGAAGGATTAGAGTGGACCTCGCAAGGTTGAAGCGGTGTTGGAGTGGAAACTGCCTAAGTCAGTGGTAGAAATTTGAAGTTTTCTGGGTCTGGCACGGTACTATCGAAGGTTTGTGGAAGGGTTCTCTTTAATCGTAGCCCCACTAACTAAGTTATTAAGAAAGAGAGTTTCGTTTGTATGGTCGGAGAAGCAGCAGGAAAGTTTTGACAAGCTAAGGAAGATTCTAACTAAGCTCAGGCCTGCATGCTCGAGGCGTGGAAGTTGTTTACAGCTTATCGTGATGCATCCCATACGGGTTGGGATGTAATTGACGCAGAAGGGAAGGTAGTGGCCTATGCATCCTGTCAGCTAAGACTACATGAGGTTAACTACCCAACTCACGACTTGGAGTTAGCAGCGGTGGTCTTTGCTTTGAAGATATGGAGGCATTACTTGTATGGGGAGAAGTCGATAGTCTACACGGATCACAAAAGTCTGAGGTATCTCTTGACTCAGAAAGACTTGAACTTAAGGCAGCGACGGTGGATCGAACTGTTAAAAGACTACGACTGTTCAATTGAGTACCATCCGGGCAAAGCTAATGTGGTGGCTGACGCGTTAAGTCGAAAGGTCGTGGCGGACTGAAGGGCGATGTTTGCTCATTTGAGTCTATACAACGATGGAAGTCTTTTAGCAGAACTACAAGTTAAGCCGACATGGATCGAGGAGATTAAGGAAAAATAGTTAGTAGACGAAAGTTTGAATGCTCGGAGGTTGCAAGTTCAGGATGGTGGTTTGGAAGGGTACAGTTTGTCTAGTGATGGAGTGCTATGTTTTCAAGGGCGAGCTTGTATGCCAAAAGATGTAAAATTGAGGCAGAGAATTCTTCAAGAGGTACATAGCAGCCCATACGCTATACATCTTGGAGGTAGCAAGATCTATGGAGATTTGCGTAAACAATTCTGGTGGCCAGGGCTGAAGCGCAAGGTAACTGAATTTGTGGGAAGGTGTCTGACATGTCTGCAGGTTAAGGCTGAACATCAGTTGCCATCGAGTTTACTTCAACCAATAAAGATCCCTCAGTGGAAATGGGAGAGGATCACGATGGATTTTGTCAGTGGGCTACCCCTTACGCCCAGCAAGAAGGACGCAGTTTGGGTGATTGTGGACTGTCTGACTAAATCAGCTCACTTCATATCGGTAAGGGTGGATTACTCATTTTAGAAGCTAGCTAAGCTGTATGTGTCAGAAATAGTAAGGTTGCATGGTGTGCCGGTATCGATCATCTCAGATAGGGATCCCAGATTTACATCAAGGTTCTGGAAAGTGTTGCATCAAGCTTTGGGTACATGATTGGATTTCAGTACAGCATTCCATCCATAGTCCGACGGATAGTCGAAAAGGGTCATACAAATTTTAGAAGATATGCTGAGAGGGTATGTTTTGGATTTCAGTGGTAGTTGGGAAGAGTATCTACCGTTAGCGGAATTCACTTATAATAATAGTTATCAAGCGAGTATTCAGATGGCTCCATATGAAGCACTGTATGGATGGAAATGCCGTACTCTTACATGTTGGACGGAGTTGGGTGAACGACAAGTTTTGGGTCCAGAATTGGTAATGTAAACCAAGATAAAGTTAAGGTGATTTGGGCTCGTCTTTAAGGAAGCGCCGATAGGCGTAAGTCTTATGCTGACCTTAAGCGCAAGGAGATGGAATATGCAGTAGGAGATAAAGTTAATCTGAAGGTGTCGCCATGGAAAAAAGTATTGAGATTTGGGCGAAAAGGGAAGCTATGCCCAAGGTTCATCAGGCCATATCTGATGAGTGAAGCGAAGTGGGGACCAGAGCTTACCGACTTGAGTTGTCGGCAGAGTTGAGCAGATCCATGACGTCTTCCACGTGTCGATGCTTAGACAATATCGGTCGGATCTATCACACGTTATGCCGGTGGCGAAAATTGAAGTGAATCCGGACTAGTCTTTCGAGGAGGAGCCGGTACAAATCTTGGATCGTGATGTCAAAGTTCTACGTAGGAAGTCAGTGCCTTTGGAAAAGGTGTTATGGCGGAATCATGGTACGGAGGAGGCCACGTGGGAACCCGAGGATGTGATGCGGCAGCAATACCCCCAACTCTTCTGATCTAGGCAATTTCGGGGCCGAAATTTTTTTTTAGGGGGTAGAACTATAACACCCTGAATTAGGGGTTATTTGTAATTTGATTAATTTCCCATGTGTACTTGAAGAAATTAATAATATGATTTTATTTGGCATGTTTGAGGTCCAAAATAAACCCGAGCTAGGCCCCGACTTAGGGCTGAAAATTTATTTTAAGTGTTTAAAGGAGGAAGCTAGGTGACATAGAGGTTAAGAAAATTTTAAAAGGGACTTGACACAAGGAGATGGTTGGCTAAGTGGTTCCATGCGTGTTGAAGGAGAAGGGGAGCGCAGGTCCCAAGTTCGAGTGATGAGGAAGCATTCTGCATTTTGTTCTTTTTTTTAAGTGTTGGGCTTAAGTAGGAAAGGCCTTAAAATTTATTGGTGAAGGATCGTGGCATGAAAGTACAGGTAGTAGGAGTGGCTTGGGGCGCCACTTGAGAAAGAGAGATCTCGGGTTCGAGGGACGCAGGGAGTATTTTTATTTTGGGCCTTTTGTGTTAGAAGAAAAGGGCCAAGAAGAAGGTTTTATAAATTAATGAAAAGAGTATTTGACATGAAAGTCTTAAGGGGAGAGTTGGCATAAGGCGTGAAGGGGCGTAGGGGAGGCTGGAGGTTCCAGGTTCGAACCAAGGTAGCAGCAAATTCATTTTTATCTTTTATTATTTTTGCTGCTGGCGTGGGTGAAAGAATTTGGCTGCACTTTGGACTCCCAAATTCGGCTGGAAGAGGTAAGTTTGGTGTTTTATTTTCATTCAATTTGTTTAAGAAATGATAGAAGATAAGTGCTATTATCTTAAGTGATAATTAATAGTTTAATTATCAGCATAGAAGGGAGGAATTTAAAGATTGGGACTCTTTGGGGGCTATTTTTGTACACACAAAGGGTGCCAAAAGTCCTCGAATTTTCTTTTCTTCTCTCCAGTACGTCAATTTCCTTAGGCTATTACTTGATAATTTCGCTAGCTTTCATCTCTTTTGTTTCTTTTATTCTCTTTCAAAATCGAAACTCCCATTCCACTTCTTGTTCTTCCTTTTTTCATAAGTTTAACCTTGTTTATTGTTTTAACCAACAATAGTAGAATCCCTTCTCCTATTTTGTGAAGTCTTGGTGAATATTAAAGCAAGGGTGGTCTCTTTTAGTGTTTCTCAATCGGACATAGAGGAAGGTACTCTGGGATTTTGGAAATAGTCACGTGAAGCCTCCATTCGTTAGCAATTTTGGTAAGTAATGGTAAGGATGTGGTAAACCATTTATTTGGTATTTGAAAGGCTATTTTTGTGATACTAATGACCGCCGATTTTAGGCAAGTGAAGTGAGTCGCAAATCGTGTGCTATAGTTGACTTGAAGGCATTTAGGTAAGGTTTCGGTTCAAATATAAACCCTTGGATATATGTTGGTTTGGCCGAATGGTCAATAGCACTAACTACATGTTTGGCCAAATATAGACTGTGAAATCTTGTGTGGCGATTGTTTCTTCAAGGATTTAGAACGATCGTTGGTGACAGGTGTGTACATACACACTTTATAACTGATTAAAATGCTAATTGTTGTGTATGCTAAATCTGAATTGTGTAGATTTGGGAATTAATACCATAATGGTATACTCAAGGATTCAGGTAAGTCCTTGTCGTTATGACTCTCTTCATGATGCTTTTGGGAAGCATGATATGTTATGACATATTTGGTATATGGTTATGGCTAATGGTAAACTCTGTATGTGTTGCTAAATGAGCATGTTGGCATGATTTCTATTAAAATATAAATTCTTGGTTGATATGGGATAGATGAGTGGAGGGGGAAGTAATATTCGTGTCGACGGACACCAGTGGTTTGGTACCACATTTCGTGACTACTGATCACGTGAGGTTTGGCACCTCTAGAGGTTTGGCACCTCATAGTGTCTCGTCCGGTGGCTTAGTACCACGTTGGGTTGGCCCCACGGATTATATTATGGGATTGACACTAGTGATTTGGTATCACACGATGGGTTGGCCCCATCAATCAATTTGTGCCTTGGACACCGTGAGGTTTGGCACCTCTAGTGATTTGGTATCACGTTTGTGACTTTAAGTCACCAGTGGTTTGGCACCACCAGTGGTTTGGTACCACACGGGGTAGAGAAAGGTGTTTTGATGGCTAGGTTGGGTGCATGATTTAGCGCATGTTAATTTGTTATAATTGTGTATGAAATTGCTTTAAACGGGGGGAAGGGTTATACATTGAGTCTTGGTGACTCACCTTCTCCTTTAACATTTTTTTCAGGTGACTCGTAGATCGCGGATGAGGAGCCGGAGGAACTCGAGGTGGCCATGCAGTGAAATTATGGACTTGATGAACTTGGAATTATTTTTATTTTATTTTGGTTTTAATTGTTCAGTTGTAATAAGGCCTCCTAATACTTTACTTTGGTTATTTTTCGCATTTTGGATAATTTGTTCAAACTATTTAATGATACTTAAATGGGTATACATGCTTTCTCAAAATCAAACGAAAAATGTTTTACCGTGCCATCGGGTACATTAAAATCAGAATAATTTTGACTTAATAAATCTTCATACAATTCAATGGTTTTAAAACGTGACAAAATCTTTTACCTTAGATAGAATCGTTTAAAAAGGGTTTTCAAATTATTTTTACTCTGTAACAAACCAGATACGGTCATAATGTTTGGGCCGGGTTTGGGGTGTTACAGTTGTGCACATTGAGTTTTCGTAAACTCACCCCCTCTTTTTATTAAATGTTTCAGGTAATTCCCAGCGATTAAGGATTGGGAGCCGTGGAGGACTCGGGGGTGGCTATACATCGGAGATACTACTCATGAACTTTAGTAATTTCGTTTTCTTTCTTTTGTAGTCTCAGTATTACTATAAGTTTATTTTGATTTGAGACTTTTGTTTTGTAATAAGGCCATTCAAAGTTGTACTTTGGTTTTTATTAGTTACTGTTTATATCAAAATCGACACCACGGTAGTTTAAATATTAAGTTAAAAGTGGAGTTTCATTAATCTACACATCGATGTTTTCAAAAGACAATATAATACTCGGAAAAAGTTTTCTTTCAAATCTCTGATTTTTCTTAAGTATAACTAAGACTTGATTTTACTTCACCCTGTGACATACCAGATTCGGTCGTAACGTATAGGTCGGATTTAGGATGTTACACGGGCATGTCTAAGGTCGTGGGAGGCACACGGCCTACCCACACGGGCGTGAGACCTCTGTAACTTAGAAAAATTTTTAAATTTCCAAGAATTTCTGTATGTGTTCGGTTTAGTCTTGGCTCTATTCTAAAGCGTGGTTGAGGTCTCGATGACCTATTTAAGGGACACTTTAATCTGAATCCATGACTTAAGTTTTGATTTATCTAATTTATTTTTCGATTGTTCGGTAATGCCTCTTAACCTTATTTCGGCATCAGATACAGGTTAGGGGTGTTATAAGCATTGAGCGCAACTACTATTTTAGATTTATCTGATAGGCACTGGATGCCAAACTAGTGTGATTGGTTGGATTAGTGTATCCATTCGAGTCCAAGTCAGGTTGATAGGGATATGTATAATGTAAATGGAATAAATAACATTCAAATTGAGTTGATATAATGATTGAATGATGCATATACATACTGTGAATCGATTATACAAGTCTGGAGGTCCAATATATAAATGTGACAAATCGATAAATGTGATTCTGAATTCGTATTATGAAACGAAGTAGTGATTGACATTAAATTGGCATTTGATGTATATTTGATATAAAGATGAATTGATAAGATGTGGAAATGAAGTTCATTTGGTTTAATATGAATTGGGTTGAGAATGATATTGAATGTGATTCTAAGTGATTGGGTTTGTTTTTATTTGAATTGCTATATAATGTGGTTAAATGTTTAGTCACCTTTTTTTTATTTGACTGTTCATGTTAGGAAATAGTTACCAAGCTAAGTATCATGTAGTGTTCTATTGTAAACTGAGATAAATTATTGGTTTAATTCCTATTAACTTACTAAGCATTGTATATGCATTACCTCGTTTGTTTTTCCTTCCCCTGTAGATTGCCAACTTGTGGAACAAGTCAAGCAGATCGTCCAAAGCTCACACTATCCGGTATTGGTTTAGTAGTCTTTTGACCGTATTGAGGCTCGATTATGTATGTTTTGGTTTACTTGTATAGTGATATGGCTTAAAATCCTTGTTGGTATGATTATGGAAAATAATATGCTTATTTGAAAACATATGCATTTAGTAAATGGATTGAATTGTGCATTTGGTATTTGAAATGACATTTTGAGTATACAGTTACATAAGTAATATGATGTCATGATATGGATAAAAGACTTGGTTAACGAGGTTGAGTTTATTTAAGTTAATTTGATATGTTTTGATGCCAAATTGTGGAAATATTGGATTAGTTGGTTTGAAAGGGAGATATACGATATTTTTGCATTCTATAGAGTTTATAAATGTATATAGGCTTTATGTAGATAAGTATTATCTTGGATGTCAATGGTTATGGTATGCATATACTACTTGTTTTAATGGCTATATGTTTATAAATCTTATTATGTGTTCATGTTCATTTGAGTTGTAATGTTGTGGAACTATATTGTGGTTAGCATTTAAAGTGATATATGTCTTGTAATTGAAAAGTGTGTGTTTGTGAATGAGGATGTCAATACTTTGGGTGCCTAGGTGAATGGGTTGATGTTCATGTGACTATTGAGGAATGAATAAGTATTGAGGTTGTGTGTGGTTACTTAAGTAAAGAAATGGATGCATGTTTGAATACCATTTGATGTATATTAGTAGATTGACTGAACATGGTTTAATTGAGGTCATTTGTGGTGTTTTAAATGATTTAATATAGGTTGATTGAGTGCCTTTATGCACCACTATATTGATCCATAGATATGGAACATGATTTCCAAACTTGTGGTTTTTGGCCATTTGGGTAAAAATATCAATATCATGGACTAAGGTATTGGTACTTTACCAAATGAACAATTTTTTTTTTAAAAAAAATGGACAGAATGCCAAATTGGTATCGATACCATAAAAGTATCAATACCTATTTCTTAAGGAATGATACTTTTTGAAAGTATTGATAAAATGGTTTTGTTTCAATTTTCCAAATTTGACAAAATGTCAAACGGTATCGATACCATATTTAATATCGATACTTCTTAATGGGAGTATAAACCTAGTTCCAAAGTTTTAAAAATTTTTAGATTGGTCCTTAATCATGCTCGAATCTATTAAATTATGTTTGTATGCTCGAATTAGTCTCTGTTTGGTTCATAACTTCTATTATGCATGTATTTAGAATAACTTGATGATTTAAATTGAATTCAATGTTATGATTTGCATATGAATATTGTGGTAACTGTAGTAGCATCCTGAAACTCGTGTCCGACAATTAGACCAGACGAGGGGTGTTACAAGAACTCATAATTGCTGAACTTAGCAAAATGTTGTCTAAGTATCAGAGTTTGTATTAATAATTCTTTATTCTATAAATTTTTTTACATTTTTATTTACTTTATATTTTTTAAACTACTTTTGATACTCATTTAGTAAAAAATTATTATCAATTGTTTTTTAATAATTTTCTTATACTAATACTTAAGTAAATAGAAATCATGATGAAACTAAAACTGGAATTGCTTTTCCAACAAGGAAAAGGACCGAGTCACCACTGACTCTAATAATCTTATATAAACTCAATAGTAGCCTCGCTTTAAATCCATATTTCATTACACTAATATCATTGGTTATAATTTTCTTCTTTCAATTTCAAGTCATTGATTGTCTTTGAGAAAATATTATAAGCATCAAGAAAATTACTACTAACTGAAGTTTATTCATCCTAAACAGCAAGATATCAGTAATTCATGAAAACCATTGGCTACATGGGAGAAAAATTTCTACATGAAAGTGGGTGCAAAGTCATGGGAAATATTTGTTGAAAAATGATTTTTTAAATTGATAAAGTATTCAAGTGGGATGATTCAATTGGTTTAAAAGCTTTCCAAGAAGCCAAACAAAGATTTTGGGAAAATTATCATGGTTTGCCTTGCGAAAACTAGTTGCCAAGTAATGTAATAGATATGTATATCGATGATATTGATTGAAACGCCAAAATCAACCAAAAAATTTTTTCTAAAATAAAATCTATTTTCGATTATGGAGAGGAGGAGAAAGATGAAGTTAAAAAGATGGATTCGTTTTTTATTCTATTAGAGTAAATTCCAGCTCCTGGATGGGATGTGTAACGCCCCAAAATTTTTATTTTTGATTTCGTGTATGTGTGACACACAATGTCTATCTGCTTCAGTGGTTATGTGTTTTGGGTGTGTGTGAGATGTCTTAAGTTTAAGCCTTACTTGGGCAAATTTTGATTTTTTTATAAATAAAGCCTTAACCTTGTGCAAATGGCTTAAGTTTAATTGTTGGTAAGTTTATATCAGAATGGGTCTGCTGGTCTGGTGGTTAAGTGGAGTGTTGGACTGTTTGAGGTCCTATGTTCAATTCTCTGTAATGGTGCGTGTAAGAACCCAATTTTGACCGGGTCTGTTAAAAAAGTAAAAAATAAAAAGTCCATTTTTACAGTCCAGATTACAAAAATCCTTATGGCCCAAATTACAACCACTAGCCCATTACCCGAATACCCATTAAAATAGACCTAACCCAATTCTACCCTGACCCAAAATAAAAATGGCCCAAATGGGCCCAAACGTTCATAGAAATAGGAAACCCTAGGGTTTCCTAAGCGCCGCAGCACGCCAATCGCCGCAGTTACGCCTTTCGCGCCGCAACCACCAGAATCCCCCTTTGCGTTGCAAGCCTCACTATTGTCAGGCCCCGATTCGCGCGTGGATCACGCCCCATCACCGCAGCATTCTTCTCGTTTACTTGCAAATGAAGAAAGAAATAGCAGTAGATCGTAGCAAACATGGAAATCATTTTATTTCCTTTTATTATTTGTTTCAAAAGGCTATAAAAGCCTGTAATAAAATTGTAACAGGGGACGATTACACAGGGAAATAAACAGAGAAATACAAAAAAAAAAAAAGAAAGTATTGAAACAGGATACAAATTTTTTAAGGTGATCTATATTTTATTCTCTTGTTATTTTCTTATTTTTTTATGTTTTGAGCATCTTTTATTTACAAAAAAATAGTAATAAAAAAGGGGGTTTACCTTTCGGAGGGCTCGAAAAGAATAAGCTCGGTCTCTAACCACTCTCGTGGTAGTGCGTGTTGCGCATGAAGGAAGAATTTCGGGGGTTCGGTGACCCATTCGGGATAGAGGCGAGAGGATTTTAGTTTTTTTTTTTGTTTTTTTTAAAAAAACAGATGTTAAAATGATTTTTTTAATTAAAATTGATTTTTATAATAAATTTGAAACGGCGTCGTTTTTGACCAAGAGAATCCGCGTGCCGACCCGCAATCCTAACAAAGATCCACGTGTTTTTCCTTGAATGGGCTAATTTTTATTTTAGTCCTTCCGCATTTTTACTTGTATCAATTCAATTTAATTGGAAACTTTATTTTTTATAAAATTGGCCCTAAATTTGTATTTTCTTTTAATTAAGTCCCCTAAATTGTTTTAAAAAATAAAGATCCAAACGATGCCGTTTTAAAAAGAGGCTTAATTTCCATTTTAATCCCTGATATTTAACCCGCGTTTTTAATTTAATCCTTTTAATCTATTTAATTGCTATTTTAACCCTTCTTTCTTTATTTTTTATTATTTTATTTTAATACTATTTTTTAATTATTTTATTTTTATTATTTGTATATTAATCTATTAAACTTATATATCTTATTACATATTATTATTATTATTTATTATTATTTGATTATTTAGATTAATATATTGGTTATTATATATTTTGTATATTTTGTATATTATATAATATTATATCTTATATTATTTTTGATAAAATTTATTTTATCTAAAATCATTTATATATTATTTATTTTTTAAAATGTAGTTTATATGTATTAGATTATTATAAATATATTTTTATTATTTATCTATTTTAAAATATATTTTTTTCTTTTTTTTTCAATATATATGTATACATTTTTTACATTTATTATTATCATTTTAATTATATATATTTTGCCATTTATTTACGATTGCCTTAATATGATCATTTATTTTTGGTTATTTCATATTTTATTGTTTGTATTAACATGATATTTTAGGATCATCATTTTAAAATAAAAATGTATTTTGCAAAATTACTATACTTTATATAAATTTTTAAAAATAAGGCAATATTTAGGTATTTAGAAATTCGGAAAATAGTGTCCTAACGTGCTGGGTACGATTTTTCATTTGGCTAAATAACTAAATATCCTTTTAACGAGTTTTGTAAATCATGAGATAACTTTAATCAATAGGGTTTAAAATGTCGTGTCCTAACGTACTGGATATGATGTTTATATTCCTTGGAATAAAGAAATCTCAAGTTTTAAATAAAGACTTATTCTTGGGAATTCAAAGTGTTATGCCTTAACTTATTGGGTTCGACGTTTTGAGTCTCGAGGTAGGAATTTTCTAAAATAAAGACGAACTTAATTTCAAAGTCATGAGGTGCTATACCTTAACTTATTGGGTAAAGTACTTTATTTCTTTGTGATAAGTAAGTCCGGGTTTTCTTTCTAATAAAAGGATCATATTTTCTAATTTTCTTAATTTTCAACATTCGGACATGACTTTATTGATTAGGTATCAATTTTGGGCGTTATGAGGGTGCTAACCCTTCCTCATACATAACCGACTCCCGAACCCGTTTTCTTGTTTTTTGTGAACCAAAATTGAATTTTTTTTTATAAAACGTTTTACAAGGTGATCCAATCACACCTAAGTAAAAAAGATTGGTGGGGACTCCCATTTTTATTTTTAAAGTCGATCCCCATTTTTTTTAAAAACTTGATTTTAAAAATGGTTTTGACAGCTTGGCGACTCCATTGGGACACAAGAAAGTCAGGCCGTAAAATTGATAATTTCATGTCTTTTTGTTCGAATTTAAAATTCTAATTTTAAAAAATATGATCCTTTTATTGCATGTGATTTTAAAATATATCTATTTACATTGCACTACATGACCGTTGTGGTCACACCCTTAAGTGGGAGTGAGAAGCTACTCCTTCGTGAGGTTTTCACCTCCGTGCAGGATAGTGAATTGCTTTCGGGATACATTCGTACCTATGTCTTCATGAGGTTTTCACCTCCGTGCAGCCATAGGGAAATGTATTCCCCTGAACCAAACTCGTTCCGTGTGAGCCTATAATGGGTGAGGATCGAGGAATCTATTGGTTTGGGTACCTCAGCTTTAGAACTAAACCACATGTAGAAAACCTAAGGGCCTACCCTAGGTAGAACAATGTCAAACCCTAGTGGTCACCCTGATCTATGTTATTTATTTTCCTTTGCTAACGTATTTTCTTATGTTTTGATTGCATTGCTTCATAGAAAAGAGGTGTTGATTTCAAGTTCGATTACTAAATAGAAAAGTTGGTCATAAGAAAATGGATTTTTTGATAAAGTGGATTATAATACGGTCGTCTAAATATAGTCCAAGTGAATACAATGAGAGAAGACTGATAGTCCGTGAAGGAATACAAGACCTTATCACCCAAGGATTCAAGTTGACAAGACTATTCGAAGATTACCATGGCTCGACATTCTTGAAGAAGTTAACAAGTGAACAAGAGTCGCAGTCCAGATCAAGCAAAAGGAGCTGGAGGAGGCATCTATTAGAAGTTTCCAAGACTTGACTTTTGCGAAGAAGGGATTCATGTTTTCACTTGGACTATGAGGACAAGGCCGTGTATACGATCCATTTTTTGTAAAGAAATTTATTTTCTAGTAAAGTTTTTCTAATGTAACTGAATTCAGAGTCAATGCCTCTCTTTCTTTGCATTTGCATTACATAACATCATATTTTACTTGCTTTATATCTTATTCTACGGTGCTAATTTGTTGTGTTTTTTTTTGTGCATATCATTTCATATTTTAAGAGGTATCGATTCATGGTCAGTTTCTAAGTTAGAAAGTTGGTTATGGAGAACGAGTTCCTTGATAAAATAGAAGACAATGCAATCTTTCTTATATAGTTAGAGCATAGGCAATTAGAGAAAGAGGGTATGGATTCGTTTGAGCAAGAGATAAATGAGGCAGCGCTAGAATCCCTACCACCTGTGCCTCCTGATGTTGTTTTGATCAAAGCAGAATCGGATGCGAAGAAGATTGTACGACACCCTATGGCAATGCGTGATGTTGGAACTAAAGGGCAAAAGGTAACTATACTCATCAATCACCTCAAAGTGAGTGTGAAGAGTACGGATAAACATTTCTACCAGTTCAACGTTTCTCTTTCATATGAAGATGGTCACCCTGTGGATGGTAAGGAAAGCGACTGACAGAATGCATGAAACCTACAAGAACGATTTGGATGGAAAGAATTTCGCCTATGATGGTAAAAAAGGTTTATTTATTATAGGTTACTACCAAACAATAAATTTACTGTTATACTTGTGGACGTTGTACCTACCAGAAATAATAGAAATGCAAGCCCTGATGGCTAGAATAAATCGAATGGATGAGATTAAGAAGACCGTGTCATTCAAGAAATTGGTGGAGACATCTAGGATTGAAAGATGAGTTGTTGTGAACTTCTCGACTCCTCGTTGTGATCTAAACAACATTGCAAGGGATTTGATTCGTTGTGAGGAAATGAAAGGAATTTGTATTAATTCCCCAAAGAGATGAACTAGAATAGACACCTTTCACTTGTGGTTAGAGTTGAAAAAATGTTTGATACAATCTAAATTTCCTAAAGCTCCGTAGTTCTTTCTTTGTCTTTATGGGCCATGGAAGTGGAAGAATCAACATTACATAGTGATGAAATTCTGATCGAACTTCTTGAAATAAGAGAGGAAGGCTTCATCATTCTTATGATCAAGTTAAGAGTCGAGATTACCTTATGAGTGAAGCAATAGTTCAGATTCAAGAGGTAGTTGATCATCTTCAGATTTTGGCATCACAGGCTGATACATTGAGCATGAAGTATGAGCTGCGGTCAGATCATTGTCAAGAGTTGGCTTTGTTGTTAGAACTATAGGATTTAGGGCGAAAGCATATAGTAGTCCATTTTATGTAAAAGAATTTGTTTTCTAATAAAGCTTTCTACAATGAAGTTGATCAGAATCGATACCTCTTTGCATTCATGCATTTTCATTACATTGCATCATTTGCATTAGACTTTTACAAGAGAATCCTAAATAGGTCAAAATATTTTAGAGTTAAACTGGAAAACATGGAGCAAAGGTTGGAGAGAATAGAACAAATGCAAATACAGATGCATGAGCAATTGACCGAGATTCATCAAGAAATGCGGGAATTTCAAATGAGTATGATAGGCTAGCTAACCGAAGGACTTGGAAAAAGGAGTAGCTCAGTGGAAAATAGTGAGGATGACGAGGAAGACATCGTTTACTCTCCAATAGGTGTTAACCTGAGCAATGATCAAGCCAAACCGGTTGCTCTGGTAGAAACGAAAGAAAGAGGAGAAGGGATCTCAAAAGCCCTGAAGAAGAAGGAAAAGAAAATGAATAATTCAGAGCCGATTACAATAAATCAGCCAAGGATGGTAGTTACCAGTAATCAGGTTTCTTCTAGGCAAAACTCTGAAAGGCTCCAATTTACGCCAATCCCTGTAACGTATAAGGAGCTATATCAAAGTTTGTTTGACGCACACATGGTGTCCCATTTTATTCAAAACTGTTGCAACATTCATTCCCAAAATGGTATAACGAGAATGCCCAATGTCGAGTACCACGTAGGAATAAAGGGCCACTCAATCAAAAACTACAATCCGTTTAAAAAGTTGGTCGAAAGGTTTATTAAAATGGGAGTTGTGAAGTTCGATGATCCATCAAAACCGATCACTTTAATGAAGAAGTGAATGCACTGATTGAAAGAAGAGACAAGAAAGTTGCTACTCCTTGAAAAAAACAAAGAGAGAATCAGAAAACGAAGTTCCCAAACCCTTGTGTAATTGGAGTGTTTTGAATAATAAGACTATGAAAGAAATCTCTGTACTTTTAGGGCTAATCTAGACTAATGTTCAAAACAGGCTTGTTGTCTTAGGCCTAGAGGAAATAAGAGTTCTTTTGTGAAATAAGCTTATGTTCAAATTTTATTTCAATAAAATGCATCTTTTTGAATACATATTCTTTTATTCTTTACATTTCATAATGTACATTTTTCTTACCAATATTCTTTCATTATTTATTTGTGACCATACTATCCAAATAATCATCCTTAGAATCATTTGTTCTCTTTCGTACCTAGGTACCCAGATATCAACGTCATGAGCGACGTTGTTACTGATTCCCATTTTGAACAAGGTATGGGTCTATAGGGATCTAAAGACTTTGAAGATAGCAGAGATTGTAATATATCTTTTGACTTGTTAAGAATGGCTTAGCAAGATGTAAAATAGACCTTACTTTACAAAGGGTCATTGGATATTGCGAGCCTAGAAAGGGGTAAAGATCGAAGCCTAGCTCACCACCAAAATAAGGCAAGACATCATTGAGTTGTTTTCAAGAATTCAAAGATGTTTTCACACAATTATATCAGGACATGCCTTGGCTCATAAGAAGCAGGCTAAACATGAGAATCAAGCATTGCCGATCTATATAGAAAGGGGTGATATCAGTTATGCTAAATATAATGAAACAAGATTCATACGCCTATTCCAATTCATCATAAATTTTCCATATGTGGGGCATGGATGTGATGGGGTCAACCTCATCAAAAGCTTTTAACTAATATCGATTCATTGTCGTGGTCATCGTTTACTTCCCTAAGAGGGTGGAAGTAGCTTCATATGCCAATGTTACGAGGTCAAGGTCATTTAAAAAAAAGATCAGATGCTAGCAAAGAATGCATAACTATACAAAGTCAAAGTTTATAGTTTGTCCAAAGATCAGATAGCGTATCACTGTATATCAAAAGTTGCCAAAAAAAAAAGAAAGAAAAGGTGGCTTAGACTTGTAAGGATTGGCATAAGAAGCTATCTTTTACCTTCTGTCCCATTGAACGTCGGCCAGAACCTTCACTAGGGCAATATCTTGCCCATTATGGAATTGAAGTGTTTTTGCCAATTGAATCTAATCGAAGAAGAGGTTAAAAGTTATCCATCATGGTCGGATGATGAAACACCCCAAACCCGGCCCACGAGCCTCGATCGGATCTGGTATGTTCCTTGAGTAAAACATTTCAAAACTTGTTTGTTACTTTGGAAAAATTTGTGTGGTTTTGAAGAACATTTGATTTGTGTTGGGTTCAAATTGAAAACGGTGTTGTTCTTGAAGACTAGATTTTATTTAAACAGTATTTTTATTTGTACTTGAAATCAATAAGTTAAAAGTATTGCCGGGTCTTTAGAGTTTAACATTAAATTGAAAATCGATTATGTTTGGTGTCAAAACATTTAAAATTTATTTTTAAGAAAAGTTATTTAATCTTGATTTAATAATAATCATATCATGATAAACCAATTTAAATGCATATTTAAAACAGTTAATAGTAATGGCCATATTACATCAAAGCAAAACCCGAAATAAATCCAAAATACTTAAATATAAAAATTCAAAATAAAATAAATGCTGAGCTGAGCATGGCCACCACTAAGCTCCTACCGACCCGATCCATTTACTGAGTGTCACCTGAAAAGATATCCCACAACGGGGTGAGTCAATGGACTCAATGTGTAACAACCAACACAATCTCCCAACGATTTAGGCATAACAAATCATATATATAACAAATATAGGCAATGATGCAATCCCGAACCCAAACCTAAATAACCATCCTCTACACATCACCCGTACCTGCCATCACACCGTAGGGATTACTAAATCGACCCTCCATCCGCTACACACCATCGAAGGTAGTCGCTGCAGATGACTTGCGCATCGCCCTTATAAATTGTGGTGTAACACCCCAAACCCGCCTAAACGTTACGATAACGGATCGGCATGTCACATGAAAGGAATGTTTAAAAATTGTACGTTCGTTAAAAAGTTCAGTATTCTTTTGAAACTCCACGTTTCGTGGTTTGTATATAAAACACGATTCATTTAATGCCCATTTTACAAAGTTGTTATTAGTTTGTAAAATTGTATTTGTTGTGAAAATTGAGTTGAAGCAATTTTGAATAAGAAACAGTTTATTAATATTTTAGGAAAATCCGCATTAAACATTTAATAATAAGCAAGAACCAATTTAAACGCTAAAACCAAATAAAATACCAAGGCCTTATTACATAACAAAACCCAAATAAAATAAGTCCAAATAAAAGAAATGAATTTATGAGTAAACATATGTATGGCCTCCACGAGTCCACCTCGGCTCCCAAATCCATGATCTAATGATTACGCAAAATTTAACTAAGGGTGAGTCATCGAGACTCGGTGTGTAAATCCCCATCCAACGTGTGTTAAACCCTTACACAATTTCATATGAAAATATGCATGTCATGCAACCCAAAACCTAACCATCCGAAACTCCCGATTCTACCAGGTGTGGTACCAAACCTTTGGTGGTGCCAAACCACCGGTGACCCAAAGTCACCGATATCAATAATGATGTGGTGCCAAATCACTAGTGACCCAAAGTCACGAATAATCCATATGTGGGGCCAACCACGTTGTGATACCAAATCACCTGGCGACAATCCCGTTTTATCAAATGTGGGCCAACCCATCGTGGTGCTAAGCCACCGACGAGTCGCTATGAGGTGCCAAACCTCCGTGACCCAAAGTCACAAAATATCAATATCCAAGTGTGGGGCCAACCCACGTGTGATACCAAATCACCGGGCGACGATCCCGATATGTCAACCGGGGCCAACCCATTGTGGTGCTAAACCATCGACAAGTCGCTATGAGGTGCCAAACCTCCGTGACCCAAAGTCACGAATATCAATGTGGTACCAAACCACTGGTTGTGCCAAACCACCGGTGACCCAAAAGTCACAGATATCAATCTTCCCCTCCTCTCATCATACCCATGCAATATGACATAATAATTCGTGTATGCAGATGTCATGTATGCTAGATATATATCAAATATAAGTATAACATGAATTACCATCATAATCGACAGACATAAAACAACATAATCATGCTAATCAACCTCTAAGGGTATAATCGTAATTTTACCCACCAAGGGTATTTTAAGTAATTTACCTACCAAAGGTATTTTCGTAATTTACCCACCAAAGGTATTTTCGTAATTTACCCACCAAGGGTATTTTTGTAATTTACCCACCAAGGGTATTTTCGTAATTTACCTCCCAATGGTATTTTCATAATTTACCTACCAAGGGTATTTTCGTAATTTACCCACCAAGGGTATTTTCGTAATTTCACACCTACAATGGCCCTCCCGAAGGTCTAATGTTACCCTTAGCGACTCGACTACCATTTCAGGTCACCACTAAACTATTGGGCCTAAAACCCGACTTGGCCCATTTAGGCCCACACGCCGTGTGGCCCACCTAACACAAATCTAACCACGATATAGGTTCCACCTAGTCTAGTTCACTATATACTATATCATCATACAATTTATTCCAATTGGGCCCACGGGCCCATTGGGCCCACTTCGCCCATCGCGCCCAAGCAAATTTCAACCCACAAGAATACTATCGATGGCCTCAACTATCGCGTTGAAGCCCCACACGCAAGGCCGCACGCCTGTGGCTACTACTATTACCGTGATCGAACTTGGCATTTGCCGCTTCTACAACTAGAGTAGAGAGAGTTACACACCGATAGGACTCGGTGCTAAATCACACGCGACACTCTGTGCTCAACGCCCACCAAGGTATGTTAACCCTTCTCTTGGCATGCTCTTTATATAGCTAGCTCTTCACCTTCATTCCTTGTATCTTTCCGATGTGGGATCCCTTCGTCAGTAGAGTTTAAATTCAACTGAAACTCTTAGCGTCCAACTCATAAAATAAAAACTCCATTGCTTCTCATGAGATTCGAACCCAGACTCTCCTGTAGCATAATCCACGCTGCTAGCCACTTTACAAACTAGCTCATTGTGTCTTAAACCATGCGCAACTAAATATAACCCTATGGCCAAGGTCTAAATTCATTTAATAAAAATAATCTAAAAGGAATGCAAACGCTACAACTAGAACCTTAGACCTCCTTCCTTCCTTGTGGCGTCATTCCCTTGTCCTTAAGTGGCGTCACTTTGCCACTACACCACACACTCCACTTGTGTCATTTTCCTCCCCATTTTATTCTTAAGGCCTACCCGCCAACCTCCAGGGTTTTTTTCACCTAAAACTAAAATTTCCCCAAAGCTAATATTTGATCCCGGGACTTCTTAGAAGCCCCTTAACCTTCCAAAATCACTTATCTAAAAGGTCTACCTTGCACTTAAGCCGATCTCCTGTTCCCAAAAATTTTAAACGCTACTATGCCTAAGGCCCATTGGGCTCAATTCTCTTAGGCCCAATTTCAGGATGTTACAAATCTACCTTCCTTAAAGAAATTTCGTCCTCAAATTTCCAACTACTAACTGTCACACATCCTAACCCCACACTACGCTCTTGTCACAAGACTCGATCTTAATAAAACTAATATACTTTCTAACTAAATCTTGAACCCTTCACATAACCAACTATCTACCACAAGCAACAGATATTTTCACATACATACAATTCCTATATTCAAGCATCACATTCACACATCGCAGAATAAATACAATCATTCCAAGATATACCGTAATATAGTAAAAGAAAACTTACGGATTTGGTGCCGGAGACTCGGGTGCCATACTTACAGAAAAGATATTCTAAACCATCCTTTGAAAATATTTTTGCACCCAAACCCACAGCCGAGTTTTTGAACCTAGGCTTTGATACCAAAATTGTAACACCCCAAACCCGGCCTAAACGTTACGACCGGATCTGGCATGTCACATGAAAGGAATGTTTAAAAATTGTACGTTCGTTAAAAAGTTCGTATTCTTTTTGAAACTCCACGTTTCGTGGTTTGTATATAAAACCTGATTCATTTAATGCCCATTTTACAAAGTTGTTATTAGTTTGTAAAAATTGTATTTGTTGTGAAAATTAAGTTGAAGCAATTTTGAATAAGAAACAGTTTATTAAAACCTAACCATCCGAAACTCTTGATTCTACCCCGTGTGATACTAAACCACTGGTGGTGCCAAACCACTGGTGACCCAAAGTCACTGATATCAATAATGATGTGGTGCCAAACCACTAGTAACCCAAAGTCACGAATAATCCATATGTGGGGCCAACCCATGTTGTGATACCAAATCACTGGCGACAATCCCATTTTATCAAATGTGGGCCAACCCATCGTGGTGCTAAGCCATCGACGAGTCGCATGAGGTGCTAAACCTCCGTGACCCAAAGTCACAAAATATCAATATCCAAGTGTGGGGCCAACCCACGTGTGATACCAAATCACTGGCGACGATCCCGATATGTCAACTGTGGGGCCAACCCACTGTGGTGCTAAGCCACTAGGACAAGTCGCTATGAGGTGCCAAACCTCTGGTAACCCAAAGTCACGAATATCAACTGTGGTACCAAACCACTGGTGGTGCCAAACCACTGGTGACCCAAAGTCACAGATATCAATCTTCCCCCTCCTCTCATCATACCCATGCAATATGACATAATAATTCGTGTATGCAGTATGTCATGTATGCTAGACATATATCAAATATAAGTATAACATGAATTACCATCATAATCGATAGACATAAAACAACAAAATAATGCTAATCAACCTCTAAGGGTATAATCGTAATTTTACCCACCAAGGGTATTTTCGTAATTTACCCACCAAAGGTATTTTCGTAATTTACCCACCAAAGGTATTTTCGTAATTTACCCACCAAGGGTATTTTCGTAATTTACCCACTAAGGGTATTTTCGTAATTTACCTCCCAATGGTATTTTCATAATTTACCCACCAAGGTATTTTGTAATTTACCCACCAAGGGTATTTTTGTAATTTCAAGACCGCAATGGCCCTTAGAAGGTCTAATGTTACCCCGAGCGACTCGACTACCATTTCCTGGCCACCACTAGACTATTGGGCCTAAAACCCGACTTGCCCATTTAGGCCCACACGCCGTGTAGCCCACCTAACACAAATCTAACCACGATATAGGTTCCACCTAGTCTATTTCACTATATACTATATCATCATACAATTTATTCCAATTGGGCCCACGGCCCATTGGGCCCACTTCGCCCATCGCGCCCAAGCAAATTTCAACCCACAAGAATACTATCGATGGCCTCAACTATCGCGTTGAAGCCCCACACGCGCGCCGACGCCTGTGTGGCTACTATTGTCGTGATGCACTTCTAAGCATTTGCCGCTTCTACAACTAGAGTAGAGAGAGTTACACACCGATAGACTCGGTGCTAAACCGCCTGCGACCACTCCCCGTGCCCAACGCCCACCAAGGTATGTTAACCCTTCTCCGGCATGCTCTTTATATAGCTAGCTCTTCACCTTCATTCCTTGTATCTTTTCGATGTGGGATCCTTCACAAGAGAGTTTAAATTCAACCTGAAACTCTTAGCGTCCAATCCATAAAATAAAAACTCCTTACTTCTCATGAGATTCAACCTGACTCTCCCTGTAGCATAATCCACGCGCTATCCACTTTACCAACTAGCTCATTGTGTCTTAAACCATGCGCAACTAAATATAACCCTATGGCCAAGGTCTAAATTCATTTAATAAAATAATCTAAAAGGAATGCAAACGCTAAAACTAGAACCTTAGACCTCCTTCCTTCCTTGTGGCGCCATCCCTTGTCCTTAAGTGGCGCACTTTGTTACTACACCACACACTCCACGTGTGTCATTTTCCTCCACATTTTATTCTTAAGGCCTACCCGCCAACCTCCAGGGTTTTTTTCACCTAAAACTAAAATTTTCCCAAAGCCAATATTTGATCCTGGGACTTCTTAGAAGCCCCCTAACCTTCCAAAATCACTTATCTAAAAGGTCCACCTTGCACTTAAGCCGATCTCCTGTTCCCAAAAATTTTAAACGCTACTATGCCTAAGGCCCATTGGGCTCAATTCTCTTAGGCCCAATTTCAGGATGTTACATGTGGCATGCCACCAGATAATGTGACAAAGTCACCAGATAACATTATGTGACATAAGTCACCACATTCGATTATGTGACATGAGTCACGATATTGTGGTAAAACCACGGATCACTTCCCTTTCATAATCACCCATATGCCCCATGTGTCATACAAATCATGCGGATATCATGCCATATGCCTTATTCATATTCGTAACCAATTTCCATATATGTCACATTCAATGTTTATAATACTATTAACAGATCTTTAGAGAATAATGTACCTGAAAATGTTGTACCATTGAATGGTACCTTTAGCCACATCTTTCATATTCTTATTAACACACATATTAAATTAATACCGTAAATCTATTAGGAATTGGTGTAAGGCTACACACCTGGTTACTATCGTGTTCACTGAATCCCGAAAATCTATTGAAATAGGTTGTACTCCTCCCTAAAAATCATAGTTAGAATCGGTCAAACAATAATCACTTAATATGGCCTTGGCCGAATGTTCATGCCCTCTTACCTTGCGGATCTAAATCCCGAAATCGCTATCTGCTAATGGAGATGTCGAAATACTTATAGGCTCATGTTAGATCCGATTTTCAATCACTTAATGAACTTAATAAATGGCCTTCGGCCTAAGATCATACTTTTCTTACCTTAGATCTAGAAATCCTAAATGATCTCCTCTTTGTAGTCGACAACAATCAAATCCCGAATTCCTTCTTCAAGGTTTCGGCCAAAGAAAGTAAAAGAGATTAGATTCCAACTTTCGGCTAATCTAAAATAAAAAGAAGAAAATGAACAACAGTTGATCCATACCTTTACTGCTGAAATCGATTGCACCCTTGCTTGAACCCACAGAGATATTCGGCCTTAACAAATGGGAAGGAAAAGAGATGAGGTTCACAAAGGTTCGGCAGTGGTGGTGTTTTGATCAAAGAATTTTGGCAATGAAGAACTTTTGGGAGGGAGAAATTCGGCCTAAGTAGAATAGAAAGAAAAGATGAGAAGGAAAGATGGTAGATTCGGCTTACCTTAAACAAATAAGAAAAAACAATTGACCCTAATGGTCTTGGGATGATTCAGCCAAGGTCTAAATGAAAGGAAAAGAGTGAATTTTGGTGAGGTTTGATTATGAAAGAAAAAGGGTTGAAAGTTTATGAGAGAGTGGAACAAATTTCGGCAAAAGAAAATGGCCAAAATGTCACTTTGATAGCCTTAAACTTTCGCACATAGCCCCTTACATGATCGAATGCCTCATCTCACTCCCCTCTCTTGAATTGGTTAACACACAAACACTAGCTTATCCTTGCTTTTCTCCTATTTTCCTCTTCTTTACTCATTTAAAATAATTTGAATTAGTCAAGCATTATCCTTGCCCTTAGCCGAAATTTTTTTTAAAAAAAATTGACCACATCTAGAGCTCATCTCCTTAGTGCTTCAGTATCGTCCAACTCCCCTCTAGCCAGATGCAAAAACAACTCCAAAAGTGCTCCCCTTGCTGCTTGAACCTGAGCCCTTCTCCATTGCTTGAGGCGTCACTTACCAAGGCCCTAAGTGGCGCCTCCTTGCCACTTTAACAAGCACATTTTTATGTCCAATTTCCTCTACATATTTTCTTAAGGCCTCATTCGCCTAGCTCCCCCCTTTAAGACTTAAAATCGATAATTTCTAAGGCATTCACCTACATTCTAGAGTTCTCAAAAATTTACACAACACATTCAAACACACATAGGCATGCTACTTCATACACTTGAGCAAAAATGCACAACCCCCTAAATCCCGGATATTACAGTTCTACCCCTTAAAATAATTTCGACCTCGAAATTACCTGGTTGAAATAGGTGGGGGTATTGCTATTGCATTGCTTCTTCCGGCTCCCAAGAAGCTTCCTCCGATCCATGGTTACACCACAACACTTTGACTAAAGGAACTGATTTCCTTCGCAACACTTTCACATCTCGCTCCAAGATCTGAATTGGCTCCTCCTCGTATGACAAATCTGGTCTCAGCTCCACCTCCTCAACCGGCACTATATGAGATGGATCCAATCGATAACGACGTAGCATAGAAACATGGAATACATCATGCATCTGCCTCAACCCCGGAGGCAACTCCAACTGGTATGCCACTGGTCCAACTCGCTTCAATACCCGATAAAGTCCTATAAACTTGGGACTTAACTTCCCTTTGCGACCAAATCTCATTACCTTTTTCCAAGGCGAAACTTTAAGAAACATATAATGTCCCACAGCAAACTCAATCTCCTCCCGCTTAAGATCTGCATATGACTTTTGCCTGTCAGATGCCTCCTTCAACCATGTTCGAATCACCTTAACCTTTTCTTCCGATTCTACCACAATTTTCGAACCCAAAATCTGACGTTCTCTCAATTCCATCCAACATGTAGGAGTGCGACACTTCCGTCCATATAGTACTTAAATGACGTGCCATCCGAATACTGGCTTGATAGCTGTTATTATATGCAAATTCCGCTAGAGGCAAATATTCTTCCCAACTTCCTCTAAAATCTATCACACAGCCCCTCAGCATATCCTCTAACACTTGGATTACTAGCTCAGACTGACCGTCCGACTGTGGATGGAATGCCGTACTGAAGTCTAGCCTAGTGCCCAAAGCTTGATGTAGCACTTTCCAGAATCGAGACGTAAACCTCGGATCCCTATCTGAGATAATCGACACCAGCACTCCGTGTAGCCTCACGATCTCAGCTACATACAACTTTGCCAATTTCTGTAGAGAATAGTCAACCCGCACCAGGATAAAATGTACAGATTTCGTCAGCCGATCCACTATCACCCATACCAAGTCCTTTTTAGTAGGCATAAGGGGAAGCCCACTAATGAAGTCCATGGTGATTCTCTTCCACTTCCACTGCGGAATCTTTATCAGTTGAAGCAATCCTGACGAAACTTGGTGTTCAGCCTTGACTTGCTGACACATTAAGCACTTCCCTACAAATTCTGTAACTTCCGCTTAAGACCAAGCCACCAAAACTGTTCCTGTAAATCCTTGTACAACTTACTACCTCCAGGATGCATAGCATAAGGGTTACTATGCGATTCTCGAAAAATCCTCTGCCTTAACTCCTCATCCTTCGGCATACAGACCTTGCCATGAAAACACAGCACCCCGTCGCTGTTTACACCAAATTTTCCAATTCCCCACTCTGCACTTGCCGCAACTTAACACTTAGATCCTCATCTACCAACTGCCCTTCTTTCACCTCATTCAGCCATGACGGCTTGGCCTGTAACTCTTCCAGCAAACTTTCATCATCATAGAGGCTCAAATGTGCGAACATTGCCCTTAACTCCGTCACTACTTTTCGACTTAGGGCATCTGCCACCACATTCGCCTTTCTCGGGTGATACTCCATAGAACAATCATAATCTTTCAATAACTCCACCCACCTTCGCCATCTCAGGTTTAGCTCATTTTGAGTCAGGAAATACTTCAGGCTCTTGTGGTCCGTGTAGATTACCGACCTTTCTCCATATAAATAGTGCCTCCATACCTTAAGAGCAAAGACCACTGCCGCTAATTCCAAGTCATGTGTCGGGTAATTAACTTCATGTGGCCTTAATTTTTGAGACGCATAAGCGACTACCTTCCCGTCTTGCATCAATACGGATCCTAATCCTGTATGAGAAGCATCACAATATACCACATAGTCCTTCCCTGCTTCAGGATGAATCAAAACCGAAGCTTCTATCAATACCCTCTTAAGCTTCTCGAAACTTTTTTGTTGCTTATCAGTCCATATGAAATGTACCTCCTTCCTTAGCAACTTCGTCAAAGGTGCGATTATTGATGAAAACCCTTCTACTTAACCTTCCATAATAGCCTACTAATCCCAAGAAACTACGAACTTTCGCCACGGACTTAGGTGGTTTCCAATCCAATCGCCTCAATCTTCCGAGGATCCACCCTTATCCCTTCAAGAGACACCACATGCCCTAAAACGTAACTTCTTTCATTAAAATTCACACACTTGAACTTGGCATATAGCTTTTTCTCCCTTAACACTTGCAACATGACTCGGAAGTGCTCGTCATATTCTTCTTCAGGCTTAGAATATACCAAGATATCGTCTATGAACACAACAACGAATCGGTCCAGATAGGGTTTGAAAACCCGGTTCATCATGTCCATGAACGTGGCTGGGGTATTTGTCAATCCAAACGGCATTACTAAGAACTCATAATGCCCGTATCTTGTTTGGAAAGCTGTCTTATGGATATCAGCCTCCTTCACCTTAAGTTGATGTATCCTGACCTTAGATCTATCTTCGAAAATACTGCGGCCCCCTTAAGCTAATCGAACAAGTCATCTATTCTTGGCAATGGATACTTGTTCTTGATGGTCAGCTTATTCAACTGCCGGTAGTCTATGCACATGCGCATAGTCCCGTCCTTCTTCTTTACAAATAGGACCGGCGCTCCCCATGGAGACACACTAGATCGTATAAACCCATGATTGAGTAATTCTTGGATCTGGGCTTTAAGCTCAACCAACTCCTTTGGTGCCATTCGGTACGGAGTAATTGACACAGGAGCTGTACCCGTCAATAAGTCAATTTCGAACTCTACCTCCCTATCCGAGGGTAACCCAGGCAGCTCCTCTGAAAAGACGTCCACAAATTCCCTTACTGTTTTAACTCTTCCTACAGCTGCTTCCTCTGCCTCCAAGGCACTGATCAACATCAAAAAGCTACACACCCTTTTCTCACCATCTTCTCTGCCTTAAGGGTAGATACCACATTTGCCAAGCAATTTACCTTTCGCCCATCACCATAACTTCTTTGTCGTCAGGGGTTCTTAACAACATGTACTTAGGAGCACAATCCACATTTGCATGGTACTTCACTAACCAATCCATGCCTAAGATTAGGTCAAACTCCTCAAATGGCAACTCCATTAAATCCGCTAGGAATTGTGCCCCCTGAACTTCTAATGGTACTGCCCTAAAGATTTTGTCTAACACCACAGATTGCCCTAAAGGACTAAGGATAGTCATCTTCCTAGGTACAATTTCAGAGTTCACATGCAGAGTTCCAGACACCTTACTAGCAATGTATGAATGGTTGACCCAATATCTATCAACACAGTAAAGGGTAATCCAAATATAAGGAACATACCCGTTATGACATCAGGTGCGTCACCATCCTCCCTCCAACAAACTGCATATACTAGACTCGACTGTCTCGCCTCCGTGCTACTAATACCTCTGCCCGGTGTTCCCCGTCCTCTACCAAAACCATTACCTCTACCAGCCAAACCACGACCTCGCGGTGGCTGCTGTCCTCCTCTTCCAGCCTGATTAGGACCCTGAATTACTGGTCGGCCCCCTTCTATTTTCATAGGACAATCCCTAATCATATGATCCTTGGATCCACCACTTGAAACATCCTCCCGTCTTCTTCCAACACTCCTCCAAGTGCATCTTTCCACACTGGCCGCAAGTACGATACTGTCCTCCCGTAGCAGCTTGTTGACCTAGCGACCCATCCATTCTAGGTCTCTTTTGAATATTCCCAGATGACCCTGATGATCCAAAACCTCTCTTTTGCTTATTCCTGTCCATGTTCTGTCTCACAGACTCCATAACTCCTTCAGTAACCTTTGCCTTTTCCACTAACACAGCAAACTCTCACTCTTGCTGTGGGGCAATCAACAATCTCAGGTCATCCCTTAGTTCGTCCTCAAATTAGACACATCGTTCATGCTCCGTAGCCACTATCCCTCGAGCGTATCAGCTCAACCTTAGGAATTTCCCTCGTATTCCGCTACGGACTTATTTCCCTAAACCAGCCTCAAAAATGCCTTCCTCAGCGCATCAACATAACTAGTTCCAATATACTTCTTCTGATATACCGCCTTAAAGTATTCCCAAGTAAGATCATCTGCGGTAGCCCCATCCCGAACCGTGAGCCACCATTGATATGACTCATCACGGAGTAGTGACACTACCCTCGACTGACGGTCAAATTCAATTTCTCCTCAATACTCGGTAGTATTGGGTGCCACACCAGTCCGAAAAATCATCCATAATTCATTCCGAGCTCCCATGCCTCCACTTGCTCCAGCCACCCTTTCCAGAACTCGCAGCATCACCTGTGATACTGCATCATCCCCCGTCTGATCCTGATATTCCACATCAGTGGCTGGTGGTGGTGGTATTTCATTTTTGGACCCTTGACCAGAGTTAACGGGTTCTGACACGATCATTCGACCTCTACCACGGCCACGCATATTACGACCACGTCATCTAGAATTCATGCTTCTGAATCGCGTTTATCTGGTTAAGGAGTTTTATGAATTAGTTTTTGTTTCACTGATTTATCGCGAACATTCTTATGTTCAACATTTCTAGGGAGTAGTTCTTTCGGATACACACACAGTCTCAAATTCATTCTTTCAATCATCACATTCATGAACTTACATTCATTACAGAAAAGTGTTGTGGTTGTCATTGTTGTTGTTTCCCACTACCCAAGGGTATTTCTGTAATTTTATCCTATAGCGGTATTTTGGTAATTTTTCAAATTAGGGTATTTGAAAATTTTGCAAAGTAGAGATTTTTGGTATTTTTACAAAATTGAAATACTTGGTAAGAAGATTCAAGGGTAATAAGGTAATTTTATAATCTGGGGGTATTTTTGTAATTTTACAAGCCAGGGACATTTCGGTAATTTTGTAAAATATGGTTCCTGATAACTTTTCAAAACAAGGGTATTTTTGGAAATTTTTAATTCGAGGTATTTCGGTAACTTTCCATACTGAGGGTATTTTAGTAATTTGTACAGGTTAGGGGTAATTTTGGCAACTTGCAAACAAAGGGTATTTTGGTCATTTTTAAATCAAGGGTATTTTGGAATTTTATAATCATAGTTTGACTTTAAAATTTCACAAAACAAGGTGACTGGTCCCTTTCGAGTTTTAATTATTGAATTTAGCCTATGATTGAGTCCTCTTAGTTAGGGTGAACGAGTCACTATGCACCGTGTAGGATTTAAGCGAGAGGAGGTGAGTCACTAGGATCGCTTAAATACCAAGCTCCCCAGAATCCAATCCTAGACATGCACAGTTGGTTGCCACACCTTTAACTCAATGACTCGACCACGAGTGTTTGTTTGGTTAGACTTTAAATTTTATGTATTTCGATGTTGGAGTAGACTAATCCTAGGGTTCAATAATTCCAAATCTACTAATCTACGTCCCTATAATTTCCCACATACAAATCACAAAAGTGTTAGGAGTACTTACCTGGTGGACTTCGGGTCGTGAGACTCAGGTGCCATGCCAGAAAACCTGCTCATTCCTTAGTAAAATCCCATTTCAAAAGAAAGAAAACTTTTTGGGCCCAAAAAGCCCTCAAGGCCGAGTTTTGAATCGGGCTCTGATACCAAACTGAAACACCCCAAACACGACCCACGAGCCTCGACCGGATCTAGTATGTTCCCTGAGTAAAACAGTTCAAAACTTGTTTGTTACTTTGAAAAATTTTGTGTGGTTTTGAAGAACATTTGATTTGTGTTGGGTTCAAATTGAAAATGGTGTTGTTCTTGAAGACTAGATTTTATTTAAACAGTATTTTTATTTGTACTTGAAATCAATAAGTTAAAAGTATTTTTGGGTTTTTAGAGTTTAACATTAAATTGAAAATCGATTGTGTTTGGGTGTCAAAACATTTAAAATTTATTTTTAAGAAAAGTTATTTAATCTTGATTTAATAATAATCGTATCATGATAAACCAATTTAAATGCATACTTAAAGCAGCTTAATAGTAATGGCCATATTACATCAAAGCAAAACCCGAAATAAATCTAAAATACTTAAATATAAAATTCAAAATAAAATAAATCTTTGAGTTGAGCATGGCCACCACTAAGCTCCTGCCGACCCGATCCATTTACTGAGTGTCACTTGAAAAGATATCCCACAATGGGGTGAGTCAACGGACTCAATGTGTAACAACCAACACAATCTCCCAATGATTTAGGCATAACAAATCATATATATAACAAATATAGGCAATGATGCAATCCCGAACCCAAACCTAAATAACCATCCTCTACACATCACCCGTACCTGCCATCACACCATGGGGATTACTAAATCGACCCTCTATCCGCTACACACCATCGAAGGTAGTCGCTGCAGATGACTTGCGCATCGCCCTTATAAATTGTGGCATAACCACAGATAATGTGACAAAGTCACCAGATAACATTATGTGACATAAGTCACCACATTCAGATTATGTGACATGAGTCACCAGATATTGTAGTAAAAACCACTAGATCACTTCCCCTTTTCATAATCACCCATATGCCCCATGTGTCATACAAATCATGCGGATATTATGACATATGCCTTATTCATATTAAGTAACCAATTTTCATATATGTCACATTCAATGTTTATAATACTATTAATGATCTTTAGAGAATAACGTACTGAATATGTCATACCATTGAATGGTACCTTTAGCCACATCTTTCATATTCTTATTAACATACATATTAAATTAATACCGTAAATCTATTAGGAATTGGTGTAAGGCTACACACCTGGTTACTATCATGTTCACTGAATCCCGAAAATCTATAAAAACAAGTTGTACTCCTCCCTAAAAATCATAGTTAGAATCGGCCAAACAATAATCACTGAATATGGCCTTGGCTGAATGTTCATGCCCTCTTACCTTGCGGATCTAAATCCCAAAATCGCTATCTGCTAATGGAGATGTCGAAATACCTATAAGCTCATGTTAGATCCGATTTTCAATCACTTAATGAACTTAATAAATGGCCTTCAGCATAAGATCGTACTTTTCTTACCTTAGATCTAGAAATCCCGAATGATCTCCTCCTTGTAGTTGACAACAACCAAATCCCGAATTCCTTCTTCAAGGTTTCGACCAAAGAAAGTAAAAGAGATTAGATTCCAACTTTCGGCTAATCTAAAAGAAAAAGAAGAAAACGAACAACAGTTGATCCATACCCTTACTGCTGAAATCGACTACACCCTTGCTTGAACCCACAGAGATATTTGGCCTTAACAAATGGGAAGGAAAAGAGATGAGGTTCACAAAGGTTCGGCAGTGGTAGTGTTTTGATCTAAGAATTTTGGCAATGAGGAACTTTTGGGAGGGAGAAATTCGGCCTAAGTAGAATAGAAAGAAAAGATGAGAAGGAAAGATGGTAGATTCGGCTTACCTTAAACCAATGAGAAAAAACAATTGACCCTAATAGTCTTGGGATGATTCGGCCAATGTCTAAATGAAAGGAAAAGAGTGAATTTTGGTGAGGTTTGATTATGAAAGAAAAAGGGTTGAAAGTTTATGAGAGAGTGGAACAAATTTCGGCAAAAGAAAATGGCCAAAACGTCACTTTGATAGCCTTAAACTTTCGGCACATAGCCACCTTACATGATCGAATGCCTCATCTCACTCCCCTCTCTTGAATTCGGCTAACACTCAAACACTAGCTTATCCTTGCTTTTCTCCTATTTTTCCTCTTCTTTACTCATTTAAAATAATTTGAATGAGTCAAGCATTATCCTTGCCCTTAGTCGAAATTTAAAAAAAAAATTAACCACATCTAGAGCTCATCTCCTTAGTGTTTCAGTGCCGTCCAACTCCCCTCTAGCCCGACGTAAAAACAACTCCAAAAGTGCTCCCCTTGATGCTCGAACCTGAGCCCTTCTCCATTGCTTGAGGCGTCACTTACCAAGGCCCTAAGTGGCACCTCCTTGCCACTTTAACAAGCCCATTTTTATGTCCAATTTCCTCTACATATTTTCTTAAGGCCTCATTCGCCTAGCTCCACCCTTTAAGACTTAAAATCCGATAATTTCTAAGGCATTCACCTACAATCTAGAGTTCTCAAAAATTTACACAACACATTCAAACACACATAGGCATGCTACTTTATACAATTAAGCAAAAATGCACAACCCCCTAAATCCCGGATATTACAGTTGATGTGAGCTTATGATAAAGAGGTTCATCCAAAAGAATTCCACAAGAGGAACCTGATGTTGAAAAAGATTCTTCCTCTACAAAATGATTTTAGAGGAAAGCATATGTCAAACTAGGAAGGACTTATGTAGAGCCTGTTCTAAATAAGCGTTAGCATTGATCGAGATGGATGGCGAAGACTTGCCTAATCCGGTGAATTTAGGTTTGGTCAAGAGATATTTTACCTGAAAGAGGAAAGATCAAGGTGAAAACCCATAAAGGGCGCCTCAAAAAAAAAAGACAGGCCAAGGTGAAAACCCACAAAGGGTGGCTCAAAATTTGAATAAAAAGTGGGGCATACATTAGTCTTGTTACATATGAATTAACAATGAAAAATTATGGTACATCTTGGGGCATCGACAAAGTACTCCGAATCCCCTAAACTCATATTGAGCTTAAAATGGTCCTCAAGAAGTTGAAACAAAGAAGCTCAGGTTGCGATATTTGGGGCACCTAGTTTTCCATCTTACTCCTTTTAAATTTTCTATCTTTGATTACTTTATTCTTTTCAAAGAAACACCTTAATCAACTTTCTTTTATAGCCTTTACTATTTTTGCTTACTTTATTCTTTTTAAGATACACCAATCAATTTTCATTTATTGCTTTGGTTATCTTTGATTTGTTTCGAGTAATGCTCCTGATTAATTTCCTTCTTGTCCATTGTTATAATATTTTTCAAGTATTTTATATTGAAATAATGATTAATGGACTAAAAACACTTTCATAAAAGGAGTTTCGCATATTACTCTAGAAGCTTCTAAATAATATGAGAATCTGAAATAGGACTATTGTTCAGAACTCACCAATCCTAAGGGATTGGAAAAATTGAAAAATGATTATCTCTTCAGATTCTTTTTGGATAAGACAATTTTGTTGATGATACCATATTGGCAAATGGCGAACAAGGGGATCATTATTGGGATACCCTACAATTTATTGAAAATTTTAGACACATATATCTGGTCATTACACCCAGGGAATGGTGTAACAGATTAAAAGTGATACAAGTTCTATACCTCTGAGTGGTATGGGAGAAACCAAATATCGTTCCCCTAAAGTTGCAGTGGGAGATACCAACTTCATGTCCTGAGGTTCAAATGGGGTTGACTCAAAAATTACATTGGGACAAGCTGGTCAAGCAAAATGTGATTAATGAACAAAAATGAAGAACAAATGAGTGATAACACCTAGAGTAGGAATCATACTCATAACATTTTTGTATCATAGCAAATTTCATTAGATGCATTTGATTTATTCTGGTCATTGCATTCTAATCCTAATCATTTTCACGACATATTGCACTCATGTCACTCATAACACATGAAACTGAGTCTAAGGATATGTCCTTCAGTAGACGGTGTAGCGATTTCAGTGAAGCTTCAGATTTTATCTTCCGAAAGTTGTAGGATGCAGATCAAAGACATTTCAATCTTATCTCCCTGAGGTTGCAGTGGAGTAGATTGAAAAAAGAAGATCTTATCTTCCTAAGGTTGTAGGAAGCAGATCAAAAGACATTTAGTCTTATTTCCTTGAGGTTGCAGCAGAGAAGACTAAAAATAGAAGATTTTATCTCCCTAAAGTTGCAGTGGAACAAATCAAAAATAGAAGATCTTATCTTCCTAAGGTTGTAGGAAGTAGATCAAAAGACATTTAGTCTTATCTCCCTAAAGTTACAGTGGAGCAGACTAAAGACAGAAGATCTTATCTTTCTAAAGTTGCAGGAAGCAGATCAAAAGACATTTAGTCTTATCTCCCTGAAGTTGCAGTGGAGCAGACTAAAGACAGAAGATCTTATCTTCCTGAAGTTGCAGGAAGCAGATCAGAAGGCATTTCAGTCTTATCTCCCTAAAGTTGTAGTGGAGTAGATTGAAGAAAGAAGATCTTATCTTTTTGAAGTTGCAGGAAGCATATCAGAAGGCATTTTCAGTCTTATCTCCCTAAAGTTGTAGTGGAGTAGATTGAAGAAAGAAGATCTTATCTTCCTGAAGTTGCAGGAAGCAGATCGAAGACATCAGTCTGGTGATCCCTGAGTTTGCAGGGATAAGATCGAAGATACCAACAGATCTTATCTTCCGGTTTCTGAAGTAGTTGAAGACATCAGCTAGTGATCCACGAGTTTGGGATCAGATTGAAGATAGCAGATCTTATCTTCCTGAAGTTGTAGGAAGCAGATCGAAGACATCAGTCTAGTGATCCCTGAGTTGGAAGGGATCAGATTGAAGATACCAACAGATCTTATCTTCCTGAAGTTGCAGGAAGCAGATCGAAGACATCAGTCTGGTGATCCCTGAGTTTGTAGGGATCAGATTGAAGATAGCAGATCTTATCTTCTTGAAGTTGCTGGAAGCAGATCGAAAACATCAGTCTGGTGATCCCTTTGTTTGTAGGGATCAAATTGAAAACATCAGATCTGGTCTCCCTGAGTTTGCAGTGGAGTAGATAAAAAGATAGTGGATACTGCCTTCATGAAGTTGAAGCTGAAACACCCCACACCCACCCACGAGCCTGGACCGGATCTGGGATGTTCCCCGGTGAAAACCATTTCAAATTCTTTTGTATTTAGGAAAAACTTAAGCATTTCGAAGGAAAGTTTGTTTTGGGTTGGGCTTGAGTTAAAAACAGGCTTATTTCGTTATTAAAAATCCTTTTGATTTAGGTGACAAAATGTTTGGGCTTTGAATTAAATTAAATTAATTTTACTTAATCTTTTAATAAATATTAAGATTGTATGCTCAACAAATAAAAGTAAAGTAAACGCTACTACGACTTTTTATTACATCAAATAATTTCCCAAAATTAAAACCAAAATAAACTTTAAATTACTTAAATAAAATAAAAGTCCAAGTCAGAATTTCTTTTTGTGCATGGCCATCCCTAAGCTTCACGAACCCGGTCCATCACCGATCATCACCAAACATGTTCCCCACAAGGGTGAGTCAAACCGACTCAATGTGTACACAAACACTAAGTCTTAACAAATTTAGGCATAACAAATCATATTCATACGTATCATAATTTCACATTTAATGATTCAACATAATGATGCAACCCAAACCCAAACCTAGATGCCATTCGCTACACATCCCGCACTAACCCGCACACCGTGGGGACTACTAAGTCAACCCTCCATCCGCTACACACCATCAAGGCGATCATTGCAATGATCGTGCTCATCGCCCATATAAAAGTTGTGGCATAGCCACCAGATTAAATAATTGTGTCATGTGACACCACATTGAGATAATGTAACCGTTACCACATTCGGATAATGTGACCAAGTCACCACAAGATGGTGGATGAAGTCACCACATACTTCCCTTTCTCATATATAAATGCCCCATATTATTTATCATGCATATCATACTTAAATTCACATTCCTATCACTTTTCACATGTTAATATAACATATTTAGTAATCCTAGTAGGAGTAGGAAGCGACAGGTACTTTGTACCATAACATGGTACTTTAGCCACATTCTTACACTTTCATATTAACACATATATCATGTTAAAGCCACAAATCTATTAAGATTAGTGTGGGGTACACACCTGATTCGCTTAACAATTTCTCTTGAAATCCCGAAATTCGTTCTACTGCTTTAGATTTTTAAGTCCCTACATTCGGCCAACATGGTAATATTTAGCAAAGGCCTATTCAGCCAAATTTAGTGTTTTCTTTTAAAGCCTAATCGGCTATAACCCAAATCCCGAAGGATTCATGTAGTCAATTTCTTACCTTTGGTGCCGATTTGATGACTATTCAAATCCCAAAAACTTTGTTTTTCTTCTCCTTGTATTCGGCCAAATCCTAAATCTCTACATAGGTTAGTTTTCGACTTTTAAGATAATAAGGGAATAGATCTATGTACTAAAATAAGGCCTTGGCCGAATATACCTATGTGCTTACCTTCAAAATTTTAAATCCCGAATTGGATCCTTGCTTCCTTCATGCTGTCGAAATTCCTATAACCATATGTTAGATCTAATCTAACATTAAATCATAATAATATAGCTTATGACCGAATGGTATTCATAGCTTACCTTAGATTTTAGAAGTCCCAAAAGTTTCTTCTTTGTAGTCGACAGCACCTAATTCTCGAAACTTCCTTCAAGTAGTCGGCCATAAACATTAATAGAGTTAGAGTTCTAATTTTGGCCTAAGAAAAGAAATAAGATGATAATCTTTAGATCCTTACCCCTTAATACACAAATCGACAACCTTATGCTTTAAGTCCTTCAAAGATTCGGCTAGGGCTAGAGGGAATTTATTTTTGGCTTTTGGAACTTAACAAGGAATCGGCTTATGAAGATGTTTGTATTGTCGGTTTAGCAAAAGAAAAGAGAGGAGAGAGAGTCCCTTGAGAAATCGACAAAAGTGAACTAAGAAGAGGGGGAAAAATTCGGCTAGAACAATTGGAAAAGAAAGAAGAAAAAGATGATAGCTTGGAGAGAAAAGAGTTGGCAAAAGAGAGGCAAGTTGGCTCAATAGAATTCGGCTATAGCCTCCCCCTTTACAACCTTGGCCGAAAATACCATCCAAGGAGTCCCTTAATCGGCCAACTCTCCACAACTTGATAAATTTTATCTTTTATTTATCACTTTATTTAATCTCATCAATTATCCACTTAAAGTAATCTAATATTAAATCTATCATTTATCCCCTATTTAGCCGAAATTTTAAAGGGAATAAAACTCCTCTTTTGCAAGCCTTGTGCAGTCCACCTCTGTGCTTCTAGAAGAAAAATAAAACTTCTTTTATTTGCTTCCCATGTGACTCGAACTCAGCCCAACACCCTTGCATGTGGCGCCATTTCTAGAGGCCCTAAGTGGCATCTTGAGCCACTTTTCCAAGCCTGTTTGTGTGACAAATTTCACATACTTTTTCTCTTAAGGCCACCTTGCCTTAATTTCCCTTTTAAACTTTAAAACTTGACATTTCTAAGTCATTTCTAAGTTTCCAAAAATTTCGTTTGGCTCTTTAAACTTGACATTTCCTTACATTTCCAAGTTTCGAAATGTTCACTTTCCTATTTTACTTAGGTTTCCAAAATGGTCACTTTCCTATTTTACTTAGGTTTCCAAAGTGTTAACTTTCCTATTTTTAACGTAACATTTCTATACATTCCTAGGTTTCCAAAAATATTCAAAATTTATTCATAACACATAAGACATGTCATTTCGCATAATTAAACCAAAATGCATAGGCCCTTTTCGTGATGTTACGCTTCTACCCCTTAAAATAATTTCATCCTCGAAATTTCCTAGCTAAAATAATTGAGGTATTCTTTGTCGCATTGCCTCCTCTGGTTACCATGAAGCTTCCTCCGATCCATGATTGCGCCATAACACTTTGACTAGAGGCGACTTCCTCCGTAACACTTTCACATCACGTTCCAAAATCAATCGGCTCTTCCTCGTAGGATAAGTCCGCCTTAGCTCCACTTCTTTAAGCGGTACCACGGAGATGGATCCGATCGGTAGCTACGTAGCATGGACACATGGAATACGTCATGCATCCGTTGTAATTCGGTGGTAACTCTATTTGGTATGCCCTTGGTCCAACTCGCTTTAGTACTCGATAGGGCCCTATAAACCTTGGGCTTAACTTCCCTTTCCGACCAAACCTCATCACCTTCTTCCAAGGCGAGACTTTCAGAAACACTTGGTCTCCCACTTCAAACTCTATTTCCTTCCGCTTGAGGTCGGCATAAGACTTCTGCCTATCAGAGGCTTCCTTTAACCGTGCTCGGATTATCTCAACCTTCTCTTCAGTTTCTGCCACCAACTCTGGTCCCAAAACTTGACGTTCTCCTAACTCAATCCAACAAGTAGGAGTTCGACACTTCCGACCATACAATGCTTCATATGGTGCCATCCGAATGCTAGCCTGATAGCTGTTGTTGTAGGCGAACTCTGCTAAAGGCAAGTAATCCTCCCAACTTCCTCGAAAATCCATCACACAGCCTCTCAACATATCCTCCAACACTTGTATTACCCGTTCAGACTGCCCGTCTGATTGTGGATGAAAAGCCGTAGTGAAGTCCAACTTAGTGCCTAAAGCTTGATGAAGTGCCCTCCAAAATCGAGACGTGAACCTTGGGTCTCTATCCAAAATAATTGACACCGGCACTCCGTGTAGTCTCACGATTTTCGCCACATATAACTTGGCTAACTTCTGAAGGGAATAATCCACTCTTACCGGGATGAAATGTGCGGACTTAGTCAAACGGTCCACTATTACCCATACCGAGTCCTTCTTAGTAGGCGTAAGGGGAAGCCCACTAATGAAGTCCATGGTAATTCTTTCCCACTTCCACTGCGGAATCTAGATTGGCTAAAGCAATCCCGATGGAACTTGGTGTTCAGCCTTAACTTGCTAACATGTCAGACATTTTCCTACGAATTCAGTAACTTCTTATTTAAGATCAGACCACCAAAATTGTTCTCTTAAATCTCTGTACAACTTAGTGCCTCCGGGATGCATAGCATAAGGGCTACCATGCGTTTCCCGAAGAATCCTCTGTCTTAACTCCTTGTCCCTCGGCATACAGACCTTTCTTTTGAAGCACAACATTCCCTCATTACTAACTTCATAGTCCTTTAACTCTCCGTTCTGTGCTTGTTGTAACTTAACACTTAAATCCTTATCAATCAACTGTCCCTCTTTCACCTCCTTCAACCACGTTGGCTTGACTTGCAACTCAGCCAACAGGCTTCCATCCTCATACAGACTTAAATGGGTGAACATTGCCCTCAGATTCGACACCACCTTCCGACTTAAGGCATCAGCTACCATATTCGCCTTGCCCGAGTGGTTCTCTATCGAGCAATCATAGTCCTTCAGCAATTTAACCCACCTTCGCTGCCTCAAGTTTAACTCCTTCTGAGTCAGCAAATACTTGAGACTCTTGTGGTCTGTGTAGATCACTGATCTTTCTCCATAGAGATAATGCCTCCACACCTTAAGGGAGAAAACCACTGCTGCCAATTCCAAGTCATGGGTTGGGTAGTTAACCTCATGTGGCCTTAACTGCCGAGATGCGTATGCGACTACCTTTCCATCTTGCATCAATACGCAACCCAAACCTGTATGGGAAGCGTCACAATACACCATGAATTCCTTTCCTACCTCTGGCTGAATCAAAACTGGAGCTTCCGTTAAAACCTTATTAAGTTTCTCAAAGCTCTCCTGCTACTTCTCCGACCAAACAAAGGGTACTTTCTTCCTCAACAACATTGTTAAAGGCGCGGCTATAGACGAGAACCCTTCCACAAACCTTCTGTAATAGTCTGCCAAAACTAAGAAACTTCGGATCTCAACCACGGTCCTAGGTGGTTTCCAATCCAACACCGCTTCGATCTTCCTAGGATCCACTCTTATTCCCTCTGCGGATACCACATGCCCTAAGAAAGCAACTTCCCTAAGCCAAAATTCACACTTGCTGAATTTGGCATAAAGCTTCTTCTCCCTCAGTACTTGCAACACAATCCGGAAATGCTCATCATGCTCCTCCTTGGTCTTAGAGTACACCAAAATATCGTCGATGAACACTACGACGAACCTATCCAAGTAGGGTTGAAACACTCGGTTCATCATATCCATGAATGTGGCTGGGGCGTTTGTCAACCCGAACGACATTACCACAAACTCATAGTGGCCGTATCTTGTCCTAAAGGCTGTCTTATGGATATCCGCCTCCTTCACCTTCAGCTGATGATATCCCGACCTTAATTCGATCTTTGAAAACACTGCCGCCCCCTTAAGCTAATCGAACAAGTCATCAATCCTAGGCAAATGATACTTGTTCTTGATGGTCAGCTTATTCAATTGACGGTAGTCTATGCACATACGCATAGTTCTGTCCTTCTTCACAAAAGGACCGGTGGTCGGAGACACTGGGCGAATATTAAGTAATTCTGGATTTAAGCCTTGAGCTCAACCAACTCTTTTGGCGCCATTCGGTGATGGAGTGATTGACACAGTCTTTGTTCGATAGCAAATCTATTCCAAATTTGACCTCCCTATATGGGGGTATTCCTGATAATTCCTCCAAAAATACGTCCTCAAAGTGCTTTACTATTCTAACTCCACTAACTCCCCCTTCTTTTGCGTCAAAGACCTCGACGAAAGCCGTAAATGCCTTGTACCCTTTCCTAACCATTTTCTCGACCTTCAATGAAACTACGTTAGACAGTAGTTTCTTCTTTCTCCTATCATAATGACCACCTCATCCTCAAGGGTCCTTAGTTCCATTCGTTTAGCCGCACAATCCAACGGCTCGATGTTCTACTAACCAATCCATACCAAGTATGAGGTCAAATTCTCAGAAGGTAACTCTATTAAGTCACCGAAAGCTCACTCCACAATTTCTAGGGTACACCCCGAAAGATCTTATCCACCACTATCGTTTGGCCTAACGGGCTTACTACAGTCATCTGCCTATTAGAAAGTTCAGAGTCTAGGCCTAGTGTTTCAACTACACTACAGGCAACATAAGAATGGGTCGAGCCCACATCAATTAAGGCATAATAAGGCTTGCCATAAATAAAGAACGTACCGGTTATGACGTCCGGTGCGTCTCCATCCTCCATTCGGTGAATTGCATAAATCAAACTCGGTTGCCTTGCCTCAGTATTAGCAGCACCTCTGCCTTATGTTCCACATCCTCTGCCAGCACCATTACCTCTATTATTCGAACCACGACCTCGTTGAGGTCATTGTCCTCCTCTACCGGCTGATTAACATTTTGAGTCTGCGATCGACTTTCATCCGGCTTCTTAGGACAATCCTTGAGCATATGGTCCTTGGACCCACACCTAAAACATCCTCCCGTCTTTTTCAAAGACTCCCCTAAGTGCTTCTTTCCACAATGCTCACAAGGACGACATCGCCCTCTGGTACCAACTTGTCGACCCTCGGCCCATCACTCTGGGCCTTTTTCGCATATTTCGATGATCCTAACGACCCATAACCCCTCTTAGGTCTATTCCTATCAGAACTCTGCTTAACTGAGTCCTTGATTCCCTCGGCTACTTTAGCCATTTCAACCAACGCGAAAAACTCTCGCTCTTGATGTGGAGCTATCAATAGCCTGAGGTCATCCCTTAAACCGTCTTCAAAACGGACACAACGCTCATGCTCAGTTGCTACTACTCCGCGAGCATATCGGCTCAACCTTAGAAATTCACTTCATCTGCACTCATCGACTTGTTCCCCGAACCAATTTTAAAAGCTTTCTCCGCTCATCAATATATCGTGTGCCAACATACTTTTTCCGATATGCCTCCTTAGCATACTCTCAGGTTAGATCCTCGTGATAGCACCATCCCTCACTGTTAACCACCATTGATATGCTTTATCTCGTAGTAGTGCCACCATTCCTTTCAACTTCTCCTCCGGGGTCAGATCGAGCTCATCCATAATACGCTCGGTTGCTTCCAACCAAGATCTCACCAGATTGGGTGCCACATCGATACTCCATGAAACACCTCACCCGTTGGCTCGAGTCGCTGGGCAGTGATTTTTGATCTCCGATTTCCACCGCGCCACCACCATTTCCAAAACTCGTAGACGACCTACGATATAAAGATCATCCTCGTCTCGAGCCTCTCTGCTCGACACCGACAGCTGGGGGTGGTGGTGGCGGTGGTAACTCATTGTCAGACCTCTAACCCAATCTAATGGGTTCAGACACGGTCATTCGGCCTCTACCGCGTCCATGACGACCGCGTCCTCTAGAATTCATATCTAACAATGCGCTTTAATCTGATTTAAGAAAGTTTTATGAATTAGCCCTTATTCCACTGATTATCCACGACGAAGTTTTATGAAAAGAATTTTAAGAGTGGTTCTTTCGTATTCATGCATGCACACAGTCTTCACATTCATACATCCATCATCAATTATGAACTTCCGCTCATTCGGAGAAATGTTGTAGTTTTCATTGTTGTTGTTTTTCCACTACCCGGAGGTATTTGCGTAATTTGTCCTATAGGTATTTTTTGTAATTTTTCAAATAGGGTTCCTTGGTAATTTTGTCAAAAGTATTTTGTATATATTTTTTAATTTTAAAGTTATTTTGGAAAATTTTTGAAATCCGAGGGTATTTTGAGAATTTTGGACCTTGGGGGTATTTTGGTAATTTTTCCACAAATCGGGGTAAATTGTAAAATTTTAATAAATTAGGGATATTTCAGGTTGCAAAACTTTGAGGGTTCTTTTTGAGAAACGATGGTGTTGCAAAAATTTTGGAAATCTGGGTCATTTTGGTAATTTTGTAAGTTTGGGCAATTTTGTAGTTTTTCCAAAATCAAGGTATTTTTGATAGTTTGCAAATTAGGGTTTTTTGAGCATTTATAAAATAATGGAATTTTGGCAAAACTGTTGAGTAGTTGGACATTTTATAAACCAAGGGCATTTTTGTAATTTTACCACTAAGGGGTATTTTTGTAATTTTATAAATAAAAATTTTTCAGAAAATTGTGTAGGAAAAATAATTTTCACAAATTAAAGCAAAATGATTTTAAGAGTTTTTTAAAATTAGGGTTCTTATTAAAGAAAACATGGCTAGTTCCCTTTCGGGTTTTAGTTATTGGGTTTAGCCTATGTCCGAGTCTTCTTGGTCAGGGTGAACCAAAGCTACGCACCAGGTAGGATTCGAGTGGAGAGGAGGTAAGTCACACGGACTGCTTAAGTACCAAGCTCCCACTGAAACCATTCCTAAGCATGCGCACTGGGGTTGCCACACCCACTAAGTCCTCTAGGTTAGGGTGAACCGAAGCTACGCACCAGGTAGGATTCCTGCGAAGAGGAGGTGAGTCACTAGGACTGCTTAAATACGAGGCTCTTTCGGATCCAATCCTAGACATGCGTACCATGGTTGCCACACCCTAACTCGATTGACTTAGCCATAGGTTTATTTAGTGCATTAAGTCTTATGTATTTGTGTTTGAGTAGACTAATCCTAGGGTTCAAGTTCATATCATGCTATTCTACGTTCCATTCCTTTTCTACCCTTCTATAATTCACATAATCAAACAGATAGTTAGGGGTACTTACCTGGTGGACTGTGGGTCAGAGACTTAGGTGTCATGCCATTAAACCTACCTATTTTCAGAAATACTTCCGTAAAACTCATTTGGGCTCGATTTGAAAATATTTTGGGCCTTAGACCACAGGCCGAGAGTTTAAAATTGGGCTCTGATACCAAATTGAAACACCCCACACCCGGCCCACGAGCCTGGATCGGATCTGGTATGTTCCCCGGTGAAAACCATTTCAAATTCTTTTGTATTTAGGAAAAACTTGAGCGTTTCGAAGGAAAGTTTGTTTTGGGTTGGGCTTGAGTTGAAAACAGGCTTATTTTATTATTAAAAATCCTTTTGATTTAGGTGACAAAATGTTTGGGCTTTGAATTAAATTAATCTTACTTAATCTTTTAATAAATATAAAGATTGTATGCTCAATAAATAAAAGTAAAGTAAACGCTACTACGGCCTTATTACATCAAATAATTTCCCAAAATTAAAACCAAAATAAACTTTAAATTACTTAAAATAAAATAAAAGTCCAAGTCGTAAATTTCTTGCTATGCAAGGCCATCCCTAAGCTTCTGCCGAACCCGGTCCATCACTGATCGTCACCTGAAACATGTTCCCACAACGGGGTGAGTCAAACTGACTCAATGTGTACACAAACACTAAGTCTTAACAAATTCAGGCATAACAAATCATATTCATACGTATCATAATTTCACATTTAATGATTCAACATAATGATGCAACCCAAACCCAAACCTAGATGCCATCCGCTACACATCCCCGTACCAACCTGCACACCGTGGGGACTACTAAGTCAACCCTCCATCCACTACACACCATCGAAGGCAGTCGCTGCAGTCGACGTGCTCATCGCCCATATAAAAGTTGTGGCATAGCCACCAGATTAAATAATTGTGTCATGTGACACCACATTCAGATAATGTAATCGAAGTTACCACATTCAGATAATGTGACCGAAGTCACCACATTCAGATAGTGGGACCGAAGTCACCACAAACACTTCCCCTTTCTCATATATATCCTGAATGCCCCATATTATTTATATCATGCATATCATACTTAAATTCACATTCCTGACACTTTTCACATGTTAATATAACATATTTCGTAATCCTAGTAGGAGTAGGAAACGTACCTGAGTACTTTGTAGCATAACATGGTACTTTAGCCACATTCTTACACTTTCATATTAACACATATATCATGTTAAAGCCATAAATCTATTAAGATTAGTGTGGGGTACACACCTGATTCGCTTAACAATTTCTCTTGAAATCCCGAAATTCGATCTACTGCTTTAGATTTTTAAGTCCCTACATTCGGCAACATGGTAATATTTAGCAAAGGCCTATTCGACCAAATTTAGTGTTTTCTTTTAAAGCCTAATCGGCTATAACCCAAACCCCGAAGGATTCATGTAGTCAATTTCTTACCTTTGGTGCCGATTTGATGACTATTCAAATCCTGAAAACTTTGTTTTTCTTCTCCTTGTATTTGGCCAAATCCTAAATCTCTACATAGGTTAGTTTTCGGCTTTTAAGATAATAAGGGAATAGATCTATGTACTAAAATAAGGCCTTGGCCGAATATACCAATGTGCTTACCTTCAAAATTTTAAATCCTGAATTGGATCCTTGCTTCCTTAATGCTGTTGAAATTCCTATAACCATATGTTAGATCTAATCTAACATTAAATCATAATAATATAGCTTATGACCGAATGGTATTCATAGCTTACCTTAGATTTTAGAAGTCCCGAAAGTTTCTTCTTTCTAGTCGACAGCACCTAATTCCCGAAACTTCCTTCAAGTAGTCGGCCATAGACATTAATAGAGTTAGAGTTCTAATTTTTGGCCTAAGAAAAGAAATAAGATGATAATCTTTAGATCCTTACCCCTTAATACACAAATCGACAACCATATGCTTTAAGTCCTTCAAAGATTCGGCTAGGGCTAGAGGGAATTTATTTTCAGCTTTTGGAACTTAACAAGGAATCGGCTTATGAAGATGTTTGTTTTGTCAGTTTAGCAAAAGAAAAGAGAGGAGAGAGAGTCCCTTGAGAAATCGGTAAAAGTGAACTAAGAAGAGGGGGAAAAATTCGGCTAGAACAATTGGAAAAGAAAGAAGAAAAAGATGATAGCTTGGAGAGAAAAGAGTTGGCAAAAGAGAGGCTAGTTGGCTCAATAGAATTCGGCTATAGCCTCCCCCTTAACAACCTTGGCCGAAAATACCATCCAAGGAGTCCCTTAATCGGCCAACTCTCCACAACTTGATAAATTTTATCTTTTATTTATCACTTTATTTAATCTCATCAATTATCCACTTAAAGTAATCTAATATTAAATCTATCATTTATCCCCTATTTAGCCGAAATTTTAAAGGGAATAAAACTCCTCTTTTGCAAGCCTTGTGCCGTCCACCTCTGTGCTTCTAGAAGCAAAAATAAAACTTCTTTTATTTGCTTCCCATGTGACTCGAACTCAGGCCCAACACCCTTGCATGTGGCGCCATTTCCAGAGGCCCTAAGTGGCATCTTCAGGCCACTATTCCAAGCCTGTTTGCGTGTCAAATTTCACAGACCTTGCCTTAATTTCCTCTTTTAAACTTTAAAACTTGACATTTCTAAGTCATTTCTAAGTTTCCAAAAATTTTCGTTTGGCTCTTTAAACTTGACATTTCCAAGTTTCCGAAATGTTCACTTTCCTATTTTACTTAGGTTTCCAAAATGGTCACTTTCCTATTTTACTTAGGTTTCCAAAATGGTCACTTTCCTATTTTACTTAGGTTTCCAAAATGTTAACTTTCCTCTTTTAACGTAACATTTCTATACATTCCTGTGTTTCCAAAAATATTCAAAATTTATTCATAACATAAGACATGTCAAGACAATTAAACAAAATGTCATTTTAGGATTTCTGAAGCTATCAAATGAAATCAAGATGAAGTTCCAAAAAAAGTTGCAAGTGGATTTGGAGTCATTTGAAGAAGACGAAGATCAAGAAGTTGAGGCTTGGCCAAGACCTCAAAATTGGTCCTTTATAGTCTTTGCTCTATTCTTTTTACGACAATCAAGATGAAGTGTAACACCTAAAAGGGGTTGTTGAAAATTTAATTAATTTCCCATGTGTGCTTAAAGAAATAAATAATATGACTTTATTTGGCATGTTTTAGGGTCTAAAAATAATCCCGAGCTAGGACCTAGTATTAAAATTTTCTTTTAATTGTAAAAGGAAGGAGCTAGGTGAAGGCTTAGGTAAAAATTAGGGAGGCATGACACAAAGAATGGGCTTGGCACAATTGGCTTGGGAGTCAAGAGAGTTTGCAAGGGGTGGAAGTAACAAGGGATATGTTTTTTCTTTTTCTTTTGGGCGTTAAAGGAAGGGCCCAAGTAAGGAAGGTTTTAAAGAAATTTGGGCAAGGTTCATGGCATGAAAGGCGGGTTGGCGGAGTGGCTTGGGCGCCACTCAAGGGCTTTGGTTTAAGCTCTCGGGTTCGAGACATAAGGGACACAAGGAGTTTTATTTTTTGGGCTTTTGCGTTAAAAGAAAAAGGCCAAGAAGAAGGTCTTATAAATAAATGAAGGGGTTATTTGACATGAAAGTCAATTGGGAGAGTTGGTCAGGGCCACTTTGGTTTATTTTTTCTTTTCTCTTTTCTTCTTTGGCGTGAAGGAGGGGTGTTAAAGCATATTAGACTCTTAATTGATAAGAGATAAGGCTTAATATTTTGCATATAAATGGAAGGGGAGCTATTAGTGTTTTATTTGCTATTAAATTGTTGAAGGAGATTAGGAGATTAAATGTAAGATAAGTCTTGCATTATTTCTTTGATAATGAAAACCGAAATTATCAAGATAAGGGGAGAAGTTGGCGAATGAAGGACTCTTTAAGGCCATCCCCATTCGGTTTTGTATTGCCCAAAATTCCAGCAAATTCTTTTCTTCTTTCTCTCTTCATTGGGCTACGAATTCTCCTTAACTCTTACTAAGTAGCGAATACACCTTTCTTCTTCTCAAATTCCAGCCCTTCATCTTGTGCTTAGGCGAATCTCACATCCCCAACAAGGTGTCGCCAATTTTCAATAAGTGTGGTAAGGGTAATCATCTCTTTTAGAATTAAAGTTATGGCCTATGATTCTTACTAATCTAGCCATTAAGGAAACTTTCGGATTTATTCTCCAAAGGTAAGTGGTGGTAAGGATCTACTTTAATAGACTATATTTTAGTGTTTGAAAAGTCAAGGCTATTAATATGAATGGTTGCCGATTGTAGGGAAGTGAAACAGATTTACATATCGTGAGGTGGTTAGTGTTCAAAGGACATGTAGGTAAGGTTTCGGGTTCGTGTGTAACCCTTTGGTATAATTTTGGTTTGGTCGAATAGGCTTTTAATACTAACAAAGATGATTGGCCAAATATAGGGGCAAGATCTAGCGTTGTAGATCGGATCTTCAGGATCTAGGAATTTCGGTAGAAACAGGTGTGTAAAACTCACTACACACTTTATTAACTTACATGACTTAATTGTTTGCCTTAAATCTTTTGGTTGTGATTAGCTTGTGGCATGATCATGGTTTCCGGGTAAGTCCCCTAACTTGTGATTTTTGATATACGATTTGCATGCCATCACATGATGTTAAATGCTGTGACATGATATATGATAATTGATGTATAAGCATGTGATGGTGGGATTGATGAGAGGAGGGGGATGATTTTATGGACTGTCGTCAGTGGTTTTGACCACAAGATGGGTTGGCCCCATCAGATTATTTGTGACCTAGGTTTTGACCACATCGATTGATTATTTGCGACTAAGTCCCAGTGGTTTGGTACCACCAGTGGTTTTGACGACACTTGATTATTTGTGACCTATGGTCATGTGGTTTTGACCACACGATGGGTTGGCCCATCATTTAATTTGTGACTCTAAGTCATCGATGGTTTTGACCACACGGGTAGTTATGGAGTATGGATGGTTAGGTTGGGTTGCATATTTGCATGTTAATTAATATCTTGTGTATGAGTGCTTTTAGGGTGGGGATTTACACACCGAGTCTTGGTGACTCACCTTTTCCCTTAACAAGATGAGTAGATCGCGGAGATGGAGCCGAGAGGACTCGAGCGGCCATGCTTGTCGTTGGAGTTTTTTTACTTTGCTCTAGTTAAAATTATTATTTTCTAAGTTTTTATTTTGGGATTGTAATAAGGCCTCTATTTATTATGTGGATGTTATTTTATTTTACTTATGTTATGTTACAAAAATGGAATTTTATAAATATTAAATAAACCGGTTAAAAGTAATTTTCAAATTTAATAAACTTCTACGGGTTTTTAAAAGATGTTACCATCGGGTAACAAACTATACCAAGTCAATTATAACCACGATTTATTAAATGTTACATGATCAGATGTTTTCAAAGGATTTATCAACCCAACTATATTTATAAAAAGCCCAACTGAGTTTTCAAACACCTTTTTTACACCTTAGCCAAATTTTATCGAATTTTCACCAAACTTTCAAAATGACTCAAAATATTTTACTGTGACATACCAGATTAAATTCGGGGACTCATGGGCGGGTTTGGGGTGTTACATTTTGTATCGAGCCGGTTCAAAACTTCGGTTGTGGGGGCCCAAGGCCCAAAATGTTTGGTTTTTGGATTGTAGGCCTTATTATGATGTTTTGAGAAACTGCTTTGGCTTGAAAAAGATGGCACCGAGTCTCCGGCACCTATCCGCCCATGTAAGTACTTCTATCAATTTCTGTGAATTCTTTTGATGAAATGGGAACGTAGACTACTAGAGTAGAACTGTTGAACCCTAGGGCTAGTATACCTCAACTATACATAAGATTTAATAATTACCTAAACAACCCTATGAGTTGTCACTAAGCAAAGGATGTGGCAATCATTATACGCATGTCTAGGATTGGATTCGGTGGGGGCCTGGTATTTAAGCAGTCCTCGTGACTCACCTCCTACTCACTTGAATCCTACTTGGTGTGTAGTAACGGTTCATCCTAGCTGAGACGATGTGCTCACAAGCTAAACCTGATAACTAAAACCCGAAAGGGACTAGCCGTTTTGATTTTTGAAATAAATTAAAACTTTAGCTTTAAAAAAAATACCAAAATACCCCTGGTTTGTAAATTACCAAAATACCCTCCGTATGAAAATTTTTCAAATAGGAATTTTCAGAATATCTTTCTTTTGTGAAATCACTTAGAACCCAAATTTTCGGAAATCATTTGTGAAAGTGCTGTGATTATGTGAAAAAATACGAAAATACCCTTAGGGGTAAAATTACAAAAAAGCCCTTGATTTATAATATTCCCAAACTACCCATAGTTTAAATCAAAAATTTCATCACATAAAAAGTGCCCAAAAACCATAAATTGCAAAAATGCCATAATTTTAGAAATTACAAAATTGCCCTAACCTACAAAATTACCAGAATACCCCTAACTTTCAAAATTTTGCAACATCACTATTTTGGAAAATACAATTATCAAAAAGAGCCCTCAAAATTTTACAACTTTTGAAATATCACGACTTGATAAATTTTACAAATTTACTCGATTTGTGAAAAATTACCAAAATGCCCCGAACTTGAAATTACCCAAATACCCCGGATTTTAAATTTTTCAAAATACACCGAAATTTAAGAGTTTCAAAATGATTTTGACAAAATCATTCAAAATTTTATTTTGACAAATTACGAAAATACCCTGTAGGACAAATTACAAAATACCCACGGTAGTGGAAAAACAATCACAACGAAACTACAACGTCTCTTTGGAATGAATGAATGAAAGATCGTGTGCTTGTTTGATTATGAAAGAACCACTTCTAAAACTCCTATCATAAAATTTCTTGCGGATAACCAAGTGAAATACTAATGCATAAAATTCTTAAGCAGACAAACGCGATCGTTAGAATGAGTTCAAGAGGTCATGGACGTCCATTGCGTGGCGTGGTAGGGTAGGATGACCTTGTCGAGCGAGCCAAGGTCAGTCACGGTCGAAAATGAGATACCAGATCTGCCGTGGCCGAGTTCCAAGATCGACGGTGGTAATGATGTCGTGTCTCAAGTCAGACACGGGTATTGGAGCGAGTAGTGAGGTTGGCGCGGTGAAACCAGTAAATCTATGGTGAATGACTCTGTGCTAACGGAGGAGGTATTGAGAGGAGTTTAGGAGTAGCGCCTAGTCTGGTGGAGTATTGGTTGGAATCCTTTGAAAGGATTATGGGTGATTTGGATTTCACCGCTGAGGAGGTGCTGAAGGTGCAGAGGCGAGGCAACCAAGGTTGGTTTATGCAGTTGGCCGTCACGAGGATGAAGATGTGCCAGATGTGACAACGGGTATGCTCCTTATTTCTGGAATACCCTTAATTGCTTGATTATTGTAGAGTTTTCTTGTTTTGCTAGGGAAGTGCCTGAAACCTTGGTTGTGAATTTAGAGATGGTGCTTAGGAAGTAAGATAGTTTTATTAAGATCAGAGTGCGCAGCATAAGCATAGAACGGTGAGTTAAGATGTACGATTATTCGTTAGTAAGTAATTTCGAGGACGAAATTATTTTTAAGAGGGGTAGAACTGTAACACCCTAAATTAGGGGTTATTGAAAATTTAATTAATTTCCCTTGTGTGCTTAAAGAAATAAATAATATGACTTTATTTGGCATATTTTAGGGTCTAAAAATAATCCCGAGCTAGACCTGACCTAGTATTAAAAATTTTCTTTTTAAGTGTGTAAAAGGAAGGAGCTAGGTGAGTTAGGGCTTAGGTAAAAATTAGGGAGGCATGACACAAAGAATGGGCTTGGCACAATTGGCTTGAGGCGTCAAGAGGGTTTGCAAGGAGGAGGTTCGATCCAGTGGAAGTAATAAGGGATATGTTTTTTTTTTTTCTTTGGGGCGTTAAAGGAAGGGCCCAAGTAAGGAAGGCTTTAAAGAAATTTCGGCAAGGTTCATGGCATGAAAGGCGGGTTGGCGGAGTGGCTTGGGGCGCCACTCAAGGGCTTTGGTTTAAGGTCTCGGGTTCGAGACATAAGGGACACAAGGAGTTTTATTTTTTTGGGCTTTTTGCGTTAAAAGAAAAAGGGCCAAGAAGAAGGTCTTATAAATAAATGAAGGGGTTATTTGACATGAAAGTCAATTGGGAGAGTTGGTCTGGGGCGCTTAAAGGGGGCTGCGGCTGTTGCCTCCACCAGGTCATGGTTTCGAACCCAAGAAGCAGCACTTTGGTTTATTTTTTTTTTCTTTTTCTTGTCTTTGGCGTGAAGGAGGGTGTTGGCAGCATATTGGACTCTTAATTGATAAGAGATAAGGCTTAATATTTTGCATATAATCAATTTGGAAGGGGAGCTATTAGTGTTTTATTTACTATTAAATTGTTGAAGGAGATTAGGAGATTAAATGTAAGATAAGTCTTGCATTATTTCTTTGATAATAAAAAACTAAAATTATCAGCATAAGGGGGGGGAGAAGTTGGCCGAATGAATGACTCATTAAGGCCATCCCCATTCGATTTTGTATAGCAAGAAGTGCCCAAAATTCAACAAATTCTTTTCTTCTTTCTCTCTTCATTGTCTTTCAATTCTCCTTAACTCTTAGCCAAAATTGTTCAAAAATTCCAGCTTCTTTTCTACTAATGAAACCACCACCACTTCCCTACATCTCTTATTTCTCTTTTTCCTTCTTAGCCAATACACCTTTCTTCTTCTCAAATTCCAGCCCTTCATCTTGTGCTTAGGGAATCTCACATCCCCAACAAGGTCTTGCCAATTTTCAATAAGTGTGGTAAGGGTAATCATCTCTTTTAGAATTAAAGTTATGGCCTATGATTCTTACTAATACGATTAAAGCGATTGTAGGAAGCCATAGCCATTAAGGGAAACTTTCGGATTTATTCTTCTAAGGTAAGTGGTGGTAAGGATCTACTTTAATAGACTATATTTTTAGTGTTCAAAAGTCAAGGCTATTAATATGAATGGTTCTTGATTGTAGGAAGTGAAACAGATTTACATATCGTGAGGTGGTTAGTGTTCAAAGGGCGTGTAGGTAAGGTTTCGAGTTCGTGTAACCCTTTGGTATAATTTTGGTTTGGTCGAATAGGCTTTTAATACTAACAAAGATGATTGGCGAATATAGGGCAAGATCTACATGAGATCGGATCTTGAGGATCTAGGAATTTCGGTAGAAAGCAGTGTGTAAAAGCTCACTACACACTTTATTAACTTACATGACTTAATTGTTTGCCTTAAATCTTTTGGTTGTGATTAGCTTGTGGCATGATCATGGTTTCCGGGTAAGTCCCCTAACTTGTGATTTTTGATATACGATTTGCATGCCATCACATGATGTTAAATGCTATGACATGATATATGATAATTGATGTATAAGCATGTGATGGTGGGATTGATGAGAGGAGGGGGATGATTTTATGGACTGTCGTCAGTGGTTTTGACCACAAGATGGGTTGGCCCCATCAGATTATTTGTGACCTATGGTCATCAGTGGTTTTGACCACATCGATTGATTATTTGCGACTAAGTCCCAGTGGTTTGGTACCACCAGTGGTTTTGACCACACTTGATTATTTGTGACCTATGGTCATCAGTGGTTTTGACCACACGATGGGTTGGGCCCATCATTTAATTTGTGACTCTAAGTCATCGATGGTTTTGACCACACGGGGTAGTTATGGAGTATGGATGGTTAGGTTGGGTTGCATATTTGCATGTTAATTAATATCTTGTGTATGAGTGCTTTTCGGGTGGGGATTTTACACTGAGTCTTGGTGACTCACCCTTTCCCTTAACATTTTGCGATGAGTAGATCGGGAGATGGAACCGGAGAGGACTCGAGGCGACCATGCTTGTCGTTGGAGTTATTTTACTTTGCTTTAGTTAAAATTATTATTTTCTAAGTTTTTATTTTGGGATTGTAATAAGGTCGCTATTTATTATGTGGATGTTATTTTATTTTACTTATGTTATGTTACAAAATGGAATTTTATAAATATTAAATGAACAGGTTAAAAGTAATTTTTCAAACTTAATAAACTTCTACGGGTTTTTAAAAGATGTTACCATCGGGTAACACACTATACCAAGTCAATTATAACCTCGATTTATTAAATGTTACATGATCGATGTTTTCAAAGGATTTATCAACCCAATCAGTATTTATAAAAGCCCAACTGAGTTTTCAAACACCTTTTTACACCTTAGCCAAATTTTATCGAATTTTCACCAAACTTTCAAAATGACTCAAAATATTTTACTCCGTGACATACCAGATCCAGTCAGGACTCGTGGGCCGGGTTTGGGGTGTTACAAAGAGCCTAATTTTGATCGGGCCTGTTAAAAAAATAAAAAATAAAAAATCCATTTTTACAGTCCAGATTACAAAAATCCTTATGCCCCAAATTACAACCACTACCCCAATACCCGAATACCCATTAAAACAGACCTAACACAATTCTACCCTGACCCAAAATAAAAATGGCCCAAAAGGGCCCAAACGTTACGTAAACAGAAACCCTAGCGTTTCTAGTATTCTGAACACCCAATCGCCGCAATCACGCCTTTCGCGCCGCAACCATCAGAATCCCCTTTTGCGCCGCAAGCCTCGCTATTGTCAGGCCCCGATTCACACGTGGATCACGCCCTATCACCGGCATTCTTCTCGTTTACCTGCAAATGAAGAAAGAAATAGCAGTAGATCGCAACAAACATGGAAATCATTTTATTTCCTTTTATTATTTGTTTCAAAAGGCTATAAAAGCCTATAATAAACTTGTAACAGGGGACGATTACACAGGGAAATAAACAGAGAAATACAAAAAAAAAAGTATTGAAGCAGAATACAAATTTTTTAAGGTGATCTATATTTTATTCTCTTGTTATTTTCTTATTTTTTTATGTTTTGCGCATCTTTTATTTACAAAAAAATAGTAATAGAAAAAGGGGGTTTACCTTTCGGAGGCCTCAAAAAGAAGAAGCTCGGTCTCTAGCCACCGCTCATGGTAGCGCGTGTTGCGCGTGAAGGAAGAATTTCGGGGGTCCGTGACCCATTCGGGATAGAGGCGAGAGGATTTTAGGTTTTTTTAATTTTTTTTTTAAAATAGATGTTAAAATGATTTTTTAATTAAAACTAATTTTTATAATAAATTTGAAACGGCATCGTTTTTTACCAAGAAGATCCGCGTGTCGACCAGCAAACCCGACAAAGATCCGCGTGTTTTTCCTTGAATGGGCTAATTTCCATTTTAGTCCTTCCGCAGTTTTACTTGTCTCAATTCAGTTTAATTGGAAACTTTATTTTTTATAAAATTGGCCCTAAATTTGCATTATGTTTTAATTAAGTCCCCTAAATTATTTTAAAAGTAAAGATCCAAACAATATTTGTTTTAAAAAGAGGCTTAATTTCCATTTTAATCCTCGATATTTAACCCGCGTTTTAATTTAATCCTTTTAACTGTTTAATTTCTATTTTAACCCTTCTTTCTTTATTTTTTATTATTTTATTTTAATACTATTTTTTAATTATTTTTATTTTTATTATTTGTATATTAATCTATTAAACTTATATATCTTATTACAAATTATTTTTATTATTATTTATTATTATTTGATTATTTAGATTAATATATTGGTTATCATATTTTTTATTTTGTATATTATATAATATTATATCTTATATTATTTTTGATAAAAATTTATTTTATCTAAAATCATTTATATATTATTTATTTTTTAAAATGTAGTTTATATGTATTAGATTATTATAAATATATTTTTATTATTTATCTATTTTTAAAATATATTTTTTCTTTTCTTTTCAATATATATGTATAAATTTTTACATTTATTATTATCATTTTTAATTATATATATATATATATATATATATATATTGCCATTTATTCTGATTGCCTTAATATGATCATTTATTTTTGGTTATTTCATATTTTATTGTTTGTATTAACATGATATTTTTAGGATCATCATTTTAAAATAAAAATGTATTTTGCAAAATTACTATACTTTATATAAATGTTTAAAAAATAAGGCAATATTTAGGTATTTAGAAATTCGAAAAATAGTGTCCTAACGTGCTGGGTGCGATTTTCCGTTTGGCTAAATAACTAAATATCCTTTTAACGAGTTTTGTAAATCATGAGATAACTTTAATCACAAGGGTTTAAAATGTCGTGTCCTAACGTACTAGATATGATGTTTATATTCCTTCGGAATAAAAAAATCTCAAGTTTTAAATAAAAACCTATTCTTGGGAATTCAAAGTGTTGTGCCTTAACTTATTGGGTTTGACGTTTTGAGTCTCGAGGTAGGAATTTTCTAAAATAAAGACGAACTTAATTTCAAAGTCATGAGGTGCTATACCTTAACTTATTGGGTAAAGTACTTTATTTCTTTGTGATAAGTAAGTCTGGGTTTTCTTTCTAATAAAAAGATCATATTTTCTAATTTTCTTAATTTTCAGCATTCGGGCATGACTTTATTGATTAGGTACCAATTTTGGGCGTTATGAGGGTGCTAACCCTTCCTCATATGTAACCGACTCCCGAACCCATTTTCTTGTTTTTTGTGGACCAAAATTGAATTTTTTTTTGTAAAACGTTTTACAAGGTGATCCAATCACACCTAAGTAAAAAAGATTGGTGGCGACTCCCATTTTTGTTTTTAAAGTTGATCCCCATTTTTTTTTAAAAACCCAATTTTAAAAATAGTTTCGACAGCGTGGAGACAGTATTTTTGCTCCAATTTCAGCTAAGAGTTGTGTTGGGGCAAAATTCTAAGTAGTTGTGTTTTAGTAGGTTAATAGGGAGTGATTTTAGGAGATAATTGGGGAGAGGTTATCAAAAAATAATCTGATTATATTTTTGTTGTAAAAAAAAGTAGAGTTTCGTTTTATCTCCAATTCCCCAAACTTTTTCGACGTTTTCTTCTTTTTCTTTTTTTTCCCTCCTCTGCAGATTCTTTCCCCTAGTTTATATCGAAATCTCCATTATTTTTCCCCCTTCCGTTTCTTTCCTTTTTTTCCAATTGATTCGGTTGTTCATCGTTGGTTGCGCTTGTTCAGTAAGTAACGATTTTGTCTATTGTTAATCGTTCTTGGTTAATCTCTAAAAGGGAGATTCCTTTTTGGTGTTTAGGAGTTAATCAAGGAGCTGGTGGTTTTGAATTGATGATGTGATTATGCAAAGTCGTGGTTACTCAAGCGAGGTAAGGGTTTTGCTAGGTTTTTAGTCAATTTCTTTCCGAAATTGGTTGATTAAAAATGAATTAAGTGATTAATATGGAGATATGTTGGTCGATTTTTAGGTTCTGAAGGTTTAAGAGTGCTTACGCATCAGAAACGATACCAAGTGTGTACCCGAAATGCAAAAAATGGGATTCGGTGAAAAGTCAAAATTGCTTGCTGTCGAGAAATAAGAGAAATAAGAGAAAATGATACGAAAAATTGTAGAGAAAGGAAATAAAGGTGTTATAAACTTGGAAATCAACATTTTGCACTAAAATAGTTTTAGATAGAAGTAGTAGTCTAACTTTGAAATATCATAAAAAATAGTAGGAATTGAGTTAGAGGTTGAATAAAATATGAAATTAAATTTTATTGAGTCTAGTTTTTCATGGAAGAAACAGTGTAAGCAATGGAATTGTAAATCATGAGATATAATAAATTTTGTTAGACAATATTAGAATGATTTCAGGTTCTCCTATTTTGACTTAGGAAAATCATCAAAAATAGTAAAAAAAATAATTAGGGTCTTAAATTTGTATTTTTAAATCCTCAATGAGTCTATTTTAAGAAAAACAAACGGAAAAATCATCTAAATTCCGTACTAAGAGGTAAATAATTTTTAGTAAGGAAGGGATGAAGCTTCCAAACAGCAGAATAGAGATAAATTTAAAGATTTTACTATACTCATTTGATAAACTATAAATTTTGATAATTTTATGGTAGAAAGGTATTTGAGTCTAGTTTCAAAAACACCAAGCAGATCTTAATTTGGAATTCTTTAGCTCAAGATATAAATAATTTAGTGATAATGACTCAAGTAGACAACTTTGAATAAATATAAAAGTAAATAGTGAAAACATATATGAGTATTGAGCTACCATGGGTTACTTTAGAAATGGATCATACGATCAAGGCCAATTTGGGCCGAGTGGCCCCTACGGGCAGATCACATGGGCGTGTGGACCCATTTTTACCGAAATGTTTTTAAGGTTGCACGGGTCACCCAAGTCGACCTTGAACCTACTATAGGGTCGGTAAGCGCCACTTAGACCCCTAAATGTGTGAAATTGGTGAATGATATCTGGTCTTGGCATGTTAATATCTGAACTGAATATATGTACTAAAATTGCATAATAGCATGTCATCCATTGTGTGTTGCATTGCATTGGGTTGGGGGTTGTTATTCGAAGGAAGTGTACTAAAAGGCTTTCAAACCTAATTTCATCGGCACTTCGCTTGCAAACTCATCAGACAGCCGCATTCGGTACTACTTGGATTGTAGGGATGGGTGGGTTGATTATATCCCTACATCGAGTGTAGGGTTGGACGGAGATGGTGTGTAGAGGCTGGTTGGGTAGGATTTTGCTACCGCATAACTGTTACTGCTATTGATACTGTGATGGGCTAAGGCCTTACTACATTTTTTGTCATTATGCTGAGATGGGCTAAGGCCCAAGCTCTCACTGATACTGAAAAGGGCTTATGCCCAAGACTGTTCAACTTTGCACTGTGAATACTGATTGTTTGTTTGTTTCTGCGAGATTACACACTGAGTTTACATAAACTCACCCTTTTTGTTTAATGTGCATAGGTAATCCCCAGACATAGACGGATCTGTGAGATAGAGGACTCAGCGGTGACACAGTAACTTTTGGACTTCATGGTTTTCAATTTACGATTTATGATTTCATTATTATTGATTATTTGGGTTATAATTTAAGGACCCTCTGGGACTTTGGTTTTAAATTTGGGTTTTATTTATTTATTTTACTTTATGGATTTATACCTGTTAGTTGTAGGAAATTCAGTTTTTAAAAAGTTAAAGTAATTTCTAAAAGCATAATCACCTAGACTGTTTTATTAAAGCTTCCGCAACGAGGGATGTTTCAAAACAAATGTTTTAAATGAATAAAGACGACTTCCTAAGTTCTAACAAATGTTTGCTAAAGATAATAGCATGGAATGATTCCATCGTAACAACGAGGTTTCAAAAATACTATCGTGTGACATTGCCAGATACGACCATAATGTCTAGGTCGGGTTTAGGGTATTATAGGATGAATATAAGGAACCTATACCATGGTTACCTTTTATAGCTGAAAAAAATAATATTATTAAATATGAAATATAATATTTATTTTGATAAAAAAAAGTGTGGATTCAAACAAATTTGAGATGGCAAATGTAAGTCTGAATGCAAACCCACCAAAATACAAATCTCCTCAATTGCTAATATACTAGTGTTTTTTATGTACAGTTGAATTACATGTTTAATTATTTTATTTAATTAGTTATATATATTTAAAAATACATGATTAATTATTTTTAATTCTTGTAATATAAAATAATTAAGATATATAATAAGATGTTGCTTTTATATAGATTTCAATTGTTAAAATTACAATAAAATATAATTCGAATTTTTTTTAGTTATAGTATAATAGTAAAATATTTTATTATTTCAAGAAAAACAATTTAAAATAATAAGATATTGCTTATCTTATAAATTTAAATATTTAAAATTACAATGAAAGTGTAATTCAATGTTTATGTGATTTTATCTATGCAAATTTTTCTATTAATTTTTTAGTTCCTATATAATAGCATAAACAATAGTTTAAATCACAATGAATGTATATTTCAACATTAATTTAAAATATAATCAATATTGTCGATTGAGTCTTTACTCGATTGGCATTGACATTATTGTCAGTATAGGAGGACGTGGATTCGAGTATGTTGAAACGCATTATCTTCCTATTTAAGGAGTGAGGAGAGATATGGGTAGTTCTAAGCATTGTATCAAAAAGAGCACAGATGATAAAAACCTATATAATGAGATTAATGTTCAAAAAAATATAATTTAATATTTATCGAATTTTATCTATTCAAAAGTTTAGTTTTAATGTAATAATAAAAACATTTTCCATATTTAAGGAAGAAATAATATAAAATAATAAAACTTTTCTTATTTAGATATTTGAATTTTTTTGTTGAATTACAAGAAGAAGGCAAAGCCCTAACAGCAACACGACTAGCACAACTCGAATTAAAATTACACTTGGGACAGTGAACATCCTAGCTATCAAGCCAACACATAGATTTCAAATATTTGAATAATTTAAATTACAATAAAATGTAATTCAAGATGAATATAAAAGTATAATTCAACATTGTGATTTTAATGTATTAATAGTTATCAAATTAAATATTAAATTTAAATTTAATGTAAAAATATTATTTTTAATTTTGAAATTCACTTAAAAATAATTTTAACATTTCATATTTACAATATATTTTTAATACAGAATAAAAATTTTAATTAAAGACAAATAAAGATAATTAAAATTAAATTATATGTAAACTAGCCAAATTCAACTTCTTAAAAAAAATTAAAATAAAATCTAATAAACATATTTAAATGTTCTCAATCTTGATCTTCTTCTTCAATCGATCTTCCTCATTATCATCCTCTTTCTTGATGTTTTCTTCAATCTATCATCCTCGTCCCCATCTTCAATCAAAATTGGTTCTTGAATTTTAGCATATCATTAAACATCAAAGCTTGAATTTTAGTTCATTGATATTTAAAACTTAAAATAGTAAAAGTTAATAAAAATAAAATATAAATATCACAAAACAACCTCATCTTCAATTAAATTGATCTTCCATCACATTCTAGTGATGTGTTCATTCGAAGAACCATACTTTTAATATGTCGTAGCTTTTGAGATACTTGAAGCTTATTAACGTTAATAAGGAAACCTAATAAATAATATCAAAAATAATTTTGTTTTTCTAACTTGTTTTAAATTGTACTTAAAAGTGTTAGAATGTTTATAGAGCTCAATTTATTTTTAATTGGCATATAATCGTAGCACTAGTTAAGTGACAATTAATCTAAAATGATAATCATAAATTAAAAATTAAGATGAAATTAATATATAAAAATAATTTAGTAATATAATAAAAAAATTCAGAAAACATTGCTAGCAAACATATTCTAATTATTGCAACAATATTGTTTGTTATTAAATAATTTAAACTTATATGGTCTAGCCGGCGTTGTTGAATTAAAGTGGGTTGGCCAGAATTATAAAACAAGAAGAGCCAATAAATAAGTTGCGCATGAAATTTATAGCAAGCTGCTGGAATAGCTCAGTTGGTTAGAGCGTGTGGCTGTTAACCATAAATTTACGAAATTACGAAACTTAGCACATTTATTATTTTTCCAAAATTAGTAACATAATCAATTACCACCCATGCTACTGTGAATCATCTGTTCTTATTTTAATATTTTATATTTTAAAAAAATTACAAATTTATTTTAAAAGTTATTTTATTTAAAAAATAACCTATATTTCTCTTCTCTTATAATTTTATGCCGTCAAACCACCTGTATTTCTCTTCTGTATTTCTCTTCTCTTATAATTCTTTGCCGTCAAACCTTCCCACTTTGAAGTTTTATATATATATATATATATATATATATATATATATATATTGTAATTGAGTTGTTGTCATGAAAAGAATAGTTAATAAGCACTCGACTATGGGTAAGTCTTTTTTTTTTTTTTTTTAGAATTAAAATTTTTCATACAACTAATAGTTTGTTTTTAACCCAATCTAAGTATATACTTGATTTGTTAACGGAAACAAATATACAAGATACTAAATATGTGCTTTCTCCAATTGCCTCACAGCAGCAATTAAAGTTTTCTCAGTTTATGTACTCTCCTACATAAATTTACTGGAAAGTAATCAAATGAATCCTTTAATACTTGAAAAACACTATAAATTATGGCCTATGAATCAACTGCCAATTTTAAAACATTCTTAGCATATATGCATATGCGGATTGGGCTAGGGACTCAACAGATCATGCTTCCACCATTTGATATATTCTCTTCTTTGGGCACACTCCTATTAGTTGATCGTCGGAAAAACAACCAACTACAGCCAAGTCCTCGACTGAAGTTGAATATAGGGTTGTTGCTACCACTGCTACTAAAACGTTTTGGGTGTTTCATCTTTTGCAAGAACTTCAAGTCCTTATTTTTCGTACTCCTCAATTTTTTTCTGACAATCTTAGGGCCACATATTGTTGTCAACAGCTTATTATGCATAGAAATATGAAGGACCTCGTAATCAATCTTCACTTTATCCAAGATCATGTTGACTGGAAAACTTTCAATGCCAATCAACCTTACCTAAACTTTTCTTTGTTCATCAACTTTCCAAGTTAGGTGTCGTTCTACAACCTTCAAACTTGATCTTCTTAACCAAAACTTAACCATTCCATATGCATCAAAACATACTAAATATATGCTTCATAACTCATTCATTCAAATATTTATCAACTCAAAAGCTTGCCAATACACATGGCCATGCTCACTTCATAAACATATACACCTATCTAGCCTATACATGCCATAATTAGCCATATACATTTTCAAAAGGGTACCAAAATAAGTTTTTGTAGTGTGATGATGATCCTTGACAATCCCAAGCCTTCAGTAGCTTCGACGACCTATAAAACAAAGAAAACACACACACAGAGTAAGCTTTCCAAAAGCTTAGTAAGTCATATACAAATAAACACCTTGGCACATATATATATCGATCACTTAGCAACTATCACATATATAACTTGTTTCATAAACTTATGGTCACATTTGCCACATTCAACATTTTGAGATTCACATTCTCATTCTCAATCATACTCTTCTTCAAATCAAAGTCATATAGGTACTTACCTTTCATGCATACTTAATGCACATTAAACGTACCTGAATCGGATATTCATTCACTTAATGGATCATAGCTTGAAATACCATTCGGATTGCAAACTTGCCCGTCAAACCCATAGGAACCTAGTAGGATACTAAGAATGTAACACCCCAAACCCAGCCCAAACACCACGACCGGATCTGGTATGTCACTAAGGAGATTTTATAAAACTTGTGGCACTTTTGAAACCAATCATTAGGTTTAAACATTTATACTGAAAACTTAATAATTTATTAAGTTATATAAGATATGAAGTTATAAAATGCCTTGGTGTTTTTTAAAGTAAAACCAAAATTTACCACATGTCTCAGCTTAATTTAAACATAAAATTTAAATGCCTAAGAATAAAAAAAAAAACCCAACATAAAACGCCAAAATAAATATAAGTCTAGTGGCTCATGGCCTTATCACATTGAGACTTAAAATCCTAAATAAAAAATATTAAAAATAAAATTCTGCTGGATCAGATACTCTCTTGCATGGCAACCTTGAGCTCCTCTCCAGCCTGGTCCGATGCACTAGGTGCTACCTGAAAATATTAAATAATAGGTTGAGTCACGAGACTCAGTGTGCAACCCTCATGCACCATTAGATTTGGGCCTTAGCCTCACAGAACAGAATAATTGATTAATATATATAACAATAATTATGCAAGCCCAACCCAAATCCTAGGTTTCCATCCGCTACACGCCACCCGTATCAGCCATTCACACCATTGGGGATTTCTACAATCAGCCCACACCGCTACACACCATCAGATCATGGCAAAAAGCCACTACAACAGATCATGGCATAAGCCACTGCAGCAGAACACTTCCCCTTTCATTAATCACCCAACCCCGTGCAATCACAGAAACTGGCATACATGTTTACCACATCAAATCAACAGAACCATTCACTTTAGAATGATAGAGATCACTAACCTAGTGATTCGCCTTTACCCTCTTTGGGTTTCAACCGTTATGTCGGGATTTCGGTATTTAACAGAATTTAACAGATTTATAACCATATTATAACAGGCAATCTAAATGGTGTGGAAGTGTTACACACCTGATATCGCGTAGTGCTACACTCTATGTCGATACCCTCGCTAATTTGACCCACTGCCCTTTGTCTACAACCTTGCTCAAAAGTCGAAAGAATGCAAGGATAAGGCCTCTCCTATATTCGGCCAAGGTTAGTGCTTTACCCGATTTATACATTTAAATTAACAGATCTCCTTACCTTAAAATCCCAAAAGTAACACGATTCGAGTGTTACTGAACTATAACTTAGAGATCTATGAGATTGACTCCTCTTCAGATCCCGAAATGTCAAAAATAAGAGAAAAACTCAAGATTAATTTCCATATAGCCATTCGGCTAGAGTCTCTAAAAAGTCAGAAAAGACTAAAATCTCACGAATCGACACTTACCCTGAGTTTCCTTCAAGATTCGACACAAGCAGACACCTCAGAGAGAATTTGACAAACACAGGAGATGAGATTTGGGGATTTTGACTTTTATGAAAATCCCGAAAAAGATGAACTGATGCTCTTTCAGCTTTTAGAAGGTCTGAGTAAAGTGTTTCGGCTTTTAGTGAATGGGAGAAGAATAACAATGGGGATAAAAAGATTCGGCTAGAAGGAGGTTTCAAAGAAAAAGAAAAGGGTGAGGGAGGTGGTGATTTTCAACTTTTGGAAGAGAAAAGATGGGAAAAGAAAAATAACTAAGATGGCCTTCAGATTTTTGGCACAAAGAAAGAAGAAAAAGTAGGGTTTAAATGCCGAAATTGATGAGCTATTCCCCCTATTTATAGAAACTTCGGCACCCCCTATGGCTATTAGAAACCAATTTCTTCACTCCTCTAGGTGATGGAATTTCGGCCAACTCTGCTCTCAGCAGATAGCTCCTAATTTTTCTTCTTTTATCTTCCATATTATCAACTATATTATCTACATTATCCCATTCACATAAATCCTACTATTTTTGAGCCTTGTAGCCGTCCACTCCACCTAACCCTAATACTGAAAATTAGCTAACTTGAATCATAGGAATTGGGCTCCTTGAAACTTAAATTTGGGCCCCTAACTCCCTAGTGTGGCATCACCTACTTGTTCCCTAAGTGGCGCTACTGACCACTGGGCCACAAGCCCATTTTGATATTTTAAACACAGGTACTACTTTTTAAGTCCTATAATGCCCAAATAGAAAATTTTAATAAAGGCCTCTGCCTAAGCCTGAGCCCAATTTAGACCCTTAACAGTTAAATTAACACTTTAAACATATACACACACTAAACACATAGGCCCAAAAATTCAGGATGTTACACAGAAAGCTCGGAATAATTGTACAATGCCAACGTCCCAGACGAGGTCTTACATGCACTCGTATATTGATGCATCTGTCCCATACAGGGTCTTACACGTACAGATCATAACGATGCCGACGTCCTAGATGTGGTTTTACACGAGTCAATATGATGCCGATGTCCCAGACATGGTCTTACTCATAAAGTTCATATCAATGCCTACGTCCCAAACGAGGTCTTTTACATATAATTCATATTGATGCCTACGTCCCAGACGAGGTCTTACACAAAATTTCAAATCAACGCCAACGTCCTAGACGTGATCTTACATGATAAAACAGAACAGATACCTATGTCATGACATGGTTAAATCCTATCTATTCCTAGGTTCATATGGGACTTCTCGGCTTTAACATTATGTCGAACTTATGTCAGAATTCATGCACTTAGCATCTCATACTCATTCATTTTCATCGATAGACATATGAATACATATATTCAATTCAATACAGATAAGTTTATTTGTATAGTGACTTACCTCAGATTCGGTTTATCGGAATGAAAACGGCTACTCGTTAACTTTTGCTTTCCTACGATCTAAGTCTGTTTTCCTCGGTTCTTGATCTAAACATATTCAGAATTAACCCTTTTTATTCACTATTTCATTCAATTCACTCCATACACATATATTTTGGGATATTTACAATTTAACCCTCATATTTGCACACTTTATCAATTTAGTCCATTTTTCTCAAAACATCAAATTCACAAAATCCACACACACACATGCTTGGCCGAACCTCTCTAGGGACTATATAAGCCCACATATTTCATCAAATTTACTATTTAGTCCTACCATTTTCACAATTTAGCCCTATTTAGCTAAATTCATCAAAACTTCAAGAACAAAACATGTTCATCAAGCTTAAATCTTTCATTTAACATCATAAAACATCACAAAACTCAACATAGCATCAATGGCATCTCACACAAACATTATCAATTCATCAAATTGAGACATGGGTTTGATAGCATTCGAAGCAACGATTTCGAAAACGTATAAATTATCAAAATCAAAGCAAAACATACCTTGAATTTGGATCAAACTTAGCCGAATGTTTGAAGAGCTCAAACCCTTTCTTTTCTTTATGAATTTTGGTGGTGGATGGATAAAAATGACCACCTTTCATGTTTATTTCATTAAAACATATAATAATAATCTTTTTACTAAAATACCCATCCAATTTATAAATAAAACAAACATGTAATAAGGGTATATTAGTATTTCATTCATCCACTAGCTATAAAGTGGTATAATAACAACAATAAGCCTCCATATTAGCAAAGCCACATCACATTAGTACTTTAACAATTAGCAATCAACTTTCACCTTTAATGCAATTTCATCCTTTTGTCAAATTAAACTCGCAAATAGATAAATTCGCTTACAGAAATTTACCACATGCTAATTCACATATCAACGGCACAGAAAATAATATTAAAATATTATACAGACTAGAATTTGTGGTCCTGAAACCACTGTTCAAACTAGGGTATAAACTGGACTGTTACAATTCTCCCCCTTAGGGATTTTCGTCCCTGAAAATCTTACCGTTAAACAGATTCAGATATTGTTGTCTCATTGAGTCCTCAGGCTCCCACGTAGCCTCTTTTATACCGTGACGATGCTAGAGTACTTTCACTAACGGAATTTTCTTATTTCTCAACTCTTTCACTTCACGAGCTAAGATACGGATTGGTTTCTCTTCGTATGTCATATCAGGTCAGATTTCAATTTCAGATGGGGCAATCACATGTGACGGATCAGACTGATATCTACGGAGCATCAAAACGTGAAATAAATTGTGAATCTTTTCTAATTCAGAGTGTAACTTCAATCTATATGCAACAGGCCCAACACATTCAATGATTATGGTTCGATGAATCTCGGACTTAACTTGCCTTTACGTTCGAATCGGAGCACTTTCTTCCACGGAGACACTTTCAGAAATACTTTATCGCCGATCTCAAATTCTATATCTTTTCGTTTTAAGTAGGCATAGGACTTCTGACGATCAGATGCTGCTTTCAAACAACCTCGAATCAGTTTCACTTTTTGTTCGGTATCTTTTATCAAATCGACCCCGTGTAACTTATTCTCACTGAGTTCAGTCCAATATAGAGGTGTACGACATTTACGTCCGTACAAAGCTTCATATGGTGCCATTTTGATGCTAGACTGAAAACTATTATTATACACAAATTCAATCAACGGCAAGTATTGTTCCCACAAACCATTAAACTCTAATATACAGCATCTTAACATATCTTCGAGAATCTGAATAATTCACTCGGATTGACCATCCGTTTGTAGATGAAAAACTGTATTGAAATGTAATTTCGTACCCAAAGCGTCTTGCAATTTCTTCCAGAATCGTGATGTAAATCTCAGATCCCTATCTGACACAATAGATAATGGCACCCCGTGCAATCTCACAATCTCAGAAATATAAAGTTCAGCTAATCTTTCAAGCGAGTAATCAGATCTTACGAGAATAAAATGGGCAGATTTAGTTAATCGGTCAACTACGACCCATATTGCATCCTTCTTTCTCGGAGTTAGAGGCAACCCAGAAACAAAGTCCATAGTTACTCTATCCCATTTCCATTCAGGAAACAAAATTGGTCAGAATAACCTGCATGTAACACGATGTTAAACTTTCACTTGCTGGTAAACTAAGCATTTTGAAACAAATTCAGAAATGTCTCATTTTATGCTAGACCACCAATATTGTTGCTTCAAATCATGATACATCTTTATACAACCCGGATGGACAGATAGACGATTGTTATGTGCTTCACCCAAAATCAACTGAATCAACTCTGAATTCTTAGAACACAGATTCGATCACGAAATCTCAAACAATCATCAACAACTCAAAATTCAGAGTCAGAATTCAATTCATATTGAGCTCATTTTAATAACAATTCATTATCAACCTTCTGAGCATCACATATTTTCTGTACAAATAACGGTTTCGCTCTCAATTCAGCTATCACAGAACTATCATCAGACAAATCTAACTGAGCATTCAAAGCACATAGTGCAAACAATGACTTTCTACTCAACATATCAGCAACCACGTTTGCTTTACCCGGGTGATAATCTATAACAAGCTCGTAATCTTTTAACAGTTCTAACCATCTTCTTTGACGCAAATTCAAATCTTTCTGGGTCATTAGATATTTCATACTTTTATGATCTAAAAACACATGACATTTCTCACCGTACAAATAATGACGCCAAATTTTAAGTGCAAAAATAATTGCAGCGAGCTCAAGGTCGTGTGTCAGATAATTCTTTTCATGAGGCTTTAATTGTCTCGAAGCATAAGCTACAACTTTGCCTTCTTGCATTAAAACACATCCCAGTCCATTTAACGAAGCATCACTGTAAACAACAAATTCCTTACCCGATTCTGGTTGTACTAGCACTGGAGCTTCTGTTAACAGAGTTTTGAACCGATCAAAACTTCTCTGACATTTATCTGACCATTCAAATCTGACATCCTTCTGAAGTAATCTAGTCAACGGAGTAGCTATAGTCGAGAAGCCTTTAACAAATCTACGGTAATAACCAGCTAAACCCAGAAAACTATGAACTTCGCATACGTTCTTCGGAGGTTTCCAATTCAGAATAGCAAAAATCTTGCTCGGATCAACACGAATCCCAGAAGCTGACACAATATGCCCTAGAAAACTAACCTCATTCAACCAGAATTCACATTTGCTGAATTTTGCGTACAATTGCTTTTCTCTCAAAGTTTGCAACACAATTTTCAAATGTTCTGCATACTTATTCTCATCACGTGAGTAAATCAAAATGTCGTCAATGAATACAACAACAAATTGATCCAGATACGGTCTAAAAATTCTGTTCATTAAATCTATAAAAACAACAGGAGCATTGGTTAGTCCAAATGGCATAACTAAAAACTCATAATGCCCGTACCTCGTTCTAAAAGTAGTTTTCAGAATGTCTGAATCTTTAACTCTCAATTGGTCAAAAAAATCATCAATTCTGGGTAATGGATATTTGTTCTTTATAGTCACTATATGTTGTTACTTATTGATGCATTGTATGAATGAGATCAATTATGATTGTGATTGATTGGAATTGATGGATAGTAAGTAATTCTCGTATGAACCTCAGAATAAATATATAAGTGCAGAAAAATATTCGTAATAACTATTGGTGGGCTGTGTGTGATACCATTATTTATATTGTTATTTGGTGGGCTATGTGCAAAACCACCATAATTATTCTTGTTGGTGGGCTATGTCTGATACCACCCTTTTATTAACTATTGGTGGGCTGTGTACGAAACCATAGGTACTTAGTATCATTTCGAGGGGTTCATCGAGAAATTATCTAAGTAAATATATCATGTGGTTTGTGGTGATAAGTGCAGGGGATGTGTGCAAGTAAATGTGAGCATTTTATTTGTGGTAAGAGATGAGATGAGTAAGCATTTTTATGGAAATGTGATTTGTTCTTGCTTATTATGTAATGTTGTTGGTTGATTGGCATATGTTATGATGTTTATAGTTTACATGTAAACTTACTAAGCTTAAAGCTTACTCCCTTTCTTTTCCCTTGTTTTATAGTGTCAAAGAGCCAACTCGGGATATGTAATATCCTTAAATTAGGGCCTCTGTATTTTGCATGTGTTTGCATGTGACGATATGTTTATTGTGTTAGTTTAGCATGTTTTGGGGTTTAGGCATGACCTCGGGTTAGGCCTGGATCATGGCCAAAAATTTTGTTTTAGTGCTTAGGAAGAGGGAGCTAGGAGAGTTAGGGGTTAAAAGAATTTATTGGAGGGTTGTGGCACAAAACAACCTAGTGGAAAAGTGGCAAAGGAGGCGCCACTAAGGTGCTTGGATGGTGACGCCACATGCAGGGAAGGAGTGAGCTGCAGAAATCCCTTTCTGCTTATTCTTTTTTCACGCCACAAGCAAGGAAGAGGTGTGCTCAGGTGGGACTCTCTTGAATGGATGAAGTATAGATTGGGTCAACAGCTCAAAGATTTGGCTAAGTAGGAGGGAAAAGGGGGATTTGGATGAGGGGAGAAGAGTTGGCCGTATGGAGGGATCTTGGGGTGGTAGTTTCGGTCATGTAGGGGGAGTGGGTGCCGAAATTCATTTGGCATCTTTAAGTTTTTACTTTCTTTTCTTCTCTTTTGTTTCTCAGCCGAAATTGAAGGTGACCATTTGGTGCATTTAATTATTTTCTTCCCTTTTATTTCTTCTCTGAAGCGGAACCATACCTCTCTTTCTTCTCCTCTTTTCTTTCCATGTTGGTAGTCTTAAACTTACAATTCACTTTCAAAACCGAATAGCCCCTCTAGCCTTTAAAATCTTGGCCAAATCTACCACCCACAATTCCTCTTCTCTTTGCGTTTATACCCTTCCTTTCTCTTCTTCCATCTCATTTTGTTCTTCAAGAGTGATCACTAGGCCGAATCTATCAGGATCTATTTCGATCGGATCTAATAGTTGGTAAGGGTTTCTCATTTCAATTCCTCTTCTTTTTTTTTGGTTAGCCAAAAATTGAAGACTCTAATTCCTTTTATTCTTTTGGCTGAAACCATGAATGGAGGATTTCGGGATCCATTTGTAGCCGACGACAGAAGGAGATCTTTCAGGATTTGAGATCCAAGGTAAGCAGAATGTAATATTCGGCCAAAGGCCATATTATTTTAAGGATGGCCGATTCTAACTATGGTTTTTAGGGAGGAGTACAACCTGTTTCGGTAGATCTTCAGGATTTGGTGGCCGATCTAGGTAAGGGTTCTAGCGTGTAGATCTATTTCTTACTCATTCAAAAGCTGAAGGCTAATCGTTTGTGTGTATTAGTGTTTGGCCGATTGCAAGGAAGGTTCATCACGTAGCTTCGGGATTTGGTTGGAAACCAAATTGGCATTAAGGTAAGGATTATTGTTGTGCGTTAACCCTTCGGGATTTGTATGTATAGCCAAATGGCCTCTTTGCTAATGATTTTAATGTTGGCTGAATGTAGGAAAGGGGATCTAGTCTATTAGATCGAGATTTTTGGGATTCGGTAATCGTGTTAGTAACTAGGTGTGTAACCTCACACTAAATTCCTGATAGATTAATAGTAATAATGTTAAGCATGTGTTAATAAAGTGACGAATAAACATGGCTAAGGGTACCATTCAATGGTACAGTGTATTCAGGTACGTTACCCCTTAATACTCGTTAATAATGTTTATAAACATTGATATGAAAATATGTGAAATTTCATTATGGCCATGGGGTAAGGTATATTGCATGACATCTGTATGTTTTGTATGTCGCATGGGCATAGGGGTGATAATGATAAAGGGGAAGTGTTCCGGTTGTTTTTACCACATTATCCGATAACTTATGTCACATATTATGAATCCGGTGACTCTGTCACATTATCTGGTGGCTATGCCACGATTATAAGGGCGATGTGCAGTTGACTGCAGCGATTGCCTTCGATGGTGTGTAGCGGATGGAGGGTCGATTTAGTAATCCCTACGGTGTGATTGGCAGGTACGGGTGATGTGTAGAGGTTGGATATCTAGGTGGGTTTGGGTTGCATCATTGCTTATAAATGTTTATATGTGATTTAATATGCCTTGATAGTTTGGGAGTCTGTGTTGATTGTTACACACTGAGTCTGTTGACTCACCCTTCGTGGGCTAACATTTTGCATGTGATACTCAGTAAATGGACCGGGTTGGCAGGGACTTAGTGGTGGCCATGCTCAGCTCAGCATTTTCACGTTTTGTTATTATGATTTCAGGTTTTGTTTTTGTTGTAATAAGGCCATTATTATTTAACTGTTTTATTTATACATTTTAATTTTTATTCTGGTACGATCAACGATAAACAAGTGGTTAAACAATTTTTCGTAAAACAACTTTAAATGTTTTGACACATAAACACCTACGATTTTCAACTTAAAGATAAGCTCTAAAATTTGGCATTTTTTTAAACTTGTAATTTCTAAAATATGAAGATAACGTTTTAATACAAAATTAAATTATAACACGATTTTCAACTTGAGAATAACCTAAATCTATTTTCTTCGAAACCACCAAGTACTTCGAGATGACATAACGAGATTTAACTACGTTTTACTCAAGGAGCATGCCATATCCGGTCAGGGCTTGTGGGCCGGGTTTGGGGTGTTTCAATTTGGTATCAGAGCCCATTTCAAAACTTAGCCTTGAGGGCTTTTGGGCCCAAAACATTTTTTTAAATTGAGTTTTACTAAAGGATGAGCGGGTTTTACGGCATGGCTTTTTGAGTCTCGACACGAAGTCCACTGTGTAAGTACCCTAACCACCGTGTGATTTGTATGTGGGTATTATCGGATCGTAGATTAGTAGATTAGGAGCTATTGAACCCTCGGATTAGCTTACTCCAACACAGAATTACATAAAATTTAAAGCCTAATCAAACAAACCTGTGAGTAAGTCGCCGAGTTAAGGGTGTGGCAACTGTTGTGCGCATGTCTAGGATTAGATTCAGGGGGAGCTTGGTATTTAAGCAGTCCTAGTGACTCACCTCCTCTTCGCTCGAATCCTACCTAGTGCGTAGTGACGGTTCACCCTAACCAAAAGGACTTATTCACAGGCTAAATTCATTAATTAAAACCCGAAAGGGACTAGCTACACTGTTTTATAAAAACCTTAGTTTTAAAATAACTAAATTACCCCTTTGATTTGTATAAACTATTTTATATTTTAAAAAAAATTTTCTGAAATATCCCGGGTTTACAAAATTATCGAAATACCCCTGGTTAGTAAAATCACTAAAATACCCTCAGTTTATAAAATTGCCATACTACCCTCAACTTTTATCAAAATATTCCTATTTTGTAAAAATACCAAAAACTCCTATTTTGTAAAATATCAAGATACCCTGATTTGGAAAATTACCAAAATACCCCTATAGGACAAATTACGAAAATACCCCTGGGTTGGAACGGACGAAAATGTTCGAGTGGTGAGTGTGTGTAGTAGATACTATTAAATGAATGTGATTCTCTAAATTAGGGTAGAAGATTTGAAACGAAAACCCTAAAATGATCGAAAGAACTACCATTACACTTCATTACATAAAAGGGTACTCGGTGGAACAAAAACCGATGCATAAAACTTTTTTAAAGCGATTAAATCGCGATCGTAGGCATGAGTTCTAGGGGACGTGGTCATAATGTGTAATATCCCGGGTTAGGGGATATTTTATTATGGCTTTGTTTGCATATGCATGGTGTGCTATGTTGTTGTTTTGATGTTTTGGGGCTTAGTTGTAAGCTAGGGGTAAGCCAGAGTGGTAGGAAAAATTTTAGTCTTTAGGCTTAGGTGAGGGGAGCTGAAGAAACTGGGGTTAATAAATATTATTTGGTAAATGTTAGCACAAGAAAGGAGCTGGTGGAGTGGCAAGTTGGGCACCACTAAGAGCTTGGATTGGCGTCACTTGCAGGGGGGAGGAGGTCCTGTGTTCAAGCTGCAGAATGCTCACATTTTGGCTTCTATTTTGACGGCATGGAGGGGAGGAGTTGTAGGCAGTTCAAACTCTACCTTGGACCAAGTCAACCACTTTGAATGGTGGGTGGAGAGTGAATTTAGGAGGGAGACTAGTTCAAACTAGTTTGAATTGATGGCTTGGAGTGGTTGGGTGGTTGTGGCCGAATCTTAGGGAGCTTTTGGGGGGGGAGCGAGTGGCCGGTTTTGGTGTAGTAGGAGTGTGCCAAAATGCACTTTTCATTTTGGTACATTTTTGGACAAGTTTAGTAAGCAAAATTCTTTTCTTTTTGTCGATAGCCTAAGCCGAAATTTCAAGTAAATTCCTTCATTTTCTTTTTTCCGAGACCGAAAGTTCAAGCATCTTCTTCGAAAATCACTTTGTTTCTCTTGATTTGGTGGGTGGCAATGCTCTATTCCAACTCTCTCTCTTTTGTTCATTTGTGCTAGTTAAATAGCCATTTTTCCTCCTCACATATCTTGTTTTCTTTCTTTCATAAGTCTTAAACTTACCTTTCCTTCTAAACCTGAATTCTCCATTTGCTTTCTCCATTTCTATTGAGCCAAAACTAGCTTCTCTCTTCCTCTCATACTCTCTTTTCTCCTCTCAATACCCTCTTTCAAACTCTATTTCTCCAAAATACCTTCCTTTTCTTCTTTCAAACCTGAAAGCACCCTCCTCTATTCATCTCTTATTTTCTTTCTTTTCCAAAACTCTTTTAATTGATTGTCACCATTTGTTCTTCCTATTTTTCTTAAGGTCAATCCTCTTTTCTTTTTGTTAAGGGTGTTAGTAGAATCTTTCCTCTCCTAGTAGTATCTTGTGGCTGAATTTTTGTGTGTGGTGATAATATTGATTGGTGGTTCAATCGTTTGAAGAAGGTGAGTTTTGGTAGAAAAGGCCATCTCTTTCTCTCTTGGTTGTTGTCGATTTCGGTTTGGTTAAAGTGATGTTGGTTTTGGTTGAAAGGAGTTAACTTTTGTTTAATCATTTCGTTAGGGCCTTTGGATTTTGGAAGCAAGCAAGAGAGTCTTCCTTCTCTCGTTAATCGTTGGGTAAGTGGTGGTAAGAGGTTGCTTTAATGGTCTTTCTTTTAGAGTTTGTTAAGCCAAAGGCTTGTGAGGCTAACGGTTTGTGTTTTAGGGGGAGGCCGATTGTCAGAAGAACCATTGTTGGTTCGGGTTTGGTAGGAAACCAAACCATTTGCAAGGTAAGGGTTCAAACGCTAACCCCTTTGGTTTATATGTTTTGGCCGAATGGTATGGGTGGCTAATCTTCTGTTTGGCCGATTCTAGGAGCAAGGTAATCGAGGGTTTTAGATCGGTTCGTTGGGTTTAAGCTTATGTGGTAACAGTGTGTAATCTAACACACTTTTCTTGAGTAATATGTTAATAACTTTGATTGTGTAAAGTGAAGCAAGATGGTTGGTGATATAATACCCAATGAGGTATGGATTGGATTCGGCACGTCCGTTTCATTACAAGATCTGTAGTGATATATGATATCATGATTTATGGTGAATGTATTATGAGACGCCATATTGAGCATGTGAGCATGATTGCATGATTTGCACGATTTGCATTAGTATGATATGTTATTGGGTGATATGAGTGGAGGGGGAATATGATATCTGTGTCTTTGGGACACCAGAGGTTTGGCACCTCCAGTGGTTTGGTACCACAGATGATATTTTGTGACTTTGGGTCACCAGAGGTTCGGCACCTCCGCGTCTCGTCCCATTGTCTTAGCACCACAGTGGGTTGGCCCCACGGTTGATTTTACGGGATTGACGCTAGTGATTTGGTATCACACGATGGGTTGGCCCCATCATTTGATTCGTGACTACGGTCACCAATGATTTGGTATCACACTTGTGTCTTTGGGACACCAGAGGTTTGGCACCTCATAGCGACTCGTCCCTGTGGTTGAACACCATCGTGGGTTGGCCCCACTTTTGAGATACGGGATTGTCGCCAGTGATTTGGTATCACATGTGGGTTGGCCCCTGATTGATTACTTGTGACTTTGGGTCACAAAGTGGTTTAGCACCACATTGATGGATATCGTGACTTTGGGTCACCAGTGGTTTGGCACCACCAGTGGTTTGGTACCACACGGGGTAGAAAAGATGTTACGGATGGTTAGGATCGAGTGCATTAATTGTATTGCTTTCTTATGATGTGTGTTAGTATGTTGCGTATACCAGGAGGGGGATTTATGCACTGAGTCTTGTGACTCACCTTCTCCCTTATCATTTCAGGTGACACTTAGATCGCGGACACGGAGCCGGAGTGGACTCGAGGTGCCCATGCCATAAATAAAAGTCGGACTTGCACTCATTTTAAACTTGGTACTTTACTTTATTATTTCCATTTGGACTTGTTGGGTTGTAAAAGGCCTTTTTAAATTTTACTTTGGTTATCTTTATGCTTAAATTTAATTTCAAATATGCCTTAACAAACTATTGGGTTAATATTGTATAAAACTTGGGGAGAATAGATTTTCAAAACCACGAAGCGACATGTTTTAAAACTTTACCATCGGGTATCACTCTGTAATTTAAAATGAATGCAACTCAAATGTTTTCCAAACTTGAAACTTTTCCACACTAAGTACAAGATGATTTTAATCAACTAAAAGGGATTTCTCGGATTTCTAAATGATGTAAACTTGATTTACTTATGGGTGCAAATAAGTTTAATAATTCCCAGGTTTTCAAGTACACTATCGTTTTTTTAAACAATCATGCTCAAGTTTCCTACAAGAACAAAACATACAAAAGAGTTTTCATCAAACTTTTAAACGGAAACCTAAACCTCTCAAATACATTTTCCCCTGTAACATACCGATTAAATCGTGGTGTATTGACCGGGTTTGAGGTGTTACAATTTTGTATCGAGCCAAGTTTAAAGGTTCGATTGTGGGCTCGAGGCCCAAAATGTTTTAAATCTCGGTTTTAAGTGTTTTGTTTTAAAAAACATGGTTTGAAAGGCATGGCACCGAGTCTCCAGCACCAATCCGCCAGGTAGGTACCCCTTACTGTTGCTTCTGATTTTGATGTTGATGTGATTGGATGACTAGCAATAGTGGAGTACTTTAGAAACTGAAACTGATAGGACTCGGTGGACTTGCGAAAACAAAGCTTCTTTAATATTCATAAGACTTTGCTTTTTAAGCGATTGGAATAATTATCGATGCATAAAATTCTTTAAATCGACAAGATTTTAGTCATGAGTACACGAGGTGGGCGTGGTCGTAGACGTGGTCGAGGTAGGATGATAGTTTGAACGTAAGTTACGGTCGTGGGTCGAGAATGAGATACTGATCGCCACCATTTGGAGGTGGTGATTCGAGAGCGCATCGGGATGACGCAGTTGTCGCATGACGATCTTTGCGAGTTTTGGAAAGGGTAGTTGGAGTAGGTGGAGGCACAGGGAGCTAGAAATCGTGCTCGAGTGACTCGAGCAAGCGAAATGAGGTATTTTGGTGTGTCGGTGTGGCTCTAAAGACGGCGGAGTATTGGTCGGAAGCGGCAAGCGGATCATGGATGATCTGGACCGATCATCAAGAGAAACTAAAGGGATAGTATCACTTCTTCGAGATGAGTCATACCGGTGGTGGCTCACGGTTCGAGACAAGGTCTTTGCAATGGAAGATCTTACTTGGGATTATTTCAAGGTCGCATATCGTAAAAAGTACATTGGAGCTAACTACATTAATGAGCAGCGGAAAGCATTTACGAGGTTAGTTCGGGAGTAAATCGTCGAGCACGAGGCGCGAGTTCCCGAGGTCGAGTCGATATGCTGGGGGTATGGTGGCTACTAAACATGAGAGGTGTGTTCGTTTGAGGATAGCCTGCAAGATGAATTAAGGTTCTTGATTGCTCCCCAGAGCGTGAATTCTTGTCTGATTGAGAAGGCTAAGGTAGCCGAGGGTATTAAGGAGTCGTGAGGCAAGGCATGGATAGGAACCGACATAAGAGGAGTTTTGGGTCTTACGGGTTGTCGGGTAATCCTTAGAAAAGGGCTGACCAAGTGGGCGAATCGATCCGGTAGGTTTGTTCTTTGCTAGTCGGGGATCGCCCTTGATGTAGCTGTTGTGGGAAAGCTTATTGGGGAGGATTTGGACTGGTGGAAGAGGATGTTTTGAGTGTGGCTCCTTTGGACCACCGTGTGAGGACTATCCACGTAAGTTGGCTAAGATTCGGTCGGAAGTCAGGGCCGTACTCGGTTCAGAATAATGGACCACCACCGGAGGGCCGTGGTAATGGCAGAGGAGGTAATGGTTACGTCGAGGTAGTGGAGCACCGGCAAGGAGAGTGCAGGTAGTTCGGAGGCCGCAGACGGCCTGGCTAGTGTATACAATGAGGCGCCGAGAGGAGGGGGACGCACCGGACGTCATAATCGGTACGTTCTTAATCTTTGGTTCTCCATTTACTACTTTGATTGATGTGGGTTCAACGCATTCATATGTTGCAAGTAGCATAGTGAAGACCATGGATCTAGACTCTGAGATATCTTCTAGGCAAATGACCGTAATAAGCCCTCAGGTCACTCAGTAGTTGTAGATAAGTTGTATAGAGATGTACCTCTAGAACTTCAAGGGTAGTGTTTGTGGTCGATCGATGGAACTGCCGTTTGGGGAGTTCGATCGATTCTTGGGATGGGTTGGTTGGTTAAGTACCGAGCAAAGTTGGATTCTTGTGCTAAGCGCATGGTTCTAAAAAGCGATTAAGGGAGATGAGGTAGTCCGATCGGCAATAGAAGAAATTACTTGTCCAATGTGGTATCTCGCCTCAAGGTCGAGAAGATGGTCGAGAAAGAACGTGAAGCATATGTGGTTCGGTGTATGCCTTGGAGGCTAAAGAGTCTCTGTAGAGAAGGTTAGGATAGTTAGGGAATTTATTGATGTGTTTCCTGAGGAGCTTCCAGGTTTGCCACTGGATTGTGAGGTAGAGTTCGGGATAGATTTGTTACTCGGAACCGCGCCGGTGTCTATTGCTCCGTGATAGGATGGCGCCAAAGGAGTTAGTAGAGCTTAAGGCTCGGATCCGAGTTGTTGGTGAGGCTTTATCGAGCCAAGTGTTTCACCTTGGGGAGCTTGGTACTCTTTGTTAAGAAGAAAGCGGTACTATGCGGATGTGTATAGACTACCGTTAATTGAATAAGTGACGATCAAAAATAAGTATCCACTGCCACGGATAGATGACTTGTTTAATCAGCTGAAGGGTGCATTGGTATTCTCGAAGATCGATTTAAGGTCTGGGTATCACTAGTTAAAGGCGAAGGAGGCAGATATCTGCAAGACAACGTTTCGGACTTGGTATGGGTACTATGAATTTCGGGTAATGCTGTTTGGGTTAACTAACGCCACGGCAAGATTCATGGATATGATGAATAGGGTGTTCCAACAAGATTTGGATCGGTTCATCGTGTTTTTATTGACGACATCTTGGTGTACTCAAGACGTAAGAGGAGCATGATGCGATTTATGTGGTATTGCAGATTACGAGGAGAAGCGACTTTATGCAAAGTTTAGTAAATGCAAGTTCGGCTTAGAGGTGACTTTCTTGGGTCATGTAGTGTCGGTTGAGGGATTAGAGTGGATCTCGAAAGATTGAGGCGATTTTGGATTGGAAGCCGCCTAAGTCGAAGAGTGAGATTCGAGTTTTCGGGCTTGGCGAGGATACTACCAAGATTTGTAGAGGATTTTCGTTGATCGCAAAGACCGATGACCAAATTGTTAAGAAAAGGGTTCCGTTCATTTGACCGAGAAACAATGAGGAGTTTCGATAAGCTTAAGAAGATTTTGACCAAGCTCGGTTCTAATTCAACTTTGGAGGTGAAAGGAATTCACAAGATATTGCAATGCATCACATCTGAGCTTGGGTTATGTCTTGATGCACGGAAGGGAAGGTTGTGGCTTATGCATCTCGGCAATGAGGCCACATGAGGTCAATTATCCGACGACGATCCGGAGTTAGTAGTCGTAGTCTTCGCTTTGAAGATTTAGAGGCATTACTTGTACGGAGAGAGATCGATAGTCTACACAGATCACAAGAGTCTGAAATATCTTTTGACTCAGAAAGATTTGAATCTGAGGTAGCGCAGATGGATTGAGTTGCTAAAAGACTACGACTGTTTGATTGAGTATCATCCGGGCAAGGCTAACGTAGTGGCAGACGCGTTGAGCCGTAAGGTTGTTTGGACTTAAGAGCGATGTTTGCCCATTTGAGTTTGTACTGACGACGGAAGTATTCGGCGAGTCGCGAGTTAAGCCTACTTGGGTTGAGCGGATCGGGGAAAAACAGTTAATGGATGAGGATTTGAGTGCGCAGAGGTCACAAGTGCGAGAATCTTTGGTTTGGAAAGTTCTGATTTGTCTAGTGATGGAGTCTTGTATTTTCGGGGAAAGCTTGTATCCGAGGATATTGAGTTAAGGCGTAAGATTCTTGGGACACACATAGCGACCCTACGCTTATGCATCCCGGAGGTAGCAAAATGTATAGGGATCTCAGAGAGCGATTACGGTGGTAAGTCTCAAGAGGGAAGTGACAGAGTTTGTAGGGAAGTGTCGACATATCGCAGTCAAGGCCAAACATCGATGCCGCCGAGGTTGCTTGACCGATGAAGATTCCACGGTGGAAGTGGGAAAGGATAACTATGGATTTCGTCGGTGGATTACCTCTTACGCCTAGCAAGAAGGATTGATTTGGGTAATTGTGGATCGTCGACTAAATCACTCACTTTATCCGGTGAGGTGGATTACTCACTTGAGAGGTTGGCGAAAAGTATGTGTCGAGATAGTGAGGTCTGCACGGTGTGCCATGTCGATCATCTCGGATAGGAATCAATTACGTCAAGGTTACGGGAAGCGCGATCGAGCTCTCGGGTACGATTGGATTTCAAAGACGACATTTCACTCGTAGTCCGATGAGCGATCGGAAAGGGTTATCTGAGATCTTAGAGGATATGTTACGAGGTTGTGTCTTGGACTTGAGGGTAGTTGGGAAGAGTTTCTACCATTAGCTGAGTTTGCCTACAACAATAGTTACCAAGCAAGCATCAAGATGGCACCATATGAGGCGTTGTATGGTAGGAAGTGTCGCTCACCTACTTGTTGGACGGAGTTAGGTGAACGTCAGTTGTTGGGACCAGAGTTGGTTGCTGAGACCGAAGACAAGGTTAAGTTGATTCAGGCTCGATTGAAAGAAGCTTCGGACCGGCAGAAGTCTTATGTCGATCTTAAGCGGAGAGATATAGAGTTTGCTGTGGGAGATCAAGTTTTTTTGAAGGTCTCACCATGGAAGAAAGTATTGAGGTTCATAAGGAAAGGCAAGCTAAGTCCGAGGTTTATTGGGCCGTATAAGTTACTGAGACGAGTGGGACCAGTAGCTTACCAGCTTGAGTTGCCAGTAGAGTTGAGTCAGATTCACGACGTATTCCACGTTTCGATGCTTAGGCGATATCGTTAAGATCCATCGCATGTCGTAGCAGTGAAAGAAATCGAGGTGAATCCAGATTTGACCATGGAGGAAGAACCTATGCAGATTCTAGATCAGGATGTGAAGGTTCTGCGTAGAAAGTCTGTGCCTTTGGTTAAGGTACTATGGCAGAATCATGGCGTGGAAGAAGCTACGTGGGAACCCGAGGATATGATGAGACAAAGAATACCGTAACTCTTCTCGACGGTAATTTCGAGGTGAAATTATTTTAAAGGGTAGAACTGTAATATCCGGGTTAGGGGCTATTTCATTATGGCTTTGTTTGCATATGCATGGTGTGCTATGTTGTTGTTTTGATGTTTTGAGGCTTAGTTGTAAGCTAGGGGTAAGCCAGAGTAATAGGAAAAATTTCGGTCTTTAGGCTTAGGTGAGGGGAGCTAAAGAAACTGGGGTTAATAAATATTATTTGGTAAATGTTAGCACAAGAAAGGAGCTGGTGGAGTGGCAAGTTGGGCACCACTAAGAGCTTGGATTGGCGTCACTTGCAGGGGGGAGGAGGTCCTGTGTTCAAGCTATAGAATGCTCACATTTTGGCTTCTATTTTGACGGCATGGAGGGGAGGAGTTGTAGGCAGTTCAAACTCTGCCTTGGAACAAGTCAACCACTTTGAATGGTGGGTGGAGAGTGAATTTAGGAGGGAGACTAGTTCAAACTAGTTTGAATTGATGGCTTGGAGTGGTTGGGCGGTTGTGGCTGAATCTTGGGGAGCTTTTGGGGGGGAGCGAGTGGCCGGTTTTGGTGTAGTAGGAGTGTGCCGAAATGCACTTTGCATTTTGGTACATTTTCGGTCAAGTTTAGTAAGCAAAGTTCTTTTCTTTTTGTCAATAGCCTAAGCCGAAATTTCAAGTAAATTCCTTCATTTTTCTTTTTTTTCTGAGACCGAAAGTTCAAGCATCTTCTTGCCGAAAATCACTTTGCTTCTCTTGATTTGGTGGGTGGCCGAATGCTCTATTCCAACTCTCTCTCTCTTTTGTTCATTTGTGCTAAACCGAAATAGCCATTTTTCCTCCTCACATATCTTGTTTTTCTTTTTTTCATAAGTGCCGAAACTTACCTTGCCTTCTAAATCGAATTCTCTATTTACTTTCTCCATTTCTATTGAGCCGAAACTAGCTTCTCTCTTCCTCTCATACTCTCTTTTTCTCCTCTCAATACCCTCTTGCCGAAACTCCATTTCTCCAAAATACCTTCCTTTTTCTTCTTTCAAACCGAAAGTACCCTCCCTCTATTCATCTCTTATTTTCTTTCTTTTCCAAAACTCTTTAGCCGATTGTCACCATTTGTTCTTCCCATTTTTCTTAAGGCCGAATCCTCTTTTCTTTTTGTTAAGGGTGTTAGCCGAATCTTTCCTCTCCTAGTAGTATCTTGTGGCTGAATTTTTGTGTGTGGTGATAATATTGATTGGTGGTTCAATCGTTTGAAGAAGGTGAGTTTTGGCCGAAAGGCCATCTCTTTTCTCTCTTGGTTGTTGTCGATTTCGGTTTGGTTAAAGCTGATGTTGGTTTTGGTTGAAAGGAGTTAACTTTTGTTTAATCATTTCGTTAGGGCCTTTGGATTTTGGAAGCAAGCAAGAGGAGTCTTCCTTCTCTGTTAATCATTGGGTAAGTGGTGGTAAGAGGTTGCTTTAATGGTCTTTCTTTTAGAGTTTGTTAAGCCAAAGGCTTGTGAGGCTAACGGTTTGTGTTTTAGGGGGAGGCCGATTGTCAGAAGAACCATTATTGGTTCGGGTTTGGTAGGAAACCAAACCATTTGCAAGGTAAGGGTTCAAACGCTAACCCCTTTGGTTTATCTATTTTGGCCGAATGGTATGGGTGGCTAATCTTCTGTTTGGCCGATTCTAGGAGCAAGGTAATCGAGGGTTTTAGATCGGTTCGTTGGGTTTAAGCTTTCGTGGTAACAGGTGTGTAATCTAACACACTTTTTACTGAGTAATATGTTAATAACCTGATTGTGTAAAGTGAAATAGTATGGTTGACTGATATAATACCCAATGAGGTATGGATTCGGATTCGGGTAAGTCTGTTTCATTACGAGGTCTGTAGTGATATATGATATCATGATTTATGGTGTATGTATTATGAGATGCCATATTGAGCATGTGAGCATGATTGCATGATCTGCACTATTTGCATTAGTATGATATGTTATTGGGTGATATGAGTGGAGGGAATATGATATCCGTGTCTTTGGGACACCGAGGTTTAGCACCTCCAAGTGGTTTGGTACCACGATGATATTTTGTGACTTTGGGTCACGGAGGTTTGGCACCTCCGCATCTCGTCCGTGGCTTAGCACCACAGTGGGTTGGCCCCACGGTTGATTTTACTGGGATTGACGCTAGTGATTTGGTATCACACGATGGGTTGGCCTATCATTTGATTCGTGATGCGGTCACCGGTGATTTGGTATCACACTTGTGTCTTTGGGACACAGAGGTTTGGCACCTCATAGCGACTCGCCCCTCGTGGTTGAACACCACCGTGGGTTGGCCCCACTTTTGAGATACTGGGATTGTCGCCGGTGATTTGGTATCACGTGGGTTGGCCCCATAGATTGATTACTTGTGACTTTGGGTCACCGGTGGTTTGGCACCACATTGATGGATATCGTGACTTTGGGTCACCGGTGGTTTGGCACCACCGGTGGTTTGGTACCACAGGGGTAAAAAAGGTGTTACGGATGGTTAGGATCAGGTGCATTAATTGTATTGCTTTGTTATGATGTGTGTTAGTATGTTGCATATCTTAGGGAGGGTTTTATGACCGAGTCTCATGACTCACCTTCTCCTTATCATTTGGGTGACACTTAGATCGCGGACAGAGATGTGGTGGACTCGAGGTGCCCATGCCATAAATAAAAGTCGGACTTGCTTCGATTTTAAACTTGGTACTTTACTTTATTATTTCCATTTGGACTTGTTGGGTTGTAAAAGGCCTTTTTAAATTTTACTTTGGTTATCTTTATGCTTAAATTTAATTTCAAATATGCCTTAACAAACTATTGGGTTAATATTGTATAAAACTTGGGGAGAATATATTTTCAAAACCACGAAGCAACATGTTTTAAAACTTTACCATCGGGTATCATCACTTGTAATTTAAAATGAATGCAACTCAAATGTTTTCCAAACTTGAAACTTTTCCACACTAAGTTCAAGATGATTTTAATCAACTAAAAGGGATTTCGGATTTCTAAATGATGTAAACTTGATTTACTTATGGGTGCAAATAAGTTTAACAATTCCGGTTTTCAAGTACACTATCGTTTTTTAAACAATCATGGTCAAGTTTTCTACAAGAACAAAACATACAAAGAGTTTTCATCAAACTTTTAAACGAAACCTAAACCTCTCAAATACATTTTCCCTGTAACATACTAGATTCGGTCGTGGTGTATTGATCGGGTTTGGGGTGTTACATAATGTGCCAGGGCGTGGTAAAGGCAGAATGACCGTATCGAAACCCGTTAGGTCTGGTCAAGGGTCCGAGAATGAGATGCCACCACCACCATCTGGTGTTGAATATCGAGATCGACGGGATATGATGCAAGATTGTAGGTGATCTGCGAGTTCTTGAGAGGGTGGCTGGAGCAGGTGGAGGGATGGAAGCTCAGAAATCTATGCACGAGCGACTCCAAGCCAATAGAGCTGAGGTATTCCGAGGTGTATCGGTGTGGCGCCCATCTGGTGAGTATTGGTTGGAGGCAATGGAGTGAATTATGGACGATTTGGACTCGATCACGAGGAGAAGGCGAAAGGGTGGTGTCGCTTCTCGCGATGAGTCATACCGATGGTGGCTCACGGTTCGGGATGGTGCTGCGATAGATGATCTCACTTGGGAGTATTTTAAGGTGGCGTGTCGGAAGAAGTATATTTGGACTGGCTATATTGATGCACAGAGGAAGGCATTTTTGAGACTGGTTTAGGGGAATAAGTCCGTAGCAGAGTACAAGGTAGAATTCTTACGGTTAGGCCGGTATGCTCGAGGTATCATGGCCACGGAGCATGAAAGATGTGTCAGGTTCGAGGACGGATTGAGGGATAACTTGAGATTGCTGATTGCTCCACAGCAGGAGCGGGAGTTTACCGTGTTGGTGGAGAAGGCTAAGGTAGCCGAAGGGGTTAAGGAATCAGTGAGACAGAATTCAAATAGGAATAGACAAAAGAAAGGGTTTGGATCATCAGGGTCATCCAGGAATGTTTAAAAGAGACCTAGGATTGATGGGTCATGAGGTCGTGGGTTATTACGGAGGACAAGACTGTACTTGTGCTCGCAGGGAAGATGCACCTAGGAGAGTGTTGGAAGAAGACGGGGATGTTTTAAGTGTGGATCCAAGGATCACATGATTAGGGACTATCCTATGAAAATGAGCGCGAGCCGACCAATAAGTCGTGGTCTTAATCAGCCGAAGAGGTGGGCAGCCACCATGGGTCGTGGTCCAGTTGGCGAGGTAATGGTTACGGAAGGGGTCGGGAACACAGGCAAGAGGTGTTGGTAACACGAGGTGAGACAATGTCATTGTATGCGATTCATCGGAGGAGGATGGTGACGCACCGGACGTCATAACCGACACGTTCCTTATAGGTGACAAGCCTTACTTTGCCTTAATTGATGTTGGCTCAACCCACTCATATGTTGCATGTAGAGTAGTGAAACATTAGGTGTAGCATCTGAAGCTATCGTTAGGGAGATGACTATAGTGAGCAGATTAGGTCAAAGCAGAGTGGTGAATAGGATATTCTGAGTGTGCCTCTAGAGATTGAGGGGTGGTATTTCCACGACTTGATGGAACTACCTTTTGGGGAATTTGATCTCATTCTAGGCATGGATTGGCTAGTGGAACATCGGGCTAAATTGGATTGCGCAGCTAAGCGAATGGAGTTGAGGACTCCGGAGGATGAGGAGATAATTATGGTGGGAGAAAGAAGAAATTATTTGGCTAACGTAGTCTCCGCATTAAAGGCTGATAAGATGGTTCAGAAAGGGTGCAAGGCATTTTTGGCCTTCGTGAGTGCTTTGGATGCAAAAGAAGAAGGAGTTAGTGGAGTGAGAACAGTAAAAGAATTCGTGGATGTCTTTTTGAAGGAGCTGCCTGGGTTACCCCCGGATAGGGAGGTGGAGTTCGGAATTGATTTACTATTGGGTACAGCTCCTGTGTCAATTGCTCCGTACCGAATGGCACCAAAGGAGTTAGTAGAGCTTAAAGCCCAGATCCAAGAGTTACTCGATCGTGGGTTTATTAGACCTAGTGTGTCTCTATGGGGAGCACCGGTCCTATTTGTGAAGAAGAAAGATGGGATTATGCGTATGTGCATAGATTACCGGTAGTTGAATAAGCTGACCATCAAGAACAAGTACCCATTACCGAGGATAGACGATTTATTCGATCAGCTTAAGGGGGCCGCGGTATTTTCAAAGATAGATCTACGGTTGGGATATCATCAGCTTAGGGTGAAGGAAGCAGATATCCATAAGACAGCTTTCCGGACAAGATATGGGCATTATGAGTTCTTAGTAATGCCATTCAGATTGACGAACGCCCCAGCTGCGTTCATGGATATGATAAATCAGGTTTTCTAACCCTACTTGGATCGGTTTGTCGTTGTGTTTATAGATGACAGTCTGGTATATTCCAAGTCTGAAGAAGAACATGATGAGCATCTCCGGATGGTGTTGCAAGTGTTAAGGGAAAAGAAGTTATATGCCAAGTTTAGCAAGTGCAAATTTTGGCTAAAGGAAGTTACGTTCTTAGGGCATGTGGTGTCTGTGGAAGGAATAAGGGTGGACCCTCAGAAGATTGAGGCAGTATTAGATTGGAAACCACCTATGTCTGTGGCTGAGGTTCGTAGTTTCTCGGGGTTAGTAGGCAACTACAGGAGATTTGTTGAAGGGTTCTCGTCAATAGCAGCACCTCTGACGAAGTTGTTGAGGAATGGGGTACCTTTCGTATGGGCGGATAAGTAGTAGGAGAGTTTTGAGAAGCTTAAAAGAGTATTGAGAGAGGCTCCAGTTTTGATTCAGTCGGAAGTAGGGAAAGACTTCGTGGTGTATTGTGATGCTTCCCATACAGGATTGGGATGTGTCCTTATGCAAGATGGGAAAGTGGTTGCTTATGCGTCTCGACAGTTGAGGCCACATGAGGTTAACTATCCGACGCATGATCTGGAGTTGGCTGCAGTAGTGTTCGCTCTAAAAGTGTTGAGGCATTACTTGTATGGAGAATGGTCGGTGATTTATACAGACCACAAGAGTCTGAAATATTTGTTGACTCAGAAGGAGCTGAATTTGAGGTAGCGAAGATGGGTGGAGTTGTTGAAAGACTACGACTGTTCAATGGAGTATCACCCGGGTAAGGTAAATGTGGTGGCAGATGCCCTAAGTCGAAAAGTGGTGTCAGATTTGAGGGCGATGTTTGCACATCTTAGCCTTTATGAGGATGGAAGTTTGCTAGCGGAGTTGCAGGTGAAGCCAACATGGCTAAGTCAGGTAAAGGAGAAACAATTGGTAGATGGTGAACTCAATGCTAAGCTGCTACAAGTACAAAATAGGGAGTGGGAAGACTATGGTGTAAACGGTGATGGAGTCTTTGTGTTTTTTGGCAAGGTCGTATGTCAAGGATGAGGAGTTAAGGCGGAAAATTCTTCAGAATCGATAGTAGCCCTTATGCTATGCATCCCGGAGGAAGTAAGTTATATAGGATCTACGGATCAATTTTGGTGGCCTCGATCTTAAGCGGAAGTTCTGAGAATTTGTAGGGAAGTGCTTAACGTGTCAGCAAGTCAAGGCCGAACACCAAGTATCGTTAGGATTGCTTCAGTCGATAAAGATTCCGCAATGGAAGTGGGAGAGAATTACCATGGACTTCGTTAGTGGGCTTCCCCTTACGCCTACTAAGAAGGACTCGGTATGGGTGATAGTGGATCAGTTGACGAAGTCTACACATTTCATACCAGTACGGGTGGCCTATTCCCTGTAGAGATTGGAAAAATTGTATGTAGCAGAAATCATGAGGCTGCACGGAGTGCCAGTGTCAATTATCTCGGATATGGATTCGAGGTTTACGTCTCGATTTTGGAAAGCACTACACCAAGCATTGGCCACCAGGTTAGACTTCAGTACGTCATTCTATCCGCAATCGGACGGTCAATCTGAGCGGGTAATTCAAGTGCTAGAGGATATGTTGAGAGGTTGCGTGATAGATTTTAGAGGAAGTTGGGAGGAGTTCATGCCTTTAGCGGAGTTTGCGTACAATAACAGCTATCAAGCAAGTATTCAAATGGCACCGTATGAAGCGTTGTATGGACGGAAGTGTCGCACTCCTACGTGTTGGAAAGAATTGGGGGAACGTGAAGTTTTGGGTCCGAGATTGTGGCAGAATCTAAAGAAAAGGTTAAGGTAATTCGGACACGGTTGAAGGAGGCATCTGACAGGCAAAAGTCATATGCAGATCTTAAGCGGAAGGAGATAGATTTTTCTGTGGGAGATCAGGTGTTTCTAAAAGTTTCGTCGTGGAAGAAGGTGATGAGATTTGGTCGCAAGGGAAAGTTGAGTCCCAGGTTTATAGGACCTTATCGGGTTTTGAAGCAGGTTGGACCAGTAGCATATCAGTTAGAGTTGCCTTCGGAATTGAAGCAGATGCACGATGTGTTCCACGTTTCAATGCTACGTCGTTACCAATCGGATCCATCTCATGTAATACCGGTTGAGGAGGTGGAGCTGAGACCAGATCTGTCCTATGAGGAGGAGCCGATTCAGATCTTGGAACGGGATGTGAAGGTGCTACGGAGGAAATCAGTTCCTCTAGTCAAAGTGTTGTGGCGTAACCATGGATCGGAGGAAGCTTCATGGGAGCCAGAGGAAACAATGCGACAGCAATACCCTCACTTATTTTAGCCAGGTAATTTCAAGGTCGAAATTATTTTAAGGGGGTAGAACTATAATATCCTTAAATCGGGGCCTCTGTATTTTGCATGTGTTTGCATGTGACGATATGCTTACTGTGTTAGTTTAGCATGTTTTGGGGTCTAGGCATGACCTCGGGTTAGGCCTGGGTCATGGCCAAAATTTTGTTTTAGTGCTTAGGAAGAGGGAGCTAGGAGAGTTAGGGGTTAAAAGAATTTTTTGAAGGGTTGTGGCACAAAACAACCTAGTGGCAAAGTGGCAAAGGAGGTACCACTAAGGTGCTTGGATGGTGACACCACATGCAGGGAAGGAGTGCTTGGGTTCGATCTGCAGAAATCCCTTTCTACTTATTCTTTTTCACGCCACAAGCAAGGAAGAGGTGTGCTCTGGTGGGACTCTCTTGAATGGATGAAGTATAGATTGGGTCAACAGCTCAAAGATTCGGCTAAGTAGGAGGGAAAATGTAACACCCCAAACCCGACCCACGAGCCACGACCGAATTTAGAATGCCACTGTGAAAAACATTCAAAAAATTTTTGACTTATAAGTAAAAATTATAAATTTGTGGTTGTTTGTAAAACCTCGTGTATTTTAAAATTTCAAATAAAACTAAGTTATTACAATTTCTCCGATTAAAAACATTAACATATATTTTAAAGTGTAAGTTGCTAAATCATAAACTCATTTCCACATAGTAGTTTAATCATCAATCCATAAAAATAATAACAAATACTATAAGGCCTTATTACAATAAATAGATACTTAAAATATTGGAAATATAAATTTTATTAAATAAGGAAAACAACTTCTTTTGCATGGGCCACCTCGCATCCACTTCAACCCGGTCCGAGCTTTATGCATCACCTGTAAGGTTTGATAAAAAAATTTGGGTGAGTCAAATAGACTCAGTATATAGTTATTTCACATGTATCCACATATGGGCTTGGCCCATATCCACAAGTCCACATACATACATATGCATCATGAAGCCCAACCCAACCTAGTGTCCATCCATTACACCTACCTTGATGCACTTGCCCAAGGCCGTGGCTACGCCACCGATCACCTAAGTGACCCCACATGTCAATATCTACGAGGTGACTCGAGGTCATCCTCAATCCAAGGTGATGCACACAGCTATCATCCGCCAGAGGTGGCACATAGCTAACACCCACCTTGATGAAGCACATAGCTAACATCAAGCGCCAATGTAGCACAAGGCTAACATCGCACCACGTACATAATGTACACCCGCCCTTCAATATTCATGTCCCAAATTCCCATGCATATGTATCATGACAATAATATCATTTAGATGAGTATTCAACACATGTTTACCACGATTGCACATATTCATCAATGATAATTTAACATCATAAAAATCGATTGATTATTCGATCACCCACCATGAGTATCCACCATCTTAGCCCTTATTTCGCTACCATTCACATCATATCACACATATATAACAACATACACACATAAACAATCAAGAGAATAGTGCAATAACTACACACCTTTTGGTACATCATCTCAATCCGAAACTCTCTTATTCTGCCGATTTGCTCCTAAGAACCAAAGTCGAAATCGGTCATCACTTAAACTCATAAAATGGCCTATGGCGAAAACTACAAACCACCTACTTTGCTTAACTAAATCCCAAATCACCACATAACACTTACCTTGATGAATCGAATCCTTACAATCCTCTTTAAGGCTCCTTACTGCATACACAAAAGAAACACAATATTATGACTCTTCATACATTCGACCATCCCTTAGAAACCAAGGCCAACCATTGGTTTCGGCATACTAAATGAATAAGAAGAGAATTCGATTGCTAAGAAAATACTTACTATACTTGAAATCTATTGGAAGATTGATGAAAAGGAATGTCGACACCTCCCCCTCTAAAGGCTCTAAAAGATTCGGCAAGAACTCCCAAATGGAGATGGGATAATCAGCTATCACAAATTAGGTATAGAACCAAGGTTGAGAAGAAGAAAACAAGTGTAGATGAAAGTTAGGAGAATTCGGCAATGAACAACAAAGGTGGAGAGGTTTCGGCTTTGTTACAAATGAGAGGATGGGTTTCGGTTTTTAGGAAGTGAATGGAAGGAAAATAAGTTAAAAAAAAGGAAAAAGAAAAAGATGCACAAAATGACTTCCAACTTTCAGCTTTTGGTCAAGAAATAGGGTGCAAATTTCGGCAATGGCAAGGGTAAAAAGAAAGTTTCGAAAGAGAATATTAAAGAAAGAAAAGAGAACCGAAAAATAACTTCTAGACCTCTTATAGGAAATTGGCTATTCCCCCACTCATGACCGAAAATTATCACCCAAAAGAGACCCACATTCGCCTCCACACTCAAAATTCTTCTTGCCATCAATTCAAACTAATTTTGAATTAAACTCACCCTAAATTTCTCCTTATTTCCTCCTAATCATATTTAGAATTAAGCCAACCCCCCTAGTCCACTATACCGTCTACATTCATGGTCAAATGGCCATAGAAAAGTTTCCAAAACAACACTCCATACTTCAAGCCTTATGTCCCCTTATCCTACCAAAATTCCTTGATACCATACCATAAATAAGCACTTGCCTTATTCCTTAGTCTACTAACCATAAAAGACAATAGTCCAACCTTACCTTAATTAGAGTTTGACCAACACATGCCATATAAATGCAAAAATAAAAGTCACCTTAAGTCCATCCATGGGATTCGAACCTCAGCCCCCTTTCAATACTTGTGGCGTCACCTTCCAAAGCCCTAAGTGGTGCCTTCTTGCCACTTTGCCAATCTGGTTACTTGTGTTAAAATTCCCATGAATTACTCTTAACCCCTAGCTCCTTCAACTCCCTTTAACTAAAGCTTAAAATAAAATTTTTCCTACAAATGAGCCTACCCTTGGCTTATTCCTAAGCCCTAGACATCTTACTTAACAACACAACAATTTGAACTCATGCAAAACAATACAATCACAAATAACCCTAATTCAGGATATTACAATTCTACCTTCCTTAAAGAAATTTCGTCCTCGAAATTTCCAACTAACTAACAATCGTGCATCCTCACTCACCACACTACGCTCTTCTGCAGATTCGATCTTAATAAAACTAACATACTTTCTATGAACAGCCTCAAAGTTCACACTCAAGGTTCCATACATTTCACTAGCAACACAAGAACGAACTAGCTCTATAACAAACAAGGCAATAAAGGTATTCTAGAAATAAGGAACGTACCGTTGTCACCTCTAGCACATGTTCCCTCACGATGCCCTGGTCAGATAAACCAACCTTAGCTACCTCGCATCTGTACCTTGACTCCTCTGCGTGGTGCTTCATGACCTTGGCCAAACCATTTCCTCCATGGTTCTGACGACCCCTCGCCGCTGTCGACCACCTCTGTCTGGTCAGACACCACCACCATTCTACCGTCCGAGCCCTATTTGGATCCCGAGGAAAATCTTTAATCAAATAAGCCTTAGACTTACACCTAAAACACTCTTGATCCTGATTCCAACACTCGCCAACATGATACCTTCCACACAGAGCACACGGACAGTCCAGATTTTCTGGCTTAGCAACACGAGCAAAATTCTCATCCTCGGTCTTTTTGAAGGCTCCTGACAATTCGACGGTCCAAAACTCCTCTTATCCGGTTCCTATCCTTATCTCCGCTCTGTCTCACAGAGTCCTTAATTCCTTTGGCTACCTTAGCCTTTTCTACTAATATGGCAAACTCCCGCTCCTGTTGTGGAGCTATCAACAGCCTCAGGTCATCCCTTAGTCCATCCTCAATCGAACACATCGCTCATGCTCAGTAGCCACTACTCCTCGAGCATACCGGGTCAACCTTAGAATTCACCTCGTACTCCGTCACGGGTTTGTTCCCTTGTACCAGCCCTATAAAAGCCTTTCTCTGCGCATCAATATAATGAGTACCAACATACTTCTTCTGGTAAGCCGCCTTAACATACTCCCAAGTGAGATCCTTAACTGTAACACCATCTCGAACTGTGAGCCACCATTGATATGACTCATCGCGAAGAAGTGACACCATTCCTTTCACTTTCTCCTCAGCCGTTAAATCAAGCTCATCCATAATCCATTCAGTCGCCTCCAACCAATACTCAGCAGTACTGGGTGCCACACCAGATACGCCACGGAACACCTCAGTTCTATTGGCTCAAAGTCGCTCGGGTATAGACTTTCTAGCTCTCATATTCCCACTTACTCCAGCCACCATCTCAAGAACTCAGAAGCATCGCTGCGACATAAAGATCATCCCCGTCGATCTTGCTACTCCACACCAACACAGTGGTGGTGGTGGTACCTCATTCTCGCACCATTGACCCGATCTAACGGGTTCCGACATGTACCATTCGCCTCTACCACGGCCTCGCACATTACGACCACGCCCCTAGAGCTCATGTCTACTATCGCGATTTAATCTAATTTAAGAAATTTTATGAATTAGCATTTGTTCCACTGTTTATCCGCGAACAATTTTATGAAAAGAGCTTAATAGTAGTTCTTTCGATCATTCAGAGTTTTCATTTCAAGTTTTCTACCCTAATTTAGAGAAACACACACATTCAATGATATCCATCACACACACATTCATCATTCGATCATCTTTGTCTATTCCTATTCCAGGGGTATTTTCGTCATTTGTCCTATAGGAGGTATTTTGGTAATAAATCGGGGTTAATTTGAAAATCTTTACAAATCAAAGGCATTCCAAAATATACAAATCTCAAGATTATTTTAAAAATTCTACCAAATCAATGATATTGCAGAAATTTCAAAAATCGGGGTTATTTTGGTAATTTTGGAAGTCAGGGGCATTTTAGTAAATTTTCCCAAATTAGGGTATCTTACTATTTTGTAAAATTGGAGTTTTTTGGTATTTTTGTAAAGTAAGAATGTTTTTACAAAAGTCGTGGGTAGTATGGTAGTTTTATAAACCATGGGCATTTTGGTAATTTTACACCCAGGGGTATTTGGGTAATTTTGTAAATCAGAAATATTTCGAAAAATTTTCCAAGTATAAAATGGTTTTACAAATCAAAGGAGTAATTTTGAAAAATTAAGATTTTTATAAAACAGTATGACTAGTCCCATTCGGGTTTTAATTATCGAGTTTAGCCCGTGAATAAGTCCTCTTGGTTAGGGTGAACCGATTACTACGCACTGTAGGATTCGAGTGAAGAGGAGTTGAGTCACTAGGACTGCTTAAATACCAAGCTCCCATCGAAACCAATCCTAAACATGCGCACAATGGTTGCCACACCCTAACTCAAACGACTTACTCATAGGTTTGTTTAATTAGGCTTTAAAATTTTATGCAATTTCGTGTTGAAGTAAGCTAATCCTAAAGTTCAATAACTTAATACACTAATCTGCGCTCCCATCATACCCACATACCAATCATATAATAATTCACACAACAATTAGAGGTACTTACCGGTGGACTTGAATTAGAGATGTAGGTACCATGCCCAAATAAACTCGAAAAATTTATGAAAGCCCAAATCTTTGAAAAGCCCACCTTAAAAAATGTTTTTGGGCCCAAAACCCTCAAAGCCGAGTTTTGAACCGGGCTCTGATACCAAATTGTAACACCCCAAACCTGGCCCACGAGCCACGGCCGAATTTAGAATGCCACTGCGGAAAACATTCGAAAATTTTTTGACTTAAAAGTAAAACTTAAAAATTTGTGGACGTTTGTAAAACCTCGTATTTTAAAATTTCAAATAAAACTAAGTTATTACAATTTCTCCGATTAAAAACTTTAACATATATTTTAAAGTGTAAGTTGCTAAATCATAAACTCCTTTCCACATAGTAATTTAATCATCAATCCATAAAAATAATAACAAATACTATAAGGCCCTTATTACAATAAATAGATACTTAAAATATTGGAAATATAAATTTTATTAAATAAGGAAAACAACTTCTTTTGCATGGGCCACCTCGCATCCACTCTAACCCGGTCCGAGCTTTATGCATCACCTGTAAGGTTTGATAAAAAAATTTGGGTGAGTCAAACAGACTCAGTGTATAGTTATTTCAAATGTCTCCATATATGGGCTTGGCCCATATCCACACAGTCCACATACATACATATGCATCATGAAGCCCAACCCAACCTAGTGTTGATCCATTACACCTACCTTGGCAGACCTGCCGCCCAAGGCCGCGGCTACGCCACCGATCACTTAAGTGACCCCGCATGTCAATATCTACGAGGTGACTCGAGGTCATCCTCAATCCAAGGTAATGCACACAACTATCATCCGCCAGGAGGTGGCACATAGCCAACACCCCACCTTGATGAAGCACATAGCTAACATCAAGCGCCAATGTAGCACAAGGCTAACATCGGACCACGACATAATGTACACCCCGTCCTTCAATATTCATGTCCCAAATTCCCATGCATATATATCATGACAATAATATCATTTAGATAAGTATTCAACACATGCTTACCACGATTGCACATATTCATCGGTGATAATTTAATATCATAAAATCGACTGATTATTCGATCACCCACCATGAGTATCCACCATCTTTGTCCTTATTTCGCTACCATTCACATCATATCACACATATATAACAACATACACACATAAACAATCAAGAGAACAAAGGCAATAACTACACACCTTTTGGTACAGTCTACTCAATCCTCAAACTCTCTTATTCTGCCGATTTGCTCCTAAGAACCAAAGTAGAAATTGGTCATCACTTAAACTCATAAATGGCCTATGGTAGAATACTACAAACCACCTACTTTGCTTAACTAAATCCTGAATCACCACATAACACTTACCTTGATGAATCGAATCCTTACAATCCTCCTTAAGGCTCCTTACCGTTGGCTACACAAAAGAAACACAATATTATGACTCTTCATACATTCGACCATCCCTTAGAATCCAAGGCCAACCATTGGTTTCGGCATACTAAATGAAGAAGAAGAGAACTCAATTGCTAAGAAAATACTTACTATACTTGAAACCGATTGAAAGATTGATGAAAAGGAATGTCGACACCTCCCCCTCAAAGGCTCTAAAAGATTCGCAAGAACTCCCAAATGGAGATGGGATAATCGGCTATCACAAAATAGGTATAGAATCGAGGTTGAAAAGAAGGAAAGAAGTGTAGATAAAAGTTAGGAGAATTGACAATGAAGAACAAAGGTGGAGAGGTTTCGCTTTGTTGCAAATGAGAGGATGGGTTTGGTTTTAGGAAGTGAATGGAAGGAAAATAAGTTAAAAAAGGAAGAAGAAAAGATGCACAAAATGACTTCCAACTTTCACTTTTGGTCAAGAAATAGGTGCAAATTTACGGCAATGGCAAGGGTGAAAAGAAAGTTTCAAAAGAGAATTCTAAAGAAAGAAAAGAGAACTACAAAAGAACTTCTAGACCTCTTATAGGAAATTTGGCTATTCCCCCACTCATGACCGAAAATTATCACCCAAAAGAGACCCACATTCTATCAACTATATTAACATTATCCCATTCACATAAATCCTACTATTTTGAGCCTTTGGTCAAGAAATAGGGTGCCTCCACACTCAAAATTCTTCTTGCCATCAATTCAAACTAATTTTGAGTTAAACTCACTCCTAAATTTCTCCTTCCTTATTTCCTCCTAATCACATTTAGAATTAAGCCAACCCCTAGTCCACTATACCGCCTACATTCATGGTCAAATGGCCTATAGAAAAGTTTCCAAAACAACACTCCATACTTCAAGCCTTATGTCCCTTATCCTACTAAAATTCCTTGATACCATACCATAAATAAGCACTTGCCTTATTCCTTAGTCTACTAACCATAAAAGACAATAGTCCAACCTTACCTTAATTAGAGTTTGACCAACACATGCCATATAAATGCAAAATAAAAGTCACCTTAAGTCCATCCATGAGATTCAACCTCACATGTAATAAGGGTATATTAGTATTTCATTCATCCACTAGCTATAAAGTGGTATAATAACAACAATAAGCCCCTTTCAATACTTGTGGCGCCACCTTCCAAAGCCTTAAGTGGTGCCTCCTTGCCACTTTGCCAACTGGTTACTTGTGTTAAAATTCCTACTAATTACTCTTAACCCCTAGCTCCTTCAACTCCCTTTAACTAAAGCTTAAAATAAAATTTTTCCTACATAGGACTTGGCGATCGATCTTTGCTTTCAAACTCAAGCTCTCGTTCCCACAAACCATTAAACTCTAATATACAAGACCCTTGGCTTATTCCTAAGCCCTAGAACATCTCACTTAACAACACAACAATCCGAGCTCATGTACAATTTCTTCGAAAATAATACAATCACAAATAACCCCTAATTCTAAGGATATTACGTAAAAGGGGATTTGGATGAGGGAGAAGAGTTGGTAGAATTTAATTCATATGGAGGATCTTGGGGTGGTAGTTTTGGTCATGTAGGGGAGGGTGCCAAATTCATTTGGCATTTTTAAGTTTTTACTTTTCTTCTCTTTTGTTTCTCAAATTAAATTGAAGGTGACCAATTGGTGCATTTAATTATTTTCTTCCTTTTATTTCTTATCTGAAGCCGAACCATACCTCTCTTTCTTCTCCTCTTTTCTTTCTATGTTGGTAGTCTTAAACTTACACTTCACTTTCAAAACCGAATAGCCCCTCTAGCCTTTGAAATCTTGGCCGAATCTACTACCCACAATTCCTCTTCTCTTTGCGTTTATACCCTTCTTTTCTCTTCTTCCATCTCATTTTGTTCTTCAAGAGTGATTACTAGGCCGAATCTATTAGGATCTATTTTGATCGGATCGGTTTCTCATTTCAATTCCTCTTCTTTTTCTTTTGGTTAGCCGAAAATCAAAGACTTTAATTTCTTTTATTCTTTTGGCCGAAACCATGAAGGGGGGATTTCGGGATCCATTTGTAGCCGACGACAGAAGGAGATCTTTCGGGATTTGAGATCCAAGGTAAGCAAAATGTAATATTCAGCCAAAGGCCATATTATTTTAAGGATGGCCGATTCTAACTATGGTTTTTAGGGAGGAGTACAACCTGTTTCGGTAGATCTTTGGGATTCGGTGGCTGATCTAGGTAAGGGTTCTAGCATGTAGATCTGTTTCTTACTCATTCAAAGCCCGAAGGCTAATCATTTGTGTGTATTAGTGTTTGACCGATTGTAAGGAAGGTTCATCACGTAGCTTCGGGACTTGGTTGGAAACCAAATCGGCATTAAGGTAAGGATTATAGTTGTGCGTTAACCCTTCGAGATTTGTATGTATAGCCGAATGGCCTCTTTGTTAATGATCTTAATGTTGGCCGAATGTAGGAAAGGGGATCTAGTGCGTTAGATTGGGATTTTCGGGATTCAGTAATCGCGTTAGTAACCAAGTGTGTAACCTCACACTAAATTCCTGATAGATTAATAGTAATAATGTTAAGCATGTGTTAATAAAGTGACGAATAAACATGGCTAAGGGTACCATTCAATGGTACAGTGTATTCAGGTACGTTTCCCCTTAATACTCATTAATAATGTTTATAAACATTGATATGAAAATATGTGAAATTTCGTTATGGCTATGGGGTAAGGTATATTGCATGACATCTGTATGTTTTGTATGTCGCATGGGCATAGGGGTGATAATGATAAAAGGGAAGTGTTCAGGTGGTTTTTACCACATTATCCTGTGACTTATGTCACATATTATGAACCCATTGACTATGTCACATTATCCGGTGGCTATGCCACGATTATAAGGTGATGTGCGATGATTGCGGTGGATCGCCTTCAATGGTGTGTAGCGGATAGAGGGTCGATTTAGTAATCCCCATGGTGTGATTGGCAGGTACGGGTGATGTGTAAAGGTTGGATATCTAGGTGGGTTTGGGTTGCATCATTGCTTATAAATGTTTATATGTGATTTAATATGCCTTGATCATTTGGGAGTCTGTGTTGGTTGTTACACACTAAGTCTGTTGACTCACCCTTCGTGGGCTAACATTTTGCATGTGATACTCAGTAAATGGACCGGGTCGGCAGGGACTTAGTGGTGGCCATGCTCAGCTCAGCATTTTCACGTTTTCTTATTATGATTTTAGGTTTTATTCGAGTTTTTTTTTGTTGTAATAAGGCCATTATTATTTAACTGTTTTATTTATACGTTTTAATTTTTATTTTGGTACGATCAACAATAAACAAGTGGTTAAACAATTTTTCGTAAAACAACTTCAAATGTTTTGACACATAAACACCTATGATTTTCAACTTAAAGATAAGCTCTAAAATTCGGTATGTCTTTAAACTTGTAATTTCTGAAATATGAAGATAACGTTTTAATACAAAATTAAATTACAACACGGTTTTCAACTTGAGAATAACCCTAATCTATTTTCTTCAAAACCACCAAGTACTTCAAGATGACATAACGAGATTTAACTACGTTTTACTCAAGGAGCATGCCAGTTTTGGTCAGGACTTGTGGGCCGGGTTTGAGGTGTTTCAGGATACGAAGATAATATGAAGATCACCCACACTATCAGCTCATCTCGGTATATTTAGACTTGGCATTTTAAGTATAGCATGTATAGGGGCTAGACTTAGTAAAATGTTTTGTTGTTTTGGCCAAGTGTGTTAGCTCCTTTAAAGATGAACTTTTTGTAAATAGCCATAGTTGATGGCTCATTATTATTAATATATGAAAGAAGAGATTATTCATGAACGTGTATGATGCATAATTGGATTGTTTCATTAATGGTTGAATATGATTTATGTTGTAGGAGTTCGGGTGATAAAAAAGCTTGGCAAATAGCCTTTTTCTTGTCCACATGGGTAGGCACACGGGCATGTGTCTAGGTTGTGTGTGACACACGGACAGTCCCATAGGCGTGTGGCTGGGCCGTGTGTCCCCTGCATGTTAGTGTTGTAAGTCAGTGTCGACAACGGGCTAGACACATGAGCGGATGGCTAGGCTGTGTGCCCTTTATATGGTTGCTGACGTTATAAATAGAATACCCAAGTTTTCACACACGAGGTGAGGACATGGGCCAAAGGCACGGGCGTGTGTACAGTCGTGTGAAAACCCTTGTAGGTTTAAAATGAAAAATAAATCCCACATGGGCTGGGAACATGGGCGTGTGTGACCATACGACCTACCAACACAGGCATGTCCCATTTCACATGGGCATGTGGCCCTATTTAGGCAACAATTTTCTAAGTATACAAAAGTTCTCGGTTTGATTCTAAGACCCTTCGTTTGCATGTTTAAGGCATCGTAGGTCCATAATAAGGATGTTATGAATGTGAATGAGAAGTTTTAAGTTGGAATGAAATTTGATACCCAAAGTTATACGTTCAAGCAAGATAAGTTCAGTAATGCCTCGTACCCAATTCCAGCATTGAATACGGGTAAGGGGTGTTACATTTAGTGGTATCAGAGAATGATAGTAAGATGCAAGCTAAGAGAGCTCAGTGCGAATTGGGAAATGACTCTGATTTTCGGGTGAGTTCAGATGGTTGCTTGATGTTTCATGACAGGGTTTGTGTACCTAAGGATGATAAGTTGATCTGAAAACTTTACATGAAGCACACAGTGGTTGCTTGTCAATACATCTGGATAATACGAAAATGTACAATGATTTGAAGAAATTGTATTGGTGGTCGGGTATGAAAAGAGACATCTCCGAGTTTGTTACGAAGTGTTTGGTCCGTCAACAAGTGAAAGCCGAACATCAAGTACCTTCGGGATTACTTCAACAAATGATGGTTCTAGAGTGGAAGTAGGATCGAATCACAATGGATTTCGTAATGGGGTTACCTATGACTCCGAAAAAGAAAGATGTTGCGTGGGTTATTGTTGATAGATTAATGAAGTCAGCTCACTTTATACAGGTACGTGTGGATAATTCACTTGAAAAGTTGGTCGAGCTGTATATTGATAAGGTGGTGAGATTGTATGGGGTGCCTATATCTAGTATCTCGGATAGAGACCCAAGATTTACTTCAAGGTTTTGGAAGAAGGTGCAAGAAGCCTTGGGTACAAGATTGAATTTTAGTACTGCGTTCCATCCTTAAGCGATGGCCAATCTGAAATAGTGTTTCAAGTTCTTGAGGATATGCTCCGATACTGTGTGTTAGAGTTCGAAGGTAGTTGGGAAAGATATCTACCTTTGGTTGAATTTGCCTATAACAATAGTTATCAATCGAGTATAGGGATGGCACCGTACAAAGCTTTGTATGGTCGCAAGTGCCGACTCTCTTGTATTGGACCGAGCTTAGTGAGAAGTAAATTCACGGGGTCGATCTAGTTAAAGAGACCGAAGAGAAAGTGAAAGTGATACGTGATAGTCTAAAAGCTGCTTCAGATCGACAAAAGTCATACACAGATTTAAAAAGGAATGAAATCGAGTTTCAAGTGGGCGATAAAGAATTTCTGAAAGTATCCTCGTGGAAGAAAATATTGAGATTTGGTCGAAAGGGCAAATTGAGTCCACGATTCAAAGGGCCGTATGAGGTTATTGAAAGGCTTGGGCCAGTAGCATACCGGTTGGCTTTGTCGACAGAATTAGAGAGAATACACAGCGTGTTCCATGTGTCGATGTTGCGGCAATGTGATCCCTCCAACAGAAATTGAGATACGATAGGACATGACTTATGAAGAGGAACCAGTTAAAATTTTGGCTCGAGAGGTTAAACAGTTGAGAAATAAGAGCATAGACTTAGTGAAAGTGTTATAGAAAAAAAACTGTATGGAAGAGGTTACGTGGGAACCGAAAGAAGCCATGAGGAAATAGTTCCCAAACCTTTTATTGGAACAGTGGTTAAGAGACTGCTAATCCAAGGTTGAAGAAAAATTATTTTGATATTATTTTATGTGTTATAGCATGTTTATAAGGATGCATGAAAATTTTGGTGCATTAATTTTGGTGAATTCACGCTTAATTATGAAAAAGGACTAAATCGCATAAAGTGTAAAAGTTCTATTATACAAAGTAGAGGTGTCTAATAACCATAGAATATTAAATTGGAAGTCCTTAAAGTGCAATTAGGCTATTCAGGGTGTGTTGGCCGGCCATAGAGACAAGAAGACAAGGGCATTAAATTTTGGTCAAAATTTGGTGAAATTAGGTGATTAAAAATAAATAAAATAAGACAAAGGAGAAAGATATCATCTTTTACTATTCATTCTTCTTCTACCATTGAAAATTGAAGAGGAAATAAGAGTTTTTGGAGTTCAACCTTTCAGCCAAGCAAATCTCTTGCAAGTAAGTGATTTTAGGGGTCTTTCTTGATAATTTTTGTACTTTTGGACCCCCCAAAGCTTAAGCTAGCTAATGAGGGGACTAATTTACAAAATGGTTGAAATTTTAGGGACTTTCCATGAGAGTGTTCATGTTGTTTGCTGATTTTTTATGAAAGAAAATGAATGTTAGTAGGTTGAGGAACAACTTTTGTGAAAGGTGTTACCATGAAAACACCTAAATAGGACTTATTTGTAAAGGTTGTAAATGAGTAATAAATGCATGGAATAATTGGTTTTGTGAGTTTTTGTAAGATAAAAAATGTTCAGATAGGCTTGTTTAATGAGAAAATGTGATGAAAAGCGATTTACGAGCCTAGGGACAAAATAGTAATTTTGCCAAAGTATGAGGGCAAAATGGTCATTTTTACCTAAGTAGAAATTTTGATGTATCTTGAATTATAAAGTGATTGAATGAGTGAATTTTATTATTATAGATTAAGAAGAGCGCGGAAACCACCTTGACCGAGGAAAAGGTAAGGTTACGAACTAAACCGTCGACTAGTACATTTTGCACCGAGGTAAGTTTATGTGTAAACGATACATATTTAATACATATGTTGTTACTTATTGGTGCATTGTATGAATGAGATCAATTATGATTGTGATTGATTGGAATTGATGGATAGTGAGTAATTCTCATATGAACCTCGAAATAAATATGTAAATGCAGAAAAATATCCGTAATAACTATTTGGTGGGCTGTGTGCGATACCACTGTAAATATTATTTTTGGTGGGTTGTGTGCGATACCACATTACTATTTATTCACGATGGGCTGTGTGTGATACCATCGTTTTTATTGTTATTTGGTGGGCTATGTGCAAAACTACCGTAATTATTCTTGTTGGTAGGATATGTGCGATACCACCCTATTATTAACTATTGGAGGGCTGTGTGCGAAACCACCGGGTACTTAGTATCATTTTGAGGGGTTCATCGAGAAATTGCCTATGTAAATATATCATGTGGTTTGTGGTGATGAGTGCAGGGGATGTGTGCAAGTAAATGTGAGCATTTTATTTGTGGTAAGAGATGAGATGAGTAAGCATTATTATGGAAATGTGATTTGTTCTTGCTTATTATGTAACGTTGTTGGTTGATTGGCATATGTTATGATGTTTATAGTTTACATGTAAACTTACTAAGCTTAAAGCTTACTCCCTTTCTTTTCTCTTGTTTTATAGTGTCAAAGAGCCAGCTCGCGATATGAAGATAATACGAAGATCACCCACACTATCAGCTCATCTCGGTATATTTAGACTCAGCATTTTGAGTATGGCATGTATATGGGCTAGACTTAGGGAAATGTTTTGTTGTTTTGGCCAAGTGTGTTGGCTCCTTTAAAGATGAACTTTTTGTAAATAGCCATAGCTGATGGCTCATTATTATTAATATATGAAAAGATGAGATTATTCATGAATGTGTATGATGCATAATTGGATTGTTTTATTAATGGTTGAATATGATTTATGTTGTAGGAGTTCGGGTGATAAAAAGAGCTTGGCAAATAGCCTTTTTCTTGTCCACACGGGTAGGTACATGAGCGTGTGTCTAGGTTGTGTGTGACACACAAACAGTCCCATGGGCGTTTGGCTAGGTCGTGTGTCCCCTGCATGTTAGTGTTGCAAGTTAGTGTCGACCTTGGGCTAGACACAAGAGCGTGTGCCTAGGCTGGGTGCCCTTTATATGGTTACTGACGTCATAAACAGAATACCCAGGTTTTCACACACAGGTGAGGACACAGGCTTGTCTAGGTTGTGTGAAGGACATGGGCCAAAGGCACGGGCGTGTGTCCGGCCGTGTGAAAACCACTGTAGGCTCGAAATGACAAATAAATCTCACATGGACTGGGGACATGGGCGTGTGTGACCACATGGCCTGCCCACATGGGCGTGTCCCATTTCACATGGGCGTGTGACCCTATTTAGGAAAAAATTTTCTAAGTATACAAAAGTTCCCGATTTGATTCCGAGACTCTCCGTTTGCTTCTTTAAGGCCTTGTAGGCCCATAATAAGGATGTTATGAATGTGAATGAGAAGTTTTAAGTTGGAATGAAATTTGATAGCCCAAAGTTGTACGTTCAAGCAAGATAAGTTCGATAATGCCTCGTACCTGGTTCCAGCGTTGAATACGGGTAAGGGGAGTTACATTTGTGCCTAGAGCTTCTTGTAATTTCTTCCAAAACCATGAGGTAAACCTTGGCTCTCTATCAGATACAATGGATAATGGTACCCCATGTAATTTCACAGTCTCAGAAATATACAATTCAACTAACTTATAGAGCGAATAATCCGTTCTCACCGAAACAAAATGAGCTGATTTCGTCAATCTGTCAACTATTATGCAAATTTCATCTTTCTTTCTCAGAGATAATGGTAATCCCGACACAAAGTCTATTGTGATTCTCTCCCATTTCCACTCAGGAATCATTGTTGGTCATAACAAACTTGATGGCACCTAATGTTTAGCTTTAACTTGCTGAGAAACTAAACATCTCGAAAAAAACTCTGAGATATCTCGTTTCATACCATGCCACCAATGATACTGTTTCAGATCATTATACATTTTTGTACTTCCCAGATGAATAGACAAATGACTATTATGAGCTTCCTTCAAGATCAACTAAATCAACTCTGAATTTCTCAGAATACAAATCTGATCTCGAAATCTCAAACAATCATCATTATCAACTCGAAATTCTGAATCAGAATTCAACCACACTGATCTCATTTTGCCATCATTTCAACATCACTTTTCTGAGCTTCACAAATCTGACATATAAACATTGGCCTCAGTTTCAACTCAGCCAAAATTGAACCATCATCACATAGATCTATTTGAGTATTCATGGCTCGTAAAGCAAATAAAGACTTTCGGCTCAAAGCATCAGCAACAACATTAGCTTTACCCGGATGATAATCAATCACTAATTCATAGTCTTTTAGCAATTCTAACTATCTTCGCTGTCTCAAATTCAATTCTTTTTGAGTCATAAGATATTTTAAGCTCTTGTGATTCCGTATAAATATGATACTTCTCACTAAATAAGTAGTGATGCCAAATCTTCAATGCAAATACAATCGCGGCTAATTGAAGATCGTGCGTCGGGTAGTTTTTTTTATGCGGCTTTAACTGTCTCGAAGCATAAGCTATAACTTTTCCCTCTTGCATCAACACACAACCCAAACCATTCAACGTTGCATCACTGTAAACTATAAATTCTTTACCCGATTCAGGTTGACCTAACACTGGTGCCTCTGTTAACAATGCTTTCAATTGTTCAAAACTCTGCTGACACTTTTTTGACCATTCAAATTTAACATCTTTTTGTATCAATTTCGTCAACACGGAGTCGCAATCATTGAGAATCCTTTCACAAACCGTCTATAATATCCTGCTAGTCCCAAAAACTACAGACTTTAGGCACATTTCTCGGGGTTTCCACTCTAAAATTGCTAAAATCTTATTAGAATCAACTCTTATTCCTGCAACTGACACTATATGTCCCAGAAAACCAACCACACGCAACCAGAACTTACATTTACTAAATTTTTCATACAATTTCCTCTCACGTAAAGTTTGAAACACAATTCTCAAATGCTCGGCATGTTGCGTCTCATCACAAGAATAAATCAAAATGTCGTCAATAAACACAACTACAAATCGATCCAAATATGGTCGAAATATTCAGTTCATAAAATCCATAAATACTTCAGGAGCATTCGTTAGTCTGAAAGGCATAACTAAGAATTCATAATGTATGTACCTAATTCTGAAAGCAATTTTGACACATCTAATTCTTTAACTCGTAAGTGATAGTAGCCTGATCTAAAATCTATCTTTGAAAACACCGTAGCTCCTCTCAACTGATCAAACAGATCATCAATTTGCTATAAAGGGTATTTATTCTTTATTTTCACTTTGTTCAACTGTCGGTAGTCAATACACATCCTTATAGTGCCATCTTTCTTTTTCACAAACAACATAGGAGCACCCCAGGGTGAGAAACTCGGTCGTGCAAATCCTCTATCTGTCAACTCTTGCAACTGATACTTCAACTCTTTCAATTATGTCAGTGCCATTCTATACGGAGCTATTGAGATAGGAGTCGTCCCTCGCACTAAATCAATGCCAAACTCGAATTCTCGTATCGGATGTAATCCCGGTAATACTTTAGGAAATACATCTGGAAACTTGAAAACTATAGGCACATATTCAACTTTCTTTTCTTTCACTTTTGTATCTATCACATATGCAAGATAAGCTTCATAACCCTTTTTCACATAATTCAAAGCTTTCATCGATGTTATAACAGTCGGTAGCCTATTTAAATTACTAGATTCAATTCGAACTATCTCACCATTCTGACTTCTCAAATCACTACTCTTCCGTTTACAATTCATAATAGCATGATGCAAGGTTAGCCAATCCATAACCAAAATTATATCAAATTCATCAAAGGGTAGCAGCATCAAATTAGCCGAAAAATAATTATCCCGATACATCAACGGACAATTCTTGCATACTTTATCAACCAAGAGACACTTTCCTAAGGGGTTCGATACTTCAATTACGAACTCAGTAGACTCAACAAGTAGAGTCTTACTAGATACTAGATTCACACACACATATGAATGAGTAGATCTTGGATCTATCAATGTAATCACATAAGTATCAAACAGAGTAAAAGTACCAGTTATGACGTTTGGAGATGTCGCTTCTTCACGAGCACGAATAGCGTAGGCTCGGGTAAGTGCTCTCCACCCCAGATCTAAATTACTAGATACTAGATTCACTCGGCCTCGCACTCTGAACATTGTCTTTCTCAGCTAACTCTAGGCAATCTCGAATGAAGAGATCTCGTGATCCACATTTATAGCAAACTCTATTATTATTCTTGCCCCAACATTCTCCAACATGTTGCCTCCCACACTGTCTACACTTAGGCTTGTTTCTTTTGACACTTCCAACACTCGATTCAATCAGAATTTGAGTTTAAGGCCAACACTTTGTTTCACACGATCTCTACTTGAATGTCCAAACGGAACATTTGAGCGATTAATTGCATCTCTGAATCCTTTCGACGAAGGTTGATACAACTTACTCATCGATCTTTTTCTTTCATCTTTAGCTTCGAAATCTGCTTTCTTCTTTTCTTTAATAAGCTCATCGGCTTTGCAGGCTCTTTCAACTAACACCAAAAATTCATTCAAATCAAGTATTCCAGCCAACAATTTAATGTCTTCATTCAAACCTTCAACAAATAGTTTGCACATGGTAGTTTCTGTTGAAACACATTCTCACACATACTGGCTCAATCTCACAAACTCCCGTTCATATTTCGTAACTGGCATACAGCCCTGTTTTAGCTCTAGGAATTCTTTACGTTTCTGATTTATGAATCGTTTACTGGGGCATATTAATGATAGAGCTTGACCAAGTCTTCCTTTGTTTGTTTTTATCTCTTTTTGAAATGATAAAATGATAAAAGTTGAGATTCTTTTCAACAATTTTAGAAAATTATTAAAAATAAAAGTAAATAAAATTTTCAAAAATATATAGAGTGAGAGAAAATGAGGGAAAATTGTTTCTAAACCCTCTAAATTTTCTCTCTGCATTATTTGTATGGAAATAACCAATACCCATACTTTAAAAACATGAAAAAAAAAACATTAATCAAAATTATTGTTGCTTTGTTTTTTACTTCTTATGTTTCTTAACATGGCTTTTTCTTAAAAGAAAAGAAAAGAAAAACAGAATATAATTTGTTTTTGCAATTTGGGTTTTGAAACAAAATAAATGAATTAAAAATATGACTTGATTTTAAAAAAAATTTGTTGTATATTTTGTGTTTTTTTTTTAAAATGGCATTAGAGTCGACTTCACAAGCTCCTATGATATTAGTTTTGGATGTTCTTCAGAGGCATAGAACTTGACTTAAAGATATTAGTAATTTGGTTTCAAGAAACATTGAGGAAGCGTATAATGATTTAATCTTCTTCTTTTTTTTTTTTTAGTTTTTTATTAAATTCTATTGAATGATAGTTTTTTTTATACATATTAGTTTTTCAACAACATTGTTTGGTGTCTCTGTTATCCATGGTTAAAACCATATGTCGAAACCATTTTTAAAAAGGGTTTATAAAAACGGGGATCAACTTTAAAAAAAAGAAATGGAGTCGCCACCAACCCTTTTTTACTTAGGTGTGATTGGGTCACCTTTTAAAACGTTTTGTTTTAAAACATTTGGTTTTGGTCTATGAAAAACAAGAAAACGGGTTCGGAAGTCGGTTATGTATGAGAAGGGTTAACACCCTCATAACGTCCAAAAATTGGTACCTAATCGATAAAATCATGTCATAATGTTGAATATTTAAAAAACTTAACGTATGATTTCTTAAAAAATGAACAATTTGAGTTAAAATTTGAGATTTCTTTATTCCGAAAGAATACAAACATCACATCCAGCACGTTAGGACATGATATTTTTAAACCCTCGTAACTAAAATCATCCCATGATTTACAAAATTTTATTAAAAGGATATTTAGTTATTTAGTCAAACGGAAAATCGAAACCCAGCACATTAGGGCACTCTTTCCCGAATTTCTAAATACAAAACATTGCCTTATTTTAAAACCTTTAGATAAATTATAGTAATTTTGCCAAATGCATTTTATTTTAAAACGATGATCTATGAAAATATCATATGAATACATTATCAAACATAAATATTAAAAGCAATCATGAAATATTAACATTTCTTATTAATATAGATAATAAAAATATAAAATAACAACTAATAAAAATAACTACAAATAAGCAATTGTAAATAAATGAAAATATGAACAAATATAATGAACAATAAATAGTAAAATAATAAAACATAAATGAATATATAAATAATTATAAAATAATATTTAATTATAAAATAATAAGTAATATATAAATAATTAGATTAAATAAAATAATAAATAGTGATAATTTAATATTTATAAAAATAATATGTATTTAAGGAAAACTATACATAAAATTATATACTAGTAATAAATTAATAAAAATAATATAGAATTTCTTAATAAAATAATTTAATATAATATTAAATAAAACATAAAATAAAAGGTTTTAAAATAAATAAAATAGAAAATCTAAAAAAAAAAATGTAAAAGGATGACCTTGAAATGCGCTACAAATTATAGGGACCTAATGGGAAATTATACCCTGTTTCCTAAACGGCGTCTTTTTATCATTGCCCATTAAATAGTCCAAGGGACTAAATCGAAATGAAAGAAATCATTCTGGGCCCGATTATAAAATAAAAAGAAACTTAATTGTAAAATTAAAATAAAGCAGAAGGGCTTATAGGGCAATTAGACCCTTAAACAAAAACACGTGGATCCTCCCCGGGTCGGGTCAACGCAGGGTCACAGGCCTTAAAACAACGTCGTTTTGGCCTTAAAAGAGAACCCCAAAACGGCGTCGTACAATAGACCCTATATAAGCCAAAATTTAACGCAAAAATTCATTTCAGAAACCATTTAAAAAAAATGAAAACAGAACCCTCAATGCTCTCCCCCAAGGCAATTTTCGACATGCCCTCCGGTGAGGCTCGGCAAGATCGTCAAGATTTTGTCGCCAACGTGTGGTGGCTTAATTTCCTAAAAGGTTTGTTTCTTTCTTTTTTTTTAATATTTAAAACCTTCATATGTAAAAAAAAAAAACTAAAATAGAAAAATAAAGAAAAAGAGATAGATTTGGGAATGAAAGAAAAAAAATAAAAAGAAACCTTTCTCGATTCTATATTTTTTTGTGTATATTGCTGTATATTTTCATCTCTGTGTCTATTGTCTCTTTCGTTTTACAGATTCTTTGGGGTTTTATAACCCAGAAAATAAAAGGAAAGGAAAATGTCATCTTTGCTGCGTCTTGCTACTTATTCCTTCCTTTTTTTACAGGTCAAAGGCGAGGATCTCACGACGAAGGCTATCCGTGCGTTGATGTCGGAGTGGCTCGAGCAGATTGCGGTGCGATTGGTGTCTAAGCTGCTAGGATTGCGGCGCGAGGGAAAGGGGTGCTGAGGAAACCCTAGGTCTCTGGGTCCTCTTAATGTTTTGGGCCTTTTGGGCTGCGTTGGCTTGGGTCTAATCAGGGTCTGTGTTTTAGAGTGTGACTGGGCTCGGGTGTAATGGGGTATTGGGTATTAGTTTGGGCCAAGGGTAGTGGGTCTGTTTTGGCTTGTAAACAAACTGGACTTCATATATATATTTTTTATTTTTATTCATTTTTTGGTTTTATTTTTTGGTCTGGTGGGCCCGGGCAAATTGGGCCTATTACAGCTGCCCCTCTTTACTCATTGTCGTGTAACGAGAATAGAGCAAAGACTAAAGAAGGACCAATTTTGCCCGATTTTACCGAACCTTGACTTCCTGGTCTTCGTCTTTTCCACTGCAATTTCAACGGCATTGGAATTTCATCTTGATTTCAACAAGTCCGATGGCTTCAATCTGCTTCTCTGCAACTTCAGGAAAGCAGTATCTGCTATCTTTTAATTTGCTCCACTGCAAACTCAAGAAGACAAGATCTGATATTTTCGATCTGCTTCTTGCAACCTCAAGAATGCTAGATCTGTTATCTTTTAGCTTGCTCTACTACAAATTTAGAGAGCCAAGGCTAACGTCTTTGATATGCTTCTTGCAACTTCAGGAATGCCAGATCTGCCATTTTTAATCTGCTCCACTGCAAACTCAGGGAGAGAAGATCTGATGTTTTCGATCTGCTTCTTGCAACTTCAAGAATGTCGAATCTGCTATCTTCAATCTGCTTCCTGCAAACTCAAGAATGCAGAATTGATGTCTAGATGAAAATTTCTTACTCTTCGAAGTCTAAAGAGAGTATAGCATAATTTGGATAAGGAAAAAAATTTTGATAATTGAGAATTTATTGAAGAGAAGCAAATGTCATTAAGACGCAAACTTCAGAATGCCAGATGGAATCTTCAATTTGCTTCATTTCGCAGAAAGCGAGGAATGCCGATCGCTATCTTCAATCTAGCTCCTAAAATCCATCTTTTCTTCTCTTCTCATTGAAATCAAACAACATCATCATCATCATCTCTTCTTTCATATTTTAATTCTTTTCAATCAAAGTTTCTCCATCAAACTCTCTCATGGCGAATGCTAGAGTGCCCTTAAAATCTTTATTTCTTTTCTTTGATCATACATAGCCAAATCTTCATCCATCACAAACACCTTTCTCAATCCTTTATTTTCGATCGTGGATTATAGGTAAGGGGTTCTTCTTTTTCATTTTCGATTTATTAATAGTGTTATGACCGAATATTAATGGTGTTATGAAGGCCTTTTTGGATCGAAATAAACGTTCGTTCTAATAACGCTTCATTCGTTATTATATAGTGCAATAACGGAAGATCGGAACTCAAGTGATCGGGAGAATCGTAGAAACGTTGGAATCGAATTATTGTGGTAAGGAAATCACATCTTTTAAAGCCTCTAGTATTATTCGATATTATTTTAGATTTAACTAATCTAGTTTGATAAATGGGCTAAAGCGCTAAATGGGCAAATTGCTAAATTATTTTTTGGGCCAAATGAAATGTTTAATGATAAACCCACCAATGTTATGGATTAAATAAAAAATTGTTATATGACTATATTTTGTTATACACGCATAATTGCATGGGTGGGGTATATGAAGAGAAGAATGGCCAGTTGCCAAAAATCTAGTTCGATTGGCCTTGCCACAAAAATAAATCTTTGCAAACTCGGGAATGCCATATTTGATAAACTATACTTTGGACTTTTAAATATGGGCTTCAACTAATGTTTTCTAATATTTATCAAATTCAAATACTCTTCAAATTTTATTAAATCACGTAAATAATATTGTAGCTTTCAACTTATTGAAGATTTAAAAAAAATAGCTCGATTCATGTAACAAACCAAATCTAGTCTTAATGCATAGAGCCGGTTTGGGGTGTTACAATCACTCTGCAAACTGAATGCTTCTTGATCCGCTTCACGCAAACTAGAATGCCAGTGGTATCTTCAATCTGCCTCACAAACCGGGAATGCCATATCGCTATCTTCAATCGCTTCGCAAACTCGGGGAATTGATATCTTGATGTGCTTCCCGCAAACTCGGGAATGTCGATATGATGTCTTCGATCTGCTTCCTGCAAACTCAGAATGCGGATCTACTATTTTAATCTGCTCCCTGCAAACTCAGGGATGCCAGATTTGTATCTTCGATCTGCTTCCTGTAAACTCAAGCATGCCAGATCTGCTATTTTTAATCTGCTCCACTACAAACTCAGGGATGCCAGATTAGTATCTTTGATCCGCTTCACTACAATCTCGGGAATGCGGATCTGCTATTTTAATTTGCTCCACCGCAAACTCGGGGATGCGGTCGATGTCTTCGATCGCTTCACGCAACTTCGAAATGCGGATCTACTATTTTAATCTGCTCCCTGTAAACTCAGGGATGCCAGATTGGTATCTTCGATCTGCTTCACTACAATCTCAAGAATGCCAGATCTGTTATTTTCAATTTGTCCCACTGCAAACTCAGGGTTGCCAGACTGATGTCTTCGATCTACTTCCTGCAACTTCAAGAATGCCAGATCTGCTATTTTAATCAGCTCCTTGCAAACTCAGGGATACCAGATTGGTATCTTCGATCTGCTTCCTGTAAACTCAAGAATGCCAGATCTGCTATTTTTAATCTGCTCCACTGTAAACTCAGGGATGCCAAATTAGTATCTTCGATCTGCTTCACTATAATTTTAGGAATGCCAGATCTATAATCTTTAGTCTGCCTCACTACTATCTTGAGAGGACAAAATCTGAACTTTTCAGTCTACTTCCTTACTATCTCAGGAAGACTTCAATCTTCAGTCTGCTCCACTACTATCTCGAAGGAACAAAATCTGAACTTTTCAATTTTCTTCCTTACTATCTCAGGAAGACTTCAATCTTTAGTTTGCTCCACTACCATCTCGAGGGAACAAAATCTGAACTTTTCAATTTGCTTCCTTACTATTTCAGAAAGATTTCAATCTTCAGTTTGCTCCACTACCATCTCGAGGGAACAAAATATGAATTTTTCAATTTGCTTCCTTAGTATTTCAGGATGACTTCAATCTTCAGTTTGGTCCACTACCATCTCGAGGGAACAAAATCTAAACTTTTAATTTGCTTCCTTACTATCTCAAGAAGACTTAAATTTTCATCTGCTCTACTACCATCTCGAGGGAACAAAATCAGAAAATTCAATTTGCTTCCTTACTATCTCAGAAAGACTTTAATCTTCAGTCTGCTCTACTACCATCTCAAGGGAGATAAGACTGATGGCTTAAATCTACTCTGCTGCTTCATAGAGATAAAATTCGCTTCGATCTTGTTCCCTCTGCTTAGAGTGACGAGATCTACAATCTTCGACCTATTCCCCTGCTGATCAGGGAGATAAGACTGGTGAACTCACCGATGTTGCTACACCGATTAGGACACAATGATCGAAATGAATCAAATGCTCCTAATTGGAAGTGTATGAATGATATTTACATAAACGCATGAGAATGATCCATTTTCAATGTTTGGGTTGTCATTGCTCATAGTTTGTCAAGGTTCTATCACTGATGCGTTACCCTATTTTCTCGTTCAGCTGGTATCTTTGACAGAAAACCCAAAAAAAAAATGATCATGTTCTGCTCAGCAAACTTGCCCCGCTATAATTTCAGAGTCCCTTCCCTTGAACCTTAGGACATAAAATTTGTACCTCCCACTGCAACTTCAGGGGAATAATATTTGGTTTCTTCCATTCATCCAATTATCACTCAGAGGTATGAAATTTATATCAACTTGATCTATTACACCATTCCCTGGGTGTAATGACCAGATGTATGCAGGGTATCTTTTTCTTTTTCTGGAGAATGATGCCCCTCTAACCTAGGTTGACATTGCTCGTCATTTGTCGAAATGGTACCACCGATGAAATGTCTTATCCAATAAAATCTGAAGATATAATCATCTTTCAATGTTTCCAACCCTTAGGCTTGGTGAGTTCTAAACAATAGTCATGTTTTAGATTCTCATATTATTTAGAAGATCACAGAGTAATATGCAAAACTTCTTTTATGAAAGTATTATTAGTCCATTAATCTTTCTTTCAATATAAAATTCTTGAAAAAGATCACAACAATAGACGTTCAGGAGCATAGCTCGAAACAAATAAGCTAATCTGAAACACCCTAAACCCAGCCCACAAGCCTTGACTGGATCTGGTTTGTTCCTTGAGTAAAACATTTTAGAAACTTGCTTGTTACTTTGGAAAATTTGGGTGGTTTTGAAGAAAAATTGATTTGTGTTGAGTTCGAAGGGAAAACGGTGTTTTTCTTGAAGATTAGATTTTATTAAAACCTTACTATTATATTTCAAAACTATAAGTTAAAAGAAATGCCGAGTTGTTTTAGGGATTAAATTGAAAATTGTTGGTGTTCAAGTGTCAAAACTTTTAGAATTTATGTTTAAGAAAAGTTACTTAAACTTTGATTGGATAAAAATCGTATCATACTAAAACAAATAAAATGCATGCATAAACAGTTTATAGTAATGGCCATATTACATCATAGCAAAACCCGAAATACATCCAAAATACTTAAATATAAAAAAAACAAAATAAAACAAATGCTGAGCTTAGCATGGCCACCCCTAAGTTCCTGTCGACCCGGTCTATCTACTGAGTGTCACCTGAAAAGATATCCCACAAAGGGGTGAGTCAACAGACTCAATGTGCAACAACCAACACAAATTCCCAATCGATTTAGGCATGTCAAATAATACATAGCAAGTATAGGCAATGATGCAATCCCAAACCCAAACCTAACTAACCATCCTCTACACATGTACCTACCAATCACACCGTGGGGATTACTAAATCGACCCTCCATCCGCTACACACCATCGAAGGCAGTCGCTGCAGACGACTTGCACATCGCCCTTATAATTTGTGGCATAGCCACCAGATAATTGTGACAAAGTCAATAGATAGTATTTCGTGACATTAGTCACCACATTCAGATTATGTGACATGAGTCACCAGATATTGTGGTAAAAACCACCAGATCACTTCCCCTTTTCATAATCACCCATATGCCCATGCACAATACAATACATGCGAAATCATGCCATATATCTTATTCCATGTTCATAACGAATTCACGTATATGTCATATTCAATATTCATAACACTATTAACATAGTATTAAAGGTGAACGTACCTGAGTACTCTGTACCATTGTATGGTACCTTTAGCCACATCCCTCATATTTTCATTAACACATATATTAAATCAATACCATAAATCTATCAAGAATTAGTGTGGGGCCACACACACGGTTACTAAATAGATCTAATAGAAATCCTAAAATCCGATCTTGAAACACCCCACACGGCCCACGAGCACAACCAGGATCTGTATGTTCCTAAAGTAAACCGGTTTCAAAGATTTTCGTTACTTAGAGAAAATTTGTAAAATTTTAGAAAACTATTATTTTGAGTTGGGCTTAGATTGAAAACCCATTTAGTTAATCTTGTAAATCCAATTTTTATTAAGGTGACAAAATAATCTTTAAGGTTTATTAAAAATATATCTCTTAAACTTTGGTCTTAAATAGTTTGCAACGTAATAGTTAAGAGTAAAGCAAAATAAGAAAAAATCCCTTTGGGCCTTACTACCTTATTACATCAAGTAAAACCCAAAATAAAATTAAAGGTACTAAAAGAAATAAAGTCCAAATTACATAAAATCTTCAAATGAAACATGGCCACCTCAAGGTCTCATCGTCCCATTCATCACTGCTCATCACGAAAATAGTTCCCACAAATAGGTGAGTCAATGCAGACTCAATGTGCATACAAGACTAACATTCAACAAATCGGCATACATGTTCATATCAAATTCATATTCATATAAAAATAAATGATGATGCAACCCAAACCCAAGCCTATTTGTCCATCCGCTACACACCACCCGTACCTGCCAGTCACATTGTGGGGACTTCTAAGTCAACCCTCCATCCGCTACACACCATCGAAGGCGTCATTGCAATCGACGTGCTCATCGCCCATATAATTCGTGTCATTAGACACCATATTCAATAATGTAACCGGTTACCAAATTGAGATAATGTAACCGGAGTTACCATATTCAAATTTTGTGACCGTAGTCACCATATTAGTTAGTGAGACCAAGTCAACACCTTTTTCCCTTTCACATAGATCCGAATGCCCCATAAATTTTATATCATGCATAACATACTTAATTCTCATTCATGTTACTATTTATATGTTCAAAATATATCATATTAGTAATCCTATCGTAAGTAGGAAACGCACTGGTACTCTTACCACATCCGTGGTACTTAGCCACATTCACATTCTTATGCATATTCATATATTAAAATAATTGCCATATGATATATCGAAGTTAGTGTGCGTACACACCGATCCGCTTAATAGGTTCCTTGAGATCTCAAAATCCCGATCTAACTTTAGATCGTTAATTCTATATTAGGCCCATCATATAAAACACATTAATAACCTTTTCGCTTTTAAAACCAAATCCTAATAGGAATGGTATTACTAATACTTACCTTGTTTGCCGATTTGATTGGTGATCAAATCCTCAAGATTTGTGTTCTTCTCCTTGGGATCGGCTAACCATTAAATTCATTGATTTGATTAGACTCGGTTAAAACAAATAGATCTAGACATTTAGAGAGAACCTTGGCGATTATAACCACTTACCTTATGATGAGATTCCTAAAATCGATTCCTTGCTCCTTAGTGATGTCAAAATTCCTAAAATTCATATGTTAGATCTGATCTAACTTTAATAAATAAAATTTGGCCTTTGGCCGAATGTGCCTCACCTTAAATTCCTTGAATCTGAAATCCCGAAACTCTTCCTTTGATATTCGGCCAAGAGACATAAAAGGGGTTATTTCTTAGATCTTGATTAAAAGAATTAGAAGAACAAGAATTAATTGTTCTTACCTTAGATCCTTGATCCTTATATTTGGTAATTGTAGAAACCTGAGAGATCCTTGTAGATTCGGCCATGAACAAGAATAGGGATTAGGCCATTCTCTTTCGGCAAATAGAAAAGAAAGGAAATTGAATAGCTTAACCTTACCTTGATGCCTTTAATCGATTGCTTCCTTGCCTAGAGTCACAGAGATTCGGCTATGGAGTTTTAATCAGAGATCAAAAGAAAAGGGTTTTGGCTTAACAATGACAAAGGAGAGGAGAAGAAAAGATGGAGTTTTGCTTAAGAAAAATTTCGGCAGAGAGAAAGAGGGGCTAGGGAAAATTTCGGCACACTTAGGAAAAGATGAGAGAAAAGCTTTTAATTCTCCTTCTTCAGCCGAAATTACTAGGCCAGGAGTCCTTGACTTGGCCACCACTCTTCCTTGTGATAATATTATCTCTTTTATTTAAAATAAAAGCCTTTAATCCATCATTTATCTCCTCAATAATTATATTAAAAGAAAATTCTTTATTTATCACTTAATTTATCAAGTATTACCTCCCTTTCTAGAAATAGGTGCCGTCCACCTCAGCCTTCTGGAAGTAAAATTAAAACCTTCATTATTTGCTTCCCAAGTGACTCGAACTCGGGCCCATTTCTCTTGCATATGGAGCTATTTCTAAGCCCTAAGTGACATCTTCAGCCACTTTTCCAAGCTCGCTTGTGTGTCAAAATTCTCCAACTTTTTCTTTTAAGGCCCTCTTGCCCTTATTTCCTATTTTGAGCTTTAAAATTTGACATTCCTGCATCATTTCTAAGTTTCCTAAAATTTTCGATCGGCTCTGTAACTTGCCATTTTTCTTACATTTTCAAGTTTCCAGAAATGTTTACTTTCTATTTTTGAATCATTTCCAAAAATGTTCAGGTTTCCAAAATGTTCAGGTTTCCAAAATGTTCAAGTTTCCAAAATGTTCAAGTTTCCAAAAATGTTCAGGTTTCCAAAATGTTCAAGTTTCCAAAAATGTTTGTTTCCATTTCCATTTCCATTTCTAGGTTTCCAAAAGTATCAAAAATTTATTCATAGCATCTGAGACTTGACATTTCGTACAATTAAATTGAAAATGCATAGACCCTTTTCAGGATGTTACAGTTCTACCCCTTTAAACAAAATTTCTTCCCCGAAATTTCCTAACTAAAATAGTTGAGGGTATTGCTATCGCATGGTCTCTTCTAGCTCCCACGAAGCTTCTTCCGATCCATGATTGCGCCATAACACTTTGACTAGAGGCACTATCTTCCTTCGTAGTACTTTCACATCTCGTTCCAAAATCTGAATCGGTTCTTCCTCATAGGATAAGTCTGGCCTTAGCTCCACTTCTTCAACAGATACCACATGCGATGGATCCGATCGGTAGTGACGTAGCATGGATACATGAAATACGTCGTGCATCTGCTACAATTCTGGTGGTAACTCTAATTAGTATGCCACTGGCCCAACTCGTTTCAGTACTCAATAAGGCCCTATAAACCTTGGGCTTAACTTCCCTTTTTGATCGAACCTCATTACCTTCTTCCAAGGTGAGACTTTCAGGAATACTTGGTCTCCCACTTCAAACTCTATTTCCTTCCGCTTAAGGTCTGCGTATGACTTCTGCCTATCAGAGGCTTCCTTCAACCGTGCTCGAATTAACTCAACCTTTTCCTCAGTTTCTGTCACTAATTTCGGTCCCAAAACTCGACGTTTTCCTAACTCGGTCCAACAAGTAGGTGTTCTACACTTCCTTCCATACAATGCTTCATATGGTGCCATCCGAGTGCTAGCTTGATAGCTGTTGTTGTAGGCAAATTCAGCTAAAGGCAAGTAATTTTCCCAACTTCCTAAATCCATTACATGACCTCTCAACATATCCTCCAACACTTGTATAACCCGTTCGGATCGTCTCAATCGATTGTGGATGAAAAGACGAGTGAAGTCTAACTTAGTGCCTAAAGCTTGATGAAGTGCCTTTCAAAATCGAGACATAAACCTTGGGTCTCTATCAGAGATAATCGACATTGGTACTCCATGTAACCTCACAATCTCGCCACATATAACTTAGCCAACTTCAAGAGAATAATCCATTCTTCTTGGGATAAAGTGTGTGAATTGGTCAACCGTCCACTATCACCCATATCGAGTCCTTCTTAGTAGGCGAAGGGAAGCCCACTAACGAAGTCCATGGTAATTCTTTCCCACTTCCATTGGGGAACTTCGATTGGTTGAAGCAATCCCGATAGGACTTGGTGTTCACTTAACTTGTCGACACGCCAAACATTTCCCCATAAATTCACCACCTCTCATTTCAGATCGGACCACCAAAGCTGTTCCCTTAGATCTCTATACGACTTGATGCCTCCTATGCATAGCATAAGGGCTACCATGCGCTTCTCAAGAATCCTTTGTCTCGGCTCCTTATCTTTCTAAGATACGGACCTTTCCTTGTAGCACAATACTCCTTCATCATTGATGCCATAGTCTTTTAATCCTCCTTGCGGTACTTGTCGTAACTTAGTACTTAAGTCCTTATCACCAATCTGTCCTCTTTCACCTCCTTCACCATGTGGGCTTGACTTGTAACTCGCCAACAAAGCTTCCGTCATCATCTGTACTTAAATGAGCGAACAAAGCCGTAGATCCGACACCACCTTCCTACTCGTGGCATCGGCTACCACATTTGCCTTGCCCGGATGATATTCTATCGAACAATCGTAGTCCTTGACAATTCCACCCACCTTCGTTGCCTCAAGTTCAACTCCTTCCGAGTCAACAGATACTTAAGGCTCTTGTGGTGCGTGTAGATAACTCGACCTTTCTCCATAAAGGTAGTGCCTCCAAACTTTAAGGGCAAAACCATCGCTGCTAGCTCCAAGTCATGAGTTGGGTAGTTAACCTTATGAGGCCTTAGGCTGCTTGTGGACGCATAAGCGACTACTTTGCCATCTTGCATTAGCACACCCTAACCCCATATGTGAAGCGCCACAAGACACCACAAAATCTTTTCCCGCCTCCCTATTGAATTAACACTTGGAGCTTCCACAAGACCTTCTTAAGCTTTTCAAAGCTCTCCTGCAAGGCCCATTCAAAGGGTACTTCCTTCCTTAGCAACTTTGTTAAAGGCGCTGCTATTGACGAGAATCCTTCCACAAACCTTCTCAGAATAGCTCGCAAGCCTAAGAAACTTCAGATCTCACCACGGACCTAGGTGGTTTCCAATCCAACATCGCTTCGATCTTCCTAGGATCCACACTTATTCCTTGCGGATACTACATGTCCTAGGAATGCCACCTCCTTAAGCCAAAATTGACTTGGTGAATTTGGCATAAAGCTTCTTCTCCTTAACACTTTCAACACAACTCGGAGATGCTCATCATGCTCCTCCTCTGACTTCGAGTACACCAAAATATCGTCGATGAACACAACGACGAACCTATCCAAGTAGGGTTGGAAAACCCGATTCATCATGTCCATGAACGCTACTGAGCGTTCACAACCCAAATGGCATCACCACAAACTCAAAATGGCAGTATCTTGTCCTAAAAGTGGTCTTATGGATGTCACCTCCTTCACCTTCAATCGATGATATCCCGACCTTATGTTGATCTTTGAAAACACTGCGGCTCCTTCACCGATCAAATGTGTCATCGATCCTTGGCAAAGGATACTTGTTCTTAATGGTCGACTTTATTCAATCGACGGTAGTCTATGCACATACGCATAGTTTCGTCCTTCTTCTTCATAAATAAGACTGGTGCTCCCCACGAGACACACTGGTCGGATGAACCCACGATCCAACAGCTTCTTGGATTTGAGCTTTGAGCTCCACTAACTCTTTTGGCGCCATTCTAGATGGAGCGATTGACAGTGAGCTATTTCGGTAGCAAATCAATTCTAAATTCTACCTCCCCATCTGGGGTATTCTCAGTAATTCCTCCGAAACACATCCACAAGTCCCTTACCGTCCTAACTCCATTAATACCTTCTTCCTTTCCACCTATCACACTTACGAAGGCTAGGAATGCCTTGCAACCTTTCTTAACTATCTTCTCAGCCTTCAAAGGTCAAACTATGTTAGACAAGTAGTTCCTCCTTTCTCCGATCATTACTACTAGTTCATCCTCCCGGTTCTTAGTTCCATACGCTTAGCAGTACAATCCAATACGGCTCGGTGTTCTATTAGCCAATCCATTCCGAGTATAAGTTCAAACTCTCAGAAGGTAACTCCATCAAGTCCGCTGAAAGTTCGCTCCCGAATCTCTAGGGTACATTCCAAAGATCTTGTCTACACAACAGCTTTGGCCTAATGGGCTTACTACGGTCATCTCTCATCGAAAGTTTAGAATCTAGGCCTAGTGTTTCCACTACATTACATGCAACATAGGAATGGGTCGAGCCCACATCAATCGAGCAAAATAGGGTTTGTCAAAATAAAGAACATACCTGGGTTATTACATCAGCAGCGCCACCATCTTCCTCCGGTGAACCGCATAAACCAAACCCGATTGCCTTGCATCAAGATTAGTAGTACCTACTGTGTTCTACGGCCTCCGCCAAGATTCACTACCTCGGTTACCCGAACCACGACCCCGTTGAGTCAGTCAGTCTGTCTCTACCGGTCTGCTAGCATTACGAGGCTTGGTAGGCTCTCATCTGTTGCTTGGGACAATCCTTAACATATGGTCCTTGGACCCACACTTGAAACATCTTCGCCTTTCTCCAACACTCTCCCAAGTGCTTCTTTCCACAATGCTCACAAGGGCACATCGCCAACCCATACCCACTGTTGATTTCGTGGCCCGCCAACCCTAGGCCTCTTGTGACCTTTCCAGATGGCCCAAATCCTCTTTTGGCCTTATTCCTATCCACAGTCTGCTTGGTAGCGTCCTTAATCCCTCACCACCTTGGCCTTTTCCACTAAAGTCGAGAATTCACGCTCCCGATGCGGTGCTATCAGCGGGCCTCAGATCGTCCTCATCCGTCCTCAAACGGACTGGCTGTTCATGCTCTCGGTTGCCACTACCCTCGAGCATAGCGACTCAACCTCGTGAATTCGCCCATATTCTCATGATGACTTACTCCCTTGTACCAACCTTAGAAAAGCCTTCCTTTGTTCATCTCAGATACCGGTTCCCACATACTTCTTCCGAAATGCCCTCTAACATACTCCCGTGTCAAATTTTCACTGTGGTACCATCCCGACAGCTAACCACCATCGATACGCTTCATCGCGTAACAATGCCACCATCCCTTTCAACTTTTCCTCCGAGTCGATCGAGCTCATCCATGATACGCTCCATTGCTTCCAACCAAGATCTCACCAGTCTGGGTGCTACTCTGACACTCCACGAAACATTTTCGCTCCATTAGCTCGAGCCGATTCGGTCTGTACTTTCGATTTCCCCATTTCTCCCTGACTAGCCACCAATTCCAAAACTCGCAAAGACACGACTGCGACACAAAGATCTTCCCCGTCCCGAGCTTCCGCTCAACATTAACAGTTAGGGGTGGTGGTGGCGATGGCATTTCATTGTTGGACCCTTAACCCGATCTAACGGGTTTCGACACGGATCATCCTTCCTCTACCTCGACCACGATGACCACGCCCTCTAGAGTTCATTTTCTAGCCGAGATCCGATTAAGAAATTTTATGGATTAGTCATTGTTCCACTTATTTACCAAATAAGGAGTTTTATGAAAAGGGATTTAAGAGTGGTTCTTTCAGATTCATACAAACACATAGTCTTTTCCATTCATTCATTCATCCATCGTACAAGTATGAACTTTCGCTCATTCGAGAAATGTTGTAGTTTTTGTTGTTGTTGTTTTCCACTATCTGGGTATTTTCGTAATTTTGTCCTACAGGCATTTTCGTAATTTTCGTAAGAAAAACATTCCTTGGTGTTTTGTCAAAATTATTTTGAAAATTTCAAGTCTAGGGGTAATTTGGAAAAATTTTGAAATCGGGGTATTTTTAATTTTGACCTCGAGGTATTTTGGTAATTTTTCACAAATCGGGGTAAATTTGTAAATTTAATAAATTAGGGTATTTCAAAAGTTGTAAAACTATGAGGGTTCTTTTCAAAATTGTTCCTTCAAAATGGGAATGTTGCAAAATTTTGGAAATCGTGGTCATTTTGGTAATTTTGTAAGTTAGGGCAATTTTATAATTTTTCCAAAATCAAGGTATTTTGATATTTTACAAATTAGGGTTTTGAATGTTTATAAAATAATGAAATTTTGGTAAAGTTGTTGAGTAGTTGAACATTTTATAAACCAAGGGCATTTTGGTAATTTTACCACCAAGGGCATTTTGTAATTTTTGCAAATCAGAGTTTTTCGGAAAATGTTGTAGAAATAATTTTCTCGATTTAAAAGAAAGTTTTAAAAGTTTAAAAACTAGGGTTTGTTGTTTTGTTCTCTCTCCTTTTTTTTAAAACATGGCTAATTCCTTTCGGGTTTTAGTCATTATGCTTAGCCTATGACCGAGCCCTCTTGGTCGGGGTGAACCAAAGCTACGCACTGCAGTGATTCGTGTGAGAGGAGGTGAGTCACGCTGATCGCTTAAATACCAAGCTCCCATCGAAACCATTCCTGACATGCGCATGAGGTTGCCACACCACCGAGCCTCTCGAGTTAGGGGTGAACCGAAGCTACGCACTGTAGGATTCTGCAAGAGGAGGTGAGCCACTAGGACTGCTTAAATACTGTGCTCTTCCGAATCCAATCCTAGACATGCGCATGGGGTTACCACACCCTAGCTCATGACTTAGCCATAGGTTTGTTTAGTGCATTAAGTCTTATGTGTTTGTGTTTGAGTAGACTAGTCCTGTGGTTCAAGTTCCTATCATTCTATTCTACGCTCCATGCCTTTTCTACCCTTATACAGCTTAATAAATCACAGTAATCACACATAGAGTTGGGGGTACTTACTGTGGACGTGGGTCTGAGACTTAGGTGCCATGCCGAAAACCTACTTATTTTCAAAGATAATCATTTGGCTCGCTTTGAAAATGTTTTGGGCCTTAGCCACACATTTGAGAGTTTAAAACTGGCTCGATACCAAGTCGAAACACCCCACACCCTACCACGAGCCCTGAACCGTGATCTCGTATGTTCCTAAAGTAAACCGGTTTCAAAGATTTTCGTTACTTAGAGAAAATTTGTAAAATTTTAGAAAACTATTATTTTGAGTTGGGCTTAGATTGGAAACCCATTTAGTTAATCTTGTAAATCCAATTTTTATTAAGGTGACAAAATAATCTTTAAGGTTTATTAAAAAATATATCTCTTAAACTTTGGTCTTAAATAGTTCGCAATGTAATAGTTAAGAGTAAAGCAAAATAAGAAAAATCCATCGGCCTTACTACCTTATTACATCAAGTAAAACCCAAAAATAAAATTAAAGGTACTAAAAAGAAATAAAGTCCAAATTACATAAAATCTTCAAATGAAACATGGCCACCTCAAGGTCTACCATCCCTGGCCATCACTGTTTCATCACGAAAATAGTTCCCACAACGGGTGAGTCAACAGACTCAATGTGCACATAAAGATTAACATTCAACAAATCGTGCATACATGTTCATATCAAATTCATATTCATATAAAAATAAATGATGATGCAACCCAAACCCAAGCCTATTTGTCCATCCGCTACACACCATCGAAGGCGTCATTGCGGTCGGCGTGCTCATCGCCCATATAATTCGTGTCATTAGACACCATATTAGAATAATGTAACCAAGTTACCAAATTCGGATAATGTAACCAGAGTTACCATATTCAAATTTTGTGACCGTAGTCACCATATTTTAAGTGAGACCAAGTCAACACCTTCTTCCTCTTTCACATAGATCCGAATGCCCCATAAATTTTATATCATGCATAACATACTTAATTCTCATTCATGTTACTATTTATATGTTCAAAATATATCATATTCGTAATCCTATCGAAGTAGGAAGCGACAGGTACTCTTACCACATCGTGGTACTTAGCCACATTCACATTCTTATGCATATTCATATATTAAAATAATTGCCATATGATATATCGAAAGTTAGTGTGTGCATACACACCGATCCGCTTAATAGGTTCCTTGAGATCTCAAAATCCCGATCTAACTTTAGATTTATTAATTCCTATATTTGGCCCATCATATAAAACACATTAATAACTTTTTCGCTTTTAAAACCAAATCCTAATAGGAATGGTATTACTAATACTTACCTTGTTTACCGATTTGATTGGTGATCAAATCCCAAAGATTTGTGTTCTTCTCCCTTAAAATCGACTAACCATTAAATTCATTGATTTGATTAGTCTCTGGTTAAAACAAATAGATCTAGACATTTAAGAGAGAACCTTGGCCGATTATAACCACTTACCTTATGATGAGATTCCCAAAATCGATTCCTTGCTCCCTTAGTGATGTCGAAATTCCTAAAATTCATATGTTAGATCTGATCTAACTTTAATAAATAAAATTTGGCCTTTGGCCGAATGTGCCTCACCTTAAATTCCTTGAATCTGGAATCCCAAAACTCTTCCTTTGATATTCGGCCAAGAGACATAAAAAGGGGTTATTTCTTAGATCTTGATTAAAAGAATTAGAAGAACAAGAATTAATTATTCTTACCCTAGATCCTTGATCCTTATATTTGGTAATTGTAGAAACCTGAGAGATCCTTGTAGATTCGGCCATGAACAAGAATAGGGATTAGGCCATTCTCTTTCGGCAAATAGAAAAGAAAGGAAATTGAATAGCTTAACCTTACCTTGATGCCTTTAATCGATTGCTTCCTTGCCTAGAGTCACAGAGATTCGGCTATGGAGTTTTAATCAGAGATCAAAAGAAAAGGGTTTTGGCTTAACAATGACAAAGGAGAGGAGAAGAAAAGATGGTGAAACACCCCAAACCCGGCCCAAAAAGCCTAACCGGATTTGGTATGTTCCTCGAGTAAAACTTTAGCGAAAACACATTGTAAAGTAACTTTGTCTTTTGAAATATTCTTTTTAGGATGAATTAATAAAATCAAAAGGAAACCAAACTTAAGAAAATTTCCTTGAAAACATTTATATATTAGAGGCAAAACCTTTTAAATAATTATCGAAAACCAATTTAGTTATTTAATAGATATTTGTTCATGTCAAAATAAAAGTAAATCCAAACACGAAATGAAATATAGTTTATAGTGGCCTTATTACATAAAATTGGCAAATCCATAATAAAGTCTAAGTAATAAAATTTAACTTAAAGAGTTTAAGTTGGAAAATCTCCACAATACTTGATACTTGCCTTGCCACCTCAATTCCTTCTTGCTTAGATCCATCGCACTATGAGTCATCTGAAAAGTTATCCCATAAAAATGGGTGAGTCATAAACTCAATGTATAACACATACACTAAAAAGCCCATTTTATCATATGCTTTCAAGCCCAAAAATTTCACATATGGCCATAGGCCCATTTAACTCTTATTTAGCCCGAAGGCCCATTTAGCTCATATTTAGCCCAAAGGCCCATTTAATTCATATTTAGCCCAAAGGCCCATTTCATAATGAGATCAAGTAATAAACATACAATATTACATAATTATGTACATGAAATGAAATGCAAGCCCGCCCAAACTAAATATCCATCCGCCACACACCCCGTACCAACCAACACACCGTGGGATTACTAAATCGACCCTCCATCTGCTACACACACCATCGAAGCGCTTGTCTTAGATCAACATGCACATCGCTTTATTGTGGCAAAGCCACCAAAAGCAGATATGATGAAGTCACCGATCAAGTCCAAATTTCAAATATGTGACCAAGTCACGGAGCCAAATATGTGACCAAGTCACGGAGCCAAATATGTGGACCAAAGCCACCGAGTCAAATATGTGACCGCCACCGAGTCAAATATGTGACCGGCCACGGAGTCAAATATGTGACCGAAGTCACCAATTTCACATATGTGACCGAAGTCACCAGAATTGTGGTAAAACCACCAGAATACTTCCTCCTTTATTAAACATACCCATATGCCCATGCACATACATATCAAATCAGATTTTCATGCTATTTACCCACAAATCATAATATAGTCATGCTTATTTCATATAGATGCATATAGCAAAAATAAACGAAATATTGGGTAACATACCTGAATTTTGTATACCAATGATTGGTATCCACAAACAAAACATACTATCATATAATCACTTTTAACAATATAAATCTATGGAAATTTTAATGTATGGTTACACACCTAGTAACAAGTGAGAATAATACCCTCTTGCTCGTCAACACCTAATTGATTAACACACTTGGTTAGTATAAACTATTGTTAACCAAACTATACTTATTGACAATAGATCTAAATCCTTACCCCTGATTCATTTAAGCATAGTTATTTGTGGTTTTTCCACTAGATGGATCAAAACCTCACGATATTCCACCAACGTAAAGTGGTTCGATTATACGCACTACTTGAATAACCGATCTTTGTTAGCGAAGGTCCACAACCGTGGAAAGTCTCTAATCACGATCTGACCCCTTCGTTTGTAGTTCGATGGTAAAGGAATACCTCTCTCTTCCAAACACTTCAGACGACCTCTTTTCTTACCTATCTTGTTGATCTTAAATCGTCCCTAAAATAACGTGAGATTAGTGATCCATCTAAAGAAATTGATATTATCTAAAATAGTAACCTTACCTTGATGATTGAATGGTCACTTAAAGGTTGTCTTCAACAAAGATCTTTGAAAATCTTTTCAAAAGATTAGACCTAGAGAGAAAATAAAAGATTATAGTTCTAAATTTACTAAAGTGAAAGGAAATGATAAAAATAATTGATAGAATTCTTACTTGAGTCCTTCAAGATTGGCTTTAACAAAAAGAGAAGAGAAATGGTGGTTTCGGTTTGAGGAAAAGAAGAAAGGAAAAGAAAAGAGAAGGAAAGGAAGAAGGAAGAAAAGAGAAAGAGGAGAAGAAGATGATAATGGTGATTTCTCAAAAGAAAAGAGATGATTAGGAACTTTTGCACATTGACCAAGGAGGAAATTCTTGATCCTATGTGGTTTCGACAATGAGAGGAAGAGAAGAGAGAAATAAAGTGAAAAGAAAAAGAAAGGAGAATTGATCAAAGAGAAAAGAGATTTATTTTAGAGCTTAGATGCATTCTAAAAAGGAGAGAAAATGAAGAAGAAAATGGTGCTTAATCTTTGTAGTTTTGGTTTCAAAAGAAAATGGGAGAAAGAAAGTAGTATTTGGTTCAATCAATTGAGGCTAAATCAAAAGCACAATTGTACCAAAGTGCCTAAGGTACATTCGGCCAAGGTAGGGTTTTGGAGAAAAATTGATCAAAAGAAAGTTAAAACAAAGAGAAGATCTTTACCTAAATTCAATGACAATTTTGGCTATGAGAGAACTTTTGGAGAAATTGAGAAAAGATGGACAAAAGAATGTGCAAGACTTTGGCTAACTCCCCCTAATGGCAAAGCACAAATTCGGCCAAATCAATGCCAACATTATCCCTTTTTTCCTCCTTGTTTCTTCCTATCCACTCTTGATTTGCTATCAAAAAAAATAAACCACTCCTTTAGCCTCCATGTTGTCTAGGTTCATGGTCAAATGACCATGAACACATCCCCAAAACATAGCCAAATATCATGCCTTTGTCCCTTCATCTTATCACCAACTTATGATCCCATGCCATAAGTTCCTAACTTCCTTTTCACATGGTCAAATAGCCAAAATTAAATGAATTCTCATCCACTCTAGAATATTCTTGGCCGACACTTATAAGGAAGAAAACAAAAATTTAAAATCCTCCCCTAATGCTAGCTAGGAGATTCAAACCTTACACCTTAAGCACACATCCATACATCTTAACCACTTTGCCAATTACTTAACTTATGCTTGAAACTCCTTGTCATTAATTCTTAAGGCCTAATTTACTTAGCTCTCTCTTAATTAATAAAATTAAAAGTTTTACTAAGCCTTCACTTAATTAATGAAGCTCAAATAACTTCCAAAATTGCACTTAATAATGATTAAGCATGCAACATCATTCAATTAAGTAAAATGCATAACCCCTAATTATCAGGATGTTACAGTTCTACCCCACTTAAAATAATTTTGTCCTCGAAATTACCTGGCTGGAATAAGTGAGGGTATTGCTGTCGCATCGCTTCCTCCGGTTCCCATGAAGCTTCTTCTGATCCATGATTACGCTTATAATACCTTGACGAGAGGAACTGATTTTCTTCATAAAACCTTTACATCTCGCTCTAAAATTTAAATTGGTTCCTCTTCGATGACAAATCGATCTTAATTCCACCTCCTCAATCGGTACTATATGAGATGGATCCGAACAGTAAGCAGTAGCATTGAAACATGGAACACATCATGCATTTGCTTCAACTCAAGGTAAATCTAAGCGATATGCCACGATCCACCCGCTTCACAATCCGATAAGGTCCATGAACTCAGGACTTAGTTTCCTTTGCGTCCAAATCTCATCACCTTTTTCCAAGGTGAAACTTTAAGGAAAACTTGGTCCCCAGCAAACTCTATTTCTTTCCGCTTAAGATCTCGCATACGATTTTTGTCTGTCGACGCTTCCTTTAACCGAGAGCAGGATTACCTTAACCATTTCTTGATTCACCACTATCTCGGACCCAAAATCGGACGTTCCCTAATTTCATCCAACACATAGGAGTGCGACACTTCCGTCCATATAGTGCTTCATATGGTGCCATCCGAATCGATTGAGGCTGTTGTTGTACATAAATTCGCCAGCAGTAAGAATTCCTCCCAACTTCCTTGAAATCTATCACACATCCCTTAACATATCTTCTAATACCGGATTACTCTTTCGGACCGACCGTCCGACCGAGGATGAAATGCCGATCTTGAAGTCCAATCGGTGCCCAAAGCTCGATGCAATGCTTTCCAAAATCGCGACATAAATCTGGGATCTCGTTGAAATTATCGACAACGGCACTCCATGCAATTTCACAATCTCACCACATAAAACTTTGCCAATTTCGCAAAGAGTAATCAACTGAATCGGGATAAAATGTGCGATTTAGTTAATCGGTCCACTATCACCCAAATGGAGTCTTTCTTAGTAGGCGTAAGAGAAGCCCACTAACAAAATCCATGGTGATTCTCTCCCACTTCCATTGCGGAATCTTTATTGGTCAGTAGCAATCCGGAAGGTACTTGATGTTCAGCCTTAACTTGCTGACACGTCAAGCACTTCCCTACAATTTCCGTAACTTCGCTTAAGTCCGAGCCACCAAAATTGATCTCGCAAATCTTGGTATAACTTACTTCCTCCGGGATGCATAGCATAGGGGCTACCATGCGATTCTCAAGTATCTTTGCCTCAACTCCGATCCTTTGGCATCTGATTTTACCTTTAAAACACAATACTCGTCATTATTAATACCAAAATCTTCCAATTTCCCACTTTGCACTGTCAAGCTTTTCATTCAGATCTTCATCTACCAATCGCCTCTCTTTCACTTGACTTAACCATGTCGGCTTAACTCAAGTTCTCGCCAACAAGCTTAGTCATCGTAAAGGCTAAGATGTGCAAACATCGCCTTAAATATGACACCACTTTCCGACTTAGGCGCCCGCTACCACATTCGCCTTGCCGGGTGGTACTCGATAGAACAATCGTGAGTCTTTCAACAACTCTATCCACCTTCTTTGCCTCAAATTCGGTTCTTTCGAGTCGGTAGATATTTAGGACTTTTGTGGTCCGTGTATATTCTTGACTTTTCCCGTAAAAGTAATGTCTCCAAACTTTAAAAGCAAAGACTACATTTGCTAACTCCAAGTCATCGTCGGTAGTTAACTTCATGCGGCCTCAAGCGCCGAGACGCATATGCAACTACCTTCTCGCCTTGCATCAGAACACATCTTAAACCCGTGTGAGAAGCGTCACAATACACAACGAAATCCTTTCCTGCCTCAAAGTTGGATCAAAACAGGAGCTTCCATCAAAACTTTCTTGAGCTTCTTAAAACTCTCTTGCTGCTTATCGCCCACACGAAAGGTACTTCCTTCTCAACAATTTCGTTAAAGGTGCAACTATCGATGAAAATCCTTCACGAATCTTGGTAGTATCCGGCTAAACCCAAGAAATCGCGAACCTCGATTCACGGACTTAGGTGGTTTCCAATCTATACGACCTCAATCTTCCGAGGATCCACCCTTATTCCTTCCGCAGATACCACATGGCCTAAAATGCAACTTCTTTCACCAAAATTCACACTTGCTGAATTTGGCGTCTGATTATTTTCTCTTAAGACTTGCAACACAATTCGAGATGCTCATCATGCTCCATTTCGCACTTAGAATATACTAGGATTTCGTCTATGAAAACCACGATTTAACCGATCCAAGTAAATTTGGAAAATCCGTTCATCATATCCATAAACGCAATTGGGCATTCGTCAATCCGAATGGCATTACCGTAAATTCATAATGCCCATATCTAGTTGAAAAGCCGTCTTATGGATATCCGCTTTTCACTTTAAGTCGATGATACCCGATCTTAGATCAATCTTAGAGAATACCGCACTCCTTTAAGTCGATCGAACAAGTCGTCAATCCTTGGCAAAGGATACTTGTTCTTGATGGTCGACTTATTCAACCGCCGTAGTCTATACACATCCTCATCGATCCATCCTTCTTTTTCACGAATAGATAGGTGCTCCCCATGGAGACACACTAGGTCGAATGAATCCACGCCAAGCAACTCACGAATCGAGCCTTCAACTCAACCAACTCCTTGGTGCCATTCTATATGGAGCAATAGAAACTGGCGCGTGCCTGTAATAAATCAATTAGAACTCTACTTCACGATCTAGAGGCAAACACCGAAGTTCTTAGGAAAAACATCTACAAATTCCTTCACACCTCGACTTCATTATAGATTGCTTCCTTAGCCTCCAACGCACTCACCAACATCGTAAAGGCTTCACATCCCTTTCTAACCATCTTTTCCGCCTTTAAGAGCGGATACTACATTAGATAAGTAGTTCCGTCTCTAGCCCATCATTACAACTTCCTTGTCATCAAAAGTTCTTAATGACATCCGTTTAGCAAGACAATCCACATTTGCGGTACTTCACAAGCCGCCCATGCCTAAGATAAGGTCGAATTCTCGAACGGCAACTCCATTAAATCGCTTGAAAGCTGTATCCTTGGACTTCTAGAGGCACTTCCTTGAAAAGTTTGTCTATTTCTTTATTCATCCTAGAGGACTAAATCGATCATCTTCCTAGTACAGATTTGAAGTCACATGCAAAGTCCCGGATACTTCACTAGCAATATAGGAATGAGTTGACCTATATCTATCAAAGCAATAAAGGGCAACCCGAAATCAAAAGCGCACCTGTGATAACATCGGTGCATCACTATCTTCTGCTGATTTAACCGCATACACGGACTGGTTGTCTCACCTCGAGCTACCATCGCCTCGCTCGAAGTTCCGCGACCTCTACCAAACCATTGCCCTTCCATTTGGACCACGACCTCTTATCGGTTCTTTGTCCATACATCGACCGATTAGCGCCGACTTGCTGAACGGTTCTTCTCCGAGTTCATCGGACAATCTTTGATCATATGATCCTTTGAACCGCACTTGAAACATCCTTTGGTCTTCTTCCAAAGATTCTCCGAGTGCATTTTCCCATATTGAGAACAAGTACGACTTTGTACACTCGTAGCAGTCTGTTGACTTCGCGGTCCCTCATTTCTTGATTTCTTCTGAAAGTTCCTGGACGTCCCTGAAGACCCAAAGCTTCTCTTATTCTTACTCTGGCCTCTGTCCCGATTACATCTCTCAATCAGCTTAGCCTCTTCGGCAATTCTTGCCCTTTCCACTAAGATTGCAAAATCTCTTTCACGGTGTGGAGCAATCATCACTCTTAGCTCATCTCTAAGTCCATCTTCAAATCGATACACTGTTCATATTCTAGCCACTATCCTCCGGCATAACGGCTAAGTCGCAAAAATTTCGCTTCATATTCACTATCGACTTGTTTCCTTCTACTAGATTGTAAATGTCTTCCTCGGGAGTCGATGTAGCTAGCTCCAACATATTTTCCTTGAATTTAATCTTAAAATACCCCAATCCAGACGATCCATGTGGGTACTTTCCTTGATAGTGAGCCACCATGGTAGGCTTCATCACGAAGAAGTGAAATAGCACCTTTCAATTTCTCTTCATCGGTCGATCTATATCGTCCATGATCCTCTCGATCGCTTCCAACCAATATTCAGCTACATTAGGAGCTACTCCAGATACTCCCCGAAAACCTCGGCTCCATTCGATCTTAGTCTCTCACTCTGGACTTTCGAGACCCATTTCAGAACTAGCTTCCGCTACTCGTTCTAAAACTCAAGACAAACTTGTGATATCTGCGTCACCACCTTCATTTTGTTCTTGAAAGTACGCCCAACAAAGGTGGTGGAGCTTCATTCTTGGAACCCCGACCAGATCGAATCGGTTCAAACGATCATCCTTCCTCTTCCATGTCCACGACGACCTCGTCCCTAGAGCTCATGTCTACTACGTATCTTTTCTGCTTTTTACAAAAAGCCTTATGTATTAGAATCTTTTCACTTCTTATTAAAAAAAGTCTTATGAAACAGATATTGATGGTTTAGTAGTAGCACACATACACCTAGGGTCCATGTCTCTAAGGTTTCCTTAGGCTTATCAAACATTCATATTACTTATCAAATAAAGGTACATACCTGATGGATCTGGGCCGAGAATTTCGAGTGCCATGCTCTTATAAAACCATTTAACTTAAGAAAACTTTCAAAAAGTCATTTGGGCCAAACTTTGAAAACGTTATGGGCTTTAAAACCCAAGGCCGAGAGTTTAAAATTGGGCTCTGATACCAAGCTGAAACACCCCAAACCCGGCCCAAAAAGCCTAACCGGATTTGGTATGTTCCTCGAGTAAAACTTTAGCGAAAACACATTGTAAAGTAACTTTGTCTTTTGAAATATTCTTTTTAGGATGAATTAATAAAATCAAAAGGAAACCAAACTTAAGAAAATTTCCTTGAAAACATTTATATATTAGAGGCAAAACCTTTTAAATAATTATCGAAAACCAATTTAGTTATTTAATAGATATTTGTTCATGTCAAAATAAAAGTAAATCCAAACACGAAATGAAAGATAGTTTATAGTGGCCTTATTACATAAAATTGGCAAATCCATAATAAAGTCTAAGTAATAAAATTTAACTTAAAGAGTTTAAGTTGGAAAATCTCCACAATACTTGATCTGAAGCTTTCGCCACCTCGAATTCCTCACGCTTAGATCCATCGCACTATGAGTCATCGAAAAGTTATCCCATAAAATGGGTCATAAACTCAATGTATAACACATACACTAAAAAGCCCATTTTATCATATGCTTTCAAGCCCAAAATTTCACATATGGCCATAGGCCCATTTAACTTTATTTAGCCCAAGGCCCATTTAGCTCATATTTAGCCCAAAGGCCCATTTAATTCATATTTAGCCCAAAGGCCCATTTCATAACAGATCAAGTAATAAACATACAATATTACATAATTATGTACATGAAATGAAATGCAAGCCTACCAACCTAAATATCCATCCGCTACACACCCCGCACCAACCAACACACCGTGGGATTACTAAATCGACCCTCCATCCGCTACACACCATCGAAGGCGATTCTTTGCAGTCAACATGCACATCGCTCTTATTGTGGCAAAGCCACCAAAACGATTTGTGACCAAGTCACTTGACCAAGTCTAAATTTCAAATACGTGATCAAGTCACCGAGCCAAATATGTGACCAAGTCACGGAGCCAAATATGTGATCTGAAAGCCACCAAGTCAAATATGTGACCGGCCACCGAGTCAAATATGTGACGAAGCCATTGAGTCAAATATGTGACCAAGTCACCAATTTCACATATGTGACCGAAGTCACCGTAATTGTGGTAAAACCACCGTAATACTTCCTCCTTTATTAAACATACCCATATGCCCATGCACATACATATCAAATTAGATTTTCATGCTATTTACCCACAAATCATAATATAGTCATGCTTATTTCATATAGATGCATATAGCAAAAATAAACGAAATATTAGGTAACATACGAATTTTGTATACCAATGATTGGTATCCACAAACAAAACATACTATCATATAATCACTTTTAACAATATAAATCTATGGAAATTTTTAATGTATGGTTACACACCTAGTAACAAGTGAGAATAATACCCTCTTGCTCGTCAACACCTAATTGATTAACACACTTGGTTAGTATAAACTATTGTTAACCAAACTATACTTATTGACAATAGATCTAAATCCTTACCCTCGAATTCATTTAACAGCAGTTATTTGTGGTTTTTCCACTTGATGGATCAAAACCCACGATATTCCACCAACGTAAAGTGGTTCGATTGTACGCACTACTTTGAATAACCGATCTTTGTTAGCAAAGGTCCACAACTGGTGGAAAGTCTCTAACCGCCGTCTTTCTTCGTTTGTAGTTCGATGGTAAAGGAATACCTCCTCTCTTCCAAACACTTCCATACACAAATTTCTTTTCTTACCTATCTTGTTGATCTTAAATCGTCCCTAAAATAACATAGATTAGTGATCCATCTAAAGAAATTGATATTATCTAAAATAGTAACCTTACCTTGATGATTGAATGGTCACTTAAAGGTTGTCTTCAACAAAGATCTTTGAAAAATCTTTTCAAAAGATTCGACCTAGAGAGAAAATAAAAGATTATAGTTCTAAATTTACTAAAGTGAAAGGAAATGATAAAATAATTGATAGAATTCTTACTTGAGTCCTTCAAGATTCTGGCTTTAACAAAAAGAGAAGAGAAATGGTGGTTTTGGTTTGAGGAAAAGAAGAAAGGGAAAAGAAAGAGAAGGAAAGGAAGAAGGAAGAAAGAGAAAGAGGAGAAGAAGATGATAATGGTGATTTCTCAAAAGAAAAGAGATGATTAGGAACTTTTGCACATTCGCCAAGGAGGAAATTCTTGATCCTATGTGGTTTCTGCAATGAGAGGAAGAGAAGAGAGAAATAAAGTGAAAAGAAAAAAGAAAGGAGAATTGATCAAAGAGAAAAGAGATTGATTTTGGTGCTTAATCTTTGTAGTTTTGGTTTCAAAAGAAAACGGAGAAAGAAAGTAGTATTTGGTTCAATCAATTGAGGGCTAAATCAAAAGCACAATTGTACCAAAGTGCCTAAGGTACATTCGCCAAGGTAGGGGTTTTGGAGAAAATTGATCAAAAGAAAGTTAAAACAAAGAGAAGATCTTTACCTAAATTCAATGACAATTTCGCTATGAGAGAACTTTTGAGAAATTGAGAAAAGATGGACAAAAGAATGTGCAAGACTTTTGGCTAACTCCCCTAATGGCAAAGCACAAATTCGGCCAAATCAATGCCAACATTATCCCTTTTTCCTCCTTGTTTCTTCCCTATCCACTCTTGATTTGCTATCAAAAAAATAAACCACTCCTTTAGCCTCCATGTTGTCTAGGTTCATGGTCAAATGACCATGAACACATCCCCAAAACATAGCCAAATATCATGCCTTTGTCCCTTCATCTTATCACCAACTTATGATCCCATGCCATAAGTTCCTAACTTCCTTTTCACATGGTCAAATAGCCAAAATTAAATGAATTCTCATCCACTCTAGAATATTCTTGGCCGACACTTATAAGGAAGAAAACAAAATTTAAAATCCTCCCTAATGCTAGCTAGAGATTCAACCTTACACCTCAAGCACACATCCATACATTTTAACCACTTTGCCAATTACTTAACTTATGCTTGAAACTCCTTGTCATTAATTCTTAAGGCCTAGTTTACTTAGCTCTCTCTTAATTAATAAAAATTAAAAGTTTTACTAAGCCTTCACTTAATTAATGAAGCTCAAATAACTTCCAAAATTGCACTTAATAATGATTAAGCATGCAACATCATTCAATTAAGTAAAATGCATAACCCCTAATTATCAGGATGTTACAGATGGAGTTTTGCTTAGGAAAAATTTCGGCAGAGAGAAAGAGGGGCTAGAGAAAATTTCGGCACACTTAGGAAAAGATGAGAGAAAAGCCTTTAATTCTCCTTCTTCAGCCGAAATTACTAGACCAAGAGTCCTTGACTTGGCCACCACTCTTCCTTGTGATAATATTATCTCTTTTATTTAAAATAAAAGCCTTTAATCCATCATTTATCTCCTCAATAATTATATTAAAAGAAAATCCTTTATTTATCACTTAATTTATCGGTATTAATGTAAATAAAACTCCTCCCTTTCTAGAAATAGGTGCAGTCCCACTCAAAGATTCGAAGCAAAATTAAAACCTTCATTATTTGCTTCCCAAGTGACTCGAACTCATGCCCATTTCTCTTGCATATGGCGCCATTTCTCTAAGCCCTAAGTGACATCTTCAGCCACTTTTCCAAGCTTTGTTTGTGTGTCAAAATTCTCCAACTTTTTCTTTTAAGGCCCTCTTGCCCTTATTTCCTATTTTGAACTTTAAAATTTGACATTTCGCATCATTTCTAAGTTTCCTAAAATTTTCGATCGGCTCAGAATTTGCCATTTTTCTTACATTTTCAAGTTTCCAGAATGTTTACTTTCCATTTTGAATCATTTCCAAAATGTTCAGTTTCCAAAATGTTCGTGTTTCCAAATGTTCAAGTTTCCAAAATGTTCGTGTTTCCAAAATGATCAAGTTTCCAAAATGTTTGTTTCCATTTCCATTTCCATTTCTAGGTTTCCAAAAGTATCAAAAATTTATTCATAGCATCTGAGACTTGACATTTCATACAATTAAACTGAAAATGCATAGACCCTTTTCAGGATGTTACAGATCTAATGTACTAGATCTCTTTTCCTACATTCGGCCAACACTAAGCACATTAGGCAATAGGCCATTCGGCTAAATAGCAAATCCCAAAAGGTTAACGAGACCAAAACCCTTACCTTGCTGCCGATTTGGTTACTGACCAAATCCCAAAACTTTGTGATGATCCCCCCTTGCAATCGGCTAGATACTAATACACTTAACTGGTTAGTTTTCGGCTTTTGAACGAAATAGAAAATAGATCTGAACACTAAAACACTTTCCTAGGTTGTTTAGCCAAATCCCGAAAATCATCACTGGCTTTATGAAGATGTCAAAATACCTACATGATCTATGTTAGATCCGATTCCAACATTTGAATGAATGGCCTTCGGCCTAAACCACACTTTGCATACCTTGGATAACCAAATCCCGAATGGTCTCCCCTAGAAGTCGGCTACAATAGAAATCCCGAAAGATCTTTCATATTTTTGGCCAAAAAACATTAATGGGATTAGTTCCTAGATTTTCGACTAAAAGAGAAAGGATTGAAAATCAAATAACATTTTATCTTACCCTTAATATTGAAATCGATCGCACCTCTTGCTCGACACCATTGAGATATTCAGCTATGTAGACTAGATAGTGATCAATAGGTTTCGGCTTTTGGGGGTTTAATGAGCAATCGGCAAGGGGTTATTGGTATATTCGGCTTTTGATAGATTGGTGAAAAGAAGAAGAGAAAAGGGTTGAGACTTGATGCGACTTAGTTAGGATGACAAGAGCGAGGTTCGCCAACACAAAAGAGGAAAAAAGGATGCTCGGAAGAATTGACAATGGTGGTCTTTTGATTGAAGAGGTTATGCAATGGTGATCTTTGGGGAGGGATTTCGGCTAGAACAAGTTAAAAGAAAATTGAGAGAAAGAGTGATGGTTTTGGAGAGAAAAAGTAGATGAAAGAGAGGCTAAAATGCTTTTATGAAATTGAGCTATCCCCCCTACTAACTTGGCCGAAAATCACCTCAAGAGAGTCCCTAGGTCGGCAACACTCTTCCCCTTATCAGCTCCCTCATTTTTTTCTCCTACTTTCTCTCTTCTTTACCCATTTAAAATAATTTAAATGAGTCAAGAATTATCCTTGCCCTTAGCTGAAATTTTAAAAAGTATTTGATCACATCTTATGCTCATCCACCTAGTCTCTCAATACCGTCCAACTCTCTTGCTGCCTGACGCAAAAAGTAGCCCAAAATTGCTCCCCTTGCTGCTCGAACCTAGGCCCTGCACACTGCTTGTGGCGTCACTTACCAAAGCCTTAAGTGGCGCCTTCCTGCCACTTTACCAAGCTGATTTTTACGTCCTATTTCTCCTACAATTCCTCTTAAGGCCTATCAAGCTTAGCTCCCTTTTACTACTTAAAATCTGATATTTTCAAAGGCATTTACCTACACTCTAGAGTTCTCAAAATTTATACAACACATTCAAACACACATAGGCATGCTACTTCATACAATTAAGCAAAAATGCACAACCCCTAAATCTCGAATATTACAGTTCTACCCCCTTAAAATAATTTCGACCTCGAAATTACCTGGTTGAAATAGGTGGGGGTATTGCTGTCGCATTGCTTCTTCCGACTCCCAAGAAGCTTCCTCCGATCCATGATTACGCCATAACACTTTGACCAAAGGAATGGATTTTCTTCGTAAAACCTTCACATCCCGTTCCAGAATCTGAATCGGCTCCTCCTCGTAGGACAAATCTAGTCTCAGCTCCACATCCTCAACTGGTACTATATGAGATGGATCCGATCGGTAACGACGTAGCATAGAAACATGAAATACATCATGCATCTGTCTCAATTCCGGAGGCAACTCCAACTGGTATGCCACTGGTCCCACTCACTTCAATACCCGATAAGGTCCTATAAACCTGGGCCTTAACTTCACTTTGCGACCAAATCTCATTACCTTTTTCCAAGGTGAAACTTTAAGAAACACATAATCTCCCACAACAAACTCAATCTCCTTCCGCTTAAGATCTGCGTATGACTTTTGCCTGTCAGAAGCCTCCTTCAACCATGTCCGAATCACCTTAACCTTTTCTTCCGATTCTACCACAATTTTTGGACCCAAAATCTGACGTTCTCCCAATTTCGTCCAACACGTAGGAGTGCGACACTTCCGTCCATACAGTGCTTCATATGGTGCCATCCGAATATTTGCCTGATAGCTGTTATTATAGGCAAATTTTGCTAAAGGCAAATATTCTTCCCAGCTTCCTCTAAAGTCTATCACACAGCCCCTCAACATATCCTCTAACACTTGGATCACTCGCTCAGATTGACCGTCCGACTGCGGATGGAATGTCGTACTGAAATCCAACCTGGTACCCAAAGCTTGATGTAGTGCCTTTCAAAACTGAGACGTAAACCTCGGATCCCTATCCAAGATAATCGACACTGGCACTCCGTGCATCCTCACGATCTCAGCTACATACAACTTTGCCAATTTTTGTAGAGAATAGTCAACCCGCATCGATATAAAATGTGCAGATTTCATCAGCCGATCTACTATCACCCATACCGAGTCCTTCTTAGTAGGCGTAAGGGGAAGCCCACTAACGAAGTCCATGGTAATTCTCTCCCACTTCCATTGTGGAATCTTTATCGGTTGAAGCAATCCTGACGGAACTTGGTGTTCAGCCTTGACTTGCTGACACGTTAAGCACTTCCTTACAAATTCTGTAACTTTTCGCTTAAGACCAGGCCACCAGAACTGTTCCCGTAAATCCTTGTACAACTTGCTACCTCCAGGATGCATAGCATAAGGGCTACTATGCGATTCCCAAAGAATTCTCTGCCTTAACTCCTCATCTTTCGGCATACAGACCTTGCCATGAAAACACAGCACTCCGTTTCCATTTACACCAAAATTTCTAATTCCCCACACTACACTTGCCGCAACTTAGCACTTAGATCCTCATCTGCCAACTGTCCTTCTTTCACCTCATTCAGCCATGACGGCTTGACCTGCAATTCTGCCAGCAAACTTCCATCATCATGGAGGCTCAAATATGCGAACATTGCCCTTAACTCCGTTACTACTTTCTGACTTAGGGCATCTACCACCACATTCGCCTTGCCCAGATGATACTCTATAGAACAATCGTAGTCCTTCAATAATTCCACCCACTTTCGCTATCTCAGGTTCAACTCCTTCTGAGTCAGCAGATACTTAATGCTCTTATGGTCTGTGTAGATCACTGACTTTTCTTCATATAGATAATGCCTCAATACCTTAAGAGTAAAGACCACTGCCACCAATTCCAAGTCATGCATCGGGTAGTTAACCTCATGTGGCCTTAATTGTTGGAACGCATAAGCGACTACTTTTCCGTCTTGCATCAGAACACATCCTAATCCTATGTGAGAAGCATCACAGTACACCATAAAATCCTTCCCTACCTCAGGCTGAATCAGAACCGGAGTTTCAGTCAAAACCCTCTTAAACTTTTCAAAGCTCTCCTGTTGCTTATTGGTCCATACGAAAGTTACCTCCTTTCTCAACAACTTCGTCAAAGGTGCGGCTATTGATGAGAACCCTTCTACGAATCTATTATAATAGCCTGCCAATCCCAAGAAACTACGAACTTCTGCCACAGACTTAGGTGGTTTCCAATCCAATACTGCTTCAATCTTCCGAGGATCCACCCTTATCCCTTCAGCAGACACCACATGCCCTAAAAACATAACTTCCTTCAGCCAAAATTTGCACTTGCTGAACTTGGCATATAGCTTTTTCTCCCTTAACACTTACAACACGACTCAAAGGTGCTCATCATGTTCTTCCTCAGACTTAGAATACACCAAGATATCATCTATGAACACAACAACGAACCGGTCTAGATAGGGTTGGAAAACTCGGTTCATCATGTCCATGAATGCGGCTGGGGCGTTTGTCAATCCAAACGGCATTACCAAGAACTCATAATGCCCGTACCTTGTTCGAAAAGCTGTCTTATGGATATCAGCCTCCTTCACCTTAAGCTGATGATATCCAGACCTTAGATCTATCTTCAAAAATACTGCGGCCCCCTTAAGCTGATCGAACAAGTCATCTATTCTTGGCAATGGATACTTGTTCTTGATGGTCAGCTTATTCAACTGTTGGTAGTCTATACACATACGCATAGTTCTATCTTTCTTCTTTACAAATAGGACCGGTACTCCCCATGGAGACACACTAGGTCAGATAAACCCATGATCAAGCAACTCTTAGATCTGAGCCTTGAGCTCAACCAACTCCTTTGGTGCCATTCTGTACGAAGCAATTGACACAGGAGCTGTACCCGGTAGCAAGTCAATCCCGAACTCCACTTCTCTATCCGGGGATATTCTAGGTAACTCCTCCGGAAAAACATCCACAAATTCTCTTACTGTTCTAACTCCACTAACTCTCCCTTCCTTTGCATCCAACGCACTAACAAAGGTCAAAAATGCCTTGCACCCTTTCTGAACCATCTTATTAGCCTTTAAAGCAGAAACTACGTTAGACAAGTAGTTTCTTCTTTCTCCTATCATAATTATCGCCTTATCCTCCAGTGTCCTTAACTCCATTCGCTTAGTTGCGTAATCCAATACAGCTCGATGTTTCACTAGCCAGTCCATGCCAAGGATGTGATTAAATTCTCCGAAGGGTAGTTCCATCAAGTCGGCAGGAAATACCACTCCCTAAAGCTCTAGAGGTACACTTTGAAATATCTTATTCACCACTACAGTTTGACCTAATGGGCTCACTACAGTCATCTCCCTATTAGACAGTTCAGAGGCTATGCCTAGTGTTTCAACTACTCTACATGCAACATAAGAGTGGGTAGAGCCAACATCAACTAAAGTAAAGTAAGGCTTGTCAGCTATAAGGAACGTACCGGTTCAACCTTAGGAATTTTGCCTCGTACTCTGCTACGGACTTATTTCCCTGAACCAGCCTAAAAAATGCCTTCCTCTGTGCATCAACATAACTAGTTCTAATGTACTTCTTCTGATATGCTGCCTTAAAGTGCTCCCAAGTGAGATCATCTGCGGCAGCACCATCCCGAACTGTGAGCCACCATTGATATGACTCATCGCGTAGGAGTGATACTATCCCTTTTAGTTTCTTCTCGGCAGAAAAGTCCAAATCATCCATAATTTGCTCCGTCGCCTCTAACCAATACTCAGCCGTATTGGGTGCCACACCAGATATACGACGGAAAAACTCAGCTCCATTAGCTCAAAGTCACTCAGGTACAGACTTTTGAGCTCCCATACCTCCACCTGCTCCAGCCACCCTTTCCAGAACTCGTAGCATCGCCTGTGATACTGCATTATCCCCTATCTGATCCTGATATTCCACACCTGCGGCTGGTGGTGGTGGCATTTCATTCTCGGACCCTTGACCAGACCTAACGGGTTCCGACACGGTCATTCGGCCTCTACCACGACCCACGCACATTACGACCACATCCCTAGAACTCATGCTTCGAATCACGTTTATCGATTAAAGAATTTTATGAATTAGTTTTGTTCCACCGATTTATCATAACAGTCTTATGTTTAATAGTTCTAAAGAATAGTTCTTTCAATTCATACACACACGAGTCTCAAATTCATTCATTTAATCATCACATTCATGAACTTGCGCTCATTACGTAAAAGTGTTGTAGTTGTCATTGTTGTTGTTTTCCACTACCTGGGGGTATTTTCGTAATTTTATCCTATAGGATATTTTGGCAATTTTTCAAATTAGGTATTTGAAAATTTTGTAAAATAGAGATTTTTGGTCTTTTTGCAAAATAGGAATACTTGGTAGGAAGATTCAAGGGTAATATAGTAATTTTATAATCTGGGGGTATTTTTGTAATTTTACAAGCTAGGAGCATTTCGATAATTTTGTAAAATATGGTTCCCGATGACTTTTCAAAACAAGGGTATTTTTGGAAATTTTTAATTTGTGGGTATTTCGACAACTTTCCATACTAAGGGTATTTTGGTAATTTGTACAGGTTAGGGGTAATTTGGGCAACTTCCAAACCAGGGGTATTTTGGTCATTTTTAAATCAAGGGTACTTTGGAATTTTATAATCATGGTTTGACTTTAGAATTTCACAAAACAAGGTGATTGGTCCTTTCGGTTTTAATTATTGAATTTAGCTTGTGATTAAGTCCTCTTGGTTAGGGTGAACCGTCACCACGCACTGTGTAGGATTCGAGCGAGAGGAGGTGAGTCACTAGGACTGCTAAGTACCAAGCTCCCTGAATCCAATCCTAGACATGCGCACTTGATTGCCACACCTTTAACTCCTGACTCGATCATGTGTTTGTTTGGTTAGACTTTAAATTTTATGTATTTGATTGTTGGAGTAGACTAATCCTAGGTTCAATAATTCCTAATCTACTAATCTACGTCCCTATAATTTCCCACATACAAATCACAAAAGGGTTAGGAGTACTTACCTGATGGACCTCGGGCCAGAGACTCAGGTGCCATGCCAGGAAACCTGCTCATTCCTTAGTAAAATCCAATTTCAAAAGAAAGAAAATGTTTTGGGCCTAAAAAGCCCTCAAGGCCGAGTTTTGAACCGGGCTCTAATACCAAACTGAAACACCCCAAACCCGGCCCACAAGCCTTGACCGGATCTGGTTTGTTCCTTGAGTAAAACATTTCAGAAACTTGCTTGTTACTTTGGAAAATTTGGGTGGTTTTGAAGAAAAATTGATTTGTGTTGAGTTCGAAGGGAAAACGGTGTTTTTCTTGAAGATTAGATTTTATTAAAACCTTACTATTATATTTCAAAACTATAAGTTAAAAGAAACACCGAGTTGTTTTAGGGATTAAATTGAAAATTGTTGGTGTTCAAGTGTCAAAACTTTTAGAATTTATTTTTAAGAAAAGTTACTTAAACTTTGATTGGATAAAAATCATATCATACTAAAACAAATAAAATGCATGCATAAACAGTTTAAAGTAATGGCCATATTACATCATAGCAAAACCCGAAATACATCCAAAATACTTAAATATAAAAAAAAACAAAATAAAACAAATGCTGAGCTTAGCATGGCCACCCCTAAGTTCCTGCCGACCCGGTCCATCTACTGAGTGTCACCTGAAAAGATATCCCACAAAGGGGTGAGTCAACAGACTCAATGTGCAACAACCAACACAAATTCCCAATCGATTTAGGCATGTCAAATCATACATAGCAAGTATAGGCAATGATGCAATCCCAAACCCAAACCTAAATAACCATCCTCTACATATCACCCGTACCTGCCAATCACACCGTGGGGATTACTAAATCGACCCTCCATCCGCTACACACCATCGAAGGCAGTTGCTGCAGACGACTTGCACATGGACCTTATAATTTGTGGCATAGCAACCAGATAATTGTGACAAAGTCACCAGATAGTATTTCGTGACATTAGTCATCACATTCAGATTATGTGACATGAGTCACGGATATTGTGGTAAAACCACGGATCACTTCCCTTTCATAATCACCCATATGCCCATGCACAATACAATACATGCGAAATCATGCCATATATCTTATTCCATGTTCATAACGAATTCACGTATATGTCATATTCAATATTCATAACACTATTAACATAGTATTAAAGGTGAACGTACCTGAGTACTCTGTACCATTGTATGGTACCTTTAGCCACATCCCTCATATTTTCATTAACACATATATTAAATTAATACCATAAATCTATCAAGAATTAGTGTGGGGCTATACACTTGGTTACTCGTAGATCTAACCGAAATCTCAAAAATCCCGATCTAATGTACTAGATCTCTTCTCCTACATTCGGCCAACACTAAGCACATTAGGCAATAGGCTATTCGGCTAAATAGCAAATCCCGAAGGGTTAACGAGACCAAAGCCCTTACCTTGCTGCCGATTTGGTTACTAACCAAATCCTGAAACTTTGTGATGATCCCCCTTGCAATCGGCTAGATACTAATACACTTAACTGGTTAGTTTTCGGCTTTTGAATGAAATAGAAAACAGATCTGAACACTAAAACACTTACCTAGGTTGTTTAGCCAAATCCGAAAATAAATCATCGGCTTTATGAAGATGTCGAAATACCTACATGATCTATGTTAGATCCAATTCCAACATTTGAATGAATGGCCTTCGGCCTAAACCACATTTTACTTACCTTGGATAACCAAATCCTGAATGGTCTCCCCTAGAAGTCGGCTACAATAAAAATCCCGAAAGATCCTTCATAGTTTCGGCCAAAGAACATTAATGGGATTAGTTCCTAGATTTTCGGCTAAAAGAGAAAGGATTGAAAATCGAATAACATTTGATCTTACCCTTAATATTAAAATCGACTGCACTACTACCTGACACCACTGAGATATTCGGCTATGTAGACTAGATAGTGATCAATAGGTTTCGACTTTTGGGGGTTTAATGAGCAATCGGCTAGGGGTTATTGGTATATTCGTCTTTTGATAGATTGGTGAAAAGAAGAAGAGAAAAAGGGTTGAGACTTGATGCGACTTAGTTCAGATGACAAGAGGGAGGTTCGGCCAACACAAAAGAGGAAAGAAGGGATGCTCAGAAGAATTCGACAATGGTGGTCTTTTGATTGAAGAGGTTGTGGCAATGGTGATCTTTGGGGAGGGATTTCGGCTAGAACAAGTTAAAAGAAAAATGAGAGAAGGAGTGATGGTTTTGGAGAGAAAAAGTAGACGAAAGATAGGCTAAAATGCTTTTATGAAATTTGGCTATCCCCCTACTAACTTGGCTGAAAATCACCTCAAGAGAGTCCCTAGGCCGGCCAACACTCTTCCCCTTATCAGCTCCCTTATTTTTTTCTCCTACTTTCTCTCTTCTTTACCCATTTAAAATAATTTAAATGAGTCAAGAATTATCCTTGCCCTTAGCCGAAATTTTAAAAAGTATTTGTTCACATCTTATGCTCATCCACCCAGTCTCTCAACGACGTCCAACTCTCTTGCTGCTTGACATAAAAAGCAGCCCAAGATTGCTCCCATTGCTGCTCGAACCTAGGCCCTGTGCACTGCTTGTGGCGTCACTTACCAAAGCCTTAAGTGGCACCTTCCTGCCACTTTACCAAGCTGATTTTTATGTTCTATTTCTCCTACAATTCCTCTTAAGGCCTATCAAGCTTAGCTCCCCTTTACTACTTAAAATCTGATATTTTCTAAGGCATTTACCTACACTCTAGAGTTCTCAAAAATTTATACAATACATTCAAACACACATAGGCATGCTAATTCATATAATTAAGCAAAAATGCACAACCCCTAAATCACGGATATTACATAATCAAAGATAACCAAGGCAATAGAAGAAAATTGATTGGTGTATCTTAAAAAGAATAAAGTAAGCAAAGATAGCCAATGATATAAAAGAAAATTGATTGGGGTGTATCTTGAAAAGAATAAAGTAATCAAAGATAGAAAATTAAAAATAGGTAAGATAGAAGCTAGGTGCCCCAGATATCGCAGCATGAACTTCTCTGTACAAACTTCTTGAGGACCATTTTGAGCTCAATACGTGTTTAGAGGATCTAGAGTTCTTTGTCAATGCCCCAAGACGTAGCATACTTCCTCATTGTTAATTCAGGCATAACAAGACTACCACATGCCCTATCTTTGATCAAAATTTGAGCAACCCTTTTCGGGTTTTCGGCTAAAAATCCCTTTGGTCTCAAAGCGTCATTTGTGGGTTTTCACCTTGGCCTATCCTGAAACACCCCAAACTCGGCCCACGAGTCTCGACCAGATCTGGTATGTTCCTCGAGTAAAAATAGTTCAAATTCGTTGGTCCGTCTAAAAATCTTTAAGTGATTTCGGGAAAAACTCGGTTTGGGTTGGGCTCAAGTTGGAAACCAATTTATTTTGGAAATATAAGTTTTTTATAAAGATGTCATTGTTAAGTTTAAAACGTTTAAATTAAAAGGTAGGTTGAATTATAGGTTTTATCTTTAATTAAAATCATGTGAATTTAAGTGTCAAAACATTTAGGGTTTATTTTCAAATAAAACATTTGATCTTTGATTTGATAAATTTAGTAATGTATTGAAATAATTAAAATGCATGCATAAACAGTTTATCACTATGGCCTTATTACATCAAAACAAACCCAAATAAATTTAAGTACTTAAATAAAAATAAAATGTCAAAATCATAAAATTCCTTGCTGAGCATGGCCACCATTAAGCTCCTGCCGACCCGGTCCATTACTGATCGTCACCTGAAAAAAGTTCCCCAACGGGGTGAGTCAAACAGACTCAATGTGTAACCAACACTAAAATTTAACAATTCAGGCATACATTCTCATTTCACATACATATTCATATAACATATAGGAAATAATGATGCAACCCGAACCCAAACCTATATGCCATCCGCAACACATCACTCGTACCATCCTGCACACCGTGGGGACTACTAAGTCAACCCTCCATCCGCTACACACCATCGAAGGCAGTCGTTGCAGTCGACGTGATCATCGCCCTTATAAAATTCGTGGCATAGCCACGAGATAATATTTTGTGTCTTGAGACACCACATTCGAATAATGTGACCAAGTCACCACATTGGATAATGTGACAATAGTCACCACATTCACTTCCCTTTCATATTCACCCAAATGCCCATGTCATACAAAATCATGCATTATTATGCCATATTCTCTATTCACATTCTTATAGGTTCACATATGTGTTTTAACAGATCTTATCATAATCCCAAAGAGGAATAGGAAAGCGTGCTGAGTACTTTGTACCATGGTATGGTACCTTAGCCATACTTTTCACATTCTTAATAACACATATATTTATATTTATTAAACATTGCCATAAATCTTATTAAGAAATAGTGTAGAATTTTAGATACATAGCGGTTCACTTAAATCCGAAAAACCCGATCTAAAGCCTTAGATCCTTTAGTTCCTATAATCGGCCATTAGTAGACATATTAGCAAAACCTATTCGGCTAGATTATTAAATCCCAAGGACTTTTGAAACCAAACTTACCTTGTTGCTTGATTGGATTTAAGATCAAATCCAAACTTTGCTATGCTCCTTCCTCGTAATCGGCTAATCACTAGATCCATTGACTTGGTTAGTTTTCGACTTAAAAGCGAAGAAGAAAGCAGATCTAAATACCATAATAAGGCCTTGGCGAATGTCGATTCACTTACCTTTGTGAATCTAAAATCCCAAAACCCCACTTGACTATGGAGATGTGAATTCCCTATACACATATGTTAGATTAGACTTTAATACATAAATCCATAACCATGGCCCTTGGCGAATATCACTTATGGCTTACCTTGGGTTCTTAAAATTCGAAGATCCCTATTGTAGCCGAATTCTTGAAAAATCCGGTAGATCCTTCCAAATTTGGCAAACAAAATATTAATGGGATTAGTCCTAGATTTGACAAGTCTTAAAAGAAAAGGAATAAAAATCAATTTGCTCTTATCCCTAATGATGAAATCGGTTACACCTTCTTCCTGGCACCACAGAGATTCAGCTTAGAGACTTGATGAACAATCGGCTATGGTCTTGAAACTTATCTTCGACTTTTGATTGGGGTTTGCAAAAGAAGAAGAAGAAGATTTACGATGGAGATTCGGCTTCAATGGAAGAGTATGGGACTTGGGAGAAATCGGCAATGGTGATCTTTTTAGGGAGAAAAGATTTCCGCTAGGCAAGAGTTGAGAGAATAAAAGAGAACAAAGGAAAATAAAATGAATATCTACTTGATAATTTCGACTATCTCCTTTTACTAGTTTAGCCGAAATTACTAAGCTTAGTGTCCCCTACTTGGCCATCACTTCTCCCACATTTTCCTCCTTTATCACTTCGTTTTAAAATTAATAAAAATAATCCATCAATTATCCTCCATTTATCTCTAAAATAAAAGAATTTAAGCTCCTAAAATCTAGCCTTGGTGCCGTCCCCCCTACTCCCCTCTTATTGACGTCACAATCAAAAATAAAAACCTTAAAATTTTGCTTCCCACTCGACTCGAACACAAGTCCTTCCCCTAGCTTATGGCGTCATTTCCAGAGGCCCTAAGTGGCACCTCCAAGCCACTTTTCCAAGCCCAATTGTGTGTCATATTCCCTCTATTAATTTTCTTAAGGCCCTGTTAGGCTTAGCTCCCTTATTAAAACTTAAAATACGATATTTTTCTAAGGCATTTCTTATTATTCTAAGTTCACAAATTTCATTAGACATATTCACAACATACTCAAGCATGCTATTTCATATAATTAAGCATAAATACATAAGCCATATTTGGGATATTACGCTTCTACCCCTTAAAATAATTTCATCCTCGAAATTACAGGTGAAATAAGTTAGGTATTCTTTGTCGCATTGCCTCTTCTAGCTCCCATGAAGCTTCCTCCGATCCATGATTTCTCCACAATACTTTAACTTGGGGAACTAACTTCCTCCATAACACTTTCACATCTCGTTCTAGAATCAATCGGCTCTTCCTCGTAGGATAAATCGCCTTATCTCTACCTCTTCAATCGGTACCACATGAGATGGATCCGATCGATATCGACGTAGCATGGACACATGGAATCGTCGTGCATCCCTTCAACTCGGTGGCAATTCCAACTAATATGCCACTGGTCCAACTCACTTCAACACTCGATAGGGTCCTATAAACGTTGGGCTTAGCTTCCCTTTCCGACCAAACCTCATCACCTTCTTCCAAGGCGAAACCTTAAGGAATACTTGGTCTTCCACATCAAATTCTATTTCCTTTCGTTTGAGATCTACATATGACTTCTGCCTATCCGATGCTTCCTTCAACCGTGCACGAATTATCTCAACATTCTCTTGGATTCTGCCATAATCTCTGGACCCAAAACTCGACGTTCTCCTAACTCTATCTAACACGCAGGAGTTTGACCCTTTCGACCATACAACGCTTCATACGGTGCCATCCGAATACTGGCTTGAAAGCTATTGTTGTAGGCAAATTCCGCTAGAGGCAAATATTCCTCCCAACTTCCTCTGAAATCCATCACACAGCCCCTCAACATATCCTCCAACACTTGGATTACCCGTTCAGACTGCCCCTCCAACTGTGGATGAAAAGCCGTAGTGAAATCTAATTTAGTACCCTAACGCATAGATATAGGGCTTTCGAAGCAAAGTAAACCTTGGATCCCTATCCGAGATAATTGACACTAGCACTCCATGCAACCTTACGACTTCCGCCACATACAACTTTGCCAACTTCTGCAAAGAATAATCGACTCTCACGGAATAAAGTCGCGGACTTGGTCAAAGCGGTCCATTTTACCCATACCGAGTCCTTCTTAGTAGGCGTAAGGAAGCCCACTACTTGAAGTCCATGGTAATTCTCTCCCACTTCCACTACGGAATCATGATTGGTGAAGTAATCTGACGGAACCCGGTGTTCATCTTGACACGTTAAACACTTCCCCACTAATTTAGTAACTTCTTTCTTGAGACTAGGCCACCAAAAGCGCTCCCCAAGTCTCTCAGACAACTTAGTGCCTCCGGGATGCATAGCATAAGGGCTACTATGCGAATCTGAAGAATCCTTCGTCTAAGTTCCTTATTCTTAGGCATACAAACCTTTCTCTTGAAACACAAAGACTCCTTCGTCATTAATGCCATAATCTTCCAACTCTCCATTTCAGACTTTGTCAGAAGCCAGACTTAGGTCCTCATCACCAACCGTCCCTCTTTCACTTCATTCAACCACATCGGCTTGACTCGCAACTCGCCAACAAAGCTTCCATCATCATACAAACTCAAGTGTGCGAACATCGCCTCGGATCCGACACCACCTTCCGACTTAGGGCATACGCCACTACATTCGCCTTGCGGATGATACTCTATCGAGCAGTCATAGTCCTTGATGAATTCAACCCACCTTCACGCCTCAAGTTTAACTCCTTCTAAGTCAACCAAATACTTAAGGCTCTTGTGGTGCGTGTAGATCGTCGACTTTTTCCATAAAGATAGTGCCTCCATACCTTAAGAGCGAAGACCACTGCTGCTAATTCCAAGTCATCGTCGGGTAGTTCAAATTCATGTGGCCTCAATCGTCGGGACGCATGTCGACTACCTTCTCGTCTTGCATCAATACGCAACCCAAACACTGTATGGGAAGTGTCACAATACACCGTAAAATCCTTTCACCGCCGAGTGAATCAAGGCCAGAGCTTGATTAACACTTCCTTAAGCTTCTCAAAGCTCTCCTGCTGTTTATCCGTCCATACAAAGGGTACTTCCTTCCTCAACAACTTTGTCAAAGGCTTTGCTATTGGCGAGAACCCTTCTACAAACCTTCAGAATAGCCCGCCAATCCCAAGAAACTACGAATCTCGCTCTGAGACCTAGGTGGTTTCCAATCTAACACCCTTCAATCATTCTAGGATCCACCCTTATTCCTTCAAGGGCACCACATGCCCCAAGAAGGCAACTTCAGTAAGCCAAAATTCACACTTGCTGAATTTGGCATAAAGCTTCTTCTCCCTCAATACTTGCGGCACAATTCGGAGATGCTCATCATGCTCCTCCTCAGTCTTGGAGTATACAAGGATGTCATCGATGAACACCACGATGAACCTATCCAAGTAAGGTTGAAAAACCCGGTTCATCATATCCATGAACGCGGCTGGGGCGTTTGTCAACCCGAACGGCATTACTACAAACTCATAGTGACCGCATCTTGTCCTAAAGGCTGTCTTATGGATATCTGTCTACTTCACCTTCAACTGATGATATCCTGACCTTAAGTCAATCTTTGAGAACACTGCCACCCCCTTAAGCTAATCGAACAAGTCATCTATCCTGGGCAAGGGATACTTGTTCTTGATGGTCAGCTTATTCAACTGACGATAATCTATGCACATTCGCATAGTTCCGTCCTTCTTCTTCACAAATAGGACCGGTGCTCCCCATGGAGACACACTGGGTCGAATAAACCTACGATTAAGTAACTCCTGGATTTGTGCCTTGAGCTCAACCAACTCCTTTGGTGCCATTCTATATGGGGCAATTGACACAGGAGCTGTTCCCGGCAACAAGTCAATTCCAAACTCCACCTCCCTGTCTGGGGGTATTCCTGGTAATTCCTCCGAAAACACATCTTCGAAATCCCTTACCGTTCTAACTCCACTAACACCTTCTTCCTTTTTATCTAACGCACTTACGAAGGCTAAAAATGCGTTGCACCCTTTACGAACCATCTTTTCAGCCTTTAGCACTGAAACTACATTAGACAAGTAGTTTCTTCTTTCTCCTATCATAATTACCACCTCGTCCTCCGAGGTCCTTAACTCTATTCGCTTAGCTGCACAATCCACCACAGCTCGATGTTCCACTAGCCAGTCCATACCAAGTATGAGATCGAATTCTCCGAAGGGAAGTTCCATCAAGTCAGCAGAAAATACTACGCCTTGAATTTCTAAAGGTACACTACGAAAGAGCTTATTCACCACTATAGTTTGACCTAGTGGGCTTACTACGATCATCTCCCTATCAAAAGTTCGGAGGCTATGTCTAGAGTTTCAACTACTCTACATGCCACATAAGAATGGGTCGAGCCCACATCAATTAAAGCAACAAAGGCTTGCCATGAATAAGGAATGTACTGGTTATAACGTTTGGTGCGTCTCCATCCTCCCTTCGTCGAATCAAGATAAACCAAACCCTTGCCTTGCCTCAAGATTATGACACCACGGCCGGTGTTCCACGTCCTCACTGATACCATTTTCTCTCGTTATTCGAGACCATGGCCCTCACCGAGGTCATTCCCACCTCTACGGTCGATTAACATTACGAGCTCTTGGTCGATTCCCATCTGGTCTCATCGGATAGTCCTTAATCATATGGTCCTTTGTCCCACACTTGAAACATCCACTTGTCTTCTTCCAGCATTCACCTAAGTGTTTCTTCCCACACTGCTCACAAGTACGATATTGCCCTCTAGTACCAGTTTGTTGACCTCGCGGCCCATCAACTCTAGGCCTTTTCTGAGTATTCCCAGATGATCCAGATGACCCAAAACCTCTCTTATTTCTATTTTGATCAGAGTTCTGCCTTGTAGAGTCCTTAATTCCCTCGGCTACCTTAGCCTTTTCTACTAATGCGGTAAACTCTCACTCCTGGTGTGGGGCTATCAACAACCTTAGGTCATCCCTTAGTCCGTCCTCAAACCGGACACATCGCTCATGCTCCGTAGCTACCACTCCTCGAGCATACCGGCTCAACCTTAGAAATTCAGCTTCGTACTCTACTACAGACTTATTCCTTGAACCAACCCCAAAATGCCTTCCTCCGCTCATCGATATAACGTGTTGACATACTTCTTCCGATATGCCGCTTAACATACTCCCTGTGTTAGATCCTCGGCGGTGGCACCATCTCAAAGCTGTGAGCCACCATTGATACGCTTCATCGCGTAGCAAAGGCCACCATTCCTTTCAATTTCTCCTCGGGTCGGATCGAGCTCATCCATAATGCGCCGATCGCTTCTAACTCAATATTCGGTTGTCTTGGGTGCCACACCGGATACTCAACGAAACACTTCATTCGTTGGCTCGAGTCGCTTTCAGTGCAGACTTTCGAGCTCCCATATTTCCACCTGCTCCAGCCACCATTTCTAGAACTTGTAGCACAGCCTACGATATAGCATCATCCCCCGTCTGATCTTATCGATCAACACCAACAGCTGGAGGTGGTGGTGGCGGTGGTACCTCATTGTCAGATCCTTGACCCGATCCAACGAGTTCTGACATAATCATTTTGCCTCAATCGTGTCCTCATACATTGTGACCACATCCCCTAGAGCTCATTTCTACTACCGCGCTTTAATCTGATTAAGAAATTTTATGCGTTAGCCATTGTTTCACTGATTATTCGCGAAGAAGTTTTATGAAAAGAGTTTAGTAGCAGTTCTTTCGATCAATCAAAGTTTCAAGTTTTCTATCCTAATTCACGAAAAGCACATCCATTCCATAGTATCTCCCATACACATTCACTCTTGGACATTTCGTCTGCTCCTATCCTGAGGTATTTTCGTAATTTGTCATACGGGTATTTTGTAATTTATCAAAATAAGGTTCCTTAGTGATTTTGTCAATAAGGGTATTCTGGTAATTTTGCATTCCTAGGGGTATTTTGGAAATTTTGAAATCTGAGGGTATTTTGATAATTAACCCGGGTAAATGTATAAATCTTAATAAATCAAGGGTATTTGAAATTCTGAACTTGGGGTTCTTTTTGAGAATTCGCTTTCCAAATTGGTGATGTTGTAAAAATTTTGGGATTGAGGTCATTTTGATAATTTTGTAAGTTAGGGACAATTTCATAAATTTTCAAATCAGGGTATTTTGAATTTTCACAAGTTAGGGTTTTATGGATACCTTTGCAAAGTGAAATTTTATAAAGTAAAGAAGTTTTGATAAAGCTGGGTAATATGTGTATTTTATAAACCAAGGCGTTTTGGTAATCTTACCACTAGGGGCATTTTAGTAATTTTGCAAATAGGAAATATTTTGGAAAAATTTTCACAATAATCTTTTGCTACACTTAAAAGGGTATTATAGAGATTTTAAAGCTAGGGTTTCCATAAAAATACGGCTAGTCCCTTTCGGGTTTTAGTTATTGAGTTTAGCCCATGAATAAGTCCTTTTGGTTAGGGTGAACCGAAGCTACGCACCAGGTAGGATTCGAGTGGAGAGGAGGTGAGTCACGCGGACTGCTTAAATACCAAGCTCCCACCGAATACCAATCCTAGACATGAGCACAATGATTGCCACACCCTAACTCGGTGACTTAACCACATGTTTATTTAGTTAGGCATTTAAGTTTTATGTATTTGTTGGGGTACACTAGTCCTAGGGTTCGAGTACTTACCATTCTAATCTATGTTCCATTCCATTTCTACCCTTCTACAAGTCATAATATAAATCACACAAGAGATCGGAGTACTTACCGGTGGACTTGAATTGGAGACTTAGTGTGCCATGCTAGAAAAACACGCTTAATTCACAAAATTCCTTTTGGGCTTAACCTTGAAAACGTTTTGGGCCTTAAACCCAAGGCTGAGAGTTTAAAACTAGGCTCTGATACCAAGCTGAAACCCCCCAAACCTGGGCCACAAGTCTCGACCAGATCTGGTATGTTCCTCGAGTAAAAATAGTTCAAATTCGTTGGTCCGTCTGAAAATCTTTAAGTGATTTCAGGAAAAACTCGGTTTGGGTTGGGCTCAAGTTGGAAACCAATTTATTTTGGAAATATAAGTTTTTATAAAGATGCCATTGTTAAGTTTAAAACGTTTAAATTAAAAGGTAGGTCGAATTATAGGTTTTATCTTTAATTAAAATCATGTGAATTTAAGTGTCAAAACATTTAGGGTTTATTTTCAAATAAAACATTTGATCTTTGATTTGATAAATTTAGTAACGTATTGAAATAATTAAAATGCATGCATAAACAGTTTATCACTTTGGCCTTATTACATCAAAACAAACCCAAATAAATTTAAGTACTTAAATAAAAATAAAATGTCAAAATCATAAAATTCCTTGCTGAGCATGGCCACCATTAAGCTCCTGCCGACCCGGTCCATTACTGATCGTCACCTGAAAAATGTTCCCCAACGGGGTGAGTCAAACAGACTCAATGTGTAACCAACACTAAAATTTAACAATTCAGGCATACGTTCTCATTTCACATACATATTCATATAACAGATAGAAAATAATGATGCAACCGAACCCAAACCTATATGCCATCCGCTACACATCACGTACCATCCACACTTTGCAAGTGGGGACTACTAAGTCAACCCTCCATCCACTACACACCATCGGAGGCGATCATTGCAATCGGCGTGCTCATTGTCCTTATAAAATTAGTGGCATAGCCACCAGATAATATTTTGTGTCTTGAGACACCACATTGAATAATGTGACCAAGTCACCACATTTAGATAATGTGACAATAGTCACCACACTCACTTCCCTTTCATATTCACCCAAATGCCCATGTCATACAAAATCATGCATTATTATGCCATATTCTCTATTCACATTCTTATAGGTTCACATATGTGTTTTAACAGATCTTATCATAATCCCGGTAGGAATAGGAAAGCGTGCACAGTACTTTGTACCATGGTATGGTACCTTAGCCATACTTTTCACATTCTTAATAACACATATATTTATATTTATTAAACATTGCCATAAATCTTATTAAGAAATAGTGTGGGTACACACCGATACACTTAGCGGTTCACTTAAATCCGAAAACCCGATCTAAAGCCTTAGATCCTTTAGTTCCTATAATCGGCCATTAGTAGACATATTAGCAAAACCTATTCGGCTAGATTATTAAATCCCGAAGGACTTTTGAAACCAAACTTACCTTGTTGCCGATTGGATTTAAGATCAAATCCCGAAACTTTGCTATGCTCCTTCCTGTAATCGGCTAATCACTAGATCCATTGACTTGGTTAGTTTTCGGCTTAAAAGCGAAGAAGAAACAGATCTAAATACCATAATAAGGCCTTGGCCGAATGTCAGATTCACTTACCTTTGTGAATCTAAAATCCCAAAAACCCCACTTGACTATGGAGATGTCGAATTCCCTATACACATATGTTAGATTCGGCTTTAATACATAAATCCATAACCATGGCCCTTGGCCGAATATCACTTATGGCTTACCTTGGGTTCTTAAAATTCCGAAGATCCCCTATTGTAGCCGACCTTACTGAAAAATCCCGGTAGATCCTTCCAAATTTCGGCAAACAAAATATTAATGGGATTAGTCCTAGATTTCGACAAGTCTTAAAAGAAAAGGAATAAAAATCAATTTGCTCTTATCCCTAATGATGAAATCGGTTACACCTTCTTCCCGACACCACGGAGATTGACTTAGAGACTTGATGAACAATCGGCTATGGTCTTGAAACTTATCTTCGACTTTTGATTGGGGTTTGCAAAGAAGAAGAAGAAGATTCTGATGGAGATTGGCTTCAATGGAAGAGTATGGGACTTGGGAGAAATCAGCAATGGTGATCTTTTTAGGAGAAAAGATTTTGCTAGGCAAGAGTTGAGAGAATAAAAGAGAACAAAGGAAAATAAAATAAATATCTACTTGATAATTTCAGCTATCTCCTTTTACTAGTTTAGCCAAAATTACTAAGCTTAGTGTCCCCTACTTGGCCATCACTTCTCCCACATTTTCCTCCTTTATCACTTCGTTTTAAAATTAATAAAAATAATCCATCAATTATCCTCCATTTATCTCTAAAATAAAAGAATTTAAGCTCCTAAAATCTAGCCTTGGTACCGTCCCCCCTACTCCCCTCTTATTGACGTCACAAGCAAAAATAAAAACCTTAAAACTTTGCTTCCCACGCGACTCGAACACAAGTCCTTCCCCTAGCTTATGGCGTCATTTCCAGAGGCCCTAAGTGGCACCTCCAAGCCACTTTTCCAAGCCCAATTGTGTGTCATATTCCCTCTATTAATTTTCTTAAGGCCTTGTTAGGCTTAGCTCCCTTATTAAAACTTAAAATACGATATTTTTTCTAGGGCATTTCTTATTATTCTGAAGTTCACAAATTTCATTAGACATATTCACAACATACTCAAGCATGCTATTTCATATAATTAAGCATAAATGCATAAGCCATATTTGGGATATTGCAAATCCTTTTTCTTTTCTTTTTTTCTTCTCTTTTTTCTTTTTCTTTTTAATTTTTTTTGAATTTTTTTTGAATGAATTTGAGCTCAAGGTGCCTTTTGCGGGTTTTCACCTTGGCCTTTCTCTTCTTAGGTAAAATCCTTCTTCACTGAACCTGAATTCTCCGGATTATGCAAGTCTTTGGCATCCATCTCGGTCAATATCAATGCTCCTCCAGAACAGATATTCTTTTCAACATAAGGTCTTTCCCAGTTTGGCATCTGCTTTCCTCTGAAATTGTTTTGTAGAAGAAAGATCTGTTTCAACCTCAGGTTCCCTCGTGGAATTCTCTAGGATAAATCTCTTTGCCATAAGCTTCCATCATCTGACAGTGATAGATAACTTTTAACCTTTTCTTCGATTAGGTTCAAATGGCAAAAATGCTTCCATTCCATAAAATAATGGATAAGATGTTGCCCCCACAAAAGTCCTGGCCAACGTTCGATAATCATAGAAGATAAAAGGTAACTTCTTTATGCCAATCTTTACAAGTCTCAGTCATCTTTTCTACAATCCTTTTTTTGGCTGCCTTAGTTGCTCTATGATATGGCGTCTGATCTTTGAACAGACTAGAAACTTTTGACATTGTCCCTTTTGGCATTCTTTATCGCTGCCTGATTATTTTTTTAAAAAAATTAACGACTTTGACCTTATAACATTGGCATATGAAGCTATTTTTACCCTTTTAGTGAAGTAAACAACGATCACGACGATGAATCGATATTGGCTAAAAGCTTTTGACGAGATTGGTCCCATCACATACATGCCTCATATATAGAAAATTTGTGAAGAATTAGAGAAGGCACATGAATCTTGTCTCCTTAAATACGACATTTGCAGTATAACTATGCAATCCCCTTCCATGGTAGACCAACAGTGTCTGATCCTCATGTTTAGCCCATGTCTTATTAGACCAGGCATGTCCTGATATTATCTTGTGAAAACATACTTTGAATTCTTGAAAATAACTCAATGATGTCTCGTATTAGCTCTGTGATGAGCTAGGCTTCGATCTTTACCTCTTTCCTAGGCTCGTAATATCCACTGACCTTTTGTAGGGTAAGGTCTATTTTTCATCTTGTTCTACCATTCTCAACAAATCAGAAGATAGGTTACAATCTCTGTCACCTTCAAAGTCCTGAGATCCTTCTAAACACATATCTTACTTGAAAGGAAACTCTGAGTCAGTAGCAGCATTGCTCACATCATTAATATCCAGAGACCTATTGAAGGTTCGAAGGAAGATTTCAAAGAATAAATGATTGAAATAATGATCATTTGTATGGTAAAAAATGGAGAATGAAAGAATACTTAAAAGAAAAAAAATATGAAATGTAAATAATGAAAAAATATTTGCTTAAAAAAAATACATTTTATTGAAATAAAAATTTTGGACATAAGCCTATTTCACAAAGGATTCTTATTGCCTCTAGGCTTAAAGCAACAAGCATGTTCTGAATATTACTCTAGATTAGCTTCTAAAAATACAAGGATCCCTTCCACAGTTCCATTGTTTAAAATCTTCCCAAGTATGTAAGGGCTTGGAAACTTTTATTCCCCGATTCAGATATGTCATTAGTGTTCAGATTCTCCAATGCTCCCACTGGTTCTTTGATCTCTTCAATTTATCCATCAGGCCTTTCACTAAGGCCTTGAGTTTGATGCATTCTTGGATCTCATGCCCCCATCTATTATAGACCTCATGATGTTTACACCCTTAACAGAAAAGTTGGGTAACAAAATTTCTGCACCAGAGGGACCATCGAATTTTACGATACCCAATCTGACGAATCTTTCAATTATCTTTTTAAAAGTGACGCAGTTCTCAATTGAATGTCATGTGATTCCCCCATGGTATTCGCGTTGACCATTTACACCGTACCATTTGGGGTATAGGGGTCGTATTGGCTCTATATAAAAAGGAGATATGACACATGCGTCAAATAGAACTCGGTACAACTCCCTATACATGACTAGAATGGGTACGAACCGAGGTTTCTCCGAGTTCAGTCTTTAATTGGGCTCTTTCCTTGGGGAGACTCCATGGCTAGTAATTATCGTCCTTGACTAGCTTACTGTATTTGGCTCTAAATAGCCCTTGTTATACATTCTCGTACTATTCGTATTAGTTTCCTTTTTCTTCGGGGTTTTTAAAGTACACTCTTCTTTTCCTTTTGTTTCTGTTAGTACAATCGGTTTGGTTCGAACATCATCTGGTAAACACCTGCACCCATCGGGAAGTTCAATAGGGTCGAAGTATCAGTATGACATTAGGGGTCCAATAATGATAGGTACCCCATGCAAATACACACCTGGTTGAATCGAAACACCTATTAGGGAATGTCCAATAATGACAGGTACCCATGCAAATACATGCCTAGTTGAATCGGAACACCTATTAGGGAATAAACAATGTCTTCATCATTATCAACACTGTTGTCCACTGAGCCACTCCTTTTTTTAAGTCCTTCAACTAGCAAATGACTTAACTGGCCAATCACATTCTTTTGGAATTCCCGCACGTCTTGTTGAATTTTGGTCAATTGCTCTTGCATTTGTATTTGTCTTTGCTCTAATCTTTCCAATCTTTGTTCCATGTTTTCCAAGTTAACTCACTCTCTTTCTTTCTCCTATCTTCTGTGATAATTTCAACTAATTAGGCTCCCTCTATGGACTTAAATGCATACAATGTAATGTAATGCAAATGCATGAAATGCAATGCAAAAGAAAGAGAGTGAGAATTTACTAGAAAATAAATTTACTAGAAAAATTTACTAGAAAATAAATTTCTTTACACAAAACGGATTACATATGCGATTTTGTCCTCAAAGTCCAAGTGAAAATATCAATCCCCTTCTTTACAAAAGATGTTATGGTCGTGTCCCATGAACTTTCCCAATAGATTTCTCTTCTAGATCCTTGTTACTTAATCTAGGTCGTGACTCTTCACTCACTTATTTCCATAAAGCTCGTTAGCCTCTTCAAGAAAGCAAAATGTGGTGATGCTCGAATAGTCTCTGTCAACTTGAATCATTGGGCAATAGAATCTTGTTTTCCTTTATGGACTATCAGTCTTCTCGTCGTGTTTACTTGGACCATATTCAGACGACCGTATTATAATCCACTTTATCAAGAAACCCATTTTCTCATGACCAACTCTTCTATTTAGCAATCGAATTTGAATCAACACCTCTTTTCTATGATGTGAATGCAATGCAATCAAAACAAAAGAAAACACGTTAGTACAAGAGAAATAAATAACAATATAGGGTACCTATCTGGGTGACTACTAGCGTTCAACATAACTCTATCTAGGGTTGGCACTTAAGGATCACTATATGTGGTTTAGCTCTAAAGTTGATGTACCCGAACCAACAGATTCCTCGATCCTCACCCATTATAGGCTCATATAGATCGAGTTCAGTTCAGGGGTGTAACACCCTAAATTAGGGGTTGTTAAAAATTTAAATAAATTCCATGTGGGCTTCAAGAAATAAATAATATGACTTTATTTGGCATGATTTAGGGTCTAGAAATAACCCCGATTTAGGTTGGATTTGGAATTAAAAATCTCTTTTTAAGGAACTTAAAAGAAAGGAGCTAGGTGAAGTTAGGGCTTAAATAAAATTTAGGAGGAACATGACACAAGAATGGGCTTGGTACTAGTGGCTTGGTGCGCCTAAGAGGTTTGTTAAGGGGGGAGGTTCGAGCCTCGGTAGATACAAGGTGGAAATTTTTTTTTCCTTGTGGGCTTCTTGGGCGTTAGGGCTAGGGAGGCCTTATAATTAAACAAAGGAGGTTGTGACATGAAAGATGGGTGCGGTGGAGTGGCATGGGCGTGGCTTAAGGGCCTTGGTATGAGGTCTCGGGTTCGAGACATGAAGGAAGCAAGGAGTTTTATTTTTGGGCTTTGGCTAAAAGGAAAAGGACTCGGGTATAAGGCTTATATTTAAAAGGTAAGGGCTCATGACATGAAAGTCTAAAGGGAAAAGTGGCAAGGCGTTGGAAGAAGAATCATTGCTACTTCCTACAAAGAGTTCTTTGGTTCGAACCCTGTAATGCACTTTGGGGTTTTATTTTTCTTCTTTGTTCTTTGGCGTTGGAGGGAGTAATGGCGATATATAGGACTCTTAATTAAGCTATTTTTTTGCTCTAGAAATAATTTGAAAGGGAGAAAATAAGTAGTTTATTTTATTATAATTGTTTGAGGAGATTAAGGGATAATTAGAGGATAAATGTTATTTTTCTATGGGTGATAATTGAGCTGGAATTATCACCTAAAAGGGAGAAATTGGCCAGCATTGGCACTCCTTGGGAGGTGTTCAAAATTGATTTTTGTACAGCAAAGAGGTGTAAAAGTCCTTCAATTTTTTCTTTTCTTTTCTCAATAGTCACGCTTAGAATTTCCTCTGCATATATTGCTAAAATTCCAGCTTCTTTTCTTCTTCTTTACAAGTTGAAATCCTCCTTGAACCCCTACTTCTTTCCCTTCTCCTTTTCTTCCTCCATTAGCAGAATCCTACCATCTTGTCCGAATTTCCCTTATACCATTACCCAAAATTTTTCAAAATTCCAGCATCTCTTTTGTTTTCTTAGCGAATTCCTCCTCCTATATTGCTGTAGTTTTGGTAGAATATCAAAACAAAGGGTGCCTCTTTTTTCCCCAATCGGTTTGAGAGGAAGGTAAGTGATGGTAAGGATCTATTTTAGTAAATTATTTAGTTAAACGATTGAAAAGCCAAAGGCTTGGGAGGCTAACTATTTTGTGTCTTAAGGTGTGGCCGATTGTTAAAGGTGAACCAATCGTTTGGCTCTGGATTTGTAGAAAACCAAATCATTTGTAAGGTAAGGTGGATTGATAACCCTTGAGATTATCTTGGTTTGGCGAATGGCCTTGGTACTAACTTTAGGTAATGGCGAATATAGGAAAGGGAATCTTGTGTGGCGATTGGTTTCTTGGATTTAGAACTCTCATTAGTAACGGTGTGTACATACACACTTAATAATTAATTAATGTGCTAAATATATTACACTAAATTGGATTGTGTAGAATTGGATTTTATACCATCATGGTATAAGCAAGGAATCGAGTAAGTCCTTGATATTATGAGTTACTTAATGATGCTTTTGGGAAGCATGGCGTATTTGGTATGTTGTTAAATAAATGTGTGGGCATGATTCTGTTATATGCATGTTATTGATTGTTGTGGGTTGAATGAGAGGAGGGGAAGTAATATTAGTGTCGACGGACACGGTGGTTTGGTACCACATTTCGTGACTACGGTCACGGAGGTTTAGCACCTCAGGAGGTTTGGCACCTCATAGCCTCTCGTCCTAGTGGCTTAGTACCACAGTGGGTTGGTCCCACGAATTATATTATGGGATCGACGCCAGTGATTTGGTATAACACGTGGCTTGGCCCCACCAGTGGTTTGGCACCACAATTATTGATGAATATTGTGACTTTAAGTCACCAGTGGTTTGGCACCACCGATTGGTTTGGTACCACTGAGGGTAGAGAAAGGCGTTTGGATGGCTAGGTTGGGTGCATAATTTAGTGCATGTTAATTTGTTATAAATTGTGTATGTTGTTGCACTAAACCGGAAAAAGGGTTACACTGCTGAGTCTTGGTGACTCACCTTTTCCTTTAATATTTTCGGTGACTCGTAAATCGCGGATAAGGAGCCGGATGGACTCGAGGTGGCCATGCGGTGGAAATTTAAATTTACTTTGAATTATTTTATTTTATTTTGGTTCTATTTATTCGAGTTATAATAAGGCCTCCTAAGATTATTTTTATTATTTCTCATGTTTGGATGAAATATTTAGAATGTTTAATGATTTTTAAATGATCACACAAGTTTTCTTAAATTTAAGCGTAAAAATGTTTTACGTACCATCGGTACATCTGAAATCGGTAACAATCGACTCAATATATTTTAAACGAACTAAGTATTGATTTCTCTATACACCTCAACTTTTTTTAAAAGCAAGACAATTATCTTTTACTTAAAATAAAATCAGCTAAATAAGGGTTTTCAAAATATTTTCATCATAGCATACACCGAACTTGGTCATAGTGTTTGAAATTTGGGTTTGGGGTGTTACAAAATTGGTATCGAGCCAGGTTCAAAACTCGGTTGTGGGGGGCCCAAGGCCCAAAATGTTTGGTTTTTGGATAGTAGGCCTTATTATGATGTTTTGAGAAACTGTTTTGGCTTGAAACGACATGGCACCGAGTCTCCAGCACCTATCCGCCTGTAAGTACTTCTATCAATTTACGTGAATTCTTTTGATGAGGGGTAGAAGGAAAAATGGGAGCGTGAGACTACTAGAGTAGAAGCTATTGAACCCTAGGGCTAGTATACCTCAACTATGCATAAGACTTAATAATTCTTTAAACAAACCACGTGAGTTGTCACTAAGAAAAAGATGTGGCAATCGTTATCGCATGTCAGGATTGGATTCGGTGAGGGCACGGTATTTAAGCAGTCCTCGTGACTCACCTCCTACTCACTCGAATCCTACCTGGTGCGTAGTAACGGTTCATCCTAGATGAGACGACGAGCTCATAGGCTAAAATCGATAACTAAAACCCGAAAGGGATTAGCCATTTTATTTTTGAGGAAAATAAAACCTTGTTTCAAAAATGACCAAACTACCCCTGGCTTGTAAATTACCAAAATACCCTCCGTATGAAAATTTTCAAATAGAAATTTTTAAGATATCCTTCATTTGTAAAATCACTTAGAACCTAATTTTTGAAAGTCATTTTGAGAAAATGCCCCGAATGTGAAAAAAATTACTAAAATACCCTTAGGGGTAAAATTACAAAAATGCCCTGATTTATGATAATTTCAAAATACCCATAGTTACAATCAAAATTTTCATTGTATATAAGAGTGCCCAAAAACCTTACTTTGCAAAATATCGAAAACATCATGATTTTGGAAAATTACAAAATTGCCCTAACCAACAAAATTACCAAAATGACCTTGGTTTTCAAAATTTTTTGTAACACCATCAAAATGGAAGATAAATTCTTAAAAGTAACTCCTAAAGTTTTACAACTCTTTGAAACATCCCTGATTTATCAAATTCTACAAATTCACCCTGATTTATAGAAAATTACCAAAATGCCCCTGAGTTTCAGAATCACCGAAAGACCCCCGAATTTCAAAATATTTTAAAACACCCTGAGAAATTAAGAGTTTTAAAATAATTTTTGGCAAATTCATCTGAGAACCTGTATTTTTGAAAAATTATGAAAATACCCCTGTAGGACGAATTACGAAAATACCCCTGGGTAGTGGAAAAACAATCACAACGAAACTACAATGTCTTTTTGATGAAATGAATGAAAGAATGTGTGTTGGTATGATTACGAAGAACCACTTCTAAAACTCCTGTCATAAAACTTCTTGGCGGATAACCAAGTGAAATACTAATGCATAAAATTCTTAAGCAGATAAAGCGATCGTTAGAATGAGTTCTAGAGGTCGTGGACGTCGCCCTGCTTCTGCAGTGAGAGGTAGGATGACCTTGTCCGAGCCAACAAGGTCGGGTCATGGGTCAGGAATGAGATGCCGGATCTGTCGACGCCGGAAACTGAGTTTCGAGGATCGACGGTGGTAACGACGTAGTATCCTAAGCGGTCTCTGAGTGTTAGAACGAGTAATGAAATTTGTGGCGCGGTGCGAGAACCCGTAAATTTGTGGTGAATGACTCCAATAGGAGAGCGAAGTTTTCAGGGAATATCCGGAGTAGTGCCCAGTCTTGGTGTGAGTATTGGCTAGAATCCTTGAAAGGATTATAGGTGACTTAGATTTCACAGGAGAGAAGTTAAAGGTATCATCTCTGCTTGGGATGAGTCCTATCGGTGGTGGCTCACCGTAAGGGATGGAGCAGTGGCGAAAACCTTACTTGGGAATTCTTGAGGATGCCTACGGAAGAAATATATCGGGACTAGTTACATGGATGCGCAGTGAAAAGCTTTCCTGAACTGGTTCAAGGAAATAAAACGAAGGCGAGTATGAAATTTGAGTTCTTCGATTGAGTAGATATGCTCGTGGTATTGTGGGTACCGAGCATGAGCGTTGTGTTAGATTCAAGATGGGCTTAGAGATGAGCTAAGGATGATGATAGCTCCACAAGAGGAGCAGGAGTTATTTGTCCTAGTGGAGAAATCGAAGGTTCTTGAAGGAGTAAGACGATCATTAAGCGAATCAAGATAGAAATTGGAATAAGAGGAGCTCGAACCTTGAGGTTCTCGGGTAATGAGCGTAAGAGGACGAGGTTTGATGGGTCGATCAGGCTGCTACGCTTGTTGCTGTTGCAAATCCTCAATGGCCGCCATGGTGTGCTCGGTGCGGCAAGTCTCACACAGAGGAATGTTGGAAGGGTAATCGGGATGCTTGAGTGTGGGTCCTTGGAGCATCGAGTTAGAGACTGTCCAAGAAAGCGGCTAGGCGAGATCGAGGATCGTGGATCGTGCATCGAACAGAGGGATAACCAATGACCACAAAGGGGTCGAGGTGCAGTTAGGGGTAATAGAAATGGTAACGGGCATGGCCGAGGTGCTGAAGGTGCAGAGGCGAGGCAACCAAGGTTGGTTTATGCAATTGGCCAACGTGAGGAGGAAGGTGTGCCAGATGTGACAACGGGTATGCTCCTTATTTCTGGAATACCCTTAATTGCTTGATTATTGTAGAGTTTTCTTGTTTTGCTAGGGAAGTGCCTAAAACCTTGGTTGTGAACTTACAGATTGTGCCTAGGAAGTAAGATAGTTTTATTATGATTAGAGTGTGCAGCATAAGTGTAGTACGGTGAGTTAAGATGTACGACTATTCATTAGTAAGTAATTTCGAGGACGAAATTATTTTTAAGTGGGGTAAAATTGTAACACCCTAAATTAGGGGTTGTTAAAAATTTAAATAAATTCCATGTGGGCTTCAAGAAATAAATAATATGACTTTATTTGGCATGATTTAGGGTCTAGAAATAACCCCGATTTAGGTTGGATTTGGAATTAAAAATCTCTTTTTAAGGAACTTGAAAGAAAGGAGCTAGGTGAAGTTAGGGCTTAAATAAAATTTAAGAGGAACATGACACAAGAATGGGCTTGGTACTAGTGGCTTGGTGCGCCTAAAAAGTTTGCTAAGGGGGGAGGTTCGAGCCTCGGTAGATACAAGGTGGAAATATTTTTTTTCCTTGTGGGCTTCTTGGGCGTTAGGGCTAGGGAGGCCTTAGAATTAAACAAAGGAGGGTTGTGACATGAAAGATGGGTGCGGTGGAGTGGCATGGGGCGTGGCTTAAGGGCCTTGGTATGAGGTCTCGGGTTCGAGATATGAAGGAAGCAAGGAGTTTTATTTTTGGGCTTTGGCGCTAAAAGGGAAAAGGACTCTGGTATAAGGCTTATATTTAAAAGGTAAGGGATCATGACAAGAAAGTCTAAAGGGGAGAAGTGGCAAGGGCGTTGGAAGAAGAAATGCTGCTTGCTTCCTACAAGAAGTTGTTGGTTCGAACCCTGTGGGTGACACTTTGGGGTTTTATTTTTTCTTCTTTGTTCTTTGGCGTTGGAGGGAGTAATGGCAAGATATAGGACTCTTAATTAAGCTATTTTTTTTGCTCTAGAAATCGGCTAAAAGGAGGAAAATAAGTAGTTTATTTTTATTATAATTATTTGAGGAGATTAAGGGATAATTAGAGGATAATTGTTATTTTTCATTAGGTGATAATTGAGCTGGAATTATCACCTAAAAGGGAGGAATTGGCCAGTATTAGGACTCCTTGGGAGGCTGTTCAAAATTGATTTTTGTACAGCAAAGAGGTGCCAAAAGTCCTTCAATTTTTTTCTTTTCTTTTCTCAATAGTTACTGTCGAATTTCCTCTGCCTATATTGCTAAAATTCCAGCTTCTTTTCTTCTTCTTTTACAAGCTGAAATCCTCCTTGAACCCCTACTTCTTTCCCTTCTCCTTTTTCTTCCTCCATTAGCCGAATCCCTACCATCTTGCTGCCGAATTTCCCTTATACCATTACCCAAAAATTTTTCAAAATTCCAGTATCTCTTTTGTTTTACGAGCCGAATTCCCTCCTCCCTATTTGCTGTAGTTTTGGCCGAATATCAAAGCAAAGGGTGCCCTCTTTTTTCCCCAATCGGTTTGAGAGGAAGGTAAGTGATGGTAAGGATCTATTTTAGTAAATTATTTAGTTAAGTGATTGAAAAGCCAAAGGCTTGGGAGGCTAACTATTTTGTGTCTTAAGGTGTGGCCGATTGTCAAAGGTGAACCAATCATTTGGCTCGAGATTTGGTAGAAAACCAAATCATTTGTAAGGTAAGGGTGGATTGATAACCCCTTGAGATTATCTTGGTTTGGCCGAATGGCCTTGGTACTAACTTTAGGTAATGGCCGAATATAGGGCAAGGGAATCTTGTGTGGCCGATTGGTTTCTTCGGGATTTAGAACTCTCATTAGTAACAGGTGTATACATACACACTTAATAATTAATTAATGTGCTGAATATATTACACTAAATTGGATTGTGTAGAATTGGATTTTATACCATCATGGTATAAGCAAGGAATCAGGTAAGTCCTTGATATTATGAGTTACTTAATGATGCTTTTGGGAAGCATGACGTATTTGGTATGTTGTTAAATAAATGTGTGGGCATGATTCTGTTATATACATGTTATTGATTGTTGTGGGTTGAATGAGAGGAGGGGAAGTAATATTAGGTCGACGGACACGGTGGTTTGGTACCACATTTCGTGACTACGGTCACCGGAGGTTTGGCACCTCTAGAGGTTTGGCACCTCATAGCGTCTCGTCCGGTGGCTTAGTACCACGTGGGTTGGCCCCACGGATTATATTATGGGATCGACACGGTGATTTGGTATCACGTGGGTTGGCCCCACCAGTGGTTTGGCACCACAATTATTGATGAATATTGTAACTTTAAGTCACGGTGGTTTGGCACCACCGGTGGTTTGGTACCACACGGGGTAGAGAAAGGTGTTTGGATGGCTAGGTTGGGTGCATAATTTAGTGCATGTTAATTTGTTATAAATTGTGTATGTTGTTGCACTAAACCGGGAAAAAGGTTACACACTGAGTCTTGGTGACTCACCTTTTCCTTTAATATTTTTTAGGTGACTCGTAGATCGCGGATAAGGAGCCGGATGGACTCGAGGTGGCCATGCAGTGGAAATTTAAATTTACTTTGAATTATTTTATTTTATTTTTGGTTCTATTTATTCGAGTTGTAATAAGGCCTCCTAAGATTATCTTTATTATTTCTCATGTTTGGATGAAATATTTAGAATGTTTAATGATTTTTAAATGATCACACAAGTTTTCTTAAATTTAAACGTAAAAATGTTTTCTGTACCATCGGGTTCATCTGAAATCGGTAACAATCTGACTCAATATATTTTTAAACGAACTAAGTATTGATTTCTCTATACACCTCAACTTTTTTTTAAAAGCAAGACAGTATCTTTTACTTAAAATAAAATCGGCTAAACAAGGGTTTTCAAAATATTTTCATCTATAGCATACCGAACTTGGTCATAGTGTTTGGACCGGGTTTGGGGTGTTACAAGGGGAATACATTTCCCTATGGCCATGTGGAAGTGAAAACTTCATGAAGACATAGGTACAGATGTATTCCGGAAGTAGTCCACTAGCCAATGCGGAGGTGAAAACCTCACGAAGGCACAGCTTCTCGCTCCCACTTAAAGGCGACCACAACAGTCATGTAGTGCAATGCAGAGATATATATTAAAACCACATGCAATAAAGGATCATTTTTTAAATCAGAATTTTAAACTCGAACAAAAGGACATGAAATTATCGATTTTACGACTTGACTCTCTTATTGTTCCCCAGCGGAGTCGCCAAGTTGTCGAAACCATTTTTAAAAAGCCTTTATAAAAACGGGGATCGACTTTAAAAAATAAAAATGGAGCCGCCACCAATCCTTTTTTACTTAGGTGTGATTGGGTCACCTTGTAAAACGTTTTGTTTTAAAACATTTGGTTTTGGTCTACGAAAAACAAGAAAACGGGTTCAGAAGTCGGTTACGTATGAGGAAGGGTTAGCACCCTCATAACATCAAAAAATTGGTACCTAATCGATAAAATCATATCCTAATGTTGAATATTTAAAAAACTTAACGTATGATTTCTTAAAAAATGAACAATTTGAGTTAAAATTTGAGATTTCTTTATTCCAAAAGAATACAAACATCACATCTAGCACGTTATGACATGATATTTTTAAACCCTCGTAACTAAAATCATCCCATGATTTACAAAATTTTATTAAAAGGATATTTAGTTATTTAGTCAAATAGAAAATCGAAACCGAGCACATTAGGGCACTATTTCCCGAATTTCTAATTACAAAACATTGCCTTATTTTAAAACCTTTAGATAAATTATAGTAATTTTGCCAAATGCATTTTATTTTAAAACGATGATCTATGAAAATATCATATGAATACATTATCAAACATAAATATTAAAAGCAATCATGAAATATTAACATTTCTTATTAATATAGATAATAAAAATATAAAATAACAACTAATAAAAATAACTACAAATAAGCAATTGTAAATAAATGAAAAATATGAACAAATATAATGAACAATAAATAGTAAAATAATAAAACATAAATGAATATATAAAGAATTATGTTAAATAATAATAATGATAATAATAATGATTTAAAGAACATAAACAAATAAACATGGGATAAAATAAGTAGTAATAATTAAGATCTTCATGAAATAACAAAGTCAAGCGAAAATGGAATGATATAGTTAAATATTGAATGAATAATATGACAAATAGATGACAATTTATAAAACGATTTTATGTATATATATAAACAATATTTTAAATGAATAAAAAAATTAAAGTATATAAAAAATAAGAATATTGATAACAAATACCTAATTTAATAATTTAATACATGTATAAATAATTATTCATAATAAAAACAATTAGTAAAGCAGTATATAATAATTTTATATAAAACATATATATAACATACTAATCATAAAATCACATATATAATATAAACAATATAAATAAAATATATTATATAAATTTTATACAAAATAAGATTTCAAAAAAATATATGTATGATATAATATAATATTATATAATAAAAAGGTTTTTAAAATATATATAAAATATAATGTTTAATTATAAAATAATAAGTAATATATAAATAATTCGATTAAATAAAATAATAAATAGTGGTAATTCAATATTTATAAAAATAATATGTATTTAAGGAAAACTATACATAAAATTATATACTAGTAATAAATTAATAAAAATAATATAGAATTTCTTAATAAAAATAATTTAATATAATATTAAATAAAAACATAAAATAAAAGGTTTTAAAAATAAATAAAATAGAAAATCTAAAAAAAAACAATATGTAAAAGAATGACCTTGAAATGCGCTACAAATTATAGGGACCTAATGGGCAATTATACCCTGTTTCCTAAACAACGTCGTTTTATCATTGCCCATTAAATAGTCCAAGGGACTAAATTGAAGCGAAAGAAATCATTCGGGCCCGATTATAAAATAAACAAAAATTTAATTGTAAAATTAAAATAAAGCAGAAGGGCTTATAGGGCAATTAGACCCTTAAACAAAACACGCGGATCCTCCTTGGGTCGAGTCAACGCGCGGGTCACAGGCCTTAAAACGACGTCATTTTGGGCTTAAAAGGGAACCCCCAAAATGGCGTCGTACAATAGACCCTATATAAGCCAAAATTTAACCCAAAAATTTATTTCAGAAACCATTTTAAAAAAAAATGAAAACAGAACCCTCAATGCTCTCCCCCAAGCAGGGGCGTAGCCAAGGGGGGCTGGCTTGGGCCCCGTGTAACATCCTGATTTAGGGGTTGCTTGCAATTTAATTATTTTCTTGTGCTTGCTTGAAAAGAAATGAATACTATGATTACTTGACATGTTCTAGGGTCTAGTGATAACCTCGGGCTAGGCCCGACTAAGGGCTAGAAGTGTTTTTTTTTTTTAGCACTTGAGAAGAGGAAGCTAAGTGAATAAGGCTTTAAAAATTATTTGGTGTGAAGCATGACACAAGAAATCATGTGATAAGGTGGCTTGGGACGCTACCTAAGGATCTAGGAAAGATGCGGCAAAGGAGGGAGGTTCGAGCTGCCAAATTTGTACTTGGGAGTTTTATTTTTTTTTTTTTTTTGCGTTATGAAGGGGGAGTTGGGCTAGGAAGGCCTTAAGAATAAATGGTAAGGGTTACGGACATGAAAGTCGAATTGGTAAAGTGGCTTGGGGCCGCCACTTAGGGCCTTGGTGAATGCCGCCCAAGCAAGGGGGAGGAGGACTCAAGTTCGAGTCACGATGATAACATAAGGATTTTTCTTTTATTTTTGCAAGTTGGCGCCATGAAGAGGGAAGAGTTGGACGGCAATTGGGACTTTGGAAAGGATGGGATAAGCCTTTCTTTTTGATAATTTTGGCTAAGAAGGGAAGATAAGGGTAAAATTTATTTTTAGAATTTTGAAAAGAGATATGATGGCCGAATGAAGGACTCTAGGGGCTTGAGTTTCGGAATTGAAGGGAACTGTAACATCCTGAAAAGGGCCTATGCATTTTCGGTTTAATTGTACTGAAATGTCAAGTCTCGGTACTATGAATAAATTTTGATACTTTTGGAAACCTAGAAATGGAAATGGAAATGGAAATGGAAATGGAAACGAACATTTTGGAAACTTGAACATTTTGGAAACTGAACATTTTGGAAACACGAACATTTTGGAAATGATTCAAAATGGAAAGTAAACATTCGAAACTTGGAAATGTAAGAAAAATGGCAAGTTCTGAGCCGATCGAAAATTTTAGGAAACTTAGAAATGATCGAGAAATGTCAAGTTTTAAAGTTCAAAATAGGAAATAAGGGCAAGGGGCCTTAAAAGTAAAAGTTGGTGAAATTTGACACACAAACAAAGCTTGGAAAAGTGGCTGAAGGTGTCACTTAGGGCCTATGGAAATGGCGCCATGTGCAAGAGGAATGGGCCTGAGTTCGAGTCACTTGAAAAGCAAATAATGAAGGTTTTATTTTTGCTTCCATAAGCAAGAGGGTGGATGCACAAGCTTCTAGAAATAGAGGTGTTTTAATTCCATAAATATGTGAATAATAAGTGATAAATAAAGGATTTTCTTTTAATATAATTATTGAGGAGATAAATGATGGATTAAACACTTTTATTTTAAATAAAAGAGATAATATTATCACAAGGAAGAGTGGTGGCCAAGTCAAGGACTCTTGGCCTAGTAATTTCAATTTGAAGAAGGAGAATTAAAGGCTTTTCTCTCATCTTTTCCTAAGTGTGCGAAATTTTCCTAGCCCCTATTTCTCTCTGCGAAATTTTCCTAAGCAAAACTCCATCTTTTTTTCCTCTCCTTTGCTATTGTCGAGCCAAAACACTCTTTGATCCTGTTAAATCTCCATAGCGAATCTCGTGACTTTAGGCAAGGAAGCAATCGACTCTGACATCAAAAGGGTAAGATCTGTGGTCAATCGATTTGTATTCTTTCTCTTTTACCAAAATCGTGGTACTAATCCTATTACCAATTTTGGCCGAATCTGCAAGGGTCTCTCGAGTTTCGACAATTTCGAATATAAGGATCAAGGATCTAAGGTAAGGAATATAAATATTCGGTCAAGGTTTTGATTATGTCTCAATATTAAAATAAATGTGACATGAAGTTATAGGGATTTGACGGATATTCAAGACAAGGGAAACTTTCGGGATTTGGAAACTATAAGGTAAGTATATGGATCCAATCGGCCTAGGGTTATATTGGTATTATTTTCCATTTACTCAAAAGTTAGAAAGCGATATAATTACGATTTAGTGGCTAGCCGATTTAAGGAAGGAGTACTATCAATTTACGGCATTTGATTTACAATCTTTCAATTTGACAACAAGGTAAGTAATACAAATCCTACTAGGATTTGGTTTTAAGCCAAATAGGTTTGTTAATATGTTTTAATGGTTGGCGAATATAGGAGTTAAAGATCTAGATCGTAGATCGTTCTTGGGATTTCAAGGAATCTATTAAGCAAATCGGTGTGTACTCACACTAACCTTCGATATATCATGGCAATTATTTTAATATATGAATATGCATAAGAATGTGAGCGTGGCTAAGTACACAGATGTGGTAAGAGTACCAGTGCACGTTTCCTACTTCGATAGGATTACGAATATGATATATTTTGAACATATGAATAGTAACATGAATGAGAATTAAGTATGTTATGCATGATATAAAATTTATGGGGCATTCGGGATCTATGTGAAAGGGAAGAAGGTGTTGACTTGGTCTCACCAGCGGAATATGGTGACTACGGTCACAAAATTTGAATATGGTAACTCGGTTACATTATCTGAATTTGGTAACCGGTTACATTATTTGAATATGGTGTCTAATGACACAAATTATATGGGCGATGAGCACGTCATATGTAGTGACCGCGCCGATGGTGTGTAGCGGATGGAGGTTGACTTAGTAGTCCCACGATGTGGTGGCAGTACGGTGGTGTGTAGCGGATGGTCAAATAGGCTTGGGTTTGGGTTGCATTATCATTTATTTTTATATGAATATGAATTTGATATGAACATGTATGCCGATTTGTTGAATGTTAGTCTTGTGTGCACATTGAGTCATTGACTCACCCATTGTGGGAACTATTTTCGGTGATGAGCAGTGTTGGACCGGGACGGTAGACCTTGAGGTGGCCATGTTTCATTTGAAGATTTTATTTAATTTGGACTTTATTTCTTTTAAGTACCTTTAATTTTATTTTTGGGTTTTACTTGATGTAATAAGGCCATAAGGCCCCAGTGGATTTTTCTTATTTTGCTTTACTATTAACTATTACGCTATGAACTATTTAAGACTAAAGTTTAAGATATATATTTTTTTAATAAACCTTAAAAATTATTTTGTCACCTTAATAAGAATTTGATTTTCAAATAGATTAAATGGGTTCCCAATCTGAGCCCAATCCACAACAACATTTTTCCAAAAAATTATACCAATTTTGTCTAAGTAACAAAGAACTTGAAAACCGGTTAACTTAAGGAACAAACCAGATCTGGTTCAGGCTCGTGGGCCGGGTGTGGGGTGTTTCAATTTGGTATCGAGCCCGTTTTAAACTCTCGGCACTGTGGGCTAAGGCCCAAAACGTTTTCAAAGCGAGCCAAATGATTATCTTTGAAAAATAAGCGTGTTTTACGGCATGGCACCTAAGTCTCAGACCATGATCCACTGTAAGTACCTAACTATATGTGTGATTACGTGAACTGTTTAAGGGTAGAAAAGGCATGGAACGTAGAATAGAATGATAGGAACTTGAACCCTAGGATTAGACTACTCAAACACAAAACCACATAAGACTTAATGCCTTTGAACAAACCTATGGCTAAGTCTTTGAGCTAGTGGTGTGGTAACCCCACATGCATGTCTAGGATTGGATCAGGAAGAGCACAGTATTTAAGCAGTCCTAGTGACTCACCTCCTCTTCGCAGGAATCCTACCTGGTGCGTAGCTTTGGTTCACCCTGACCAAGAGGGCTCGGTCATAGGCTAAACATAATGACTAAAACCCGAAAGGGAACTAGCCATGTTTTAAAAAAAAAAAGAGAGAACAAAACAACAAACCCTAGTTTTCAAACTTTTAAAACTTTCTTTTAAATCGAGAAAATTATTTTTACAACATTTTCGAAAAACTCTGATTTGAAAATTACAAAAATGCCTTGGAGGTAAAATTTCCAAGATGACCCGATTTCTAAAATTTTGCAACATCCCCATTTTGAAGGAGCAATTTTTGAAAAGAACCCTCAAAGTTTTACAACTTTTGAAATACCCTAATTTAGTAAATTTACAAATTTACTCGATTTGTGAAAATTACCAAAATACCCCGAGGTTAAAATTAAAATACCCGGTTCAAAATTTTTCCAAATTACCCCGAGACTTTGAAATTTTCAAAATAATTTTTGACAAAAACACCAAGGAACGTTTTTCTTCTAAAAAATTACGAAAATGCCCCTGTAGGACAAAATTACGAAAATACCCCTAGGTAGTGGAAAACAACAACAACAAAAACTACAACGTTTCTCTGAATGAACGAAAGTTCATACTTGTCTGATGGATGAATGAATGAATGGAAAAGACTATGTGTTTGTATGAATATGAAAGAACCACTCTTAAATCCCTTTTCATAAAACTCCTTATTTGGTAAATAAGTGGAACAATGACTAATAATCGTAACATCCACGAAAAGGGCTTATGCATTTCGGTTTAATTGTCTGAATTGTCAAGTCTCGGTACTATGAATAAATTTTTGATACTTTTGGAAACTTAGAAATGGAAATGGAAATGGAAATGAAAATGGAAGCGAACATTTTGGAAACTTGAACATTTTGGAAACACGAATATTTTGGAAACACGAACATTTTGGAAATGATTCAAAATGGAAAGTAAACATTTCGAAACTTGGAAATGTAAGAAAAATGGCAAGTTCTGAGCCGATCGAAAATTTTAGGAAACTTAGAAATGATCGAGAAATGTCAAGTTTTAAAGTTCAAAATAGGAAATAAGGGCAAGGGCCTTAAAAGTAAAAGTTGGTGAAATTTGACACACAAGCAGGCTTGGAAAAGTGGCTGAAGGTGTCACTTAGGGCCCTCTGAAATGGCGCCATGTGCAAGAGGAATGGGCCTGAGTTCGAGTCACTTGAAAAGCAAATAATGAAGGTTTTATTTTTGCTTCCATAAGTAAGAGGGTGGACTGCACAAGCTTCTAGAAATAGAGGTGTTTTAATTCCATAAATATGTGAATAATAAGTGATAAATAAAGGATTTTCTTTTAATATAATTATTGAGGAGATAAATGATGGATTAAACACTTTTATTTTAAATAAAAGAGATAATATTATCACAAGGAAGAGTGGTGGCCAAGTCAAGGACTCTTGGCCTAGTAATTTCGGCTGAAGAAGGAGAATTAAAGGCTTTTCTCTCATCTTTTTCTAAGTGTGCTGAAATTTTCCCTAGCCCCTATTTCTCTCTGCCAAAATTTTTCCTAAGCAAAACTCCATCTTTTCTTTTCCTCTCCTTTGCTATTGTCGAGCCAAAACATTCTTTGATCCCTGTTAAATCTCCATAGCTGAATCTCTGTGACTTTAGGCAAGGAAGCAATTGACTACAGCATCAAAAGGGGTAAGATCTATGGTCAATCGATTTGTATTCTTTCTCTTTTTACCAAAATCAGGGTACTAATCCTATTAGCAATCTTGGCCAAATCGCAAGGGTCTCTCGTGTTTCTACAATTTTGAATATAAGGATCAAGGATCTAAGGTAAGGAATATAAATATTCGGTCAAGGTTTTGATTATGTCTCAATATTAAAATAAATCGACATGAAGTTATAGGGATTTGACAGATATTCAAGACAAGGAAACTTTGGGATTTGGAAACTATAAGGTAAGTACATAGATCCAATCGGCCTAGGGTTATATTGGTATTATTTTCCATTTACTCAAAGTTAGAAACCGACATAATTACGATTTAGTGGCTAGCCGATTTAAGGAAGGAGTACTATCAATTTCGGCATTTGATTTACAATCTTTCAATTGGCAACAAGGTAAGTAATACAAATCCTACTAGGATTTGGTTTTAAGCCAAATAGGTTTGTTAATATGTTTTAATGGTTGGTAGAATATAGGAGTTAAAGATCTAGATCGGTAGATCGTTCTTTGGATTTCAAGGAATCTATTAAGCAAATCGGTGTGTACTCACACTAACCTTCGATATATCATGGCAATTATTTTAATATATGAATATGCATAAGAATGTGAGCGTGGCTAAGTACCACGATGTGGTAAGAGTACCCAGGTACGTTTCCTACTTCTGATAGGATTACGAATATGATATATTTTGAACATATGAATAGTAACATGAATGAGAATTAAGTATGTTATGCATGATATAAAATTTATGGGGCATTCGGGATCTATGTGAAAGGGGAAGAAGGTGTTGACTTCGGTCTCACCAACGGAATATGGTGACTACGGTCACAAAATTTGAATATGGTAACTCCGGTTACATTATCGAATTTGGTAACCGGTTACATTATTTGAATATGGTGTCTAATGACACAAATTATATAGGCGATGAGCACGCCGTCATTGCAATGACGCCTTTGATGGTGTGTAGCGGATGGAGGGTTGACTTAGTAGTCCCACGGTGTATTTGGCAGTGTACTGGTGGTGTGTAGCGGATGGTCAAATAGGCTTGGGTTTGGGTTGCATCATCATTTATTTTTATATGAATATGAATTTGATATGAACATGTATGCTGATTTATTGAATGTTAGTCTTGTGTGCACATTGAGTCTGCTGACTCACCCCGCTATGGGAACTACTTTCGGTGATGAGCAGGTGATTTGACCGGGACGGTAGACCTTGAGGTGGCCATGTTTCATTTGAAGATTTTATTTAATTTGGACTTTATTTCTTTTAGTACCTTTAATTTTATTTTTGGGTTTTACTTGATGTAATAAGGCCATAAGGCCCAAGTGGATTTTTCTTATTTTGCTTTACTCTTAACTATTATGTTACTGAACTATTTAAGACTAAAGTTTAAGATATATTTTTTTATAAACCTTAAAAATTATTTTGTCACCTTAATAAGAATTTGATTTTCAAATAGATTAAATGGGTTCCCAATCTGAGCCCAATCCACAACAATATTTTTCCAAAAAATTATACCAATTTTGTCTAAGTAACAAAGAACTTGAAAACCGGTTAACTTAAGGAACAAACCAGATCCGGTTCAGGCTCGTGGGCCGAGTGTGGGGTGTTTCAGGAACCTAGGGAGTGTTTTCGGCTAAAACACCCCTTTTCTTCTATTTTTCCTTATTGCTCAAACTGAAACCTCACAAAGCAACCCTCATCCTTGTTTCTTCTTTTCCTTTTCCCAATATTTGCCGAAAGTCCATACTACTCCATATTCTTCCATCCTCTCTATTTGTTCCCAAAAGCCGAAAGCTCGTTGTTTTTCCCACTGTTCATCAAAGAGATTTGGCCGAATACCCTTAGCCCCAGTCTCTTCTCTCTCTCACGTAATTTAGCCTTCATTGAAGTATCGAAAGCAAGTTCTTCCTTGTTGGAATCATAGCCGAATCATTGGTAAGCCATTCCTCCTCTATTATTTTTTTTCTTTTCCCTCTCTAGTATAGATCCATATTTAAAAGAGAACCTCACTCGTGCTCTTTAATGATAGCTGAAAACTTAAGCATCAAAAGGGTGAGTTGAACCTTGGTGATTGAAGGTCGAACCTGTCCATAAGGGAGGACTTTAGCCGATTGAAGGAAGCTTTTGGGATTTGATTCCCCAAGATAAGGTGGTAAGTAATATTCGGCCAAAGGCCTTGATTAAGCATATATGTGCAAACCGAATCGAACAAAAGTTTTGGTAGGGATCTCGACGAGACAAGTGACAATTTTGAGATTTCGATAGGTAAGGTAAGAGGTTGTTGAAATTCGGTCATGGGCTATATATGGTATTTAAGAGTTAACCGATTGTGTGCCATGGATCTAGGGGCTAATCGGCCAAGGCAAACAAAGGCTTCCGGGATTTAAACTCGCTTTGGTAAGTGATAGTAAGTTTCACCTAAGGCTATATTTGGTACAATTAATCCTTGAGATTATTAGTATAACCGAATGGCTATTAGATCTAAAAGTATATGTGTTGGTCGATTGTAGGGAAACAACCTCTCGAGGTTTCGCTAGTATAGTTCGGGATTTGCTAGTCTCACGAGTAAGCAGTGTGTAAAACTCTTACACACTTTATTAGTTAACATTACTATTATGTTACGATTTAATCATTTAATCATTATGGTACATGAGCATGGATTAGAGTAAGTCACTTGTGATTTAAAATCATTATGGATGACATGATGGGTAATATGCTATGCCATGACTTATATGCATGATTTATGATAATATGTTAAGCATGATATGAGCATGTTGGTAATGGGATTGATGAGAGGAGGGATTATTCTCATGGATGTCATTAGTGGTTTTGACCACAAGATGGGTTGGCCCCATCGGTTTAATTGTGACTTGGTCACCGAGTGGTTTTGACCACACCGTTGATATAAATTGTGACTAAGTCCGGTGGTTTGGTACCACCAGTGGTTTTGACCACATATTGATAATTGTGACCTATGGTCATCGGTGGTTTTGACCACACGATGGGTTGGCCCCATCACTTGATTTGTGACTCCGGTCACGGTGGTTTTGACCACCAATGGTTTTGACCACGGGGTAGTTAAAGGAGTATGGATGGCTAGTTTTGGGTTGTATGTTTTGCATGTCTTACTAATATTTTGTGTATGAGTTTGCACTTTGGGTTGGGGATTTATACACGAGTCTTGGTGACTCACCCTTCCCATACCATTTTGCTGAGATGAGTAGATCGCGGAGATGGGTAGGAGAGGACTCGAGGGCCATGCTTGATTCCTTGGATTTAAAATTTTATTTAGCAGTTTAAGTTTATTATTTATTAAATTTTTGATTTGGGTTGTAATAAGGCCGCTAGTTATTATTTTGGATGTTTAAGTAGTTGATTTACTTCATTTCTACTATATTACTCATGAATTAATAAATTGTTTAAATAAATCGGTTAATTATGACGTTTTCAAAATGGAAATCCTTACGAGTTTTCAAGGATGTTACCATTAGGTAGCAAAACTCACCAAGTTAACCATAACTCAGATGGTTCTAAATACTTAAATGATCAAATGTTTTCAAAGGCTTTCAACTCAACCAAGTTTTCAAAAATCCATTCCACCTGAGTTTAAATAGACACTGTTTTATAATTTCTGCAAATTTTTCAGATCTCTATCAGATAATCAAGATCTTCCAAAATGTTTTTACTCTGTGACATACCAGATCCGGTCGGGGCTCATGGGACGGGTTTGGGGTGTTACATTTTAATATCGATCCGATTCAAAACTTCATTGTGGGGCCCAGGGCCCAAAATGTTTTTGGTAGGCCTCTGTGAAATATTATGAAATGGTTTTAGTTTGAACAGCATGGCATCGAGTCTCCGGCACCTATCCGCCCAGGTAAGTATCTCTGACTGTTCTGTGAATACTTGATAAGGGTAAATGTGTAACTTGGGAACGTAGAATAGAATGATAGGTACTTGAACTCTAGGACTAGTCTACCCCAACTACTACATAAGACTTAATTGCTTAATTAAACAAACCTATGTCTAAGTCACTGAGTTAGGGTGTGGTAACCAATGTGCACATGTCTAGGATTGGTACTCGGTGGGAGTTTGGTATTTAAGTAGTCCGTGTGACTCACCTCCTCTCCACTCGAATCCTACCTGGTGCGTAGCTTAGGTTCACCCTAACCAAGAGGACTTATTCATGGGCTAAACCCTAACTAAAACTCGAAAGGGAACTAGCCGTATTTTCATAAAAACCCTAGTTTTAAAACTCTTAAAATTTCTTTTTAATGTGTGAGAACTATTGTTTTACAACATTTTTCTGAAAAAACAATTCCAATTTGTAGAATTACTAAAATACCCCTAGTGGTAAAAATTACAAAAAATGCCCTTGGATTATAAAATGTTCAACTATCCGACAGTTTTTCCAAAATTTCCTTATTTTGTAAAAGTGTTTAAAAACCCTATTTTTGCAAACGTCCAAAGTACCTTGATTTTGGAAAATTACCAAATTGCCCTAACCTATAAAATTACCAAAATGACCCTGATTTTCAAAATTTTTGCAACACCATCAACTTGGAAAACAAATTCTCAAAAGAACCCTCAAAGTTTTACAACATTTGGAAATACCCAAAATTATCAAACTTTACAAATTTACCACAGTTTATTACCAAAATACCCGAGCTTCAAAATTATCGAAGTACCCCCGAATTTCAAAATTTTTCAAAACACCCCGAGAATTTAAAGGTTCCAAAATACTTTTTGACAAAATCATCGAGAACTTTTATTTTTGAAAAACTACAAAAAATACCCCTATAGGTTAAAATTAGGAAAATACCCCCGGGTAGTGAAAGGATGAAAATGCCCCTACACATTAGATATGGTCTGTGAATGTTGTTTGTGTGATGGATGTACTTAGAACTAGGAGATAAGCCTAAAACTGGAACTATAGGTAGATTCAATTTCGAAAGAATCACTTCAAAAATTTTTTCTCATAAAATTACTCGTGGGTAAATAGTGAACAGTATTAACAATGCATAAAATTCCTAATCAGATAAATACGAACGAAAAGAATGAGTACAAGAGGTCGTGGACGTCCGCCGCGTGGCCGTGGTAGGGGTAGGATAACCTTGTCGGAGCCAGCAGGGTCGGGTCATGGGTTTGGAAATGTGATGTCGAATCTGCCGGTGGCAAAATTGAGTTCGAGGATCGCCGGTGGTAATGATGTAGTATCCTGTCGTACTACAAGTGTTGGAATGAGTTGTCGAGGCGGTAGCAGTCTTGTAAGCAAGTAAATCGTGGTTGAACGACTTGCCAACGAAGCGAAGTGTTTAGAGGAGTTTACGGGTGGCACCCGGTCTTGTGGAGTATTGGTTGGAATCAACCGAGAGGATCATGGATGACTGGATTTTTCGGTGAGGAAAAATTGAAGGTATAATCTCTCTACCGGGATGAGTCATACCGGTGGTGGCTCTTTGTAAGGGATGGAGCGATGGCGGAGGATCTCACATGGGAATTCTTTAAGGCTTCCTACCAAAAGAAATACATAGGAACTAGCTACGTGGATCTTGCAATAAAGGCTTTCTTGAACACGGTTCGGGGTAATAAGATAGTGGCAGAGTATGAGGCTGAATTTCTCCGGTTGAGCGGGAATGCTCGTGGTATTGTGGGTACCGAGCATGAAAGTTGTGTCGAGTTGAGGATGGGGTGAGAGATGGTGAGGATGATGATAGCTCCACAACAAGAACGGAGTTATTTGTCCTAGTGGAGAAGTCTAAGGTTCTTTGAAGGGTAAGGCAGTCGGTTAGGCGGAATCGGGATAGGAGTTGGAATAAGAGGAGCTTGGATCTTGAGGTTTTCGGTAATAGCGAGAAGAGGATGAGGTATGGTGGGTCAAATCAAGTTGCTAGTCTTGCTCATCGCTCTCGCTAATCCTCAATGGCCGCCCGATGTGTGCTCGGTGTGGGAAGTCTCACAGGGAGTGTTGGAATGGTAATCGGGGATGCTTGAATGTGGATCCATGGAACATCGAGTTAGGGATTGTCCAAAAAGGTAGCTAGGCTAAGGTCCGAGGTCGGGATCGTGCACCAAATAGGAGGGATAACCAACACCACCGAGAGGTCGTGGTGTAGGAAAAGGAGGTAATGGTCTTTGGCAGAGGTCGGGGCACCGAAGGGAGGTACCGTAATCTTGAGGCTAGGCAACTGGTTTGGTCTATGTCACGAGGCGTCGGGGAGGAGGGTGGCCTTGCTGGACGTCATAACCGGTATGTTCTTGATCTTTGGAGTACCTATAGTACCTTAATTGATATTGGCTCAACCCACTCATACATTGCTAGTAGCGTAGTGGAAACTCGCACTTAGACTTTGAGCTTGCTTCTAGGAAGATGTTGTATTAAGCCCTCAGGTCACTCTGTAGAAGTAAGTAAACTCTATAGGAATGTACCCCTAGAACTCCAAGGGGTCGTGTTCTTGGCTGACTTGATGGAACTGCCATTTTGGGAGTTTAATCTAATCCTTGGGAAGGATTGGCTAGTAAAGTATCAGACTAGCCTAAATTGCGCAGCTAAGCGCATGGTATTAAAGACCATGGAAGGAGAAGAGGTGGTGATGATAGGTAAAAGGAGAGATTACCTATCTAATCTGGTTTCTGCATTGAAGGCGGAAAAGATGGTTAGAAAAGGTTGTGAAGCATATGTAGTGCATGTCTGTGCTTTGGAAGCTAAGGGTGCAGCTATGAGAGATGTTTGGACCGTAAGGGATTATGTTGATGTGTTTCCAAAGGAACTCCTAGGTCTACCTCCGGATCGTGAGGTCAAATTTGGTATAGATTTGTTGCCCAGAACCGCACCAGTATCTATAGCTCCGTATCGGATGGCGCCGTTGGTAGAGTTGAAGGCTCAGATTCAGGAATTATTGGATAGAGGGTTCATTCGACCAAGTGTATCGCCTTGGGGAGCTCCAGTGCTTTTTGTCAAGAAGAAGGATGGAACAATGAGGATGTGCATAGACTATCGACAGCTGAACAAGCTAAAAATAAAGAACTGGTATCCTTTGCCCAGGATCGATGACTTGTTCGATCAACTCAAGGGAGCATCGGTGTTCTCTAAGATTGACCTTAGGTCAGGGTACCATCAGCTTAAGGTGAAGGAGGCTGATATCCACAAGACGGCATTCCGTACTCGGTATGGGCACTACGAGTTTCTGGTAATGCCTTTTGGTTTGATGAATGCACCAGTCGCGTTTATGGACATGATGAATCGAGTTTTCTAACCCTACCGGATCGATTCATCGTGGTGTTCATAAACGACATTTTGGTGTACTCGAAGTCGGAAGAGGAGCATGGCGCACATCTTCATGTGGTTACGCAAGTTCTAAGGGAGAAAGCAGTTATACGCCAAATTGATAAGTGTGAGTTACGGCTTAAGAAGGTAGCTTTTCTAAGGCATGTTGTTTGGTTGAGGAATCGGGGTGGATCCCATAAGATTGAGCGATATTGGAATGGAAACCACCAAAGTCGATTCTGAAATTGAGTTTTTGGGGTTGGCGAGGATATTATAGGAGATTCGTGGAAAATTTCTCCTTAATCGCAAAGACCAGATTGACTAAGTTCGAGGAAAGGAGTTCCGTTTGTGTGGTCTGAGAAGCAGCAAGAGAGTTTCGATAAGCTGAAGAAGATTTTGACAGAAGCACCAGTCTTGATTCAGCCGGAGGCAAGAAAGGAATTCACTGTGTATTGTGATGCATCGCATACCGATTTAGGGTGTATGTTGATGCAAGAAGGGAAGGTGGTCACTTATGCATCACGACAGTTGAGGCCTCACGAAGGTAATTATCCGACACATGATTTGGAATTGGCTACTGTGGTTTTTTCCTTGAAGATTTGGAGGCACTATTTGTATAGGGAGAAGTCGATAGTGTATACAGATCACAAGAGTCTGAAGTACCTCTTGACTCAAAAAGATTTAAATTCGCGGCGGGTGGATTGAGTTGCTGAAGGACTACGACTGCTCAATCGAATACCATTCGGGTAGGGCTAACGTGGTAGCTGATGCATTGAGCCGTAAGGTGGTAGCGGATTTGCGAGCAATGTTTGCTCACCTAAGTCTCTATGAGGATGAGAGCCTTCTGGCAAAGTTGCAAGTAAAGCCATCTTGGATCGATGAGGTTAAAGAGAGGCAGTTGACCGACAAAGTTCTGAGTACTCAGGGGTCGCAAGTACAAAGTGGTGAGGCCGAAGGGTTCAATGTGGGTAGCGATGGAGTATTGTATTTTCAGGGGAGAGTATGTATGCCTAAGGATGATGATTTGAGGTAGAAAATCCTTAAAGAGGCTCATAGCAGTCCGTACTCTATGCATCCGAGAAGCGACAAGATGTATCGAGATTTAATGGAGCGATTTTGGTGGCCGGGTCTTAAGCGAGAAGTGCTTAGAGTTAGTGGGCAAGTGTCGACATGCCGCAAGTTAAAGTGAGCATCAATTGCCATTAGGTACATTACTGTAGATAAAGATCCACGATGGAAGTGAGAGGAGATTACTATGGATTTCGTAAGTGGGATTCCCTTATGCCCGATGAAAGACTCGATATGGGTGATAGTAGACCGGTTAACTAAGTCACCCATTTCATACCTAAGTGAGGTTGACTACTCGCTTCAAAGGTTAGCCAAGCTATATATAGCAGAGGTAGTGCGGTTGCATGGAGTACCTGTGTCCATTATCTCAGATTGGGATCCCCGATTCACGTCGAGATTTTAGAAGGCCTTACATTAGGAGTTAGGCACGAAGTTAAATTTCAGCACGGCCTTTCATCCGCATGATCTGATGGACAATCTGATAGGGTAATCCAAGTGTTGGAAGATATGTTAAGGGGCTGTGTTTTGGACTTTCGTGGTAGTTGGGAGGAGTACCTACCTTTATGTAATTCGCTTATAACAATAGTTATCAGCGAGTATTCAGATGGCACCGTATGAGGCACTGTATGGGCAAAAATGCCATACTCCTACGTGTTGGACAGAGCTGAGTGAATGTCAGATGTTGGGTCCGGAGTTAGTGGCAGAGACAAAAAGTAAGGTTAGAGTAATTCGGGCTCGTCTTAAAGAGGCATCGGACGGTAGAAATCTACGCCGATCTTAAGCGAGAGAGGTTGAATATCGATGGGTGATAAGGTCTTCTGAAGGTATCACCTTGGAAGAAGGTCTTGAGGTTTGGCGGAAGGGCAAGCTAAGCCCTAGATTCATCGGACCATACGGTGTTGAAGCGTGTGGGATCGGTAGCTTACCGACTTGAGTTGCGGCGAATTGAGCGGATCCATGATGTCTTCCATGTTTCGATCTTTGAGGCGCTATCGATCAAATCCTCGCACGTAGTGTCGATTGCAAAATTGAAGTGAACTTGGACTTATCTTTTGAGGAGGGCCAGTCTGATTTTGGATCGAGATGTCAAGGTTTTGAGGAGGAAGTCGGTATACCTTTGGTAAAAGTGCTATGGCGAAACCATGGTATGGAGGAGGCCACATGGGAACCCGAGGATATGATGCGTAGCAATACCCCAACTCTTGATCCTGTAATTTGAGTAGAAATTATTTTTAAGGGGTAGAAGCGTAACATCTGATTTAGGGGTTGTTTGCAATTTAATTATTTTCTTGTGCTTGCTTGAAAGGAAATGAATACTATGATTACTTGACATGTTCTAGGGTCTAGTGATAACCTCGGGCTAGGCACGACTAAGGGCTAAGTTTTTTTTAGCACTTGAGAAGAGGAAGCTAAGTGAATGAGGTTTTAAAATTATTTGGTGCGAAGCATGACACAAGAAATCATGTGATAAGGTGGCTTGGGATGCTACCTAAGGATCTAAGAAAGATCTGAAAGGAGGGAGGTTCAAGTCGCCAAATTTGCACTTGGGAGTTTATTTTTTTTGCGTTATAAAGGGGAGTTGGGCTAGGAGGCCTTAAGAATAAATGGTAAGGGTTAGGGACATGAAAGTCGAATTGGTAAAGTGGCTTGGGGCTGCCACTTAGGTCCTTGGTGAATACCGCCCAAGCAAGGGGGAGGAGGACTCAAGTTCGAGTCACGATGATAGCATAAGGATTTTTCTTTTATTTTTGCAAGTTGGCGCCATGAAGAGGGAAGAGTTGGACGGCAATTGGGACTTTGGAAAGGATGGGATAAGCCTTTCTTTTTGATAATTTTGGCTAAGAAGGGAAGATAAGGGTAAGATTTATTTTTAAAATTTTGAAAAGAGATATGATGGCCGAATGAAGGACTCTAGGGGCTTGAGTTTCGGAATTGAAGGGAACCTAGGGAGTGTTTTCGACTAAAACACCCTTTTTCTTCTATTTTTCCTTATTGCTCAAACTGAAACCTCACAAAGCAACCCTCATCCTTGTTTCTTCTCTTCCTTTTCCCAATATTTGCCGAAAGTCCATACTACTCCATATTCTTCCATCCTCTCTATTTGTTCCCAAAAAGCCGAAAGCTCGTTATTTTTCCCACTGTTCTTCAAAGAGATTTGGCCGAATACCCTTAGCCCCAGTCTCTTTTCTCTCTCACGCAATTTAGCCTTCATTGAAGTATCAAAAGCAAGTTCTTCCTTGTTGGAATCATAGCTGAATCTTTGGTAAGCCATTCCTCCTCTATTATTTTTTCTTTTCCTCTCGGTATAGATCCATATTTAAAGAGAACCTCACTCGTGCTCTTTAATGATAGTGAAAACTTAAGCATCTAAAGGGTGAGCGAACCTTGGTGATTGAAGGTCGAACACATCCATAAGGGAGGACTTTAGCCGATTAAAGGAAGCTTTGGATTTGATTCCCCAAGATAAGGTGGTAAGTAATATTGACCAAAGGCCTTGATTAAACATATATGTGCAAACCGAATCGAACAAAAGTTTTGGTAGGGATCTCGGCGAGACAAGTGACAATTTTGGGATTTCAATAGGTAAGGTAAGAGGTTGTTCATATTCGGTCATGGGCTATATATGGTATTTAAGAGTTAACGATTGTGTTCCATGGATCTAGGGCTAATCGGCCAAGGCAAACAAAGGCTTTAGGATTTTAACTCTCTTTGGTAAGTGATAGTAAGTTTCACCTAAGGCCATATTTCGTGTACAATTAATCCTTGAGATTATTAGTATAATAGAATGGCTATTAGATCTAAAAGTATATGTGTTGGCCGATTGTAGGGAAATAACCTCTCGGGGTTTCGCTAGTATAGTTAAGGATTTGCTAGTCTCACGACTAAGCAGTGTGTAAAACTCTTACACACTTTATTAGTTAGCATTGCTATTATGTTACGATTTAATCATTGTGGTAGTGATTTGCTTGTGGACATGAGCATGGATTAGGGTAAGTCACTTGTGATTTAAAATCTATGGATGACATGATGGGTAATATGCTATGCCATGACTTATATGCATGATTTACGATAATATGTTAAGCATGATATGAGCATGTTGGTAATGGGATTGATGAGAGGAGGGGATTATTCTCATGGATTGTCACCGATGGTTTTGACCACAAGATGGGTTGGCCCCATCGGTTTAATTGTGACTTGGTCACTAGTGGTTTTGAGCACACCGTTGATATAAATTGTGACTAAGTCCCGGTGGTTTGGTACCACCGATGGTTTTGACCACATATTGATAATTGTGACCTATGGTCATCTATGGTTTTGACCACACGATGGGTTGGACCCATCACTTGATTTGTGACTCCGGTCACGATGGTTTTGACCACGGTGGTTTTGACCACACGGGGTAGTTAAAGGAGTATGGATGGCTAGTTTTGGGTTGCATGTTTTGCATGTCTTACTAATATTTTGTGTATGAGTTTGCACTTCCGGGTTGGGGATTTATACACTAAGTCTTGGTGACTTACCCCTTCCCATACCATTTTGCAGATGAGTAGATCGCGGAGATGGAGCCGGAGAGGACTCGAGGTGGCCATGCTTGATTCCTTGGATTTAAAATTTTATTTAGCACAGTTTAAGTTTATTATTTATTAAATTTTTGATTTGGGTTGTAATAAGGCCGCTAGTTATTATTTTGGATGTTTAAGTAGTTGATTTACTTCATTTCTACTGTATTACTCATCAATTAATAAATTGTTTAAATAAATCGGTTAATTATGACGTTTTCAAAATGGAAATCCTTACGAGTTTTCAAGGATGTTACCATCGGGTAGCAAAACTCACCAAATTAACCATAACTAAAATGGTTCTAAATACTTAAATGATCAAATGTTTTCAAAGGCTTTCAACTCAACCAAGTTTTCAAAAATCCATTCCACCTGAGTTTAAATAGACACTGTTTTATAATTTCTGCAAATTTTTCAGATCTCTATCAGATAATCAAGATCTTCCAAAACATTTTTACTTTGTGACATACCAGATCCGGTCGGGGCTCATGGGCCGGGTTTGGGGTGTTACACCTCGGCCCCCCTAAAATGTAAAATGTCTATGTTGGTCTTTAGAATTTTTTAAAAATTTTAAATTACTAAAGGTAAAATTGCACTTTGGCCCCCTAAAATTAGAAAAATTCAATTTAATCATTTACAAATTATAATGATATAAACTATAAAAAAATTTAAATATTATCCGGCCCCAAAAAAATTTTTTGGCTTCACCACCCCCAAGGCAATTTCTTGCGAGCCTCGGTGAGGCTCGGCGTAAATCACCGACCACCACCTAAAAGGTTTGTTTTTTTCCTTTTTTAATATTTAAAACCTTATTATGTAAAAAAAACTAAAATAAAAAATAAAGAAAAAGAGACAAATTTGGGAATGAAAGAAAAAAATAAAAAGAAACCTTTCTCGATCCTGTATTTTTATTGCTGTATATTTTGTCTCTGTGTCTATTGTCTCTTTCGTTTTACAGATTCTTTTTGAAGGTCAAAGGCAAGGATCTCACGACGAAAGCTATCCGTGTGTTGATGTCGGAGTGGCTCGCGCAGATTGCGGTGCGATGGGTGTTAAGGCTGCTAGGCTTGCGGCGCGAGGGAAAAGGGTGCTGCAGCGCCTAGGGTTTCCCCAGAAACCCTAGGTCTCTGAGTCCTCTTAATGTGTTGGGCCTTTTTGTAACATTCGGGGATTATGGGTCACGCTTTTCATTTATATTTATGTGCTAGTATGCTCTGGATGTTGTTTGTGTGCATTTGGGGGCTTCGGGAAACCTTGGGGTTAGGTAGGAGCCTTAGTGAAAACTTTTGGTTTAAGGCCTTTAGGGGAGAGCTAGTGCCGTCTGGCCTTAAGGGTTTTAATGTGGGGCTTATGGACACAAGCAAGTGGAGTGGTGGAGTGGCAAAGTGATGCCTAGGAGCAAGGGGGTTGCATCAAAAGGGAGCTCCAAGGGGGGAGAGGTTCGAATCATGTTAACAGCAAGGGAGCTTTGTTTTAATTTGCTTTTTGCGTCAGAAAGGGAGGCATTAGAGATTGGATAGGACACTTCAAGGATGAAGTGTGGATTGAGTCAAACAACTCAAATATGCGGCTATAAGGGGAGATAGGAGTTGGACTCATTCAAACTCCTTTGAATGGGTGATGTAGAGAGAAATTAGGATGAAAAGAAGGGATTTGTGAGAGAGGGAAGGTGGTGGCCGAATGTGGGACTTTAGGAGGTGGCATATTCGGTTTGGGAAGGGCTATGTGTGCTGAATTTTTGAGTAGGTTGCCTTTCTCTTTTCCTATTTTTCCTTGAACCAAATTTGTGAAACCATTTGAAAGCACTTTCTTTTCTCTCTACTTCTTTTCTAAGCCGAACCATACCCCTTCCTATTCTCTTTTTCATTTCATAGTTGTGGCCTCAAAACTCACTTCATCATTAAGCCGAATCTTTCTCATCATTTTCACCATAGCCGAAACTACATAAAACTTAACCCTCTCTTCTCATTTTCTTTTCATCGATCTCATTACCTTCAAAAGCCGAATAACCTATCCTTCTTTGTGTTGTAGCCGAACCTCCTAGCCATTTCCATTCAATCTTTTTCTTTTCCTTCTTTTTGATTCTTTTAAGCCGAATCTCCTTGGCGTGGTGACTCTTTTCGGTTGATTGACCTCAAGGGAAGGTGTCATCATTCTTCTTCTTCACCCTTTCAAATCGGTTCTAGTGTGGTAGTAAGGATTCGATATTTCATTTTAACCCTTTTTCTTTTCCCTTTGGTTGCCAAAACCAAAAGTTTAATCTTGGTTCTTATGTGTGGCCGAATCTTTTAAGGGTGATTTTAGGTCTTCTGCTTGAAGCTAGCATCAAGGGTAGTGGAGATCTTCCGGGACTCGTTTAGCCAAGGTAAGAGGGGTTACATCTCTCATTCGTCCAAAGGCTATTTCGGGTGGACAATGGGTGGTTAGGTCGATACTAACATGGGTTATTGTAGGGTCCTGGCAACCTTTAAGTTCAAGCGAATAGTCTCCGGGATTCTATCGATTTCGGTAAGGAGTATCCCATTCTAATATTCGTTAAGTCTTTGCTAATTATTTCAATTCAACGTATTAACTGGGTCTTCTGATCAAGACTCTTATTTGATGGATTCGAGTACCAGCCAAGGAGAGAAAGGGGTTGGACACGTAGTCCCTACCCCTAAGTTCAAGAAGCGTTTAGTTTAGCAGTTCGAGATTGGCCACCGGGGTGTGGGCTAGTGTCGGAGCAAGATCGTAGGCAAATAGCGGTAGTGTCGATTAGTGATAGCGTCGACATAGAGAGCATGTTGTTATGGGTTATCGGTGTGTAGTTAGTACACTGTTTCTTTACTTTCTTTATTGTAAATTAATGAAATACATGTGATATGTGTGGTGGACGATTTAGTGGCTGTGGTGGTATTGTTACCCATAAAGGGGTAATTCGGTAACCAGGTTAGTACATTTCTTATATCAAAATATGGTTGGATATATGTGGATCTATGAAAGCATGTAAACAAAATATGTATATCTGGACATGTTCATATGTTTTATGCCATTTCATCATATTATGTTGCATGTACATGGGGTTCGGGATATATATTACTAAAGGGGAAGTGTGTACATTTATGTACGTGGATTAAAGATGGCCTCGCGCCTCATTGTGGTTTGATGTTGGCCTCTAGCCACATCATGGATTGATGATGACCATAAGTCTCATCGTGGATATTGTGATTTCAATCACGTGGATAAGTGGCTAGACCACTAAGTGGACTTTGAATAGCATGACTACCAAAGAGGTGTGTAGCGGATGGAGGGTCGATTTAGTAATCCCCTAGTGTGTGGTGGTTGGATATACGGGTGGTGTGTAGCGGTTAGATATTAGGTTGGGTTGGGTTCCATTATGCATGATAATATGTGGTATGTAGACTTGATGTGGTTTTGGGGCTAAGCCCAGTTGTGGAAATATGTGGATTAATTGCACACTGAGTCAAAATGACTCACCCTATTTTTCAACCAATGCAGGTAGTACGTGATACTTTGGACCGGGCCGGGGAGGAGTCAAGGTGGCCATGCAGAAGTCGTTTTTACTTTTAAAGTACTTTATAAGCTTTTAATTATTTTTTTTGGGATATTTTACTGTAATAAGGCCATTTTAAATACTTTGGATTTATTTTAAGTTTTAAGTTGGATTTGCTATCAAATGATTAATTCATAAAGAAACTCTAAAAATACTGCAACATTAGGATTAAAATGGGGTTTTCAAAATATAGATTCTTATAAACCTTTCGGGTTCTCAACATTTTTGCATAAATAAATATTGATTTGAACTTGTGCAACTCAGAAGTTTTGTTTTTAAATAAATTACTAAGTTTGAACGAGAAGCCCTCTTTAAACGAAGTTTCTGTTTTAGAACTTATAACCCATTTTTCACTTATGAAACCAAACCATTTTCAACCTTTTTCCTATAACATTCTGAATTCGGCCGTGGTGTTTTGGGCCGAGTTTGGGTGTTACAATTTGGTATCAGAGCCCGATTCTAAACTCGGCCTTTGGGGATTTTTGAGGCCTACAACGTTTTAAACTTTAAAATTGGTTTAAAGGAAAATTTTTCGGGAAATGGCTTTGTGGAAGCATGGCACCTGCGTCTCCGACCCAAATCCACCAGGTAAGTATTCCAAATTTTTGTGTGGTTTATGTGAGTAGGCTTGATGGGTTTCATGGGATGTAGACTATTCTAATTAGACGGTGATGGACTATAGGCTTAGTTGCACAACTTTTAAAAGTCATAAGACTTAAGCCGAGCAAACAAACTTGTGAACCAGTCGCCGAGTTAGGGTGTGGCAATAGGTGTACGCATGTCTAGGACGGGATTCAGGGAGAGCTTGGTATTTAAGCAGTCCTAGTGACTCACCTCCTCTTCGCTAGAATCCTACCTGGTGCATAGCGACTGTTCACTCTAACCATGAGGATTTGTTGACAGGCTAAACCTTATAATTAAAACTCGAAAGGGACCAGCCACCCTGTCTTGTAAAATCCTAAGGTAAACCCTAGTTTTTTTTAAATTCCCAAATTACCCCTGATTTGTAAAATTTCCCTGTTTTTGAAAAATAACCAAAATACCCCTGATTTACAAAATCACCGAAATGTCCCGAGTTGAAAATTATCGAAATACCCTTATTTTGGCAAACCACCCGAAACCTTATTTTGGAAAATTACAAAAATACCCTTGTAGGATAAAATTCTGAAAACACCCCTGGGTAGAGAAATGATGAAAATGCCCTAGTGGTGAATTTGAGTTTGTGGATGTCGATGATGAATGAACGTGATTCTCTGAATTAGGGCAGTAGACTTGAGACGATAACGTTGAAATCGAAAGAACCACTATCAAACTTTTTTTACATAAAATTGTTCGTGGATAATTAGTAGAACAAAGAGCTAATGCATAAAATTTCTTAAAATAGATTAAGACGTGACGATAGACATGAGTTCTAGGGGACATGGACGTAATACACTTGGGCGTGGTAGAGGTAGGATGGTATGTCGGAACCGGTGGGGTGCAGTCATGGATCGGGAATGAAGCAGCCGCTTGTTGTGGAAGTGAGTTTCAAGATCAGACAGATGGAGGCGACGCATGTCTCGAGCCATCTCATGGGTTTTAGAGAGTTACGGGATCAAACATGGGTTCTAGGGCTAGGAAGTCCGTGTCTGAGTGACTTCGATCGAACGAGGCTAAGGTATTCAGAGGTGTCTCTAGGGTCGCTCCGAACATGGCGGAGTATTGGTTAGAAGTAGTTGAGAGGATCATGGATAACTTGGACTGCACAGCGGAAGAGAAGTTGAATGGCGATGTTTCTTTACTTTAGGATGAGGCTTACCAGTGGTGGCTCACTGTCAAAGAGGGTACTCCGGCAGATCGAGTGGATTGGGGTTTCTTTAAGGTGAAGTTCGAAGGGAAGTAAGTTGGGGCTACTTATATAGACGCGCAGAGGAAGGCGTTCCTAAACCTAGTACAAGGGGGTAAGTCAATAGCTGAGTATGAAGCAAAATTCTTGCGGTTGAGCTGGTATGCATGAGAAATTATTGCTACAGACTACAAGCGCTGTGTGAGATTTGAGGATGGACTGCGGAATGAGCTACGGGTGTTGATAGCTCCTCAGCGAGAATGAAACTTTACTACTCTGGTGGAAAAGGCTAGGATAGCCGAGGAGGTTAAGCGAGCTGAGAGGCAGGATAGGGATAAGGATAGGGGCAGGAATAAGAGGAGTTTTGGATCGACAACATCATCGGGGGGTTTTCAGAAAAAGCCTAGGATTGAGGGACCTGCTCGTATTTTTGTGCCAGTTACTAGAAATTAGTCTTGTCAGTGTGCTCAGTGTGGGAGGTCTCATATGAGAGAGTGCTGGGGAAGGAATAAAGAGTGCTTGGTGTGGGTCAAGGGACCATTTGATTAAGAACTATCCTCAAGACATGGCTAGGACACGGTCAGTAAGTCAGGGGTATGTGCAGCCTGGTAGGGGTGGTCAGCAGATGCAGAGAGGACGTTGGCTGAATCGAGGTGGAAATGGTACTAGCTGGGGTCGTAGAGCACCTGTAGAGGTTTGGGGCTCCGGATGCAAGACGACTGGGTTGGTTTACGAGCGGGGCGTCGAGAGGAGGGGGATGCACCAGACGTTATCACGGGTACTTCCTCATTTTTGGGTTACCCTTTATTGCTTTAATTGATGTAGGGTCGACTCATTCTTACATTGCTAGCATGATGACTGGAACCTTGAATATGGAGCCTAAAATTGCCTCTAGGAAGATGTCTGTACTTAGTCCTTTAGGGCAGTCAGTAGTGGTAGATAAACTCTTTAGAGATGTACCTTTAGAGGTTCAGGGGTAAGTATTTCCAGCTGACTTGATAGAGCTGCCATTCGAAGAATTTGACTTGATCCTAGGCATGGACTGGTTAGCAAGGTATCGTGTAAATTTAGATTGTGCTGCTAAGTGTATGTCGTTGAAGACTCCCAAAGATGATGAGGTTGTGGTGATAGGTGAGAGGAGAGACTACTTGGCCAATGTAGTGTCTGCTCTTAAGGTGGAGAGGATGGTAAAGAAGGGATGCCTGGCTTTCTTAATGTTTGTTAGTGCGTTGGATGCTAAAGAAGCCACTGTGGGGGAGGTTAGAATAGTAAAGGAATTTTTGGTTGTGTTTTTGGAAGAACTTCAAGGGTTGCCTCCAGATTGGGAAGTGGAGTTTGGAATCGACCTTCTGCCAGGTACAGCGCCGGTGTCCATCGCCCCTTACAGGATGGCACCGAAGGAGTTGGTTGAACTTAAAGCCCATATACAAGAGTTGTTAGATCGCGGTTTCATTCGACCTAGTGTGTCTCCATAGGGAGCACCAGTGTTGTTCGTAAAGAAGAAAGACGGATCTATACATATGTGCATAGATTACCGCCAATTGAATAAGCTAACGATCAAGAACAAGTACCCGCTATCGAGGATAGACGACTTGTTTGACCAGTTTAAAGGGGCTGCGGTCTTTTCAAATATGGATTTGAGGTTAGGATATCACCAACTCAAGGTAAAGGAATTAGATATCCATAAGACGGCATTTTGGACTCGATATGGGCACTATGAATTCCTAGTAATGCTGTTCGGGTTGACCAATGCACCGGCTGCGTTCATGGATTTGATGAATTGGGTTTTTCAACCCTATTTGGACCAGTTCATCGTGGTGTTCATAGATGACATTCTGGTATATTCCAAGTCTGAAGAGGAGCATGACGCCCATCTACGGGTGGTTCTGCAGATCTTAAAGGAAAAGAAGTTGTACGCCAAGTTTAGCAAGTGCGAGTTTTGGTTAAGGAAGTTTCTTTTCTGGGTCATGTGGTATCTGCGAAAGGGATAAAAGTGGATCTTCGAAAGATTGAGGTAGTATTGGACTGGAAACCACCTAAGTCGGTGGCGGAGATTCACAGTTTCTTGGGGTTAGCGGGTTACTATAGAAGGTTTGTTGAAGGGTTTTCTTCGATAGCGGCACCTTTGACCAAATTGCTGAGGAAAGAAGTACCTTTTGTGTGGATGGATAAGCTGCAGGAGAGCTTTGAGAAGCTAAAAAGGGTTTTGACAGAGGCTCTAATTTTAATTCAGCTTAAGGTGAGGAAAGATTTTGTGGTGTATTGTGATGCTTCTCATATAGGGTTAGGCTGTATACTGATGCAAGACGAAAATGTGGTTGCCTATGCATCTCGGCAGTTAAGGCCTCATGAGGTTAACTATCCTACGCATGACCTGGAGTTGGCTGCAGTGGTTTTCGATTTGAAGGTATAGAGGCATTATCTGTATGGAGAGAAATTAGTGATATACACAAACCATAAGAGTTTGAAGTATCTACTGACTCAAAAAGAGCTAAACTTGAGACAGCGAAGGTGGGTGGAGCTGTTAAAAGATTACGACTGCTTGATTGAATATCATCCGGGGAAGGCGAATGTGGTGGCAGATGCCCTAAGTCAGAAGGTAGTATCGAATTTGAGAGTGATGTTCGCGCATCTTAGTCTTTACGACGACGGGAGTTTATTAGCAAAGCTGTAGGTGAAGCCAACATGGTTAAGTCAGGTAAAAGAGAAACAGTTGGTAGATGAGGTTCTGAGTGCTAAGCTTCTACAAGTACAGAGTGGGGGACTAGAGGACTACAGTGTAAACAGCAATGGAGTCTTGTGTTTCTAAGGTAGGGTTTGTATGCCAAAAGATGTGAAATTGAGGTAAAAGATTCTTCGGGAATCGCATAGTAGCCCTTATGCTATGCATCTTGGAGGGAGTAAGTTATATAGGGATCTTCGAGATCAATTTTTGCGGCTTGGTTTGATGCGGGAAGTTATGAAATTTATGGGGAAGTGCTTGACGTGTCAGCAAGTCAAAGCTGAACATCAAGTGCCTTCGGGACTGCTGCAACCAGTGAAGATTCCGCAGTGGAAGTGGGAGAGAATCATGATGGATTTCGTTAGTGGGCTTCCTCTTACGCCTACTAAGAAAGACTTGGTATGGGTGATTGTGGATCGGTTGACAAAATTTGCTCACTTCATACATGTTCGTGTTGACTACTCTCTGCAAAGGTTGGCGAAGCTATATGTGACAGAAATTGTGAGATTGCATGGGGTGCCAATATCGATCATATTAGATAAGGATCCTAGATTTATGTCACGATTTTGGAGGGCATTACATTAGGCTTTGGGCACCAGATTAGACTTCAACACAGCATTTCATCCGCAGTCAGATGGCCAGTCTGAAAGGGTAATTCAGGTATTAGAAGATATGTTGAGGGGATGTGTTATCGACTTCAGAGGTAGCTGGGAGGAATTTTTGCCCTTAGTAGAATTCGCATACAACAACAGTTTTCAAGCTAGTATTCGGATGGCACCGTATGAAGCACTGTATGGGCGAAAGTGTCGGACTCCTACTTGTTGGATAGAGTTAGGAGAAAGTCATATTTTGGGTCCGGAGATAGTGGAAGAATCAGAGGAGAAGGTTAAGGTAATTCGAGATCGGTTGAAGGAGGCATCTAACAGAAAGAAGTCGTATGCAGATCTTAAGTGGAAAGAGATAGAATTTGCAGTGGGTGATCGGGTTTTCTGAAACTTTCGCCTTGCAAGAAGGTGATGAGATTTGGACGTAAGGGTAAGCTGAGTCCTAGGTTTATATGACCTTTTCGGGTTTTGAAACAAGTTAGACCAGTGGCATATCAACTAGAATTACCTTCAGAGCTGAAGCAGATGCATGATGTATTCCATGCCTCGATGCTACGACGATACCGATCGGATCCGTCTCACGTGGTGCTGGTGGAGGAAGTTGAGTTGAAGCCAGATTTATCCTATGAGGAAGAGCCAATTCAGATTTTAGAGCAGGATGTGAAGGTGTTGCGGAGAAAATCAGTTCCTCTAGTCAAGGTATTATGGCGGAACCATGGTTCAGAAGAAGCTTCGTGGGAGCCGGAGGAGTCGATGAGACAGCAATACCCTCACTTGTTTAGACCAGGTAATTTTGAGGCTGAAATTTCTTTAAAGGGGTAGAACTGTAACATCTAGGGATTAGGGGTCACGTATTTCATTTATATTTATGTGCTAGTATGCTCTGGATGCTGTTTGTGTGCATTTGAGGGCTTCGGGAAACCTTGGGGTTAGGTAGGAGCCTTAGTGAAAATTTTTAGTTTAAGGCCTTTAGGGGAGAGCTAGTGGTGTCTGGCCTTAAGGGTTTTAATGTGGGGCTTATGGACACAAGTAAGTGGAGTGGTGGAGTGGCAAAGTGATGCCTAGGAGCAAGGGGAGTTGCGCCAAAAGGGAGTTCCAAGGGGGGAGAGGTTCGAATCATGTTAAAGCAAGGGAGCTTTGTTTTAATTTACTTTTTGCGTCAGAAAGGGAGGTATTGGAGATCGACTAGGACACTTCAAGGATGAAGTGTGATTGAGTCAAACAACTCAAATATGCAGCTATGAGGGGAGATAGGAGTTGGACTCATTCAAACTCCTGTGAATGGGTGATGTAGAGAGAAATTAGGAGGAAAAGAAGGGATTTGTGAGAGAGGGAAGGTGGTGGCCGAATGTGGGACTTTAGGGGGTGGCATATTCGGTTTGGGAAGGGCTATGTGTGCCGAATTTTTGAGTAGGTTACCTTTCTCTCTTCCTTTTTTTCCTTGAACCAAATTTGTGAAACCATTTGGAAGCACTTTCTTTTCTCTCTATTTCTTTTCTAAGCCGAACCATACCCCTTCCTATTCTCTTATTCTTTTCATAGTTGTGGCCTCAAAACTCACTTCATCATTAAACCGAATCTTTCTCATCATTTTTCCCCATAGCCGAAACTACATAAAACTCAACCCTCTCTTCTCATTTTCTTTTTGTAACACCCTAAATTAGGGGTTGTTAAAAATATAATTAATTTCCCATGTGTGCTTAAAGAAATAAATAATATGACTTTATTTGGCATGATTTAGGGTCTAGAAATAACCCCAAATTAGGTCGGTTTTGGAATTAAAAATCTTTTTTTTAAAGTACTTAAAAGAAGGGAGCTAGGTGAGAAAGGGGTTAAGGGGAAATTTGGGCAAATTATGACACAAGAATGGTTCTGGTACAGTGGCTGGTAGCGGGTGGTTGGCAATGGAGGTCTTGGGTTCGATCCATGGGAGATACAAGGAGGAAATGTTTTTTTTTCCTTGTGGGCTTTTTGGGCGTTAGGGCTAGGAAGGCTTTAAATAAATTTCGGGCAAGGTTCACGGCATGAAAGGCAGGTTGGCGGAGTGGCTTGGGGCGCTACTCAAGGGCTTTGGTTTAAGGTCTCGGGTTCGAGACATAAAGGACATAAGGAATTTTATTTTTGGGTTTTGGCGTTAAAGGAGTAAGGGCGGGTAGAAGGCTTATAATTTTATGATGGGATTATTTGACATGAAAGTCAATTGGGAGAGTTGGTGCAGGGCACTTTAAGGGGGGTCATTGCCTTCACCGTGTCATTGGTTCGAACCCTGTAATGTGCACTTTGTTTTTTTATTTTTTCAATGTTGTCTGGCGTAAAGGAGGGGATGTTGGCTTATAGGACTCTTAATTGATAAGAGATAAGGCTTATTTTTTGCTTAATTTAATTTGGAAGGGGAGTAATTAGTGGTTTATTTGCTTTTAATTTGTTCAAGGAAGATTAGGAGATAGATGGAAGATTAAACCTTGCATTATCTTGGACAATTCAAAGGTGGAATTATCACAAAAATAAGGTGTTTCTGATTTGAGGACTCTTTGAAAGTTGTCTATAATCAGTTTGTATAGCAAAGAAGTGCCAAAAGTTCAACCAAATTCTTCTCTTCTCTCCAAATTTGCTGCTGCCAAATTCTTCATTGTTCATAGCCAAAATTATTCAAAACTTCCAGCTTTTCTTGCTTCCTTTTAGCCGAATATACCCCCTCTTTTGAGAGAAAATTTCCAGCTTCTCTTGTTCTTCTTAAACCTAAAATACTTCTTCTTCTTTTAATTTTGTCTTTGGTCAAACCATTCCAACCTTTGCCCAAAACCCTTCAAAATTTCCTTCTTTTCTTTCCTAGTAGCCAGAACCTATCTCTAAAATTCCAGCCCTCCATTTGAGTTTGGCGAATCTCCCTTAAGGAAAAAGGGTGCTTTCTCTTTATTGAAGATAGCCGAACCCCTCTCACAACATTAAGAGGTGCTGCCAATTTCCAATAAGTGTGGTAAGGAATAATTATCTCTTTTATAATTAAAGTTATGGCCTATGATTCTTGCTAATACGATTGAAGCGATTGTAGGGAAGCCATAGCCATTAAGGGAAACTTTTGGGATTTATTCTCCTAAGGTAAGTGGTGGTAAGGTTTCGGGTTCGTGTGAAACCCTTTGGTACAATCTTGGTTTGGCCGAATAGGCTTTTGGTACTAACAAAGATGATTGGCCGAATGTACGGTCAAGATCTAGCATTGTAGATCGGAGTTTCAAGATCTAAGAATTACGATAGTAACAGGTGTGTAAGATCTCAATACACACTTTATTAATTTCATGACTTTATTGTTTGCCCTTAATCTTTTGGTTGTGATTAGCTTGTGGCATAATCATGGTTTTCGGGTAAGTCCCCTAACTTGTGACTTTTGATATATGATTTGCATGCTATCACATTATATTAAATGCTATGACATGATATATGAAAATCGATATAAAAGCATGTGATGGTGGGATTGATGAGAGGAGGGGGATGAATTATGGACTGTCGTCAGTGGTTTTGACCACAAGATGGGTTGGCCCCATCAGATTATTTGTGACCAATGGTCATCAGTGGTTTTGACCACATCGATTGATTATTTGCGACTAAGTCCAAAGTGGTTTGGTACCACCGATGGTTTTGATCACACTTGATTATTTGTGACCTATGGTCATGATGGTTTTGACCACACGATGGGTTGGCCCCATCATTTAAATTGTGACTCTAAGTCATCAAGTGGTTTTGACCACAGGGGTAGTTAAGGAGTATGGATGGCTAGGTGGGGTTGCATATTTGCATGTAAATTAATATCTTGTGTATGAGTGCTTTTAGGGTGGGGATTTACACACTGAGTCTTGGTGACTCACTCCTTCCTTAACATTTTGTAGATGAGTAGATCATGGAGATGGGTAGGAGAGGACTCGAGGCGGCCATGCATATCGTTGAGTTAAATTTATTTTTGTTAAGATTAATTATTTTATTACCTAAGTATTTTTAATTTGGGATGTAATAAGGCGCTATTATTATTTTGGATGTTTATTTTCTTGTTTTGTTTTACTTATCATATATTACAAATGAAATTTACAAATGTTAAAGTAAAGGTTAAAAGTGACCTTTTCCAACTTAATAACTTTTACGAGTTTTCAAAGTCGTTACCATCGGGTAACAAAAAGTAAACAAAGTCGACTACAACTTTGATGATTTTAAAATGTACGTGATCAAATGTTTTCAAAAGGGTTTATCATTTCAATATTTATTAAAAGGCCCAACCGAGTTTTCAAACACCTTTTCTTTTGCACCTTAGCCAAATTTTATCGAATTTTCACCAAACTTTCAAAATGACTCAACCTATTTTTACCCAGTAACATACCGATTCGGTCGGGACTCATGGGTAGGGTTTGGGGTGTTACATTTTAATATCGAGCAGGTTCAAAACTTCGGTTGTGGGGGCCCAAGGCCCAAAATGTTTTAGTTTTTGCTAGTAGGCCTTATTATGATGTTTTGAGAACTGTTTTGGCTTGAACAAGATGGCACCGAGTCTCCGCACCTATCCGCCTGTAAGTACTTTTATTCAATTTCTTTGTGAATTCTTTTGATAAGGGGTAGAAGGGTAAAATGGGAGCGTAGACTATTAGAATAGAAATTATTGAACCTAGGGCTAGCTTACCTCAACTATGCATAAGATTTAATAATTACCTAAACAAACCCCGTGAGTTGTCACTAAGCAAAGATGTGGCAATCGTTATACGCATGTCAGGATTGGATTCGATTGGGGCACGGTATTTAGCGATCCTCGTGACTCACCTCCTACTCACTCGAATCCTACAGTGCGTAGTAACGGTTCATCCTAATGAGACAACACACTCACATGAGCTAAACTCGATAACTAAAACCCGAAAGGGACTAGCCGTTTGCTTTTGGAAGTAATTAAAACTTTAGCTAAAAAAAAAGACCAAAATACCCCTCCGTTGAAAAATGACCAAAATACCCCTAGCTTGAAAATTTCCAAAATACCCTTCGTATGAAAAGTTTTTCAAATAGAAATTTTCAAAATATCCTTCTTTTGAGAAATCACTTAGAACTAAATTTTTGGAAATCATTCTTGTGAAAATGCCCTGATTATGTGAGAAATTACGAAAATACCCTTAGGGGTAAAATTACGAAAACACCCTTGATTTATGATATTCCCAAAATACCCATAGTTACAGTCAAAATTTTCATTATAGATAAAGTACTCAAAAACCTTAAATTGCAACAACGTCATAATTTTAGAAATTACAAAATTACCCCTAACCTACAAAATTACCAGAATACCCGACTTTCAAATTTTGCAACATCACTATTTTGGAAGATACAATTATCAAAAAGAGCCCTCAAAGTTTTACAACTTTTGAAATATCCCTGATTTGATAAATTTTACAAATTTACCCTGATTTGTGAAAAATTACCAAAATGCCCCTGAACTTCAAAATTACCCAAATACCCCCGGATTTCAAAAATTTTTCAAAATACACTGGAAATTTAAGAGTTTCAAAATGCTTTTTGAAAAATCATCCAAAAATTTTATTTTTGAAAAATTACGAAAATACCCTTGTAGGACAAATTACGAAAATACCCCTAGGTAGTGAAAAAACAATCACAACGAAACTATAATGTCTCTCTGGAATGAATGAATGAAAGACTGTGTGCTTGTTGAATACGAAAGAACCACTTCTAAAACTTCTATCATAAAATTTCTTTGCGGATAACCAAGTGAAATACTAATGCATAAAATTCTTAAACAGATAAACACGATCGTTAGAATGAGTTCAAGGGGTCGTGGACGTCCGCCGCGTGGCCGTGGTAGAGGTAGGATGACCCTGTCAGAGCCCGCGAGGTCTGGTCATGGGTCCGAAAATGAGATGCCGGATCTGCCGACGGCGAAAATTGAGTTCCAGGATCAGACGGATGGTAACGACGTAGTATCCCAAGCAGTGCTACGAGTGTTAGAACGAGTAGTTGAGGCTGGCGCGGGGGTAGGAGCCCGCAAATCTATGGCTGAACGACTCCGGGCTAACGGAGCAAAAGTATTCAGGGGAGTTCTGGAGTGGCACCCAGTGCGGCGGAATACTGGTTGGAATCCACTGAAAGGATTATGGGTGACCTGGATTTCACCGCTGAGGAGAAGTTGAAGGGTATCATCTCGTTGCTTCGGGATGAGTCATATCAGTGGTGGCTCACCGTAAGGGATGGAACGGTGGCAGAAAATCTTACTTGGGAATTCTTCAGGGATGCCTACCAGAAGAAGTATAGCAGAACTAGTTATGTGGATGCACAGCGAAAGGCTTTCCTGAACCTGGTTCAGGGAAATAAGTCAGTGGTGGAGTATGAGGCTGAATTTCTCCGGTTAAGTAGATATGCTCGTGGTATTGTGGGTACCGAGCATGAGCGTTGTGTTAGATTCGAGGATGGATTGAGAGATGAGTTGAGAATGATGATAGCTCCACAATAGGAGCAGGAGTTTACTGTCTTAGTGGAGAAATCGAAGGTTACTGAAGGAGTAAGACAGTCAGTTAGACGAAATCAAGATAGAAATTGGAATAAGAGGAGCTCGAAACCTTCAAAGTTCTCGGGTAATGAGCAGAAGAGGATGAGGTTTGATGGGTCAGATCAAGCTGTAAGGCCTGCTGCTGCTGCTAATCCTCAATGGCCACCACGGTGTGCTCGGTGTGGCAAGTCTCACACGGGGGAGTGTTGGAATGGTAATCGAGGATGCTTCGAATGTGGGTCTATGGAGCATCGAGTTAGAGACTGTCCGAAGAAGATAGCTAGGATGAGAACGAAAGGTCAGGATCGTGCACCAAATAGAGGGGATAACCAACAGCCACAGAGGGGTCGAGGTGCAGTTATGGGTAATGGAAATGGTAGCAGGCGTGGTAGAGGTCTTTGAAAGTCTTGAGGCGAGGCAACCAAGGTTGGTTTATGCAATTGGCCATCGCGAGGAGGAAGATGTGCCAGATGTGACAACGGGTATGCTCCTTATTTCTGGAATACCCTTAATTGCTTGATTATTGTAGAGTTTTCTTGTTTTGCTAGGGAAGTGTCTGAAACCTTGGTTGTGAATTTAGAGATGGTGCTTAGGAAGTAAGATAGTTTTATTAAGATCAGAATGCACAGTAAAAGCATAGTACGGTGAGTTAAGATGTACGACTATTCGTTAGTAAGTAATTTCGAGGACGAATTTATTTTTAAGGGGGTAGAATTGTAACACCCTAAATTAGGGGTTGTTAAAAATTTAATTAATTTTCTATGTGTGCTTAAAGAAATAAATAATATGACTTTATTTGGCATGATTTAGGGTCTAGAAATAACCCCGAACTAGGTCGGTTTTGGAATTAAAATTTTTTTTAAAGTACTTAAAAGAAGGGAGCTAGGTGAGAAAGGGGTTAAGGGGAAATTTGGGCAAATTATGACACAAGAATGGTTCTGGTGCAGTGGCTGGTAGCGGGTGGTTGGCAAGGGAGGTCTTGGGTTCGATCCATGGGAGATACAAGGAGGAAATGTTTTTTTCCTTGTGGGCTTTTTGGGCGTTAGGGCTAGGAAGGCCTTAAATAAATTTCGGGCAAGGTTCACGGCATGAAAGGCAGGTTGGCGGAGTGGCTTGGGGCGCTACTCAAGGGCTTTGGTTTAAGGTCTCGGGTTCGAGACATAAAGGACGCAAGGAATTTTATTTTTTGGGCTTTGGCGTTAAAGGAGTAAGGGCCAGGTAGAAGGCTTATAATTTTATGATGGGATTATTTGACATGAAAGTCAATTGGGAGAGTTGGTGCAGGGCACTTTATGGGGTCATCATTGTTGCCTTCACCTGTGTTGGTTCGAACCCTGTAATGCACTTTGGTTTTTTTTATTTTTTTTCAATGTTGCTGGCGTAAAGGAGGGGGATGTTGGCAGCTTATAGGACTCTTAATTGATAAGAGATAAGGCTTATTTTTTTGCTTAATTTAATTTGGAAGGGGGAGTAATTAGTGGTTTATTTGCTTTTAATTTGTTCAAGGAAGATTAGGAGATAGATGGAAGATTAAACCTTGCATTATCTTGGACAATTCAAGGCTGGAATTATCACAAAAACAAGGTGTTTCCTGATTTGAGGACTCTTTGGGGGCTGTCTATAATCAGTTTGTATAGCAAAGAAGTGCCAAAAGTTCAACCAAATTCTTCTCTTCTCTCCAAATTTGCTGCTGCCGAATTCTCCATTGTTCATAGCCAAAATTATTCAAAACTTCCAGCTTTTCTTGCTTCCTTTTAGTCGAATATACCCCCTCTTTTAAGAGAAAATTTCCAGCTTCTCTTGTTCTTCTTAAACTGAAAATACTTCTTCTTCTTTTAATTTTGCTATGGTCGAAACCACTCCAACCTTTGCCCAAAACCCTTCAAAAATTTCCTTCTTTTTCTTTCCCTAGTAGCGAACCTATCTCTAAAATTCCAGCCCTCCATTTGAGTTTGGTGAATCTCCCTTAAGGAAAAGGGTGCTTTCTCTTCATTGAAGATAGAACCCTCTCACAACATTAAGAGGTCTTGCCAATTTCCAATAAGTGTGGTAAGGGATAATCATCACTTTTATAATTAAAGTTATGGCCTATGATTCTTACCAATACGATTAAAGCGATTGTAGGGAAGCCATAGCCATTAAGGGAAACTTTCGGGATTTATTCTCCTATGATAAGTGGTGGTAAGGTTTCGGGTTCGTGTGAAACCCTTTGGTACAATCTTGGTTTGGCCGAATAGGCTTTTGGTACTAACAAAGATGATTGGCCAAATGTACGGTCAAGATCTAGCATTGTAGATCGGAGTTTCAAGATCTAGGAATTACGATAGTAACAGGTGTGTAAGATCTCAATACACACTTTATTAATTTCATGACTTTATTGTTTGCCCTTAATCTTTTGGTTGTGATTAGCTTGTGGCATAATCATGGTTTTCGGTAAGTCCCTAACTTGTGACTTTTGATATATGATTTGCATGCTATCACATTATATTAAATGCTATGACATGATATATGAAAATCGATATAAAAGCATGTGATGGTGGGATTGATGAGAGGAGGGGGATGAATTATGGATCGTCGTCGATGGTTTTGACCACAAGATGGGTTGGCCCCATCAAATTATTTGTGACCAATGGTCATCAGTGGTTTTGACCACATCGATTGATTATTTGCGACTAAGTCCCAGTGGTTTGGTACCACCAGTGGTTTTGACCACACTTGATTATTTGTGACCTATGGTCATCAGTGGTTTTGACCACACGATGGGTTGGCCCCATCATTTAAATTGTGACTCTAAGTCATCAGTGGTTTTGACCACACGGGGTAGTTAAGGAGTATGGATGGCTAGGTGGGGTTGCATATTTGCATGTAAATTAATATCTTGTGTATGAGTGCTTTTAGGGTAGGGGATTTACACACCGAGTCTTGGTGACTCACCCTTTCCTTAACATTTCTGAGATGAGTAGATCGCGGAGATGGAGCCGAGAGGACTCGAGGGCCATGCATATCGTTGAGTTAAATTTATTTTTGTTAAGATTAATTATTTTATTTCCTAAGTATTTTTAATTTGGGATGTAATAAGGCCGCTATTATTATTTTGGATGTTTATTTCTTGTTTTGTTTTACTTATCATATATTACAAATGAAACTTACAAATGTTAAAGTAAACCAGCTTAAAAGTGACCTTTTCCAACTTAATAACTTATACGAGTTTTCAAAGTCGTTACCATCGGGTAACAAAAGTAAACAAAAGTCGACTACAACTTTGATGATTTTAAAATGTACGTGATCAAATGTTTTCAAAAGGGTTTATCAGCCCAACTGTATTTATTAAAAAGGCCCAACTGAGTTTTCAAACACCTTTTCTTTTGCACCTTAGCCAAATTTTATCGAATTTTCACCAAACTTTCAAAATGACTCAACCTATTTTTACCCAGTAACATACCAGATTCGATCAGGACTCATGGGTCGGGTTTGGGGTGTTACACTTTTCATCGATCTCATTACCTTCAAGAGCCGAATAACCTATCCTTCTTTGTGTTGTAGCCGAACCTCCTAGCCATTTCCATCCAATCTTTTTCTTTTCCTTCTTTTTGATTCTTCTAAGCCGAATCTCCTTGGTGTGGTGACTCTTTTCGGTTGATTGACCTTTAGGGAAGGTGTCGTCATTCTTCTTCTTCACCCTTTCAAATCGGTTCTAGTATGGTGGTAAGGATTCGATATTTTATTTTAACCCTTTTTCTTTTCCCTTTGGTTGCCAAAACCAAAAGTTTAATCTTGGTTCTTATGTGTGGCAGAATCTTTGAAGGGTGATTTCGGGTCTTCTGCTTAAAACTAGCGTCAAGGGTAGTGGGGATCTTCGGGACTCGTTTAACCAAGGTAAGAAGGGTTACATCTCTCATTCATCCAAAGGCTATTTCGGGTGGACAATGGGTGGTTAGGCCGATACTAATATGGGTTATTGTAGGGTCCCGACAACCTTTAAGTTCAAGCGAATAGTCTCCGAGATTTTGTCAATTTCTGTAAGGAGTATCCCATTCTAATATTCGTTAAGTCTTTTCTAATTATTTTGATTCAACGTGTTAACTGGGTCTTCTAATTAAGACTCTTATTTGATGGATTCGAGTACCAGCCAAGGAGAGAAAGGGGTTGGACACGTAGTCCTTACCCCTAAGTTCAAGAAGCGTTCGATTTCAGCAGTTCGGGATTGGCCACCGGGTGTGGGCCAGCGTCGGAGCAAGATCGTAGGTAAATAGTGATAGTGTCGGTTAGTGATAGCGTCGACGTAGAGAGCGTGGTGTTACGGGTTATCAGGTGTGTAGTTAGTACACTGTTTCTTTACTTTCTTTATTGTAAATTAATGAAATACATGTGATATGTGTGGTGGCCGATTTAGTGGTTGTGGTGGTATTGTTACCCATAAAGGGGTAATTCGGTAACCAGGTTAGTACATTTCTTATTTCAAAATATGGTTGGATATATGTGGATCTATGAAAGCATGTAAACAAAATATGTATATCTGGACATGTTCATATGTTTTATGCCATTTCATCAAATTCTGTTGAACGTACATGGGGTTTGGGATATATATTGCTAAAGGGGAAGTGTGTACATTTATGTACATGGATTTAAGATGGCCTCGCACCTCATTGTGGTTTGATGTTGGCCTCGAGCCACATCATGGATTGATGATGACCATGAGTCTCATCGTGGATATTGTGATTTCAATCACGTGGATAAGTGGCTAGACCACTAGGTGGACTTTGAGCAGCATGATTGCCAAAAAGGTGTGTAGCGGATGGATGGTCGATTTAGTAATCCCCTGGTGTGTGGTGGTTAGATATACGGGTAGTGTGTAGTGGTTGGATATTAGGTTGGGTTGGGTTCCATTATGCATGATAATATGTGGTATGTGGACTTTATGTGGTTTTGGGGCTAAGCCAGGTTGTGGAAATATGTGGATTAATTGCACATCTTGAGTCGAAATGACTCACCCTATTTTTCAACCAATGCAGGTAGTACGTGATACTTTGGACCGGGCCGGGGAAGAGTCAAGGTGGCCATGCAGAAGCCGTTTTTACTTTTAAAGTACTTTATAAACTTTTAATTATTTTATTTTGGGATATTTTACTGTAATAAGGCCATTTTAAATACTTTGGATTTATTTTAAGTTTTAAGTTGGATTTGCTATCAAATGATTAATTCATAAAAAACTCTAAAAATACTGCAAAATTCAGATTAAAATGGGGTTTTCAAAATATAGATTCTTATAAACCTTTCGGGTTCCCAATATTTTTCGCATAAATAAATAATGATTTGAACTTGTGCAACTCAGAAGTTTTGTTTTTAAATAAATTACTAAGTTTGAACGAGAAACCCTCTTTAAACGAAGTTTCTGTTTTAGAACTTATAACCCATTTTTCACTTATGAAACCAAACCATTTTCAACCTTTTTCCTGTAACATTCGAATTCGGCCGTGGTGTTTTGGACCGGGTTTGGGGTGTTATATTTTTGGGCTATGTTGGCTTGGGTCTAATCAGGGTCTGGGTTTTGGAGTGTGACTGGGCTCGGGTGTAATGGAGTATTGGATATTAGTTTGGGCCAAGGGTAGTGGGTCTGTTTTGGCTTGTAAACAAACTGGACTTTATATATAAATATATATATATATATATATATATATATTTTATTTATTTATTTTTGGTTTTATTTTTCGATCTGTGTGGGCCTGGACAAATTAGACCTATTACAACAAACACGCAAAATAAATTACAATCACGTTCAAAACCTTGCATATACTTAAGTTTCTCCTTAACCCACCATTGTCATCAATGACATAATATTCAAGGCTTTTTTTTATTTTTATTTATAATTGAGTTGATGATTTACGATTTGATTTTAATACTCTTATTTTCTTAGATAAATATTGAAATATATTTGGAACTTTCAAGATTTTATTTTTCTAGAATTTTGATATAGAAATTTCTATTTTTAAATATTTTTGGGTTTTTTATATATTTTATATTGAACTAGCTCAAATTGAAAAAAAAAATGAGGACTAAAATTGTTACTATACTAACTAAAAAACTGCCACTTAACAACCCAGTGACAAAAAAATTTTAGAAAGGTTTAGTGATCAAATTCTAACTTTTTTTTAGTGATGTGGCCAAAATGAAAACTCACACATAATTTAGTGGCTGATAGTATAGTTTACTCTAATTTTAACCACTTAATTGTGATTGTTATAAAAGTGTTATAAATTTTCTTTTTATAATTGAGTTGATTTCATGAATTAAATAATATCTACTAAAATACTTGAATTAACTAAAAATCCAATTAAATCATATGCCACATTTAAATATCATAAATATATTTATTACTTTTTAATCATTATATATATTTAAAAGCTACCAACATTTCTCATTTTCTTTAAAAATTACCCATTTATTATGTTTTAGGCTTTATATAATATTTAGTTTAGGCGGTTGAATTTAACATTAGTTTTATATAAACCATAAATCATTAATTTCATCACATTACATGATTTATTTTTAATAAACTAAGCCCTTATGCTGACTTTATTAATGAGACAAGCAGATTTGTCAATTTAAATGGCGTCAAATTTTGACGTCATTGTGGATGATTAGCACTAATTTATTTGTACTTTCTTCTGTGACAAGGTATGACCGTATAGTAGATGCAGATTGTCAATTGTCAATTTTAAAACATTCTCACCATATATGTAGATGCAGATTAGGCTAGGGACCCAACAGATCGTGCTTCAACCATTGGATATATTCTCTTCTTTGGGCACACTCCTATTAGTTGATCGTCGAAAAAACAATCAACTATAGCTAGATCCTCTACTGAAGTTGAATATAGGGTTGTTGCTACCACTGCCACTAAAACACTTTGGGTGTTTTATCTTTTGCAAGAACTTCAAGTCCCTCTTTCTCGTACTCCTCAATTTTTTTTCTAATAATCTTGGGGCGACATCTTGTTATGCATAGAAATATGAAGCACCTCGTAATCGATCTTCATTTTATCCAAGATTACATTGACTACAAAATGTTCTATGTCAATCAACCCACTATAGCAAAACAGACTTTTTAGCGGCGTTTTTTTTTGGCATTTAGCGGCGTTTATAAGCGCCACTAAAAGTGTTTGCGGCGCTTTTCTAAGCGCCACAAAAAACGCCACCAATACAACAGTAGAAAATTAAAGGCCATGACGTTTGTGAGAAAAGCGCTAAATACCATTGCCTTTAGCGGCGCTTCTTTTACAAACTATTGCTAAAAGTCATGGCCTTTAGCGCGCTTTCCCAAAAATGCTGCTAAAGTCATGGCCTTTAGCGCGCTTTTCAAAAATGCCCCTAAAGTCATGGCCTTTAGCGGCTTTTCTAAAAACGCGCTAAAGCCATGACCTTTAGCGGCATTTGTAAAGAAAACGCTGCTAAAGCTTTAGCGGCGCTTTTCCAGAAAACGCCGCTAAATGACCTTTAGCGGCGTTTTCTTTACAAACGCCGCTAAAAAGTCTTGACGTTTAGAGCGCTTTTATGCAAACGCCGCTAATTTGTACAGATTTTTGAAGTGCAATTTTTCAATATTATACCCCTCCTGCACTAAAACCAACCAATAACAGTATATAATTCCAACCCAAAACAGCAAATTTAGCATAAAAATCACACCAAATACATTAATTCTAAATGATACTTGAAATTTAATAAATTAAATGAATGATAATTGAAAATATTGTAACAATAATGTTAAATGTAATAATGTTAAAACTTCTTACAACGAGAAACTAAATGTCTAAGATGGCGGTTTCTACGACTGCTGAAACATCTGCATTCGTACTTTTTGTTCTGCTCTGCTAGCATCGATGTTGCCTCTGCCTCCCTCGCACCGCCATCGCTCTCTCTTCTTCTTTGTTGCCTCCTCATTCTTTGCCGCTTCTGCATCCGCTCTAAGCTGTTGCTGGAGTTCTTCATATTTTCTTTGAACATCAGCAATTTGCTGCCTCTGCTCAACCATGCTCTCTTGCATCTGAGCTATCTGGTTTTGTAGCCTCTGAACTTCAGCACGAGATTGACCCCTGAAAGGCATGTACTACTGGGAGGCGGATCCAAAATATTGGGTCGGGGTAACACTACATCCTTTAAATCGAACCCGACCATACCTTTCATGACCAAAAACATCGGTGATAATTCTATTAAAATATACTAAAGATTAATGAACTATCGATCAAGCGATCGTACCTTTCGGGACCCAAAACATCTGTAATAATTACATTATCAATCTCCTCAAGATTAACAGAACTAGCGATCAAGCGTACCTTCATACTCCACCTTCTTCTCCTTTAGTTTATCCTAATAAATCAATAAAAGAGTTAGAAAGCGAAATATATAAATAAGAAAGAATGCAACATAATTTAACATTATAAATTTAAAACTATAAACGATGAATTAAACTATTATAATTAAACATTAGAAATATTTATAAAAATAAAATTTTATTAAGTAAATATACCAAAATTTCGCAGACTTTGGATGTCATCGGAGATCCATCCTTCTTTCTATCGTAATGTCAAAAAGTGAACGCGTCCAACTTTTTGACCATCGAAGTTTCCTACATTTTAGCGAAAAATATAATTTAATAGTATAAAGTAATTAATATTTGATGTAATTAATAAATTATAATACCTCGACCTCACTACACAAGCAAAACTTCTAGAAACCGCCGTAATGCGTGAATTTACATTTACATTCGCTATTTATTCCAACTCGCTCACGGTCCTACATAATGCAATTTGAATTATATATGTAGTAAATACTATAAACCAAATAATTTATACGATTTTAGAAGTACGTAATACCTCTCCTTTTTTGAATTCCAAAATCTAACTTGATCTTCCCATTGGTACCTCAACATTCCGTGGAACATTTCTTAAATTTTAAATCGAGGCTTATGTCTTTCTTAAAATATTGTTTTTTGAGCGTGCTTTTATTGTCTTTCCATTTTTACCCAATGTCTTCTTAACATAGTCATCGAGACCTCTAAATTAAATCTACCTCGAAGAAAAAAGTATAAAAGTTAATATAAATGAAAATTAAATTAAAGTATTATAAATTACATTCACGTTTTGTTACCTTAATATTTTCGAGAGTCGATTTTTGTTGGCATCGGGCATGTGATGCCATGATTAAATAGTTAATGGGCAACATATTGGCATTTCGTGCTAAAATGCCCAAATAGCCTCTTAACAATCGAGCTTGAGATCCAACAGTGGCCATGATTGTTTCTCTTTACTTTAACACGATCGGTAGGCTCTAAGTCGTATAAATCTTTAAGTAATGTACGTCCACGACCTCTCTGGCGTCCCACCACCTTCAAATTTGAAAAATGATGTATTATTATATTAAAATTGAAAATGAATCAATAATAAAATTCAACATGCATGTAAAATAAACTTAACATTACTTTCAAATTCTCCAAGCTCGTCATCTATGTCCGCAGAGTAGAAGATCCAACAAATTGCTTTGTTCACTACTATTAGCTTCTTACGGATTTGGAGTATCGCGGGCAATATTTAAATCTCGTAATAAATCTTTTAGGCATTTTTCTGCAATACACATAAAATAGTTCAAAATTTTAGTAACAAATAACAACAATAATAGGACATTTAAAATAGTTTAATTATATAACATGCCCAACATTAAAATTATAATATTACATATAAATAATAAATCATAAAGTCTTACTAAATCATATTTCAGTAAATATCTTCGTCCACATCTTGATGAACCCATTGAAATTGTTGACTAGTACTAGGGATATTTTCATTTAAGTTTTGTTCTAGAAAAAGCAATGTTTCTGATCTTTCAAGTATGTCATCTCTACTTCCACTGCCAATGTCGAAGAAGTCTCTAGGGGTGTTTCGAAGTACAACATACCAACCCTCATCAATTGGATCTTCCGAGTAAAAAACTTGTTTAACTTGAGAAGAAAACACATACGGCTCGTCCATCAGTTGTTCTCCGGTGTGAATTAATCGAGAGAAATTCACCATTGTAAAGCCATATTGATCGTTTTTAATTCCGTGAGCCGTATTCACATCAGCCCAATTACCTCAAAATAAGACAACTTTGCATTTGCCGTAATAATCGAACTCAATGATGTCAGTAATAAGTCCGTAATATTCCAAATTCCCTCGACGGACATTGTCCCTAGCACTAGCATAACTTGTAATCGAAGAATTAACAACAATTACGCAATTTTGGGTTCTCCTCAATCTCGGTGATACCTTGTATGAAATCAGATCCGATTGATGAGGAAGCCACTATATCTTTTAACTATTCATTTGGACCTTGTGAAAGCCATTTAACGTCGTCATTTACTTCATTTCGACTCTAAACCAATTGAGTCGAAAGTAAATCGAGTAATTATGAATGTTATGAGAAAATACTATTACTTGTCAATGAAAATTTAAATTACATACCATTTGGCTTAACCATTCATGGAATGATTCTGCGAACAACTTATTAATTTCTCGTCGATTTAATCTTGAGATCGTGAACGAGCTCTCAATATTTGTTTGTCTTGACTACGGTAAAAAGGTTTTACTTTATTAGAAGACAAACAAATCATAATTGATGAGTATTTATCAAATTGTAGAACGCTTCAAATGGTTCCATTGAATCGTGATGAAAAGAACGTGTCGATGTGCTTGGACCCACGATCTATCGTCTAATTTCGTAATTTTGACTTTGCCGATCGGTTCTCGAAACTTTGAAAAAATAAGTTTCACCAAATTATGATCTGTGAGCCCGACATTTCTACTTGGTCATTCATTCTTGTTTCAACATCTTCCAAAAACCTCAAACAGAAAGTCATACATTCCTCTGCCAAGTAGCCCTCGACAATTGATCCTTCCGGATAATGCTTATTGCGGCAATATGACTTCAATTTGGAAAGGAACCTAAACACGATATACAACATTATCAAAAGTTGCAACTAAAGGCATTGAGCTGAATGAATGAATATTTTGAAAATAAAGTAAGACCTTTCAATGGGATACATCCATTGATAGAAAACGGGTCCACCAAGAAGTGCTTCACGCGGGAGATGAATTAACAAGTGCACCATAATAGTGAAGAAGGAAGGCGGGAATATCTTCTCCAGATTGCATAAAGTCAATGCGGCTCGATCTTGTAGTCTCTCAAGTTCTTGAACATTCAAAACTTTACCAAAAATGCCTTTCATTATATTTGACAGTTCAATTACAGGAGTCGTCACCTTTTTCGACATACAACACCGCATAGCAACTGGCAGTAAGTCTTGCATCAATATGTGATAGTTATGCGATTTTAAGCCATATAATCTTCGATCCTTAAGACTCACACATCGCGATATATTTGATGCATACGCATCCGAGACCTTTATATCCTTCAACACCGTATAGAACACTTCTTTCTCCATCTTCGACATTAAAAAACTAGCAGGTGGCAACCGATATTTCATATTCGAAAGTGCTCGGGGATGAAGCTCACGTCGAATTCCCATGTGGACTAAATCAAGTCAACTCTGAAGATTATCTTTCAATTTTCCATCGACATTCAAAATTGTCCCAATGATGTTCTCAGACATTTTTCTATGTGCATGACATCAAGTTTATGGCATAAATCGATGCTCCCAATAAGGTAACTCGAAAAAATACTTCTTTTTCCACAAGTCCGCCTCATTAGGATCATCCTCTTCATCGATTCATCATCGATTCATCCCTAGATCTTCTATTTCTATGCGGGTTTGTCGGTTGATTCATCTTCCCATAAATGAAATTCATATCTTTCAACAATTAACAATATTTGGATCCACCGGCTCAGAAGGAGCTGGTGCGAACTCTTCATACCATCAAACCGAGCACTCAAATCTAAATGTATGATTTTCCGTAACCACCGACGATGCCCCATGTAAAAAAACTTCTTCCCATTATATAACCATTACGAACATGTCTGCGCAGCACAACACGGACAAGCATAACGTCCCTTGGTACTCCAACTAGATAAATTAGCATAAGTCGAAAAGTCGTTAATAGTCCACATTAATGCCGCACGTAAATTAAAGTTCTCTTTTCTCATTGCATCGTATGTCTGAACACCAACCCATAGTTGTTTTAACTCGTCAACAAGTGGCTACAAATAGACGTCAATATCATTCCCACCCTTTCTCTCCGGTATAATCATAGACAAGATAAAGAAGATTGTTTCATGCAAACCCATGGAGGCAAATTGTAGGAACAAGCACCACGAGGCAAAATCTTGTCGTTGTGCTCATGAGTTTGTAAGGTTAAATCCATCGGATGCTAGCCCAAGCCTCACACTCGAGGATCGCTTGCAAAGCTTGGAAATTTGGAGTAAAAACATTTCCAAGCTAAAGAATCTGCAGGATGCCTTAACAACCCATCATCGGTTCGTCCATCACGGTGCCATGTTATTGATTCGGCTATCTTCGATGACATGAAAAGCCGTTGAAGCCTCGATATTAGGGGAAGATATCATAAAATTTTAACTGGCTAATTTTTTGACTGTGTATCGTGTTCATCCTCATTATCGTCCTCTGTATTTCTATTAATCCAACAGGATTGGCCGCATACATGACAACACTGTTGGTTTATGCGGTCGCCCCAATACAACATGCAGTCATTTGGGAAACTATGAATTTTGTTGTATCCAAGGCCCAAATCCTTTATCAATTTATTCATGTCTTTGGAAGATTGAGGGATTTTTGCAAACGGGAACATTTCTTGCAGAAACTCTAACAGCATTGTCAACGAGTTTTCGGTCCGCCCCCCCAAACATTTCAAGTGAAAAAGACGAATACAGAATGACAGTTTGGAAAATTTTGATCCCTCATACAGTTCTTCATTCATTTCATCAAGTAACGTGTAGAACCTCGCCGCTTCTTCATTTGGCTGTTCATCCGGTACACTTCTTTCCCCTTCGGTGAAAGTATTTCCACCAAAACTATGATCATCGGTTGCACCCAAGTCGTGGAAATGACCCAAACCATCATCGCACATATTAAAGCATCCCGCAACATGTTTTCCATGTTATCGTCACCAACATTCTGATTGAAAGCACTATGAGGATACCCCAGATTCATCGATGAAGATGCTCTACTAGATGTACACTGTCCATGAAAAAAAACCATATTTTGTACCCCCAGACAAAGCCATCAACAACTAGATGTTCGTAGACCACTTCACGATAATGCCAGTTAATATTGCAACACTTCTTACACGGGCAAAGAATCATATTCTCTTGGCTTGCATTTTGAAATGCGAAATTCAGAAAAGTTTCTACTCCATTTCGATAGCCGTTGCTTACCCTTGACAATTTCATCCAACTCCTATCCATTTCGTAGTTGTTGAAGTCTAAAGTTGACAATAAATTATCTGACTAAATTGTTAATTTATGTAAATAATGCTATGAAATTTGATCTTAAAATTAAGTAAGTTATGTATTCTTTAAGATCCATCATACGCGGCATTGTTACACCTAGGGAGGATCCATTATATCTAACAGTGAGATATAAGGCAACCCGTCAGGTTTCCAGCCTATATACTTTGAATCTTATTTTTTCTATACAAGTATTATGTAAGTTATGAAATATAATCGTAAACTTATGTAAGTTATGAAATTTGATCTTAAAATTAGGTAAGTTATGTATTCTTTAAGATCCATCATACGTGGTATTGTTACACCTAGGGAGGATCCATTATATCTAACAGTGAGATATAAGGTAACCCGTCAGGTTTCCAGCCTATATACTTTGAATCTTATTTTTTCTATACAAGTATTATGTAAGTTATGAAATTTAATCGTAAACTTATGTAAGTTATGAAATTTGATCTTAAAATTAGGTAAGCTATGTATTCTTTAAGATCCATCATACGTGGCATTGTTACACCTAGGGAGGATCCATTATATCGATAATGAGATATAAGGCAACCCGTCGAGTTTCAAACTGTATACTTTGAATCTTATTTTTTCTATACAAGTATTATGTAAGTTATGAAATTTAATCGTAAACTTATGTAAGTTATGAAATTTGATCTTAAAATTAGGTAAGTTATGTATTCTTTAAGATCCATCATCGTGGCATTGTTACACCTAGGGAGGATCCATTATATCATTGTGAGATATAAGGCAACCCGTCGTGTTTCAAACCTATATACTTTGAATCTTTTTCTTTTATCTATACAAGTATTATGTAAGTTATGAAGTTTGATATTAACTTAAAATTAGGGGTTAGGGATTAGAGGTTAGGGGTTAGCGATTAGGGGTTAGGGGTTTAAAATTTAAGGGTTTAAGGGTTTAGTGGTTAAGGGTTAGGGGTTAGGGGTTAGGGGTTAGGGTTAGGGGTTAGGGGTTTAGGGTTAAGGGTTAGGGGTTTAAGGTTTAAGGGTTTAGGGGTTTAAGATTTAAGGGTTTAGGGGTTTAAGATTTAAAGGTTTAGGGTTTTAGGGTTTAGGATTTAGGGTTTTAAGGTTTAGGATTTTAAGGTTTTATGGTTTTAGGGTTTAAGATTTAGGGTTTAAAGTTTAAGGTATTGTTAATAAATGTTATTAGCTAATTATGTATTTAATAAATGTTATATTATTTCGATATTTAATTTGGTATTTCATTTAGATTCATCATACGTGGCATTGTTACACCTAGGGAGGATTCATTATATCTAATCTGTGAGATATAAGGCAACCCGTCGAGTTTCAAACCTATATACTTTGAATCCTTTTTTTATATACAAGTATTATGTAAGTTATGAAGTTTGATCTTAAGGAAAATTATGTAAGTTATGAAATTTAATCGTAAACTTGTGTAAGTTATGAAATTTGATCTTAAAATTAGGTAAGTTATGTATTCTTTAAGATTCATCATACGTGGCATTGTTACACCTAGGGAGGATCCATTATATCATTTGTGAGATATAAGGCAACCCGTCAGGTTTTCAACCTATATACTTTGAATCCTTTTTTTTTATATATACAAGTATTATGTAAGTTATGAAGTTTGATCTTAAGGGAAAATTATGTAAGTTATGAAATTTAATCGTAAACTTATGTAAGTTATGAAATTTGATCTTAAAATTAGGTAAGTTATGTATTCTTTAAGATTCATCATACGTGGCATTGTTACACCTAGGGATGATCCATTATATCTGACTGTGAGATATAAGGCAACCCGTCATGTTTCCAGCCTATATACTTTGAATCTTTTTCTTTTATCTATACAAGTATTATGTAAGTTATGAAGTTTGATCTTAACTTAAAATTATGTTAGTTATGAAAGCTGATCGTTTAGTGTTTAGTGTTTAAGGTTTAGGGTTTTAGGGTTTATTGTTTAGTGTTTAGGGTTTAAGGTTTTAAAGTTTTAAGGTTTAGGGTTTAGAGTTTATGGTTTAGTGTTTTAGGGTTTAAGGTTTAGGGTTTTAAAATTTATGATTTTAGGGGTTTATGTTTTAGGGTTTAGGGTTTAAGGTTAAGGGTTTAGGGTTTAGAGTTTAAGGTTTAAGGTTTATGATTTAGGGTTTAGGGTTTAAGGTCTAAGGTTTAGGGTTTAGGGTTTAAGGTTTAGAGTTTAGAGTTTAGGGTTTATAATTTAGGGTTTGGGGTTTAGAATTTATAGTTTGGGATTTGGGATTTAGGGTTTGGGGTTTGAGTCTTGGGATTTGAGGTTTGGGATTTAAGGTTTGGGATTTGGGGTTTTGAAATGAAAATATAAAAAATACAAAATATATATAACTTATTAAAAAATTTAAAATTACAATAAATTTTAAAATTAAAAGTACTTAATTTTTAAAAATATTAATAATATAAAACAATTATAGAAAAATAACAATGAATTATTAAACAAATATAATCTTTTTTAAAAAATTAATTAAACAATATTAATTAACTTTTAGTTTTCAATTCAATTTTTAGAGTTGATTTTGAGTACCAAAATATATAATTTTTACTACCATATTGGACTAAAACTAATACAAATATCACACTAAATAATATATTAAACCGCTTATATGATTTTTTCAACTCAAGAATCATAATAATCAATTTCGACTCTCTCAATAGTATAAATTGATTAAGCTAAAATTAATAATTATTGAACTAAAATTAAGTTTTTTTAGTAAAACTTAAGTAACATGAACAAATAGTTTTAATGACCTTAGCTCCAATAACATGTCAATTTTACGGTTTTAAAAATCATTTTGGTAACTATCTTTTTTGAATTATAATAAATATAATCAAATCAAATTAATATTAAAGGATGTAAAACATTTAAAAATTTAAACTCAATAAACTCATCTCAGATGAAAAGATAAATCCATCAAGTTTCGGTAGTATAAATCCACAGCGAAGAAGGTTAAAATGCGATTTGTTTCCTTCAACAGTTGTTATCATAATCTGATTGGGTCCGCTACTAATCAGTCCTAATACAGACAAGTACACAACGACCCTGCAACAAAACAAAACTTCATATTCAAGCACACTACAATTTGCAACAACACAGAACAATTTTATACAAAAAGGAACACACTACAATTTGCAGCAATTTTATGCAAAAAGGAACACAAAACAATTTTATACAAAAGGAACACAAAAAAATTTCAGCAACACGAGAAACCCAATTTAAGTATGATAATTTAAGTACAAAAACATGGAAACCCAATTTAAGTATGATAATTTAAGTACAAAACAATTTAAAAAGGAGCAGAGGAAACTGAAATGGATACACTCTGTTACCCTTGCTTAAGTGGATAAGACTTGAGTCATGTTCAAGGTTGACAAGTTTTGTGTGGGAAGTATTACCCGCAATGTTCATCTTTGCTTAAAATTGCGTAGATGATTGCCCAAAGATGTATGCAATGGCATCTACAAGGGAGTAAGAGGATATAGAGGTAGTTGGCGAGAAAAGACACCTTTTTAGGTCATAAGGTTAGTCTCTTCTCTTACATTTAGTGCTTTAACTTTTTAATTTATTTGGGTGAAAATTTAAATTAGATGATAGAATAAGAAACTAGAGTACATAGTTTCTACATAGAGAAACTAGAAATGTCTTATGTTAAAGACCTGTTCCAATTGAATGTTATAACTAATATTGTAAGAGTATGATATGACAATGCGAAATGTAATAAATAATAGTAAAGCATAAATGGTAATGGAGACTAGAGGTTGTTTATGCGATTCAGGTTAAACAACCTACATCTTCGGCCTTGATGAAATTATCACCTTACAATTTTTTGTAACATTGTAAGTTTTACAGCCAAGGTTCTAATAGAAATTAGTCATAACAATAAAACAAAAGGAAAATTAGTCGAAGCGCAATTTCATGTTCGAATGCAATTGGGATTATGAAGCAAATGAATTCCAATACCGGGAGAAATCAAAGCGTAGATAAGGGATTCAATTGACTTATTGGGGCTAAGTTATTACCAAAATTGAATGCCTAGATCCAAGAATAAGATAAAAAAGGTGTGCTTACCTTTTCTGCAACCTAACCCAAAGTGCAAACAGAGGCCTCCTTGCTTTGCGATTTCAATCGACACAGAGAAACCCAATTCACAGCAAAAAGCAAAATAAAAATTAAGAGAGGTAGAACAAAACAAAACAGAATTAATGAGATTTTTCTAATATCTAACTTGACAGGGAAGACAAAGAGAACCAACCTTGTACCTTTGCTGAAGACGACTCTACATGCCACCAAATCCACCAGCATCACAAAAAAAAATAAGTTAAACGAAAATAAATAATCAAAATCCCTAAATCAAAAAAGTTTTTTTTTTACAAATTCCATACCCTCGTTGTTTGTTGAATGTTGGGATATTGGGAAATATGTGTAACACTCCAAACCCGGCCCATGAGCCCTGACCGGATCTGATATGTCACAGGGTAAAAACGTTTTGAAAGATTTTGATGTATGGTGAAAATCTGATGAAAATATGTTAAAGTTATAAAGCAGTGTTTGATAAAACTCAGAAGGGTTTGATTTTCAAGAAATTATTTTAAAGTTTCTTTTTAAATCTTGGTTGTGTTGGAAGCCTTTGAAAAACATTTGATCATTCAAAATTTAAAGAACTTTCAAAACCATGGTTGACTTGGTGAATTTTGCTACCCGATGGTAACATCTTTGAAAACCCGTAGAAGTTATTAAATTTGAAAATGTTACTTTTAACCGATTTACTTAATATTTATAATTTCATTTGTAATACGGTATAAGTAAAATAAAACAACTAAATAAACATCCAAATAATAATTAGCGGCCTTATTACAACCCAAAATAAGAATTTAATAAATAAACAAACTTTAAACTGTATTAAATAAATCCAAATCCAAGGAACAAGCATGGCCGCCTCGAGTCCTCTCCGGCTCCATCTCCGCGATCTACTCATCTGCAAAATAATATGGGAAGAGGTGAGTCACCAAGACTCCGTGTGTAAATCCCCCACCCGGAAATGTAACTCATACACAAATTATTAATAAACATGCAAATATGCAACCCCACTAACCATCTGTACTCCTTTAACTACCCCATGTGGTCAAAACCACTGGTGGTCAAAACCACCGTGACTAGAGTCAAAAATCAAGTGATGGGGCCAACCCATCGTGTGGTCAAAACCACGATGACCATAGGTCACAATTATCATAATGTGGTCAAAACCATGGTGGTACCAAACCACCGAGACTTAGTCACGATTTATCAACGGTGTGGTCAAAACCTTTGGTGACCAAGTCACAATTAATCGATGGGGCCAACCCATCTTGTGGTCAAAACCACCGTGACGATCCATAAAGATCATCCCCTCCACTCATTAATCCCACCATCATCATGCTTACATATCATATACCATAATCCCATATATCATGCATTTATGTATAGCATATCATTCAACAGCATGTGATGGCATACACAACATACATCATATATCACGTAAGAGGGGACTTACCCGGAATCCATGCTCATGTCCACAAGCAAATCACTACCACAAAGACTAAAAAGGCAACAATATAGCAATGTTACTAATAAAGTGTGTAAAGAGTTTTACACACCTGTTACTAACGTGAATCCTAGATCCCGAAGATTCGATCTACTTGTGCTAGATCCTTTGACCCTATATTCGACTAACAACCAAGTTAGTGACATAGGCCTATTTGGCTATACTAATAATCCCGAAGGATCAATTGTACCAGAAATATGGCCTTTGGCCGAATGGGCTTAACCACTTACCAAACTTATCGAAATCCCGAATTTGTCACTTGACTTGTCGAGATCCCTACCAAAACACTTGTTAAAATTGGCTTGCACACTTACACATAATCAAGGCCTATGGCCGAATGTTACTCACCACTTTATCAAATCCCGAAAGCTTCCTTCAATCGGCTAATGTCCTTCCCTACAATTGGTTTAATCACTTCATTAGAGAGCTAAAGGCCATTCGGCCATAACATAAATACCGAAAAGAGCAAAGTTACCGCACCCTTACCTTAATGATGGATTCGGATTTGCCCACAAAGAAACCTTGATTTCGGCACTTTAGGATGGTGAAGAGATAAACTCAAAGGAAAGAGAGATTGTGAGCCTATGAATTCGGTCAAAGCTCTTGTTGAAACTGACAGAGAAACAATGGCTTCTGGCTTTCGAAACAAAATAGAAAAGAGGGAGATGAGGGTGTAGGGAGATTGACCCGACAACAAATTGGAAAAGAAGAAAAGAAACTAGCTAAATAAATTTTGGCATACACTCCTTAATCACCCTTCAAAGCCGAAAATACTACTCCAAAGAGTCCTATAATCGGCCATTGCTCCTTAATGTGATAACTTTTATCTTTAAATTATCACCCATTCAACCTAAATTAAAAACAATGTTTATCTTCCATTCCATCCCTTAATCTCCTCTTTAAACAAATAAAAGAAATAAAATAAATATAATCACTCTTCTTAGCCAATAAAACAAGGCTTATCATAATAAGAGTCCAAAATCAGCCCATTCACTCACTCTCCCATTCACGCCACTTGGAAAAAAATAAAATACCAACTGCGACTTCTTTGGTTCGAACACGGGACTGGTGGAGGCAAGCGCATGACCATTTCAATGCCCCAAGCCACTCTTCCAAATCGACTTTCATGCCTCAAAACCTCGCCATTTATTTCTTAAGGCCTTCTTACTTTAGCCCTTTCTTAAACGCCCAAAAGCCCAAAACGCATCCCCTTGTAACTCCCATGACTCGAACCTCTCCCCTTGAAAACTCCCTTTGACGCACCAAGCCAATCATGCCAGTTAAATCCTTGTCTCCAACTTCTCACAAAATTTTCTCTTATCCCCTGTCTCACCTAGCTCCTTCCTCTCAAGCACTAAAATAAATTTTAGCCCTAAGTCAGACCTAGCTCGGGGTTATTTCTAGACCCTAAAACATGTCAAGTAATCATAGTATTCATTTCTTCAAGCACACACATGGGAAAATAATTAAATTACAAACAACCCCTAATTCAGGATGTTACAGTTCTACCCCCCCTTAAAAAGAATTTTGGCCTCGAAATTACGGATCAAGAGTTGGGGTATTGTCTGCCGATCATATCCTCGGGTTCCCATGTGGCCTCCCGTACCATGATTTCGCCATAGCACTTTTACCAAAGGCATCGACTTCCTTCTCGTAACCTTGACATCTCGATCCAAAATCAGACTTGGCTCCTCCTCGAAAGACAAGTCCGGGTTCACCTCAATTTCTACAATCGGCACAATGTGTGGGGATCGATCGATAGCACCTCAAAGATCAAAACATGGAAGGCGTCATGTATCCGCTCAATTCTCACGGCAACTCAAGTCGGTAAGCTACGGTTCCACACGTTTCAACACCGTACGGTCTCGATGAATCTAGGGCTTAGCTTGCCCTTCCGTGAAACCTCAAGACCTTCTTCCAAGGTGATACCTTGAAAAGACCTTATCACCCATCGCATATTCAACCTCTCTGCGTTTAAGATCGACGTAGGATTTTTTCCTGTCCGATACCTCCTTAAGATGATCCCGAATCACCCTAACCTTATCCTCTGTCTCCGCCACTAACTCTGGACCCAACATCTGTCGCTCTCCTAGTTCCGTCCAACATGTAGGAGTACGGCATTTTTGACCATCTACAGCGCCTCATGCGGTGCCATTCGAATACTCGCTGATAACTATTGTTATAAGCGAACTCACCAGAGGTAGGTACTCCTCCCAACTACCACGGAAGTCCAAAACACAGCCCCTTAACATATCTTCCAATACTTGAATAACCCTCTCGGATTGTCCATCGATTTGTGAAAAGTCATGCTAAAATTTAACCGTGCCTAACTCGTGATGTAAAGCCTTCCGAATCTCGGCGTGAACCGGGATCTCGATCCGAGATAATGGATACGGTACTCATGCAACCGCACTATCTCGCTATATACATCTTGGCTAGCCTCAAGGCGAGTAGTCAACCTTACGGTATGAAATAGGCCGACTTAGTCAACCGGTCTACTATCACCCAAACTGCATCTTTCTTACTGGCATAAGGGGAAGCCCACTTACGAAGTCCATAGTAATCTCCTCCCACTTCCATTGTGGGATCTTTACCGACTGTAATAACCCCGATGGCAATTGATGCTCACCTTAACTTGTCGGCATGTCGACACTTGCCCACTAACTCGGTTACTTCCGCTTAAGACCCGCCACCAAATCGCTCCCTTAAATCCCGATACATCTTGTCGCTTCCGGATGCATAGCGTGCGGATTGCTATGAGCTTCTTTAAGGATTCACTGCCTCAAATCATCATCCTTAGGCATACATACTCTCCCCTGAAAATACAATACTCTATCACTACCCAAGCTGAAACCTTCGGCCTCACCATTCTGTACTTGCAACTTCCGAGTACCCAAAACTTCGTCGGTCATCTGCCTTTCTTTGATCTCATCAATCCAAGATGGCTTCACTTGTAATTCTGCCAAGAGGCTCCCATCCTCATAGAGACTTAGGTGAGCAAACATTGCTCGCAAATTCGCTACCACCTTTCGGCTCAATGCATCAGCTACCACATTAGCCTTACCCGGATGGTACTCGATTGAGCAGTCGTAGTCTTTCAGCAACTCAATCCATCTCCGCTGCCTCAGATTTAAATCTTTCTGAGTCAAGAGGTACTTTAGACTCTTGTGATCTGTGTACACTACCGACTTCTCCCGCATGAGATAGTGCCTCCAAATCTTCAAGGCGAACACCATGAGCCCAATTCCAAATCATGTGTCGGATAGTTAACTTCGTGAGGCCTCAATCGCCGTGGACGCATAAGCGACCACCTTCCCTTCTTGCATCAGCACACACCTAAACCAAGATGCGATGCATCACAATACATGTGAATTCCTTTCACCTCAGCTGAATCAAGACTGGTGCTTCATCAAAATCCTCTTGACTTATCGAAACTCTATTGCTGCTTCTCAAACCACACAAACGAAACTCCTTTTCTCAGTAGTTTAGTCAACGGTGCTGCAATTAAGGAGAAATTTTGCACAAATCTTCGGTAATATCCTGCCAACCCTAGAAAGCTCTGAATTTTTGTAATCGACCTCGGTGGTTTCCACTCTAATATTGCCTCAATCTTACGGGGATCCACCTTAATGCCCTCAGCTGAAACAACATGCCCTAGAAAAGTTACCTCCTTGAGCCAGAACTCACACTTGCTGAATTTGGCGTACAACTGTTTCTCCCTTAGAACTTGCAGAACCACATGAAGATGTGCGTCATGCTCCTCCTCAGACTTCGAGTACACCAAAATGTCGTCTATGAACACCACGACGAACCGGTCCAGATAGGGTTGGAAAACCCAGTTCATCATGTCTATAAATGCAACCGGTGAATTCATCAAACCAAAAGGCATTACCAAAAACTCGTAGTGTCCATACCAAGTACGGAATGCCGTCTTATGGATATCAGCCTCCTTCACCTTAAGCTGATGGTACCCTGACCTAAGGTCAATCTTAGAGAACACCGATGCCCCTTTGGGTTGATCAAACAGATCATCAATCCTGGGCAAAGGGTACCTATTCTTTATTGTCAACTTGTTCAGCTGTCGATAGTCTATGCACATCCTCATTGTCCCATCCTTCTTCTTGACAAAAAGCACTGGAGCTCCCCAAGGCGATACACTTGGTCGAATGAACCCTCTATCCAACAATTCCTGAATTTGAGCCTTCAACTCTACCAATTCTTTCAGCGCCATTCGATACAGAGCTATAGATACTGGCGCGGTTCCAGGTAACAGATCTATACCAAATTCAACCTCACGGTCCGGAGGTAGACTCAAAAGTTTCTCTGGAAACACATCAACATAGTCCCTTACGGTCCGAACATCTCTCATAGCAACATCCTTAGCTTCCAAAGCACAGACATGCACCACATAAGCTTCACAACCCTTCCTAACCATCTTTTTCGCCTTCAACGCAGAAACCAGATTAGATAGGTAATCTCTCCTTTTACCTATCATCACCACCTCATCACCTTCCACGGTCTTTATTACCATGCGCTTAGCTGCACAATCCAGGCTAGCCTGATACTTTACTAGCCAATCCATCCCGAGGATTAGGTCGAACTCCTAAAACGGTAGTTCCATCAAGTCAGCCAAGAACACGACCCCTTGGAGTTCTAGGGGTATGTTCCTATAGAGTTTACTTACTTCTACAGAGTGACCTAGAGGGCTTAATACAGTCATCTTCCTAGAAGTAAGTTCAGAGTCTAGGTGCAGAGTTTCCACTACGCTACTAGCAATGTATGAGTGGGTTGAACCAATGTCAATCAAGGTATTATAGGGTACACCAAAGATCAAGAACATACCGGTTATAACATCCGATGTGTCGCCCTCCTTTTGACACCTCGCGGCATAGACCAAACCAGGTTGCCTAGCCTCAGTACCACCGGTACCTCCTCTCGATGCCCGACCTCCTCGCCAAGACCATTACCTCCTCTTCCCGCACACCCGACCTCTCGGTGGTCGTTGATTATCCCTCCTATTCGATGCACGATCTCAACCCTCCGATCTCAAATTTAACCGCCTTTTTCGGACAATCTCTAACTCGATGCTCCATGGACCCACACTCAAAGCATCCATGATTACCATTCCAACACTCCCCCGTGTGAGACTTCCCACACCGAGCACACCATGGCGGCCATTGAGGATTAGTAGCAGCAGCAGGCCTAGCAGCTTGATCCGACCCACCATACATTGTCCTCTTCTGCTGATTACCAGAAAACTTTGAAGATCCGGAGCTCCTCTTATTCCAATTCCTATCCTGATTTTGCCTAACTGACTGCCTTACCCCTTCAGCAACCTTAGACTTCTCCACTAGGATAGTGAACTCCCGTTCCTACTGTGGAGCTATCATCATCCTCAGCTCATCTCTCAGCCCATCCTCAAATCTAACACAACGTTCATGCTCGGTACCCATAATACCACGAGAATACCTACTCGACCGGAGAAATTCGGCCTCATACTCCGCTACTGTCTTATTACCCTGAACCAGGTTCAAGAAAGCCTTTCTCTGCGCATCCACGTAATTGGTTCCGATGTATTTTTTTGATAGGCGGCCTTAAAGAATTCCCATATGAGATCCTCTGCCATCGCTCCATCCCTTACAGTGAGCCACCACTAATATGACTCATCCCGAAGCAGAGAGATGATACCCTTCAACTTCTCCTCAGCTGTGAAATCTAGGTCACCCATGATCCTCTCAGTAGATTCTAACCAATATTCCGCCGCACTGGGTGCCACTCCAGAAACTCCTCTAAACACCTCTGCTCCGTTAGCCCAGAGTCATTCAACCACGGATTTACGGGCTCCTGCACCCGCGCCTGCCTCAGCAACTCGTTCCAACACTCGTAGTACAACTTGGGATACTACATCGTTACCACCCGTCTGCTCCTGGAACTCAGTTTTCACCGCCGACAGATCCGGCATCTCATTTTCAGACCCATGACCAGACCCTGCTGGCTCCGACAAGGTCATCCTACCTCTACCACGGCCACGGGGCGGACGTCCACGACCTCTTGTACTCATTACTCTCGTCGTGATCTGATTAAGAAGTTTTATGAATTAGTACATTCGTTTCACTTGTTTACCCGCGAAGGAATTTTATGAAGAGAGCTTAATAGGGATTCTTTCGATCATTCAAAGTTCAAGTTTTCTATCCTAATTCACAGAAAAATACATCCATTCCTTAATATCTCCCATTCACATTCACTCAACGGATATTCCTGTCCGTTCCTATCCCGGGGTATTTTCGTCAATTGTCATACAGGGGTATTTTTGTAATTTTTCAAAAATAAAAGTTCTCGGATGATTTTGTTGAAAAGGTTTTTGGAACTTTTAAATTAACGAGGTATTTTGAATAAATTTTGAAATCCGGGGGTATTTCGATAATTTTGGATCTCAGGGGTATTTCGATAATTTTCCACAGATCAGGGTGAATTTGTAAAATTTAATAAATCTGGGATATTTCAAAAGTTGTAAAACTTTGAGGGTTTTTTTTGAGAGTTGCATTTTCCAGAACAGTGATGTTGCAAAATTTTGAAAATCAGGGTCATTCTGGTAATTTTGTTGGTTAGGGGCAATTTTGTAATTTTACCACTAGGGGTATTTAAAAAAATTTTTTTTTCATAACAAGATTTCCAAAATTTGGTTCTAATTGATTTCACAAAAGAAGGATACTTTGAAATTTTTTTTATTTGGAAATTTTTCATACGGAGGGTATTTTGGTAGTTTACAAACCAGGGGTATTTTGGTCATTTTTTTAACACCAAGGTTTTAATTACTTCAAAACAAAATGGCTAGTCCCATTCGGGTTTTAGTTATCAAGTTTAGCCTGTGAGTGTGTCGTCTTAGCTAGGATGAACCGTCACTACGCACCATGTAGGATTCGAGTGAGTAGGAGGTGAGTCACTAGGACCGCTTAAATACCGTGCCCCCAGAATCCAATCCTAGACATGCGTATAACGATTTCCACATCCCTACTCATTGACAACTCACGTGGTTGTTTAGGGAATTATTAAATCTTATGCATTGTTTGTTAGGGTACGCTAACCCTAGGGTTCAACAATTCCTTATTCTAATATTCTACGTTCACAATTTACCCTTCTACCCCTATCAAATATTCACAAAGAAATAGATAGAATTACTTACCTGAGCGGATTGGTGCCGGAGACTCGGTGCCATGCTGTTCAAACCATAAACAGTTTCCTAAAACATTTCAATAAGGCCTACTAATAAAAGCGAAACATTTTGGGCCTTGGGCCCCACAAATGAAGTTTTGAACCTGCTCGATACAAAAATGTAACACCCCAAACCCGGCCCATGAGCCCGATCGGATCTCTGTACGTCACAGGTAAAAACGTTTTGAAAGATTTTGATGTATGGTGAAAATCGATGAAAATATGTTAAAGTTATAAACAAAGTGTTTGATAAAACTCGAAGGGTTTGATTTTCAAGAAATTATTTTAAAGTTTCTTTTTAAATCTTGGTTGTGTTGGAAGCCTTTGAAAAACATTTGATCATTCAAAATTTAAAGAACTTTCAAAACCATGGTTGACTTGGTGAATTTTGCTACCCGATGGTAACATCTTTGAAAACCCGTAGAAGTTAATAAATTTGAAAATGTTACTTTTAACCGATTTACTTAATATTTATAATTTCATTTGTAATACGGTATAAGTAAAATAAAACAACTAAATAAACATCCAAATAATAATTAGCGGCCTTATTACAACCCAAAATAAGAATTTAATAAATAAACAAACTTTAAAACAGTATTAAATAAATCCAAATCCAAGGAACAAGCATGGCCGCCTCGAGTCCTCTCGGCTCCATCTCCGCGATCTACTCATCGCAAAATAATATGGGAAGGGTGAGTCACCAAGACTCGGTGTGTAAATCCCCACCCGAAATGTAACTCATACACAAATTATTAATAAACATGCAAATATGCAACCCCACTAACCATCCGTATTCTTTAACAACCCCATGTGGTCAAAACCACTGGTGGTCAAAACCACTGGTGACTAGAGTCACAAATCAAGTGATGGAGCCAACCCATCGTGTGGTCAAAACCACTGATGACCATAGGTCACAATTATCATAATGTGGTCAAACCCACTGGTGGTACCAAACCACCGGGACTTAGTCACGATTTATCAACGGTGTGGTCAAAACCCTTTGGTGACCGAAGTCACAATTAATCGATGGGGCCAACCCATCTTGTGGTCAAAACCAGGTGACAAATCCATAAAGATCATCCCCTCCACTCATTAATCCCACCATCATCATGCTTACATATCATATACCATAATCCCATATATCATGCATTCATGTATAGCATATCATTCAACAAAGATGTGATGGCATACACAACATACATCATATATCACGAAGAGGGACTTACCGGAATCCATGCTCATGTCCACAAGCAAATCACTACCACAAAGACTAAAAAGGCAACAATATAGCAATGTTACTAATAAAGTGTGTAAAGAGTTTTACACACTGTTACTAACGCTAATCCTAGATCCCAAAGATTGGTCTACTTGTGCTAGATCCTTTGACCCTATATTCGCCAACAACCAAGTTAGTGACATAGGCCTATTTGGCTATACTAATAACTCAAGGATCAATTGTACTGTAAATATGGCCTTTGGCGAATGTGCTTAACCACTTACCAAACTTACCGAAATCCCGAATTTGTCACTTGACTTGTCGAGATTCCTACCAAAACACTTGTTAAAATTGGCTTGCACACTTACACATAATCAAGGCCTATGGCCGAATGTTACTCACCACTTTATCAAATCCCGAAAGCTTCCTTCAATTGGCTAATGTCCTTCCCTACAATTGGTTTAATCACTTCATTAGAGAGCTAAAGGCCATTCGGCCATAACATAAATCCCGAAAAGAGCAAAGTTACCGCACCCTTACCTTAATGATGGATTCGGCTTTGCCCACAAAGAAACCTTGATTTCGGCACTTTAGGATGGTGAAGAGATAAACTCAAAGGAAAGAGAGATTGTGAGCCTATGAATTCGGTCAAAGCTCTTGTTGAAACCGACGGAGAAACAATGGCTTCGGCTTTCAAAAAAATAGAAAAGAGGAGATGAGGTGTAGGAGATTCGCCAAGAACAAATTGGAAAAGAAGAAAAGAAGCTAGCTAAATAAATTTCGGCATACACCCCTTAATCACCCTTCAAAGCCGAAAATACTACTCCAAAGAGTCCTATAATCGGCCATTGCTCCTTAATGTGATAACTTTTATCTTTAAATTATCACCCATTCAACCTAAATTAAAAACAATGTTTATCTTCCATTCCATCCCTTAATCTCCTCTTTAAACAAATAAAAAGAAATAAAATAAATATAATCACTCTTCTTAGTCGAATAAAACAAGGCTTATCATAATAAGAGTCCAAAATCAGGCCATTCACTCACTCTCCCATTCACGCCAGCTTGGAAAAAAAAAATACCAACCTGCAGCTTCTTTGGTTCGAACACAGGACCTGGTGGAGGCAAACTGCCGCAGCCCCTTTCAACGCCCCAAGCCACTCTTCCAAATCGACTTTCATGCCTCAAAACCTCGCCATTTATTTCTTAAGGCCTTCTTACTTTAGCCCCTTTCTTAAACGCCCAAAAAGCCCAAAAACGCATCCCCCTTGTAACTCCCATGACTCGAACCTCTCCCCTTGAAAACTCCCTTTGACGTACCAAGCCAATCACGCCAGTTAAATCCTTGTGTCCAACTTCTCACAAAATTTTCTCTTATCCCCTGTCTCACCTAGCTCCTTCCTCTCAAGCACTAAAAATAAATTTTTAGCCCTAAGTCAGACCTAGCTCGGGGTTATTTCTAGACCCTAAAACATGTCAAGTAATCATAGTATTCATTTCTTCAAGCACACACATGGGAAAAATAATTAAATTACAAACAACCCCTAATTCAGGATGTTACAATATGAGCAAACAAAGGCCGACAGAACTTAGGGAAAAGTTTGACAAGAAAATTTCAGGGAGGAGGGAATTCTGGGGAGAGGGACTTTGAGAAGAAAAAATGAACCAGAAAAAAAAATGAGGGATTTCGGGGAGAAACACTTAGGGATTTTGGGGATGAAGGGCGATAACACCGAGCACAGCAGAACGACGACGTTTTGCTCAAACTCAGTTTATGTTTTGTGGCGTTTTTAAAAAGCGCCACTAATTGTTTCTAAAACGATGTCGTCCACCTTAATGCACATTATACTCTTGCTAAAACGATGACGTGAAGATTAATGTCCATACATATTTGCGGCGTTTTATAAAAACGCCACTAAGTATAGGATGTTGCGGCATTTTGGACTAGCGCCACTAAGACTTGATAGCTTTTTGTATGCTTCAAACATGCGCCACTAACAAAATAGCTTCAAACGACGACGCCCCGCATTCTATTGATATATTTTGTATGCTTTCACTTAAAAACGCCACTAAATCATACAACAATGTTTCAAACGACTCGTCTTGATATATTTGGATGGATTTTGTGGCTTTTTTTATTAAACGCCGTAATTTTAATTTCATTTAAAATATATATTTTATACTATTATAAATTACTCCAATTACTTAATATTATTAACCCTAATTAATCTAAACAATCAACCTTAAACCATTAAAACCAAATTTTAAAATTATTTTAAATATATAAATTTAAAATATATCACTATATACCCATAAATCTTTAAAATTATTTTAAATCATAGTATTTTATTTTTTCTAATTTTAACATATATTTTCTATGTTATAATTTGTTTCAAATTTTTCTATGTCTTATTAATTTTTATAAATAATTTAAATATAAAATTAAAAAATTACATTTTAATTAATACAAAGTTAATTAAATAATTATAAGAAGAGGATGATATAGTGCTTGACTTTTATTACAATTTTATATTTAATTATTACATAATTCACCTAAATTTTAAATAAATAATTTTGGAAACTTTGAGTAATATTTAAAACAAATAAATACATGACATAGTTTTTATATAAATTTTTATGTAAGAAAATAAAATGTAAAATTTCCAAATATGAAATAAAAGAATGTTTAAAAACTATATATATAATGATAATTTTATATAAAAATTTCATAATATCACTTTTACGATTATATAATAAATTATATATTGAATATATAAATTTAAATACTTAACCACAAACCCCAGAGATAACCCAAACTCCAACCTTCAAATCCTAATCTCTAACACATAACCCCAAACCCCAAACTATATAATGATAAAATTTTAATATATTAAAAATCATATTATCTATTTTACAATTACATTATAAATTATTTAATATATAAATTCAGGTTAAAAACTTGAATCTATTTTAAATGAATAAACATTCGGATAATGGATATATATATACCATTCGGGGTTCTAGAAAGACAATTTCACAATAAAAGGAAGGATCGGTAAAAGATGGTTCGATCCAACAACTTCGGGCTGGGTTATACGATTCTAGGTATTTTGTGGGTTTGAATTGCTGAAAACTGATTTGAGGGATTTTGGTTTTTGAATTTTCCTTAAACCCTAAACCCTAAACCCCAAACTCTAAATATTAACCCCTAATCCTAACCCACAAGCCCCTTAACCCCTAAACCCATAAACCCTTAACCTTAACCTAGAAGCCGAATGAAATATGGCATGATGTATGGCATGGGATGCCATCGCACGGTAGAAAATTTAACAAGTGCCCGGAGCCACCAAAAGTTGGGAGCTCGCACCCGCACCACCACGACCCCCATTGTGCCATGTTCCCGAGGGGCGCATGACCAACTGCTTAACTAACTCCTTACCAAGTCCCCACCCATGTGGTCGGGAACCTTAACCCCATAAACCATAAACGCCACTAAAATGCCGCTAAAGCCCTGTTTTCCTATAGTGCCGACCCATAAACCATAAATCCTAAACCCAAAACACTAACCCATTAACCATTTCCCTCTAAACCCTTAACCCTAAACCATAACCCCTAAGCACTAACACTTAAACCTTAATACTAATAAACACTATACAATAAACCCAAACAACAAACTTTAAAACACTAAACCCATACATTAAAATAACAAACCCTAAACCATAAAATTAACCATACTAAACATTAAACCCTAAATTAATTTTAATAGCTTAATTTGTAACTTAAATGAAAACTTCTAAATTGTTTAGTTAGCAATTTGTAACTTTTCATTGCTTATAAGTGAATGCATCAAAATAAAATATAATTCAAAGCAAGAATAAGGAAAAAATGTGAAAAACTTTTAGCGGCGTTTTTCTAGAAGCGCAACTACTGCTCTGGTTTTAGCTGCGTTTTTCTAGAAGCGCCGCTACTGCTCTGGTTTTTAGCGGCGTTTTTCTAGAAGTGCCGCTACTGCTCTGGTTTTTAGCGGCGTTTTTATAGAAGCGCCGCTAATGCTCAGGTTTTTAGCGGCGTTTTTGTAGAAGCGCCACTAATGCTCAGGTTTTTAGCGGTGTTTCTGTAAAAGCGCCGCTAATGCTCAGGTTTTTAGCGGCGCTTCTGTAAAAGTGCCGCTAATGCTCAAGTTTTTAGCGGCGTTTGGAAAAAAATGCCGCTATGTATCCTTTTTAGCGGCGTTTTCGAGATAAACGCCGCATCGCCGATTTTTGTATGCTTTTATTTCAAACGCCGCTAATAGATAATATTTGCGGTGTTTTTCATTGAAACGCCACTAAAAACGCCGCTAAAAGTCTATTTTGCTGTAGTGACCCTACCCAAACTTGCCTTTGTTCATCAACTTTCCAAGCTAGGTGTTGCTCTACAACCCCAAACTTGAGGGGGCATATTAATGATAGAGCTTGACCAAGTCTTCCTTTGTTTGTTTTTATCTTTTTTTTTTTAAATTTGAATTTATTTTTTAATTTTATTATCTTTTGTTGTTATTTGAAAAACTAATCTTATCTTAGTTTTCTACTTACATAAATAGGGCTTATTATCAATGAATTTTTTATTCCTTCCTCTCATCATTTACAAAACCTTATAATTCCAAGCATTCGTAAGTAATTACGAATGAAAACGAGGTTAAAAAAGGTTTTCAAATATCATTTGAGGCTCAATTACGTAACCTACAACCCAAGTATCAATGCAGAGGTTGTGGGTATCGATACCTTGGCTAAATTTCAAAAAATAAGCTTTGATGGTTTGAGGTATTGATACTCCAATGGCTTATATTGATACTTGAGCAAACGTATCGGTGCTAGGAGAACCATGTATTGATGCTTGACATCAGTACCGATACTCGGGGTTAGGTACCCGTACTTGCCTCTCACTTTTTTGAAAGTTTCGCTATTAACTTTGAAAGTTTCAATACTTTGAGTCTAGGTATTAAAACCCAACCTAAGAGGTAGTGATTCCTAGGCTTGAGGTTCCCCTACCTATTCCTGGAAATGCAATTTTCAATTGTTAACACATTTCAACACCTTTAGTTACCTATACCAAACGTACATAACATGCTATAATACTTAAACCATCAAATTCAACATATTAAAACAATCCAAAAGCACCTTTACAAAATACCAAGAAACAATTGATATGCAAAATGACTCCTTGAGTAAAATTTGAATCAAAATAGCTCTAACTGTAACAACCTAGTTTTGGGCAGTGTAAGAAAATGTGGTTTTGAAACCTTATTATTGTAAATTGAGTTCATAAGAATAAAATACAGGGAAATGTACAAAGTTGGTATGAAAATATATTGAAGATCGGTTAAGTAATTTAACCTAGAAAATCATTCATTAAAGCTTAGGGACTAGATAGTAAAAGTCTAATCCCTATTGAGTTTTAATTTAGAAAATGCTTAGGAACCTAGATAATAATTATCTAAAAGAATAAAATAGTTATTTAACCAATTTTAAATATGAGTTTGTGAATGTTGATGGTAATCCACTTACTTATGATTAGTAATTTTAATTTTTAAGTAAATAAGATTAATAAATAATAAATTAAGTGAATTAAAGTTAATGACACCTTAATTAATTATATATAAACAATTGTTAGTGGAAAAAGATGAAAGAATCATCTTTTCCCCAAGCATTGCCATCCATGGTTGAAGAAAAGACAAAGTTTTTCTCTTTTCCAATTTGGTCCAAATTACCAAGCTAAAAAAATATTGAGCCATCTTGAGAGAAGGGAAAGACGAGAATCATAGACGAGTGATGAAAGAATTCAATTCTCATATATTTTGAGGTTCCACGAAGTGAAGTGACATCCAAGTCGCAACTCTCGACTCAACAAGGTTTGTATAGTTCTTTACGTTTTAAATATATGGCATGTATCTAAGGATTGATTCGATTTTGTAACGTAATGGTCATTTAATATCCCGAATTGGTAAGGTTAGTTTGGGTCTATTATACATAAATTGTTAAATGCATAAATGGGATTGGTTTAAGTAGTTGAAATGGTTAAAATGTGCAAATGGTAACTTTTTTTGAATTGGTTTTTAAGTTTGAATTGTCAATTAGATAATTTTGGATATTAATGTTGTTTCAATGGTAGTATATGAAGTGTTTGAAGTAATTATTATGCTTAAATGGTTTAAATATGCAATTGGTTATTTTGTTATGCTGATATGAAATAGTACTATAAGGATACTTTGGAAATAGTAGGTGGCGTCGCGATCTCAGAACCCCTACGTCGCGACGACATTCACTATTTGTTCGGTATCATGACGTGATACATTTGGCATCACGACATCGACCCAATAGTTTTGAAAATTTTAGATTTTAGTCCTCAACCAACCTCGTTTTATCAAAAGAGCTTTTGTAAGCTTGTTTAAATCTTGAATATGATTGTATAACATGTACTAATTATGTATTGAACTTAGTAGCATGAATTAATTATTGAATTGAATCACAAATAAGATTGTAGTTGCTTCAACAACGAATGTGGCATTTCACTCAGACTTAGCAATTGGGCCGGGTATTAGGTGTTACACAAACATTGCCTTAAAACAATCCATAAGAAAACAAAATTAATATTTCAACACTATCAAAATAGTAGGTTAACTTTGAAATACATCATTATGAATGGTTTCAAGATGGACGATTTCTTCTAATTTTTCAACTTGGGAGTAGGATACAAAGACATTTCTATTATCAAAAATCTATCTAATGGCACCAGAGTTTATTACCCATTATTTTGTATTAGTCACAGTATTGTCTTGAGAAATGACTGCAATAATTATGTCATTTTCTTAAACCCATTTGGCATTTGACTTAGGAAAATTATCATTTGTTTCATTTTGATATAGGTGAACTATAATAATTTGATATGTCAAATTAGGCTCAGCAATACACTCGAGGAGCTTATTCTCAAGCAAATTAAGTGTCTTTTCTATAATTTTTTTTTGAATTTTAGCTTTCACCATTAATTAATGTTTTTGGCTGAGTTTCGCTCCTTTTTAGGACCCAAATTGGCAACATGGTGCCATAGGGAACCTAACGAGGTGTTTGTTTGAGTTGCTATAGGAAGATGAGAATGGCCTAACCTTAAGGGAAACATCATTTAGAGTGGCCTAACCCTTTCACTTCGAGGATGCAAAACTTCAACATGAAATTAACATGGAGACTATTATCGAGAAAGTTATGACACTGAAGGTAGGATGTCACGACACCGAGCCAACATCATGTTACTGAGCCTCTAAAGTCATGATATCCCCTGAGGTGTTAAAATGAAGAAATTGGAGCCAACACCAGTGATGTCGTGACACCAGGGGTATGATGTCACAACATCGAGACTCTCCACAACCACAAGTTCGCTACTGTCTAGAGTGTCACAATACTGTTGCTTGACGGGGAGAAAACAACTGCAGGGGTAGTCTCTTTTCCAACATCAACCCAAGCCAAAATACAACTTTTAAGTTATTTTATCTAAAATTTGGAATTGTATTCTGCTATTAAAAGGAACTTTTGGCTGGTAACTTTAGAGGAGCCACCTTTTCTTTTATCTTTTAAGTTTAGTAGTTACTTCTTCTTCATTTCTTTAGGGTTTTAGTTCATAGATTTTCTGAGCTTAGTTAGTTTTAGTTACTAGTTTAGCTAGATTTTATTGTAGCTCTAGTATTAATCGCACTTTGGTACTTTAAATTTGCTTTGTATTTTTATTTTCATCCAAATCCTTCAATATATTTCAGATTTATTTTCTTTCTGAAGTCCAAAAAATATGTACTTTATTTGTATTTGTTATCTCCATTGTTTCTCTCATCATCTTATTCAAGCTTCTATCAAAAAAAAATTTCTAATCTTTTCTTAACCCTACAGTTGTGCTTATTTTTATGTATGATTTTAGTATGTGTTGTGTAACACCCCAAACCTGGCCTAGAAGTTAGGCCCGAATCTGGCGTGTCACAAAAAAAAACTCGTTTGAAAATTTCGGCCTCTTTGTTAAAACCCAAAACAACTAAAGCAATTGTGTCTATGTGAAAACATAATTATCTTTAATAAACCTTTTCAGTTGCAAATGCATATTTGAAATAAACGATTTGCGAAAAATAGAGTTGCAATAGCATTGTAACATCCTAAATATTTAAAAAAAAATCATTATGTTGCTAAATGTTAGTTCGGGTTTACTTGGAGTTAGAATAAAAATATTAGTTAAGTGTACATTAGAGTAAAGAAATTAGGAGACCTTGAGACTTAAGTTAATTAAGTACTAAAAGAAGGCATAAGATGAGTTAATGGCATAGTGGTGATGGCGCCATGAGTTGGACATGAGGAAGAGGTTTGAATCTCCTAGCATGCAACTTGAAAATTTTTATTTTCCTTTCACCTATCAAGTGTCGCCAAGAAGCAAACATGGCAAGTTTGACTTCTTTATTTTTGGTATGATGGCTAAAGGATTAAGGAAATATTTAAGTTGAGGAAAGGAATCAATAGGATAAGGCAAGTAAAGGGAACAAATGGCTTAAATTGGGGAGTGTGCTATGGAAAGAAAGGTTGGCAAAAGTTGATCCTTGATAGCCAAGTACTTGGACGGTTTTGGGCAAGGGTTGGCCGAAATTTTGAAGGCATTTAGATGAATTAGGGCTAGTTGTGCACATCTTCCTCTTTGGTCATTTGATATTTTTTTTTCCTCTCAAAGCTTGTTTCTCTCAAATTCTCTCCCCTTAGCCGAATGCTTATTGGACAAAAGGTAAACAATATTTTTGTTCTCTTTTCTTTTGGCCATTTGAGTTTTGACCATTTAGGTCTTATTTTACCTATTCTCTAAAAAATTTTCTCCTAGTGCCGAAATCATTAAAGTTTTGGAAGGCCATTTTCTTTTTCTTTTCACCCTTGCCGAATGCACACAAGTCTCCAATTTCAATTCTTTGTTCATCTTTCGTTCTTGAAAAGAATCAAAACATAAACACCATATTTTCTTTTACCCTTCTTCATCTCTTTCTCTTTACAAAAATTTCTCAAACAAACTTTTCCCTTTTATTTCACCATGGCCGAATGTTGATAAGTATTATCTCCTTCAATTTTTCCTTCATAATCGTATCTTTCCCTACGCATAAACTTAATCGATTGGTAAGTGGTTAGCATAGTATTCTGGAATTTGTTATTCTTCTGTGTCGAATCTATTGTGGTGTGAGATGATCTTTTGGATTTAGATCATTGTCATACCATATCTAATTCCAACCTTTTCTCTATCATAGAAATCTAGCAGAGGCAGAAACTCAAAGTATTCTTGAGTATTGTGGATCGTTGGAATCGATCTCAAGAATTAAGGTAAGGAGATTTTCTTTAAGGGTTCTTATTTTATTCATTATATTAGTATAGTTAGTTATTAATCTATTTCGTTTTAGGGACATAATCGCTCGATCGTTTCTTCGAGGAACGAAGATAATCGTGGTAAGCCAAATCTCAAATCTTACAAATCGTTAGCCATATTTCGATATTTATAGTCGGACTAATGATCTTATGTCTTTAGAGACATTCAAGATAGGCGTAAAAGGCGTCCATAGTCTTCGAAAGAGGGGCGGTTCCGTTAATCCCCCTAATTATAAACGAAGGGCTATTTCGAGAATCCGAGATTTTCCATCGGGTTGCGGACCTTCAACCGAGGAGAATCAATTGTTCGAGGTTATTCGTACTCCCGAGCCTTTGTACGTTCATGGATTCTCATCGGGCAACGAATCAACAATCGAGGAGAAACCAAAATAGAAGTGGTTCAAAATCAAAAGGGTAAAGATTTAGATCGCTTACCAATAGTATATTTTAATAAATGAAAGTGTTCTAATGGTTCGTGTTACGCTTAGGTGTTGACGAGCGGGAAGGTTTAGTACTCACGATATCAAGGTGTGTAACTTCACACTTATCTCAAGTTAGATGTCATACTGTAGTATTGAGCAAAATTGTAAAAATGACAAAATCGATACATTACGAAATAATTGGTATTTTTGGTGAAATTACATGAAAATGGTTAAAATAGTGAAAATTATGAAAACGCCCTCGATGAGTTAATTGGTAAAATGTAAATTTTATGTCTCATGTAAAATGGGCCAAAAGTATGCTAGATAGTAAAATGGGTCAAATCCTCGCTAGATCGTAAAATGGGCCAAAAAGTATGCTAGATAGAAAAATGGGCCGAAATTCTTGCTAGATCGTTAAATGGGCCGAAATTCCTGCTAGATCGTTAAATGGGCCAAAATCCCTGCTAGATCGTTAAATGGGCCGAAATCCCTGCTAGATCGTTAAATGGGCCAAAGTTGCAAGATTTTTAAATGGGCTAAATGATATTTTGTATTATGGGCCTTAATAAAAACCTGAAATTTTGAATCACATGTAAATTGGGAATTTTTGCAAATTGTCATATGTATATAGACTATTATGCATACATGTTGCATGGGTTGGGATAAATGATAAAGAGAAGAAAGGCCTGTTGCCAAAATCTAGTTCGGTGGCTTTGCCACAAATATTTTAAATGGCTGATTGCCTCTAGTTCGGTGGCTCTGCCACAAATATTTTAATGGCTCAATGCCTCTAGTTCGGTGACTTTGTCACAATCTAGTTCGGTGGCTCTGCCACAAATATAAAATGGCTAAATGCCTACGATTGGTGTGTTGGCGGGTGGGTTGACTTGATCCCCACAGTGTGATGGTTGGTACGGTGGTGTGTAGCGGATGGAAATTAGGTTTGGGTGGGAAATTTCATTTTGCATGTATCTCATTATTTTTATTGCTAAATCTGTTTATGGGCTCAAGCCCAATATTTATGACTTGATGATCTGGCCCAGTGGATAGAGTAAGTAAGTTATACACTGAGTTCTGAGTAACTCACACCCTCAAATTTTTCCTCTCAGGTAATGGAAATTGACGTGGACTTGGGCCGAGGATGACTTCGTGGAGGCCATATTGCAAATATGGGTTAATTAAACTTTGAACTTTTAATAAAGATTTTTTTTATAATTTACTATTTTGGGTTTGATGTAATAAGGCCTCTATTAATGTTTTATGGATTTAATGTGTGGATGGATTTAAATTATGTTTTGGACTATTAATATGGGCTTATGTTTATCCTATAATGTTTTCTTAAAATACTGGTTTTCAACATACGAGCTTCTTTAACTATTCTTATTTTCAAACCCTTTGAACTCTTATAAAATTACTTTAAGGTTTTGTTAATTAAATGTCAAATGATAAGATTTTTCAACTAATGTTTTTCAAATTCATCGAACTTAAATTATTCTCTTGGTTTTATTAAACTCTATTTTTTATTTTAAAAGGGTTTTGAAATACCGTTTCACATAAATCATTAGATAGAAATAAAGAATGTTCGATCGTGTGACAAACCAAATCTCGCCTTGACGATAGACCGGGTTTGGGGTGTTACATTTAATGGTATCGAGCTAGTTTCAAAACTCTACTGTGGTTGGGTTCAACAAATAATTTTGAAATTATTTCAATTATGTTTTAAATATTAGTATGGCACCACAAGCATCCAAGCACCAAGTCAAGTAAGTATTCATTGCTAAATAATTATTATGATGATGATGATATGATCATAGGAACACTCTAGAACTTCTAGTTTTAGATGTTGAAAATCGTAGAGATTGAGACTATAGGTTATGTTGCGAAAAACAACTTTATCTCTCAAATCTCATAAAACACCGTTAATAAACATCAAACAATTTTTCGATTCATAAAACTTGTAATCGATTAAATCGAATTAGTCATCATGAGCACTAGAGGACGTGGTCGTGGACGCAGAGACGTGGCCGTGGAAGAGGACGAGGTGTTAGAGGTGCAATCAAGCACCAAATCATATGCCGTAAATGGATGCACTGTGTCATTTGAGAGTGAGACGGATCACATGATCATATGGAAGAAGACAATGCTTTGACACAAGCAATGCTGCGAGTCCTGGAAAGGGTCGCTGGAACTAGAATTGGGCCAACAACTGGGGGTCGATTTCTGAACGACTCAAGTCTAATAATGCAAAAGTTTTTAGAGGAGTTTTCGAGTAGCTCGAATGTGGTTGAATATTGGCTCAAGTCGTGGAGCGATTATGGATGATATGGAATGCATCGTCAAGCGTAAACTGAAAGGAGCTGTGTCCTTGCTAAGAGACGAGGCGTATCAATGGTGGCTTACTGTTCGAGAAGGCACCGAGGCTGCACTGATTACTTGGGAATTCTTTAAAGCTGCCTTCCAAGGGAAATATGTTGGAACAAGTTATGTGGACGCCCGAAGGAAGGAGTTTCTGAATCTTGTTCAAGGGAGTAAGACAGTGGCAGCGTATGAGGCTGAGTTTTTACGCTTGAGTCGCTATGCTCGGACAATAGTGTCAACGGATCATGAACGTTGTGTGCGATTCGAGGATGGGCTGAATGATGAGTTGAGGGTTCTGATTGCCCCACAACAAGTTAGAACTTTTGCCACGCTTGTGGAGAAGGCCAAGATAGCCGAAGAGGCTAAGAACTCAGAACGTCAGAATCGAGAAAGATTTAGGAACAAAAGAGATATAAAGCAGTCGGGTTCTTCAAAAAGGTTTCTGAAGAGGCCTCAGAATGATGAACCAGCTCAAGGTAGAGCACCAGTAGCTAATAATCAAAGTTGAGATTGTGCTGAATGTGGAAAAAGGCATTCTGGAGAGTGCTGGAGGAAAACAGGCGCTTGTTACAAATGCGGTTCAATGGATCACCAGTATAGAAATTTCCCTCGACGTATGGATACGACTCAGAAAGTTTGTAATACTGATGCACAGCCGGCCAAAGGTACTCAGCAGCCACAGAGAGGTCGTGGACCAGGTCGTGGTGGTAATGGGGCTGGACGTGGTCAAGGTGCACCGGGTCGAGGCAATGGTCCTAGAGGTAACACGGATGCAAGACAGCCAGGACTGGTCTATGCAGTTAGACGCCGCGAGGATGGCAATGCACCTGATGTAATAACTGGTATGTTCTTCATCTTCGATGTACCTATTACTGCTTTAATAGATATTGGTTCTACCCACTCGTATGTTGCTAGCACCATATCTAGAAACTTGAATCTAGAATCAAATTACCGATAGTGAGATGATGAGAATTAGTCCTTTAGGAAAGTCGGTAATTGTAAATAAACTGTTTAGAGACGTGCCCTTAGAAATTCAAGAGGAGGTATTTTTGGCAAATTTGATGGAATTGCCTTTCGGCGAATTTGATCTCATTCTGGGCATGAATTGGTTGGTTAAGCATCGGCGCATTTGGATTGTGCTGAAAAGCGGATGTCAATAAGAACCTCGGATGATAAAGAAGTAATAATGATAGATGAACGAAGAAATTACTTGGCAAATATGGTATCGGCGTTGAAGGCAGAAAAGTTGGTGCGGAAAGGGTATGGAGCATTCCTAGCTTTTATTTGTGCTTTGGATGCCAAAGAGTTATCTCGTGGATGATGTGAGAACGGTGAAGGAATTTCGGATGTATTTCCGATGAACTTCCGGTATACCTCCGGATCGGAAGTAGAATTTGGTATTGAGCTTTTGCTCGAACGGCCCAAAGGTCCATTGCTCCTTATAGAATGGCATCAAGGAGTTGGTGGAGCTTAAAGCTCAAATTCAAGAATTATCGGATCGGGATTTATACGATCGAGTGTGTCTCCATGGGGAGCACCAATTTTGTTCGTGAAGAAGAAGGATGGATCGATGCGTATGTGCATTGATTACGCATAATTGAATAAATTGACGATCAAGAATAGGTATCCTTTGCCAAGAATTGATGACTGCTTGATCAATTGAAGGAGCTTCAGCTTTCTCCAAAATTGATTTGAGATTGGGTTATCACCAGCTTAAGGTGAAAGAAGCAGATATTTATAAGACGGTATTCGTAACTCGTTATGGACATTATGAGTTTTGGTGATGCCGCTTGATTAACCAATGCACCACCGCATTTATGGACATGATGAACCGAGTCTTTCAACCATATTTAGACCGGTTTGTGGTGGTGTTCATAGATGACATTTTGGTTTATTCAAGAAATGATGAGGAGCATGACACGCATTTGCGTATAGTATTGTAGCTACTTCGTGATAAGCAACTTTATGCCAAATTCAAGAAATGTGAATTTTGGCTAAAAGAAGTGACTTTCTTGGGTCATGTGGTATCACCAAGGAATAAGGGTGGATCCTGGAAGATTGAGGCTATTCTGGATTGGAAACCACCAAAGTCGATAGCTGAAATTTAGAGTTTCTTAGGATTGGCTGGTTATTATAGACGCTTTGTTGAGGGGTTTTCGTTGATTGTTGCACCCCTAACTAAACAATGCGAAAAGGAGTACCGTATGTTTGGACCGAAAAACAACAAGAGAGTTTCGAGAAATTGAAGAAGATTTTGACGGAAGCACCGCTTTGATTCAAAGTGAGGTCGGAAAAGAATTTATTATTTATCGTGATGCATCTCACACGGGTTTGGGTTGTGTTCTGATGCAAAATGGAAAGGTGGTGGCTTATGCTTCTCGACAGCTTGAGACCGCATCAAGTAAACTACCCTACTCATGATTTGGAGTTAGTCTGCAGTGGTCTTTGCTTTAAAGATTTGGAGGCACTATCTCTACGGTGAGAAGTCTATCATTTATATGGATCACAAGAGTCTTAAGTACCTCCTTACCCAAAAGGAGTTGAATTTGAGACAACGGAGATGGATGGAATTATTAAAGGATTATGATTTCTCAATCGAGTATCATCCTCGAAAGGCTAACGTGGTAGCCGACGTTAAGTCGTAAGGCAGATTCGATTTGAGAGCAATGTTTGCTCATTTGAGTTTGTATGAGGATGGTAGTTTATTAGCAGAACTTCAGGTGAAACCTCTGTGGTTAGAACAAATCAGGGAAAAACAGACATCAGATAAAAAGTTGGGACTTTTATTCCAACAGAATAAAAGGTGGAAATAGAGGATTTTGGTATAAACCCGAATGGAGTACTGTGTTTTCGTGGAAGGGTTGTATGCCTAAAGACTCAGAATTGAGGCAAATGATTCTACGGGAGGCACATAGTAGCCCTTATGTTATACACCCCGGAGGAAATAAGATGTATCGAGATCTCCATGAACAGTATTGGTGGCCAAGGTTGAAGCGTGAGATTTCTGAGTTTGTAGGAAAATGTTTGACTTGTCAGCAAGTGAAGGCGGAACATCAATTACCGTCAGGTTTGTTACAACCAGTAAAGATTCCTCTTTGGAAATGGGAGCGAATAACTATGGATTTTGTTAGTGGGTTACCTTTAACACCTACTAAGAAAAATTCCGTATGGGTAGTAGTTGATTGTTTGACAAAGACCGCCATTTTCTTCCATTCAGATGGATTATTCATTACAAAAATTGGCTAAGCTGTATGTATCTAAAATCGTGAGGTTGCATGGGGTACCAGTGTCTATTATATCAGACAGGGATCCTAGATTTACATCACGATTTTGGAAAGCTCTGCATGAAGCCTTGGGGACAAAGTTGAATTTCAGTACGGCTTTTCATCCTCAGTCTGATGGTCAGTCGGAAAGAGTAATTCAGATATTGGAAGACATGTTAAGGGGATGTGTGATCGACTTCAGAGGTAGTTGGGAGGATTTTCTACCATTGGCAGAATTCGCGTATAACAATAGCTATCAGTCTAGCATTCAGATGGCACCCTATGAGGCATTGTATGGTCGAGGTGCCGTACTCTACTTGTTGGACCTGAATTGGGCTAACGACGATGTTGGGTCCCGAGATGATATCTAAAACAGAGGAAAAGGTAAAAGTTATTCGAGCACGGTTAAAGGAAGCTTTGATAGATGTAAGTCATATGCACTGAAGCGAAAGGATATCGAGTTTTGTGGGAGAGCGTGTCTTCCCAAGGTCTCACCTTGGAAGAAAATTTTAGATTCGGAAAGAAGGGCAAGTTGAGCCCTAGGTTCATCGGGCCATATCGTGTGATGAAGCGTGTTGGTCCAAATGGCTTATCGATTGAATTACCTCCGAGTTGGGTCAAATTCATAATGTTTTCCATGTTTCCATGCCGAGACGCTATAGATCGGATCCATCTCATATAGTACCTGGTAGAGGAAGTGGAATTAAATTGACTTGTCTTTTGAAGAAGAACCAGAGAAATTATAGACCGGATGTTAAAGTGCTAAGAAAGAAGATCGTGCTGCTGGTCAAAGTTTTATGGCATAATCACGAGCGGAGGAAGCTACGTGGGAGCCCGAGGATGCAATTCAACAACAATATCCTCACCTCTTTTAATCGTAAATTTCGAGGATGAAATTTTCTTTAAGGGTAGAATTGTAACATCCTAAATATTTAAAAAAAAATTATTATGTTGCTAAATGTTAGTTCGGGTTTACTTGGAGTTAGAATAAAATATTAGTTAAGTGTACTTTAGAGTAAAGAAATTAGGAGACCTTGAGACTTAAGTTAATTAAGTACTAAAAGAAGGCATAAGATGAGTTAATGGCATAGTGGTGATGGCGCCATGAGTTGGACATGAGGGAAGAGGTTCGAATCTCCTAGCATGCAACTTGAAAATTTTTATTTTTGCTTTCACCTATCAAGTGTCGGCCAAGAAGCAAACATGGCAAGTTTCACTTCTTTATTTTTGGTATGATGGCTAAAGGATTAAGGAAATATTTAAGTTGAGGAAAGGAATCAATAGGATAAGGCAAGTAAGAGGAACAAATGGCTTAAATTGGGGAGTGTGCTATGGAAAGAAAGGTTGGCAAAAGTTGATCCTTGATAGCCAAGTACTTGGACGGTTTTTGGGCAAGGGGTTGGCCGAAATTTTGAAGGCATTTAGATGAATTAGGGGCTAGTTGTGCACATCTTCCTCTTTTGGTCATTTGATATTTTTTTCCTCTCAAAGCTTGTTTCTCTCAAATTCTCTCCCCTTAGCCGAATGCTTATTGGACAAAAGGTAAACAATATTTTTGTTCTCTTTTCTTTTGGCCATTTGAGTTTTGACCATTTAGGTCTTATTTTACCTATTCTCTAAAAACTTTTCTCCTAGTGCCGAAATCATTAAAGTTTTGGAAGGCCATTTTCTTTTTCTTTTCACCCTTGCCAAATGCACACAAGTCTCCAATTTCAATTCTTTGTTCATCTTTCGTTCTTGAAAAGAATCAAAACATAAACACCATATTTTCTTTTACCCTTCTTCATCTCTTTCTCTTTACAAAAATTTCTCAAACAAACTTTTCCCTTTTATTTCACCATGGTCGAATGTTGATAAGTATTATCTCCTTCAATTTTTCCTTCATAATCGTATCTTTTCCCTACGCATAAACTTAATCGATTGGTAAGTGGTTAGCATAGTATTCTGGAATTTGTTATTCTTCTGTGCCGAATCTATTGTGGTGTGAGATGATCTTTTGGATTTAGATCATTGTCATACCATATCTAATTCCAACCTTTTCTCTATCATAGAAATCTAGCGGAGGCAGAAACTCAAAGTATTCTTGAGTATTGTGGATCGTTGGAATCGATCTCAAGAATTAAGGTAAGGAGATTTTCTTTAAGGGTTCTTATTTTATTCATTATATTAGTATAGTTAGTTATTAATCTATTTCATTTTAGGGACATAATCGCTCGATCGTTTCTTCGAGGAACGAAGATAATCGTGGTAAGCCAAATCTCAAATCTTACAAATCGTTAGCCATATTTCGATATTTATAGTCGGACTAATGATCTTATGTCTTTAGAGACATTCAAGATAGGGCAGAAAAGGGCAGTCCATAGTCTTCGAAAGAGGGGCGGTTCCGTTAATCCCCCTAATTATAAACGAAGGGCTATTTCGGGAATTCAGGATTTTCCACCGGGTTGCGGACCTTCAACCGAGGAGAATCAATTGTTCGAGGTTATTCGTACTCCCGAGCCTTTGTACGTTCGTGGATTCTCATCGGGCAACGAATCAACAATCGAGGAGAAACCAAAAATAGAAGTGGTTCAAAATCAAAAGGGTAAAGATTTAGATCGTTTACCAATAGTATATTTTTAATAAATGAAAGTGTTCTAATGGTTCGTGTTACGTTTAGGTGTTGACGAGCGGGAAGGTTTAGTACTCACGATATCAAGGTGTGTAACTTCACACTTATCTCGGGTTAGATGTCATACCGTAGTATTGAGCAAAATCGTAAAAATGACAAAATCAATACATTACGAAATAATTGGTATTTTTGGTGAAATTACATGAAAATGGTTAAAATAGTGAAAATTACGAAAACGCCCTCGATGAGTTAATTGGTAAAATGTAAATTTTATGTCTCATGTAAAATGGGCCAAAAGTATGCTAGATAGTAAAATGGGCGAAATCCTCGCTAGATCGTTAAATGGGCGAAATCCTCGCTAGATCGTTAAATGAGTCAAATCCTGCTAGATCGTAAAATGGGCCAAAAGTATGCTAGATAGTAAAATGGGCCAAAATTCTCGCTAGATCGTTAAATGGGCGAAATTCTTGCTAGATCGTTAAATGGGCTAGATCAAATCCTCCGCTAGATCGTTAAATGGGCCAAAGTTGCAAGATTTTTAAATGGGCTAAATGATATTTTGTATTATGGGCCTTAATAAAAACACGAAATTTTGAATCACATGTAAATTGGGAATTTTGCAAATTTTCATATGTATATAGACTATTATGCATACATGTTGCATGGGTTGGGATAAATGATGAAGAGAAGAAAGGGCTGCTGCCAAAATCTAGTTTGGTGGCTCCACACAAATATTTTAAATGGTGATTGCCTCTAGTTCGGTGGCTCGCCACAAATATTTTAATGGCTCAATGCCTCTAGTTTGGTGACTTTGTCACAATCTAGTTCAGTGGCTCGCCACAAATATAAAATGGCTAAATGCCTACGATTGGTGTGTTGGCGGGGTGGGTTGACTTGATCCCCACAAGTGTGATGGTTGGTACGGGTGGTGTGTAGCGGATGGAAATTAGGTTTGGGTGGGAAATTTCATTTTGCATGTATCTCATTATTTTTATTGCTAAATCTGCTTATGGGCTCAAGCCCAATATTTATGACTTGATGATCCGCCCATGGATAGAGTAAGTAAGTTATACATCGAGTTCGAGTAACTCACACCTCAAATTTTTCCTCTCGTAATGGAAATTGACGTGGACTTGGGCCGAGGATGACTTCGTGGAGGCCATCTGCAAATATGGGTTAATTAAACTTTGAACTTTTAATAAAGATTTTTTATAATTTACTATTTTGGGTTTGATGTAATAAGGCCTCTATTAATGTTTTATGGATTTAATGTGTGGATGGATTTAAATTATGTTTTGGACTATTAATATGGGCTTATGTTTATCCTATAATGTTTTCTTAAAATACTCGGGTTTTCAACATACGAGCTTCTTTAACTATTCTTATTTTCAAACCCTTTGAACTCTTATAAAATTACTTTAAGGTTTTGTTAATTAAATGTCAAATGATAAGATTTTTCAACTAATGTTTTCTCAAATTCATCGAACTTAAATTATTCTCTTGGATTTTATTAAACTCTATTTTTTATTTTAAAAGGGTTTTGAAATACCGCTTCACATAAATCATTAGATAGAAATAAAGAATGTTCGATCGTGTGACAAACCAAATCTCGTCTTGACGCATAGACCGGGTTTGGGGTGTTACAAGCATTTTGAAACATTAAGGAAATATAGATAAAATATAAGTAATTTTGAGAGATTGATTGATGAATCACAAATCAAGGAATTGAACTTTAAATCCATGACTTTTGAAAATATCGTTTAATAATTTGAAAGAAAGTTCGAGTTAAATCATATTTGTAAAAGTTTATTTTGAAATCCATTTGTTAATCAATTTTGAAAAAGTCTTTATTTACGTTTTTAGAAAAATTCTCATTTTAAACAATTTAAGAAAAATAATAAAAACATCCCAACCATAAAGCAAAAATAAAAATAGTTCAGAGGCCTTATTACAACTTAAACCAAAATAGCAAAATAATAAAATAAACAGAAATAGAATTTAACATTCAATAACACCATTTCTGAAGTATGGCCTCCACCGAGTCATCCATGGCCCAAGTCCACCTCACGGAGCATTACCTACAGGGATTAAGAAAAGAAGGGGGTGAGTTACTTAGAACTCAGTGTGTAACCCACTCACCGTTGTTCACTGGGCCAAAATCCATAAAGAAAATATTTGGACCTAAGCCCATTTACAAATGTAACAATATAACAAATATAAAATGCATGTGATATGCAATTCCCAACCAAGCCTAAATTTCCATCCGCTACACACCACCAGTACCAACCAACACACCTGTGGGGATCAAGTCAACCCACCCCGCCAACACACCAATAGCAGGCATTAAGCCAATTATAATATTTGTGGCAATAGGCCATTGTGACAGAGTCACCGAACTTGATTTTTGGCAATAGGCCATTGTGACAGAGTCACCGAACTAGATTTGTGGCAACAGGCCATTGTGTGAGTCACCAAGTAGATTTGTGGAACTAGATTTGTGGCAACTAGATTTGGCCATTCTTCTCTTCGTCAATTATCCCAACCCATGCAGTAATGTATATGCACATTTAATGCATAATAATATATTCATAAGGTAAATTTCAACAAAAAGCCCATATTACAAGTTATCAATTTGGCCCATTAGTCAAAATAGAAATTTTGGCCCATTTAACGATCTAGCAGACCTTGGCCCATTTAACACATGAGGCCCTTTTCACAATATTCTCACTTGGCCAATTTAACAAAATAATCATATGGCCCATTTAACGATCTAGCAAATTTTGGCCCATTAAACATATTTTTGGCCCTCATAACAAAATATATCAGATTGGCCCATAAAGTAATATGTCAATTCAGTTCATTAAGTAATTTCGTATTTCGGCCCATTAGGGGCAATTCCGTAATTCGGCCCATAAGGGCATTTTTGTAATTTGGCCCATAAGGGCATTTTTGTAATTCATTCCATAAGGGCATTTTTGTAATTTTACTCGTCGAGGGTAATTCGGTAATCTCATAACTTAGGGGTATTTCGGTAATTTACCCTATAAGGGTATTATGGTAATTTCACAACCTAGGCTTAACTACTAATTTGGAGCATAAAATCGAAATTATCCATCTGCGTCATACTGACTAAATTGACCATAACTCGAGTTAGAAAACTCGAAATCTAAATCCGTAAATTTTCCTTGAAAGTAGACACATATATATTTCTCCTATAATTTTTCCAGAATTTTAAGCTTAACCATTTAGTACAGTTTATTCCTTAAAGTTTTCCTTGTTTCACTATCCAATGATTCTGACCTCTCTTTCCTTAATCACAAATATCTTACTGTACGATTTTCATCTACTGCTCCCACTTGTTTCCATCGAAAATAGGTTCAGTAAGGAATCCATACATATAAATTATGTCCCATAATTCGCTTTTTACAATTTTATATGATTTTTCCAAAACAGAACAGAATACCCCAAAGTCATTCAGAACTAGTCTCACTAAAATTAACATATCTCAGAATATAGTATTCCTTTCCTTCTCCATTTCTTCCATATTAAAGTAGACACAGTAAGCTTTAATCTGATATCTTACTCACTTTGTAATTCCTTTTATCCAATTTTTCATGATTTTTCAAATACACATCACTGTTTCTGACCGAAACTGTTTTATTACAAAATACGATTACCACTACGAATATACGCACTCCCGAGTGATCACGGATGCCGGTTATCGGTTTTATTCGGTATTTCTACCGAATCATAGAATATTTCATGTAAAATTTCAAAGAGATGTGAGACTTACTCACCATTTCAAACATATATTCGGAAGGGTACGGGATTACACACCTTATTTGGAATCCGTAACACGATATTCTCCACGGCACCTAAAGATACAATCGGTCAACAATTAATCCAAAACTCAATTTACCACTTCAGCCAATATTTCAATTGATTAAAAATCTATATCACTTACCAACAATCCGAGTCACTTATTACAAGGGATAGATCGAGCGATTTAGTCCCTAAAAATATAATCGATTAGTCACAACCACTATTTCGTTAAGCAAAATAACCGGTCAACGAAAAAAATCCAAAAAGAACCATGATGAATCCCTTACCTTAACGATATTAGTTCCGATTTCTAACAATTGTACAATGGCTACGGATGAGTCAAAGTTTCGGCCTTCCACTATCACTCGATTGATCAAAGGAGTGAATGTCAACACAAATGAGAAGAAATGATTAAAAGAAAGGAGAAGGTGTATCAAGGTGTTTGGAATGTTTCGGTCAACACCAAAAGAAATATGAACCAATAAGAAATGTGAGTATTCCGACAACAAAAAGAATGGTGAAAGATGGATTAAGGTTTCGGCCCCCAAGGAAGAAATGAAGAAAGTGTGCTCACCAATGGCTTGTAAATTCGGCACAAAGCAAAAGAAATTTGGAGAGTACCAAATAGTGCAAAGAGAAAGGTTTTTGGCCAAACAAGCACCAAAAATTCAATCAAAAGACCATGGAGAATTTCGACTGTCAATGAAGGTGGGAAGAAAACGAATATGTGGCCAAACAAAAGAGAAAGAAAATGCACTATTGTGCTAATATGTTTCGCAAGGAGAGTTGCAAAATTGGGAGAGGATGACACAAAGTTGAAAGGGATTTTGGCCAAAACCAAACTAAGACTTTACCAAAAGCCAAAAAAAAAAAAAAAATCAGCTACCTAGCATCTCCAACCCGTCCACATGCATCCCCCCTTTGGATAAGAGTTTGGCCACCCATACTTTCCAAAACACCTCCCCTGATATTAGCCTCTTGTCCCCTTTTCTTTCTTATTCCTCTTGATTCCTTTCCCAAACTTTAACCTTGCCATATTCTTTTAGCCACCTTACCAAAATAATGAAGTCCATACTTACCAAAAATACTTCTTGGTGACACATAAGGAAGGAAAGCAAAATAATAGTCAAATTTGCAAACAATGGGATTTGAACATCTTCCTCAAGGTACATCACTTAATGCCATAACCTCTTTACCATAAGCTCCTTTATGCTAACAAATTACTCATCTATTTCCATAAGCCTTGATGCCACTTATTATCTCTCCTTAATAGGCTAAATCTCAAAATTTTACTAAGGCCCAACTTAAACCCTGAACTTCATAGAAGCCTCGTAACCTTCCAAATTCACTTAACTAATAAGTCCAATTTGCAATATTGTCATTCTCTTGTTCTCAAAATTTTAAACATTCCTACGCCCACAGCCCATTGGGCCCAATCCTACTAGGCCCAATTTTGGGATGTTACAATTCTACCCTCTTTAAAGTAATTTCGTCCTCGAAATTTCCAATCAACTACTAAACGTATCGCTCAGATCACATCACTAAGCTTTACAAGACTCGCTCTTAAAAACCACAATGTACTTTTAACTTAATCTTAAATCCTTTTCACACAACCAAACATCTAACCACAAGAGTAAACCGTTATATACCACTTATACCAAAATTTTCTTACATTCAATCATCACTTCCAACCATACCTGACTTGATGGTGATGAAACAATCCCGAGCCTTATGCTCCTTAGACCCGCATTTCAAGCATGCTTCTGACCTTCTCCAGCATTCTCCCGGATGACGCCTTTTACAATAACCGCAAGTCAGAAAGTTTGGACGTGCCTTGACACACTTCACAGAATGAGACTGTGACCCTAAAGAACCACGATCTCTTTTCTTCTTATAGTCCACGCACTCAACTCGAAGTGCCTCACTGATTCCTTTAACCTCCTCCAATACTTTCTTAACTATCTGAGTCAGCTCATCAACCCCAACTCGATCATAAGATCCCGTCTCAGCCACTAATGATGTATGCGCCTCCCTTTCGGGCACATGCCTTGGTGCCAAAGATCTAGCCCTAGCACCTCGGCCTCTACCACATCCACGTCTACCGCGTCCGCGTCTTCTATCGCTCATGTTCACTAAGTCGATATAATCTGATTAAGAGTTTTATGAATCATTATGCTATTCGATGTTTATTACACAATGTCTTATGGAGTATAAGAGTTGAAGTGGTTTTCGCAAAACATTTCCTAAAGTCTCAATCTCTATAGTTTTAGCTCCTAAAGTTAAAAGTTCTAGAGTATTCTATTTCGTAGAATTTTCGTACCATAGTAATAAAACAATAATCATAAAATGAAAATAAATACTTACTTGACTTGGTGCCAGATACCCGTGGTGCCATACTTCCTTTCAAACATGTATTTATAAATCAATTTTCAAACAGCTTTGGAAAATGTTTTTGAACCCAAACCATAGCCGAGTTTTGAAATTGGGCTCTGATACCATAAAATGTAACACCCCAAACCCGGCCTAGAAGTTAGGCCCGAATCTGGCACGTCACAAAAAAAAAACTCATTTGAAAATTTCGGCCTCTTTGTTAAAATCCAAAACAACTAAAGCAATTGTGTCTATGTGAAAACATAATTATCTTTAATAAACCTTTTCGGTTGCAAATGCATATTTGAAATAAACGATTTATGAAAAATAGAGTTGCAACAAACATTTTGAAACATTAAGGAAACATAGATAAAATACAAGTAATTTTGAGAGATTGATTGATGAATCACAAATCAAGGAATTGAACTTTAAATCCATGACTTTTGAAAATATCGTTTAATAATTTGAAAGAAAGTTTGAGTTAAATCATATTTGTAAAATTTTATTTTGAAATCCATTTGTTAACAATTTCGGAAAAATCTTTATTTACGTTTTTAGAAAAATTCTCATTTTAAACAATTTAAGAAAAATAATAAAAACATCCCAACCATAAAGCAAAAATAAAAATAGTTCGAGGCCTTATTACAACTTAAACCAAAATAGCAAAATAATAAAATAAATGTAAATAGAATTTAACATTCAATAACACCATTTCAAGTATGGCCTCCACCGAGTCATCCATGGCCCAAGTCCACCTCACGGAGCATTACCTCTGGGATTAAGAAAAGGGTGAGTTACTTAGAACTCGGTGTGTAACCCACTCACCATTGTTCATCGGGCCAAAATCCATAAAGCAAATATTTGGACCTAAGCCCATTTACAAATGTAACAATATAACAAATATAAAATGCATGTGATATGCAATTCCCAACCAAGCCTAAATTTCCATCCGCTACACACCACTGCACCAACCAACACACTGTGGGGATCAAGTCAACCCACCCGCCAACACACCAATAGCGGGCATTAAGCCAATTATAATATTTGTGGCAGCAGTCATTGTGACAGAGTCACCGAACTTGATTTTTGGCAGCAGCCATTGTGACAGAGTCACCGAAATAGAAATAGATTTGTCACCGAACTAGATTTGTGGCAACAGCCATTGTGATAGAGTCACCAAACTAGATTTGTGGTAACAGCCATTGTGTGAGTCATAGAACTAGATTTGTGGCAACAGCCATTCTTCTCTTCTTCAATTATTCCAACCCATGCAGTCATGTATATGCACATTTAATGCATAATAATATATTCATAAGGTAAATTTCAACAAAAAGCCCATATTACAAGTTATTAATTTGGCCCATTAGTCAAAATAGAAATTTTGGCCCATTTAACATATGAGGCCCTTTTCACAATATTCTCACTTGGCCAATTTAACAAAATAATCATATGGCCCATTTAATGATCTAGCAAATTTTGGCCCATTAAACATATTTTTGGCCTTCATAACAAAATATATCAGATTGGCCCATAAAGTAACATGTCAATTCAGTTCATTAAGCAATTTCGTATTTCGGCCCATTAGGGGCAATTCCGTAATTCGGCCCATAAGGGCATTTTTGTAATTCGACCCATAAGCGCATTTTCGTAATTCGTCCCATAAGGGCATTTTCATAATTTTACTCATCGAGGGTAATTCGGTAATCTCACAACTCAGGGGTATTTCAGTAATTTACCGTCTAAGGGTATTATGGTAATTTCACAACCTAGGCTTAACTACTAATTTGGAGCATAAAATTGAAACTGTCCATCTGCATCATACTGACTAAATTGACCATAACTCGAGTTAGAAAACTCTAAATTTAAATCTGTAAATTTTCCTTGAAAGTAGACACATATATATTTCTCCTATAATTTTTCCAGAATTTTTAGCTTAACCATTTAGTACAGTTTATTCCTTAAAGTTTTCCTTGTTTCACTATCCAATGATTCTGACCTCTCTTTCCTTAATCAAAAATATCTTACTGTACGATTTTCATTTACTGCTCCCACTTATTTCCATCGAAAATAGGTTCAGTAAGGAATCCATACATATAAATTATGTCCCATAATTCACTTTTTACAATTTTATATGATTTTTCCAAAACAGAACAGAATACCCCAAAGTCATTCAGAACTAGTCTCACTAAAATTAACATGTCTCAGAATATAGTATTCCCTTTCCTTCTCCATTTCTTCCATAATAAAGTAAACACAGTAAGCTTTAATTTGATATCTTACTCACTTTGTAATTCTTTTTATCCAATTTTTCGTGATTTTTCAAATACACATCACTGTTTCTGACCGAAACTATTTTATTACAAAATACGATTACCACTACGAATATACGCACTCCCGAGTGATCACGGATGCCGGTTATCGGTTTTATTCGGTATTTCTACCGAATCACAGAATATTTCATGTAAACTTTCAAATAGATGTGAGACTTACTCACCATTTCAAACATATATTCGGAAGGGTACGGGATTACACACCTTATTTGGAATCCGTAACACGATATTCTCCGCGGCACCTAAAGATACAATCGGTCAACAATTAATCCAAAACTCAATTTACCACTTCAGCCAATATTTCGATTGATTAAAAATCTATATCACTTACCAACAATTCGAGTCTCTTATTACAAGGGATAGATCGAGCGATTTAGTCCCTAAAAATATAATCAATTAGTCACAACCACTATTTCGTTAAGCAAAATAACCGGTCAACAAAAAAGATCCAAAAAGAACCATGATGAATCCCTTACCTTAACGATATTAGTTTCGATTTCTAACAATTGTACAATGGCTACGAATGAGTCAAAGTTTCGGCCTTCCACTATCACTCGATTGATCAAAGGAGTGAATGTCAACACAAATGAGAAGAAATGATTAAAAGAAAGGAGAAGGTGTATCAAGGTGTTTGGAATGTTTCGGTCAACACCAAAAGAAATATGAACCAAAAAGAAATGTGAGTATTCCAGCAACAAAAAGAATGGTGAAAGATGGATTAAAGTTTCGGCCCCCAAGGAAGTAATGAAGAAAGTGTGCTCACCAATGGCTTGTAAATTCAGCACAAAGCAAAAGAAATTTGGAGAGTACCAAATAGTGCAAAGGGAAAGGTTTTTGGCCAAACAAGCACCAAAAATTCAATCAAAAGACCATGGAGAATTTCTTTGTCAAGGAAGGTGGGAAGAAAATGAATATGTGGCCAAACAAAAGAGAAAGAAAATGCACTATTGTGCTAATATGTTTCGGCAAGGAGAGTTGCAAAAATTGGGAGAGGATGACACAAAGTTGAAAGGGATTTTTGGCCAAAACCAAACTAAGACTTTACCAAAAGCCAAAATAAAAAAAAAAATCAGCTACCTAACATCTCCAAACCGTCCACATGCATCCCCCCTTTGGATAAGAGTTTGGCCACCCATACTTTCCAAAACACCTCCCCTGATATTAGCCTCTTGTCCCCTTTTCTTTCTTATTCCTCTTGATTCCTTTCCTAAACTTTAACCTTGCCATATTCTTTTAGCCACCTTACCAAAATAATGAAGTCCACACTTACCAAAAATACTTCTTGGCCGACACATAAGGAAGGAAAGCAAAATAATAGTCAAATTTGCAAACAAAGGATTTGAACCTCTTCCTCAAGGTACATCACATAATGCCATAAACTCTTTACCATAAGCTCCTTTATGCTAACAAATTACTCATCTATTTCCATAAGCCTTGATGCCACTTACTATCTCTCCTTAATAGGCTAAATCAAAAATTTTACTAAGGCCCAACTCGAACCCGGAACTTCATAGAAGCCTCGTAACCTTCCAAATTCACTTAACTAATAAGTCCAATTTGCAATATTGTCATTCTCTTGTTCTCAAAATTTTAAACATTCTTATGCCCACGGCCCATTGGGCCCAATCCTACTAGGCCCAATTTTGGGATGTTACATGTTGGGTTGTTAACTAAATTTATGGTTATTGGTTGATGAAAATGTTTTTTGGTTAGTTTTTGGTAAGGGAGTAAATCATATAAATTGGGTTAGATCTAATAAACCTCAAAACTTAGAATTGACACCTCTAGGTGAATATTTAGATAGGTGAGATCAAGAGGAGATCCTATTGAGCACCAATTTGATTGTCCCAAGTTAGTTTGGTCAGTTTAAGAGATAAATCAGACCAAATTGTCTAATTTGATAAAGTGGTAATTGGAGAGGTAAAATTGAGCCAATTAGAAGTTTAAGCCTTTTAGATCCCTAATCCAAAAACTAATCAACAACATGGAAGTCAACCAACTGCTTGTATGTGTACTGAATTGTTAATTGCCTAATTTTGATTGTTTTACAATTTGGTCCTTTTTAGCATAAGGTAGCCGATTAGTATAATTTACCCTTGATTATGAATTGTCATAATATAATACTTAGCGAGTAGTTAGCTAGACTTCCTATTTACATGTTTGCTGCTAAGGAATCACTTTTCCTCGAACTTTCTTAGGTTCGATCCTTGGAATACTCAAGTGTTCCATTGTAACACTATAAATATTCCAACTCGATCTATCACACTTGCAATGTACTGTTAAATATTTAGAGATAATTGTGTTGATTCATAGCCTCAATGTACACACACCGAGGTGCGATCATTAGGCATAATGTCAAATTTAACCATCAATATTTACATTTTTTTGTTAATTTGACCCCTATTCTTTTTTATCAAAATTTGACCATTAACCTTTCAAAAGAGTCAAATCATTTTTTTTAATGTAAATGTTGGCTAAAATATCAAATTTTAGCAATGCTGGTGTGGCAACCCACTTAGCAATCCGTATTTACTTCATCACATCAAATTGTAACTTTTTTTAATAAACTTACCCAAAATGAAAACTTAACCATCATGAACATCCTTAACAAAAATATTCTATTGCTACGATCATTCTCACACCCATCAATCATGTCACCTTGGGGTCCTATGATTAACTAGCAAGAAAATGGATTACATCCAATCACTTCATGAATATTTATTCTCAATTCTCCACACGAACCAATGAATTTTTAATGTTTGGTCATCATCTCTAGCTTAAATATGATTTCTCGGGAAACTATTTAATAAGAGACGATCTTGAGTGTGTAACAATTGACTCAACACCCAAAATGAACATGCTTTCATTTGTGAGTCATCTTGGGACAATCTCACTGCATGACTAGTTGCCCTTGAAAGGAGATCCCATCTAGTGAACCCACATGACAAAGTTTACCTTGGGGTGCGGTCAGGGTAGGAACCAGCTCGAAACTTCATCATGCTATCACTTAAGGACCATCAATGGAGGCCGTAGGTCTTGTTTAAGGACCTTCTCCTACTCAATATTTTTTTAAAAAAAAATGCAAGGTTTTTTTTTCCAGATTTAAAGAATGATCATACAATAGTTCTAGTGGCATTCTTACCTAATATAAATGACATGCTTCCAATATATGCATGGCATGCTACGAAATTTTTACCATATTCACATTTGTTCATTCACAATAATTAATCAATCATAAAAATAAACAATTTTGATTCTCAACAGTTTTTCGTTCAAGGGAAAAATCGAAGAAGTGAATGTGAACAGTGCATCAAGTAGGGTCCCAAAAAAGTGAGGTGAGTCTTATTTGACAACTTAAAGTTCAAGTCTTTCTTTGCCAAAGGCAATTCTAAACATGCACATTTTCATTACCACACTTCTCACAGCAATCGAATAACCTAAAGAAGTGAATGGAATAATACAACACATGTATTTTCGTATGACCACACTTTTTTTAATCGATCAACTGTAGATAAACTCATACATATATATCACAATTATAATATAACATAATATAAATATTATAAACAATTATAAAAGAAATATATAAAGAGATGGGTAATTAAAATAAAATAGTCGACTAAGGTTTCCAAGGTTCTATTTTGAGAAAACTAAGGAAAAACAAAATCACATAGTTTTTCACCACAAGACATCTTTTGGGTTTTCAACCGTCATTGCTCCAACTTCTCATAATGAACTTCTCTTGGAAAAATTACATTTAAGTCCTATGCCCATTTCTGGCTCACAAGAATTTAAAAAAAAAAAGGCCTACGTAGAGATGATAGTCCACGGTCTATTTCCTAAGAACAACAACCTTGGAAAAATAACAAATATATAATATTCTATCTATTCACATATATAACTCCAAACATGCATAAGATCTAAAGGATGTTATTTACTCTATGTAATCAAATCATTTAAGAAGAAGAAAAATCTATTTTGATTAGTATTTTATTGTAACACCCCAAACTCGGCCTAGACGTTATAGCCGAATCTAGCGACGTCACATGAAAGTGCTTTAGAAAACGTAATTACAATAAAACCATTTTTTGATATATTAGGCTACCGTCAAAAACGTGTCGTTTGTTCATTCATTTTTCATTTTTAAAAAATTATACGTCAGGAAGCTTTTAAAATAATTTGTGAATTCGTGTGCATTTTGATAAAATATTTGTTTATTTGAAAACTCGCGTCTTATCCTACTGCTAGCAGCTATCAAAATAAAAGTCCCAAATTTAAACAAAAATCCATAAAGGCCATATTACATAAATTTTACCCAGATATAATCAAAACCATAAATAAAAAATAAAATAAAACCATAATGTCCAGAAATGTGGTCACTGCCAAGTCCTTCGCTGCACCGATCCGCCCACTGCTGGAGATTACCTGAATAGATTAAATAGAAAAGGGTGAGTTTTTGCAAACTCATTGTGTAATCCCTAAAGAAAACACGCACACAGCAAAATATCAGATAACAGTCATGCATATACAGTTCGGGTCTGAGCCCATTACAGATACGGTGTGGGCCTTAGCCCACTCAGATACAGAATCAGATATGTTCTAGGGTCTTAGCCCATTTCAAACATAATATGCAGATCAGAACAGATTAGCAGAGTCCTACCCACCAGCCTCTACACACCAACTCCGTCCAACCCTACACACCATGTGGGGATAAAATCAACCCACCCATCCCTACACGCCATGTTGTACCGAATACGGCACATATTCAAAAATTTGCAGTTGAGCTGCCAGATAACAGGCTTGGGAGCCTTTCAGACACTTCCTCCAGTATAACATCAACCCACCCCGATGCAATGCAACATACAAAGAATGTCATGCTATTATGCAATTAAAAATACATACATTTAGACATCATATTTCATGCTTGGTACAGAAATCAGACAGACAGATCATTCATATATGGGTATAAGTATCGGTTACCGACCCTACGATAGGTCCACAGTTGAATTGGGTGACCCGTGCAACCTTACAGAATAGTTCAAAATATGGGCCCACACGCTGATATGGCCAGGCCATGTAGGCCCACATGCTCGTGTGGCCCACATGGCCTAAATTGGCCTTGGCCGTGTGGATCACATGGCCTAGCCCAAAATTCCACACGCGCATGTGGTTCATCCGTGTGGGCCCACACCCTTGTGGGGCCCACACGACCCAATTGGTAAAGTCTGTGTCTTGCACACGGCCTCACTTGGCCATCACACGACCATGTCACCTGCACACGGCCTGGCTCATCGATCACACGATCGTAAGGTAACTTACAGTCTTGCACACGGCCTACCACACGGGCGACCACACGCCCATGTGGCGTCGATAGTGAGGTTTTTAGCTTTCGTTGAAACCTCATTTTCTGTGTTTCCAGGTACACACCCTGTTTCAATTGAAGCTAAAACCACACCCTAGACGATTAGCACCTAAAAATTGATCAATCAGACACTAACATTAGTCTTAATACATGATTTGCATGAAACCACAAAGCCGACAATACTTCCAATTCATTTGTACAACACTTACCTCGAAGCCCCAAACGAACAAGACTAAAATTTCACAGAAGAGGAACACAGTTCCAAATGATTCCTTGCTGTCAAACAAAATATATAAACCTCCAATCAATAACTTAAAATTGAAACTATAACGCACTTAAACTACTCACCAACTAATGACGGGACGACGCAATGAATTTTGGAAGACCCCAATCGGGTGAACGGGGTAAGAAGAATAATAATCGAAAATGAAAAAGAGAATGGGAGGAAAGGGAAGAAACATCAGAATGGTGGAGAGAAGAGGAAATAAAATTTTCCAATTGTACCAACTGATCAGATTCTGATAATTCCCCCTCCCATACTCCTTAATTCTCTCTTTTAACCACTCCACTATCAACATTTAACTAAAACTTCAACTCTAACACAACACTAGCAGCAAAAATAATTCCTCGCTCTCATAGAGATTCAAACTCCAGACCTCCAACAACCTTTACACTCCACTTAACCACCAGTTCAGCAAGCCCATTCTGTTAATTACTTACACAGTTTTTTCTTATAAGCCTACTAACCAAAGATAGGGCTTTATTAATAAAAATACCAAAATTTTCCCAAGTTAAGGCTTGAACCCAATGACATCAAGGTTACATATAAGTGTGTAGAGCCTATGTCTATCAATGCCAAACAAGGCACATTATAAATAAAAAATGTACCCGTAATGACGCCGAAGCATCTCGATCTTCACGGCAATGGCCAGCATAAACTAGTGTAGGCTGCCTCGCCTCAGTCAGACAAGCACCTCTGTCGGTGCTCTCTGTCCTCGACCCATACCATTACCACCCCTGGCTTGCCCTTGGCTCCTAGGTGGCTACTGTACTACTCTTGGTGGCTACGCAGTACCAGTACCCGCAGCTTGCATCTGATCGGTTCTCAGCAGACAATCCCTGACACAATGCTCAGTCGACCTATATCTCAAACATGCCCCAGTCGTCTTCTAACACTCGTCTGGATGGCATCTACCATAGTGTCCATACAGTGCCACTCCAGTAGGTGTAACAGGAGGTCGAACTCTCACTGGCCCATCAGATCTGGCCTTTTTCTTAGGCCTCATCATAGAATTTGAGGGCTCTGATTCCCTCTTATTCTTTCCTTTCTCGCGATTTTGGCATTCATCTTGCTTAACCTCCTCAGCAATCTTCGCCTTCTCCACCAGTATGGCAAACTCACGCTCCCTGTGCGGAGCTATCAGAACTCATAAACTGTCCTTGAGTCCATCCTTAAAATGGACGCATCAATCATACTCGGTCGCCACCATGCCCCGGGCATACCGGCTCAATCTCAAGAATTCGGCCTCATACTCAACCACCAAATGATTTCTTTGGGTGAGATTAAGGAACTCATGCCTCTTAGCGTCAATGTAACTGGCTCCTACATACTTGCTCTAGAAAGCCGTCTTGAAGTAATTCCAAGTCAATCGATCGAGCTGAATGCCCTCCTTAACTATCAGCCACCACTGGTAAGTTTCGTCGCGAAGCAAAAAGACAACCCCCTTAAGCTTCTGCTTCGCGGTAAAATCCAGATCATCCATAATTCTTTCCGTGGCCTCCATCCAATATTTGGCCACATTAGGGGTGACTCCACTAACACCCCTAAATAATTTAGCCCCATTGGACCGGAGTTGTTCCGTAGCCGACCCATGGCTCCTAAATTCGGTGTTGGGCCCAGTGACCCTCTCTAAAATTAGTATCATGGTTCGAGATAGTGTGTCATCCCCAGCCTCACGATCATGAGACCCGGTCTCTGTAGCAGGTGAGATCGGCGTCTTGCTCGTATCCAGATTGGACTGATTTTAGATGCTGACGACCCAGCTCGAGCCCCCCTACGGCCTTTACCACGGCTTCTAGTAACCTTGTCCGCGAATACCTCGTGCGCTTATCGTGAATTTGGAGTTATATGTATTAATAGTTTTATGTATTAGTTACAGTTCTGATATTTTTAATAGATATTTTATGTAGAACAATATCGTTAGTTCATAGTTCGTTATCGCGAATCGCAGTCTCACTATGATTTTCAGTTTACACTACCTAGAGTGTTTCAAAATAGTATACTACCTATTGGCCATTTTAAGCATGCAAGTAGTATTTTCAGAAAAATTTAAACAAAGTTCAGAACACTTACAGGATCGGCGCCAGAGACTTGGTGTACCACATACTCAATCCAAAAATATTTTAAATCATTTAAAAATCATTTCAAAAAAACCAATTTAAAAACCCAAATCCACAGTTGAGTTTTGCAACCTGGCTCTGACACCACTAAATGTATCACCCCAACCCGCCTAAACATTATGGCCGAATCTGGCGATGTCACATGAAAGTGCTTTAGAAAACGTAATTACAATAAAACCACTTTTCGATATCTTAGGATACCGTAAAAAAACGTGTCGTTTGTTTATTCATTTTCTATTTTTAAAACATTATACGTCACGGAAGCTTTTAAAATAATTTTTGAATTTGTGTGTATTTTGATAAAACATTTGTTTATTTTGAAACTCGTGTCTTATCCTACTACTATCAGCTATCAAAATAAAAGTCCCAAATTTAAACAAAAATCCATCAAGGCCATATTACATAAATTTTACCCAGATATAATCAAAACCATAAATAAATAAAATAAAACCATAATGTTCAAAAACATGGTCATCGCCGAGTCCTCCGCTGCACCAATCCGTCTATTGCTAAGGATTACCTGAACAAATTAAACAGAAAAAGGGTGAGTTTTCACAAACTCAATGTGTAATCCCCACAGAAAACACGCACATAGCAAAATATCAAATAACAGCCATGCATATACAGTTAGGGTCTGAGCCCATTACAGATACGGTGTGGACCTTAGCCCACTCAGATACAGAATCATATATGTTCTAAGGCCTTAACCCATTTCAAACATAATATGCAGATCAGAACATATTAGTAGAGTCTTACCTACCAGCCTCTACACACCAACTCCGTCCAACCTTACACACCATGTTGTACCGAATGCGGCACATATTCAAAATTTGCAACTGAGCTGCCAGGTAACAGGCTTAGGAGCCTTTCAGACACTTCCTCCAGTATAACATCAACCCACCCCGATGCAATTCAACATACAAAGAATGTCATACTATTATGCAATTAAAAATACATACATTCAGACATCATATTTTATGCTTGGTATAGAAATCAGACAGACATATCATTCATATAAGGGTCTAAGTATCGCTTACCGACCCTACGGTAGGTCCACAGTCGACTTGGGCGAGCCACCTAACAAAACATTTTAGAAATATGGGCCCATACGCCCATGTGGCCTGCCGTGTGGCCAACACAGTCCAAATTGGCCTTGGTCGTGTGGATCACACGGCTTGGCATAGAATTCCACACACCTGTGGGCACACACGGCCCAATTGGTCGAGCCTGTGTCTCCTACACGGCCTTGCTTGGCCATCACACGATCGTGTCACCTGCACACGGCATGGCTCGTCGATCACACGGCCATGTGGTGACTTACATTCTTGTACGCGGCCTACCACATGGGCGACCACACTCTTGTGTAGCATCAACAGTGAGGTTTTTGGCTTTCATTGAAACCTCGTTTTTTGTATATTTTGGGTACACACCTATTTCGATTGAAGCTAAAACCACACCCCAGACGATCAACACCTAAAAATTGATCAATCAAACTCTAACATTAGTCTTAATTCATGATTTGCACGAAAACACAAAGCCGACAATATTTCCAATTCATTTATACAACACCTACCGCGAAGCCCAAAACGAACAAGACTAAAATTTTGCAAAAGAGGAACACAGTTCCAAACGATTCCTTGCTGTCAAACAAAAGATATAAACCTCCCATCAATAACTTAAAACTGAAACTAGAACGCACTTAAACTACTCACCAACTAATGATGGGACGACACAATGAATTTCGAAAGACCCCAATCGGGTGAACGGAGTAAGAAGAACAATAATCAAAAAAGAAAAAGAGAAGGGAGGAAAGGGAAAACGTCAGAATGGTGGAGAGAAAAAGAAACTGAATTTTTCCAATTGCACCAACTGATCAGGTTCAGATAATTTCCCCCTTCCATACTCTTTAATTCTTTCCTTTAACCACTCCACTATAAGCATTTAACTAAAACTCAAACTCTAACACGACACTAGCAGCAAAAATAATTCCCTCGCTCGCACAGGGATTCAAACTCCAGACCTCCTACAACCTTTACACTCCACTTAACCACCTGACCAGTAGGCCAATTTTTTTAATTACTTACACACTTTTTCTTATAAGACTACCAAATAGAGATAGGGCTTTATTCATAAAAATACCAAAATTTGCCCAAGTCAAGGCTTGAACCCAAGACTTCTTGGACACTCCCAGAACACATAACCACTAAAGCAAATAGGCATTGTGTCACAAATTTACAAAAGTGAAACTAAAGAAAAATCGGGGCGTTACATTTATACTTATAGATAGAGCACAACTTGGCTTTGATACCAATTGTTGGAAAATTGACTTCGAAAAACATAGCAAAAAATGAATTTAAGGGAAAAACTAGAGTTCTAATTTTTTTTCCAAAAACAAGAATTTAGTTGTGTTATCTAAAGTAATAAACTCTTAATCAAAATTATACCTTTATGATTCATCTAGGATGAACATTTCAACTAAATAGTCTTCTCTGCTATCCTCAAACTCAAGTATATTGAGTGTGGGCTCACTTTGAATCAATTTTTTTTTACAAAATTACCAGTGAGGCAATTTCATAATTTCTCTAAACTTCTAGTGTGAAGTTATAAATAATAAAAATATCTCTAGAAATTTTTGAAATAATTTCTTCACAAAATTTTTTCTACAAATTTTCTTGAATTCAAGTGTATGAGAATAATGATCCATGCTCTCTTTATATAGAGAGAATTTAGAGAGAGTTCAATTGGGATTAGAATTAATCATATTAATATTAAATTAATAAAATACTATGTAGATAAATATTAAATTTAATTTAATATTAAATTCATTAAAATAATATTATTTTTGGAAAATTTGAAATCAAATTACTAGTAGAGTCCGACTAGAAGCCTATTTTTTACACATTGCTCTACCACTAAAAAACCGCTACCGCCGACCATCCATTGGCCGTTGGATTGCCGTCACAGTAGTCATGCCCAGCAGTGCCATCGCAGGCGCGACTCCCTCGGTTCAACTGTTGTAAGTTCGATCTGGGCTAGTAAATTTCCTACCAATTCGATCCAACCACCAGTTGGACCATCGACCGTGTTTCAAAAATAAGTCTTGGTTCAACTATTTTTTTGTAACGCCCTGAATTTGGGGCCTAGAAGTTTTAGGATTTGAGCATAGGGATAGTGGGGAGGTTGCACACATGTGTCTGAATGTGCAGTTTAGTGTCAAAAAGGGCCTTCTAGTCTGGTGGTTGAGAAAGTGTTAGGGAACCTCATGGTTCTAGGTTTGAATCATAGTGTGAATGTTTGGGTAGGTATTTTATTTTGTTTTGTTTTTAGTTAATAATTATAATTATTTATAATTATTCAATTATTAGTTTTATGACTAAAGCTATTTTATTTTTCTCTTTTATTTTTTTCGGCTTTTCTATTTTCACGTTCTCCTTCCCTCCCCTCTCTTCTGCTTCCTAAATATTTCTCAAAATGGTTGATTGGTGGATTTGAGAATTTTGCGCCTCTTCCGTCTTCTTCGATCGCAAACAGGTGTGGGATTTGAACCTTCTCTACACTATTTTAGTTTTCCAAATGGCCTATTTTGTGTGTGTGTTCTAACCCTTTGGTTTTGGGTTTTCTGAATGCTGAAAGTGATTGAAATACTCCAATTTTGATATATGTTGATAGGGCGAAGGTTAGGAAAGGTTTTGGTAGCTAAAACGGTGATTTTGGGGCTGTTGTAGGTTGGTTTTGTAATCACCCCAATAGCCACACGAGCGTGTGTCGTGGCACACGGCCATATGGATTTGGGAACTAGGTTTTTGGCTAAATTGGGTGCCAAACTGTCATGTAGCTGATTTGGGGATTTTATCAAAATTTACACAGTCGTGTCCCTCGAGCACACGAGCGTGTGAGATTAGGAATTAGGGTTTCAGAGATTTGGTGTCACACGGCTTGGCCACATGATCGTGTGACTAATTTGGGGATTTAGGGATCCCACACGGACTTATGTTTCGAAACACACGGGCGTGTGAGACCCTCACATGGTCGTGTCTGCCCTGCACCTTATTTTAGCAAAATTGGACAGTGAGTTACATGACCTGTTACCACGGTCATGTCCCTGTACCACACGGGTGCGTGCCTCTGTCACACGGTCGTGTGTTACCCTTTACATGGGCATTTGGACCCCCACACGACCTGGATTGCTCCACACGGTCGGAGCACACGGGCGTGTGGCCTTATCTCGCCAAATAATGGTTTTAGGTCAAATTTAAGTGTAATCGCAACTCGGGTGTTTCAACCCTCGACTGAGCTTTGCTGAGTGTAATTATGACTCTGATCTGGGCTTGATGTGTGTGTTATTTGTGATTGGTTTTGTAATAAGCTTGATATTGAACTCGAGTTATGAGTGTGCACATGTCTGATTCTATGACTGACTGATTAGATGTGAGTGTCTGTTTCTGATTAACTGTCTAAAACTGGTATTCTGATTGTGTACATCTAACTGCATACATACATATGCATATACTTTTTTTGGGTGAGATTTTAAAGAGAAGGAAGATTAACTGAACTGGCAGCTGATCTGTTGGTTATTGATAGCCCCTATTACCCAAAGGGACGTGGGCAGTCCCAATACCCTGAGGGTCGTGGACTTTATTGATAATGGTATAGTGATTACCATATTGCATTATACCACATGTATGTTAGCTACGCTACGTACCACTATCTGATCTGGCAGTTCATACTTCAAGTCTGTACTGCGGTTTAATGCATTGCACAATACAGCTTATACGCTAGCTTTGCTGCGTAATATACTTGACTGGCAGTTTATCTATATATTGTTAGTCCTAATACCCGGAGGGTCATGAACAATGCTGATGGCCATCGTTGTCGGGCAACCTGGGATGACATCATATGGAGTGTAGGGTTGGATGGGCTTTTCGAGGTCCTATATGGAGTGATCGGTTGGATGAGCTTAATAGCTCTATTAAGGAGTGATGGGGGACAGAGAGGTGTGTTGGCTAGATGGGTGGGTTTTCTTTAACTCTACTGCATTTATATGCATCTTATTGTCTATTTTTGAGTGCGACTGACAGTTTTATGGTTTGACTGAAAATCATTTATGACACTGTGAAATTGTTAAACTCTGATTGTATCTAATTGAATGACTGAATTAAAACTAGTGACCATTGAGATTTTTTTTACTGGATGGAGTAGTATTTCCGGATGTGTAACTGAGTGAGATTTTTATATACTCTAAATATTGTTGTTTGCCGGTACATCCGTTTCAAACGTACTAACTATTTCTGTACAACTTTGTAAGTATGTTTCGTTTCAGAACTACTACAGGTTTTCTGTGTCTGATTCCGTAGTTAATTGGTTTTGGACTCACTCTGAGCTCAAGTAGCTCACCCCCTCTTCTGTTCCCCCTTTCAGGTACATTTCGAAGTTCTGGATGTTGGACTTAGTACGTGGAGGTCTTGGACAGGCTTTTGAACAACAATTATGCACTTTTTGTTTAATGATAGTATCTTGGTATTTGTTTCTTTTTGAACTGTATGGTTTATAAACTGTGGTAGAGTTACTGTTTTAAACTTCTGACTCATACATTTATTCCTGTTAAACTAGTGAATGGAATTTTAACGATTAAGCGTTTGGTTTGGTTTTGAAAATAGAAATTTTTGAACAACTTGTTTTTGTAGAAATTTTCTCATGATCACTTCGGTGATCAATGTAGTATCCTAGATTCGGTCTAGACTTCTAGGCCAGGTTTGGGGTGTTACATTTTTGTTTCAATCTTGGGTTTTTGGTTCTCGAGTCCAATTTTCAAGTTCAATTACCAATTGGGTCAATTTTCTAACTTGAAAACTAATTTCCAAAAATATCATCTTTATTTTAATGAATTTGATTAGTTTAATTTTACTTGATCAAAATTAATTTTTTCAAAAATCACTGAATTTTCCAAATTAATTTTTCAAGAAAATTCTTTAATCAAATTCTCTAGTTGAACAAATTCTCACAACCACCTAATCTAATTCCACATAAAATAAATTGACTCAATTAAATTATTTTCAAATTCATAGAATTTTCTTCTAATTCAAATGCAGTTCGATTGAGCTTTTGTTGAGCTAGCGGAGGGACCAATTAGACATATACAATTAGGCTCGAGCAATTGTAATTATATCCAGAAGCATCGCTCTAATAATTTGAAATCTACTTAATCATGGAGTCAATCAACAAGAAGTACCATGATTGAAAACTTCTTATTGTATATTCTTTATGAAAGCAATCCATCCAATTGCTTTGTCCAATGACCTCGCCATGTGTGTGTTAGCCTCATATGATATCATTGATTCTTTTGAGTTAAATCCGTTCACTAAACACAATCCTATTTTATCTCATTGTCATCATTGTGTCTTCTTGATGATTAATATGATCACTATCAACTAATGACTATGATAAATTGCCCATTCGAGAACAAGCAACATTGGCCATGTTCCATATATATCAATCCACACAGTGCCAAGGATATCGTTAACTCTTTAGTCGAGTTATGAATTCCATTGTTGGTAATAAAGCTATGTCAAACATATCAACTATCGGCTAGATCATTTTTAATGCATATGCCTTCATTTATATCAAAAGCACATGAGTTACATATGCACGGTCAGTGAATTAATTCACAAACGGATTCAGAACTAAATAAACTTGGGTTTAGTCCAATGTATTATTCTTCCAATGAGTACATTTATGTCTCTACTCATGGAGTTAACTACTCCGATAGCCATGACTAGCCATCTCCTTAATTGGAATTGTGGACAACATGATATGTAATACCCTGAAAGTTACTACCGTAAGAAAGTGAAATATTGTCCTTGATATAATAAAATAAGGAAATAAAGTGACAAAAATGGGAATTTTGAGTAGTGTCATCAAAATCTATTTGGGAAGTATATTATGATATATTAATTCAAGAAAGGACTAAATTGAAAAGGTGAGGAAAGTTTTGTGGCCCAAGAGTAAATACTCAAAATTTGAGGGGTTAAAGGAACAATAGTGCAAATATTTTAAGGGTGAAATGATCTAGAAACTAAGTAAAATGGATGAATTAGGACCAAATTGAATAAGTGGAAAAGTATGAGGGGTTAAATCACAATTTTACCAAAATAAATGATGAGTGAATGAAGAAATTTTGAAGAATCATAAGGGGCAAAATGGTCATTTAGCAAGGAAGATAATTTTGAAGAGTAATGATGATGTTGGTGATATTTTAAAATAAATAAATAAATATTAGTTTATTAATATTTTATTTGATTTTTAATTATATTTTATTATTATTTTATTTAGTTTATAAGGGAAGAAAGATGAAGAATTCTATTCATCTTTCCATGCAACCAAGGTGAGAAGAGAAAAGAAAGAAAGAAATTTTCTTTTCTTTATAATTTGGTCCTTTTACTAAAAATTCACCATTTTCACTTAGAAATCAAAAGAATTTTCATAGTTACCAAGAGAGAAAAATAATAAGGAGACTATGGGGAGTTAGAATATCAAGTTAGATTCAAGAAATAGAAGCTGGAGGAGAGAGAAAATCAAGTTAAAGATTGAAATCAATAGGACAAGGTAAGAACATAAAGATTTCAATATATTTTTAAGTTTGATATGTTAGTGAAGGGAAATAAGAGGATGTGATGGGAAATATTATTGAGAAAGGAAAGGAGGGTGTTATAAACTTGGTTATCAACATTTTGCACTAAAATAGTTTTGGACAGCAGCAGTAGTCTGACTTTGAAAATTCACCAAAAATTGTAGAAATTGAATTACAAGTTAATTAAAGTATTAAATTAAATCCTATTGAGTCTAGTTTTATGTAGAATAAATGTAACATCCGAAATTGGGCTTATTAGGATTGGGCCCAATGGGCCTTGGACATAAGAATGTTTAAAATTCTGAGAACAAGAGAATGGCATTATTGCAAATTGGACTTGTTAGTTAAGTGAGTTTTGAAGGTTACGAGGTTTCTATGAAGTCTCGGGTTTAATTGGGCCTTAGGAAAAATTTGGTATTTTAGCACTTTAAGGAGATGGAGTAAGTGACCTTAAAGCATATGGAAATAATTGATTAAATAGTTAGCATAATTGAGCAGTTAGTAAAGAGGCTATGGCACCACATGTATTACCTTGAAGGAAGGAGTTTGAATCACTTTGTATGGAATTTGACTTTTACTTTTGCTTCCCTTCTTTATTGTGTCGGTCAAGGAGTAATTTTGGCAAGGGTGGACTTCATTATTTTGGTAAGGTGGCTAAAAGAATAAGGCAAGGATGAAGTTAGGAAAGGAATCAAAAGAAAAGGGAATGTAGGGGAACATGTGGCATATTTCAAGGAAAGGTTATGGAAAGGGTGGTTGGAAAAGTTTTGACCTTTAGAGCATGTATGTAGACGGTTTTAGGGGCTATAGAGTGATAGCTGAAATTGCTTAGTCTTTTGGTAGGATTTTTGGTGTTGATTAGGCCAAAAATCACTTTTGCACAATTTGGTGTTTTTCTCTCAATCCTTTCTTTTGCTTTGTGCTGAAATTCCTAGCCTTGGTGACCATATTTTCTCCTTTCATTTTACTTTGGCCGAATTCTTCAAGCACATTTGTGCATCTTCTTACTCTTTTGCTTGATCAAGATTTTCATCTCTTGTTTATCTCCCTCTTGATAGCCGAATATTCATTTTCATTTTCTTTATAAACCGAACTCTCATTTCCTTTCTACCTTTTTTCTCATCCGAACATACATTCAATCTTTGATCAATCGGTAAGCGTTCTTCCAACATTTATCTCGTTTTCTTTCTCTTGGTGCCGAATATAAGTTTTGATCTGGGAGGAACCGAATCATCATATTTTTGTACTCGCTCCAATAAGATCATTTCTTTCTTTGTAGTGGTATAGAGGAGTGCCAATTTTCTACCACATCGCTTAATCGACCTTAGCCATAGGAAGATCGTGTGAAACGGGAATTTCATTGTTCAAGGTAAGGAAGCTCTCTCATAGTCTTTTTCAATAACTTCCTTGGTTATTGTATTAAGAGGAGTGAAGGATAATTAATCGACTATATGTTTTAGGTACTTAATCGCTCGATCTATCCCTCGTAATAAGAGACTCAGATTGTTGGTAAGTGATATAGATTTTTAATCAATTGAAATATTGGTTGAAGTGGTAAATTGAGTTTTGGATTAATTGTTGACCGATTGTATCTTTAGGTGCCGCGGAGAATATCGTGTTACGGATTCCAAATAAGGTGTGTAATCCCGTACCCTTCCGAATATATGTTTGAAATGGTGAGTAAGTCTCACATATCTTTGAAAGTTTACATGAAATATTCTGTGATTCGGTAGAAATATGGAAGAAAACCGATAACCGGCATCCGTGATCACTCGGGAGTGCGTATATTCGTAGTGGTAATCGTATTTTGTAATAAAACAGTTTCAGTTAGAAACAGTGACGTGTATTTGAAAAATCACAAAAAATGGATAAAAGGAATTACAAAGTGAGTAAGATATCAGATTAAATCTTACTGTGTCTACTTTAATATGGAAGAAACGGAGAATGAAAAGGAATATTATATTCTGAGATATGTTAATTTTAGTGAGACTGGTTCTGAATGACTTTGGGGTATTCTATTCTCTCTTGGAAAAATCGTATAAAATTGTAAAAAGTGAATTATGGGACATAATTTATATGTATGATTCCTTACTGAACCTATTTTCGATGGAAACAAGTGGGAACAGTAGATGAAAAGCGTACAATAAGATATTTGTGAATAAGGAAAGAGAGGTCAGAATCATTGGACAGTGAAACAAGGAAAACTTTAAGGAATAAACTGTACAAAATGGTTTAGCTAAAAATTCTGGAAAAATTATAGAAGAAAGATATATGTGTCTACTTTCAAGGAAAATTTACAGATTTAGATTTTGAGTTTTCTAACTCGAGTTATGGTCAATTTAGTTAGTATGACGCAGATGGACAGTTTCAATTTTATGCTCCAAATTAGTAGTTAAGCCTAGGTTGTGAAATTACCATAATACCCTTAGAGGATAAATTACCGAAATACCCCTGGGTTGCGAGATTACCGAATTACCCTTGATGGGTAGAATTACAAAAATGCCCTTATGGGCCGAATTACGAAAATGCCCTTATGGGCTGAATTACGGAATTGCCCCTAATGGGCCGAAATACGAAATTGCTTAATGAACTGAATTGACATATTACATTATGGGCCAATCTGATATATTTTGTTATGAGGGCCAAAATATGTTAAATGGGCCAAAATTTGCTAGATCGTTAAATGGGCCAAAATTTCTATTTTGACTAATGGGCCAAATTGATAACTTGTAATATGGGCTTTTTGTTGAAATTTACCTTATGAATATATTGTTATGCATTAAAATATATATATATACATTTGCATGGGTTGGGATAATTGTGAAGAGAAGAAAGGCTGTTGCCAAAATCTAGTTCGGTGACTCTGTCACAATGGCCTGTTGCCAAAAATCTAGTTCGGTGACTCTGTCACAATGGCCTGTTGCCAAAAATCTAGTTCGGTGGCTCTGTCACAAATATTATAATTGGCTTAATGCCTGTTATTGGTGTGTTGGCGGGATGGGTTGACTTGATCCCCACAAGTGTGTTGGTTGGTACGGGTGGTGTGTAGCGGATGGAAATTAGGCTTGGTTGGGAATTGCATATCACATGCATTTTATATTTGTTATATTGTTACATTTGTAAATGGGCTTAGGCCCAATTATTTGCTTTATGGATTTTGGCCCAATGAACAACAATGGGTGGGTTACACACTGAGTTCTAAGTAGCTCACCCCCCTTTTTTCTTAACCCTGTAGGTAATGCTCCGTGAGGTGGACTTGGGCCATGGATGACTCGGTGGAGGCCATTCTTCAGAAATAGTGTTATTAAATTTTAAATTTCTATTCCCGTTATTTTATTATTTTGGTTTAAGTTGTAATAAGGCCTCTAAACTATTTTATTATTTGCTTTATGGTTGGTTTACTTATTATTTTGCTTAAATTGTTTTAAACGAGAATTTTTCTAAAAGCTAAAATAAAGGTTTTCTAAAATCGATTAATAAATGGAATTCATGATAAAATTTTTACAAATATTTTTAATACGGAAATCTTCTTCGAATTTTCAATGTCATTTTCAAAAGTCACTTTTTATAAGATTATTAGTTCAAATCTAACGATTTATCAATCAATCTTCGAGGTTAGTAGTAGTTTATCAAATGTCTCAAATCAAACTTGTTTTTCTTGACTTTAACAAAACTTATTTTGGTACAAATTTCAAATCCTTTATACGTTTTCTTCATTGTGACACGCCAGATTCGGGCCTAACTTCTGGGCTGGGTTTGGGGTGTTACAAGAAACTTTGTAAGCAAAATAATTTCACATTATGAGATATATGAATTTTTGTGCGACAAAGTCAAATTGATTTTGGGTTCCCCTGTTCTAACTTTGGAAAATATCAAAATTTTAAAAATATAATTAGGGTTTAAATTTATATTTTAAATTATTAATGAGTCTATTTTCAAGATAAACAAATGGAAACATCATCCAAACCCCGTATTAAGAGATAATTAATTTTTAGTAAAGAAAGGTCAAAGCTATTAAACAGAAAAACAAGGATAAATTTGAAGATTTTCTGTACTTATTGGTTTAATTATAAATTCTTAAAATTTTATGGTAGAAATATATGTGAGTTTAGTTTCAAAAACATCAAGCGGATCTTAATTTAGAATTCTGTAGCTCGTGATATAAACAATTTAGTGACTATGACTCAAGTGGACAACTTTAATATGAACATATAAGTAAATAGTGAAATTATATATACATTAAGGATGTGGAATGGAGAGGAGGATGAAAATATAATATTCAACTAGCATGGGTTTACATTAAAATGGTTAATTTGCATGTTTTAGGCTTAGGGACTAAATTGAATAAAAGTAAAATTTAAGGGTAATTTTGTAAAAAGACAAAATGACCAAATTGCATGAAATGAATTGCTTTATTGTTTAAATTAATATATTGAAATAAATAATTAATATCAATTGAGTTTAGAGCTTTAATTTTGTTATATGATGAAATATAAAGTGATTTTGTTAAATATTAATATGAGTATCAAATGGTGAAAATAGTTAAAATATTAGGGTTTGGTATTAAATTTATGTTTATTAAGGGCTGTATGATAGCCTAGACTATTTAGATAAATTATTAATTGATAAATATTAGTTGATTTGATAAATTAATTAGTTAAGGGACTAAATTGTAAAAGTTGTAAAAGTTAGGGTAATTGTGTAAATTTGAAAAATTGAAAGGTATAAATTGTGAAATAAATTAGAACTAAAATATATGAATGAATAATTTTATATTTTAGATCAAGATTCCGTAAATACTGTGAAAAAGAAAAATTAGCGAAATAGTCCCTAAACTCCTCTAATTATTACAATTCAATTCAGGTAAGTTCGTGTAACTAAATTATGTATATTTATATGTTTGAATTGAATGTTGTATTTGTGAACTATGTAAATGACCTCGCCCATCTTCACCTCCAACACTTAAGTGGCGATGGAAGCCATACATGAAATTTACCACATAGCTTCCCCTTCGACAATATTTGATAAATAATAAGTCCATACATATTGAATAAATGAACTTACAAATTATGTATATTTATATGTTTGAATTGATGGATACAAGGTTCCCATATTGGTTGAACTTGATGGATACAAGGTTCTTGCATATGTTACGAACACACCATAGCTTGAAAGAGCGTCCCGTTATTAGCCCCCTCGAGCTTCCCGTTATATAGTTCTTGCAAGCTTCCCGTTAATAGATCTTCGGAGCATCCCAATTGGTTGTGATCCTACATGTGTTGTGGACACACCACAGCTCTTATGAGTGTCCCGATATATGGCTCTTTGTGAGCTTCCGGTTGATTGGCTCTGTAACATCTCGTTTTTAGTCAAATCAGAACAGTGGTTTCGGGACCACAAATTTGAGATCAGAATATTTATTTTATTATTATTTTGAGGTCTACAGGATGATAGTATGAATGTGTGAAAATTTCGTTAAGAAATTTAATCATTTAAATGCTCAATTCGATAAAAAGGACTAAATCGCGTAAAATGTAAAATTTGTGTTCTATTAGCAAAAAGGGTCTAATAGCTATGGAATTTTAAAGAAGAGGTCCTTATTTTGTAATTAGACCATTGTTAATGTTAGTGGACAAAGATGAACATCATTATTAATGAAATTATAAAGGTTAAAAGTAAGGTTAAATTAGTAATTAAGTTAATAAGTAAATTAAAACAAAAAGAAAATAAAGGTGTCATCTTCCTTATTGTGAAACACCATTGAAAATTGAAGGATAGGAAGCCATAGTTAGGGCTTGAAGCATTCGACAAGCTTTCTCTTAGCATGTAAGTGATTTTTACTCGGTTTTTAATAATTTCTATGTTTTCGGAGTCGTTGCAGCTTAATCTAGCTAGCATAGGGACTATTTTGCAAAACTGTTAAAGGTTAAGGGTTTTTCCATTGATGAATAAGTGTATATTTTGAAGTTTGATGATAAAAAATATATGGTAGTTGTTAGATAAACAACATTTGATAAGTGATTTTTGGTAAAATTTCCAAATAGGGATTAAATTATGAAATGTGCAAAATTCATGGTTAAATTGTGAAATAAATGAAAAATATGGGCTACTATGGGTCTATATGAAATTCGGCTAGCTTAGGTAGGGACCAAATTGCATGAACTTGTATTTTTATAAAATAATGACTAAATTGTAAAATGTTGAAATATTAGGGGAAAAAGTGTAAGGTTGTATTAATATGTGTTTTGGGCTAAATTGAATAGAATAATGATTGAATTAGTTAAATTTCATTGTATATAGATCAAGAAAAGCGAAATTTGGATTTAGATCGGGGGAAAATAAAGTATCGGATTAATCGACTTATTTTGTTGTTTTTACATCCGAGGTAAGTTTGTACGTTAATAATCATTATTGAAATTATGTTTTAAATGCTTTGTATTTGAATTGTGGATGAATATGATTGTAAATGTTCGACGACGATTCGGCAATTGAGAAATCCGGTTGAACCTTAGGAATAGATTAGGATACGAATGACATGTCATTAGGGGTTATGTGATTTGGGTGCAGGTTCATACGTCCTACCGGTGGCTGAGTTATCCGGCATGTGTTGCGGATACTCGTCAGCTTGTGTGAGTAGCACCGTGTAGCTTCGTCATGACCGTCAGCTTGTGTGAGCATGCCCGTTGATAGCTCGAGAGTGAGCATTATATGTGATATGATATTGAGATAGCTTCAGCTATGTATGTGGAACTTAGGGTGCGAGATTCTCGGGTATCCGATTTTATTCCAAATGGTTCAATGGGTAAATCAAAGATATGGATGAGTATGAGATTGATACGAGTGGGTACAGGTATGTACAAGAACCGTATAAGTGTTGAATCGAATAAACTTGTGAATTTCATACCTAACCTTATGAATGAACATGTGAAAGGTTTGTAAATCAATATGAATTATGTTATGTTATATTAAATGCTTAAATTGTGTATAAATGGTGAGTTTTTTTATTATTCATACGAGCTTACTAAGCTTTGTAGCTTACTTTGTTTACTTTTCCATGTTTTATAGTGAATTTCGAAGCTAGCTCGGATTGGGAGTCATCAGAGATTACATCACACTATCGAGCTTCCATTTTGGTACTTTTGAGCTTATAGTTTGGTTATATGGCATGTGTAGGAATTATGGTCATTTTGGTAAATATTTGGTAATGAATTTAGCCATTTAATTTGTCTTGTAAATGTTAAGAGTTTGGTTTTGTGTATAGCCATGAGAGTTGACTTACTTTTGGTATATTTGGAGATGTATATGTTTGTGCAAATGGCCTTTGGTTGTGTGGTTGATGATTGCCATTTATATGCTTGTTGTGAATTGGCATTATAGGTGCCATATGGTTGTAATTAGAAGTTGATATGCTTATGGTTTTATGACAATATAATGTATGTATGAAGTTACTCATTTAGGTAAAATTATGAATGTGATTGGCATTTGCATAAGAAATTTATGATGTTATGAGCATTATAGTTTTTGGCATGGAAATAGCATGAATTAGACTTGTTTGAGATTGGTTGGGATGCCTATTTATGCCATATTATGTGCCAATTGGTTTGATGTAGGTGTGTGCTATTTGGGTGGCAAGATGGGTTGGTAAATAGCCTATTTTTATCCACATGGGTAAAGACACGGGCGTGTGTCTTAGCCGTGTGTGACACACGGTCAGGTGACACAGCCATGTGTCCCCTAGTGTTCCATTTGAAATTAAGTCAGTATGCTCCACATGGCTCAGCACACGGGCGCGTGACTTGGCCGTGTGGCATAAGTCAGTATACCCTACAGGTTTGGCACGGCCTAGCACACGGCATGGCACACGGGCGTGTGTGGCCATTTCTTAGGGCACACGGGTTGTTCACATGGACATGTGATTGGCCATGTGACGCAAGTCAAAGAATTACACAGGTCGGACACGGGCTAGGACATAGCCATCTGATTCCATTTCAAATGTCCACACGGCCTGTGACATGGGTGGACCACATAGGCGTGTGTCCCCTTTATTTTGTAAAATTTTCTAAGTTTTGTAAAAATTTCCTAAGTTATCGGTTTAGTCCTGAACCACCCCAAATGTATGTTTTGGGCCTCGTAAGCTCATATTAGGGACAATGTGACTAATTATGAATGACTTGTATGTGAAATTGATAATTGTATGATAAATGTTTGTTTAATTGTGTAATAAGTTAGGTAATGCTCTGTAACCCTATTCTGGCGTTGAATACGGGTGAGGGGTGTTACAGGCTCTTTGTGATCTTCCTGATTAATGGCCCTCCGAAGCTTCTCGATATTGGCTCGCTTGAGCTTCCCTATATATGGATATCCAGAGCTTCCCGTTAATGGCTCTACAGAGCTACCCGTTATTGGCTCGCATGAGCTTTCTGATTATGGCTCTTATGAGCTTCCCGTTATACAGCCTGGATAAGTTTCCCGTTCCATGGCTCATATGAGCTTCCCGTTATATGGCTTGAGAGAGTGCTTCCGATTATGTGCTCTAATCAGCATTCTCGAATATGAATTGACGGATTACAGTTGTGTACACTTGTGTGTACTACTTGTGTATCCATCAATATTTTAAATGATTCAATGGGAAAAATTCTGATTTGAAACAATACGAGTACAAAATGAATTATTACCCATATATGCTTGAAATATATATAACGATTTGTACATGTTATATGGACACATGATGTGGAAAGTATATGTACATGGAATTTGATTAATGTTGAGTTCGATATAAACTATTACCAGAATAAATATACATGAAATATATGGAAATGATGGTATATGAAATATTGATATAATGAAATGAATGATATATGTTTATGAAGAAATGGTAAGAGAATGATATGTATCATGACATGTACATATATGATTGTCTTTGATATGTTGATACAAGGAAATTATGTAAGTTGAGACGAGTAATGAAACACCCCAAACCCGGCCCACAAGCCCTGACCGGATATGGCATGCTTCAAAAAAAAATCCATTCAAATTCTTGTTTGAAACTTTGTTAAAAACTTGTGTATATTTTTTTTTTGAAAACTCTTGATTTGGGTTGGGTTCGAAAATTAAATACCTTGTTGATTTGGTGTCAAAACATTTGATAAATATACTTAGGAAAATTTAACTTTTAAACTTTAAATTCGATAATAATTGTATCATACTAAGTAGCTTAAAAGCATGCATAAATGATTCAATACTTTGGCCTTATTACATCAAATAAAAACCCGAATAATTCAAAACTTAAACATAAATAAAAATAAATCAATCCTTGAGCTTTGCATTGCCACCCTTGAGCTCCTGCCGACCCGGTCCATTACTGATCATCACCTGAAAAATAGTCCCACAAGGGGTGAGTCAAACAGACTCAATGTGTACAACCGACACCAAACTCAAATAAATTCAGGCATATCAAATCATACATAATCATATAGCATTAAATAGAATGATGCAATCCTGGACCCAAGCCTAGTTATCCATCCGCTACACGTCACCCGTACCAACCATCACACCGTGGGAACTACTAAGTCAACCCTCCATCTGCTACACACCATCGAAGGCAGCCGCTGCAGTCGACGTGCTCATCGCCCTTATAAAATTTGTGGCATAGCCACCAGATACATACTTTGTGTCATGAGACACCATATTCAGATATCGTGGTCCTAGGTCACCACATTCAGATATCGTGGTCTTAGGTCACCACATTCACTTCCCCTTTACATATCACCCATATGCCCCATGTCATACAAATATGCATTAACTATATCATATTCCTTATTCACATTCTTATAATTTCATGTATATGCCATAGCAAAACTTATCATACTCATAGTAGGAGTAGGAAAACGTACCTGAGTACTTAGTACCATTACATGGTACCTTAACCATAATCTTACACTTTTATATTAGCACATATAGTAAATTAAAGTCGTAAATCTATCGAGATTTAGTGTGGGTACACACCGATATACTTATCGAATTCTTGAAATCCCAAAACTCGTTCTATTGCTTTAGATCTTTAATTCCTATATTCACCAACCCTAGCATGTTAGTAAAAGCCATTGGCTATAAATCCAAATCCTAGTAGGATTGTTGTAATCAAATTCTTACCTTGGTGCCGATTGATTAAAAATCAAATCCAAACTTTGAAATCCTTCTACCTTGTATTCGCCAACATTAGATCACCTTAAGGATTAGTTTCAGCTTTCTAAACAAATAAGGAATAGACATCAAATATGGCCTTGGCCGATTGTACTTAGGCACTTACCTTATGATTTTCAAATCCCGAAAAGTATCCCTTGCCTTAGGTGTCTGTCGAAATTCCCATGGTTACATGTTAGATCAATTTCTAACATTTAAACACATTAAGAATGGCCTATGGCCGAATATCATCTTACCTTGAATCTTAAAAATCCCGAAAGATCTTTTCTTGAAGTTGACAACACCTTTGCTTGAATTCCATAGGGATTCGGCTAGATGATAATAGGGAGATTCAGCTCCTACTCCTAATAGGAATAGGATATTTGGCTATTTTAAGGAATACAAGAGGAAGGGTATGATTCTTTTGAGGGGTTTTGGCTATCACTCTTATTGACAGGGCATTCGGCTTTCAAAGAAATAGAGAGAGATTTGAGGTTGAATGAAAGAAAAGAATGAGAGGTGTGAGTGGGAAGAAATTCGGCACAAAGAAATTTAAAAAGATATCAAAGATGATTACTCCCCCCTTATAAAGAATTCGGCTACTATATCCTTGCTATTATCAAACTCTTTGATAATCTCCTCTATTATCTCCTTAACAAATAAAATAAATTAATCCAACATTAATCCCTTATCAAACTCCTATATTATCTCTTATCACCTATTTAAACCAAAATAAATAAAATAAATCCTTATTTATCTCTTCTTCATCTTGCACAAAATAATTAAATCAACAATTATCCTACTTCAATAAATAAAACAACAATTATCTATTATCTACCAACTTAAAATAAAATAATCATAAATTATTCTACCTTAGCCAAATTAATAGGAGAATTAAGCTCAATCCTCCTTCAATTGAAAGTCCAATTGTCGTCAATTTCTTCTCACCCTTCTTCCTTGACGCCAAAGCAAAAATAAAACACTCCCATGTGCTTCCCACGTTACTCGAACACGAGACTCTTGGCCGTTTGACGCAAGGCTGCAGTAACGTCCCAAGCCACTTTGTTCTCTGGCTCCTTTTGTGTCATAAACTCCCACACTTCCTTTTAAGACCTCATTCCCTAGCTCTCCCTTATCTTACGCCAAAAGCAAAATAAAACATGCCTCCCTCGCTACCAACAAGATTCGAACATGAGACCTGCTCCTTGCTCCACAGATAACGCCCCAAGCCACTTTGGCAAGGCATTTTTTTGTGGCATGACTCACGCAGAATTTCTTTTAAAACCTCCTTCGCCAGGCACCTTCTTGACGCAAAAATAAATGCTCCTTCCCGCTTCTTCGCAACTCAAACCAAGGCCCTTATCCCCACTGCACATGGCGTCCATTGCCACTTTACCACATGATTTCTTGTGGCATTAATTCCTAAAATTCCTTTAAAGCCTCCTTAGCCCAGGGCCCCTTTTGACGCAAAAATAAAAGTCTCTAATGCTTCCCACGATACTCGAACCTCTTCCCTTCCTCCCAGCCTATGACGTCATGCACCAAGGCCCTAAGTGGCGCCTTGTAGCCACTTTACCAGGTCCACTTTCATGTCCATAAACTCCTAAGATTTTCTTTAAGGCCTCATTTTCCTAGTTTCTCATTTTAGACTTAAAATCCAACATTTTCCCAAAGCTTTCCCCTTCATCCTTGGGTTCTAAAAACTCCTAAAACATACTCAACCACACTTAAAGCCTACTAACACTTGAGTTATGCTCCAAACGCATAACCCCTAATTTAGGATATTACAAGTAATAAACTCAAGTGTGACATGTCGAGAAAATAAGTATATCAATGTTGAATTTATATAAAATATGTCCAAGTACACTAACAAGTGTTATTGTTTGATGCTTAGATACATGCCAAGCTATTGGTTGAATGGTAAAATGTTTATTTATATGATGCATTGAAGTGGTAAGTACTCAAGAGAAAATATGGTAGTGCTCATGAAAAAGTTGTAAGTTTTGAATTGTGCAATTTCTTACGAAATGCTTATCATGTGATCAATTCGAAAAAGGCTTTATTTAAATGCACTTGCTTGTGACCATGGTTGAATGGTATGTTTATGAATTGTGTGTCATGCATATGGAATAAGTGTGGAAAGAATAGAAATGCAAATGAAAATAAAGAAAATTTGAAGAGTTAAAGTTATTTAAATCTTACTAAGCTTGGGATAATATGTATAAGTGATGTTGTGGATTTATTCACCTTGTGTGTGGATGAATATAGTTTCATGAGTATTGCAGTATCAAATTTGAATTATTCTTGATATGTATAAATTTCATATTTGAAAGGAAGTATTATGATTAAAGTTTATACGAGCTTACTAAGCATTCATTGCTTATGTATTTGTTTTCCTTTACTTTTCAGATTATCAGAAGCTCCACTGGGTTGGAAGCTTGTCAGAGATGTATCACACTATCCATTGGTTCTATTGATACTTTCGAATGTTTTGATTTTGGTTATAATGGCATGTATATGTATTTTGATTAATGATGCTCTATATGTAATTTGTTGGGTTTAGTCACTTATTTTGGTTTGTTGATATGTGTAATGTTGATTGTAGATTGACATAAAATTTGGGTGAGAAATATGGCTTGTAAAATGGCCTATTTTCATCCACACAGGTAGAGACATGGGTGTGTGTCTCAACTGTGTGTGACACATGACCAGGTGACACTGTCGTGTGTCCCCTACATCTTAAATTTGCACAAAACAGAATGCTCACATGGTCTAGCACACGGAGCGTGTGACTTGGCCATGTGACACAAGTCAGTATACTCACACGGGCACGGACACGGGCTAAGACACGGCCGTGTGTCCCTGTTTTGAATGGCCACATGGCCTGAGACACGGGCGTGTATCCAAACCATGTGACCGCTGCAATGTTGAAAATTTTAAATATTTCTAAAAAATTTTCTGAGTTTTGACTTAGTCCCTATTTGTCTCTAATGCGTAGTTTGGGCCTCGAGGGCTCGTTTAAGGGACAATATGTATGATTTTCATTGGTTTCTAATATAAATGCTAGATGAAATGAAATGTCTAAAAATTAATTTGTAAACTTTGTTAATGCTTGATCGTTTCAAACAGTCGAGTTTTAATATTTATAAAGAATGATCGAACCTGTAGACTAACTATGACAACGATTGAGGCAATGCACCTATCGAATAATAGTATAGTTTAGGCAAGATTATTTTATCAAACCCAAAGGAACCTAAAAGTACTACTACTCACTTTCTTTCTATTATTTATCCTAAAATATGGAGTGATTGGTTTATTAATCTAAAAACTAATGAAAAAACTAAGCTAGATGCACAGACAAAAAGAATGAAACTTTCGAAAAAGACTGTGGAAAAACTCAGTTGATTACGACGATACCCTCAGGAAGAATCCACCTATGACTTCTCTTGTTATCTAACTTTTAATTTATATGACTTCTTTACTTAGCTTGATCTGTGAGACTCCCTAACCTATATTAAACCCTATCTCGAGGCGAATAATGTCTAAATATAGGTTAATTAGTGGAACTCTCGTTCTCTTATAATAACCCTCTAAGGAAGCAGTAAATCCATCAATGGACTCTTATATTAGTTTTCACCCTAGTCCGGCAACATCTCGTCACCCTATCTCTAGGCGTGCGATCAACTCCGCTTAATTATGCTAGATCTACTCTTAGGCAGGGTCTATTCCTCCTCCACCTAAGCACATCGGATTAAATTAAGCAACATACTTAAGAAAAAACTAAGTACTTATCATATAATTTAGAAATCAAATAACAAAATCCATCATAGGTTTCATCCCCTTCAAGTATCTGAAGGGTTTAGTTCATAACAAAATAAGAAAACATCTCAAAAGAAAAGATAAAATAAAACATGAGAAATCCCTAAAACCCCCTGAAGGAATTGAAGAGGAGATCCTCTGTCTTGACTAGAACTTCGGCTTCTTGAGATGGATCAACTGGCTATCTTCGAGTAATTCCCTGAATAAAAGCTCTGGCAGAAAACTCTGCCCAAAACTCCTCCCCTGTTTCAACTTTTGTCGAACTCCCTTTTTTAGTTGCTACCTTGGGTGTTTATATAGGCTTTGCGATGCTTTACTTGGCTCCTAAGTATCCTAATTCAAGTAGAATTCCTCCTAGGATGTTTAAGTAGACTTAGGAATGTATTTCTTTGCCTCCAAGCATCCAAGTCCAAGTGAAATTGCTCTTTCCTGCGGCACGGGCACGCCATGACACACCCGTGTAAATTATTTTTAGGCCGTGTCTCGATTCTGTGGATTGGGGCACGGCTGTGTAGATCGTGGCATGGTCGTGTGAAGTAATTTGACGAGGCACGGTCGTGTGGCTTGAAGTCCAAGCCGTGTCGATTTCTTGGGTTGGCCCAATTTGGTCCGTTTTAAGCCCGTTTTACGTTCTTTTTATCCTTAGGTGCTTTCCTGAGTGTAAGACATGAAAAGAAAGGATTAAGAGCACCTTTTTACATAAATCAGGGATAAATAATCCAAAAGCATACTAAATGTGGGATTAAAATATGTTACTTTTATGGTTTATCAATGCTCCGTAACCCTGTTTCAGCAACGGTCTCGGGTTAGGGGTGTTACATGATAATCCTTCTATGTATTTGAATCAAATGCTCACTTTGATTCTTTTATGGGATTACGGACTTGTTTATATTATCTATTAAAGTAAGTTATCTTTCTCGTAATGTAAATGTTCTTACAGTGCCACTTATCATTAGCTTGAACTTAGACAATCAATGAGCTAATATTTGTTTATCACAATTTCCTTATGTATGCAAAACATGAAAGAAAGAAACACAAAAGATATAATAGTGAAATGTGAAATTGACTTTATTTATTTATCCATCGTTGAAACACAAAAGATATAATAGTGAAATGTGAAATTAACTTTCTTAGTAGTCATTTTTTATCGCTCGATTGCTTCCTTTCTTAAAGTACTAGTGTAACAATCCGCTTTTTAATGGTACCAGAAATGGTGGTTTTGAAACCCTATTTTCTGATGATTGAGTCTATAAATATTATTATTTAATACTTACGACTTTAATTTATAAGTATATTGAATTTTGGTATAGAAAATTATTTGAATTGATAGTTAATTAAGGTATAAGGTCTAAATCGTAAAAGCTATAAAAGTTAATTGCTATAGATTTTTATTAGTTAAAAGGCTTATCTAATGATTTATCAAGGTTTTAAATGGAAATTATCCACTTTTCCAAAAGCTATGGACAATTAGTGCTTATTAATTAGTTCAATACATGTTAATATTAATGTTAAATTTTGATTAAAAGATATTAAAACATAAAACAAAAGGTAAGTGGCCATTTTCATCATCTTTTTCCTCTCTTCTTCACCGTCCCTCCATTTTTAGAAGCAAAAATTTTCAACCAAACTTTCATCCTCGCATAGTAAGCTAATTCGAGCTGTTTTTTTATAAATTTTATGTTTTTGAGATCCCGGGAGCTTCATTTTGCTAACATGTTTGTTAATTCTAAAATTTTTAAATATTTTAAATCTTTCGATTGTTTAATCTTGAAGCTTTTGGAACTAATTTGTTAGGTTTTAAGCTTAAAAATGACTAATTTGTAAAGTGGAAATTGTTAGATTTGAACTTACGGACTAAAGAGTGAATATTTCAAAATTAGCATGAAATTGCTATAATTATTTTTAATTTAGGGTAGTAGAAGGATGGGGTTGATATCTTTTTCGAAATCAAAGCTCAGATTTGAAAGTTATAGCAATTTTGTTTTTAGAGACTAAATTGTATAAAATGTGAAATTTAGGGAACTTTTGTCAAATGTGCTTGAAATAAGATGGTATAAGGTGTTTCAAACTTATAAATTGAAATGAATTACTATATAGATCGAGATTTGAATAAATTGGAAGTTAATCGAGGAAAAGGGAAAATTGTGGATTAGTTCGTAACATTGCACTTACTGCTATTTTGGTCTGATAAGTTCATATGGTATAGTTATATATGTAAATTTAGTGTATGTGTTTGAATTATGTATTTATATTGTGTGAATGTACTTTGAATTATTTACAAATTGGTACAAAAAGGGTAGAAATGGATTGAATTGTAAAGAAATGATCTGATGTGTTAAATGTGCCCAAGTGAATGTAAGAAAGGATAGGATACAATTGGCATTCCAGTAGGGTTATTTGTGCATTTTACGAGATATGTAAAAGAGATGATAAAGAGTTTATTGATGTATGAAAAATTCACTGATTATGCTAGAATCTTACATTTGTTGCAGATTACCGAGTTATGTCTCTATGGAGACTTGGTGTGCTGGAGGGATTATTGTATTATGAAATATAATACCTACAAGCTTTGCACTTCGGTGTCCTAGTATGGTGTAGTTAATGCTCTGATGAGTTATCTAGTGTGGTGTATTTACCCATGTATCCGTGTCTATTTATTATAGTTCATCGGGCTAACCGATTAATAAGAAATAGTTGAATGACGATGTGCGTTACGATTGGGAATGGCTATATGTGAATGGAATAATGTAAACTATGTATATGCTTATTAATCCTGATAGAATGGCACTAAATTGAATTGTATTGTACAAATTGAAATGATATAAGTGTAACACCCCTACCCAAGACCGTTGCCGGAGTCGAACATGAGGTATTACTAGACTTAACTACTAATTCGGAGCATAAAAATTGAAACTGTCTATCTGCGTCATGTTGACTAAATTGACTATAACTCGAGTTATGAAACTCAAAATTTAGATCCGTAAATTTTTCTTGAAACTAGACTCATATATCTTCTTACTATAATTTTTCCAGAATTTTTCATATGGCCAATTAGTACAGTTTTTTCATTAAAATTTCCCCTATTTCATTGTTCGATGGTTCTGACCTATCCTTACAAAAACTCAGTTATCACATTGTACAAAATTCAATTAATGTTCTAGTTTATTTCAACCAAAAATAGACTCATTGAGGGTTCTAAGAATATAAACTATGCTCCATAATTATTTTTGTACAATTTTTAATAATTTTTCCAAGACAGAATAAGAGATCACGAAATCATTTAGAACCAATCTCACTAAAACTTAAATATATCATAATATGAAATTTCTTTGACTATTCTGTTTCCTTCATATAAAAATAGACACAATAAGCTTTAATTCTATATCTTATTCACCTTCTAATTTCATCTCTCCTATTTTTGGTGATTTTTCAAAAATTACATCACTGCTGCTAACTAAAAACTGTTTCATTGCAAAAATGGTTAACTAATTTATAACATCTTTACTCCATTTCATTTAAACTCTAACCAAAATTATAAATACCAAAACCAAATCAAACATAATCATCAAGTCAAAATATAAATTTCAAGACCAACAAGATGGACAAGCCATTTTCGCATGGCTATTACTTATATACATAGATACTCAATTCATATCTACCCTTTTTTTTTTCTAATCTATACATGCCATATATTCGTAATTAACATAACCAAAATACCAAAATAAGCTGTCAATAGTGTGATAGTCCTGCTGACGATCCCCGAGCTCGTAACGAATTCAAAATCTATAAAACAGAAAACCGACAAGGAAACACAAAGTAAGCTATTTAAGCTTAGCAAGTTTTAAGCATTTTAACTCACATATACGTTTTAACATGATTAAATAAATTATTTCATTTACAACTTCCTTGCCGAATAGTCAAACATACTAAATAGATTTCATAACAACATTATATGCATGTATAAATATGTATATATCCATACATCACCTTCACATGATAAAATAACAGCATATGCCTCTTTTACTTTCCAAATTCCTACTTACATTTCAAGCCACCATCAATCACAAGTTGTTATAATTAATACATACCTTTTGGGTCATTTACCTCTCCAACCTTAACCACCCGAGCATAACATATGATTGTATACTCGAACATTTTATTATCCTTATCAACATTAATAACACGAGTCTAGTAAAAAGCATCAAACCTGTATATCTGTTACAAGAATTTAGTAACGTATCGCACACTTAGTGCCGTTACTTTGAAAATTCGCATACATAGTGCATTGTAACCGATTTCGCACACTTAGTGCCAAGATTTCTGTAACGTATCGCTCACATAGAGCCGTTACTTAACATTTCCGCACACTTAGTGCCAACTTTCCGTAACGTATCGCTCACATAGAGCCGGTACTAGTTTATCCGCACACACAGTGTCATACAACCGATTTCGCACACACAGTGCTCGGTGAATAAATCCGCATACACAATGCCCTTAGCCGATCATTTCCTCAATCACATAAACATATATAATTTTACTATCAATATTATCTATACCCAATTAAAACATCTATTATTCATAATTCATTATTCCATCTCAACCCATCATATTCGGCCACCATTAATACACATATAAATATATATACATATCAAGGATAACTCTTGTCAATTATCAATTGCCAACACATTCGGCTAACATACAATATATAAATTTAACCACCGAATTCAATACAACCGAAATTCTTCTCTATTTATTTTCACATATACTATCACCCAATGTGAATATATATACACATACTTTTATCCATCTCAAATAATCAAGCTTAAATATTCATATATATATATATATATACAATATCTCATTCATATGGCCAATAAATTTAAACAACATTTTCTTCCATTTAACTTATGAATAATAATAATATAGATCAAAATTGAATTAATCCAAATGCTTATAACTTACCTCGAATATCCACGGACATTATAAATCGGCTATTCAAACACATTACAATCAAAAGATAAATGCCGAAATTTCAGCATTCGAAACCCCTTTTTTTTTTTTTTTTTTGAGCAGCACTTAACATTTCGCTGTGAAGTCAATAAACTGCAGCAACATTTAGCATTTAAATCAATAATTATTACTCCATTCCAACAGCAGCAACATTTAGCATTTTAAGTCAATAATAGCAGCAACATTTAGCATTTTAAGTCAATAATAACAGCAAAATTTAGCATTTAAATCAATAATTATTGCTCCATTTCCGACAGCATTGATTTGCAGCATTCATACATCATTAATTCACAAGAATTTGGACAGCAGTAACAACACTCGAACGACATTAATTTGTACAAAAATGGACAGCCATTAAGCACCAGTTTGGACAGCATTGATATGCTCAAAATGGACAGCACCTAAGCACCAGTTTAGCCAACTGAATCATTAATGTTGACCTAATAAAGAATTTAACATGAAATAAACAGAAACTATTTCAAAGAAAACACACAAAAATTTTCCCAAGCTACTTCCTCCCTCCTCAAGTCTGTTCCTTATCTTTCCCACAATGCTCTTCAACTACCTCTTTAGCTAAACATAACCAGCCCCAAGTTAAAATAAAATGGAAACATTCACCAAAATAAATAAATTTTTTTGAGATCTTTTTTTTTCAGCTACTAAAACATGCATAAAACAATTGAGAAGATAAGTTCCTCTTCTCACCAAAACTTTCGGTCCAGCTACTCAAAATTCTATCAAGAATAGGCTTATGGGGCTTACCTTGAATTCTTAAAAAAAAGCAACTCCCAAGCAGCTACAACCATGGCTTCACCTACATGCAATCGGCCAACAGTTTTCTTTTCCACTTCAAGAGAACAAGAGAACTCACCAAGAAAAGGGAAACGAGATACTCCCCCCCTCCTCACGGTAATGGAATGGAATAAATTTTTATTTATTTTTTAATCCCCACTAACTCTCTAAATTTGTTTTATTATAACATTAATATATCATATAAAATAATATAATTTTTTTTAACATATAAAAACATATATGTTATCATTAAGCCATCCACTATACTAAATTTTTGGCTAAATTGTATCATAAGTCCTCCTCATTACAAAGACAACAACAATTAAGCACTCAACAATTAGCACACAGCATTTACATTTTATGCGATTAAATCTTTTTTCGTAATTTGACACACAATCGATTAAAATTACCACACAGAATTTTCACACAGGCTATATCACATATAATAAACATAAAAAAAAATGATTCCAAAATATTTTTCCGACTTCAGATTTGTGGTCTCGAAACCACTGTTTCGACTAGGGTCTAAACCGGACTGTTACAATAAGACTTATATTTGATTATCTCACCTTATTGTTGTTAAATGTGAAAACAAGAAAGTTGTAGTTATCTAATCCATTGTGTTAATTTTGATTTGAGGTGAGTTTACTGTTTTAAAACATATGAACTTCTAACACCCCAAACCCAGCCTAGACGTTATGGCCGAATCTGGCGGTGTCACATGGTAGTGTTTTTCGAAAAGTTAATTGTCGTCAAAAACCTCCTTTCTTTATCACTTCTTTACACTCTCTTATGCTTAATTCCAAGACGTGTCGATCAATTTCAAACGTGATTCACATTCAAAAGTTATTCTCTTTCAAAATGTTATTAATTTTCAAAACGTCACTTATTGGAAGCTTTTTAAAATAGTTTGCATATTTGTACATATCTTGTTAAAACGTTTGATTTTTTTTGAAAACTTGATTATCCCTACTACTAAGTTGTAAATCAAAACAATAAAACCCCAAATTAAAAGTAAAAATCCAAAGAGGCCATTATTACAGTTAAATACCCCAAATAAAACTTTAAAAACCTAAGTAATTACGAAACAATGTAAAAAGGGGCCGTGTGGCCACCGCTGAGTCTTCCGCCGCTCCAATCCGCTTAAGTTCGAGGATTACCTGTACAGATAAAATAGAAGGGTGAGTTTACAAAAACTCAGTGTGTAATCCCCATATAATCAAGCATACAAAATGCAATCATAGTTGGGCCTAAGTACATTTCAGTAACAGTTTCAGTCTCAGTTAGGGCTTTAGCCCATTGCAATACAGAAGCAGTCATGCATTTGAGCATTGGCCTATTACAGTATCAATAATCAGTATAGTAATAGATATATAGTATCAAATCCTACCCAGCTAGCCTCTACACTCCAACTCCGTCCAACCCTACACTCCATGTGGGGATATAATCAACCCGCCCATCCCTACACTCCAATAAGTACCGAATGCGGCACTAGACATTGGTTTGCAGCTGTGTTACCAATAAATTAGGATCGAGGCCTTTCAGTACACTTCCTCCGAACAATATAACCCCCACCCCAAGCAATGCAGTATACATATATGACATGCTAAAACATAATATCATGCATAAAATCAGGGCATATAGTATCAAATCAGTGGGACCCTATAGAGGTCCATAGTCGACTCGGGCGACCCGTGCAACCTTAGTAGTTAAACAGTGAAAATGGGCCCATAAGCCCATGTTGTCTGCCCGTGTAGCCCACACAGCCTAAAATGGCCTTTGCTGTGTGGATCATATGGCCTGGCCCAAAAATCTTACACTCCCGCGTGGTTTACCTATATGGGCCCACACGTCCGTGTGGCCCACACAGCCCAATTCGGTCCAGCCTATGTATCGCACAAAGCCAACCTCGTCGATCACACGTTCGTGTTCGGTCACACGACCTGCCACATGGGCGACCACACGCCCGTGTAATGTCGATAGCTTTACTTTTTGGCTTTTTGCTGATTTCAGTTTCCAGTGTTGTGGTTACACATCTGGTCTATTTTCGCTACTAACCCAACCATGAGCACTCCAAGACCTAGAGTCGACAATTCCAAGCTAAAAAATGAGTGATATCAACAAAACTAAACGAAGCTTTAATCAGCCCAACTGCTTCCGATCACTACAACTTACCTCAGACGAAAAACAGAATGGCGATTCCCTACTGCCAAAGTGTCAATCAACAACCCACTGTTCTTTGATAAAGTCCTAGCCATAAAACAACCTTTAGTAAACCCTTAATTGACTAACCAAAAGCAGACGCACCTCACTTATCAAATGCGTGAAAACGTGGAATGAGAAAACGACTATTGAAAGAGGCAAAGAAAGAGGCTAAAGGAACAATAATTCGGCTGCAACCAAGCAGGAAACAGAAGTACCCTTCCAATCAGTCACTTTTAATCGAAGCATTAAGAACAAATAATTTCCAGAAACTATAGACAACCTTACCTGCGACGAAGAACAATGGATTTGCAATTAAACAGTATCGCCCAAAATTTCTGTAGTTGCCTAAAGGTCTCCTAACTAGAAATAGAACTCCCATTAGACAAAGAACAAAAATAGGATGGAAGCTATAATAGAAAAAACTTGCTGTCACTGCTCAAAGATATTGAAGAAACAAGTCGCGACCACATGAAGAAGGTTATGAAATGAAAGAAATTCACAAAAAACAGGAAAAAAGGGAATCGACAGAACCAAGAAAATAAAATAAAAGAGAAAGATGGAGAGGGAAAATGATAAACCATAAAAGTAACATATTTTAACCCCATATTTAGTATGCTTTTGGATGATTTAGCCCTTGATTTATGTAAAAAGGTGCTTTTAATCCTTTCTGTTCATGTTTATACTTAGGAAAGCACCCCAGGACAAAAAGAATAAGAAACGGGATTAAAACGGGCCAATTTGGACCAAAAAGGAAATCGACACGGCCTGGACTTCAAGCCATACGGTCGTGCCTCGTAAAATTACTTCACACGACCATGCCACGATTTACACAGTCATGCCCCAATCGACAGAATCAAGACACGACCTGAAGATGATTTACACGGGCGTGTACCATGGCCGTGCCCCTACCTCAGGAAAGAGCAATTTCAATCGGATTTGGATGCTTGGACGCAAAGAAACACATTCCTAAGTCTACTTAAACATCCTAGGAGGAATTCTACTTGAATTAGGATACTTAGGAGCCAAGTAAAGCATCTCAAAGCCTATATAAACACCCAAGGTAGCAACTAAAAAGGGACTTCTAGAAGCGAAATAGGAGATGGAGTTTTGGGCAGAGTTTTCTACGAGCTTTTATTGTGGAATTACTCAAGATAGCCGTTGATCCATCTCAAGAAGCGGAGTTCTACTCAAGACAGAGGATCTCCTCTTCAATTCCTTTGGGGTTTTAGGGATTTCTTATTTTTTTATCTTTTCTCTTAAGATGTTTTCTTATTTTGTTATGAACTAAACCCTTGAGATACACCAAGGGGATGAAACCTATGATGGATTTTGTTATTTGATTTCTAAATTATATGATAAGTACTTAGTTTGTTCTTAATTATGTTGCTTAATTTAATCTGATGTGCTTAGGTGGAGGAGGAATAGACCCTGCCTAAGAGTAGATCTAGCATAATTAAGCGGAGTTGATCGCACGCCTAGAGATAGGGTGACGAGATTTTTTCGGATTAGGGTGAAACGTAATATGGGAATCCATGGATTGATTTATTGCTTCCTTAGGGGGTTATTATAAGAGAACGAGAGTTTCACTAATTAACCCAAGGTTAGACGTTATTCTCCTCGAGAGAGGGTTTAATATAGGTTAGGAAGTCTCACGAATCAAGCTAAGTAAAGAAGTCATATAAATTAAAAGTTAGATAACAAGAGAAGTCATAAGTGGATTCTTCCTGAGGGTATCGTCTTAATCAACTGAGTTTTTCCACAGTCTTTCCCAAAGTTTCATTCTTTTGTCTTTGCATCTAGTTTAGTTTTTTCATTAGTTTTTAGATTAATAAACCAATCACTCCATATTTTAGGCTAAATAATAGAAAAAAAGTGAGTAGTAGTACTTTTAGGTTCCTTTGGGTTCGATAAAATAATCTTGCCTAAACTATACTATTGTTCGATAGGTTCTCTTGCCTCAATCATTGTCATAGTTAGTCTACAGGTTCGATCATTCTTTATAAATATTAAAACTCGACTGTTTGACGCGATCAAGTTTTTGGCGCCATTGCCAGGGAACTAAAATATTAAGAAAGCTTAATTTTTATTACTTTAGCCAATTTTTTTATTACAATTTGTTATTATTATTATTATTATTATTATTATTATTATTATTTTACTTTGCTAATTTTTTTCTCTATTTTGCTTTTGGTAGAAAATTTTAGTCTATGGAAAAGATGGCACTGAGTAATTATTAGTGGCAAGTCATGAGGACAATTCCTACTAAAACAGTCAGTGTCTTCAACCCTGACGTGGTCACAAAGTTATCTAATCAGTTAGAGATGATGAATAAAAAGATTGATGATTGGTATAGTCCCTCGCAGGTACATCCAGAAATACAATATGATTTGATTCTAGGAGGCATGGTGAATCCTGAGTACCCATCCTACGGATATGGCATGGAAAACGAGCAAGCTCACTATACAGGTAACTATTCTAGATATCAAAATAATTTTTATAGTGACACTTATAATGCAGGTTGGAAGTACCATCCCAATTTCTCGTGGGATGATCAAAATAGCTAAAGATCGGAACTTCCTCCAAATTTTCAACAACCACCTCACCAACAAGAAGAGGAGCCAAATCTTGATGAGATGCTGACAAAATTCATGGTAAACACAGAAAATCGTTTCCAAGAAACTAAGAAAACACTTAAAAGCAAAAAGAATCGATTTGGGAAAGTTACTAAGTCAGTCAAGGCAGCCACTAATGCAGTCGAACAACTCGCAAAGCTAATGTCAGAACGACCGCTAGGACGTCTACCAAGTAATACCGAGATTAACAAGCCATCTCAGCTCAAGACAGTAAGGAGTTAGATGAACCAAAATCAATACAAGAAAACAAGGTAGACGAAGGTAAGACAGAGGTAACACAAGAAAAGCCAAAACTGGTAATCAAGGAGTACCAACCTCGCATACCTTATCCCGAAGCGATAAAAAGAGACGGTTCATAGGAACAGTTTGGTAAGTTTCTTAAACTCTTAAAGAAAATACATATTAACTTACCTCTTCTTGAAGTTCTTTTTCAGATTCCAGACGCGAGGAAATTCTTAAGACAGCTCATGACTAACAAACGCAAATTAGGTGAAGAGCACCACGTGGAATTAAACGCAGCATGCTCAGCAATTCTACAAAATAAACTGCCACGAAAATTAAAAGATTCAGGGAGTTTTACAATTCCATGTTTAATTGGTAGTTTATCTATTGATAATGCGTTAGCGAATTTAGGGGCAAGCATCAATGTTATGCCTTACAAAATGTTTAAACAACTAGGTCTAGGGAAACCCAGACAAACTAGGATGAGCATTTAATTAACTGATAAAACTATAAGAATTCCTAGGGGTATAATAGAAAATGTTCTAATAAAAATTGATAAATTTGTATTCCCAGTAGACTTTGTCGTTTTAGACATGGATGAGGACAACACGATCCCCTTAATTTTAGGAAGACCCTTTTTAGGAATTGCCAGAGCTAAAATTGATATCTATTCAGGAGAACTCATACATTGTGTAGGCAACGAGATAGTCACTCCTCAAGCTCTTAACTCAGCTAGGACATCGAGTAATAAAGGTATGAAAATTAATAACCATTCGGTTCAACCTTCTTTCCAAGAAACATCACAAAATCACCTAGTTGAGCTAGATCTTAGACCTCGTGCCAATAAAAAAGAATTATATGAGAAACGAAGCCTTAGGGTCGACAAACTACAAGAGTGGAAAACACAATTTAAAGAAGAACCATAACCACGAAGTGAAACCAAAAGAAACCTCAGACCAGCTGATAGGAACAACAAATCACATCAAAATAGAGGATCAGGTATTGTTGAATAAGGAAGACCCTCGAATCACCAATTCAGAACTCAAGGCAAACAAAAAAATCACTTTTGAGGTGCTTAATGTCTTCCTATACGACACAGTCGAGGTAAGCAATCCTAAATTCAACACTTTTGAGGTAAACATTACTCGACTTAAACTTTATATCCATAACCTAGTTGATCGCATGAGAAAGGATTTCCACCTCCTCAAACCACCATGATTGTGTGTACAACAGGTAAGTCTAGCTCAAGACTTTAAACAAGCGCTTCTCGGGAGGCAACCCAAGTACTAACCGTACTAATTAGTTTGGTTTTATTTTTTTTCGTATTTAGGCATAGGTTTCCATACCCACCCGACCTTGCACACAGCCGTGGCCGTGGCCATGTGGACACTACGACTAGGCACATGAGCGTGGACCTTATCTCTATTTAACTATTTACTTTTATTCATATTTTTATTTTTATTTTTACTTCCTTCATTATTTTCTCCTTTTACTCAATGGCATTTAGATTTAGTTTAGGATGCAATAAAATCAGACCGGCTACTTTAAGGATTCAATTTCAAACGGTTCGAGGCACTTCCCCACGTTCACCTCCAATCCTATCTAATTTCTTTTCAAAGACTTCATCCATAATTCAGGAAGTTTCACTTCTCTCCCTATCTTATGACTTTATTGTTTATCTATCTTTGTACATTGAGGGCAATGTACATCTTAAGTGTGGGGGGTAAAAGTACCTGACTTTTTGCATTATTCTCAAATCTTGAATTTAGTCTTGTTATCAAGTATTTTTCTCATATTACTAATTAAGATGAAATTTCTAATGATTTATGATTTTTATTGATATATTTTGGATTAAGTCATTGATAATTGTGTATTGATGATTTAAACTTTAAGGATACTAGAGAATCGAGCATGATAAGTCTACTTTTTAAAATTAAAATTAATAGGTCGTTGAACCTGAATTTGAGTATTACTTTGAAGTTTAAAATTTGAGGATTGATGTCAAAACACCCATAATTTTTGTGAGATTTTGAGCCTTATAGAGCATATATTCTTTTCGTGCTCACTTTATTGATTATTAGTGTGTCAACTTTGAACTGTTATTCTAGAACTTGCCTCGATTATACATGTTGAGACCACATCTATGATTTGATATACTGAGATGATAAATGCGTCTAGGTTTTAACCCATTCAAGCCTACCTACATAATTAACCCCTAATGAACCCTTTTTAATCCTAACAACCCTTTTTATTGATTTACCCGCTAATATTAACCCACAAATCCTTTGAATTTATTATCATTCTTTTGACTACCCTTCCATCGAGAATTGATTTAATCAGTTACCTAATTAGTTTATTTCAGTTGATAAAGTTTTTCTTTATTATGTATTTACTTTAGTTTGTTATGAAAAAAAAATCATCAAAAAATCAAAGTATAGTCAATATTAGTAGTATAGAAAGTGAGCTTGTGCATTTAAATTTCAATTATCAAAGAAAAAAAAGCTTGTATTATTATTAGTTTAAAGTTTCAATTGATGTAATCATTTATTTTCTAGTTCATTGTTTTTAGTTAGGTAACTTGTCAATTCAATCTCAATTTTAACCTTCTAATTCAGCATTTATCCACACCTTTTAACCCAAGCCTCGTTACAACCCTGATTAAAGACCTTTTGATTTGTGTATCATCTCATATACGGTGGTAGAGATTTGATTTTCAGGCAAGCCTATGGGATTAACTTTTCAGGTTCGACTTAGAGTGCTTATTCTTGAACCTTAAACACTTCGAGTGATTTGAGTGAATCTTTTTGTGAGGATGTCAATCCTTGTCAGTTTTGAATTAAAGGTAATTACTTTGATAAGGGAGACACCTATGTTTTCGTACTACAAAGGTATGACTTATCTTAATTGAATCTTTAGGGTTCTTTGAGTTAAATTATCCATGTATAAGTTATCTATGAATTATGATGAGACATTTTCGATAGGAATTATGAATTATGGAAAGTTCGTCTTAATTGTAAGTTGAGAATTTTGCTTGAGGACAAGCAAAAGCTTAAGTGTGGGGTATTTGATAAACCGTAAAAATAACATATTTTAACCCCATATTTAGTATGCTTTTGGATGATTTAGACCTTGATTTATGTAAAAAGGTGCTTTTAATCCTTTCTTTTCATGTTTATACTCAGGAAAGCACCCGAGGACGAAAAGAACAAGAAACGGGCTTAAAACGGGCCAATTTGGGCCAAAAGGAATCGAAACGGCTTGGACTTCAAGCTACACAGCCGTGCCTCGTCAAATTACTTCACACGGCCATGCCTCGATTTACACGATTGTGCCCCAATCGACAGAATCGAGACACGACCTGAAGACGATTTATACGGGCGTATACCATGGTCGTGCCCCTGCCACGGAAAAGAGCAATTTCACTGGGATTTGGATGCTTGGAGGCAAAGAAACACATTCCTAAGTCTACTTAAACATCCTAGGAGGAATTCTACTTGAATTAGGGTACTTAGGAGCCAAGTAAAGCATCTCAAAGCCTATATAAACACCTAAGGTAGCAACTAAAAAGGGGAGTTCGGTAGAATCCGAAACAGGAGAGGGAGTTTTGAGCAGAGTTTTCTGCCAGAGCTTTTATTCAGGGAATTACTCGAAGATAGCCAGTTGATCCATCTCAAGAAGCCGAAGTTCTACTCAAGACAAAGGATCTCCTCTTCAATTCCTTCATGGGGTTTTAGGGATTTCTTATGTTTTTTTTATCTTTTCTCTTGAGATGTTTTCTTATTTTGTTATTAACTAAACCCTTCAGATACCTGGAAGGGATAAAACCTATGATGGATTTTGTTATTTGATTTCTAAATTATATGATAAGTTTTTAGTTTGTTCTTAATTAAATTGCTTAATTTAATCTGATATGCTTAGGTGGAGGAGGAATAGACCCTTTCTAAGGGTAGATCTAGCATAATTAAGCGGAGTTGATCGCACGCCTAGAGATAGGGTGGCAAGATTTTTATAGATTAGGGTGAAACCTAATATGGGAATCCATGGATCGATTTACTGCTTCCTTAGGGGGTTATTATAAGAGAACAAGAGTTCCACTAATTAACCTAAAGTTAGATGTTATTCGCCTCGAGAGGGGGTTTAATATAGGTTAGGGAGTCTCAAGGATCAAGCTAAGTAAAGAAGTCAATTGAATTAAAAGTTAGATAACAAGAGAAGTCATAGGTGGATTCTTCCTGAGGGTATCGTCATAATTAACTGAGTTTTTCCACAGTCTTTTCCAAAGTTTCATTCTTTTTTCTTTGCATCTAGTTTAGTTTTTTCATTAGTTTTTAGATTAATAAACTAATCACTCCATATTTTAGGCTAAATAATAGAAAGAAAGTGAGTAATAGTACTTTTAGGTTCCTTTGGGTTCGATAAAATAATCTTGCCTAAACTATACTATTGTTCGATAGGTGCACTTGCCTCAATCATTGTCATAGTTAGTCTACAGGTTCGATCATTCTTTATAAATATTAAAACTCGACTGTTTGACGCGATGAGAAAACTAAAGGAAACTTCCGGCAGGAGAGAAAGAACAAAGAAATTTGGCTTCGGTAAAACTGACTCCACATGACTCCCCACTCAATCCTATCACAATTCCTTAATTTTTCCTATTTTTATTCCTCAAATCTCTCCACATGACTCCCCACTCAATCCAAACACCCCATGTAACGCCCCAATTTTTGTTTAATGTCAGCTTTTGTAATTTTTATGACAAATAGTTGTCTGCCTCAGTGGTTAAGTGTTCTGGGAGTGTCTGAGAAGTCTTGGGTTCAAGCCTTTGTTTGGGCAAATTTTGGGTTTTTATGGAATAAAGCCTTACACATGGTTAGCAGGCTTATAAGTATTTATTTGTAAGAACATGATAGAATGGGCTTGCTGGTCTGGTGGTTAAGTGGAGAGTAAATAAGCTGGAGGTCTGGAGTTCGAGTCTTTGTGCAACCAAGGGATTTATTTTGCTGCTTATGCCATGGGAGAGTTTTAGATGGAGTAAGATTCTGAGTGGTGAATTTAGTGGGGAGTTTGATGGAGAGAATTAAAGGATTCGGTTTTTTCCAAAACTATCATCTTCCTGACGCCTCCTTTCTACTTTTTCTACCTTTTTTCTTTTTGCTGTACCCAAATTCCCTTGCTACCATTTTCTTCACTATTTTCCTTGTTCTCCAAACTCTAATTTTGCCTCTTTCCCATCGATATTGCTTGTCTCTACATTTAGTATGTATTCGGTAAGTCTAGAGGTACATTTTGTTTCGTTTTGGATGTGGTAATGGGGTATTAAGAGGTTATTTTCTGATTAGGGGACAATCAATGAGCTGTGGGCTGCTTTTCGGGTTTTTAGCAGCAAGAAACCAATGTTGCTCGTTAAGGTAAGGTTGTAGTAAGTTTTAGAATTTCTTGTTCATAATAACTTGGATTAAGTGACTGAAATTTAGCTTTCAATTGTCGAATATAGGTTTTGGAGTGCTTGGGAGTGCTTACACATCGAAATCGAACCAGGTGTGTACCCTAAAAGCAGAAAATGAGTTTTGGTGAAAGTCAAAAACCTCTCTGTCGACACCACATGGGTGTGTGGTCATAATTGTGGTAGGTCATCTGCAAGGTTGTAAGTCACCACGCGACCGTGTGATCGACGAGCCAGGCCATGCACGAGTGACACGGCCGTGTGACGACCGAAAAAGGCCGTGTACGACACACAGGCTCAACCAATTGGGTCATGTGGGCCCACATGGGTGAACCACACAGGCGTGTGAGATTCTGGGCCAGACCGTGTAATCCACACGACCAATACTAATTTGGGCCATGTGGGCCACACGGGCGTGTGGACCCACACGAGCAGGCCACATGGGCATGTGAGCCCATTTTAATGATATGTTTTGAAAGGTTACACGAGTCACCCAAGTCGACTGTGAACCTAATGAAAGGTCGGTAAGTAGTACTTAGACCCGTAGCTCTGTGATTTGATTATGTGAAATTTGTACTAAACATGTATACTAATTTGAATGTATGAACTGTTATTCGCATAAAAGCATGTCATATTATGTATGTTGCATTGCATCGGGTAGGTTGATGATATTTGGAGGAAGTATCTGAAAGGCTCTTAAGCTAGTTATCTAGCAGCTCAGCTGCAACTTTCTGATTATGTGTCGCATTCGGTACAGCATGGTGTGTAGGGATGGGTGGGTTGATTTTATCCCCACATGGTGTGTAGGGTTGGATGGAGTTGGTGTGTAGAGGCTAGTGGGTAGGATTCTGCTATTTTGTTCTGATTTGCATGTTATGTCTAAAAAGGGCTAAGGCCCTAGACTATATCTGATTCTGTATTTGAGTGGGCTAAAGCCCACACCATTTTTGTAATAGGCTCAGACCCGAACTGTAAATGCATGTTTGTTTTTGATATTACTGTGTGCATGTTTTCTGGGGATTACACACTGAGTTTGTGAAAACTCACCTTTTTCTATTTAATCTGTTCAGGAAATCCCTAGCAGTAGATGGGTCGGTGCAGTGGAGGACTCGACGATAACCACGGTTCTAGACCTTTACTATTTTTAATTTTATTCATGGTTTTAATTATATCTGGGAAAAAGTTTATGTAATATGGCCTTTACGGATTTTTGTTTAAATTTGGGATTTTTATTTTATAACTGCTAGCAGTAGGATAAGACGCGAGTTTTCAAAATAAGCAAATGTTTATCAAAATATACACGAATTCGCAAACTATTTTAAAAGCTTTCGCAACATATGATGTTTTGAAAATGGTTAATCAATGAATAAACGACACGTTTTTTACGATAACCTAAGATATCGAAAATGGCTTTATTGTAATTACGTTTTCTAAAGCACTATCATGTGACATCGCCAGATTCAGCAATAACGTCTTGGTCGGGTTTGGGGTGTTACACCCCAAACCTTCTACAACCTCTCACACATCTCAAACACTCAGTATTTTACTACATTTCAAACTCTTTCACAGCACAAGTACAAAAAAAATCCCCCTTGCCCGTACAGGGATTCGAACTCAAGACCCCCAGGACACTAACACTCCCCTTAACCACCAGACCAGTAGGCCCATTCAGACATATTTTACCAACATATATTTATAAGCCTACTGATTATAGATAGGGGTTTATTCATTTAAAAACAAAAATTTGCCCAAGCTAATGTTTGAACTTGAGACCTCTTAGACACTTCCTAGAACACTTAACCACTAAAGCAGGCATACATATGTGTCACAAACATACAAAAATAAATATATAAAAGATTTTTGGGGTGTCACAGAGCTTACTAAGCATTCGTACTGCTTCCTCTATTATGTTTTCCTATCTTGTAGTTGTCTTTTGCAGAGCATGACGATCAGATCACCCAAGAGCTCGCACTATCCAACCTTCGATTCAGTCGTCTTTTAATCATTCTGGACTCGGTTATGTGGCATGTATATAGGCGTTGTTGTTGTGTGTGTGTGTGTGTGTGTGTGTTAATCTTAAACGATGATACTTTTGGACCCTAAATGGTCTATAACTTGAATGGTTATATGTTGTGTATAAAAGTGTACACTTTGGTAATATGTTTAGCTATATTTGAATCATATAAATGATCATATTGATAATGAAATGGTTGAGTTGTATGATGTAATTGAGTAGTATCACAAGTCTGAATGGTTGATGATTTTATAAGTTGAAATGTTTGGCAAGGTACGTATTTGATGTTCAATGGCTTGATTGACTTTGTGAATGATCCATTATATGTTTGGTTGGTAGATGAAATTGTCATGTATTGGAAATGTGTATAATTCATTTGGTATGAATTGTTAGGTAAAAGTTTAATTGTTGTGATGTGAATGCCAAAATGAGACATGTTAGAATTGTCGAATGAGGAATGGTGAATTGTAGTTTATGGTGTGTTTTGGATTGAGTTTATGCAGGTTTTAGGTTTGCCTAAGACACCATTTAAATTGGTCTTTGGTTTGAGCATGAAAAGGTACCAAAATGTGGTATTTTTTCCTTCTGGCAAAAAGTATGGGTACTTTACCAAATTGTCATGATTTTAAAAATGATAGAATGCCAATTTGGTATCGTTACCAGTATAAAGTATCGATACTTATTCCCAAGGATCGATACTATATAAAGGTATCGATACAAATTGACTTGTGTCTAAAATTTTGAAAATGGTAGAATGCCAAAATGATATATATACTGAATTTGGTATTGATACTTCTTAACAGGGGTATCAGTACCTTATTCCAAGTATCAATACTTGTGAATTTTACCTTGATTTTTGAAACGTCGAAGTTGAAAATTTTATTGGTGCCTGAAGTGGGTATCTGATACATCGTTGAGAGCACCAAAAATTTCCTATCCATATAAAATAACGAAAAGAATAGTATAAGGGAATTAAGGTCAAATCCTCAGGGACTGGATTTGCACAAATTTCTGTTCCTCGAGATCCCGGGCAGAGTCGTGCCCAAGAAAAATAGCATACCTAGAAAAAAAATAAAAAAAATAGAATTAAAAGTTTGGATGAATTAAGATTACGTAAATTGAAATTGTAATTTTAAAAATAAACAGAATTGAGAGAAGAGAGTTTTTGATGGAAAGATTCCAGCCTCTGGTTATCTCAATCCTCCTTGGGTTCAATCCTAGGCTTTTAGGTGATCCTTCTCAAAAGAATAAGCCAATTATAGTGGAAGAGAAGCCTGCGACCACCAGCTTCACTTAGATTTTAGAATTACGATTTAAAGGAACCTAACTCTAGCCAACTGTTGCTTTTGTGGGACTGTCTTACACTAGATCATCACTTCTCAATGGCGAATGCCACGCCATTTTGTCTCTTGGACTCGACAATCACTGACATAGTAAGCTAATGAATCGACTGTGCAACCTTCCCAAAACATACAAAGCGGTTGTCTTTGCACAAGATGAAAAGAACACTTCTGAAGGGACATGGACGGAAGCGTTCGTCTCGTAGTGCAGAGAAACGATGAATACTCGTTGAGAATGCTAAGCGCGGATTCTAAGCCATATGAACCCTTTTTGGGAAATCTCGACAACATTTGGCTAGATGAATTTAGTGGCTCGTGCTTTTTGGGAAAAAAGAAATAAACTTAATAAAAATTGAATTTTATTAAATAAAAGAAAGGAACAAAGGCTAGAGCTTTTTGGGAGAAAGAGCTTTTACAGAAAAAGATGAGTGAAATTTGTGTCACTCTATCCCCTATTTATAATACTTAGAAAACCTAGTCTATTCCTATCTAAATTCTAAAAGATAAATAAAGATAAATAGAGATAAATAGAAATAAAAGCTAAAATTAAATCTAAATAATAATATTAACAATTATCCTAATATAATTAAAATTTAAATAGAGTCTTGTGTTTATAAAATCTATTTTTTGCACTTTTGCTCCATGTCTTCCACACTTTGTATTTCAGCACCACTTCTTTCCTATTTCGCATGCTGGCCCATTTTATCTTTAAATTCATAATTTTTCCCCTAAATTTTCTTTTGCTTTCAATTTAGTCCCTACCAGATAAAAAACCATAAATAGCTCAAATTAGTAGGATAATACTCAAAATAAATATGTAATTAATACATAAAAATATGTCATTTCAGAGTATTATCAGTATCGATACCTATTTTCAAAATTTGTAAAGTTTTCAACATGGTCCTTCTTCATACTTGGGTCAATTTAAGAGCTTTCGTAATCTCAATTGAGTCTTGGTTTTTTTTGTAAATCATATTGCTCATGGAATTATGAAATGAATTGTAAGTGAATTAATTGTTATGAACTATGTGTGATTTTTTTCTGGTAACTGTAGTAGCATTACATAGCTCAGGTCTGGCAATCGGACCGGCGAGGGTGTAACGAAAAGCAAACTTTTCAGTCTTAGGGTCATACTCAAGTGAACCTATACGTTCATACCTTGTCATAGAAGAAAGTACAAATAAATCAGTGCTAATCCTCCACAATGACGTAAAAATTTGATAGGCATCGAATTCACCAAAAATAAAAAGTCTTACGCCAAAAAAATTTAAAATTCGTATTAGAAAAGTTGGGTTGATACCACAAAAATTAGTCTAACTAATTTCGTGATTGCTTACAACCAAAACATTTTGTAGGCAGTTTCATGCCCACAACTTTGTTGAATATGCGAAAAATAAAAGAGGGGGTTTAAAATATAATGTAATTGAATAAAAAAATTGAAATATATTAAACATAAAACAAAATAAGTATCAATAATAAGTATCCCTTACCTCAAATAGATGACTTGTTTGCTCAATTGAGAGATGATGCAATGTTTTTCAATATAAATTTGAGGTTTGGATAATACCAATTAAATGTGAGGGGTGTGATGTTCTAAAAAAAGTGCTTTTAAAACTTGATATGAGCATTATGAATTTTTGGTGACACTATTTTAATTGACGAATGTGCTTGTCATAGTAATAAAGTTAGCATAAGGACTTGATTTATTAAAATAAAAATTTAATAATGTAACTTGATGAAATTAATGATTTATGATCTATATAAAACTAATGTTAAATTCAACTGCCCAAACTAAAAATTATATAAAACCTAAAACATAATAGATGGGTAATTTTTAAAGAAAAGTGAGAAATGTCGGTAGCTTTTAAATATATATAATGATTAAAAAGTAAAAAATATATATTTTTATGATATTTAAATGTGGCATATGATTTACTTGGATTTTTAGTTAATTCGGCAAGTGAGTAGATATTATTTATGTCATGAAATCAACTCAATTATATATATATATATATATATATATATATAAATAATAACGTTCTTATAACAATCACAATTAAGTAGTTAAAATTAGAGTAATTATACAATTAGTCACTAAACTATGTGTGAGTGTTCATCTTGGTCACTTCACTAAAAAAAGTCAGAATTTGACCACTAAATTTTTCTAATTTTTTTTTTGCCACTGGGCTATTAAGTGGCACTTTAATTGGTATAGTAATAATTTTAGTTTTCAAATTTTATTTATTTTTAGTTTGAGCTAAGTTTAGTATAAAATATATAAAAAATAAAAATATTTAAAAATAGAAAATTCTATATCAAAATTCTTGAAAAATAAAATGTTGAAAATTCCAAATATATTTCAATATTTATCTAAGAAAATAAGAATATTAAAATCAAATAAAAATCTTCAACTCAATTATAAAAAATAAAAATAAAAACCTTGAATATTATATCATTGATGTCAATGGTGCGTTAAGGAGAAACTTAAGTATATGCAAGGTTTTGAACATGATTGTAATTTATTTTGCGTGGGTTTTAACCATGGATAATAGAGACACCAAACAATGTTGTTGAAAAATTAATATGTATAAGAAAAAAGAAAATTATCATTTAATAGAATTTAATAACAAATTAAAAAAAGTTAAATCATTATGCGCTTCCTCAATGTTTCTTGAAACCAAATTAATAATATCTTTAAGTCAAGTTCTATACCTCAAGAACATCCTAAACTAATATTATAGAGGCTTGTACAGCAAATTTTTTTTTAAATCAATTCAAATTTTCAATTCATTTATTTTTTCAAAACCCAAATTGCAAAAACAAATTATATTCTTTTTTTTTTCTTTTCTTTTAAGGGAAAAATCATGTTAAGAAACAGAATAGGTAAAAAACAAAGAACCAATAATTTTGCTTAATGTTTTTGTAGAAGGCCCAAATTGCCCGGGGCCATTTTACAACCCAATAAATCCAATACAAACAAACATCAAGACCCAAATTGAAACCAATACCGAAGCCCAATTAGAAATAAAACCAGTCCCAACTAATCAGCCCACTAAGACTAAACCCAATAAAAAAAACAAACCCTAGATGCGCCGCACCTAGGGTCTTCAGCCTTTTGACGCCGCCCCTCTGACATCCACTTGCTCTGCACCGTGGTCTTGTCCACCACCCAGCACCGCCTCTGACCTGCAAACATTAAACGAGAAGAGACAGAAAGTAACAAAGTGTAAAGAAACAAAGGTTATAAAAGTCGATTAATTTCTTTTTAATAGGGTTTTTTTTTGAATACAATACAAGTATTTTCGAATGTAAACAACAAATCCAAACGCAAAAAGTAGAGAAACACTAAAGGAAAACCCTAAGAATCAAAAACAGAGACAAGGAGGTGATTTTCTTTTTTTTCTCTTGTCTTTTTTTTCTTTTTATCATTTTTGAAATGCTCTTTTTTATTCCTTGACACAAATATACATATTAAGTATTTAAAAAGGAGAAAAAATGAGGAAATTTTACCTCGGTGCCGACGTGCATGGTGGCGCCGGCGACAGAGGCGCAACGACAGACTGCCGAAAATCCCACGGACCTAGAGGACCTGTAGAGGAAACATAAGGGAAAGGAATTTTTTTTTTTTTAAAGAAACAGGCTCAAATGATTTTTGGGGGGATTATTTTCTATATATATATATATACACAAAACAGCATCATTTTAGGCCGTTCATCTAGGCGCAGAAATGGCGTCATTTCTGGCAGGATCCGCGCACGCGACGCGACCCGACCCGGCTAGAGGACCCGTGCGTTTTCGTTGATTGGGCTAATTTCCCTTTTGGTCCTTCTGCGTTTTAGTTTATTTAAATAAGACTTTCTTTTATTTTAATTTCGCCTGAAACTTTCATGCAGTTTTTAATTTAATCCATTTAAAAGCTACGTTTAAAGGACTTGGGTAAAATTGCGCCCCTCATCCCTCACCATTTCGCGCGCGCGTTTCAGTTTAGTCCCCATATTATTTATTTCATATAATTTGACCCAAAACTTTAGTTTTTAATGCAATTTAGCCTATTTTCCAATTATTTTGCAATTTTTGTTATTATTATTACTATTATTTAAAATTTCTATTTTTATTACTATTTCTTTTCTTGTTTACTATTATTATTATTATTATTATTATTATTATTATTATTATTATTATTATTATTATTATTATTATTACTACTACTACTACTACTACTATTATTTTTATTTTTATTCCTTCTATTCGTTATTATTATAAATGTATTGTTGTCATTATTCTTTATTTTACTATTATCATTGTTATTATCATCATTCTACTATTAAATTAGTTAACTTAGTATTATTACATAAATCATTCTTATTTTTTATTATGCAACCTAACTTTGTAATTTATCTTTTATCAGATCGTATTACATTAACCTTTACTCGATACATTAAGTTTTAAAATGATCGATATTCTGTATTTTGAGGTTCGAGGAATCATGCCCAATCGTGTTAGGTTTTGATTTCCCATTCGTCCAAATGACTAAATATCCTTCTAAGATTTTAACTGTGTTTTTTAAATAAAGCAATACTTCGTGTTTGGACATTCAAGGAATCGTGCCCAATCGTGTTGGGTTTCGGTTTTTGGTTTAGCCAAATAGTGGAATACCCTTTTTTAAAATTGCAAAGTATGAATTTTGGAAATCATGAAACGATCTTGGTATCGAAGGTGGAAACATCGTGTCCTATCGTGCGGGATGTGATATTTCATCTTTTTGGAACAAGAGAGTTTCGATATCCAAATTCGAATTATCCAAACATTTTCTAAAGGGTTCGTATTTTAAATCCCTTTCAAATTTTCAACATTAGGACATTAATTAATCAATTTGGTATCAATTTTGGGCGTGACGAGGGTGCTAATCCTTCCTCGCACGTAATCGACTCCCGAACTCGTTTTCTCAAATTTCGTAGACCAAAAAATACTATTTTAGTAAACCCAAATGTTTTATTAAAACAAAGGTATCCGATCACACAAAATAAAGATCGGTGGCGACTCCCACTTTTATTTTTGTTTTCAAAACCTAGTCGATTCCCATTTTTCAAAAAATGGTTTTGACAACTTGGCGACTCCATTGGGGATCTCAACTTGAGAGTCAAGCCGTAAAATTGATTACTCCATGTCCTTTTATTCAAATTTTAAAATATGATTTGAAAAGCTATGATCCTTTTATTTTATGTGGTTCTAATTTATAAAATGTCCCTGCATAGCACTGCATGACCTTTGTGGTCGCACCCTTAAGTGGAAGCGAGAAGCTATGCCTTCGTGAGGTTTTCACCTCTGCATGGGCTAGTGGATTGCTTCCGGGATACATCTGTAGCTATGTCTTCGTGAAGTTTTCACTTCCGCATAGCCATAGGGAAATGTATTCCCCTGAACCAAACTCGATCCGTATGAGCCTATAATGGGTGAGGATTGAGGAATTTGCTTGTTCGGGTACCTCAACAACTACATATAGAAAACCTAAGGGCTCACCCTAAGTAGAACTATGTCAAACCTTAGTAGTTACCTAGATAGGTATTTGTTTATTTTACTTGCTTTATATTTCATTTTACGGTACTAACTTGTTATGTTTTATTTTTATGCATATCATTTCATGTTTTAAGAGGTATCGATTCATGGTCAGTTTTTAAGTTAGAAAGCTGGTTATGGAGAATGAATTCCTTGATAAAGTGGAAGACAATGCAGCTGTCGCATATGGTCAGAGCAAAGCCAATTAGAGAAAGGAGACAGCTTAGTCGACGGGTATGTATCAAAACTGTGGGATTTTACTCGTATTAGCATCACACAAAATGAGTTCTGTGAGTTGAAAGAAATATGGGACCAGTGGGACGATGAGGCAAAGCAACTGTTCTATCGTAGTTATGGCGATCTGCCCTACTTGCTCAACATCAAGGTAGATAAACATCTATTCCTAGCTATGACTTAGTTTTGGAACGTTTCTTATAGTTGTTTCACTTTCGGGAAAGTAGATTTAGTGCCCAGAGTGGAGGAATGTATAACCTTACTTCGTTGTTCAAGGGTCAAGGGTTACAAAGCTTATTTTAAGGCTACCAATGCCCCTACTTTTGTGAGGAAGTTAATGAATATCACGAGGATGAGTGAACAGTATGTCTCAGCCAGAATTCAGAAAAAAGGCGAGGGTAAATGCATACCTTGGGTAAGTTTGAGGGACCTGATCCTAAAACATCCCGATATAAAGAAGAAGATTGATGTCTTTGCCTTGTGTATTTACGGTTTGGTAATATTCCCTAAGGCTCTAAGACATGTAGATGAAGCAGTTACTGATCTATTTGACCAACTAGACAAAGGGGTTACGCCTGTGCCTGCGATTTTAGCCAAGACATTCAGATCTTTGAATGCATATTGGAGAACAGGTGAAGGCAGGTTCATTGGATGTGTGCAGTTGTTGATGGCTAGGTTCCATAGTCATTTTGGAAAGTGGAGAATGTGTCTTATTGGGTTTTCTCTAAGAATTACTCTCGCTAAAAGAGATAGTCGCTACACTAAGGAGAGAAGACATATCCGAGGAAAGCTGGATGGCGCTCTTTCAAAATCTCCAAGAAGAAGACATCGAGTGGAGGGCTTCTTGGATGGTTCCCAATGAAATCCTTTATTGATGTGGGAATTTTGACTGGGTTCCTTTACTCAGAATTTGGGGAGCCATTGGGTATGCCTATTTGCTTATACAAGGCAGTATGGTTCAAGACAGTTTGTACCCACGACATATGGGATGGCTCAATGTGAGTTCTCATACAGAGGGGAAAACTATAAGAAGATGGTTAAGGAGATTTTGGTGCCTGGAATCAGATTCATAAAGTGAAAAGATTATCTGCAGGCCCAATGATGACCTTGAAGTACAATGGATGGAGGATTAGAAGGATTAATGATAACATCCCCGAGCCAAATCCAGAAGGTGCCCGATCAAGAGAAGAATGCTTGAAAGTGATCCCATCGAAGTTGGAGATCATAAAGCAAGACTTCGAAATGCAAAGTTTAGAGTTCGAAAAAAGGATAAAAAAGTTAGAAGAAGAAAAAATGTACCTAAGATTAGATGCAAATGTTCAGAAACTGGAGGTCGAGAAACTAAGAAAAGAAAAGTGGAAGATAGAAGAAGATCGAGATAGTTTGAAGACAAAATATAAAAGGATACGTCTGACAATGAAGAACGAGATTGGAAAAGACTCTGAAATAGTGGCAACGGGAGATTCAAGAGGAAAAGGCCAAAGCTAACTGTTGGGAGAGGAAGTTTCAAGGGATGCAAGCTCAAAACAAGGCCCTAGAAAAGAATTTGGCAGAAAGCCAAAATGAGAAAAGAGGTTTAAAAGGTAGAGTGGCTGAACTTGGACAGTCCCTTCATCACTATCGAAGTCGTAGTGTTGAAGTCGAGCTAAAATCAAGTCTGAACAAAATAGAGGAAATGAAGGGTAGGATTGAAGAATTAGAATCAGCATTGCATAGTTGTGAACTTCGGGTTGAACTTCTTGAAATGAAAGAAGGACATTGGGAGGAAGAGCTTCACCATTCTCATGATCAAATTAGAAATCAAGATTACCTCATGGGTGAAGCAATAGTTCAGATTCGAGAGGTAGTTGATAACCTACAGACTTTGGCAGCAGAGGCTAATATATTGAGCATGAAATATGAGTTATAGTCGGGTCATAATCAAGATTTAATCTCTTTGCTTGGGAAAATCAAAACCTTAGGCCTTAGGGCAAAAGCATATTTATAGTCCGCTTTATTTTTGTTTTCTAATAAAGTTTTCTAAAATAAAGTTGAATCTAAATCGATGCCTTCTTTTTATATTCATGCATTTGCATTACATCATATCATATGCATTTAAGTCCATAAAGAGAGCCTAATTAGTTGAAATTATCAGAAAGAGAGAGAGAGAAAAGAGAAGGAAAATCTGGAAGCTGAACATCGTTACGGTACACAACACAAAACGAAAATAATCGATCAAAGACTAGATTGACTAGAGCAGATGCAAAAAGACATGCAGGATCAAATGCAAGAGCGATTAGCCAAAACACAACAAGACATGATGGAGCGGATGCAAGAATCCTAAAATAATATGATAAGCCAGTTAGCGCAATTAATGGCTAAAGAACGTGAAAAAGGAAAGGGCTCTACTGCTAGTGAAGAACTTCCCCACCCTCCGGGTTTTACCCCGATAAATACCCAAGCACAACCAGATATGTACCCCCAAAGGACGCCTGTCACCATCAGGCCTCAGTATCAGACTGATAACGCGATACCGGCGCACTTTCCGACAGGCTCAGGTTCTAACCCAGGAGATGGTCCAACTAACCCTATAGTCCCTGATCTCGACGAAATGGAAGAAACAGACAAGGCAAGAGTGGACTTGCCAAGGCAACTCGAGGATCGATGCAAGTGGTTAGAAGAGAAGTTCAAATAAATGGAGAATGCTGACCACCGTTACAGAGTAGACGCTAAGGACTTAAGTTTGGTCCCGGACTTGGTACTTCCGCCAAAGTTTAAAATTCTAGATTTTGAGAAGTACAGTGGGACCAATTGTCCCAAAGCTTACATGACGATTTTTGTCGATGGATGGCAGGACATGTTAATAATGACCAATTACTGATTCACTACTTTCAGATACCGGTCTGGTGTTCTGCGGTCGTGGTACAATCAGCTCATCAAGGCCAGATTAAGACGTGGAAGGACCTAGCATATGCCTTCATGAAACAATACGGTCACGTGGCAGACATAGCACATGATAAGATCAGGCTGCAAAACATGGAGAAAAAGCAGAGCGAGAGTTTCAGACAATACGCCCAGCGATGGAGAGAGGATGCAACACAAGTTTAACCACCTCTTTTGAAGAAAGAAACAACCATACATTTCATCAATACTTTGAAGGCTCCTTTCATTAATCACATGCTGGGGAGTGCTACTAAAAGTTTTTCAAATATCGTGATGTCAGGCGAAATGATAGAAAATGCAATCCGAAGCGGAAAGATAGAGGCGGGGGAATGCGCCAAGAGACCAGCCCCAAGGAAAAAGGACAGTGAAGTGAACAATGTGAACACATACAATAAGGGTTATTCAAAGCCAATTACTGTAAGCCAACCGAGGATAGTAACTACTAGCCATCAAGACACTCCAAGGCAAGATTCCAACCCAAGGCCTAATAGGGAAAGAATTCAATTCACGCCGATTCCTATGACATATAGGGAAACTGTACCAAAACCTGTTCGACGCATATGTGGTGTCCCTATTCTACATAACACCCATGCAACCACTGTTCCCAAAATGGTATGATGCAAACGCTCAATGTGAGTACCATGCGGGAGTAGCTAGGCATTTGATCGAGAACTGCACTGCATTTAAAAAGGTGGTCGAGAAACTTATCAAAATGGGAGTCTTAGAGATCAATAACCCATCAGGGCCTAACATAGCAGGCAACCCGTTACCCAATCATTCTAACAAATGCATAAATACGATAACCGAGAGCGGAGGTAAAAGGATCAAGGTTTACTTGGCTAAAGTAAAAACCCCACTGAGATGGGTTTGGAAACAAATAGTAAGTGGGGGATTAATCACGTAAGAATCAAGAGAAAAGCCTGAAAGAATGGGAAAATACTGCGAGTTCCATGCCGAGGAGGATCATGACACTCAAGAATGCATCGAGTTCAGAGCCACAGTAAAAATCTCATGGATAACAAAGAGATGGAATTTTATGAAGAAATCAAAGAGTTTGAAGAAGGAGAGGTCTACACGTCAGAAGAAGGATCGACTAAGAAGGTCTATGGGGTCAATCACCCTACGATAATTATCTCGTGACCAAGAATGGGTGAAACTGAAGTACCAATCGTGCCAAAGGTCATAATTCAGAAGCTTGTAACTTTCCCTTATAAGGATAGTAAAAGGTTCCGTGGAATTATGACTATAATGTAGTGATCTCGGGATAGGAGAATCTAGCTAATACTACGAAGAAAGCCAAGACATGGGTTTCTTCACACGTAGTGGAAAGCGCTATACCCCGAACACAAAGGCAGAATCGGCTAAAGGAAAAACTGTGATAGTTTAGTAGAAGAAAGAAAAGGTTATCAGACCTGAAGCACCTATCAATGAGCCAGTGACAGAAAAAGAGGCTAATGAGTTCTTAAAATTCCTAAAGCACAGTGAGTACAGTGTTGTAGAGCAATTGCACAAACAGTCGGCATATCGATATTGGCCTTGTTCATGAGCTCAGAAACCCAACGAAATGCATTAATTAAGGTATTGAATGAAACATGTCACGGGTCATATATCTGTCAATAAGCTGGACCGTCTGGTCGACAACATAAGTGCTGAAAATTTCATCTTCTTCAATGATGATGAGATACCTCCGAGGGGATGGGATCTACGAAGGCTCTACATATAACCACATGTTGCAAGGGATATACGTTGACGGGGGTGTTAGTCGATAATGGATCAGCCCTGGATGTATTACCCTTATCCACGCTAAATTGGTTGCCTGTGGATAGCTCCCATATCAAAACGTGCCAGAATATTGTGAGAGCATTCGATGGTACTGAGAGAAGGGTCATGGGAAGGATAGATATACCTCTTAAGATTGGCCCAAATACATACGAGGTGGACTTTTTTGGTGATGGACATCAAACCTTCCTACAATTACCTGTTAGGAAGGTCATGGATCCATTCGGCCGGGGCAGTGGCCGGTCATCACTACACCAAAAGTTAAAATTGGTAACTAAAGGTAGATTAGTCATAATAAATACCGAGGAGGATATCATAGCATCTGTTACCAGTAATGCTTCGTATATAGAGACAGACGATAAAATGATAGAATGCTCTTTTCGATCGCTTGAATTTGTCAACGCAACCTTCATCGTCGAAGGCAGTAAAATCCCTATGTCTAAAATATCCAAATCTATAAGGATGGGCCTGCAAATGATAGTTGGGAAAGGAGTCGTACCAGGAAAAAGACTCGGGAAATACCTTCAAGGAAAGACTGAGGTACCAATGCTGAAAGAAAAATGAGACCACTTTGACTTGGGATTCAAGCCAGATACGAAGCAAAAGAGGAAAGAAGTAGAGAAAAAGTAGGAAAGAAGGAAGGCACACTTAAGCGGAGAAGAGATCAAATGGGATTCGATGACCTTCCCTCATCTATCTAAAACATTTGTTTTGGGAGGAACTATATACCCTAAACAAAGGATGACAAGAAGAGAAGTAGCAAAGGAAATGTTGGAAAGTTTGAGCATTAACACCGTATCCGAAGAAGGAATTGAAAGAAGAGATTTGCCCAGAATTTACCCCTACACTCTTGGAAGTATTCTAAACAATTGGACCATGGAAGAGATTTCTGTAACCTTTAGAATTAATTCAGAGTAATGTTCAAAACAAACTTGTTGCTCTAAGCCTAGGAGCAATAAGAAACCTTTTGTTAAATAGGTATATGTCCAAATATCTTTATAAAATGAACATTTTGCATCATTTCGAGCAAATATTCTTTTCATTCGTAACCAGAATATTCTTTACATTTCATTCATAACTAATCATACAAATAATCATTCTTAGATTCTTTAATTTTTACACATTTCTTTGTCCTCCTAACAAGTCCCTAGATATCAATTATATGAGTGACGTTGTTATTAACTTAGAATATCCTTTTGAACAAGATACGGGTGTGGAGGATTCTTAGAATTTTAAAGATGACCAGGACCGTAACATATCTCTTGATTTGTTAAGAATGGTAGAGCAAGACGAGAAACAATTCACAAAGAATCAGTGGAAACTTTGAGCTTAGGAGAAGGAAAAGAGTTGAAGATTGGAGCTAGCATTGTCGCAAAAATGAAGAAAGACCTCATTGAGTTACTCCAAGAATTCAAGAACGTCTTCGCATGGTCATACCAGGACATGCCGGGGTTAAATATAGATATCTTGGTACACCGACTCCCCATAAAGAAAGAATGTAGACCATTTTAACAAAAGCTCCGAAGGATGAGGCCCGATGTTTTGTTAAAGATAAAAGAAAATGTCATGAAACAATTTGATACCGGTTTCCTACAAGTTGTTAAATACTCAGAATGGGTAGCAAACATAGTACCGTTCTTTAGAAAGATGGAAAGGTACGGATGTGCATGGACTATAAGGATTTGAACAAGGCCAGCCTAAAAGGTAACTTCTCGTTGCCTCACATTGATACCTTAGTGGATAACACGATTGTTTATTCACTTTTCTCTTTCATGGACGGCTTCTTTAGGTACAACCAGATCAAGATGCATCCTGAAGATATGGAGAAAACCACATTCGTAACCATGTGGGGAACATTTTGTTATAAGGTAATGCCATTTGGATTGAAAAATATGGGGGCAACGTATCAATGATCCATGGTAACTCTTTTCCATGATATGATGCACAAGGAGATCGAATTTTATGTAGACGATATGATTGCAAAGTCCAGGACTAAGAAAGAGCATGTACAAGTCTTAAGAAAACTGCTCCTTAGGTTGAGGAAATTCCAACTAAAGCTCAATCCAGCAAAATGTACCTTTGGGGCTAAGTAGGGAAATTGCTAGGATTTGTAGTCAGCGAAAAAGGAATTGAGATTGATCCAGATAAAATAAGGGCTATACAGGAGCTGTCTCCACCACATATTCAAAAAGAAGTTCGAGGTTTCTTAGGAAAACTGAATTACTCGTGCGTTTTATTGCACAACTAACGGAGAAATGTGGCCCTATATTCCGTCTCCTTACAACACACAACCTAAGTGTATGGAATGAAGAGTGCCAAGAAGCTTTTGATAAAGTCAAGCATTACTTGTCCAAGGCCCTAGTGTTGATTCCACCTTTCCCAGATAGACCACTGATATTGTATTTAACGGTATTTGAAAATTCTATGGGATGCGTGCTAGGCCAACATGATGAGTCGGGAAGAAAAGAAAGGGCAATATACTATCTTAGCAAGAAGTTCACTGAATGTGAGACAAGATATTCGCCAATTGAGAAGTTGTGTTGCACTTTGATTTGGACGACTCGAAGACTGAGACAGTACATGCTATACCATACAACTTGGCTCATCTTGAAACTGAATCCTCTCAAGTACTTGATGGAGTCGACTGCTCTGAGCAGAAGAATAGCCGATGGTAGATTCTACTTTCTGAATTCGATATAGTCTACGTTAACCAGAAAGCTGTAAAAGGAGTGCAATACCAAACTTTCTAGCTAGCAAAGCCTTAAAAGATTACGAGTCACTGAACTTTGATTTCCCGAATGAGGACCTAATGTATGTGGCAACCACGGAAGAATATGCTCAAACAGAGGGTTATCCTTGGAATCTAAACTTTGATGGAGCTTCAAACGCAATGGGAAATGGAATTAGAGCAGTCCTAGTATCCCCAAATAGAGATCATTATCCTTTTACTAGAAAATTGGATTTTGATTACACAAATAACATGGCCGAATATAAAGCATGCATCATGGGTATCCGCACAGCTATTGAGCGCAAGATCAAAGTGTTAGAGGTATATGGCGATTTTACGCTAGTGATCTACTAGCTCAAGGGTGAATGGGAAACACAAGATCCCAAGTTGATCAGTTATCGAAAGCTAGTTTTGGAGTTAATTAGGGAGTTTGATGACATCATTTTCTATTACCTCCCGCGAGAAGAAAACCAGATGGCTAACTCCTTGGCTACCCTAGCTTCCATGATCAAAGTAAAAAAATAGAAGGAAGTGAAACCGGTATAAATAAGTATTTATGAGGCTCCGGCACATTGTTACAACATTGGCGAAGAAGGGGAAAAAGATGATCATCCTTGGTATCGCAACATATTGCAATATGTGAAGAATCGTGATTACCCCGACCAAACAACCGAGAATGATAAGAGGACACTGAGAAGACTGACCAGTGATTATGTCTTAGATGGAGAGGTCCTATACAAAAGAAAGAAGGATCAGGTGCTTTTAAGATGTGTGGATGTGGTTGAAGCCAAGAAAATCCTGGAAGAGGTTCATGAGGGTGTTTGTGGAACGTACGCTAATGGTTTTACAATGGCCAGACAGATCATGAGATTCGGGTATTATTGGTCCACTATGGAAGGTGATTGCGTCAGCTATGCCAAGAATTGCCATAAATGCCAAATTTATGGAGATAAAATTCATTACCTCCTTCACCTTTTCACGTCATGACTTCTCCATAGTTTTTCTCTATGTGGGGAATGGACTTCATTGGGATAATATCACCAAAGACGTCTAATGGACATCGATTCATCTTCGTGGTCATTGATTATTTCACCAAGTGGGTAGAAGCAACTTCATATGCAAATTTCACAAAGTTGGTGGTCAGCAAGTTCTTGAAAAAGGAGATTATATGCCGATACAAAATGCCCGAAAGGATCATATCTGACAATGCACTAAATTTGAACAATAGCACCATAGCAGAGGTTTGCAGTCAATTCAAGATCAAACACTATAACTCATCGTCGTACCGCCCTAAAATAAATGGTGCAGTCGAGGCAGCTAATAAGAATATCAAGAAAATTGTGGGAAAAATGACTGAGACTTACAGAGAATGGCATGAGAAGTTACCATTTACTCTTTTTGCTTATCGAACATCGATCAGAACCTCTACCGGGGTAACACCTTTCTCCTTGGTTTATGGAATGGAGGCGGTACTTCCTATTGAAGTTGAGATCCCTTCCCTTCGAGTCTTGTCTGAACTAAAGTTGGATGAAGCAGAATGGATTCAATCCCGATATGATCAGCTGAACCTAATTGAAGAAAAAAGGCTAAAGGCTATTCGTTATGGTCAAATGTACCAAAAAGGAATGATGCGGGCTTATAATAAGAAGGTTCCCCCTAGAGAATTCCATGAGGGAGACCTTGTTTTGCAAAAGATTATTCCCATATAGAAGGACTTCAGAGGAAAATGGATGTCGAATTGGGAAGGATCTTATGTAGTAAAGAAAGCCTTCTTTGGAGGAGCGCTAATTCTGACTGAAATGGATGGAAAAAACTTGCCCAATCCTGTGAATTCAGATTCGATCAAGAAATACTTGGCCTAAAAAAAAGGGGGCCGAGGTGAAAACCCACAAAGGGCACCTTGAGACCAAATGGTTTTTGAATTGAAAACCCAAAGATGGGCGATTCAAATTTTGATTGAAAGGGAGGCATACAGTAGTCTTGTTATACCCGAATTAAAAAAAAGGAGAGACATTATGTCTTAGGCCATCAACGAAGTCATCTAAGTCTGCCAAACACCTATCAGGTTCAAAAGGTCCTCGAGAAGTTCTGTGCAGAGAAGCTCATGCTATGATTTTTGGGGCACCTATTTTCATATTTTAGCACGGTTTGCTGTTCTTGATTAGTTCATTTTTTATTTTTGGCGAACTATCTATCTTAACTTATTCTCATTCTACACTTCGTCAAAACTTGATCTTTTCAAGCTCGACTCTCAATAAAAATCCATCTTTGTCCATCTGATAATCTTTTCAAGCATTTTCATTAAAATAACGATTAATGGACCAATAATATTCAAATAAAAAGAGTTTCGCATATTACTCTGAAAACTTTTAAATATTACAGGAACCTAAAATGGGACAACTATTTAGAACTAACCGAGTTTGGGGGTTGGGAACAATTAAGAAAGAATGATCCAAATTGTGACCCTCAAAGATACCGACTGAATAAGAAAGCAGGGTAATGCGTTAATAACGAGTAATGACAACCTAAGCATCAAAAGGAGGATCATTCCAAAAACGACATTATTTGCATCCATACAAACATCATTTATACACATCCAATTAGGAGCAATTGATTCATTCCGATCATTGCATCCTAATCATTGTACAAGGGATCATCATGACTTTCTGCATTCATGCAAATGTCATCTATAATACATTAGTTAGGAACATTAGATTCATTCCGATCATAGCATCCTAACAATTTGACATAAGCATAAGCCCAAGAAATCGATTTTATAGCCTATGTCCCCCAGAGGATGATGTAGCAAGATCGACGGAGGCTACAAATGCCAGATCTTATCTCTCTGAAGTTGCAGTAGAGCAGATCAAAACAAACCTTATCACCTTGAAGTTACAATGGAGCAGGTTGAAAATATAAATCTTATCTCCCTGAAGTTGCAGTAGAGCAGACTAAAGATAGCAGATCTTATTTCCCTGAAGTTGCAGTGGAACAGATCGAAGCTATAAGTTACAGATCTTATCTCTCTGAAGTTGCAGTAGAGATCGATCAAAACAAACCTTATCTCCCTAAAGTTACAGTGGAGCAAGTTGAAAATACAAACCTTATCTCCCTGAAGTTGCAGTGGAGCAGGTTGAAAATACAAGTTTATCTCCCTGAAGTTACAGTAGAGCAGACTGAAGATAGCAGATCTTATTTCCCTGAAGTTGCAATGGAACATATCGAAGATATAAGTTACAAATCTTATCTCTCTAAAGTTGCAGTAGAGTAGATCAAAACAAACCTTATCTCCTTGAAGTTGCAGTGGAGCAGTGGAACAGATTGAAGATAAATTACAGATCTTATCTCTCTGAAGTTGCAGTAGAGCAGATCAAAACAAATCTCATCCCCTCAAAGTTGTAGCAAGAGCAAATTGAAGATACATGTCCTATCTTTCTAAAGTGGCTATGGAGTGGATAAAAAATCAAGATGCAGTGGATTGGAATGAGGCTACATGAAGAATAGGAGCACCAAAGAACCCAGACTCAGTGGATCTAGGCAAATTTGGACTTTCTGTATGTCTTTGCTCTATTCCCGTTACATGACAATGAGCAAAGAGGGGCAGCTGTAGAAGGCCCAAATTGTCGGGGCCCATTTTTACAACCCAATAAATCCAATACAAACAAACATCAAGACCCAAATTGAAACCAATACCGAAGCCTAATTCAGAAATAAAACCAAACCCAACTAATCAGCCCACTAAGACTAAACCCAATAAAAAAAACAAACAAACCCTAAGTGCGTCGCACCTAGGATCTTCAGCCTTCTGACGCCGCCCCTCTGACATCCACTTGGTCTGTACCGTGGTCTTGTCCACTGCCCAGCACCGCCTCTAACCTGCAAACATTAAACGAGAAGAGACAGAAAGTAACAAAGTGTAAAGAAACAAAGGCTATAAAAGCCGATTAATTTCTTTGTAATATGGGATTTTTTTTTGAATACAATACAAGAATTTTCGAATACAAACAACAGATCCAAACGCAAAAAGTAGAGAAACACTAAAGGAAAACCCTAAGAATCAAAAACAGAGACAAGAAGGTGATTTTCTTTTTTTTTCTCTTGTCATTTTTTTTTCTTTTTTTATCATTTTCGAAATGCTCTTTTTTATTCCTTGACACAAATATACATATTAAGTATTTAAAAAGGAGAAAAAATGAGGAAATTTTACCTCGGCGCCAACGTGTACGGTGGTGCCGACGATGGAGGCGCGGGACAGACTGTCGAAAATCCCACCGGACCTAGAGGACCTGCAGAGGAAACATAAGGGAAAGGAATTTTTTTTAAAGAAACAGGCTCAAATGATTTTTGGGGGGATTATTTGCTATATATACATACATGAAACAGTGGCGTTTTAGGCTATTTATCTAGGCGCAAAAACAGCGTCGTTTCTGGCAGGATCCGCGCACGAGACCCGACCCGGCCAGAGGATCCACGCGTTTTCGATGATTGGGCTAATTGCCCTTTTGGTCCTTCCGCATTTTCAGTTTATTTAAATAAGACTTTCTTTTATTTTAATTTCGCCCGAAACTTTCACGCAGTTTTTAATTTAATCCATTTAAACGCTGTGTTTAAAGGACTTGGGTAAAATTGCGCCCCTCATCCCTCACCATTTCGCGCGCATTTCAGTTCAGTCCCTATATTATTTATTTCATATAATTTGACCCAAAACTTCAATTTTAATGCAATTTAGCCCATTTTTCAATTATTTTACAATTTTGTTATTATTATTACTATTATTTAATATTTCTATTTTTATTACTATTTCTTTTCTCGCTTACTATTATTATTATTATTATTATTATTATTATTATTATTATTATTATTATTATTATTATTATTCCTTCATATCGTTATTATTATAAATTTATTGTTGTCATTATTCTTTATTTTACTATTATCATTGTTATTATCATAATTCTACTATTAAATTAGTTAACTTAGTATTATTACATAAATCATTCTTATTTTTATTACATAACCTAACTTTGTAATTTATCTTTTATCGATCGTATTACATTAACCTTTACTTGATACATTAAGTTTTAAAATGATCGATATTCTGTATTTTGAGGTTCGAGGTATCGTGCCCAATCGTGCTGGGTTTCGATTTCCCGTTCGTCCAAATGACTAAATATCCTTCTAAGATTTTAACCGTGTTTTCTTAAATAAAGCAATATTTCGTGTTTGGACATTCAAGGAATCGTGCCCAATCGTGCTGGGTTTCAGTTTTTTGGTTTGGTCAAATTGTGGAATACCCTTTTTAAAATTGCAATGTATGAATTTTAGAAATCATGAAACGATCTTGGTATTGAAGGTGGAAACATCGTGTCCTATCATACGGGATGTGATATTTCATCTTTTTGGAACAAGAGAATTTCGATATCCAAATTTGAATTATCCAAACATTTTCTAAAGGGTTCATATTTTAAATCCCTTTCAAATTTTCAACATTAGGACATTAATTAATCAATTTGGTACCAATTTTGGGCGTGACGAGGGTGCTAATCTTTCCTCGCACGTAACCGACTCCCGAACCCGTTTTCTCAAATTTCGTAGTCCAAAAAATACTGTTTTAGTAAACCCAAATGTTTTATTAAAACAAAGGTGATTCGATCACACCAAATAAAGATCGGTGGCGACTCCCACTTTTATTTTTGTTTTCAAAACCTTTTCGATTCCCGTTTTTCAAAAAATAGTTTCGACAGTTTTTTTTTCATGTTTTTTAAAGTATGGGTATTGGATATTTCTATAAAAATAATGCAGAGAGAAAATTTGAAGGGTTTAGAAACAATTTTCCTAATTTTCTCTCACTTTATATATTTTTGAAATTTTTATTTACTTTTATTTTGAAAATTGACAATTGATCCATAGGCCATAATTTATAGTGTTTTTCTAGTATAAGATGATTCACAGTAGCATGGGTGGTAATTGATTATGTTACTAATTTTGAAAAAATAATAAATTTGTTAAATTTCGTAAATTCCGATGTATGTATTTTATTGGTAAAATATTGTTAATGTTTTGTTTTCCTTTAGTATCGGGTTGGGTCAGTTTTGATTTTTGGACGAGTTGGGTTTCAAATTAAACTATAAAAATAAATGAGAAACGCTAAAAGAGAGGGCTTGAACCTCCAACCTTGTGATTAACAGCCACACGCTCTAACCAACTGAACTATTCCAGCAGCTTGGCATATTTTTCCTGAGTAAATTATTTACTGGCTCTTCTTATTTTATAATTCTGTGCAACCCACGCCGGTTAAAGACCGTATAAGTTTAAATTATTTAATAACAATACTAGTTGTATATATAGTAAACAATATTATTGTAATAATTAGTATATCTTTTTTATTATATTACTAAATTAATTTTTATATATTAATTTTATCTTAATATTTAATTTACGATTATCGTTTTAGATTAATTGTCACTTAATTAGTGCTACAATTATATGCCAATTAAAAGTAAATTGAGCTTTATAAACATTCTAACACTTTCAAGTGAAATTTAAAATAAGCTAGGAAAACAAAATTATTTTTGATATTATTTATTAGGTTCCTTGATAACGTTAATAAGACGCTAGAATGTGATGAAAAATCAATTTAATCGAACATGAGGTTGTTTTGTAATATTTATATTTTATTTTTATTCAGTTTTTACTATTTTAATTTTTAATTATCATGGAACTAAAATTCAAGCTTTGATGTTTAATGATGTTGTGCTAAAATTCAAAAACCAATTTTGATTGAAGATGGCGACGATGATGATAGATTGAAGAAGAAGGTCATGAAGAAAGAGGATGATGACGAGGAGGATAGATTGAAGAAAACCAGTAGAGCTATTTAGAGGACTTTTGAGAAATTTTTATTTTGCCGAAAAATAGAGAGAATTTATTCTCAAATTTTAAATATATTTTTCCAGAATAACAAATTTATTTTACCTTTAAACTAATTTTTTTATTATGAATTTAAAATATATTTTAAATATAAAATGTTAAAAATTAGTTTGAAAAATTAAAACTAATGCTTTTACATTAAATTTAAATTTAATATTTAATTTGATAACTATTAATACATTAAAATTAGAGTTTGATTACAAGAAATTCAAAAAATCTAATGAAGGTTTTTTAGAAGTACATATAAAGTTGTTTAAAAGAAAACTTACAACAGAGACAAAATTTTTAAAACAAAGTTCACTTGTCTCAACTTCGGACACCAGGGGAATTACATAATTACAACATAATAGACTCCAAGGCGAAACCTCTCATAGTACCCCCTTTTATGTGCATCACATCGTACCGACGTTATATCCTTGAAATAACTCAAGTTGGTGTAGTCTCTTCTCGCTCCTTAACACACCAGTCCTACAATTACATGTCAAACTCTTGTAAGTTTAGATGAACTTAGTGAGTCTCTGCATTACTCAAAAATAGAGCCCATCTTACATGGGTTTAAATAGAAAGAACTAAATACAAATAACTCCCTACTTGTGCAAGTAATTTCTCTTAAACCCGTCGTACCGGACTCTAATTTATTCCCAATCCTATCTCTTTGCGGATAGATCATTAAGTGAATTATCCCAAGGCAATCTTATCAATCCACAATCAATCATGACGGATTCTTTGGATGTCACACCATTTATGCGGACTCTATCTTTCCTTTACTTATATTCTTCTTTCCATTTATTCCTAGTGTGGAAATCTTTTTTTCCACCATGTCCATATAAGGTAGTCTTGTGATCTACCTTTCTAATGACCCTTGGGTATTTCCCCTTGGCGGTTATTCCAAATCTGTTCAATCCATGGCAAACTCCTTCTCTTAACCTAGTCTTGAAGGACTTACTGTCATCCCATCTTTTGGGGTAACTATTGAGATTCCCCATCACTCTGTTGGATTAAGCCCTACTCGAGATGAACAATTGTTGGATTACTTCCTTGTAATCTGCCTTATACAAGATACCATGCTCATAGGTGAGACATGTCTGTCTATTGGGAACTACTTAGGCCTACTGTACCCAATAGACTGCCATCTACGTAACCATTTGAGTTTAGGATTTCTCTTACGGGATGGTTCCCTACTGATTTAGCCTTTTGGTGAGTACTTCTAAATATAATCCCCCTTAAAGAGGAATAGGCTTGACAGACACATTTGTCACTCGGTTTATCCTTTCAAGTACCTTTTAGAGACACCCCATGTTTACTGTCTCGGCAGACTACCACGTGTTTACTATTCTGGTGGACTACCAGTTGTTTACTATTCTGGCCGACTATACTGGTTGCCATAGCTAAGCTATGGTGTTATGCCTTAATCCTCTTAGAGGTGTTGCCCCAAAAGACTTTATCGTCGTTGCAGTGTCACTCCATAGAGCTTGTTGACCGCCATCGCGGTGATACTTTATGGAACCTAAATACCATCAATACCATCTCATATTATTTTCACATTGATGCTCGAACACCAAAGTGTCCCATCCGTAAGGCCCGGAGCTTTGCACATCACGATTTGCTCCCAACAATATTAGATGGCAGTATCTTAACGAAATTCTATTTTCCTTTTTCCCTATTTCTCACCCATTCCTCAATTCGTCATCCTAACATTGATGCTCGAACACCACAATTTCCCCTTCACAAGGCCTATAGCTTCGCACATCATAGGTGCACTCAGTAACATCGTATGGTGGTATCTAACAGAATCACCCCTTATTCCCAATCTTAACTTCGTCTAACCCGATGATGATTCCCTTACATGTTCCATTATTATAAATATGCAATACATGCATTTCATAGGTGAACTACTATGGAATCATATTTAATCCATGCATACTTGGCATTTCAAGGCTAGATACAGAAACTAACTTAATGCTTCTTCATCTTGTCATCTTAGCTTTTCCAACCGCCAAAGCTTCCATTCTCTAGGCAGCTAAGCATGTCAACCAAATAATGAGTTAAACTCAACATGTTTAATTCAAGCCTCGATTTTCTAGAAACTTGTAGAACCCCAACTTGTTGGATACTCTACTTTCCCGAATTAAAACTCAAAACTCATGCCCATTGCTCTATGTAGAGCTTCCCATAATTATCTCTTCTTCGGAGTGACCAAGGAAAAATATGAAGAAAGAAAAATGAAATAGAAGGGAGAAGAATTCTCCTTATAAAGTCATTTTCCCAATTGTTTATAGCTCCTTTCACTCAACTATCAACCCCTTAAGAATTGTTCGTTGATAATCATTTTGTCTCTCATTAAGGAAACTGTTGGTTCTATTCTAACCGAACCAAACTTGGACATTAACCCTGTACAATTTCAGTTACAACTTTTCTTGATTTTCCAATAGAGGCCGCCAACTTATGGTTTCTTTCAGTTTAACCCCCAATTTGTTCCAAATTTTAGGGTTTTAAAGGAAATCGAGTGTGACAACATCTCCTATCCGTACTAGATGCTAGGAAGCGTAAAGGGTGTTACATGGTGAGTGTTAGTACTTAAAATCACTTGTTGTACGAGGTGTTAAGATAATGGATTATCTCTATGGGCAAGGCCCCACAATAACACCATCATACCTGCCTAGATCGTCGAGTTAAGGCACTGGGATTTTACATTTGTTGCCAAAGTAACAAAAAAAATCAATTACAATTAAATTCATCATATTAGTTAGGTTGTTAGAATCAAGTTGTATTATAGCAAAATTTAAACTCATGTTTGAACTCTATACGAGCTTACGATAGCTCATTCAATAGTCTACAATCGATCAAGGACCTATTTGCAATGTTTTCAAATAATTAGACTAATGTTGCAAAGTCGTGGGCTCCATGGCACAACTTCACTTACTAACTTAATCTTGTCGCGATGTGAGAAGTCTGTCATCACGACGTGCGCTCTATTTTTATGAAATTTCTATGCTTTATTTATTAACACATTAAACAATATTCATCTATCATATTTCAACCAATGCAACCAACATACCATTCTCATTTATGTATTTTCAATCTTAAATATCATATAATTGAACATACTATTTAATTAAATATAATTAAGTTTATAAAATTAACAAAATGATCGAACTTTACAGTTGTGTTTACAAGAGTTTTATTTTCATATACTTGACTTAACCTATGTAATGTCATAACCAGGGGCGAAGCCAAAAATTTCAAGAGGGGGGACGAGATGATGAAAATAATAAATTTAAAATAAAAATTAATTAAATAAAAAATTTAATAAATAAAAATAAAATAGAAAGAAATCTTAAAATTTATTTCATTTATATCAATTTTTTTTACAATTTCTTTCTCAATGTACACAACCAGAGAACTTCTTAAAAAATCATCTTCCATCTTGCCACGAAGTCGAGTATTCACAATCTTCATAGCAGAAAAAGCACGTTCTGAGGATGCTATTGCAACTGGAAGAGTCAATATAAGAAGAATCAATCTGTCAATGAGTAGGTACATGACTGACTTCCCGCTCTCAACTAAGCTTCTACAAAGTTCAAAAAGAGTTGATATTTTTCTCAAATCAAGATTCTTACATACATCAAGTTCATAATGCTTCAACTCATATGGGAGACGTTCTTTATTTTTCTTAAATAAGGATGCTTTCTTACATCAAGTTCATAATGCTTCAACTCATATGGGAGAAGTTCTTTCTCTTGTTAAGAAAAATCTTTTAGATAGAACTTGTTTACAAGAAAGAAAATTTTAATAATATCAAATAACTTGAAAAACTTATTGGGATCTAAAAGCAGTAGTAAGAGTGAGAACCTCGACAACATGTTCATTAAACCTGCTCTTCAATTCTTACAACTGAGTATCTATTGTATCAAAAAATATATCCACTCGATAATAATGCTGATAAACCATAATTTATACATATTTTAACCCCATGCTTGGTTAATTTTGGGATGAATTTCTATTAGATTTATTGAATTGATGCTCCTAATCCCTTAATTTTATGTTTTACACTCAGGAGAGCTTAGGGAGTTGAAAAGAATAATTAACGGGCCAAAACGGGACAAAATGAGCCCACCTTAGGAATCAACAAGGCCTGGGCTATCAAACAAGGCCGTGTTTTATGAGCAGAATCAAACACGGCCTGGATTAACATACATGGGAAGACCACACGACCGTGTGATGCGAACAGAAGCGAGTACGGTCTAAGGAGTCGAACAAGGCATGTTACACGGATGTGTCCCTGCCGTATCAAAATTTAATTCTATTCGAAATAGGCCACTTGTGGGCCAAGAGAGGCGTTCCAAAGCCTATATAAACACCTTAGGGGGAAACCTAAAGGGGACGCCGAGTAGAAGGCAGAAAATACTTGAAGATAGCCATCGGAAGTAGCTTAGGAGAAGGATCTCCATCAAGACTGAAGATCTCCCATCAAGTTCTTTAGAAGTTTTTGGGTTTTCTTATGTTTTGTTGTTCTCCTAATTTTAAGATGTTTCCTTCTATTAGTATGAACTAAATCCCTTAGATAATTAAGAGGATGAAACCTATGACGGACCTTATTATTATTTGATTTATAAGATAAATACTTGTTCTTATTCTTAACTATGAGTTCTTATTCTTGTTTTGATAATACAGGTTCTTGATTCAAGTCGAATGTGCTTATTCAGAGGAGCAAAAGTCCCTATTTCAGAGTAGATCAACACATTTAAGCGGAGTTGATTGCAACCCTAGAAATAAGGCGACGAAAATCTGTCGGATTAGAGTCAAATATAATAAGGGAATTCATAGATCGAGTTAATGCAACAATAGGGGTTTTAATTAGAAAGAAATTTTAATTAATCAACTTAGAGTTAGTTGTTTTTAGTCTTGAAAAAGATATTAACATAAATCAGAGATTTCTACGGATTAAGTCAAGTGAATAAATCATATAAATCAAAAGTAATAAGTGAAGTCTAGGTGGATTCTTCCTTAGGTATTGCTTATCTCATAAAGTTGTCTAAAGTATTTTCCCAATTAGTTCTCTCTCATGTTTTTAATTAAGTTTTAGTTTAAAAGAAATCACTCCAATTCTTAGGCTAGATAATAGAAATATAGTAATTACTAGTACTCTTAGTCCTTGTGGATACGATTTTATCGGTCTTACCATAACTATATTATTGAACGATAGGTGTGCTTGCCTTTATTGTGATCGTAGTTAGTTTTAGACACATCAAGTTTTTGGCGCCGTTTTCGGGGACTAAGATATTAGGAACACTAAATTTTTATTACTTTAGCCCTTTTTTTTACTTTTTTTCAATTTATTATTTTATTTTACTTCTCTAATTTTTCTTTTATTTGTTTCTGGCAGGTATTTCTAGTTTAGGACTAAAAGAAACCTGTTAGGACCATTTCTTTATGACAGTGAGATAGAGAGTATAGCTCGAAGAACCAAAGAGAAATGAGGCGAAATAGACAATACATACAGGAAGAGCAAGAGGAAGAAACCCATACTACCGAAGAGATGGCTGATAATAATCCGCTACCTCCTGTGGTTGCCGCAAACCCGGTGAATCAAAATCCTACTCCTCGTGCTATGTATGATTATGCTAAACCTAATTTAACAGGAACCGAATCAAGTATTGTTAGACCTGCTATTGCTGCAAATTATTTTGAACTGAAACCTAACACTATACAGATGATTTAGCAATTTGTTCAGTTTGATGGTTTGTAGGATGAGGATCCAAACAATCGCTTGGCAAATTTTTTGGAATTCTGCAACATTTTCAAGATTAATGGTGTTTCTGATGATGCCATTCATCTTCGGTTGTTTCCCTTCTTGTTTAGAAACAAAGCTAAACAATGGTTGAACTCCTTACCACGAGGGTCAATTACTACATGGGAATAAATGATCAAAAAATTCTTAATTAAATATTTTTCACCGGCTAAAACGGCTAAGTTGAGGAATGATATCTCTTCTTTTTTGCAGATGGATTTAGAAATAATTTACGATGCATGGGAGAGATACAAGGATCTATTGAGAAGATGCCCTCACCATGGGTTACCTTTGTGGCTACAGGTTCAAACCTTTTACAATGGTGTGAACCCCTCAACTAGGTAATTGATTGATGTAGCCGACGGCGGTACCCTAAACAACAAAACACCTGAGGCTACTTACGAGTTCATTGAAGAGATGTCACTAAATAACTATCAGTGGCAAGTTATGAGGACAAAGCCAACAAAAGCAGCTGGAGTTTTCAACCTCGATGCAGTGACAATGCTATCAAACCAGGTAGAACTTTTAAGTAAAAAGATTGATGGTTTGTGTGGTTCTTCGCAGGTTGGAGGAACCACCCAAACTTCTCATTGGGTGGTCAAGGAAATTAGAGACAACAACCCCCTCCAGGCTTTCAACAACAACCCTACCCATAGGAAAAGAAGTCGAACCTTGAAAAGATGCTAACAAAATTCATCTTGATGTCGATTCAAGGGCTTAAGAACCAAATAGGTCAACTTGCCAAATTGATCCCAGAACGACCACAAGGTAGCTTGCCAAGCAACACTGAAACTAACCCAAATGATCAACTTCATGCCATTACTGCTCACGATAGTGAAGGGTTAGACGAACCAAACCCGAGGTAAGAAAACGTGCTAGATAAAGGTAAGGTTGAGGTAAGCCATAATAAACCAAAACCGATAAGTGTAGAGTACAAACCTCGTGTGCCATACCCCAATTCGACGAAAAAAGACCGCACAGATGAACAATTCGGTAAATTTATTAAACTTTTAAAGAAATTACATATTAATTTATTGTTTATTGAAGCTCTTTCGCAGATGCCCAATTCAAAAAAAATTAAAAGAGCTTTTGACAAACAAACAGAAGTTAGACGATGTGTCACATGTGGAGCTAAATGCAGTTTGTTCAGCTATTTTATAGAATAAACTACCCGATAAATTAAAGGATCCAGGGAGTTTTACTATTCCTTGTTCAATTGGTAGTTTAGATGTTAATAATGCGTTAGCTGATTTAGGGGCGAGTATAAACGTCATGCCCTATAAAATGTTTAAGCAACTAGGTCTTGGGAAACCTAAACAAACTAGGACGAGTATTCAACTCACAGATAAAACCATTAGATTTCCTAGGGGAATTGTTGAGGATGTACTTGTAAAGATCGATAAATTTATTTTCCCAGTTGACTTTGTTGTTCTCGGCATGGATGAGGACAGTAACTCACCTTTAATCTTAGGGCGACCCTTTTTAGCAACTACTAAAAATAGAATAGATATTGGTATATGTGAGCTCACACTTTGTATAGGTAACGAAATGATCACTTTTCAGGCTCGTGGCTCAGTTAAGACGCCGAGTAATAAAGGTGAGTACATAAATTCTATTAATAACCATTTGGTTTAACCCTCTTTTCAAGAAGCACCTCAAAAATACACAAATGAGCCACATCCTAGTTCTCGTGCCAACAATGAAATAACTCATGAGGAGCAAAGGCTTCAAATCGATGAACTAGACGAGTGGAGGACACATGCTAAGGAGAAACCAAGAAAACACGATGAGCCAAAGCAACTCCATGACGAGCTTAAGGGTGGAACAAAACACATGAAAGTTGGAGACCGAGTTCTAATGGATAATACAGATCCTCGTGTTGCCACTCCTGAGCCTAATAGAATAACTCCTTTCATAAAACTTAATACTTTCCCATACCGTACAATCGAGGTAACTCATTCTCAATTTGGCACCTTCAAGGTAAATCGTACTCGTCTAAAACCTTATTTTAATACAATTGATAGCAAGAATGAGGAGTTTCAACTCCTCAAACCACCATGATTATGCTAATGAAAGGTAAGTCTAGCTTAAGACTTTAAACGAGCACTTCTTGGGAGGCAACCCGAGCACTAACCCCATAAATTTTCATATTTTCGATTGTTAGCACCTAACTAAAAACTAACCAAATTAATAAAGCCCAGGTTTCCCTACCATACGACCTTGCACAGGGGCGTGGCCATGGCTATGTGGACACCACGAATACGCATATCAGTGTGGCAGAGACCGTGCGAACCAACTACGATAATTTTCCCCAAAACATTGGCTGCGATAAAATGCCACGGCCGTGCGATACGGCCGTGGTCGACACTGAGAAAGTAACACGGGTGTGCGACACGCCCGTGTCCCTAGGCCGTGGTCGACACTGATTAAGCAACATGGACGTGAAAACCTTTACACAGGCGTAGGAGAAACGAAGCGAGGCACCACACGGCCGTGCGATACGGTCGTATGACTTAACACGCCCAGGGCACACGGGCATGGGCAGCAATGAGGTGCCCTGATTTCTATTTAAACCCCCTTCTTCTTACTTTCTTCCCCAATTCTTCTTCTCCCAAACCCTAGCCACCACACCCCTTTCTTTTTCCATTATATTTATCCCTTCATTTCCTTTTCCCCATTTTCCTTATTCCGTCTTAACACCAACCACCATCTTTGCCACCATACACAATGACTAATACTAGAGGCAAGACCAAGACCACCATCCCCATGTCGAAAAAGTGAAAGGATCTTAGCACGGTCTCCTCGTGCGCGACCACTCTACATAAGTTCATGTCGGCCGCTTCATTCACTCGACAAGACAAGGACCTTTGAGTCCATTTATTTTTTATTTTTCTTTTATTTTTATTTTTAAATTCTTTTCCTTTATATTTCTTGTCTCTAATTTATATTCTTACATTTTGATTTCCTTAATTTAGGTTCAAGGGGCTGTTAAGGAACGATCACACCACCACAGGAGTATCCACCTCCTCTGCCCAACTTTACATTGTTTCTTTTCTTTGACTCCATCCAAAATTGAGAAAGATTCACCTCTCTCATTCTCTTATGATTTTCTTACTATATTGTCATTATTTATCTTTGTATATTGAGGACAATGAACATCTTAAGTGTGGGGAGATTATTGATTTCATTGCCAGAAAATCCCTGAATTTTGTCTTGTTCTTAAGTCAATTTTTTCATATCACTAATTAGAATGAAACTTCTATTAACTTATGATTTTCATTGATATGTTTTGGATTAAGTCATAAGTAATTGTGCATTGATGATTTAAACTTTAAGACATTAGAGAATCAATCATGATAAGTCTATTTTCAGAATTAAAAATTTTATTAGGTTGTTTCGCTAAATTTTAATATTACTTTGAAGTTTAAAATTTGCAAGGTTGACATCAAAAACCATAATTTTTGTGAGATTTTAAGCCTTTAGAGCATACATTTTTCTTGCTCACTTTATTGATTATGAGTGTGTCAATATTGATTCGTTATTCTAGAACTTGCTTCGATTATACATGTCAAGACCATACCTTTGATTTGATATATTGAGATGATAAAGGCACCTAGGATTTAACCCACTCACTCCACAAAGAGCCTACCTTCATAATTAACCCCTAGTGAACCCCTTTGATCCTAATAAACCGTTTCATGATATACCCTTAATATTAACCCAAAAACTCATCCTTTTTGATTCATAAAGAATTTCCCTATTGAATTAACCCATTTTTATCGAGATTTGATTTGAGCAGTCGCCTAACTATGTTCTATATTTCAGTTGTTAAATTCTTTCTTATTATTGTAAATACTTGTTCTTAAAAAAAAAAAGAAAAGAAAGAAGCTGTGATATATTCATTATTAGTTCTATGATTATTTGAGCTTAAGTAGTTAATTTCATATTTTGAGAAGAAGCTTGTGCTATTATGATAAGTTTTCAATTGATGTAATTAGTTTATTTTTCTAGTTAGGTAAATTGTCAATTCGATCTCGATTCTAACCCTCTAATTCAGCCTTTATCCACACCTTTAACCCAAGCCCCATTACAACCCTTTTAAAGACCTTTTGATTTGTGTATCATCTCATTTTATAGTGGTGGAGATTTGATTTTCATGCAATCCTATGGTAATAACTTTTCATGTTTGACTTTTGAGTGTTTTATCTTGAACCTTAAACACTTTGATTGATTTGAGTGAATCTTTAGTGAGGATGTCAATCCTTGTCGGTTTTGAATCAAAGGTAATTATTTATATAAGGGGAAGCACCTATGTTTTCGTGCTACAAAATTTTTTGACTTAGATTGTTTGAATCTTTAGGACTCTTTAAGTTAAATTATCCATGTATGAATTATCTATGAATTATGATAAGACATTATTGATGAAAATTATGAATTAAGGAAGTTAATTTTAATTGTGAGTTGAGGATTTTGCTTGAGGACAAGCAAATGCTTAAGTGTAGGGATATTTGATAAACCATAATTTAGACATATTTTAACCCCATGCTTGGTTTATTTTTGGATGAATTTCTATTAGATTTATTGAATTTGATTCTCCTAATCCCTTAATTTTATGTTTTACACTCAGGAGAGCTTAGGGAGTCGAAAAGAACAATTAACGGGCCAAAACAAGACAAAATGGGCCCCCTTAGGAATCAACATGGCCTGGGCTATCAAACACGGTCGTGTGTTACGATCAGAATCGAACACGGCCTGGATCAACGTACACGGGATGGCCACACGGCCGTGTGATGCAAGCAGAAGCGAACACGGTCTAAGGAATCGAACACGGGCATGTTACACGGGCGTGTCCCTGCCGTATCAAAGTTTAATTCTATTCGGAATAGGCCACTTGTGGGCCAAGAGAGGTGTTCCAAAGCCTATATAAACACCCTAGGGGGTAACCTAAAGGGGGACGCCAAGTAGAAGGCAGAAAATACTCGAAAACAGCCATCGGAAGCAGCTTAGGAGAAGGATTTCCATCAAGACTAAAGATTTCCCATCAAGTTCTTTAGAAGTTTTTGGGTTTTCTTATGTTTTGTTGTTTTCCTAATTTTAAGATGTTTCCTTCTATTAGTATGAACTAAATCTCTTAGATACTGAAGGGGATGAAACCTATGATGGATCTTATTATTATTTGATTTATAAGATAAATACTTGTTCTTATTCTTAATTGTGGGTTCTTATTCTTGTTTTGATAATTCAGGTTATTGATTCAAGTCGAATGTGCTTATTCAGAGGAGAAAAAGTCCTTGTTTAAGAGTAGATCAACACGATTAAGCGGAGTTGATTGTAACCCTAGAAATAGGGCGACAAAAATCTACCGGATTAGAGTCAAATATAATAAGAGAATCCATAGATTGAGTTATAATTAGAAAGAAATTTCAATTAATCAACCTAGAGTTAGTTGTTTTTAGTCTTGAAAAGATATTAACATAAATCAAGGGTTTCTACGGATTAGGTCAAGTGAATAAATCATATGAATCAAAAGTAATAAGTGAAGTCTAGGTGGATTCTTCCTTAGGTATTGCTTATCTCATAAAGTTGTCTAAAGTATTTTCCCAATTTGTTCTCTGTCGTGCTTTTAATTAAGTTTTAGTTTAAAAGAAATCACTCGAATTCTTAGGCTAGATAATAGAAAGATAGTAATTACTAGTACTCTTGGTCCTTGTGGATACGATATTACCAGTCTTACCATAACTATACTATTGAACGATAGGTGCGCTTGCCTTTATTGTGATCGTAGTTAGTATTAGACACATCAGATGCTTCATTGTAACATCTTCCTTCTTGTTGCGACTACGACCCACTATGTATTGAGCATTCATATTTAAAAAATCCTACTCCCAAGTTTCACAAAAAGATATCACATTTTTCAGCAATTCATTCCATCCATCATCTCTCAACTTTTGAATTAAATCTTTCATTGTCAAACTAAACTCATGACATTTAATATATCTTGAGAACGACGTTGCAAATCTTGACAAAGGTTTTCAGTATTCCCGAAAACTTCCTTCATCAAATGCAAAATAAAGATAAACTCAAAATATCTCAATCTATTATATGCGTTATGAGCATCTCCTAATTGAGAATAGTTAGAAGTGATATTTTTTAGATTTTTAAGAACCGTGCTAGTAGCATTGTACATCTTCAGTAAACAAGTAACTGAATTTAAATGGGAACTTTATCGAGTCTCACCAAGACGTTGTAGAGTGCCAATTTGATTCATTCATGTTCTAGTTACTAACTCATTGATGGATAATAAAAGAGTTATTTCAGCTACATGGGCTTTTTGTAATTCATCATGCCGTTTGGAAGAAGTAGAAGCAATATTAACAATATCAAACAAGTCTTTAAAGAATTGATGCACTTCAACCACTTCTCTAGTTTCCATAACCAATGCTAATTGAAGACGATGAGCAAAATAATGAACATAATAAGCATATCGACAACCATTCAAAATCAAAGCTCGCAAACTGTTAAATTCCCCATGCATATTGCTTGCTCCATCATAGCCTTGACCTCGGATATTTTGTATGTCAAAACTATGTTGTAAGAGAACATTAAAAATCACATTCTTTAAAGTCAATGATGCAATATCTTTAACATGGACTATATCAAAAAACCATTCTTTTACTTGTCCTTGTTTATCAACAAATCTCAAAATAATTACCATTTGCTCTTTTTTTAACTTGTCTCTCGCTTAATCCACAATAATGCTGAATTTTCTATCACCAATTTCTTCACAAATTACATTACGAACTCTACTAGCATAAATTTGCAATATCTCTTTTTGCATTGTTGAAGAAGTATAACTAGCATTTTGTGGAGCACTTTTCAAAGCATCTTCAACTTTCTCATCATACAATGCTAATAGTGATAACAATTTAAGAAGTTCCCATGATTTTTTTATCTCGAGCTTTCATCATGGCCTCTCAAAGCACACCCTTAAAATGACAACCATCGAACAATATCTATACTAGTTTTCAGACATAGACGATTAGCTGCTATTTGCTGTATTCTTTGTCTATCAAGTGATACTTCAATATGTTGAGCTTGATTCATTAAATCTACATAAGCTCGTTGTGCATTGTTATGCAGTGAATTCAGATCTTTTCCCATATGTGTCAAAAAAGCACAATTGCATCCATCTGTACCTTTTTCCAATTACTAAAGCCACTATGAGTAAATGCAATTGATCCAAAATGACTACTTGGATTGCTATTAAAAAGAAAACAAGGCAAACAAAATACTGCATCTTTAGAAGGTAAATATTCTAACCAGGAAAATTGTTTAAACCATGATGGTTGAAAATAACAAGGATGCTTTTTTGAATTGGAAGCAGGATATTCTGAAAGAATAGGTTGATATGGTCCAGACTTGATACAAGGTCTTCAAATTTCATCACGCATATTAACTGGATACTCATATATTTGCTTACGTAACCCAGGCTCACGTTCTAAGTTAAACAAATTAAGTGCTTCATCTTCAACTCTAGGAATTTTAGAAGGACGAGCATCAGAGTTTAAAGAAGCAAAAGATGAAGGTGGTACCTCAATTTGTGACGCTTCTGAAGGTGATTGTGTTGTCTATGTAGTATTCCTTTTAAAAAACAAATCAATTGTTTTCGACTTCATAACTACAATATCTTAAAACATAAAATAAAATTAATAACTATAAAATAAAATTAAACTATAAACTTTAAAACATAATAAAAAATTGTAAAATTGTAAAAAGATGAAAAAAAACCTTAGAAGATGAACTTGATGCCATGTTTAAACGTCAAACGTTGGTTACAGTAGTTGTTAATAGCAATAGTAAAATAGACTTCTTTTTCAGTAGTTAACAAATTGAATTTTAACCTAAATTCACATTTAATGTTATATTAAAAAGTGGACAACTATCATCTAAAAAATAAAGTTGTAATATATTATATAAATATTTAAAGTTAAAAAGTTAAAAATATTATATGGAAAAAAATAAAAAAGAAAAAAGAAACATTTTTTTAATGTTCAAAGTTGGAAAGGGGGACCAAACAACAATTTAAGGGGGGCAAAGTTTTCAAATATTAAGGGGCTAAATAATAAATATTTAATTTTATAATTTTAGGGGGGTCGGGGCCACTGCCAGCCCCTCCAAATTGCTACTGGTCATAACTATTACAAAAATGACAAACCGTACTTTCTTCCAAGCTTGGGATGTGATCAGATGAGTAGAGGCTAATATTAACCCTAGAGTTTCAAGTCTAGCCTTTACCTACGTGTTGAAAAAATAACGCATTAAGCTTGTGACAACTTAGTAAGTGTAACAATAATTAAACTTTACTTTAACATTTTAATCATTGAATATATATAATTTTAACCTAATACTACCATATATAAAATTAATTAGAGAATAACTATAGTGGATTCTCAAGCAATCAATTCATAGTTCACTTTCAATCTCTTTAAAAAAATAGTTACCATTAATATTTATATAGCCCAGCTGTAGACTCAATATAGCATATAAGATATATGGAACAATCACTGTATTCCATCGAAGTATCACTTTTATTTGCACCAAAGTGCCACTTTCATGCAATTTATGTCCTACTAGTTCTCATCTTGTCTACATGAGCTTTTAATACATTTGAATCCATTGTATTCACACAAGCAAATGAAAACAATTCAAAGTTTACACTATTTAGAATTTAGTCCTTACCATCACAATTATTCAACTGTATAACTTCACTACAATTTCACTTTTCATCCATTCACTAAAGCATTACATATTCTATTTCACAATATATCATTTCACATATCAAATTTTTATATTTTTCATAATTTAATCTTTTCTTACTAGCATTTCAATATACCAAGTCTATTCATTCTATAATTAAAATTCACATATTCATCTTCTGATAATTTTTATGTATAACATCAACATATATATATATATATATATATATATATAAATTAACCATTTTAACACAATTATACTTAGATTAAAATAAATAAAGTAAAATTCTTAAAATACTTGCAACCAATGTTTGGACAAACTCCTTTCTTCTTCCTTCACTCTTCTACTACCTCCTTACCTTTGTCACCAACTTAGTTTTCACTTCTCTTCTCATTTTCTTCATTTCCATATCAAAAAATACAATATTCTCTTACTAAAATCATAATCAAATAATATATCTATATTCATTTAAATAAAAATAGCATGAATTTAGTTAGATTTAATTTATCAAAAAATAACTTCATATGTAGTTCTCAAAAAACTTCATTAGATTTTTTGAATTTCTTGTAATCAAACCTTAATTTTAATGTATTAATTGTAAGTACCTAATTTTGCTCGGGCCCATAAAACAGAATAAAAAACAAAAATAATAAATGTCCATGAACAGCCTATTTTTACAACCAAATAAAATAGACCCAAAAATGAGCCCAATACTCGTTGCCCAAAACTGAAACCCAAATCAGCGCGGCCCAAGAGGCCCAAACAACTTAAATGGAGGACAGAAGCCTAGGGTTTCTGGAAACCCTAGGCGCCGCAAATGCCCCAGATGAATGCCAACAGTCGCCCGCTCCTCGCGCCCAGCCAACAACAAGGCTTTAGCGGAAGACCGATCGTCGCGCTTTCGGGTCATTCGCCCTTGTCAGTCATGATTCGCTACAGATGACGTTTGGTCATTACCGCGAGATCTCTGCCCTGCAAGAAAAGGAAAGAAACAGCAAACAAAAATGGCAAAAATCTTGTATTTCCTTTTTTATTTTATTTTCGGGTCTATTTAAACCCCAAGTAATTTGTAAAATGGAGGGGGAGGACAATACACAAAGATACCCAAAAGCATATACAAAATCAATAAAAAACAAGCAAAGGTTTTTTTTTTTCTTCCTCATTATTTCTCTTCTTTGTCGAATTTGTTTCCTTTCGGTTTTTTTTTTTTACATATATTAAAGTTCCTAAAGTAGTAAAAAAGGGAGAAAAAAACTCACATTTTGGGGAAAGCGGCGACAACACCGGAGCTTCGGAGGGACTGCCGAAAATCACCTGGCAGGGGAGAGGAGAAAGCTCCTTTCTGTTTTTTGTTTTAAAATGAGAAAGAATGAATTTTAAAAAAAAAAAATTCACCTTATATAGTACCCCTAAACGGCGTCGTTTAGGGCGAGGTTAATAGCCCCAAAACAGCGTTGTTTCATGGATCCGACCTGCACGACCCAACCTACCATCATAGGATCTGCGTGTTTTTCAGTTAAAAGGGTCTAATTCTCACATTGGCCCTTCCGTATTATTATAGTTTTACAATTAAGTCCTATTATACTTCTATTTTTTATAATTTAGCCCTGAAATTTATTTTTTGTTTCAATTCAATGCTTCTTCCTTTATTTATTTATTTATTTTAATTAATCTAATGTCATATTTAAATTATTTTATTATATTAAAATTTTACATTATTTTTGTTAATTTTGTTAAAAATACATATATAATTTTTTGTATTATCTTTTATTTCTTTAATTATTATATATTATTTTACTTGGCTTAAAATTTATATATTATTTTATAATTAATATGTTACTTATTATATTATATTTTTAATTTGTATATTATATAGTATTATATTGCATTATATTTTATTTTAAAATATTTTGTTTTGTATAAAGTCTATTATATAACCTATTTTATTTATATTATTTATTATATATAATTTTATGATTAGTATATTATGTATATATATGTTTTTTATTCAAAATTATTATATATTATTTGTTAATTATTTTTATTATGTATAATCCTTATATATTATTATTAATTATTTTATATTATTATATACTTTTATTTTTATTTATTATTATATAAATTTATTTGTATCTTTATATTCAGTATATTATTGCTTTAACATTTTTTTCTTATTATTTATTTATTCATGATATATTATTCTTTTATTATTTATTGTTAATATAATTTGTAGAATTGCAATTGATATATATATATATATATATATTAAAATGTCATACTCATATCATTTTTAATAAAATACCTTTTAAATTAAAGATTTTTTTTGTAAAATATTTTTTAATGGTGATATCTTATATTTGAAGTCTTCGAGAAGAATGGTGACCTAACTTATTGGGTGTGATTTTTCTCGTAAAACTCAGAGGATTACATATCCCTCCATTTTCAAAATTCAAGTTTACCAAATTCAAAATAAAAAACTTACTCTTGAGAATTCAAAACGTTGTATCCTAAAGTAGAAAAAAAGGAACATTTAGACATGATTCTATCAACTAGGTACCAATTTTTGGGCGTTATGAGGGTGCTAGCCCTTCCTCATACATAACCGACTCCCGAACCCATTTTCTCGTATTTTTGTAGACCAAAATTAAATGTTTTAAAATGAAACATTTTACAAGGTGATCCAATCACACCTAAGAAAAAAGGGATTGGTGGCAACTCCTATTTTGTTTTTAAAGTCGATCCTCATTTTTTCTAAACTCGATTTTTAAAATGGTTTCGACAGCTTTGCGACTCCACTGGGGGCATAAGAGAGTCAAGCCGTAAAATTGATAATTTCATGTCCTTTTGTTCGAATTTAAAATTTTGATTTTAAAAAATATGATCCTTTTATTGCATGTGGTTTTAAATATATTGCTCTGCATTACACTGCATGACCATCGTGGTCACACCCCTAAGTGGGAGCGAAAAGCTATGTCTTCGTGAGGTCTTCACCTCCGCATGGGCTAGTAGATTGCTTTCGGAATACATTTGTACCTATGTCTTCGTGAAGTTTTCACTTCTGCATGGCCATAGGGAAATGTATTCCCATGAACCAAACTCGGTCCGTATGAGCCTATAATGGGTGAGGATCGAGGAATCTGCTGGTTCGGGTACCTCAACTTTAGAACTAAACCGCATATAGTGAACCCTAGGAGCTCACCTTAGGTATAACTATGTCAAACCTTAGTGGTCACCTAGATAGGTGTTTATTTATTTTACTTGCTTTATATTCCATGGTACTAACTTACTGTGTTTTATTCTTTTGAGCATGTCATTTCATATTTTAAGAGGTATCGATTCACGATCAGTTTCTAAGTTAGAAAGCTGGTTATAGAGAATGGGTTCCTTGATAAAGTGGAAGACAAATGCAGTCATTTGTATGTAGCTAGAAAATAGGCAATTAGAGGGTATGGATTTGTTTGAGCAAGAGGGAAATGGGGCAGTGTGGAGATTCAAAGAGAATCAGATGCGAAGAAGATTGTACGACACCTATGGCAAGGCGTGGTGTTCGAACTAAAGGGTTGAAGGTATCTATATTCACCAATCACTTCAAAGTGAACGTGGGAAATACAGATGGACACTTCAACCATTACAGCGTTTCTCTTTCATATGAAGATGATCACCTAAGTAGACGGGCATATTCCGCTAGCACCAAGGTTAAGAGTAGGCAATAGTGAAGATTTCTTTCCAAGGAATGGGCGTTGGAATTTTAACAATAAGAAATTGGTGGAGCCATCTAGGATTGAAGGATGGATCTGCAGAACTTCTGGCTCCTCGTTGTGTTCCAAACAACATTGCAAGGGATTTGATTCGTTGTGGAGAAATGAAAGGAATTCGTGTTGATCCCCCATTTGATATATTCAATGAGATGAACCAGAATAAATGCTTTTCACCTAGGTTTAGAGTTGAAAAAATGTTGGAACAGATACAATCTAAACTTTCTGGAAGCTCCGTAGTTCTTTCTTTGCACCCTAATAGGAAAAATTCTAATCTTTATGGGCCATGGAAGCGGAAGAATCTTTTTGAGTATGGAATTGTGACTTAGTGTATGGCACTAGTTAGGGTGAATGATCAAATCTTCTTCTGAAGATCAAAGCTAAACTTGGACGATCTCTTCATCACCATGGAAGCCACCGTAATTCTTTGATCGAGTTAAAGGCAAGCCTGAACAAGATTAAAGAAATGAAGGGTAGAATTGAAGAGTTAGAATCAGCACTGTAATTATGAACTTCGGATCGAGTGTCTTGAAACAAGGGAAGGGCATTTGAAGGAAGAGCTCTATCATTCACACGGTCAAGTCAGAAACAAGGACTATCTCATGAGAGAAGCCATATTTCAGATTTGAGAGATAGCTGAACACCTACAGAGTTTGGCAAAGCAGATCGATGTATTAAGCATGAGGCATGAGCTACAGTCAGATCCTAGTCGAAGCTAGCTCCATTGCTTTGGAAAATCAAAACTTTAGGATTTAGGGCGAAAGCATATAGTAGTTCATTTTATGTAAAAGAATTTGTTTTCTAATAAAGTTTTCTAGAATGAAGTTGATCAGAATCGATGCTTCTTTGCATTCATACATTTGCATTACATCATTTGCATTATACTTTTACAAGAGAATCCTAATTAGGTAAAAATATTTCATAGTTAACCTGGAAAACAAGGAACAAAGGTTGGTGAGGATAGAGCAGATGCAAATACAAATGCAGAGGCAATTGACCGAGATTCAACAAGAAATAAGGGAATTCCAAAGGAATATGATAGGCCAGCTAACCCAGTTACTAGCGGAAGACTTGGAAAAAGGAATGGCATAGTGGACAATAGTGAGGATGACGAGGAAGACATTGTTTACTCTTCAATGGGTGTTAACCCGAGCAATGATCAAGCCAAACCGGTTGTTCTAGTAGAAATGAAGGAAAGAAGAGAAGGGACCTCAAAAGCCCTGAAGCAGAAGGAAAAGAAAACGAATAATACCGGTAGGTATAACTCTGAAAAGCTCCAATTTATGCCAATCCCCATGATGTATAAGGAGCTATATCAAATTTTATTTGACGCACATGTGGTGTCCCTATTTTATTCGAAACCGTTGCAACCTCTGTTCCCAAAATGGTATAACGAGAATGCCCAATATGAGTACCACGAGGGAATAAAGGGCCACTCAATTGAAAACTACAATACGTTTAAAAAGTTGGTCGAAAGGTTTATTAAAATGGGAGTTGTGAAGTTTGACGATCCATCAAAACCTGATCACTTTAATGAGGAAGTGAACGCAGTGATTGAAGGAGGAGACAAGAAAGTTGCTACTCCTTGAAGATGAAAAGGGAATCAGAGAATAAAGTTTCCAAGCTCTTGCGTACTTGGGAGGGTTTTGATTAATGAGATTGTGGAAGAAATCCTTGTATTTTTAGGGCTAATTTAGGGTAATGTCAAAACATGCTTGTTGCCTTAAGCCTAGAGGCAACAAGAATCTTTTTGTGAAATAGGCTTATGTTCAAAATTTTATTTCAATAAAATGCATCTGTTTGAGCATATATTCTTTTATTCTTTCTATTTTGTACTGTACATTCTTTTGTTTTTATTCTTTCATTATTTATTCATGACCATACCAATAATCATCCTTAGAATAATTTATTCTTTGGATTTATTCACCTTCGTACCTAGGTATCCAGATATCAATGTCATGAGCGACGTTGTTACTGACAATCTTTTTGAATGAGATATGGGTCTAGGAGATCTAAGGACTTTGAAAATAACAGAGATTGTAATATATCTTCTGACTTGTATAGAATGGTTTAACAAGATGGAAAATAGACCTTACTCTACAAAGGGTAATTACGAACTTAGGAAAGGAGCGCAGATTGAAGCCTAGCTCACCACAAAAATAAGGCAAGACATTATTGAGTTATTTTCAAGAATTTAAAGATGTTTTCGCACAATCATATTAAGACATGCCTTCGCTAATAAGAAGCAGGCTAAACAAAGAGGATCAGGCACTATTGATTCACCATGAAAGGGGATTGCATCAGTCATACCGCAAATACGAGATTAAAGAAGACAAGATTCATGTGCCTACTCCAGTTCTTCACAAATTTTCCATATGTGGGGCATGGATGTGATGGGGGCAATCTCGTCAAAAGCTTTTAGCCAATATTGACTCATCGACATAGTCATCGTTTACTCCACTAAGAGGGTGGAAGTAGCTTCGTATGCCAATATTACAATATCAAAGTCATCAAATTCATCAAAAAAAAATCAAATGCCATAAAGGATCGCATTTAAATAACTGTACAAAGTCAAAGTTTATAGTTTGTCTAAAGACCAGGCAGTATATCACAGTGCAACAAAAATTTAAAAAAAAAAGGGGGCAACTAAGACTTGTAAATATTGGCATAAGAAGCTATCACTACTCTCTATGAATATCAAATGTTGGCTAGGACCTTTGCTGGGGCAACACATTTCTCATCGAAATGGAAACAGTTTTGTCAATCGAACCTAAGTGAAGAAAAAAGTTAAAAGCTATTCGTCATGGCCAGATTGATGCGAGCTTACGTTAAAGAAGTTCATCTTAGGGAATTCCACGAAGAAACTTGATGTTAAAAGAGATTTTTCTTCTACAAAACGATTTTAGAAGAAAGCATATGCCAAACTAGGAAGGACTTATGTAGGGCCTGTTCTAGAGGAGTATTCATATTGACCGAGATGGATAGCAAAGACTTGCCAAATCCAGTGAATTCAGGTTTAGTCAAGAATGATTTTTACCTAAAAGGGAAAAGGGTGAAGGTGAAAACCTGCAAAGGGTGCCTTGAGTAAAAAAAAAAAAAAAGAGGATAGGCCAAGGCGAAAACCCGCAAAGGGTGCTTTGAGACCAAAGGGGCTTTGAGTTGAAAACCCGAAAAGGGCGGCTCAAATTTTGAAAAGTGGGGCATACAGTAGTCTTGCTACATATGAATTATCAATGAGGAAGTATGTTACTTCTTAGGGCATCGACAAAGTACTCCGGATCCCCTAAACACATATTGAGCTTAAAATGGTCCTCAAGAAGTTGGAACAAAGAAGCTTAGTCATATATATCTGGGCACCTAGTTTTCCATCTTACCCTTTTAAATTTTCTATCTTTGATTACTTTATTCTTTTCAAAGAAACACCCCAATTAATTTTCTTTTATAGCCTTTGTTATATTCACTTTATTCTTTTCAAGATATACCAATCAATTTTCATTTATTGCCTTGGTTATCTTTGATTAGCTTATTTGCTTCGAGCTATGCTCCTGATTAATTTCTTTCATGTCTATTGTTATGATCTTTTTCAAGCATTTTATATTGAAATAATGATTAATGAACTAAAAACATTTTCATAAAAGGAGTTTCGCATATTACTCTAGAAGCTTCTAAATAATATGAGGAATTTGAAACATGACTATTGTTCTGAACTCACCAAACCTACATGCTGGAAACATTTAAAAATGATTACCTCTTCAGATTGTTTTTGGATAAGACAATTTTGTTAGTGATACCATATTGGCAAATGGCGAACAAAGGGATCATTGTTGGGATACCCTATAATTTATTGAAAATTTCAGACACATACATCTGGTCATTACACCTAGGGAATGGTGTAACAAATTAAAAGTGATACAAGTTTTGTACCTCTGAGTGGTAACAAAAATATGGGAGAAACCATATATCGTTCCCCTGAAATTGCAGTGGGAGATACCAACTTCATGTCCTGAGGTTCAAATGGGGTTGACTTATAATTTACATTGGGACAAGATGGTCAAGCAAAACGTGATTAATGAACAAAAATAAAGAACAAATGAGTGATAACACCTAGAGTAGGAATCATTCTCATAACATTTTTGTATCATAGTAAATTCTATTAGGTGCATTTGATTCATTCCAGTCATTGCATTCTAATCCTAATCATTTTCATATTGCATTCATGTCACTCATAACACATGAAACCGAGTCTACAAGATATGTCATTCAGTAGACGATGTAGCGATATCGGTGAAGTTTCAGATCTTATCTTCCTAAAGTTGCAGGAAGCGGATCAAAAGACACTTTCAGTCTTATCTCTCTGAAGTTGCAGTAGAGCAAATTGAAGAAAGCAGAATATCTTATCTTTCTAAAGTTGTAGGAAGCAGATCAAAGATGTTTTAGTCTTATCTCCCTAAAGTCGCTGTGGAGTAGACTAAAAATGGAAGATTTTATCTCCCTAAAGTTGCAGTGGAGCAAATCGACCGCAGAAGATCTTATCTTCCTAAAGTTGTAGGAAGCAGATCAAAGATGTTTTAGTCTTATCTCCCAGAAGTTGCAGTGGAGCAGATCGACCGTAGAAGATCTTATCTTCCTAAAGTTGTAGGAAGCATATCAAAGATGTTTTAGTCTTATCTCTTTGAAGTTACAAAGGAGTAGATTCAAGATGTAAGATTTTATCTCCCAAGTTGCAAGTGGAGCAAATCGACAAAAGATCTTATCTTCCTAAAGTTGTAGGAAGTAGATCGTAGATGTTTTAGTCTTATCTCCCTAAAGTTGCAAGTGGAGTAGATTAAAGATGTAATATTTTATCTCCCCGAAGTTGTAGTGGAGCAAATCAACCACAGAAGATCTTATCTTCTCAAAGTTGTAGGAAGCAGATCAAGGATGTTTTAGTCTTATCTCCCTGAAGTTGCAGTGGAGTAGACTAAAGACAGAAGATGTTATCTCCCTGAAGTTATAGTGGAGCAAATCGATCACAGAAGATATTATCTTCCTAAAGTTGTAGGAAGCAAATCGAAGACCATTTCAGCCTTATCTCTCTGAAGTTGTAGGGAGTAGACTGAAGACAGAGGATCTTATCTTCCTAAAGTTGTAGGAAGTAGATAGAAGACGTTTTAGTCTTATCTCCCTGAAGTTGCAGTTGAGTAGACTAAAGACAGAAGATTTTATCTCCCTGAAGTTGCAGTGGAGCAAATCGAAAACAAAGATCTTATCTTCCTAAGGTTGTAGGAAGCAGATCGAAGATGTTTTAGTCTTATCTCCCTGAAGTTGCAGTGGAGTAGACTAAAAACAGAAGATTTTATCTCCCTGAAGTTGCAGTGGAGCAAATAAAAAACAGAAGATCTTATCTTCCTGAAGTTGTAGGAAGCAGATCGAAAAGACCCTTTCAGCCTTATCTCCTTGAAGTTGTAGGGAATAGACTGAAGACATAAGATCTCATCTTCTTGAAGTTGTAGGAAGGAGATCGAAAATAATTTTAGCTTTATTTCCCTGAAGTTGTAGGGAGTAGATGACAGAAGATCTCATCTTCTTGAAGTTGTAGGAAGCAGATCGAAAAGAATTTTAGCTTATCTCCTTGAAGTTGTAGGGAGTAGATTGAAGATAGAAGATCTCATCTTCCTAAAGTTGTAAGAAGCAGATCGAAAAGAATTTTCAGATCTTATCTTCCTAAAGTTGTAGGAAGTAGATCGAAGACACTTACAGATTTTATCTTCCTAAGATTGTAGGAAGCAGATTGAAGATACCAACAGATCTTATCTTCTTGAAGTTGTAGGAAGTAAATTGAAGACACTTTCAGATCTTATCTTCCTGAAGTTGTAGGAAATAGGTCGAAGACACTTTCAGATCTTATCTTCCTAAAGTTATAGGAAGCAGATCAAAGATATTAACCTTCATCCCCGGTTGCGCTTGAGCAAATGAAGACAACAGATCTTATCTTCCTAAAGTTGTAGGAGGAAGATCAAGGCACTTTCGATCTTATCTTCCGGTTGTAGCAAGCAGATCAAAGACATCAATTTGGCATTCTTGAAATCGTAAGAAGCAAGAATAAAGCTAGCAGACTTACTGAAATTGAAATGAAGTTTCAATACCATTGAAGTTGCAGTAGGCTTGAAAGCCATTCGAAGAGAGCGAGTATCAAGAAGTCGAGGCTCGGCCAAGATCGGGCAAAATTGGTCCATTTATAGTCTTTGCTCCATTCTTGTTTCACAATAATGAGCAAAGAGGGGCAGCTGTAAGTACCTAATTTTGCCCGGGCCCATAAAATAGAATAAAAAAACCAAAAATAATAAATGTCCATGAACAGTCCATTTTTACAACCAAATAAAACAGACTCCAAAATGAGCCCAATACCGCTGCCCAAAACTCAAACCCAAATCGTGGACCAAGAGGCCCAAAAACTTAAACGAAGAATGAAGTTTATGTTTCGAAACCCTAGGCGCCAGAATGCCTCAGATGAATGCCAACAACACACCGCCTCGCTTCCAGCTAACAACAAGGCTTCAGCAGAAGACCGATCGTCTTCCTTCGATTCGTCCTTGTCGTTCGATTCGATGCAAGCAGATGACGCCCGTCATTATGCGAGATCTTCGCCCTGCAAGAAAAGGAAAGAAACAGCAAGAAAAAATGGAAAAAATCTTGTATTTCCTTTTTTATTTTATTTTCGGGTCTATTTAAACCCCAAGTAATTTGTAAAATAGAGGGGGAGGACAATACATAGAGATACCCAAAAGCATATACGAAATCAATAAAAAACAAGCAAAGGTTTTTTTTTCTTCCTCATTATTTCTCTTCTTTGTCAAATCTGTTTCCTTTCAGCGTTTTTTTTACATATATTAAAGTTCCTAAAGTAGTAAAAAAAAAGGAGAAAAAAACTCACATTTTGCATGGTGGTCATGACAATGACAACAACATCGAAGCTTCACGAGGGATCGCCAAATCGCTCAAGGGAGAGGAGAAAGCTCCTTTCTGTTTTTTTGTTTTAAAATGAGAAAGAATGAATTTTTTTTTTAAAATTTCACCTTATATAGTACCCTAAACAAGCATCATTTAGTATCGAGGTTAATAGCCCCAAAACAAATACTGCTTCATGGATCCGACCTGCATTTAATTACGACCCGCCATCATAGGATCGCGTGTTTTCAGTTAAAAGGGTCTAATTTCACATTGGCCCTTCCACATTATTATAGTTTTACAATTAAGTCCTATTATACTTCTATTTTTATAATTTAGCTCTAAAATTTATTTTCTGCTTCAATTCAATGCTTCTTCCTTTATTTATTTATTTATTTTAATTAATCTAATGTCATATTTAAATTATTTTATTATATTAAAATTTTACATTATTTTTGTTAATTTTGTTAAAAATACATATATAATTTTTGTATTATCTTTATTTCTTTAATTATTATTATATATTATTTTACTTGGCTTAAAATTTATATATTATTTTATAATTAATATGTTACTTATTATATTACATTTTTAATTTGTATATTATATAGTATTATATTACATTATATTTTATTTTTAAAATTTTGTTTTGTATAAAGTCTATTATATAACCTATTTTATTTATATTATTTATTATATATAATTTTTATGATTAGTATATTATGTATATATATATATATGTTTTTATTTAAAATTATTATATATTATTTGTTAATTATTTTATTATGTATAATCCTTATATATTATTATTTATTATTTTATATTATTATATACTTTTATTTTATTAATTATTATATACATTTATTTGTATCTTTATATTTGTATATTATTGCTTTAACATTTTTTTCTTATTATTTATTTATTCATGTTATATTATTCTTTTATTATTTATTGTTAATATAATTTGTAGAATTACAATTGATATATATATTACAATGTCATACTCATATCATTTTTAATAAAAATACCTTTTAAATTAAAGATTTTTTTTTGTAAAATATTTTTTAATGGTGATATCTTATATTTGAAGTCTTCGAGAAGAATCGTGACCTAACTTATTGGGTTGTGATTTTTCTCGTAAAACTCAGAGTATTACATATCCTTCCATTTTCAAAATTCAAGTTTACCAAATTCAAAATAAAAAACTTACTCTTGAGAATTCAAAACGTTGTATCCTAACTTATTGGGTGTGCTGTTTTGTGTCTCGAGGTAGGAATTTTCTAAATAGAGATGCACCTAGCTTCAAAGTTATGAGATGTTGTATCCTAACTTATTGGGTATGATATTTTTATTTCTTTGAAAAAGGTAAGTCTTGCTTTTCTTTTCAATAACGGATCTTATTTTAAACTTTTTAAATTTCAAACATTTAGACATGACTCTATCAACTAGGTACCAATTTTTGGGCGTTATGAGGGTGCTAGCCCTTCCTCATACGTAACCGACTCCTGAACCCATTTTTTTGTATTTTCGTAGACCAAAATTAAATGTTTTAAAATTAAACGTTTTACAAGGTGATCCAAGCACACCTAAGAAAAAAGGGATTGGTGGCGACTCCTATTTTGTTTTTAAAGTTGATCCTCATTTTTTCTAAACTCGATTTTTAAAATGGTTTCGACAGCTTTGCGACTCCACTGCGGACATAAGAGAGTCAAGCCGTAAAATTGATAATTTCATGTCCTTTTGTTTGAATTTAAAATTTTGATTTTAAAAAATATGATCCTTTTAATGCATGTGGTTTTAAATATATTGCTCTGCATTACACTGCATGACCATCGTGGTCACACCTCTAAGTGGGAGCGAAAAGCTATGTCTTCGTGAGGTCTTCACCTCCGCATGGGCTAGTAGATTGCTTTCGAATACATTTGTACCTATGTCTTCGTGAAGTTTTCACTTCAGATAGCCATAGGGAAATGTATTCCATGAACCAAACTCGGTCCGTATGAGCCTATAATGGGTGAGGATCGAGAATCTGTGGTTCTGTACCTCAACTTTAGAACTAAACCATATAGTGAACCCTAGGAGCTCACCTTAGGTATAACTATGTCAAACCTTAGTGGTCACCCGGATAGGTGTTTATTTATTTTACTTGCTTTATATTCCATGGTACTAACTTATCGTGTTTTATTCTTTTGAGCATGTCATTTCATATTTTAAGAGGTATCGATTCACCATCGTTTCTAAGTTAGAAAGCTGGTTATAGAGAACGGGTTCCTTGATAAAGTGGAAGACATATGCAGTCGTTTGTATGTAGCTAGAAAATAGGCAATTAGAGGGTATGGATTTGTTTGAGCAAGAGGGAAATGGGGCAGTGTGGAGATTCAAAGCAGAATCAGATGCGAAGAAGATTGTACGACACCTATGGCAAGGCGTGGTGTTCGAACTAAAGGGTTGAAGGTATCTATATTCACCAATCACTTCAAAGTGAACGTGGGAAATACAGATGGACATTTCTACCATTACAACATTTCTCTTTCATATGAAGATGATCACCTAAGTAGACGGACATATTCTGCTAGCACCAAGGTTAAGAGTAGGCAATAGTGAAGATTTCTTTCCAAGGAATGGGCGTTGGTGGAGCCATCTAGGATTGAAGGATGGACTTTTGTGAACTTCTTGGCTCCTCGTTGTGTTCCAAACAACATTGCAAGGGATTTGATTCGTTGTGGAGAAATGAAAGGAATTCGTGTTGATCCCCCATTTGATATATTTAATGAGATAAACCATAATAAATGCTTTTCACCTAGGTTTAGAGTTGAAAAAAATGTTGGAACAGATACAATCTAAACTTTCTGGAAGCTCCGCAGTTCTTTCTTTGCACCCTAATAGGAAAAATTCTAATCTTTATGGGCCATGGAAGCGGAAGAATCTTTTTGAGTATGGAATTATGACTTAGTGTATGGCACTAGTTAGGGTGAATGATCAAATCTTCTTCTGAAGATCAAAGCTAAACTTGGACAATCTCTTCATCACCATCGAAGCCGCCGTAATTCTTTGATAGAGTTAAAGGCAAGCCTGAACAAGATTGAAGAAATGAAGGGTAGAATTGAAGAGTTAGAATCAGCACTGCATAATTATGAACTTCAGATCGAGTGTCTTGAAACAAGGGAAGGGCATTTGAAGGAAGAGCTCTATCATTCACACGGTCAAGTCAGAAACAAGGACTATCTCATGAGGGAAGTCATATTTCAGATTTGAGAGGTAGCTGACCACCTACAGAGTTTGGCAAATCAGATCGATGTATTGAGCATGAGGCATGAGCTACAGTCAGATCGTAGTCGAAGCTAGCTCCATTGCTTTGGAAAATCAAAACTTTAGGATTTAGGGTGAAAGCATATAGTAGTTCATTTTATGTAAAAGAATTTGTTTTCTAATAAAGTTTTCTACAATGAAGTTGATCAGAATCGATGCTTCTTTGCATTCATACATTTGCATTACATCATTTGCATTAGACTTTTACAAGAGAATCTTAATTAGGTAAAAATATTTCATAGTTAACCTGGAAAACAAGGAACAAAGGTTGGTGAGGATAGAGCAGATGCAAATACAAATGCAGAGGCAATTGACCGAGATTCAACAAGAAATAAGGGAATTCCAAAGGAATATGATAGGCCAGCTAACCCAGTTACTAACCGGAAGACTTGGAAAGAGGAATGGCTTAGTGGACAATAGTGAGGATGACGAGGAAGACATTGTTTACTCTTCAATGGGTGTTAACCTGAGCAATGATCAAGCCAAACCGATTGTTCTAGTAGAAATGAAGGAAAGAAGAGAAAGGACCTCAAAAGCCCTGAAGCAGAAGGAAAAGAAAACGAATAATACCGGTAGGTATAACTCTAAAAAGCTCTAATTTATGCCAATCCCCATGACGTATGAGGAGCTATATCAAATTTTATTTGACGCACATGTGGTGTCCCTATTTTATTCGAAACCGTTGCAACCTCTGTTCCCAAAATGGTATAACGAGAATGCCCAATGTGAGTACCACGAGGGAATAAAGGGCCACTCATTTGAAAACTGCAATACATTTAAAAAGTTGGTCGAAAGGTTTATTAAAATGGGAGTTGTGAAGTTCGACGATCCATCAAAACCTGATCACTTTAATGAGGAAGTGAATGCAGTGATTGAAGGAGGAGACAAGAAAGTTGCTACTCCTTGAAGATGAAAAGGGAATCAGAGAATGAAGTTTCCAAGCTCTTGCGTACTTGGGAGGGTTTTGAATAATGAGATTGTGGAAGAAATCCTTGTATTTTTAGGGCTAATTTAGGGTAATGTCAAAACATGCTTGTTGCCTTAAGCCTAGAGGCAACAAGAATCTTTTTGTGAAATAGGCTTATGTTCAAAATTTTATTTCAATAAAATGCATCTGTTTGAGCATATATTCTTTTATTCTTTCTATTTTGTACTGTACATTCTTTTGTTTTTATTCTTTCATTATTTATTCATGACCATACCAATAATCATCCTTAGAATCATTTATTCTTTGGATTTATTCGCCTTCGTACCTAGGTATCCAGATATCAACGTCATGAGCAACGTTGTTACTGACACTCTTTTTGAATGAGATATGGGCTAGGAGATCTAAGGACTTTGAAAATAACAGAGATTGTAATATATCTTCTGACTTGTATAGAATGGCTTAACAAGATGGAAAATAGACCTTACTCTACAAAGGGTCATTGCGAACTTAGGAAAGGAGCGAAGATTGAAGCCTAGCTCACCACAAAAATAAGGCAAGACATTATTGAGTTATTTTCAAGAATTTAAAGATGTTTTCGCACAATCATATTAGGACATGTGTAATATCCCGGGTTGGGGGGCTATTTTTGTTGTTGCATTGTTTGCATATAATTGGTCTGCAATGTTGTTGTTTTGATGTTTTGGGGCTTAGTGGTAAGCTTGGTGTAAGCCTGAGTGGTAGGAAAAATTTTAGTTTTTAAGCTTTATGTGAGTGGAGCTGAGGAAGCTGGGGTTTAAAGGTTTTATTTGGTAAATGTTAGCACAAGAAAGGAGCTGGTGGAGTGGCAGGATAGGCGCCACTTAAGGCTTGTGTGTGTGACGCCATTTGCAGGGGGAGGTCCTGTGTTCAAGCTGCAGAGTGCTCTCATTTTGCTTCCATTTTGATCGCTTGGTATGGGGGAGAATGGGAGTGCTGAATTTCATTTGGCAATTTTGAGCATTTTCGGTCAAAAATAATTTGTAAGCCAAATTTTTCTTTTGTCAAAAACAAGCCGAAATTTCAAGTGAGTTCCTTCATTTTCTTTTTTCTGAAACCGAAAGTCCAAGCATCTTCTTGCCGAAACTTACGTTGCCCTCTAAACCAAATTCTCCATTTGTCCTTCTCATTTCTTTTGTGCGTTCAAACCTTCTTGTTCTTCTCTCAAACCTTATTGACGTAACTTCTATTTCTTCTCATTTCTACTCTCCCTTTTCTTCCCACTCAAAGTCGAACATAAGTGTGTTAAACACCTAGGGCCGAATCCTCTTCTCCTTTTTGTTAAAGGTGTTAGCCGAATCTTTCCTCTCCTAGTAGTTATCTTGTGGCTGATTTTTATGTGTGGTGATAATATCGTTTGGTGGTTCAATCATTTGAAGAAGGTGAGTTTTGGCCGAAAGGCCATCTCTTTTCTCCCTTGTTTGTTGTCAATTTCGGTTTGGTTAAAGCCGATGTTGGTTTTGGTTGAAAGGAGTTAATCTTTTGATTAATCATTTCGTTATAGGGCCTTTGGATTTTGGAAGCAAGCAAGAGGAGTCTTCCTTCTCTGTTAATCATTGGTAAGTGGTGGTAAGGGTTGGTTCTGTTAGTTCACTCTTCTAGTTTCGTTAAGTCAAAAGTTTTAAAAGGATTAACAATTCTTCTTAATAGGGTGTGCCGTTTGCTTAAGGAAGAACCATTGTTGGTTCGGGTTTGGTAGGAAACCAAACCATTTGCAAGGTAAAGGTTTAATGTTAACCCTTTGGTTTATCTATTCTGGCTGAATGGTATAAGTGCTAATCTATGTTTGGCCGATTCTAGAAGCAAGGTAATCGAGGGATTTAGATCGGTTCGTTGGGTTTAAGCTTGCGTGTTAACAGATGTGTAAACTAACACACTTTTTACTTAGTAATATGTTTAATAAACCTGATTGCCTTTGTAAGACCAAAACGGTGTGATGACTGATATGATACCCAATGGGGTATGTGCCCGGATTCGGGTAAGTCCGTTTCATTACGAGATCTGTAGTGATATATGATATCATGATTTATGGTGTATGTATTATGAGATGCCATATTAAGCACGTGAGCATGATTGCATGAGTTGCACGATTTGCATTAGTATGATATGTTATTGGGTGATATGAGAGGAGGGAGAATATGATATCCGTGTCTTTGGGACACCAGAGGTTTGGCACCTCCAGTGGTTTGGTACCACAGATTGATTATTGTGACTTTGGGTCACCAGAGGGTTGGCACCTCCGTCTCGTCCGGTGGCTTAGCACCACAAGGGGTTGGCCCCACGGTTGATTTTACGTGATTGACGCTAGTGATTTGGTATCACACGATGGGTTGGCCCCATCATATGATTCGTGACTGCGGTCACCAGTGATTTGGTATCACACTTGTGTCTTTAGGACACTAGAGGTTTGGCACCTCATAGCGACTCGTCCCTGTGGTTGACACCACCGTGGGTTGGCCCCACTTATGAGATACTGGATTCTCGCCAGTGATTTGGTATCACACGGGGTTGGCCCCACGATGGATTTTTCGTGACTTTGGGTCACCAAAGGGTTTGGCACCACATTGATGGATATCGTGACTTTGGGTCACCAGTGGTTTGGCACCACCAAGGGTTTGGTACCACACGGGTAGAAAAGGTGTTACTGGATGGTTAGGATCGGGTGCATTAATTGTGTTGCTTGTTATGATGTGTGTTAGTATGTTGCATATACGGAGGGGATTTATGCACCGAGTCTTGCGACTCACCTTCTCCCTTATCATTTCAGTGACACTTAGAAGCGGACATGGAGCCGGTGGACTCGAGGTGACCATGCCATGAATAAAAGTCTGATTTGTAATCGATTTTAAACTTGGTACTTTACTTTATTTATTTTTCATTTGGATTTGTTGGGTTTGTAAAAGGCCTTTTAAAATTATGCTTTGTTGATTATAAGCTTAAACCCGATTTCAAATATGTCTTAACAAACTATTGGGTTAGAACTGGCTAAAATTTGGAAAAAAATAAGAACAAGGTTTTCAAATCACAAAGCGAGATGTTTTAAACTTTACCATCTGTATCACGTTGTAATTTAAAACGAATATAACTCAAATGTGTTTTCAAACTTGAGAATAGTTTCTTTCTAAGTCAAAAAAAGAAAAAAATGTTTAAACCAACACAAAGAAATTACCCGGATTTCCAAATGTGACAAATTTGTTTTACTTAAATGTATAATTAAGTTTTCAAAATTCCGGTTTTCAAGTACACTATCGCTTTTAAACAATCATGCTCAAGTTCTCTACAAGAACAAAACATACAAAAGAGTTTTCATCGGACTTTAACCTAAACCTAAACCTCTCAAATACATTTTCCCAGAATATACCGATTCTATCGTGGTGTATTGACCGGGTTTGGGGTGTTACAACATGCCTTCGCTAATAAGAAACAAAGCTAAACAAAGAGGATCAGCAAGATTGATTCACCATGAAAGGGGATTGCATCACCATACCAAAACGAGATTAAAGAAGACAAGATTTATGTGCCTACTCCAGCTTCTTCACAAATTTTCCATATGGGGCATGGATGTGATAGGCAATCTCGTCAAAAGCTTTTAGCCAATATTGACTCATCGACATAGTCATCGTTTACTCCACTAAGAGGGTGGAAGTAGCTTCGTATGCCAATATTACAAGATCAAAGTCATCAAATTCATCAAAAAAAATCAAATGCCATAAAGGATCGCGTTTAAATAACTGTACAAAGTCAAAGTTTACAGTTTGTCTAAAGATCAGGCAGTATATCACAGTGCAACAAAAATTTAAAAAAAAAAAGGGGCGGCTAAGACTTGTAAATATTGGCATAAGAAGCTATCACTACTCTCTATGAATATCAAATGTTGGCTAGGACCTTTGCTGGGGCAACACATTTCTCATCGAAATGGAAACAGTTTTGTTAATCGAACCTAAGTGAAGAAAAAAGTTAAAAGCTATTCGTCATGGCCAGATTGATACGAGCTTACGTTAAAGAAGTTCATCTTAGGGAATTCCACGAAGAAACTTGATGTTAAAAGAGATTTTTCTTCTACAAAACGATTTTAGAAGAAAGCATATGCCAAACTAGGAAGGACTTATGTAGGGCCTGTTCTAGAGGAGTATTCATATTGACCGAGATGGATAGCGAAGACTTGCCAAATCTGGTGAATTCAGGTTTAGTCAAGAAAGATTTTTACCTGAAAGGGAAAAGGGTGAAGGTGAAAACCTGCAAAGGGTGCCTTGAGTAAAAAAAAAAAAAAAAAGAGGACAAGCCAAGGCGAAAAACTGCAAAGGGTGCTTTGAGACCAAAGGGGCTTTGAGTTGAAAACCTGAAAAGGGCGGCTCAAATTTTGAAAAATGGGGCATACAGTAGTCTTGCTACGTCTGAATTATCAATGAGGAAGTATGTTACTTCTTAGGGCATCAACAAAGTACTCCGGATCCACTAAACACATATTGAGCTTAAAATGGTCCTCAAGAAGTTGGAACAAAGAAGCTCAGGCTGCGATATCTGGGGCACCTAGTTTTCCATCTTACCCCTTTACTTTATTCTTTTCAAAAAAACACCCCAATTAATTTTCTTTTATAGCCTTTGTTATATTCACTTTATTCTTTTTAAGATATACCAATCAATTTTCATTTATTGCCTTGGTTATCTTTGATTAGCTTATTTGCTTCGAGTTATGCTCCTGATTAATTTCTTTCATGTCTATTGTTATGATCTTTTTCAAGCATTTTATATTGAAATAATGATTAATGGACTAAAAACATTTTCATAAAAGGAGTTTCACATATTACTCTAGAAGCTTCTAAATAATATGAGGAATTTGAAACATGACTATTGTTCTGAACTCACCAAACCTACAGGCTGGAAACATTTAAAAATGATTACCTCTTCAGATTCTTTTTGGATAAGACAATTTTGTTGGTGATACCATATTGGAAAATGGCTAACAAAGGGATCATTGTTGGGATACCCTATAATTTATTTAAAATTTCAGACACATACATCTGGTCATTACACCTAGGGAATGGTGTAACAAATTAAAAGTGATACAAGTTTTGTACCTCTGAGTGGTAACAAAAATATGGGAGAAACCATATATCGTTCCCCTGAAGTTGCAGTGGGAGATACCAACTTCATGTCCTGAGGTTCAAATGGGGTTGACTTAGAAATTACATTGGGACAAGATGGTCAAGCAAAACGTGATTAATGAACAAAAATAAAGAACAAATGAGTGATAACACCTAGAGTAGGAATCATTCTCATACATTTTTGTATCATAGTAAACTCCATTAGGTGCATTTGATTCATTCCAGTCATTGCATTCTAATCCTAATCATTTTCATATTACATTCATGTCACTCATAACACATGAAACCGAGTCTACAAGATATGTTATTCAGTAGACGGTGTAGCGATATTGAAGTTTCAGATCTTATCTTCCTAAAATTGCAGGAAGCGGATCAAAAGACACTTTCAGTCTTATCTCTCTGAAGATGCAGTAGAGCAGATTGAAGAAAGCAGAATATCTTATCTTTCTAAAGTTGTAGAAGAAGATCAAAGATGTTTTAGTCTTATCTCCCTAAAGTTGCTGTGGAGTAGACTAAAAACGGAAGATGTTATCTCCCTGAAGTTGCAGTGGAGCAAATTGACCGTAGTAGATCTTATCTTCCTAAAGTTGTAGGAAGCAGATCAAAGATGTTTTAGTCTTATCTCCCAGAAGTTGCAATGGAGCAAATCGACCGTAGAAGATCTTATCTTCCTAAAGTTGTAGGAAGCATATCAAAGATGTTTTAGTCTTATCTCCCTGAAGTTACAGTGGAGTAGATTAAAGACAGAAGATTTTATCTCCCTGAAGTTGCAGTGGAGCAAATCGACCGCAAAAGATCTTATCTTCCTAAAGTTGTAGGAAGTAGATCAAAGATGTTTTAGTCTTATCTCCCTAAAGTTGCAGTGGAGTAGATTAAAGACAAAATATTTTATCTCCCTGAAGTTGTAGTGGAGCAAATCAACCACAGAAGATCTTATCTTCTTAAAGTTGTAGGAAGTAGATCAAAGATGTTTTAGTCTTATCTCCCTAAAGTTGTAGTGGAGTAGACTAAAGACAGAAGATGTTATCTCCCTGAAGTTGCAGTGGAGCAAATCGATCGCAGAAGATATTATCTTCCTAAATTGTAGGAAGCAGATCGAAGACCATTTCAGCCTTATCTCCCTGAAGTTGTAGGGAGTAGACTAAAGACAGAGGATATTATCTTCCTAAAGTTGTAGGAAGTAGATAGAAGACTTTTTAGTCTTATCTCCCTGAAGTTACAGTTGAGTAGATTAAAGACAGAAGATTTTATCTCCTTGAAGTTGCAGTGGAGCAAATCGAAAATAGAAGATCTTATCTTCCTATGGTTGTAGGAAGCAGATCGAAGATGTTTTAGTCTTATCTCCCTGAAGTTGCAGTGGAGTAGACTAAAATGTAAGATTTTATCTCCCTGAAGTTGCAGGTGAGCAAATAAAAATGTAAGATCTTATCTTCTTGAAGTTGTAGGAAGCAGATCGAAAAGACCCTTTCAGCCTTATCTCCTTGAAGTTGTAGGGAATAGACTGAAGACATAAGATCTCATCTTCTTGAAGTTGTAAGAAGGAGATCGAAAATAATTTCAGCTTTATTTCCCTGAAGTTGTAGGGAGTAGACGACAGAAGATCTCATCTTCCTGAAGTTGTAGGAAGCAGATCGAAAAGAATTTTAGCCTTATCTCCTTGAAGTTATAGGGAGTAGATTGAAGATAGAAGATCTCATCTTCCTGAAGTTGTAGGAAGCAGATTGAAAAGAATTTTCAGATCTTATCTTCCTAAAGTTGTAGGAAGTAGATCGAAGACACTTTCAGATTTTATCTTCCTAAAGTTGTAGGAAGCAGATCGAAGATACCAATAGATCTTATCTTCTTGAAGTTGTAGGAAGTAAATTGAAGACACTTTCAGATCTTATCTTCCTGAAGTTGTAGGAAATAGATCGAAGACACTTTCAGATCTTATCTTCCTAAAGTTATAGGAAGCAGATCAAAGATATTAACCTTCATCCCTGAAGTTGCAGTTGAGCAAACAGAAGACAACAGATCTTATCTTCCTGAAGTTGTAGGAGGAAGATCGAAGGCACTTTCAGATCTTATCTTCCTGAAGTTGTAGGAAGCAGATCAAAGACATCAATTTGGCATTCTTGAAATCGTAAGAAGCAAGAATAAAGCTAGCAGACTTACTGAAATTGAAATGAAGTTTCAATACCATTGAAGTTGCAGTAGACTTGAAAGCCATTAGAAGAGAGTGAGTATCAAGAAGTCGAGGCTCGGCCAAGATCGGGCAAAATTGGTCCATTTATAGTCTTTGCTCTATTCTTATTTCACAACAATGAGCAAAGAGGGGCAACTGTAAGTACCTAATTTTGCCCGGGCCCATAAAACAGAATAAAAAAAACCAAAAATAATAAATGTCCATGAACAGTCCATTTTTACAACCAAATAAAACAGACCCAAAAATGAGCCCAATACCCGTTGCCCAAAACTGAAACCCAAATCAGCGTGGACCAAGAGGCCCAAAAAACTTAAACGGAGGACAGAAGCCTAGGTTTCTGGAAACCCTAGGCGTCGTAAATGCCCCAGATGAATGCCAACAGTCACACCGCTCCTCGCGCCCAGGCCAACAGTCGCGCCGCTTCAGCAGAAGACCGATCGTCGCGCCTTCAGTTCGCCCCTTGTCAGGCTGCGATTCGCGTGCAGATGACGTCTGGTCATTACCGCGAGATCTTCGCCCTGCAAGAAAAGGAAAGAAACAGCAAGAAAAAATGACAAAAATCTTGTATTTCCTTTTTTATTTTATTTTCGAGTCTATTTAAACCCCAAGTAATTTGTAAAATAGAGGGGGAGGACAGTACATAGAGATACCTAAAAGCATATACGAAATCAATAAAAAACAAGCAAAGGTTTTTTTTTTCTTCCTCATTATTTCTCTTCTTTGTCTAATCTGTTTCCTTTCAGCGTTTTTTTTACATATATTAAAGTTCCTAAAGTAGTAAAAAAAAGGAGAAAAAAACTCACATTTTGCATGGTGGTCGGCGACAGCGACAACAACATCGGAGCTTCACGGAGGGACTGCCGAAATCGCCTGGCAGGGGAGAGGAGAAAGCTCCTTTCTGTTTTTTGTTTTAAAATGAGAAAGAATGAATTTTTTTTTTTTAAAATTTCACCTTTATATAGTACCCCTAAACGGCGTCGTTTAGGGCTGAGGTTAATAGCCCCAAAACAGCGCCGTTTCATGGATCCGACCTGCACTACCCGACCTGCCATCATAGGATCCGCGTGTTTTTCAGTTAAAAGGGTCTAATTCTCACATTGGCCCTTCGGCATTATTATAGTTTTACAATTAAGTCCTATTATACTTCTATTTTTTATAATTTAGCCCTGAAATTTATTTTCTGTTTCAATTCAATGCTTCTTCCTTTATTTATTTATTTATTTTAATTAATCTAATGTCATATTTAAATTATTTTATTATATTAAAATTTTACATTATTTTTGTTAATTTTGTTAAAAATACATATATAATTTTTTGTATTATCTTTTTATTTCTTTAATTATTATTATATATTATTTTACTTGGCTAAAAATTTATATATTATTTTATAATTAATATGTTACTTATTATATTACATTTTTTAATTTGTATATTATATAGTATTATATTACATTATATTTTATTTTTAAAATTTTGTTTTGTATAAAGTCTATTATATAACCTATTTTATTTATATTATTTATTATATATAATTTTTATGATTAGTATATTATGTATATATATATATATATATGTTTTATTTAAAATTATTATATATTATTTGTTAATTATTTTATTATGTATAATCCTTATATATTATTATTAATTATTTTATATTATTATATACTTTTATTTTTATTAATTATTATATACATTTATTTGTATCTTTATATTTGTATATTATTGCTTTAACATTTTTTCTTATTATTTATTTATTCATGTTATATTATTCTTTTATTATTTATTGTTAATATAATTTGTAGAATTACAATTGATATATATATATATTACAATGTCTTACTCATATCATTTTAATAAAAATACCTTTTAAATTAAAATTTTTTTGTAAAATATTTTTAATGGTGATATCTTATATTTGAAGTCTTCGAGAAGAATCGTGCCCTAACTTATTGAGTTGTGATTTTTCTCGTAAAACTCAAAGTATTAGATATCCCTCCATTTTTAAAATTCAAGTTTACCAAATTCAAAATAAAAAACTTACTCTTGAGAATTCAAATCGTTGTATCCTAACTTATTGGGTGTGATGTTTTGTATCTCGAGGTAGGAATTTTCTAAATAGAGATGCACCTAGCTTCAAAGTTATGAGATGCTGTATCCTAACTTATTGGGTATGGTATTGTTATTTCTTTGAAAAAGGTAAGTCTTGCTTTTCTTTTCAATAACGGATCTTATTTTAAACTTTTTAAATTTCAAACATTTAGACATGATTCTATCAATTAGGTACCAATTTTTGGGCGTTATGAGGGTGCTAGCCCTTCCTCATACGTAACCGACTCTCGAACTCATTTTCTCGTATTTTCGTAGACCAAAATTAAATGTTTTAAAATGAAACGTTTTACAAGGTGATCCAATCACACCTAAGAAAAAAGAGATTGGTGGCGACTCCCATTTTGTTTTTAAAGTCGATTCCTATTTTTTCTAAACTCGATTTTTAAAATGGTTTCGACATTAATAGTTAGTAAATTAAATATTAAATTTAAAGTAAAAGTAAAAGCATTAGTTTTAATTTTTGAAATTCACTCAAAAAATTAATTTTTAACATTTCATATTTAAAATATATATTGTAGTTTAGAATAAACAAATTTAATTTAAAGGTAAAATAAAATTGAATTAAGTATAATAAAACTTCATAATTCATGTTCAAAATTGATTTTATTTAATTAGGATGAGGTTGTCATAATGATTTTTTAAAATTTTATAGTAATTTCTTTTGTAAGTGAAATAATTATTGAAATCAAATCATTTAATTGTATTATAAAAAAACAATATGTTGTAAATTAAAGACAAATAAAAATAATTAAAATTAAATTATATGGAAACAAACCCAAAGTCAACTTCTTAGAAAAATTAAAATGAAATTTAATAAATATATTTAAATGTTCTCAATCTTGACCTTCTTCTTTAATCTATCTTCCTTGTCATCATCCTCTTTCTTGATGTTTTCTTCAATCTATCATCCTCATCGCTATCTTCAATTAAAATTGGTTCTTGAATTTTAGCGCAACATCATTAAACATTAAAGCTTGAATTTTAGTTCCATGATATTTAAAAATTAAAATAGTAAAAAAGTGAATAAAATAAAATATAAATATCACAAAACAACCTCATGTTCGATTAAATTGATTTTCCATCACATTCTAGTGCCTTATTAACGTTAACAAAGGAACCTAATAAATAATACCAAAATAATTTTGTTTTCCTAGCTTGTTTTAAATTCCATTTGAAAGTGTTACAATGTTTATAAAGCTCAATTTACTTTTAATTGACATATAATTGTACCATAGTTAAATAATAATTAATCTAATCGTAAATTAAATATTAAGATGAAATTAATATATAAAAATAATTTAGTAATATACTAAAAAATTCAGAAAACATTGCTAGCAAACATATTCTAATTATTGCAATAATATTGTTTGTTATTAAATAATTTAAACTTATATGGTCTTTAACCGGCGTTGTTGAACTAAAGTGGGTTGCACAGAAAAACTAGAAAAGCCAATAAATATGTTACGCATGAAAATTGTAGCAAGCTGCTGGAATAGCTCAGTTGGTTAGAGCGTGTGGCTGTTAACCACAAGGTCGGAGGTTCAAGCCCTCCTTCTAGCGTTTCTCACATATTTTTTATGGTTTGAGTTGAAACAAAACTGACCCAACCCAATACTAAAGGAAAACAAAACATTAACAATATTTTACCAATAAAATACATACATCGGAATTTACGAAACTTAACAAATTTATTATTTTTCCAAAATTAGTAACATAATCAATTACCACCCATGCTACTGTGGATCATCTGTTCTTATTTTAATATTTTATATTTTAAAAAATTACAAATTTATTTTAAAAATTAGTTTTTGATTTAAAAGATGACCTATATTTCTAATTGAGTTGTTGTCATGAAAAAAAAAAGTTAATTGGCACCCGACTATAGGTAAGTCTTTTTTTGGGGGGAATTAAAGCTCTTCAAACAACTAATAGTTTGTTTTTAACCCAATCCAAGTATATACTTAATTTGTTAACGGAAACAAATATGCAAGATACTAAATGTATGCTTTCTCCAATTGCCTTACTGCAGCAATTAAAGTTTTCTCAATTTATGTACTCTCTTATAGAAACTCACTGGAAAGCAACCAAACGAATCCTTTTATACTTGAAAAACACTATAAATTATGGCCTATGAATCAATTACCCATTTTAAAACATTCTTAGCATATATGCAGAAGCGGGATTGGGCTAGGGACCCAACAAATCATGCTTCCACCATTGGATATATTCTCTTCTTTGGGCACATTCCTATTAGTTGATTGTCGAAAAAACAACCAACTATAGTCAGGTCCTCGACTGAAGTGTGAATATTGGGTTGTTGCTACTAAAACATTTTGGGTGTTTAATCTTTTGCAAGAACTTCAAGTCCCTCTTTCTTGTACTCTTCAATTTTTTTCTGATAATCTTGGGGCCACATATTGTTGTCAACAACTTGGTATGCATAGAATTATGAAGCACCTCGTAATTGATCTTCACTTTATCCAAGATTGCATTGACTGGAAAACTTTCAATGTTAATCAACCTTACCCAAACTTGCTTTTGTTCATTAACTTTCCAAGTTAAGTGATGTTCCACAACCCCTAAACTTGAGGAGGCATATTAATGATGGAGCTTGACCAAGTCTTCCTTTGTTTTTTTATCTCTTTTTAAAATTTGATTTTTTTTTAAATTTTATTATCTTTTGTTGTTATTTGAATAACTGATCTTATCTTAGTTAGCTTTCTTTTATTTTTTGATAAAATATCTTAGTTTTCTACATGCATAAATAGGGCCTATTATCAATTAATTTTTTATTCCTTCCTTTTATCCTTTACAAAACCTTATAATTTCAAGAATTCATAAGTAATTACGAATGAAAACGAGGATAAAAATGGTTTTAAAATATCATTTGAGGCTCAATTACGTAACCTGTAAACCAAGTATCAATGCACAGGTTGTGGGTATCGATACATTGGCTAAATTTTAAAAAATAAGATTTGATGGTTTGAAGTATTGATACTCCAAGGGCTTATATTGATACTTGAGCATATGTATCAGTGCTAGGGGAACCATGTATTGATGCTTGACATCGAGTATCGATACTTGGGTTAGGTATCGGCACTTGCCTCCCCTTTTTTTGAAAGCTTCGCTATTAACTTCGAAAGTATCAACACTTTGAGACTATGTATTAATACCTAATCTAAAAGGTACTGATTCCTAAGCTTGAGGTTCCAATACTTATGCTTGAAAATGCAATTTTCAATTATTAACACATTCCAACACATTTAGTTACCTATACCAAACGTACAGAACATGCTATAACACTTAAACCATCAAATTTAACACATTAAAACAAGGAAAAGCACATTTACAAAATACCAAGAAACAATTGTTATGCAAAATGACTCATTAAGTAAAATTTGAATCAATATAACTCAAATTGTAATAACCCAGTTTTGGGATGTATAAAAAAATACGGTTTTGAAACATCATTTTTGTAAACTCAGTTCGCTGTTGTAACACCCTTAACCCTTATTCATCGCCAGAATAGGGTTACGGAGTATTGCCGGACTTATAACATAAAGGAACATACATTTCTCATACATTTATCAATTGCAAATAAAAGTCATTCATAATCATTCACATCATCCCTAATATGAGCCTACGAGGCCCAAATCATGCATAAAAAGTGGTTTGGGACTAAACCGATAACTATGAAATTTTTGGAAAACTTGGAAAATTTTACAAAATACAGGGACACATGCCCGTGTGTCTCACACGGCCAAAGATACGCCCATGTCACAGGCCGTGTGGACATTCGAAATGGGATCACATGGCCGTGTCCCAGCCCGTGTCTGACCCCGTATAACTCTCCGGCTTGGGTAACATGGCCAACCACACGCCCGTGTGTCTAGCCCTTGCGCCCTTCGAAATGGCCACACACGCCCGTGTGCCAGGCCGTGTGCTAGGCCGTGCCAAAACTGTAGGGTATACTGACTTATGCCACATGGCCAAGTCACACGCCCGTGTGCTGGGCTATGTGAAACATACTGACTTGGTTTCTAATTAAACACTAGGGGACACACGGCCGTGTCACTTGATCGTGTGTCACACACGGCTGAGACACACGCCCGTATGGACAAAAATAGGCTATTTACCAAGCCATTTTTGCTCACCCAAACTTCCATTCACCTACACAAATCAAATGGCATATAATATGACATAAATAGGTATTCAAACTAATCTCAACCAAGCCTATTTCATGCTAATCCCATACCATCAACCACAAGACACAAAGTATCACAATAAGCCATTCAATTCATACCAATTTCACATTCTCAAATCACTTAAATGGTCATATTCAATTATGCACTATTTTACCTATAGCCACAAGCATACCAATCTCAAATTCAACCATTTGGTACTCCCAATATCAATTCACAACAAGCATTACATAGCCATTATCAACTACATAACAAATACTATTTGGACACATATATATCCATAACAAAAAATAAGCCAAATCACATTATTATACACATAACTAACCATTCATCATTTACAAGCCAAATCAAATGGCTAAATCCATCATTAACATACATATCAAAATGACCATAACTCCTATACATGCCATATAACCAAATACATAAGTTCAAAAGTACCAAAATTATAGCTTGATAGTGTGATTAGATCTCCGACGATTCCTAAATCCGAGCAAGCTTTGATAATCACTATAAAACACGGAAAAGCAAACATAGTAAGCTATAAAGCTTAGTAAGTTCGTATAGTAATAAACTCGGCTTAACATACATACACAATTTAAGCAATTAAACCTAACATAATACAACTTATATTGATCCACAAACCTATCATATGCTCATTCACAAGGTTAGATAAGAAATTCACAAGTTTCTTCGATTCAATGCTTGTACGGTTCATGTACATACATGTACCAACTCGTATCAATCTCATACTCATCCATATCCTTGATATACCCGTTGAACCATTTGGAATAATATCGGATACCCGGGAATCTCGTACCCTAAGTGCCAAATACATAGCCGAAGCTATCTCAATCACATATCTCATATAATGCTCACTCTCGAGCTATCAACGGGTCTGCTCACACAAGCTGACGATCAAGATGTAGCTACACGGTGTTGCTCACACAAGCTGATGAGAATCCGCAACACATGCCGGATAACTCAGCCACCGGTAAGACGTACGGACCAACACCAAACACATAACCCCTAATGACATGTCATTCGTATCCTAATCTATTCCTAAGGTTCAACCGAGATTTCACATTTCCGAATATTCGTTGAACATATCCGTAAGGTCATATTCACCATTAATTCAATAATAAAACATTTAAAACATAAATACATTAATGCTTATTAACATACGAACTTACCTCGATTGCAAAAAATAATTATATGGATCGACTAGTCGATACTTTATTTTTCCCCCGATCTAGATTCGAACTTCGCTTTTCTTTATTTATATGTAATCAAATTTAACTTATTTAATTATCAATCTATTCAATTTAGCCCAAAAATCACATTATGGAAAAATTATACTTTTGCCCCTAATAGTTTAACATCTTTATAATTTAGTCCCTTAAAATACGAATTCATGCAATTAGGTCCTTACCCATGCTAGCCGAATTTCCCTTATTAACATAGAAGTTTATATTTTTCATTTATTTCACATTTCTACCATAAAATTTTCATATTTCACAAATAAACCCCTAATTGACAATTTTACCAAAATCACTTTACAAATGTTGTTTATATAACAACAATCATACATTTTCTATCATCAAACATCAAAATACATATACATTCATCAATGGAAGAACCCTAAACCTTTAACATTTTTTCAAATTAGCCCCTGGGCTAGCTAGATTAAGCTGCAACGATCTCAAAAATATAGAATTATTAAAAAGGGAAAAAATCACACCTAATTGGTTAAAAATGCCTTGGCCAAATATTAAAGCTCAAAAATGGATTTTTTACACCCTAGTTTTGGTTGGAGAAGATGATAAGAGATAATAAAATTGTTTTGATTTATTTATTTATCACTTATTTATTAATTTACTTAATTAACCTTTTAATTTAAATCAAATTTCTACAATACCAATCTTATAAATGTCCACTAACATACTAATGGTCTAACTACCACTTAAGGACCTTTACTTTAAATTTCTATAACTATTAGACACCTTTAACTAATAGAACTCAAGTTTTACACTTTACACGATTTAGTTCTTTTTATCAAATAGAGCACTCAAACGATAAAATTTCTCAACGAATTTTTTCACAATCATACTATCATGTTGTAGACATTAAAATAATAATAAAAATAATTATTTCGACCTCAAATTTTTGTGGTACTGAAACCACTGTTCCAATTTGACTAAAAACAGGCTGTTACATCTGCTGCCTTGGCCTAATCCTGGCATCATCCCTCCTGGCTTGCTCTCTCACCAAACTACCTGAAACATAAATGTAACACTTTTAAGTTCAGGAGAACTTAGTGAAAATTAAAATAGAACACTTTGGTAGATACTTTTCTAATATCAAGTGAAAATTTGTGCACCAACTACCATTCTTAACTTCTTATTTCTGTTTAGACAAATACTTTCACAATTTCAGGCTTACACTTACTCGCCAACTATCATACTCTTAACACACTAGTTCTCTCATAACTTCCTGACTGTCTTAAGGTCTTTCCAGACATTTCATTAATCTCTTCTTTCTCTTAAAACCATGAACATGCTTTTCAAAGATATATGCCTTCCAAGCCCACTTCGTACAAACCATCTCTTCACACAAATTATTTCAGGACGTTTGTTCACAAATACAAATCGTTGGTGAATACTTATGCAAAATTTAATATCACCAGTATACTACTCAATCATTTTCTTGTTTGATACCCTACAAGCTTACACTAATAATGAACTATACAAATCATTTATATGAATCTACTCAGGATAACAATAACTCAGACTCCTTGTGATGTTAGAAGAAGACATGATACAACTCAAATATGGCAGATACCAAATACTCAAACTTTAGCTCTATATAACACAAACAACTCATTTTGACAGATTTTTATGTCTTTAATAACTATGAATACACCTAATTTCAGAACCAAAAGATTATCGAGGCGGATATTATTGTACATACAAATTCTTTAAAAATTATTTGATGATATCACATATTTAATTCAACAAACCAACTTAGAATGTATCGTAACTCTATCATAGCAATATCTATTATAGAACACTCATAATTTATCCAGAACTCACCAAAAGAACGGATAATCAATTTCTACCATACACACTTAATAGAGTACACCACGAGGGCCAAAGAAATATTCCACGAAGGCAACATATAGAATGCTCCGCAAAGGCAATATACAACATCACGTGTTTATTGTCTCAACGAACTTTCATAGGAGGTGCCATGGGTTTCTCCCTCATGGACTTATGCATAAATTCATGTATCGTGATCTATCAGTTCGATATACACATTATCGAAGGCTACACCATGAACATTCATACAATCATATCTTGTCATGGGTCTCAACCACATAGACTTACACACTTTCATGTATCGTGATCTGCTAGTCCAATCTTCATTTTACTGGATGCTAGACCATGAGTATTTTCATACCATATGATGCCATGGGTTTCAACCTCATGGTCTTACTCTTATTTTCATGTCGTGATCTACTAGTCTGGTTAGCTATTTAAATTCCCTACCAGAGGCATCACAAAGGGACATTTACTAGATATTTACTTACCCAGATTAGTTCGCGTTCCTGACTGATTCATACTTTTTATATCAAAATTAACTGCATACTTATCGTCTAACATTCTATTCAAATCGAACCTCATAATATCATTACAATACATACATCATCTCTACTATGCTCAAACATTTACCAATTATTAGTAATATCATGAATTTTATATGTACTTCTACTTGAACAGTACACATGCAAGAGTCAAAATAGAGACTCACTTGATACTCACCCACTGTAGCTCAAAGCTCCAGACCCAGACATTCTTCTCCAACTAACAGCAACAACTACTCAAGAACATAAATCCACCATCACAACCTCCATGCATTCAAATTACTTAACATCTAAACCGTATATAACCTTCATGCATGGTTTCATACTAATAACTTACAGTTTGTATACATCTTACAGACTTACTCTTTAAAAGCTCAACATGCAGAGTAGTGATACTTACGCAGAGATGGAATGATCACTGGTTTACCCAAGAACTTTAGCTTCCAACTTGAGAAAGAAGAAATACAATTAGTTTTGAGAAGAAGAAAGAATCATAATGTAATATTGTAGAAATAATCCCATTTTTTAGAAACCTTCTCACACATATATATCACCCCATCCCATTTAGTGGAACTTAACAAGTGTCATATAGATTTAGAAGTTGTTCTTCTTAATGGCCTACAATTTTCGAGAGAAACATAAATGAGAATTATGCATAAGGGATATTAAATCAGTCAAACTAGTTGATTCCTAACCAGATTACTTTACAACCTAACTAGCATCGTACTCAGTCAACAAGGCGTATTATACATTTGGCAGTATCTCATACCATGACTATCTTTTTGCCTAGCACCCTATTTTCTCTTTAAATAGCAAAATAACCTGAATTAGAATCTTTTCTTACTTACACGACAGTTACAAATACGAAATTCTTATTCGCCAAAAGAAACAATTGGGTGGATTACACTTCGCCAAAAAATTTATTTCATTAGAACACGCCTAAATCTTGGATCCGCCGGACTTGGGGTGTGACAAAAAAATTTGAACATTATTTGTATTTGCTACCTCCATTGTTGTTTTCATCATCTTCTTCAAGCTTCCATCAAGAAATTTCTAAGCTTTTCTTAACCCTACTCTTGTGCTTATTTTTATGTATGATTTGAGTATGTGTTGGGTTGTTAACTAAATTTATGATGATTGGTTACAAACAAAGCATTTTGTAGGCAGTTTCATGCCCACAACTTTTGTGAATCTATGAAAAATAAAATAGGGGTTTAACAAATAATGTAATTGAATAATAAAAATCGAAATATATTAAACATAAAACAAAATGAGTATAAATAATAAGTATCCATTACCTCGAATAGATGACTTGTTTGCACAGTTGAGAGCTGGTGCAATATTTTTCAAGATTAATTTGAGGTTTGAATGTTACTAATTAAATGTGAGGGGTGAGATGTTCTAAAGAAAGTGCTTTTAGGACCCGATATGAGCATTATGAATTTATGGTGACGCCATTTAAATTGACGAATGCGCTTGTCACATTAATGAAGTTAGCATAAAGGCTTGGTTTATTAAAAATAAAAGTTTAATGATGTAATTTGATGAAATTAATGATTTATGGTCTATATAAAAATTAATGTTAAATTCAACGGCTCAAACTAAAAATTATATAAAACCTAAAACATAATGCATGGGTAATTTTTAAAGAAAAGTGAGAAATGTTGGTAACTAAAATTATATAAAACCTAAAACATAATACATGGGTAATTTTTAAAGAAAATGAGAAATGTTGGTAGCTTTTAAATATATATAATGATTAAAAAGTAAAAATATATTTATGATTTTTAAGTATGGCATATGATTTACTTGGATTTTTTAGTTAGTTCTGCAAGTGAGTAGATATTATTTAATTCATGAAATTAACTTAGTTATAAAAAAAATTATCACACTTCCTATATCAGTGACAATTAAGTAGTTAAAATTAGAGTAAACTACACTATCAGTCACTAAACTATGTGTAAGTTTTCATTTTGGCCACTTCACTTAGAAAGAGTAAAAATTTGATCACCAAATACATGACATATATGTCTACTGCTACTATTGACCTAATTACATGATGAACATGTCCACTGTTTATGTACTGTATAATCACATGTCATACTACATTGCATGGGCTGGGATGCTTTGAAATGAGGAAGTACTGACAGATTCTCTACAAACACTGGTGGTTTATCCACAAGTTTTACTGGTAGCTTTTATCTGCAAACCCATTGTGTATTCACAACTACTAGTAGCGTATTAACCTACAAACAATGGTGGTTTATCCACAACTTTTAATGGCATCTTTTATCTGCAAACCCGTTGTGTATTCACAATTACTGGTAGCGTATTAACCTACAACAATTATGGTTCATCCACAGACAAGGGTGTCCGGGATATAAGAGTTCTGGAGAAACTTTTACAGCGGAGTGTAGTGGTGGGATAGTGTAATAGCTTGAATTTTCAGTGGTGTCGGAACGGTGATTCGAGGTCACTAAATCCGACAAGTGAGTAGAAAATATTATTAATTTAGTGAGTATAAGTTAAATGTGAAGTTTTGAAAAAAATAATAATTAGAATAAAAAACGAGGTATCGAGACCTTAGAGATTTTTAATCTAGCCATAAATATTTTATAAATATTTATGCAGTGTTAATAAGTTAGTATTAAAGTTTCGTCAAGAAATTTTAAAGTTCCGATAGTTAATTGAACAAAAAGGACTAAGTTGTAACAAATGCAAAGTTATGAGAAATGATTAAATAGCTTAAATGATAAAAGAAAGAGGGCTTAAAAGGAAAATAGACCCAAGGTCTATTTGGGCTGGACGGCAAGGGCATGAAATCAGAAAGAAAATAAGGAGAATTAAGGGTAAAATTGGAATATTGTAAAATTTACTTAATAAAGCTAGGACTAAAGTGGAATTATCTAGATTTCTCTTTATTTTTCTGCATTCTCATCAGCAAAAACACCATAGAAGGGTTTCTCTAAGCTGGTTTTTCATATTTTTACTGCAAGTAAGTTCAATTCTTGATTATTTCTTGAAATTTTTGTGTTTTTGTGACTTTTACAACTAGGTCCACTTGTTGAATTCATTAGTTTTAGATTTTATGAATAAAGTTGGAAGTTTCTATGAATATGTGCTGGAAGTATATGATAATTTAGCATGGAATTAGAACTTTAAATTGTTTATATGCTGATTTTATTGAAAGAATTGAATAGAAAGTGGATGTTTGGGACGTAAATTTAAAAGAATTTGAAGTTAGGGTTTTATGTGGAAATTCTAAATTCCAATAGTTTTGAAATAACTTATAATGACTACGTAAAGTATTAATTTAGAAAAATTTAGCTTAATTTAGAGGTTAATTGATCAAGGACCTGAATTGTATGAACTGTAAAATTTGGGGCAAAATGGAAATTAACACTTTACACTAAAACAGTTTTGGACAGCAGCAGTAGTCTAACTTTGAAAAATCATCAAAAATTATATAAAATAATTAGGGACTTAAATTTATATTCTTAAAATCCTGAATGAGTCTATTTTCAATAGAAACAAATGGTAACATCATCCGGATCTCGTACAAGGAGATAATTAATTTTTAGTGAAGAAGGGTCGGAACTAGTAGACAGCAGAACAGGGGTGACTTTAAAGAATAAACTGTACTTATTGGCTAAATCAAAAATTCTAAAAATTTTATGGTAAGAAGATATGTGAGTCTAGTTTCAAGGAAAATTAGCGGATCTTAATTTGAAGTTCTGTAGCTCAAGATAAAAATAATTTAGTGACTATGACACAGATGGACAGCTTGAATATCCATATAAGTAAATAGTGAAATTATAGATAATGTTATTTATATGTGAGTTATAATCATTAAGGATGTGAAATAGAGTAAAGGTGAAATCAATACTGATAAGTGAATGATTTTACAATGATAGATCGAGAACCCGAAGCAAGTTGAGGAAAAGAAAAAGTAGCTGATTGACCCCTAAATTTTCTCAAATTCTGCAAATCGACCCAGGTAAGTTCATATGGCTGAAAATTAATGATTAAATTTTAATTTCATGAATTATATAATGTATGATAAGATATATTTATTGATGAATTGAGAACAAAACAACAATACGAAAATTGAATAAATGATCAAATTGAGCGGAACATCGGATTTGAGTACTTCGATCGTTGATAAGTGATAAGTGGTAGCTTTAGCTACACTTATCGATCAATGACAAGTGACAAGTGATAAGTGATAGCTTTAGCTACACTTATTTGATCAGTGGCAAGTGACAAGTGATAAGTGGTAGCTTTAGCTACGCTTATCCGATCGAGAATAAGTGACAAGTGATAAATGTAATCCGTAAGACCGCAAGGTGGCTATGGCTTCGGAAATGATAAATGATCATATCGTAAGACCATAGTTATACTATGGCAAAGTGAAAGTGAAGTACTCAATTTTTCGTAATCGTTCCCTAATTTGATTAATGATGGTAAGTGACAAAAGGGCCCAAAATAGTTAAAGTAAATGGATAAGTGGTAGTGAGATATTACAAGAGCACTCTCCAAATTGTGGTCGACAGGTGAATTTAGTAATCAGATATAATGTATAAGTGTATGAATGTTTGATAAGATTTATATTTTATACCTATGAACTTACTAAGTTTCTATAAACTCACTTGAGTGTATTCAATGTCTCATGTAGATTGACGATAAATATGGAGGATCGGATCAACACCGAGGATCACACTATCAAGATTGTCTCCGTAGCTTTTGTAAATTTCCTTTTGATTTATATGGCATGTATATGTTTGATGATTATATAAATACTAAAACTCGTTTAATGAATATGTATTAAAGTAAAGAGTGATGAATATGCTAAATAATATAATTATAATAGAAATATGATTTGGTATTAAATTGGATTGGATTGGTTGGTTTTAAAATTGCAGGGAAGATTGGATATTTATAAAGGGACTATATTGAATTCATGATAAAAATAATATTAAATCGTTAAATTTAGGTAATGCCTCATACCCTATTCCGACGACAAATACGTGTAGGGGGTGTTACAGATAGGACTTTTCTTTATTGTTAAATTGAATTGCATTACATTGGCACACATAAGCATGCTCAAATGTTTTGTCAATTACTGCTATACTATATGATTGTTTCTATATTGAATATTATTGTTATATGCTTGGTTCCTTCATTTGCACTGATTTTCTTGTGATGGAACTCACACTGAGCGTTATAGGCTACTCCCCGTTTAATTATCATCCTTACAGATATCCCACCAAGTTAATATGCAAAGTACGAGAAAGAGGGACTTGAAGTTCTTACAAAATATAAAACACCCAAAGTGTTTTAGTAGCAGTGGTAGCAACAACCCTATATTCAACCTCAATAGAGGACCTGGCTATAGTTGGTTATTTTTTCGACGATCAACTAATAAGAGTGTGCCCAAAGAAGAGAATATATCCAATGGTGGAAACACGATCTGTTAGGTCCCTATCCCAATCAACATCTGCATATATGCTAAGAATGTTTTAAAATTGGCAAGTGATTCATAGGTCATAATTTATAGTGTTTTTTAAGTATCAAATGATTCGTTTGATTGCTTTCCAGTGAGTTTCTCTAGGAGAGTGCATAAATTGAGAAAACTTTAATTGCTGCGGTGAGGCAATTGGAAAGAGCACACATTTATTATCTTGTATATTTGTTTCACTTAACAAATTAAGTATATACTTGGATTAGGTTAAGAACAAACTATTAATTATTTGAAGAACTTTAATTCCCCAAAAAAATGACTTACCCATAATTGGGTGCTAATTAACTTTTTTTTCATGACAACAACTCAATTACAAATATATATATATATATATATATATATATATATATATATATATATATAATTTCAAAGTGTGAAGGTTTGAGGGCAAAGGAGAAATATACATTATTTTTTAAATCAAAAATAACTTTTAAAATAAATTTGTAATTTTTAAATATAAAATATTAAAATAAGAACAGATGATCGTAGCAGGTGGTAATTGATTATGTTACTAATTTTGAAAAGATAATAAATTTGTTAAATTTCGTAAATTCCGATGTATGCATTTTATTGGTAAAAGAATGTTAATGTTTTGTTTTCCTTTAGTATTGGGTTGGGCCAGTTTTGATATTTGGTCGATTTGGATTTCAATTTAAACAAAAAGCATATGAGAAACGCTAGAAGGAGGGCGGCTTGAACCTCCGACCTTGTGGTTAACAGCCACACGCTCTAACCAACTGAGCTATCCAAGCAGCTTGCTAACAATTTCATGCGTAACATATTTATCGGCTCTTCTTGTTTTATAATTCTGTGCAACCCACTTTAATTCGACAACGCCGGTTAAAGACCATATAAGTTTAAATTATTTAATAACAAACAATATTATTGCAATAATTAGTATATATTTGCTAGCAATGTTTTCTGAATTTTTATTATATTACTAAATTATTTGTTTATATACTAATTTCATCTTAATATTTAATTTACGTTTATCATTTTAGATTAATTATCACTTAACTAGTGTTACAGTTATATGCTAATTAAAAGTAAATTGAACTTTATAAACATTGCAACACTTTCAAATGGAATTGAAAACAAGCTAGGAAAACAAAATTATTTTTGGTATTATTTATTAGGTTTCCTCGTTAACGTTAATAAGGCACTAGAATGTGATGGAAAATCAATTTAATCGAACATGAGGTTGTTTTGTGATATTTATATTTTATTTTTATTCACTTTTTACTATTTTAATTTTTAAATATCATGGAACTAAAATTCAAGTTTTAATGTTTAATGGTGTTGCGCTAAAATTCAAGAACCAATTTTGATTGAAGATGACGATGAGGATGATAGATTGAAGAAAATATCAAGAAAGAGAATGATGACAAGGAAGATAGATTGAAGAAGAATGTCAAGATTGAGAACATTTAAATATATTTATTAGATTTCATTTTAATTTTTGTAGGAAGTTGAATTTGGGTTTGTTTACATATAATTTAATTTTAATTATTTTTGTCGCAACCATTTTAAAAATTTTGGTAAAAACGGAAATTGACTTTAAAAAACGAAAATGGAGTCGCTACTAATCCCTTTATTCCTTAGGTGTGATTGGATCACCTTATAAAATATTTTATTTCAAAACGTTGATTTTGGTCCACGAAATACAAGAAAACGGGTTCGGGAGTCAGTTAGGTATGAGGAAGGATTAGAATAACGCCCAAAAATTGGCACCTAATCGATAAAATCATGTCCTAATGTTGAAAATTTAAAAATTTTTAAAATATGATCCTTGTATTAGAAAGAAAACCAAGACTTACCTATTTAAAAGAAATAAAATGTTATACTCAGTAAGTTAGGATATAACATCTCATAGCTTCGAAATTAGGCTCACATACACAAAATATCATATCCAATAAGTTAGGGTAGAACATTTTGAATTCCCGAGAATAAGTTTTGATTTAGAAATTTATAAATTTCAATTTTAAAAGAAAATGGATACTTAATATTTTAAGTTCAACGATAAAAATCGAAACCCAGTGAGTTAGGGCACAATTCTTCTCGAAGTCCTCAAATATTAAATATCACCGTATTTAAAAAAAAACTATTTGAATAAAATGCGTTGATTCAAAAGGTGTTTTTATAAAACAATTGTTTGAGTAAGATATTACAACATACATACTTAATAGCAATTCAACATAACTACAAATTATATTAAAAATAAAAATTAAAGAATAATATAACATGAATAAATAAATAAATAATTATGTTAAGCAATAATAAACGATTAAAGAAACATAAATAAATAAACATGGGATATAAAATAAATAGCGATAATTATGATCTTTACAAAATAACAAAGTCAAATGAAAAGGAATGATATATTTAAACATTAAATAAAAAAAAAAAAAAATATGACGATTTTTAAAATGATTTAATATATATATATATATATAAACAATAAAAAAAATTGAAGTAAAAAATAAGAGTACTTATGACAAATACATAATTTAATAATTTAATACATATAATAAAAATAATTAGTAAATAGTATATAATAATTTTAAATAAAACATATATATATAATACACTAATCATAAAAATTACATATGTAATAGATAATATAAATAAAATATGTTATATAATATAAATAGATTTTATACAAAATAAAATTTTAAAATAATATATAATATAATATAATACTATATAATATAGAAATTTTAAACTTTTGAAACTTAACATGTCTAAACCATTTCTTTCATTTCCAAGTTTCCAAAACGTTCGCTTCTCCTTTAACCTAACATTTCCTTACATTTCCAAGTTTCCAAATGTTTACTTTCCTCTTTGAATCATTTCTAAATCATTTTTCATTTCCTAGTTTCCAAAAATGTTCACTTTGAACTTAACATTTCTTACATTTCCTACATTTCCGCACATTTCCATACATTTCCTTATATTTCCATACATTTCCATACATTTCCTTATATTTCCATACATTTCCATACATTTCATACATACTTACATTTCCATACATTTCCATACATTTCTTACATTTCCAAGGTTCTAAAATGCACACCACATATCACAAAGAAACATGCTATTTCATAAAATTAAGCAAAATGCACACAATGGGATTCAAACCTCTTCCTCAAAGTACTTCACTTGATGCCATAACCTTGCACCTTAGGTGACGCCCCTGCCACTTTTCCACATCACTTCTTGTTTTAACTTAAAACCAATAATTGTCCAAAGCTTTCTTCCATCCTAGGATTTTAAAACCCTTAATTCATTTCCAAACACCGCTAAAACCTACTACTCATGAATTATGCACAAACGATAACCTCTAATCTAGGATGTTACGCTTCTACCTCTTTAAAAATAATTTCGTCTCGAAATTACTTACTAACAACAGACAATCCTTCTCACCAAGACTATGCTTTATCACAAGACTCGATCTTAATAGAATCATCATACTTTCCAGCACAATCTCTAAGTTCACGCCCCTTAGAACTCATTTCTAATGATGCGCTTTAACTGATTTAAGAAATTTTATAAATTAGCTTTATTCCATCGATTAACCGCAAGAAGTTTTATGAAAAGAATTTTAGAGTGGTTCTTTCAGACATACATGCACACAGCCTTTACATTCATACCTCCATCAATCAATTTCGAACTTTCGCTCATTCGTGAGAAATATTGTAGTTTCCGTTGTTATTATTTTTCCACTACTTGGGTATTTTCGTAATTTGTCCCATGTGGGTATTTTCATAATTTGTCAAAATAAAGTTCCTTGGTGATTTTGTAAATAAGGGTATTCTGTAATTTTCAATTCTCGGTATCTTGGAAAATTTTGAAATCGACAGATTTTGGTAATTAACCCGTGAATTTGTAAATCTTAATAAATCACGGATATTTTGGAATTTAAAAACTTGAGGGTTGTTTTTGAGAATTTGTTTTCCAAATCAGTGTTGTTGCAAAAAATTTTTTCTCGAGGGTCGTTCTGGGAATTTTGTAACTCGTGGGTATTTTAATTTGTAGGTAGGGTAATTTCGTAATCTTTTCTAAAATCGTGGTATCTTGATATTTGGCAAATTAGGTTTTTGAACATTTTATAAAATAATGAAATTTTAATAAGAATTGTGGGTATTTTGAAAATTTCATAAACCAAGGGCATTTTTGTAATTTTACCACTGTGGCATTTTAGTAATTTTGCAAGTAGGAAATATTTTGGAAGAATTTTCAAAAAATCTTTTGCTACTCCTAAAAGGGTAATATAGGATTTTAAAGCTAGGGTTTCCATAAAAATATGGCTAGTCCCTTTCGGTTTTAGTTAGGGTTTATTTCGTGACTAAGTCCTCTTGGTTAGGTGAACCGAAGCACGCACTGTAGGATTCGAGAGGAGAGGAGGTGAGTCACGGACTGCTTAAATACCAAGCTCCCACCCAAACCAATCCTAGACATGCTTACCATGGTTGCCACACCCTAACTCTCTACGACTCAATCATGTGTTTGTTTAATTAGATATTTAAGTCTTATGTATTTGTTGGGGTACACTAGTCCTGTGGTTCAAGTACTTAATCTCTATTCTACGCTCCACAAAAGCCCATACCTTTCACATATTCAAATCACTTAAGTCAAGTACTTACCGGTGGATCATGGGTCTGAGACTTAGTGGGCCATGCCGTAAAAACTCTTAATTCATAAAATCCTTTGGGCTTAACTTTGAAAACATTTTGGGCCTTAAACCCAAGGCCAAGAGTTTAAATCGGCTCGATATTAAATCGAACATTCCACACCCTACCACGAGCTCGGACCGGATCTGGTATGTTTCTCAATGTAAACCGGTTCAAATTTCTTTTGTACTTAGGAAAAACTTAAACGTTTTGAAGGAAAGTTTGTTTGGGTTGGGCTTGAGTTGAAAACAAGTTTATATCGTTATTAAAAATCCTTTTGATTTAGGTGACAAAATGGTTGGGCTTTGAATTATATTAATTTTACTTAATCTTTTAATAAATAAAAAGTTTGTAATCTTAATAAATAAAAGCAAAGTAAAGTAGTGCTACTATGGCCTTATTACATCAAATAATTCCCAAAATTTAAATTCAAAATACTTAAAATAAAATAGTCCAAATAAAAATAGATGAACTTCTTGCTGAGCATGGCCTTCCCTAAGCACCGCCACCGGCCATCACCGATCGTCACACCAAAAAGGTTCCCACAATGGGGTGAGTCAATATATAATATAATAACTAATATATAAAAAATAGTATATAATAAAAATAATATTAAGCCAAATAAAATAATAAATAATAATTTAATATTTATAAGAATAATACATATAAAAATATATGAATTTTATACTATTAATAAATTAATATATAAATAATAAAGAAAATAATATAGAATATTTAATATGATAAAATAATTTAATACAATGTTAAAATAATTTAAAATAAAAGATTTAAAAATAAACACAGAAACAAGGGTTAAATAGCAATAAAAATAGATAAAAAGGACTAAACAAAACGCGCATTAAACCACAGGGACTAATATGACAATTATGCCTCCTTTTCAAAATGACGCCGTTCTGATTTTGACCTTTAAATAGCCCGAAGGACTAAATTGAAACGCAAGAAGTAATTTCAGACCCAATTGTAAAATAAAAAAACAACAGGACATAATTATAAAATTAAAATAAAGTAGAAGGGCCTAAACAGTAAATATCCCATTTATAAAAATACGCGGATCCTCCCCGAGTTTTCGGGTCAACGCGCGGATCCTTAGCCCTGAACAACGTCGTTTTGTGCTTATTAGATTAAGCAAAAATGACGCCGTTTTCTCATTACTATATAAGTACAAAAATTAGTTTAAAAAAATCATTTTAAAACTAGTTTTTTAAAAAAATAGAAACCCTTTAAAAAACTGCTCTGCCTTCATCGGTCCTCCGACCTCGGGTGTAACACCCCAAACCCGGCCCATTCGTTATTTAATCAATTTGAAATTCCACTGCGGAAAACGCTTGAAAATATCCCGACTTGTGGTGGAACTTGAAAATTTTGTGCTTATTCAAAACCATGTCCATTTAAAAATTTTAAATAATATAAGCTTGATAAAATATCCTAAATAAAAACTTTATTATATCTGATTTAAGAAAATAAAACCATTGGCAAAAGATATCTCAATTGTCAATCCATAATAAAACATAGCAATAAAGGTACTTAAAAAAAATACTTAAATACTTTAATGGGCCTTATTACAATAAACACTTAATCAAAATACTGAAAATATAAATACTTAATTAATTAAATAAAATGTCTTTTGCATGGGCCACCTCGTATCCACTCCAAACCCGGTCCAAGCATCACCTGCGATGTTGATAAAAATTGGGTGAGTCATATAGACTCAGTGTGTAATTAAACCACTGATTTCCACCCACATTTTAACCCCATATTAACCCATATATCAGATAACAAATATCATAATCACATATTACCACATTCTGGGCTTGGCCCACATTCATATCACATTCATATAATAGTGTAAATAACCACATGTTTCCACATACTGGGCTTGGCCCATTACCACATTATTCCACATCTCATATACTGGGCTTGGCCCATTTCTCATTCCAATCCACATTCACATTTTGGGCTCGGCCCATTTCCACATTAATACCTTATTTCACAGGTCACATAGAATTATGCAAAGTGCACCCAACCCAAACCTAGGGTCCATCCTCTACAAACCCCGTATCTAGCCTACCACACACCAGGGGATTATCAAATCACCTCTCCTTTTCACTCCAAAAGGCAATAAATGCCATCCACGTGCAATAAAGCACAAAAATCCACAACGTGACCTCAGTCAGCGCCAATCCACGATGTAGCCGTAGCTAACACCAAAACCACGATGGGACACATAGTCACTCATCAACCACGATATGGCACTTAGTCGATATCAACCACGATGAGGCACATAGCCACTCATCAAGCCACGCGAACTAAATCGCATTAATCCACAACGTGACCTCATCAACGTTAATCCACGATGTAGCTCAAGGCTAACATCAAACCACGCTCAAGTACACCGCATCTTCTTTCATATCCCAACCCATGCACATGCAACATGTAATAGTGGCATAATAATAATAAATGCATGCACATGTTATTAAGCGGACCATCATATTTTCATAGGCATAGTCACATTCACATCGGCACTTTCACATTCAGATCAACAGATAATACTAACTCGATTATCGATATACCCCTTTTAGGGTAATCACCACATAATCGCCATTTGACTTTGGTTAGCACATAATTCACACATGCAAATATAGCAAAAACCCAAAAAACGGTGGGTTAATCACACACCTTACTATTTAGCGAAATCCCGAATTACTAGGATCTAACACGATGAACGGGGTTTTTCTTCCTCCCTTAATGCCGATTTGGTCTCCTACCAAATCCCGGAGGCTTTGGTTATCTCTGCCGATTTACCCCAAGCTCACTCGAATCCCAAAACTGCACTTGTCTTATAGAATTGTCGAGATCCCTTGATTGCTCCAAATCCTGAAAACTCCTCTAATGCTCCTCTTGTTGGCTATATACAAAAGATACATTGGTAAGGCACTATGAACATTCGGCCATGTTCTAAAAAAATCAAGGCCTCCCTCACTTGGTTTCGGCACACTAATAGAAAGGAACCCAAACTAATTGCTTAAAGAGAGCATACTTACCAAAGATTAAGACTAGGAAAGAGTAGCCGACAACCCTCCTTAAAGATTCAAACATTGAGAATGGCACTGGTATTTCGGCACTTTAATGGTGGAAAAAACGAATAGAGAATGGGGCTATAAGGTTTGGCTATGGCTTCCAAAAAAGATGGAACATTCGGCTATCAAAAGGTAAGTATTCACAATTTCGCTTATAGATTTCAAAAGAGAAGAGAATAAAAAGAGACTTATGGCGTATAGTATTTTGGTAAAGAAAAGTAGTAAGGAAAAGATGAAAGAACCCACTAATTTCACGTTCTTCCTTTCGGGAAGGAGGATTAGGAAAATCCTATTGATTAGAACCTCCGGAAAAGCATGAAAAAAAGGCTCGAATGGTACGATCCTCCAGTCACCCCTAATGAAAGGGCGATCCAAGTTCTTGGTCCGTGAAGAACGTTGTTAGGTGCTCCATTTTATTTTGCCATTAAGGCCGAACTGAACACTTGATGGTTTTCGGCACAAAGGGAGAATGAAAAGAGAGGAATAATTTTCAAATAAAAGAAAATAAAAGAAGAAAAGAATAGCCAAAAGATGGTCACCCCTATTTAACAAATTCGGCACATCTACCTCCTTCACACTTCCAAGCCAAAATTTGCTACCCCAAGGAGTCCTATATTCGACCATTGCTCATCCCATATCAAATCCCAATTTAATCTCTTATCTTCCCATTAAAATAACTCAACCTTTATCACTTCATTTAAAAAAAAATAATCAAACAGCCATTATCCCCTATCTACCTATTTAAACTAAATAAAATAAACAACAACTTATCTCCTATTCTTAGCCAATAATAATAAAAATAAAACCAAGCATTATCCTTATCATTTGAGAGTCCATATGCCGTCCCACTACTCACCCTGCTGTTGATGTCAAAAGCCAAAAATAAAAGCCTCAAAAATTTCGCTTCCCACCCGACTCGAACCCATGACTCGCACCCAACTTGTGGTGTCATTTCCAGAGCTTTAAGTGGCGCCTTGCAGCCACTTTAACAAGTAGGTTCTTATGCTATAGATCCCTTACAAATTTTCTTAAGACTTTCTTGGCTAGCTTCCCCTTTTTACCTCGGCGTAAAAGCAAAATAAAAGCCACCCATTGTTGCCCCCGAGTTTCGAACACGAGACCTGCTGGAAACACCACACACTACCAGCCACTTTGCTGCTAGCTCATTTGCGTCATAAACTCCCAACAATTCTTTTTAAGACCTTCTTCTCCCTTAACGCCAATCTTGCAAAAATAAAACACGCCCATGCCGCCAACGGGATTCGAACCAAGGCCCTTGTCCAGGCATCATCCCAGGCCCTTAAGTGGCGCATGGAAGCCACTTTACCAAGGCCTGGTTTATGCCAAACACGCCTAAGATTTTTCCCTTAAGGCCTCCCCGGCCTTGCTCCCTTCCAGACGTAAAAAGAAAAGCCCATTGCTTCCCACGCGCTCGAACCCCATCCACCTAGCTCCTTGAGGCGCCACTCCCTAAGCACTAAGTGGCGCCTCCCACCAATTTACCACTTGGATTTCTTGTGTCCTAAACTCCCCAAAATTTTCTTAAGGCCTCTTGACCTAATTTCCCTTTTCACTTAAAATTCCAACATTTTCCAAAGTTTTTCCCTTCACCTAAAGTTCTCAAAACTCCTAAAATATATCCAAACACACTCCAAGCCTACTATCACTTGAATTATGCATTAAATGCATAGCCCCTAATCTAGGATGTTACAGTTCTACCCTCCTTAAAAATAATTTCGTCCTCAAAATTACTTACTAACGAATAATCATACATCTTAACTCACCGCACTATGCTTATGCTGTGCACTCTGATCTTAATAGAACCATCATACTTCCTAGGCACAATTTTTTTAAGTTCACATCCAGGGTTTCAAACACTACACCAATAATACAAGCATGAACCAATCTTATAAAAATCAAAACAATAAAATATATTCCATAACAAGGAACTTACCCGCTATCACATCCTTGGTGGTCTAGCATCCGAACCTTTTGCTCCTCTGCCGGGTGTTCCACAACCTTGGCCAAAACCATTTCCTCCATGGTTTGAACCATGAACCTTCGTTTTCTGAGGACAATTCTTAACCAAATGAGCCTTAGATCCACATCGGAAACATACCTTACTATTACCCCAACACTCTCCTGCATGAGCTCTTCCACACTGAGCACATGAACGACTCTGATTCTCAAGAATGGCGTGGGTGCACGTCATGTAATTCTCGATCCTTGGTCTTTTCTGAACATCTCCAAACGATGCTGACGGTCCAAAACTTCTCTTGTTCCCATTCCTATTTTTTTCTCGATTTTCTCTTACAGTCCTCTTAACTTCTTCAGCTATCCGAGCTTTTTCCACTAAAATGGCAAAGTCTCTTTCTCTCATGGAGCAATCAACTCTCGAACTCATCTCATAGCCCATCTTCAAACCGGACACACCTTTCATAATCGGTAGCCACGATCCCTTGGGCATCGACTTAACCGCACAAATTTAGCTTCATATTCTACTACCGGCTTGCTTCCTTGAACCAAGTTTAGAAACGCCTTTCTCTCATGAGTCTAAGTAGCTAGCTCCAACGTACTTCCCTTCAAACTTAAGCTTAAAATATTCCCAATCCACTCGATGCATTGGGGTACTTTGTCTGACAGTGAGCCACCATCGATAAGCTTTATCTCAGAGCAACGAGACAGCACCTTTCAGCTTTTCCTCAGGAGTACAGTCCAAATCGTCCATGATTCTTTCAACTGCCTCCAACCAATACTCCACTACATTCGAAGTTATTCCTGATACTCCTCTAAAAACTTCGGCTCCGTTCGACCTAAGTTTTTCCGATACTGATTTTTGAGCTCCATTTCCCACACTAGCTCCTGCCACTCGCTCGAGCACTCGTAGCATAGCCCGCGACATGCGTCCTCTTCTATCTCGATCTTGCTCCTCCGTGCCCACCTTTGGCGGTGGCACTTCATTTTCGACCCATGGCCGCACCCTCTTGGTTCCGACACGACCATTCTACCTCTACGCATCCATGATGACTACGTCCCGTAGAACTCATCTCTAACGTCGCGATTTAATCTGATTAAGAAATTTTATGCATTAGTATTTGTTCCACTGTTTAACCGCGAACAATTTTATGAAAAGAAATTCTAGAAGTGGTTCTTTCGATCAAACAAAGTTTCAGTTCAAGTTCACTACTCTAATTCAGAGAGTCACATCCATTCCTCAATGGAGGCGCATTCATTCATCAACAAGAACACATTCATTCAGTGGTATCTACCACACACATTCACTATTTGGACATTTCTGACCGTTTTTATCCCAGGGGTATTTTCGTCATTTGTCCTACAGGGGTATTTTGGTAATAAATCAGGATCAATTTAAAAATCTTTATAAACCAAACGTATTTCAAAAACTCGGGGTAATCTTGAAAATTTGTTTTCCAAATCAGAGGTATTGCCAAAAATTTTAGAAATCGGGGTTATTTCGGTAATTTTAGAAGTTAAGGGCATTTTCGTAAATTCTCCAAATCAGGATATATTGATATTTGTAAAACATAAGTTTTTGGTATTTTTGTAAAGTAGAAACATTTTAGCAAAAGTCGAGGGTATTTTTGAAAATCTTAAAAACTAAGGGTATTTTAGTAATTTACAACACAGGGGCATTTTAGTAATTTTCCCAAATCAAAGTACATTGACCTTTTGCAAAATAGATTTTTTTTTGGACACTTTTGCAAGATAGAGAAATTTTATTAAAATCAAGGGTAATATGGTACTTTTAGAAACCAAGGGCATTTTCGTAATTCTTCCACCAGGGGTATTTTAGTAATTTGGCAATTCGAAAAATTTTTGAGAAATTTTTCAAAATAGATTTTGTTACAAATCGAAGGGTAATTTAAGGATTTAAAACTAGGGTTTTATAAAAAATTTTCTGACTAGTCCTTTCGGGTTTTAGTTCTAGGTTTAGCTTTATGAATAAGTCCTCTTGGTTAGGGTGAACCAGTAGCTACGCACTAGGTAGGATTCGAGTAAAGAGGAGGTGAGTCGCTAGGGGCTTAAGTACCAAGCTCTTCTCAGAATCCACTCCTAGGCATGCGCACAATGGTTGCCACACCTTAACTCAAATGACTTACTTCACGAGTTTGTTTAATAGTCCTTAAGTCTTATGCATGTGTTTGAGTGCATTAGCCCTAGGTTCAATAGCCCTAATATTCTAATCTCGAGCCCAAATAAGCCCATAATAGTTCACATAAACAATCACTTCAATAATTAGAAGTACTTACCGGTGGACTTGGTAGGAGATACAGTGCCATGCCGAATAACTCGAAATAAAAGTCCATATTTTGAAAAGCCCATTTTGAAAACATTTTGGACCCAAAACCCTCAAAGCCGAGTTTTGAAACGCTCGATATAAATCTAACACCCAAACCCGCCCATTCGTTATTTGTTGAATTTGAAATGCCAACTAAAAACGTTTGAAAATATCCGACTTGGTGGAACTTGAAAATTTTGTGCTTATTCAAAAACCATGTCCATTTAAAAATTTTAAATAATATAAGCTTGATAAAAATATCCAAATAAAAACTTTATTATATCTGATTTAAGAAAATAAAACCATTGGCGAAAGATATCTCAATTGTCAATCCATAATAAAACATAGCAATAAAGGTACTTAAAAAATACTTAAATACTTTAATGGGCCTTATTACAATAAACACTTAATCAAAATACTAAAAATATAAATACTTAATTAATTAAATAAAATGTCTTACGCATGGGCCACCTCGTATCCACTCCAAACCCGGTCCAAGCATCACTGCGATGTTGATAAAATTGGGTGAGTCATCTGAGACTCAATGTGTAATTAAACCATTGATTTTCACCCACATGTTAACCCCATATTAACCCATATATCAGATAACAAATATCATAATCACATATTACCACATTCTAGGTTTGGCCCACATTCATATCACATTCATATAATAGTGTAAATAACCACATGTTTCCACATACCTGGGCTTGGCCCATTACCACATTATTCTACATATCATATCTTTGGGCTTGGCCCATTTCTCATTCCAATCCACATTCACATTTTGGCTCTCCCATTTCCACATTAATACCTCATTTCACGGGTCACATAGAATTATGCAAAGTGCACCCAACCCAAACCTAGGGTCCATCCTCTACATACCCCCGTATCCAAATACTACCACACACCGGAGGATTATCAAATCACCTCTCCTTTTCACTCCAAAAGGCAATAAATGCCATCCACGTGCAATAAAGCACAAAAATCCACAACGCGACCTCGATCGGCGCCAATCCATGATGTAGCCAGTAGCTAACACCAAAACCACGATGGGACACATAGTCACTCATCAACCACGATATGGCACTTAGCCGATATCAACCACGATGAGGAACATAGCCACTCATCAAGCCATGCGAACTAAATCGCAATTAATCCACAACGTGACCTCGATCAACGTCAATCCACGATGTAGCTCAAGGCTAACATCAAACCACGCATCAAGTACACCCATACCTTCTTTCATATCCCAACCCATGGACATGCAACATGTAATAGTGGCATAATAATAATAAATGCATGCACATGTTATTAAGGCAGACCATCATATTTCCATAGGCATAGTCACATTCACATCGGCATTTTCACATTCGTATCAACAGATAATACTAACCTGATTATCGATATACCCCTTTTTAGGGTAATCACCACATAACTGCCACTGCACTGGTTAGCACATAATTCACACATGCAAATATAGCAAAAACCCGAAAAATGGTGGGTTAATCACACACCTTACTATTTAGCGAAATCCCAAATTACTAGGATCTAACACGATGAACGGGGTTTTTCTTCCTCCCTTAATGCCAATTTGGTCTCCTACCAAATCCCGGAGGCTTTGGTTATCTCTGTCGATTTGCCCCAAGCTCACTCGAATCCCGAAACTGCACTTGTCTTATAGAATTGTCGAGATGCCTTGATTGCTCCAAATCCCAAAAACTCCTATAATGCTCCTCTTATCGGCTATATACAAAAGATACATTGGTAAGGCACTATGAACATTCGGCCATGTTCTAAAAAAAATCAAGGCCTCCCTCACTTGGTTTCGGCACACTAATAGAAAAGAACCCAAACTAATTGCTTAAAGAGAGCATACTTACCAACGATTAAGACTAGGAAAGAGTAGTCGATAGCCCCTCCTTAAAGATTTAGCGCTTGAGAATGGTACTGGTATTTTGGCACTTTAATGGTGGAAAGAAAACGAATAGAGAATGGGGCTATAAGGTTCGGCTATGGCTTCCAAAAGAAGATGGAACATTCGGCTATCAAAAGGGTAAGTATTCACAATTTCGGCTTATAGATTTCAAAAAGAGAAGAGAATAAAAAGAGACTTATGGCGTATAGCATTTTGGCAAAGAAAAGTAGTAAGGAAAAGATGAAAGAACCCACCTTGATAGCCTCCCTAAATTCAGCTAATGACCAAAAGAAAATATGCTGAACACTTGATGGTTTTCGACACAAAGGGAGAATGAAAAGAGAGGAACAATTTTCAAATAAAAGAAAATAAAAGAAGAAAAGAATAGCCAAAAGATGGTCACCCCTATTTAACAAATTCGGCACACCTACCTCCTTCACACTTCCAAGCCGAAATTTGCTACCCCAAAGAGTCCTATATTCGACCATTGCTCATCCCATATCAAATCCCAATTTAATCTCTTATCTTCCCATTAAAATAACTCAACCTTTATCACTTCATTTAAAAAAAAAATAATCAAACAACCATTATCCCCTATCTACCTATTTAAACTAAATAAAATAAACAACAACTTATCTCCTATTCTTAGCCAATAATAATAAAAATAAAACCAAGCATTATCCTTATCATTTGAGAGTCCATATGCCGTCCCACTACTCACCCTGCTGTTGACGTCAAAAGCCAAAAATAAAAGCCTCAAAAATTTTGCTTCCCACGTGACTCGAACCCATGACTCGCACCTAACTTGTGGAGTCATTTCCAGAGCTTTAAGTGGCGCCTTGCAGCCACTTTAACAGGCAGGTTCTTATGCTATAGATCCCTTACAAATTTTCTTAAAACTTCCTTGGCTAGCTTCCCCTTTTTACCTAAGCGCAAAAGCAAAATAAAAGCCACCCATTGCTGCCTCCGAGTTTCGAACACGAGACCTGCTGGAAACACCACACGCTACCAGCCACTTTGCTGCTAGCTCCTTTGTGTCATAAACTCCCAACAATTCTTTTTAAGACCTTCTTCTCCCTTAACGCCAATCTTGCAAAAATAAAACATGCCCATGCCGCCAATGGGATTCGAACCAAGGCCCTTGTCCAGGCGTCATCCCATGCCCTTAAGTGGCATATGGAAGCCACTTTACGAAGGCCTGGTTTATGCCAAACACGCCTAAGATTTTTCCCTTAAGGCCTCCCTGGCCTTGCTCCCCTTCCAGACGCTTAAAAGAAAAGCCCATTGCTTTCACACGCTCGAACCCCATCCACCTAGCTCCTTGAGGCGCCACTCCCCTAAGAACTAAATGGCGCCCCCACCAATTTACCACTTGGATTTCTTGTGTCCTAAACTCCCCAAAATTTTCTTAAAGCCTCTTTAGCCTAATTTCCCCTTTTCACTTAAAATTCCAACATTTTCCAAAGTTTTTCCCTTCACCTAAAGTTCTCAAAAACTCCTAAAATATATCCAAACACACTCCAAGCCTACTATCACTTGAATTATGCATTAAATGCATAGCCCCTAATCTAGGATGTTACATCGAGCCTTCATTGCACGCGCCATCGTGGTTGGCGGCCAGAGAACCAAACCCCTCTGTTTTGAAGCCAAAACGCAGGTAGCCTTCTCATCTTTTTCTTATTTTTTAGTATTCGTACAAAAATAGCGTAGATCTAAAAAATAAAATAAAATAACATGAAAATCACCTTTGCTAAAGAAAAAATTCTATATTCTATTTCAGTATATTTTTTCTATATGTTTTCTCTCTGTATATGTGTCCTTACTTTTATAGATCTTTGGGGGTTTTTATAACTCAAAAAATAAAAATAAAAAAGGAAACAAAGATATTTTGCCATGTTTTGTTGTGTTTTGTTGCCGTTTCTTTCTCCTTTTGCAGGTGGACAACGAGAAGCCCGGCGGTGATAAGGCGGTTATGCAAGCCGCAGACGACGGTGGCTTTGGGTGTGAGGCGGGGGCTACTATGTGCGATGTTTTCCTAGGGTTTCAGAAAACCTTGTTTCTGACTTTGGTTCTAGGCCTTTTGGGCTCTGTAGGTTGGGCTAAAATGTTTTGGGTCTTTTTGGGTCTTGGTTTTTAGGGTGTAATTGGGCTAATCGGGTTTAGTTTGGGTTGATGGGTAGTCTTTCTAGGAATGGGTTTGAGGTAATTGGGTTTTGGGTCTTTGTTGGGTTAGTTTGTTTAGGTATTGGGTCTCTAGTAATATTTGGGCCTGTAAATGGTTTTGTAAATGGACTGTATTAATGGACATTTGGTATATTTTTATTTTTATTATTTTGGAATGGGCCCGAGCAAAATGGGCCGATTACAGCTGCCGCTCTTTGCTCATTATCGTGAAACGAGAATAGAGCAAAGACTATAAAAGGACTAATTTTGCCCGGTCTTGGCAGAGCCTTGACTTCTTGGTCCTCATTTTCTTCAAATGGCTTCCAACTCCACTGTAACTTCAATGGTATTGGAACTTTATCCTGATTTCAATAAATCTGATGGCTTTAATCTGCTTCACTATAATTTCAGGAAGACAAAATATGATGCCTTTGATCTGCTTCTTGCAACTTCAAGAATGCTAGATCTACTATCTTTGATCTGCTTCACTACAACTTTAGGAAAATAAGATCTGCTATCTTTAGTCTACTCCACTGCAAATTTAGAGATAAGACTATAATATTTAGCTTGCTCCCTTGCTACCTCAGGGAGATAAGGCTAGTGGCTAAAATCTACTTCCTTGCTACCTCGGAAGATAAGATTCAACGTCTTCGATTTGCTCCACTGCAACTTCGAGGAGACAAAATCTATAATCTTTAGTCTGCTTCCTTGCTACCTCAAGAAGATAAGACTACAATCTTCAGCCTACTCCCTTGCTACCTCAAGGAGATAAGGCTGGTGGCTAAAATCTGCTCCCTTGCTATATTAGGAAGATAAGATTCACCAAATTCAATTTGCTCCGCTACCGCTTAGGGAGATAAGATCTACAATCTTCAGCCTGCCCCACTACTATCTCGAGGGGACAAAATCTGAACTTTTCATTCCTTATTATCTTAGGAAAAATTCAATCTTCAGTCTTCTTCACTACCATCTCGAGGGAACAAAATCTGAACTTTCCAATTTGCTTTCTTAATATCTCAGGAAGACTTCAATCTTCAGTCTGCTCCACTACCATCTCGAGGGAACAAAATCTGAACTTTCCAATTTGCTTCCTTACTATCTCAAGAAGACTTCAATCTTCAGTCTGCTTCACTACTATCTCGAGGGAACAAAATCTAAACTTTCCAATTTGCTTCCTTACTATCTCAAGAAGACTTTAATCTTCAGTCTGCTCCACTACCATCTCGAGGGAACAAAATCTAAACTTTTCAATTTGCTTCCTTACTATCTCAGGAAGACTTCAATATTCAGTTTGCTCCACTACTATCTCGAGGGAACAAAATTTAAACTTTCCAATTTGCTTCCTTACTATCTTAGGAAGACTTCAATCTTCAGTCTGCTCCACTACCATCTCGAGGGAACAAAATCTGAACTTTTCAATTTGCTTCCTTACTATATTAGGAAGACTTTAATCTTCAGTCTGCTCCACTATCATCTCGAGGGAACAAAATCTGAACTTTTCAATTTGCTTCCTTACTATCTCAGGAAAACTTCATTCTTCAGTCTGCTCCACTACCATCTTGAGGGAACAAAATCTAAACTTTCCAATTTGCTTCCTTACTATCTCATGAAGACTTCAATCTTCAGTCTGATCTACTACCATCTCGAGGGAACAAAATATGAACTTTCTAATTTGCTTCCTTTCCATCTCAAGAAGACTTCAATCTTTAGTCTGCTCCACTACCATCTCGAGGGAGATAAGACTGATGGCTTAAATCTACTCCATTGCTTCATGGAGATAAAATTCATCGTTCGATCTTGTTCCACTACTACTTAGGGTGACAAGATCTACAATCTTCGACCTATTCCCTTGCTGGTCAGGGAGATAGGACTGGTGAATTCACCGATGTTGCTACACCGTCCTCTGAGGGACATGTCCTGTAGACTCGAATGTATTATATGCTTTTGTTTATGCCAAATGATTAGGATGCTATAATGCTCCTAACTAAATGTATTATAGATGACATTTGCATGAACACAGAATGTCGTGAGAATGATCCCATTTTTAATGTACAATAATTAGGATGCAATGATCGGAATGAATCTAATGCTCCTAACTAAATGATATTTACATAAATGCATGAGAATGATCCTTTTTAATGTTTGGGTTGTCACTGCTCATAGTTCATCAAGGTTCTATCACTGATGCATTACCATGCTTTCTCGTTCAGCTGGTATCTTTGACAAAAAAACCCAAAAAAATGATCATATTCTGCTCAGTAAGCTTGTCTCGCTACAATTTCAGAGTCCCTTCCCTTGAACCTTAGGACATAAAATTGGTACCTCCCACTGCAACTTCAGAGAAATAACATTTGGCTTCTTCCATCCATCTAGTTACCACTCAGAGGTATGAAATTTGTATGATCTTCAATCAAGTTGATCTGTTACACCATTCCCTGGGTATAATGACCAGATGTATGTGCCTGAAATTTGCATGAATGCAAGGTATCATTTTTCTTTTCCTAAGAATGATCCCCTTTTACACTTGGGTTAACATTGCATGTCATTTATCGAGATGGTATCACCGATGAAATGTCTTATCCAATAAAAATTTGAAGAGATAATCATCTTTCAATGTTTCCAACCCTTAGGCTTGGTGAGTTCTAAACAATAATCCTATTTCAGATTCTCATATTATTTAGAAGCTCACAGAGTAATATGCGAAACTTCTTTTATGAAAGAATTATTAGTCTATTAATCGTTATTTCAATATAAAATGCTTGAAAAATATCACAACAATGGACGAGAAAAAAATTAATCAGGAGCATAGCTCAAAACAAATAAGTTAATCAAAGATAACCAAAGCAATACAAGAAAATTGACTGTGGTGTATCTTGAAAAGAATAAAGTAATCAAAGATAGCCAAGGCCATAAAAGAAGATTGATTGGGGTGTATCTTTGAAAATAATAAAGTAATCAAAGATAGCAAATTCAAAATGGGTAAGATAGAAGCTAGGTGCCCTAGATATCGCAGCTTGAGCTTCTCTGTACAGACTTCTTGAGGACCATTTTGAGCTCAATATGTGTTTAGAGGATACGGAGTACTTTGTCAATGCCCCAAGACGTAGTATACTTCCTCATTGTTAATTCAATCATAGCAAGACTATCACATGCCCTATCTTTGATCAAAATTTGAGCCGTTCTTTTAGGGTTTTCGACTCAAAACCCTTTTGGTATCAAAGCTTGGCCTCTCCTTTTTTTGAATGTATTTTATGGTTTTCACCTTGGCCCTTATCTTTTTAGGTAAAATACTTCTTGAATGAACCTAAATTCACCGGATTGGGCAAGTCATTGGCATCCATCTCGGTCAATATCAATGCTCCTCCAGAACAGGCCTTCTCTACAATATAAGGTCCTTCCTAGTTTGGCATCTGCTTTTCTCTGAAATCTTTTTGTAAAAGAAAGATCAGGTTCCCCTCGTGGAATTCTCTAGGATAAACATATTTTTCATAAGCTTGCATCATCTGACCATGATGAATAACTTTTAACCTTTTCTTCGATTAGGTTCAATTAGCAAAAATGCTTTCATTCCATAAACCAATGGGTAAGATGTTGCCCCAAAAAAAAGTCTTGGCCAATGCTCGATAACCATAGAAGATAAATAGTAACTTCTTTATGCCAATCTTTACAAGTCTCGGTCATCTTTTCTACAATCTTTTTTTGTTTTTTTTTTTTGGCTGCCTTTGTTACTTTATGATATGGTGTCTGATCTTTGAACATACTACAAACTTTTGACTTTGTCCTTTTTGGCATTCTTTGTTAGCGCCTGATTTTTTTTTGAAATGACTTTGACCTTGTAACCTTGGCATATGAAGCTACTTCCACCCTCTTAGTGAAGTAAACAATGACCACAATGATGAATCGATATCGACTAGTAGCTTTTGACGAGATTAGCCCCATAATATCCATGCCCCACATATAGAAAAGTCTGTGAAAAAATGGAAGAGTCACATAAATCTCGTCTTCTTCAATTCAGTATTTGCGGTATAACTGATGCAATCCTCTTTCATGGTAGACCAACAGTGCCCGATCCTCATGTTTAGCCCGTGTCTTAGTAGCCTACACATGTCCTAATATGATCATGCGAAAACATCTTTGAATTCTCAAAAATAACTCAATGATGTCTTGCCTTATTTCTATGGTGAGCCGGGCTTCGATCTTCACCCCTTTCCTAGGCTCATAATATCCACTGACCCTTTGTAGAGTAGGGTCTATTTTTCATCTTGTTCTACCATTCTTAACAAATCAGAAGATAGGTTACAATCTCTGTTATCTTCAAAGTCCTGAGATCCCTCTAAACACATATCTTACTCGAATAGAGACTCTGAGTCAATAGCAGCATTGCTCACATCGTTGATATTTGGAGACCTATTGTAGGTTCGAAGGAAGATTCCAAAGGATAAATGATTCAAAGAATGGTTATATGTATGGTCATGAATAAAAGAATACCTGAATGAAAGTCCAAAGAACAAACAAAAGAAAAAAACTAAGAACAATTGTTTGTACAGTATCAAATGAAAAAAATAAAGAATATTTGCTCAAAAAGATGATTTTATTGAAATAAAAATTTCGGACACGAGCCTATTTCACAAAAGGATTCTTATTGCCTCTAGGCTTAAGGTAACAAGCACGTTTTGAATATTACTCTATATCAACTCTAAAAATACAGGGATCTCTTCCATAGTCCCATTATTCAAAACACTCCCAAGTATGCAAGGTCTTGGAAACTTTTATTCCCCAATTCCCTCTTCAGATATGTCATTAGTGTTCAGATTCCCAATATCAGGTCTTGCACTAAAGCCCTGAACTTGATGCATTCTTGAATCTCACAGATCACACCCCTTCACCTAGATGGTAGGGTGATAGATTTTCTGCCCCAGGGGGATCATCGAATTTAACAATACCCATTTTGACAAGTCTTTCGATCATCTTTTTGAAAGCGGTGCAGTTCTCGATCGAGTGTCCTGTGATTCCTGCATGATATTCGCATTGAGCATTCGTGTCGTACCATTTAGGGTATGGAGGTTGTATAGGTTTTAGGTAGAAAGGGGATACTACATGTGCATCAAACAAAATTTGGTGTAGCTCCCTATACGTGATTGGGATGGGCGAGAATTGGGATTTTTTTGAGTTCGGTCTTGGATTGGGTTCTTGCTTGCCCTGAGGTGACCTGATGCTGTTGGGGTCTGATAGAACAGTACCACTTTTGGATATGCGTCTGGTTGAGTTTGGACACTTATTGGAGTAAAACTTGGGGGATAGATGAGGTCTTCATTATCATCTCCACTGTTGACTACTAGGCCTATCCTCTCTCCAAGCTCTTCAACTAGTAAATGACTTAATTGGCCAATCACATTCTTTTGGAATTCTTGTAACACCCCAAACCCGGCCCAAACACTACAACTGGATCTGGTTTGTCACTAAGAAAGATTTTAGTAAAACCAATCGTGTTGACGGAAAGCCCAAATATAATTTATATAAAATATGCCTAATAATCAAAAGCCTAAAACTGAATTACATGTCTTAGTTTTAAAATAAATAATAATAAACAATAAAGGCCCATAACAAAACAAAAAGGTAAACTAGTGGCCCATGGCCTTATTACAACGTAGTTCAAATCCATAACATGGAATACTTAAAAAAAATAATAAAGGAAAACTTTTCGCCGGATCCACATGTGCTTTTGCATGGCCACGTTGCGCTCCACTCCGGCCCGGTCCGATGCACTAATTGTCACCGAAAAGGTTAGTTTAACTGGGTGAGTCACGAGACTCAGTGTGCAACCTTCATGCACCACTAGATTTGGGCCTCATAAAACATAATAATAATTTCATTTACTTGGAAACAAATAATATGCAAAACCCAACCCAATTGCCTAGGTTTCCATCCGCTACACGCCCCCGTACCAACCAACACACCATTGGGGATTTATACAATCAACCCACACCGCTACACGCTAAGATGGCAGTCATGCTGCTCATCAACATATATTGGCCGAAGCCCTTATAACAGATCACGGCATTAGCCGCTACAGTAAATCACGGTAAAAATCGCTACTATAACACCCCCAAACCTGGCCCACGAGCTTTGACCGGATCTGGTTGTGTCACTGTGGAAAGACGGTTGCAAATCTTTTTGACTTAGGCTAAAATGGTAAGAATAGTGTTAACTTTTGAAAATCATGCCCACTTAGAATAATATGAAAACCTTAACGTCATAAAGTGTACGAACTAAAACTTTATTAATCACATATATATATAATTTGAATCAAATAGTTGCTAAAGATAAAACATCTTCACATAGTAATTTAATTAAAACAAGCCATAATTAAAATAATACCAAATATAGTAAAAAGCCCTTATTACAACCAATACTTAAAGAAAATAATTAATATTAAATTCCATAAAATAATTAAAACATCTTCTTGGCATGGGGCACCTTGCATCCTCTCTAACCTGGTCCAACTTTACTCATCACCGAAATGGTTAAGAAAATTGGGTGAGTCCACAAACTCGATGCATAATCATTACACATGTTCCACACGTATGGACCTAACCCATACCCACACAGTTCACGTAACAAGTCATGCAAACATGCATCCCACCAACCTACAATCCATCGTAACACCAACCTTAGCAGACTCCGCTTTAAGGCCGTGGCTAATCCGCCGATCACAACCGAGTGATCCCACAAATCTTACCTCGGCAGACCTACTGCACAAGGCCGTGGCTGAGCCACCGATCACATCGTGATCCCGAAAGTAATCTATCTACGGTGATGCACTCAACTATCAACCGTCGAGATGGGCACCTAGCCACACCTCCCTTGATGTAGCACACAGCTAATCATCAAGCGCTAATGTAGCACGAGGCTAACATTAGACCACGTACATCAATGTGTACACCCATCCTTCCTTGGTCACATCCAATCCCTATGCATAAGTGTCAATGCATCATGTCAAGTCAATCATATCGAATGAGTATACATCACCTGCTCATTACCATATCATACATACACCATAAGTAAATTTAATAACACAATTTACCAACCTGATAATCGATTACCCCACATATGGGTATCCATCACCTTAGCCTTTAATGTCAGCTATCACACAACATACACAAGTACACATTAATAAATAATTAACCGAAGAAGCAGCGCGATGATTACGCACCTAAACACTTGGAGTTCTAAACTCTCGATCCCTACGCTTATCGCATGAGCGAGACTCTGACTATCCGCCTATAGCTCTCTCTGCTGCTGGCCCACACCCCGGTGGCCAATCTCGAATCGCTGAGACAGCTCTTTTCTTGAACTTTGGGATAGGGACTTTCTCTTGCCCTCCTTGACTGGTACTTGCCTCCATCAACACACTTAATCAGATAAACCAGTTAAAACCCAAATCGTAAACTAAGTAACGAAACTTACTAAATACTTTTTACCAAACAACTTGAATCCCGGTTGCTACTAAATGCTTCTGTCGATTTGCCCCTTACTTGCTTAACCAACTCGAAATTGCCACTTGCTTAAAAGGCTGTCGAAAACCCTGCATGGTCCATGTTAGATTCGGCTCTAACATAAGATTACATAAGGAAAACCCCTCTTGACCGAAACTAGCCTTTACCTTATGAAATCAAGCCTCAACAGATCCTTAGCGTTTCCTTCCCTTGGCTACACACGAAAGAAAAACCATATTAAGACCATACAAACATTCGGCCAACTCCAAACACCAAGACCACCCTTTAGGTTCGGCACCCAAATAGAAAGAAGCAAACCAACTACTAAAGTGGAGAGTACTTACTACCAAATGCTCCAAAAAGATTAAGGGAGAGTATCTGATGGCCTCAAGAATCGGCTTAGCAAGATGTCAAAAGAAGAGAAAGGTTTGGTTAAAAGTACTTTCGGCTTTGGTGAAAATAAGAGAAGAAAAGAAATGTTGATGGCTTAAAGAAGTTCAAATTACTGACAACAAGGGATGGAGAGGATTTTTGAAGTGACTAAGGAAAATGGAAGGAAAAGTGACCTTGAGATTTCGGCCAAGTGATAAGTGAAGAGGAGAGGGACGTTTCTGGTGTTGGTAGAGTATGGGAAGAAAAATTAAAGTGAAGGCTTTAGATGAAAAAGCTAAAATTCGGCTAAAGGAAGAGCACACCCCCCTTAAATAGAATTCGGCCACTCCCCCTACCCATCATAGCCGAAAATACCCTCCTGAGAACCCCCTAGCTGTCCAACTCTTCTACCTCACACCCAAATCCCTTGATTCCCTCCTAGTTTCACTCTACACTAACCTTTCAAACAAATTCAAACTAAAACCATCTCAAGCCTTCTCCTAACCACACATTCAAAATAAATTGACCAATTCAAAATCCCCTTTTTAAGTGCCATGGCCGAAACCAACTCCTCCCCTTCTCATGATGCAAAAACAAAACCAAAATGCTGCCTTTGCAGCTCGAACATGAGACCCCTTCAGCTCCTTGAGGCGTCACCTTCTAAGCCTCTAAGTGGCGCCTCTGTGCCACTCTTCCAAAGCAATTCTTGTGTCTTAACCTCCCAAATATTTCTCTTAAGACCCCTATAGCCAAGCTTCCCTTTTTAACACTAAAAACCAAAAATTTTCTAAGGCATCACCTACCTTCAGGGTTCTCCAAACCCTTAAAACTCATCCAACTTCACCATAAGCCTACCATCACTTGAGTTATGCACTAAATGCATAACCCCTAGAACCCGAATGTTACAATTCTACCCTCCTTAAAAATAATTTCGTCCTCGAAATTACTTGGCTAGACTAACGGTCGTACATCCTACTTCACCACACTACGCTATTGCTGCGCACTCTGATCTCAAAGAGCTATCATATTTCCTAGGCACAGTTCCTACGTCCACTTTCAAGGTTCCACATACTTTACTAGTAACAGAAAACAATCTGACTTATCCATAAGCAAGACAATTTAGGGGATTCCAAAAATAGAGAACGTACCCGATGTCAAATCTGGCACATCTTCTTCCTCACGACGCCTGACTGCGTAAACTCACCTTGGCTGCCTCGCCTCAGTGCCACCATTACCACGGCCTAATGCTCCACGACCTCAACCGGAGCCATTCCCTCTATGGCTTGGACCACGACCCTAAATGCTTCTTGACCATCTCTTTCATTGCACATAACCTTCAGCCTCTTGTTGAGTCCTATTCGGATTACGGGGACAATCCTTAATCGATGAGACTTGGACTTGCATCGAAGCATTCTCGATCTCGATTCGGCCTTTTCGCCAATATGATACCTTCCACAGAGCACCACAGACGATCTGGATTCCCAATAGTTGACTTAAGAATACGGCGAAGTCTCGATCCTCGGTCTTTTCGAAATCTTTCAAATGATTCTGGCAATCTCAAACTCCTCTTATCCCGGTTACTTTCTCTATCTCTATTCTGCCTCTCGGTCCTCTTGACCTCTTCAGCTGTCCGAGCTTTCTCCACTAAGATGGCGAAATCTCTTTCTCGTTGCGGAGCAATCAAAACCCATAGCTCATCCCGCTGCCCATCTTTAAATCTGACGCATCTCTCATAATCGGTAGCCACGATGCCCCGAGCATACCGGCTCAAAGCGAAACTTCGACCTCGTACTCGTTATTGACTTGCCTCCTTGCACCAAATTGAGGAACGCCTTCTCGGCGTCCACATAGCTCGTTCGATATACTTCCCTTCAAACTTGATCTTGAAGTAACCCCATCCTTTCGATCGGTAGGGTACCTTCCTTAACCGTGAGCCACCACGGTAGGCCTCATCCGTAACAGCAAACGGCACCCTTAAGCTTCTCCTCAATAGTTAAGTCTAAGTCGTCCATAATCCTTTCCACTGCCTCAAGCCAATATTCTGCCACGTTCGGAGCTACCCCAGACACTCCTCTGAAAACCTCAGCTCCATTCGACCTAAGTCTTTCAGCCACAGACTTTCGAGCTCCAAGGCCCACATTGGCTCCCGCCACTCTCTCGAGCACCCGCAACATAGCCTCCGATACTGCATCGTCTCCTCCTGTCTGATCCTGATGTTCAACCTCAACAGCTGGTGGCGGCACATCACTCTCTGACCCATGGCCAGTCCCAACCGGTTTCGATACTACCATTCTGCCTCTACCGCGTCCACGAGCATTGCGACCACGCCCCTTAGAACTCATATCTAGCGTCACGATTTAGTCTGGTTAAAAAGTTTTATGGCATCAGAAATTTTTGTTTCATTGTTTATCCACGAGCAAATTTTATGAAAAGGAGTTTCCTGAAGTTGTTCTTTCGATCAATCAAAGTTTCATCTAAAGTTCTCTATTCTAATTCAAACATTCATATTCTTCACTAAAACACATTCATCCATCCATGTCACTTTCTTAAGGCATTTCCAACCCAGGGGTAATTTCGTCATTTTCCTACCGGGGTATTTTGGTAACAATTCAGGGTCAATTTGAAAATAGTTTCCAAATTCAAGGTATTTCAGAATTTACAAAATCCCGGGGTCATCTTTGAAAAAAAATTTATTTTTCAAACCAGATGTATTGCAACAATTTCAGAAATCGGGGTTATTTCAGTAATTTTAGAAGTCAAGAGCATTTTCGTAAATTCTCCAAATCAAGATAGCTTGATACTTGTAAAATAGAAGTTTTTGATATCTCTATAATGTGGAAACATTTTAGTAAAAATCGAGGGTAATATGAAAATTCAGAAACCAATGGCATTTTGGTAATTGGGGTATTTTCGTAAATTTCCCAAAACCAGGGTATCTTAATACTTTGAAGACTCAAAATTTTGGTATTTTGCAAAGTAAAATCATTTTAACAGAAATTGAAGGTAGTACGGTAATTTTACAATATAGAGGCATTTTTTGTAAAGTTGGCCCCTAGGGGCATTTTTGTAATTTTGTAGATCGAGAAAACGTCTTTCCACAATTAGATTTAGGGTTTCACAAACCAAAGGGGTACATTTGAAAATTTAAAAAACTAAGGATTTTAAAAGCGACAAGGCTAAATCCTTTGGGTTTTAATAATTGGTTCATTTATGAACAAGTCCTCTTGGTTAAGGTGAACCGTAGCTACGCACGGTAGGATTCGAGTAGAGGAGGTGAGTCGCTAGGGCGCTTAAATACCAAGCTCTTCTTGAATACCATTCCTAGACATGCGTGCAGGGGTTGCCACACCTTAACTTTCGGTGACTAACTTCAGGTTTGTTTAACAATCTTTAAGTCTTATGCATATGTTTGAGTAGACCAGTCCTAAGGTCCAATAGCCCTAATATTCTAATCTGAGCCCAATTAAACCCATAACAATTCATATATCTGAGATCACTTCAAAAGTCCGAAGTACTTACGGTGGACTTGGTAGGAGAATCAGTGCCATGCCAGAATATCCTGAAAAGTTTCTTAAAAGCCCATATTTTCTAAAAGCCCATTCTTGAAACCATTTTTTTGGACCCAAAACCCTCAAAGCCGAGTTTTGAACCGGGCTCTGATACCAATTTGTAACACCCCAAACCCGGCCCACGAGCTTTGACCGGATCTGGTTGTGTCACTATGGAAAGACGGTTGCAAATCTTTTTTACTTAGGCTAAAATGGTAAGAATAGTGTTAACTTTTGAAAATCATGCCCACTTAGAATAATATGAAAACCTTAACGTCATAAAGTGTCTGAACTAAAACTTTATTAAACCCATATATATATAATTTGAATCAAATAGTTGCTAAAGATAAAAACATCTTCACATAGTAATTTAATTAAAACAAGCCATAATTAAAATAATACCAAATATAGTAAAAAGCCCTTATTACAACCAATACTTAAAGAAAATAATTAATATTAAATTCCATAAAATAATTAAAACATCTTCTTCGGCATGGGCCACCTTGCATCCTCTCCAACCCGGTCCAACTTTACGCATCACCTGAAATGGTTAAGAAAATTGGGTGAGTCCACAGACTCAGTGCATAATCATTACACATGTTCCACACGTATGGACCTAACCCATACCCACACGATTCACGTAACAAGTCATGCAAACATGCATCCCGGTAACCTACAATCCATCAGTAACACCAACCTTAGCGATTCACCGCCAAGGCCGTGGCTAATCCACCGATCACTGGCCGGTGATCCCACAAATCTTACCTCGGCAGACCTGCTGCACAAGGCCGTGGCTGAGCCACCGATCACATCGTGATCCCGACAGGAATCTGTCTACGGTGATGCACTCAGCTATCAACCGCCGAGATGGGCACCTAGCCACACCTCCCTTGATGTAGCACACAGCTAATCATCAAGCGCTAATGTAGCACGAGGCTAACATTAGACCACGTACATCAATGTGTACACCTATCCTTCCTTGGTCACATCCAATCCCTATGCATAAGTGTCAATGCATCATGTCAAGTCAATCATATCGAATGAGTATACATCACCGCTCATTACCATATCATACATACACCATAAGTAAATTTAATAACATAATTTACCAACACGATAATCGATTACCCACATATGGGTATCCATCACCTTAGCCTTTAATGTCGGCTATCACACAAAGATACACAAGTACACATTAATAAACAATTAATCAAGAAACAGCGTGATGATTATGCACCTAAACACTTGGAGTTCTAAACTCTCGATCCCTACGCTATCGCATGACGAGACTCGACTATCGCCTATAGCTCTCTCCTGCTGTTGGCCCACACCCCGGTGGCCAATCTCAAACCGCCGAGACAGCTCTTTTCTTAAACTTCGGGATAGGGACTTTCTCTTGCCCTTCTTGACTAGTACCTGCCTCCATCAACACACTTAATCAGATAAACCGATTAAACCCCAAATCGTAAACTAAGTAACGAAACTTACTAAATACTTATTAACAAACAACTTGAATCCCGGTTGCTACTAAATGCTTCTGTCGATTTGCCCCTTACTTGCTTAACCAACCCAAAATTGCCACTTGCCTAAAAGGCTGTCGAAAACCCTGCATGGTCCATGTTAGATTCGACTCTAACATAAGATTACTTAAGGAAAACCCCTCTTGACCGAAACTAGCCTTTACCTTATGAAATCAAGCCTCAACAGATCCTTAGCGTTTCCTTCCCTTGGCTACACGAAGAAAAACCATATTAAGACCATACAAACATTCTACCAACTCTAAACACCAAGACCACCCTTTAGGTTCGGCACCCAAGCAGAAAGAAGCAAACCAACTACTAAAGTGGAGAGTACTTACTACCAAATGCTCCAAAAAGATTAAGGAGAGTATCGATGGCATCAAGAATCGACTTACACATATACATATACATATACTTCCTCCTTTCATCACCCAACCCATGCAACATGCACAATAATTTAAAACATGTACAACACAGTTTACTTGTAACATATAGTCAGATTATTTACTAACCTGAGGGTCCGTCATTTACATCAGAGATTTCGGCTTTTAATGTAACATATAAATCTTATGAACACATATACATATATATATATATATTATTAATCAGATCTAGACGGTGGGGAAGTATTACACACCTGATTCACGTACTAAGGCTTTCGCTATGTCTACGTTACTATCACTTGAAACAACTACTATTGGCCCACGATCTGACTTCGATTTCGGCCCATATCCCGTTGGCCAATCTCGTACTATCGAAATAGATCGCTTCTTGAATTTGGGCGACGGTTTTACAGATCCACCATTCTTTGCTTGACTGTTAGTTAAGTCCATAACAATCCCTTAATCACTAAACCAAATAAACGATGAGATCTAACTCATTAGTTAAGTGTAACCTTTAAAACGAACACTTACCTAGTTAGCCGAATCCCGAATATCTTTGAGAAATTGTCACCACCAACCTTCCTACATTCGGCCATCCTCCAAATATCAAACCAACCGATACACACAACCAACCTAACCCAAATAGTATTCTGCCAAAGCAATAAGAATCATGGAAGGCCATTCGGCCAAACTTACCACCACCTACCTTTGACTTTTCCACCAAATCGGCTTCGAAGGGTAAAGAGTATAATGGCAGGGCCTTGGAAATAATGATTTAGATTAGGAGTTTGATAAGAATGAAGGAATTGCAGAAAAGGAGAAATCCCGAAACTCACCGGATTACTAAGGAGTATACGGCTTATAATGCACTTTCAAGAAAACATAGATCTCCCTTGTAGATTTGGCTATAGAGGAAGAAGATATGCACTAAGAGCATTCGGCTTTCAGAAGGGTTTTTGAGGAGAGGAGAAATACTAAAGAGTTTCGGCTAGAAAAGAAAAATTAAAGCAAGTAAGTGAGAAGAGTTTCGGCTAGAGAGGAAAAAGTATGAAAGAAAGAGAAGCAAATGGAAGAAAAAGATGATTTCCTCCTATTAAATTCGACACACACACACCAACACATAGAGTTGGAGTTTCTGCCAACTCTCTCCTTCCTGATAGCCTTCATCTCACTTGATAACCGCAATCCTTATCTTACCTTTAGAAGAGCCCTCACTAAAGCCAACTCCTCCCTCCTTGTTTATCATCTTTTATCACTTAAATATAAAGAAATAAAGCTCCTAATTAGTAGCCTACATGTCGTCCACCCCCTTCCCATTTAAGTGTAAAATTTTGACCCATCTCCTAAGGCCCAATCGGCCATACAAGGGCTCAACTTGTCACTTAATTAACTATCTTCTTAAATTATAAGCTAACACCATTTATTAGCCACCTAACCTAAATTTTTAAAGCCCAATATTTCACTTTAAATTACCCAGGGCACTAACTTTAACCCTAATTCAAATATTTAATCAAAAAGTCAGCCCAATCTTTAAAATCTCAATTTAACATATTAGACTATCATATAAATGCGTAGGTCCACTTTAAGGATGTTACAGTTCTACCCCTTTAAAATAAATTTCGGCCTCAAATACCTGGTCAGAAAAGATGGGGATACTGCTGGCGTATAACATCCTCTGGCTCCCATGTCGCCTCTTCTGCGCCGTGATTTTGCCACAAAACTTTAACCAACGGAACAGACTTCCTTCTCAATACTTTGACATCTCGATCCAAAATTTGTACTTGTTCCTCCTCAAAGGACAAGTCCAGCCTTACTTCTATCTCTTCTACCGGCACTACGTGCGATGGGTCAGATCAATAACGTCTCAGCATCGAGACATGGAACACGTCATGTATCTACTCCAACTCCGAAGGCAACTCCAATTGATAAGCCACTGGGCCCACACGTTCTAGTGCCCGATAAGGCCCAATAAACCGTGGACTTAACTTCCCCTTTCGACCAAACCTCATTACCTTCTTCCATGGGGATACCTTCAAGAAGACTTGATCACCTACCGCGAATTCCACCTCCTTTCGCTTTAGATCCGCGTAAGACTTCTGTCGATCCGACACTTCCTTTAGCCGAGCCCTTATTAACTTCACTTTCTCCTCGGTTTCCAAAACTAATTCTGGAGCTAACACCTTACGTTCACCCAACTCCGTCCAACATGTTGGAGTACGACATCTGTAACACCCCTAACCCGTATCGTCGTCAAATTAGGGTTACGAGGCATTACCAATCATAGTACAAGTCATAACAATTATTTCCTGTTCATACAATCCTATCTGAATACAACATGATTAATACACTTCCATAGCATGTTTAAACAACACCGTAAACATTTTAGAAACCATTATCCAAATTCATTTATAAACATTTCATAATCAATAATGAAAGTTACTATTCAATTAGTCATTAAATCACATTGATCGAATATACACATGTTCTTTATTAACCTACTAAACAATTTAGCAACTATCAAAAGCTAAACATATATATATATATATATGTGTGTGTTTATTTAGAGTTTTGCTTATTCTAATTCTTAATATACCAAAAGTATACATTCCAAACATAATATAGAACAAATCAATTAGAAGAACATAATCGACCTAAAGACTAATTATGCCTTCTATAGACCCAAACATCTAAATTTAAACTACATATACATACACATATATAAACCCAATTCAAAGTATCAATCCAATTACTATACCTATAATTTCATCTCTTAGCCGAATAAACAATCCAATATTTAAAATAATTTCTATGTTGATTTGTATCTTAATTTATGCATTTCATTTATAAGTATTTATCAACCATAACCAAAGCATATTCAAACACTACAACTATCATCTTATCAAAAGGCTAATTACAAAATATATATATATATATATCTAACATGGCTTTATATTGCTATCAACTCATGACCAAGTAGAACATACACACAATCTATAACTAGGATAACTCAAACATTAGACCATTAGTAATAAATTCAAGCCATTTTCTCATGGCTTATATATACAATTCAAATTATCATTCAAACATTAAGCTAGCCTATACATGCCTTAAGTTCAAACTAGGTTTATAAGTACCAAAAAGTTGATGATTGTGGTTGACTTCTCCGAAGATCCTTTGAGCCCATAGCTTTGACAAAATCTATAAAACAAACAAGGAATACACACAAAGTAAGCTTACTAGCTTAGTAAGTCTTAAGCAACTTTAATGTAACATTCAAACACTTACACATTTTATTCTTTAAACTTATGACATTAAATATAAATATTTTCATAAATAATTTTATGCAGGGCCGAATACTAACAGTTAATTAACCTAAGCATTTACACTTCATTACCATAATTATGTAACTCATCGAATCAAAGTATAGACATACATTACATGAATCACATGTTCCAAGTTACATAGGCACATCATTCATATCAACTATATTATCACATTCAAAGTCTTTTCACTATTAACATTTCTACTTATAACCGAATCTCCCAAAATAGTATATTTAAACTCAAATTCTATCTTATACCATTCATACATATCGATCAATAAGTGCAATCACACATAACACCATTCTTAACATAAATTTTTCAACTCAAGTAACATTAATCACAACTTACCTTGCTTCTGATGAATTCAATGAGATTTAAGCTTACTCGAGTTTTTAACTCAATAGATTCACTATGTTACACTTGATCAATTTATGATTTCTTCCTTTTTAAAGCATTACCGGCATTAAGCCTGCTAGGCACGAAGCCCGAATATGTCACTGGCACTAAGCCTGCTAGGCACGAAGCCTGAATATGTCACTAGCACTAAGCCTGCTAGGCACGAAGCTCGAATATATCACCAGCACTAAGCCTACTAGGCACGAAGCCCGAATATATCACCGGCACTAAGCCTACTAGGCACGAAGCCCGAATATGTCACCGGCACTAAGCCTGCTAGGGACAAAGCCTGAATATGTCACCGGCACTAAGCCTGCTAGGCAATAGGCCCGAAATAATTCATAAACCAGTCACATACTTCACATTTTTCACAAATATTATATCAAAGATACACATTCATATCATATTGCCAATTTATGCGTTTCATGCCAATTTACTTATATACATTCAGCTATTGCAATAATATACACTTAAAATTTATCGAACATCATCATTTAACAGGTTCATAAATAATTCTTTGATATAATTCAGCTTAAAGACTTACCTCGACTATTGACGGATAACGTTAACCAGCTAGTTGACAACTTTCCCCTTTCCCCAATCCAAATTCGTTTTTCTTTGTTCTTGATCTAAACACATTAAAATTTAGCTCATTCAAGTACATTTCATCTCAATTTAATCCCTAAGCACATAAATAGGTAAATTACCATTTTACCCCTAGAGTTTCACATTTTTACAATTTAGTCCTATTTGCATAAAACACAAAATACACATAATTTGCACATAATACTTTAAGGCCGAATCTTCTATACCTTCATACCAAGGCATACATTTCATTTATTTTACAAACAAGTCCCTCAAAATTTTTATTTTTACAAATTAGTCCAAAATACTCAAATTTACTAAAATTTTCAATTCAATATATACTAATCTTTAACATATCATTTACATAAAATCATAAAACACCAAAATCACAAGAACACAACAAGGGCCGAACATCATACATGATTATTCTTAAAAATTTTAACATGGGTTAGCTACAATTCGAAGCAACGATCTCAAAAACATAAAAATTATCTAAAATCGACTAAGAACTCACCTTAAATTTTAGCTTCAAAGTGCCGAAATTTCAAAGAATTCAAACCTTCTTCTCATGCAAAGGTTCGGCCAAGAACAAAGATGGATGATAATGGCATTTTCTTTTGTTTTACTTTAATATATATTAAGTTATTATTAAATTACTTAACTAACCTTTAAAATAAAATAACCAAATAATATATCTTAAGGACAAACTTGTCCATGGCCGACCACTAAATCATAAAATGGGTTATTTACCCTTTTAATACTTCATATTATAAAGCCATGCTCAAATTAGCACATTTCACTTTAGTATGCCACTTTTGCATTTTACGCGATTAAATCCTCTTAATCAAATTAAGCACTTAAACAATAAAATTTTTCTGCGAAACTTTCACACATATTAATTCACACATAATGAGCACAGAATATAATATAAAAAAATATTTCAAACTCGGATTCGTGGTCCCGAAACCACCGTTTCGATCAGGGTCAATTTCGGTCTGTGACAACATCTCCTTCCATATAACGCTTCATAAGGCGCCATCTGAATGCTAGCTTGATAACTATTATTATATGCAAATTTCGCCAAGGCAAATACTCTTCCCAATCGCCCTAAAGTCGATGATGCAACCACTTAGCATATCTTCCAAGATTTCAATTACCTCTCTGATGACCATCGCCGTGGGTGAAAAACGATACTAAAGTCTAACCTTGTTCCCATTGCTTGATGAAAAGCCTTCCAAAATCGTGGCGTGAACCTAGGGTCCCTATCGATATGATCGACCTTGGTCAGTAACATCTGAATAGGGCCTATGCATTTTCGGTTTAATTGTATGAAATGACAAGTTTAAGCACTAAGAATAAATTTTGATATTTTTGGAAACACGAAATGCATGAAAATGGAAACTTGAACATTTTGGAAACTTGAACATTTTGGAAACCCGAACATTTGGAAACCCGAACATTTTGGAAACCCGAACATTTTGGAAACACGAACATTTTGGAAACCCGAACATTCGGAAACTTGAACATTTTGGAAACTTGAACTTGTAAGAAAAATGGCAAGTTTCTGAGCCGATCGAAAATTTTAGGAAACTTAGAAATAATTAGGAATGACAAATTTTAAAGTTCAAAATAGGAAATAAGGGCAAGAGGGCCTTAAAAGAAAAAGTTGGTGAGATTTGACACACAAAGCAAGCTTGGAAAATTGGCTCGAAGATGTCACTTAAGGCTTATGGAAATGGCTCCATGTGTAAGAGAAAAGGGCACGAGTTCGAGTCACTTGGAAAGCAAATATTGAAGGTTTTATTTTGCTTCCAAGGCTAGGGGTGGACGGCACCTATTTCTAGAAAAGGAGGAGTTTTATTTCATTAAAATTTGATTTAATTAAGTGTTAAGTAAAGGATTTTCTTTAATAAGATAAATGAGGAGATAAAGGATGGATTTAATACTCTTAATTTAATTAAGGTGATAATTAAAAGATAATATTATCACTTGTGGGGGAGTAGTGGCCAAGTCAAGGACTCTTGGCATAGCAATTTCAGTTAAAGAGGAGAATTAAGGCTATTCTCTCATCTTTCCTAAGTGTGTACCGAAATTCTCATAGCTCTCTTCCCTCTCTTAGAATTTTCTTTGAACAAAATCCATCCTCTCTTCTTCTATTTTCTTCTCCATTTCTCTTGTCAAAGCGAATCTTTGTTGATTCTAAGTAAAGGAGCAATCAACTACAACATCAAAAGGGTAAGATCTGTGGTCAATCAATTTCTATTCCTTTCTTTTACCAAAAATTGGTACTAATCCTAATAGCAAATTTTGGCCGAATCTACAAGGGTCTCTCGGGTTCCCACAATTATCGAATATAAAGATCAAGGATCTAAGGTAAGAACAACTAATTCTTGTTCTTCTAATTCGTTTAAACAAGATCTAAGGAAATAACCTCTTTTATGTCTCTTGGCCGAATATCAAAGGAAGAGTTTCGGGATTTCAGATCCAAGGAATTTAAGGTGAGACACACTCGGTCAAAGGCCAATTACTACTTATTAAAGTTAGATCAGATCTAACATATGAATTTAGGGATTTCAACAGATATTCAAGACAAGGGAAACTTTCGGGATTTGGAAACTATAAGGTAAGTACATAGATCCAATCGGCCAAGGCTTGTTCTTGATATTGGAATTATTTTCCATTTACTCAAAAGTTAAAAACTGACATAATTACTTGATTTAGTGACTAGCCGAATTAAGGAAGGAATACTATCAATTTCTGGCATTTGATTTACAGTCTTTCAATTCGGCAACAAGGTAAGTAATACAAATCCTACTTGGATTTGGTTTTAAGCCAAATAGGTTGTTAATATATTTTAATGGTTGGTAGAATATAGGATCTAAAGTTAGATCGGGATTTTCCGGATCTCAAGGAACCTATTAAGCAAATCGGTGTGTACGCACACTAACTTCGATATTTCATATGGCAATTATTTTTATTATATGATTATACGTAAGTATATGAATATGGCTAAGTACCCTAAAGTGGTACAAAAGTACTGTGCACGTTTCCTACTACGATAGGATTATGAAATATGTTATTTTATAACATGTGAATATATGTATATGAATATGAAATTAAGTATGTTATGCATGATATATATATTTTGGGGCATTGGATTTATGTGAAAGGGGAAGAAGGTGTTGACTTGGTCTCACCAACGTTATATGGTGACTACGATCACAACATTTTGAATATGGTAACTCCGTTCGTTATCCGAATTTGGTAACCGGTTACACTATTTGAATATGGTGTCTAATGACACAAATTATATGGGCGATGAAAGCACGTCATTGCAATGATCGCCTTCGATGGTGTGTAGCGGATGGAGGGTTGACTTAGTAGTCCCACTTGTGTGTGGCGGTCTGGGTAGTGTGTAGCGGATGGACAAATAGGCTTGGTTTGGGTTGCATCATAATTCATTTTATATGAATATGAATTTGATTTATGAACATGTATGCTGATTTGTTGAATGTTAGTATCTTGTGTGCACATTGAGTGCATTGACTCACCCGTTGGGAAATATTTTGGTGTGATGAATGTGGATGGAGGACTCAGAGACCTTGAGGTGGCCATGTTCCATTTGAAGATTCTATTTAAATTTGGACTTTATTTCTTTTAGTACCTTTAATTTTTATATTTGGGTTTTACTTGATGTAATAAGGCCATAAGGCCCGGTGGATTTTCTTATTACGCTTTACTTTAAATTGTTATGTTACTGAACTATTATGACTAAAGGTTAAATGTTATTTTCTTTAAAACCCAAAAATTATTTTGTCACCTTAATAAAAATTGGATTTACAAGATTAATTAAATGGGTTTCAATCTAAGCCCAATCCACAACAACATTTTCTAAAAATTTTACAAATTTTCTCTAAGTAATGTAAATTCTTTGAAACCTAGGTTTACTTTAGGAACATACCAGATCTGGTTCGGGCTCGTTAAATTTGGGTGTGGGGTGTTTCAATTTGGTATCGAGCCAGATTTTAAACTTCGGCACGTGGGCTAAGGCCCAAAATGTTTTCAAAGCGAGCCAAATGATTTTCTTTGAAAATAAGCGGGCTTCGGCATGGCCCCTAAGTCTCAGACCAATCCACCGGTAAGTACCCCTAACTCTATGTGTGATTCGTGAATCCTGATAAGGGTAGAAGAGGCATGGAACGAGAATAGAATGATAGGAACTTGAACCCTAGGATTAGACTACTCAAACACAAACACATAAGACTTAATGCTTTGAACAAACCTATGGCTAAGTCATCGAGCTAGTGGTGTGGTAACCCTTATACGCATGTCTAGGATTGGATCAGGAAGAGCTTGGTATTTAAGCGATCCTAGTGACTCACCTCCTCTTCGCAGAATCCTACAGTGCGTAGTCTCGGCTCACCCTAACCTGAGAGGCTCGGTGGTGTGGCAACCTCTGTCGCATGTCTAGGAATGGTTTTGGGAGCTTGGTATTTAAGCATCCGTGACTCACCTCCTCTCCACATGAATCCTTCCCAGTGCGTAGCTTTGGTTCACCCGACCAAGAGGGCTCGATCATAGGCTAAACATAATGACTAAAACCCGAAAGGAACTAGCCATGTTTTTTTTTTTAAAAAAGAGAACAAAACAACAAACCCTAGTTTTTCAAACTTTTAAAACTTTCCTTTAAATCTAAGAAAATTATTTTTACAACATTTTACGAAAAACTCCTGATTTGCAAAAATTACAAAAATGCCCTTAGGGGTGAAATTACCAAAATGCCCTTGGTTTATAAAATGTTCAACTACTCAACAGCTTTAGCAAAATCTCATTATTTTATAAACCTTCAAAAACCCTAATTTGTAAAATAACAAAATACCTTGAGTTTGGAAAAAATTACAAAATTGCCCCTAAAATTACCAAAATGACCCTGATTTCCAAAATTTTTGCAAACATTCCCATTTTTGAAGGAACAACTTTCAAAAGAACCCTCAAATTTTACAACTTTTTGAAATACCCTAATTTATTAAAATTACAAATTTACCCTGATTTGTGAAAAAAAAATTACCAAAATACCCCTGAGGTTAAAAATTATCGAAATGCCCCGGATTTCAAAATTCTTTCCAAATTACCCCTAGACTTCGAAATTTTCAAAATACTTTTTGACAAAAACACCAAGAAACATTTTTTTTCTAAAAAATTATGAAAATGCCCCTGTAGGACAAAATTACGAAAATACCCCTGGGTAGTGGAAAACAATAACAACAAAAACTACAACGTTTCTCTCAATGAACGGAAGTTCATACTTGTTTGATGGATGAATGAATGAATGGAAAAGATTGTGTGTTTGTATGTATACGAAAGAACCACTCTTAAATCCCTTTTCATAAAACTCTTTCGCTGGTAAATAAGTGGAACAATGACTAATTCATAAAATTTCTTAATCAGATCTCGACATTAGAAAATGAGCTCTAGAGGACATGGTCGTCGTGGTCAAAGGAGAGGAAGGATGACCGTGTCGGAACCCGTTAGATCGGTTCAAGGGTCCGACAATGAAATGCCACCGCCACCACCACCCCTAACTGTTAATGTTGAGCGGCAGCTCGAGACGGAAGATCTTGTGTCACAGTTGTCTTCGCGAGTTTTGGAATTGGTGGCGGTGCGGGAGGAAATTCAGAAATCGAAAGTCAGACTGAAGCGGCTCCGAGCTAATAGAGCGAAAATGTTCCGAGGAGTATGTGGCACCCAAGATGTTGAGTCTTGGTTGGAAGCAACGGAGCGTATCATGGATGAGCTCGATCGACTCAGAGGAAAAGTTGAAAGGGATGGTGGCATTGTTATGCGATGAAGCGATCGTTGGTGGTTAAGCGCTCGAGATGGTACCACAATGAAAATTTGACACAGGAGTATGTTAAAGAGGCATTTGTAAGAAGTATGTGGGAACCGGTATCTGAGATGAACAAAGGAAGGCTTTTCTAGGGTTGGTGCAAGGGAGTAAGTCTGCTGAGAATATGAGGCGTAATTCTCGAGGTTGAGCCGCTATGCTCGTGGGTAGTGGCAATCGAGCATGAACGCCATGTCCACTTTGAGGACGGATGAGAGATGACCGAGATCTGTTGATAGCATCGCATCAGAGCGGAATTCTCTACTTTGGTGGAAAAGGCCAAGGTGGCCAAGGGATTAAGGATGCTACTAAGCGCATCGTGGATAGGAATAAGGCCAAAAGAGGATTTGGGCCATCTGGAAAAGGTTATAAGAGGCCTAGGGTTGACGGCCACTAAATCAACAGTCGGCATGCAGGCAAGACGCCTCTTGTGAGCATTATGGGAAGAAGCACATGGGAGAGTGTTGGAGAAAGACGGAGGATGTTTCAAGTGTGGGTCCAAGGACCATATGCTTAAGGATTGTCCTAAGCAACAGATGAGAGCCAACCGTGATTTAAAATGCTAGCTGAGGCCGTGGTAGAGGCGGAAGAACCTCAATCGGGTCGTGGTTCTGTAATGCAGTAGTGAAATTTGGCAGAGCCGTGGAAACATGGTGAGGTACTAATGTTAATGCGTACAAGACAACCGGTTTGGTTTATGCGGTTCACGAAAGGTAGATGGAGACGCTACCGAATGTAATAACCCAGACGTTCTTTATTTTTGACAAACCCTATTTTGCTCGATTGATGTGGGCTCGACCCATTCCTATGTTGCAAGTAGTGTAGTGGAAACACTAGGCCTAGACTCGAACTCTCGATAGGCGATGATCTGTAGTAAGCCCATTAGGCCAAATCGTAGTGGTAGACAAGATCTTTCGAATGTACCCCAGAGATTCGTGGAGTGAACTTTCGGGCGGACTTGATGGAGTTACCCTTCTGAGAGTTTGAACTTATACTCTAATGGATTGGCTAGTAGAACACCGAGCCGTGTTGGATTGTACTGGCTAAACGTATGGAATTAAGAACCGGGAGGATGAAGTGGTAGTAATGATCGGAGAAAGGAGGAGCTATTTGTCTAACGTAGTTTCGGCACTGAAGGCTGAGAAGATGGTTAAGAAAGGTTGTGAGGCATTCTTAGCCTTCGTAAGTGCGATAGGTGGGAAGGAGGAAGGTATTAATGGAGTTAGGATGGTAAGGGATTTCGTGGATGTGTTTCTAGAGGAATTACCGGGAATACCCCTAGACAGGGAGGTGGAATTTGGAATTGATTTGTTACCCGGAACAGCTCTTGTGTCAATCGCTCCATACCGAATAGCACCAAAGGAGTTAGTGGAGCTCAAGGCTCAAATACAAGAACTGTTGGATCGTGGGTTCATCCGACCCAGTGTGTCTCCGTGGAGAGCACCAGTCCTATTTGTGAAGAAGAAGGACGGAACTATGCGTATGTGCATAGATTACCATCAGTTGAATAAGATGACCATTAAGAACAAGTATCCTTTGCCAAGGATCGATGACCTGTTCGATCAGCTGAAGGGAGCCGCAGTGTTTTTAAAGATCGACTTAAGGTTGGGATATCATCAGTTGAAGGTGAAGGAGACTGACATCCATAAGACTGCTTTTAGGACAAGATATGGTCACTTTGAGTTTGTAGTGATGCCGTTTGGGTTGACGAACGCTCCAGCCGCGTTCATGGACATGATGATTCGGGTTTTCCAACCCTACTTGGATAGGTTCGTCGTTGTGTTCATCGATGATATTTTGGTGTATTCAAGTAGAAGGAGGAGCATGATGAGCATCTCCGAGTTGTGATGGAAGTGTTAAGGAGAAGAAGTTTCATGCCAAATTCAAGAAGTGCGAATTTTGGCTTAGGAGGTGGCATTCTAGGGCATGTGGTATCCGTAGAAGGAATAAGAGTGGATCCTAGGAAGATCAAGTAGTGTTGGATTGGAAACCACATAGGTCCGTGGCTGAAATCCAAGTTTCTTAGGCTTGGCGAGCTATTACTGAAGGTTCGTGGAAGGATTCTCGTCAATAGCCGCGCCTTTAACAAAGTTGCTAAGGAAGGAAGTACCCTTGAATGGACGAATAAGCGGCAGGAGAGCTTTGAAAAGCTTAAGAAGGTCTTGTAAGCTCAGATGTTAATTGACGGAGGCGTGAAAAGATTTTGTGGTGTCTTGTGACGCTTCGACACGGGTTAAGGCGTGTGTTAATGCAAGATGGCAAAGTAGTCGCTTATGCGTCACACGGCGATTAAGGCCGCATGAGGTTAACTACCCAACCCATGATTTAGAGCTAGCGTGATGGTTTTCGCCTTAAGGTTTGGAGGCACTACCTTTATGGAGAAAGGTCGGTTATCTACACGCACCACAAGAGCCTTAAGTATCTGTTGACTCAGAAGGAGTTGAACTTGAGGCAACGAAGGTGGGTGGAATTGTTGAAGGACTACGATTGTTCGATAGAATATCATCCGGGTAAGGCGAATGTGGTAGCCGATGCCCTAAGTCGGAAGGTTGTATCGGATCTACGGGCTTTGTTCGCTCATTTAAGTCTGTATGATGACGGAAGTCTGTTGGCAGAATTACAAGTCAGGCCTACATGGCTAAAGGAAGTGAAAGAGGGATAGTTGGCTGATAAGGACTTAAGTACTAAGTTACAGCAAGTACAGCAAGGAGGATTAAGGGACTATGGCGTCAATAATGAAGGAGTGTTGTGCTACAAGGGAAAAGTCTGTATGCCGAGGAATAAGGAGTTGAGACAAAAGATTCTTCGGGAAGCGCATGGTAACCCTTATGCTATGCATCCGGAGGCATCAAGTCATATAGAGATCTAAGGAGCAGTTTTGGTGGTACGATCGAAACGAGAGGTGACTAAATTTGTGGGAAATGTTTGGCGTGTCGACAAGTTAAGGTGAACACCAAGTCCCATCAGGATTACTTCAACCAATCGAAGTTCCCCAATGGAAGTGGGAAAGAATTACCATGGACTTTGTTTAGAGCTTGGAACGTGATGTGAACCGATTCGGATCTTGGAACGTGATGTGAAAGTATTACGTAGGAAGACAGTGCCTCTAGTCAAAGTGCTATGGCGCAATCATGGATCGGAAGAAGCTTCGTGGGAGCTAGAAGAGACCATGCGACAAACAATACCCTCAACTATTTTAGTTAGGAAATTTTGGGACGAAATTTTGTTTAAGGGGTAGAATCAGAATAACATCTGAATAGGGCCTATGCATTTTCGGTTTAATTGTATGAAATGACAAGTTTAAGCACTAAGAATAAATTTTGATATTTTTGGAAACCCGAAATGCATGAAAATGGAAACTTGAACATTTTGGAAACTTGAACATTTTGGAAACACGAACATTTTGGAAACTGAACATTTTGGAAACCCGAACATTTTGGAAACACGAACATTTTGGAAACTTGAACTTGTAAGAAAAATGGAAAGTTACAGAGCTGATCGAAAATTTTAGGAAACTTAGAAATAATGCCGGAATGACAAATTTTAAAATGCAAAATAGGAAATAAGGGCAAGAGGGCCTTAAAAGAAAAAGTTGGTAAGATTTGACACACAAACAGGCTTGGAAAAGTGGCCTGAAGATGTCACTTAAGGCTTATGGAAATGGCGCCATGTGTAAGAGAAAAGGGCCTGAGTTCGAGTCACTTGGAAAGCAAATATTGAAGGTTTTATTTTACTTCCAAGGCTAGGGGTGGACGGCACCTATTTCTAGAAAAGGAGGAGTTTTGTTTCTGTTAAAATTTGATTTAATTAAGTGTTAAGTAAAGGATTTTCTTTTAATAAGATAAATGAGGAGATAAAGGATGGATTAAATACTCTTAATTTAATTAATGTGATAATTAAAAGATAATATTATCACTTGTGGGGGAGTAGTGGCCAAGTCAAGGACTCTTGGCATAGCAATTTCAGTTAAAAGAGGAGAATTAAGGATATTCTCTCATCTTTCCTAAGTGTGTGCCGAAATTCTCATAGCTCTCTTCCCCCTCTCTGCCGAATTTTCTTTGAACAAAATCCATCCTCTCTTCTTCTATTTTCTTCTCCGTTTCTACTGTCAAAGCCGAATCTTTGTTGATTCTAAGTAAAGGAGCAATCAACTACAACATCAAAAGGGTAAGATCTGTGGTCAATCAATTTCTATTCCTTTCTTTTACCAAAAAATTCGGGTACTAATCCTAATAGCAAATTTTGGCGAATCTACAAGGGGTCTCTCGGGTTCCCACGATTCGAATATAAAGATCAAGGATCTAAGGTAAGAACAACTAATTCTTGTTCTTCTAATTCGTTTAAACAAGATCTAAGGAAATAACCTCTTTTATGTCTCTTGGCGAATATCAAAGAAAGAGTTTGGATTTGGATCCAAGGAATTTAAGGTGAGACACACTCGGTCAAAGGCCAATTACTACTTATTAAAGTTAGATCGATCTAACATATGAATTTTAGGGATTTGACAGATATTCAAGACAAGGAAACTTTGGGATTTGGAAACTATAAGGTAAGTACATAGATCCAATCGGCCAAGGCTTGTTCTTGATATTGGAATTATTTTCCATTTACTCAAAAGTTAAAACTGACATAATTACGATTTAGTGACTAGCGAATTAAGGAAGGAATACTATCAATTTTCGCATTTGATTTGATCTTTCAATTCGGCAACAAGGTAAGTAATACAAATCCTACTTGGATTTGGTTTTTAAGCCAAATAGGTTGTTAATATATTTTAATGGTTGGCCGAATATAGGATCTAAAGTTAGATCGGGATTTTCGAGATCTCAAGGAACCTATTAAGCAAATCGGTGTGTCACGACACTAACTTTCGATATTTCATATGGCAATTATTTTTATTATATGATTATCGTAAGTATATGAATATGGCTAAGTACCCTAAAGTGGTACAAAAGTACTCAGGTACGTTTCCTACTTTTGATAGGATTATGAAATATGTTATTTTATAACATGTGTGAATATATGTATATGAATATGAAATTAAGTATGTTATGCATGATATATATATTTTTGGGGCATTGGGATTTATGTGAAAGGGAAGAAGGTGTTGACTTGGTCTCATTAACGTTATATGGTGACTACGGTCACAACATTTTGAATATGGTAACTCCTACACGTTATCTCAATTTGGTAACCGGTTACACTATTTGAATATGGTGTCTAATGACACAAATTATATAGGCGATGAGCACGTCATTGCATGATGGCTTTGATGGCATGTAAGCGGATGGAGGGTTGACTTAGTAGTCCCCGGTGTGGTGGCGGTGCAGGTGGTGTGTAGCAGATGGACAAATAGGCTTGGGTTTGGGTTGCATCATAATTCATTTTGTATGAATATGAATTTGATTTATGAACATGTATGCTGATTTGTTGAATGTTAGTATTGTGTGCACATTGAGTTGTTGACTCACCCTGTTGTGGGAAATATTTTGGTGATGAACAAGGATTGAACGGGACGGTAGACCTTGAGGTGGCCATGTTCCATTTGAAGATTCTATTTAAATTTGGACTTTATTTCTTTTAGTACCTTTAATTTTTATATTTGGGTTTTACTTGATGTAATAAGGCCATAAGGCCCGTGGATTTTTCTTATTACGCTTTACTTTAAATTGTTATATTACGAACTATTATGACTAAAGGTTAAATGTTATTTTCTTTAAAACCCTAAAAATTATTTTGTCACCTTAATAAAATTGGATTTACAAGATTAATTAAATGGGTTTCCAATCTAAGCCCAATCTACAACAACATTTTCTAAAATTTTACAAATTTTTTCTAAATGTGAAATTCTTTGAAACCGGTTTACTTTAGGAACATACCAAATCCGGTTCGGGCTCGTGGGCCGGGTATGCAATCTTACAACCTCAGCCACATACAATTTAGCCAGCTTTTGTACAGAAAAGTCCACCTGAACCGGTATGAAGTGAGCAGACTTTGTCAGTCGGTCAACAATCACCCAAATTGAATCCTTCTTAATGGGTGTAAGGGGCAACCCACTAACAAAATCCATCGTGATCCTCACCCATTTCCATTGGGGAATCTTCACCGACTGCAATAATCCCGATGGCACTTGGTGTTCGACTTTGACTGTCGACACGTCAAACATTTTCCTACGACTTTGGGTACCTCTTTCTTGGACACTGCCACCAAAATTGCTCTTGCAAATCACGATACATCTTGACTCCTCCAGGATGCATAGCATAGGGGTTACTATGCGATTCACAAAGAATCCTCTGTCTTAGCTCATCATCCTTAAGCATGCAAATCTTCCCACGATAACACAGAACTCCATCCTTGTTCAGACTATAGTCCTTCATTTCACCATCCCTCACTTGCAAAAGTTGAGCACTCAAGTATTTATCTCCTAACTGCTTATCCTTAACCTAACTTACCCATGTTGGCTTTACTTGCAACTCAGCCAGTAAACTCCCATCGTCGAATAAATTCAAATGAGCAAACATGGCTCTTAACTCCGATACTACCTTGCGGCTAAGCGTATCTGCTACCACATTCACCTTACCAGGGTGATATTTGATCCAACAATCATAATCCTTCAGGAGCTCGATCCACCTACGTTGTCTCAAATTCAGCTCCTTTTGGGTAAGGAGGTACTTCAGACTTTTATGGTCGGTGTAAATTACCGACTTCTCCCCGTATAAGTAGTGCCTCCAAATATTTAAGGCAAACACTACCGCCGCCAACTCCAAGTCATGCGTGGGGTAGTTCAACTCATGCGGTCTCAACTATCGAGACACATACGCCACCACCTTTCCTTCTTGCATCAGTACACACCCTAAACCCGTGTGCGACGTATCACAGTAGACGATTAATTCTTTTCCTGCCTCCGACTGAATTAATACTGGCACTTCCGTCAGGATTCTCTTTAGCTTCTCAAAGGTCTCTTGCTGTTTGTCGGTCCATACAAACAATACTCCCTTCCTCAACAACTTAGTTAAAGGAGCCGCTATTAGAAAACCTTTCAACGAACCGGTAATACCGCCAAACCTAAGAAACTCCAAACCTCGCCATAGACTTTGATGGTTTCCAATCCAATCTGCCTCTATCTTTCGAGGTCCACCACGATTCCTCTACCAAACCACATGTCCTAAGAAAGTCACTTCCTTCACCCGAACTCACACTTACTGAACTTTGCAAATAGTCGCTTCTCCCTCGAGTTTGCAATACCACGCCAAGATGTTCGTCATGCTCCTCCTTCGACTTAGATTAAATCGGGATATCGTCGATGAACCCCAGAACGAACCGATCAAGATATGGCTGAAACACCCAGTTCATCATATCCATAAAGGCCGCTGGTGCGTTCGTCAACCCAAACGACATTACCAAGAACTCATAATGCCCGTACCGAGTCTGAAACACCGTCTTATGAATGTCCCCTTATTTAACTTTTAATTGATGGTATCCAGATCTTAAGTCAATCTTAGAAAAGACAGATGCTCCTTTGATCTGATCGAACAGGTCGTCGATCCTCGATAACGGATACTTGTTTTTGATCGTCAACTTGTCCAATTGATGATAATCTACGTACATATGCATGGATCCATCCTTCTTCTTCACGAACAAGACCGGCACTCCCCATAGAGACACACTCAGTCGAATGAACCCACGATCCAATAGTTCCTGAATCTGAGCCTTGAGCTTCACCAACTCCTTCGGCGCCATTCTATAAGGAGCAATAGATACTGGAGCTGTACCCAGAAGTAGGTCTATTCCAAACTCCACCTCGCGATCCCGGGGTAATCCTGGCAATTCCTCCGGAAAGACATCTACGAAATCCTTGACTATTTTGACCTCATTAATAGTCACCTCCTTAGTATCCAACGCACTAATAAAAGCTAGATATGCACTACATCCCTTCCGAATCATCTTAATAGCTTTTAAGGAGGATATCACGTTGGGCAAGTAATTCCTCCTTTCTCCTAACACAACCACCTCCCCGCCTTCTAGGGTACCCAACATTATACGCTTGTTCTCACAGTCCAACTTGGCACGATGCTTAGTTAACCAATCCATTCCAAAGATGAGGTCAAACTCTCCAAATGGAAATTCCATCAAGTCTGCCGGGAACACTACCCCTTGAGTCTCTAAAGGTACTTCCCTAAACAGCTTGTCCACTACCCTAGATTGTCCTAGGGGACTAACCATGGTCATCTTCCTAGTGGTTATCTCACAATCTATACTTAGAGTCTCAGATACTGAGCATGCAACATAGGAGTGGGTTGATCCAATATAAATTAAAGTAAGAAAAGGGTTATTAGCGATAAGAAACGTATCGGTTATAACATCCGGTGTGTCACCGTCCTCCTTTTAGTGAGCCGCATAAACTAAACCTGGCTGCTTGACATCCGTATTACCTGTACCTCTGTTGGATGCTCCACGACCCCGACCGGGTCTATTTCTTCCTCTAGCTGCACCTTTACCCCTTGGTCCAGGCTGATCACCTCTCCTAGCCTGATCAGAACCTCGACCTATTGGCTGCCCACGATCCATCTGAGGATAGTCCCTCATTAAATGTTTTGTGGATCCACACCTAAAACATTTACCAGTTTTCACTCTTCACTCCCCATAATGGGTTCTCCCACATATAGAACATGCTTGACTCTAGCCGATGGAGCATGAGCTGGCCCATCAGTCCTAAGCCTTTTTTGAAAATTTCTAGTTACTTTAGAGGGTCCAAAACTCCTCTTACTCCTTCCTCGATCCTTATCCTTCTCCTGTCTCTCCACCCATTTCACTTCCTCAGCTATTTTAACTTTATCCACTAGAACCGCAAAAATTCTCTCGTTATGGTGCAATCAAAACCCTTAGCTTATTTCTTAGCCCATCCTCAAATCGAACGCATCGTTCATACTATGTTGACACTATTCCCCGAGCGTAATGGCTCAGGCGTAGAAACTCAGCCTCATACTCAGCCACAAACTTACTCCCCTACACCAAATTTAGGAATGCTTTCCTTTGAGCATCCATATAACTAGCCCCAACGTACTTTCCGGAATGACTCCTTAAAGAAATCCATCAATCGGTCCTTGATAGTACCCTCTTTCACCGTGAGCCACCATTGGTAAGCCTCGTCTCGAAGGAGAGACACGACCCCCTTCAGCTTCTCCTCCACCGTGAAGTCTAGATCATCCATTATACGTTCCACCGCTTCCAACCAATATTCAATGAAACTCGGGGATACACCGAGACTCCCTAAATACTTGACCCCATTATTTCTCAACCTTTTAGCCTGATTTTTGGGCTCCTATGCCTATACCAAATTCGACCACTCTTTCTAAAACCTCAAGATCTGACTGAGACACCACGTCCTCTCCTCTTGTCTGGTCCTAGAATTCCACCTCAGGAGCAGTTGGTGGAACCGGTATCTCACTTCCGGACCCATGACCTAATTCTACGGGTTCTAACACGGTCATCCTACCTCTACCACGTCCACGTGATGCACGTCCTCGACCTCTTGTACTCATTCTTCTAGTTCGCATTTATCGATTTAAAATTTTATGAGTCATTAATTGTTTCCACTAATTATCCCGAACAATCTTATGAAACATAGTTTAAAGGTGATTCTTTCAATTGAACCTATCTATAGTTTTAGTCTTCCTATTCTAGGAATTATGCACACACAACGTTCATACAAGTAACATTCAATACCTAAGGGTATTTTTGTCATTTCGCTACCCAGGGGTATTTTCGTAATTTTATCCTATAGGGGTATTTTCGTAATTTTCCAAAATAAGGTTCCGGGTGATTTGGCAAAATAAGGGTATTTTGGTAATTTTTAACTCGGGGGTATTTTGGTAATTTCACAAATATAGTGGTGTGTCGGTAATTTCGCAAATCCAGGATATTTTGGTAATTTATAAAATTTGGGGTTATTTCAATAATTTTGAAAATTTAGGGGTATTCCAGTAATTTTGCCAATCAGGGGTATTTTGGTCATTTTGTAAATTAAGGGTGTTTTGGTCATTTACAACTCAGGGGTAATTTGGTAATTTTACAATTTAAGGATATTTTGATGTTGTTGTTGTTTTTGTTTTCTATGGAAAAATTCTGTTGACTTTGTAAATCGAGGTATATTCGCAAATCATAGGTATTTTTTTCAAAGTAAGGATATTCTAAAATTTTTTGTGAGAAAAATAGGTGGCTGGTCCCTTTCGGGTTTTAATTGTAGTTTTGGCCTGTCAACACGTACTCATAACTAGGGTGAATAGTCACTACACACCAGGTAGGATTCTAGTGGAAAGGAGGTGAGTCACTAGGACTGCTTAAGTACCAAGCTTTCCTGAATCCACTCCTAGACATGCTTATGCCTATTGCCACACCTGTCATGGCTAAAGTGAACAATCACTACGCACCAGGTGAGATTCCTGCGAAGAGGAGGTGAGTCACTCGGACTGCTTAAATACCAAGCTCTTAGGATCTACTCCTAGACATGCATATGCTTATTACCACACTTTAGTCTTGTGACTTGTTTACGTGTTTTGTTTAATGAAGTTAAGTCTTATGGATTTTAAGAGTTTGTTTGTCTAAGCCTAGAGTCCATCAACTTCTAACCTAAATAGTCTACGTCCCATAAGCCCATTAAGCCCACATTTATATCACACAATGGTTTAGAGTACTTACCTGGAGAACTTGGCCGGAGACGCAGGTGCCATGCTGAACTAATAAACCTTTTCTAATAAAAATTCATGTTTTAAAAACCTATTTTTAGAAAATCTTTTGGACCCAAAATCCCAAAGTCGAGTTTTAAACCTGGCTCTGATACCAATTTGTAACACCTCAAACCCGGCCCAAACACTACAATCGGATCTGGTTTGTCACTAAGAAAGATTTTAGTAAAACCAATCGTGTTGACGAAAAGCCCAAATATAATTTATATAAAATATGCCTAATAATCAAAAGCCTAAAAGCGAGTTACATGTCTTAGTTTTAAAATAAATAAAATAAATAATAAAGGCCCATAACAAAACAAAAGGTAAACTAGTGGCCCATGGCCTTATTACAACGTAGTTCAAATCCATAACATAGAATACTTAAAAAAAACTAATAAAGGAAAACTTTTCACGGATCCACATGTACTTTTGCATGGCCACCTTGTGCTCCACTCGACCCAGTTCGATGCACTAATTGTCACTGAAAGGTTAGTTTAGCTGGGTGAGTCGCGAGACTCGAGTGTGCAACCCTCATGCACCACTAGATTTGGGCCTCATAAAACATAATAATAATTTCATTTACTTGAAACAAATAATATGCAAAACCCAACCCAATTGCCTAGGTTTCCATCCGCTACACGCCTGTACCAACCAACACACCATTGGGGATTTCTACAATCAACCCACATCACTACGCCAAGATGGCGGTCATCTCGCTCATCAACATATATTGGCGAAGCCTTTATAACGAGATCACGGCATTAGCCGCTATAGTAAATCACGATAAAACCGCTACACATATACATATACATATACTTCCTCCTTTCATCACCCAACCCATGCAACATGCACAATAATTTAAAACATGTACAACAGTTTACTTGTAACATATAGTCAGATTATTTACTAACCAGAGGGTCCGTCGTTTACATCCGAGATTTCGACTTTTAATGTAACATATAAATCTTATGAAGACATATACATATATATATTTATTATTAATCAGATCTAGACGGTGGGAAAGTATTACACACCTGATTCGCGTACTAAGGCTTTCGCTATGTCTACGTTACTATCACTTGAAACAACTACTATTGGCCCACGATCTAACTTCGATTTCGGCCCACACCCCGTTGGCCAATCTCGTACTACCGAAACAGATCGCTTCTTGAATTTGGGCGACGATTTTATAGATCCAACCTTCTCTGCTTGACTATTAGTTGAGTCCATAACAATCCCTTAATCACTAAACCAAATAAACGATGAGATCTAACTCATTAGTTAAATGTAACATTTAAAACGAACACTTACCTAGTTAGCCGCATCCCGAATATCTTTGAGAAATTGTCACCATCAACCTTCCTACATTTGGCCATCCTCCAAATATCAAACCAACCAATACACACAGCCAACCTAACCCAAATAATATTCGACCAAAGCAATAAGAATCATGGAAGGCCATTCGGCCAAACTTACCACCACCTACTTCGACTTTTCCACCAAATCGGCTTTAATGGGATAGATTCAGCTTCGAGGGTAAAAGTATAATCGGCAGGGCCTTGGAAATAATGATTTAGATTAGGAGTTTGATAAGAATAAAGGAATTGCAGAAAAGGAGAAATCCCGAAACTCACCGGATTACTAAGGAGTATACGGCTTACAGTGCACCTTCGGGAAAATAAAGATCTCTCTTGTAGATTCGGCTATAGAGGAAGAAGATATGCACTAAGAGCATTCGGCTTTCAGAAGGGTTTTTGAGGAGAGGATAAATACTAAGGAGTTTCGGCTAGAAAAGAAAAATTAAAGCAAGTGAGTGAGAAGAGTTTCGGCTAGAGAGGAAAAAGTATGAAAGAAAGAGAAGCAAATGGAAGAAAAAGATGATTTCCTCCTATTAAATTCACACACACACACCAACACATAGAGTTAGAGTTTCTGCCAACTCTCTCCCTCCTGATAGCCTTCATCTCACCTGATAACCCCAATCCTTATCTTACCTTTAGAAGAGCCCTCACTAAAGCCAACTCCTCCCTCCTTGTTTATCATCTTTTATCACTTAAATAAAAAGAAATAAAGCTCCTAATTAGTAGCCTACATGCCATCCACCCCCTTCCCATTTAAGTGCCAAATTTTGACCCATCTCCTAAGGCCCAATCGGCCACACAAGGGCCCAACTTGTCACTTAATTAACTATCTTCTTAAATAATGAGCTAACACCATTTATTAGCCACCTAACCTAAATATTGTACTTTAAATTACCCAGAGCACTAACTTTAACCCTAATTCAAATATTTAATCAAAAAGTCAGTCCAATCTTTAAAATCTCAATTTAACATATTAGACTATCATATAAATGCGTAGGCCCACTTTAAGGATGTTACAATTCTCGCATGTCTTGTTGAATTTTGGTCAATTGCTCTTGCATCTGTATTTGTCTTTGCTCTAATCTCTCCAATCTTTGTTCCATGTTTTCCAAGTTAACTCACTCTCTTTCTTTCTCCTTTCTTCTGTGATAATTTCCACTAATTAGGCTCTCTCTATGAACTTAAATGCATATGATGTGATATAATGCAAATGCATGAAATGCAATGCAAAGAAATGAAATACAAAAAGAGAAGTGTTGATTCTGAATTCAATTTCATTAGAAAAACTTTACTAGAAAATAAATTTCTTTACACAAAAGGGATTACATATGCGGCTTTGTCCTCATATTCTCAGCAAAAACATCAATCCCGCAAAGGTCAAATCTTGCAAACTTCTAATAGATGCCTCCTCTAGCTCTTTTTGCTTGATCAAGGCCACGACTCATTACTTACTTATCCTCACAATGCTTGTTAGCCTCTTCAAGAAGGTTGAGACGTGGTGATTTTTGAATAGTCTTTGTTAGCTTGAATCCTTGGGCAATAAAATCTTGTTTTTCTTCATAGGCTATCAGTCTTCTCTCATCATGTTTACTTGGACCATATTCGGACGACCGTATTATAATCCACTTTATCAAGAAATCTATTTTCTCATGACCAACTCTTCTATTTAGCAAATGAATTTGAATCAACACCTCTTTTCTATGATGTGAATGCAATGCAATCAAAACAAAAGAAAACACGTTAGTACAAGAGAAATCAATAACAAAATAGGGCACCTATCTGGGTGACCACTAAGGTTCAATATAACTCTATCTAGGGTTGGCTCTTAAGGATCACTATATGTGGCTTGGTTCTAAAGGGTGGGTACCTGAACCCGCAGATTCCTCAATCCTTACCCATTATAGGCTCATATGGATCAAGTTCAGTTCAGGGGAATACATTTCCCTATGGCCATGCTGAGGTGAAAACCTCACAAAGGCATAGTTTCTTACTCCCACTTAAAAGGTATGACCACAATGGTCGTGCAATATGATTGCTAGGGTTAGGCGTAGTTCTACCTAGGGTAAGCTCTTAGGTCTTTCTATATGCATTTTGACTTGAAAGTTGAGGTACTTGAACTAGCAGATTCCTCGATACTCACCCATTATAGGCTCATACGGACCAAGTTCAGTTCAAGGGAAAACATTTCCCTATGGCTGCACGGAGATGAAAACCTCACAAAGACATAGGTACAGATGTATCCCGAAGGTGATTCACTATCCTGCACGGAGGAGAAAACCTCACAAATTAGTAGCTTCTCACTCCCAGTTAAAAGGGTGTAACCACAACGGTCATGCAATGTAATGCAAAGATACTAAAAAAAATAGAACCACATGCAATAAAAAGGATCATAGTTTTTTTTAAATAAATTTGGACAAAAGGACAGGAAATAATCAATTTTATGGCTTGACTCTCTTATTGTCCCCAGTGGAGTCACCAAGCTATTGAAACCATTTTTAAAGTTTTGGTAAAAATGGAAATCGACTTTAAAAAACGAAAATGAAGTCGCCACCAATCCATTTTTCCTTAGGTGTGATTGGATCACCTTATAAAATATTTTATTTCAAAACATTGATTTTGGACCACGAAATACAAGAAAATGAATTCGAGAGTCAGTTACGTATAAGCAAGGATTAGCATCCTCATAACGCTCAAAAATTGGCACCTAATCGATAAAATCATGTCCTAATGTTGAAAATTTGAAAATTTTTAAAATATGATCCTTGTATTAGAAAGAAAACCAAGACTTGCCTATTTAAAAGAAATATAATGTTATACTCAGTAAGTTAGGATATAACATCTCATAGCTTCAAAATTAGGCTCACCTTTATTTATAAAACTCTTATTTCGAGACACAAAATATCATATCCAATAAGTTAGGGTATAACATTTTGAATTCCCGAGAATAAGTTTTGATTTGGAAATTTATAAATTTCAATTTTAAAGGAAAAGAGATACTTAATATTTTAAGTTCAACGATAAAAATCGAAACCCAGTGAGTTTGGGCACAATTCTTCTCGAAGTCCCCAAATATTAAATATCATCATATTTTAAAAAAATCTATTTGAATAAAATGCGTTGATTCCAAAAGGTGTTTTTATAAAATAATGGTTTGAGTAAGATATTACAACATACATACTTAATAGCAATTCAACATAACTACAAATTATATTAACAATAAATAATTAAAGAATAATATAACATGAATAAATAAAGAAAGAATTATGTTAAGCAATAATAAATGATTAAAGAAACATAAATAAATAAACATGAAATATAAAATAAATAGCGATAATTATGATCTTTACAAAATAACAAAGTCAAATGAAAAGGAATGCTATATTTAAACATTAAATAAAAATAAAAAAAGAATTTTAAAATGATTTAATATATATATATATATATAATATATATATAAACAATATAAAAATTAAAGTAAAAATAAGAGTACTTATAACAAATACATAATTTAATAATTTAATACATATAATAAAAATAATTAGTAAGTAGTATATAATAAATTTAAATATATAAACATATATATATAATACACTAATCATAAAAATTACATATGTAATAGATAATATAAATAAAATATGTTATATAATATAAATAGATTTTATACAAAATAAAATTTTAAAAATAATATATGATATAATATAATACTATATAATATAGAAATTTTAAAATATATAATATAATAACTAATATATAAAAATAGTATTTAATAAAAATAATATTAAGCCAAACAAAATAATAAATAATAATTTAATATTTATAAGAATAATACATATAAAATATATGAATTTTATACTATTAATAAATTAATATATAAATAATAAAGAAAATAATATAGAATATTTAATATGATAAAATAATTTAATACAATGTTAAAATAATTTAAAATAAAATAAAATAAAAATATTTAAAAAATAAACACAAAAACAAGGGTTAAATAGCAATAAAAATAGATAAAAAGGACTAAATCAAAGCGCGCTTTAAACCACAGAGACTAATATGGCAATTATGTCTCCTTTCCAAAACGGCGTCGTTCTGATTTTGACCTTTAAATAGCCCAAAGGACTAAATTGAAATGCAAGAAGTAATCCCGGGCCCAATTGTAAAATAAAAAAATAACAGGACGTAATTATAAAATTAAAATAAAGCGGAAGGGCCTAAACAACAAATATCCCATTTATAAAAAATGTGAGGATCCTCCCTGGGTTTTCGGGTCAACGCGCAGATCCTCAGCCCTGAATGACGTCGTTTTGTGCTTATTAGATTAAGCAAAAACGGCGACGTTTCCTCATTACTATATAAGTAAAAAAATCATTTTAAAACTAGTTTTTTTAAAAAAATAGAAACCCTTTAAAAAAACTGCTCTGCCTTCATCGGTCCTCCGACCTCGGGCCTTCATCGCACGCGCCATCGTGGTCGGAGGCCTGAGAACCAAACCCCTCTGTTTTGAAGCCAAAACGCAGGTACCCTTCCTATCTTTTTCTTATTTTTTAATATTCGTACAAAAAATAGCGTAGATCTAAAAACTAAAATAAAATAACATGAAAATCACCTTTGCTAAAGAAAAATTTATGTATTCTGTTTCAGTGTATTTTTTCTATATGTTTTCTCTCCGTATATGTGTCCTTGCTTGTAACATCCTGATAATTAGGGGTTATGCATCTTACTTAATTGAATGATGTTGCATGCTTAAATATGTTAAGTGTGTTTTGGAAGTTATTTTTGAACTTCATTAATTAAGTGAATGCTTAGTGAAACTTTTAATTTCTAATAATTAAGATGGAGCTAAGCATGTTCGGCTTTAAGAAATAATGACAAGAGGTTTTAAGCATAAGATGAGTAATTGGCAAGGTGGTTAGGATGCATGGATGAATGCTTGAGGGGAGAGGTTCGAATCCCCTAGCTAACAAATGGGAGGATTTTATTTTTTGTTTCCTTCTCTATAGTGTCGGCCAAGACTCTTCTAGAATGGATGAGCATTCTTTTAATTTTGGCTATTTGACCATATGAAAAAGGCAAGCAAAAGACTTATGGCATGGGATCAAGATAGGAAGATAAGATAGGGGGGACAAAAGGCTTGATATATGGGCAATGTTTTGGAAACTTGTTCATGGTCATTTGACCATGAACCTAGTCGGTTTTAGGGGCTAAAGAGGGTGGTTAATGGTGATAGCAATCTAAGGGATGATGGGGAAGAATTATGGAGGAAAAAGGGGGATAATGTTGGCTTCCTAGTTGGTCGAATTTGACTTGAGTTAGGGGGTGATAGTTGGCCAAAAATCCTAGCAATTGTGCATCTTTTCTCTTTTCTCCAAAAACTCTCCTCCTAGCCGAATCTTGCTATTGTCATTAGGTAAAGTTTTATTTTGTTTTGGTTCTCATTTTGACCATTTTGGTTAAAAACTCCTTTTCTCTCAAATTGTGGTCTTCTTTAGTCATAAGCATCAAAAGTTTGGAAAACAACTTTTCTTCTTTTCTTTTTCCTTCATTGCCGAATCTACCAAAGTTCAAAGAACCATTTTTCTTCAATTTCTCCCTCTTGGCCGAATGCACATTGATCCCTAAACACATCTCTTTTCTTTTGAGAATCAACATCATCATCATCATCTTCTTTTAAATCTCTCTTTCTCTTTCTCTTTTTCTTCCTTTTCTCTTTCCTTCTCTTTTTATTTTTCTTTCTTCTTCACTCTCAACCGAAACTATTTTCCTATCAACACCAACAATCAACATCTATTTTCATCTTCTTTTGCCAACCGAATCATATACTATTTCGATTTACTTTCTCCTTTTCTTTCTTTGAAAACCGAAACCATTTTAGCCATAAATCACCATCTTTTTCTCTTTTCTTTTTTGTGCAAACCGAAACCATCAAATCCATTTTTATTCTCTTCTTTTTGTTTTAGGCCGAATCTTCAAGTGGGTAAGTAAGACTTTTCGTCAATCGTTTTCATTATTTCTTTTACTTTGGCCAATGTAGAATCATGATTCTCTTATTTTCTCTCTAGGCGAATCCTTGGAAAGGATTTTAAGGATCTTTGTTGAAGCCAACTTTTAAGAAGTAACCTTTGAAATCATCCAAGGTAAGATTATTCCTTTTGGTTATATTAATCCTTTTAGAATGGATCACTAATTAACTTTATTTTAGGGCGATTTGAGACTAACAAGATAGGTAAGAAAAGCAAAGATCGAGTGTTTGGAAGAGAGGAGGCCTTTGTTTTACCATCGAACTTCAAAGCGAAGGGTCAGATGTCGGTGATGAGATTTTCCATCGGGTTGTGGACCCTCTGCTAACAAAGATCGATTATTTGAAGTAGTGCGTATAATAGAACCACTTTACGTTGGTGGGATATCGTGGGTTTTGATCCATCTAGTGGAGAAAAACCACAAATAACGATTGTTAGAGAATCGAGGGTAAGGATTTAGATCTCTCGTCAATAAGTATAATTTTATTAGTAATAGTGTACACTAACCAAGTGTGATGATTAATTAGGTGTTGTTGAGCGAGAGAGTATCATTCTCACATCATCAAGGTGTGTAACCCTACATTAAAACTCATAGATCTATTTTTTATATGTGATTTTATGACAATGTGTTCAATAATGATTTTGGATACCATTCGGTGGTATATGATATTGAGTATGTTTACCCCAATATTTCGTTAATTTTGCTATATGCATAAAATGTGAAATAAGTATGATTATATTATGATTTTGGGGTAAATAGCATGAAAACTAAATGATATGTATGTGCATGGGCATATGGGTATATTTGATGAAGGGAAGTATTCGGTGGTTTTACCACATTAGGTGACTACTGGTCACATATTTGAAATCCGGTGACTTGGTCACATATGTGAATCTGGTGACTTTGGTCACATATTTAAAATCTGGTGACTTGGTCACAATTTTGTCTGTGGCCTTGCCACAAAAATTATAAGGCGATGTGCATGTTGACCGCAAGAAGCGCCTTCGATGGTGTGTAATGGATGGAGGTCGATTTAGTAATCCCCACGGTGTGTTGGTTGGTATACGGGTGGTGTGTAGCGGATGGATATTTAGGTGGGTGGGTTTGCATTTCATTATATGTACATATCCATGTTAAGTTAAATGATTAATATATAATCTGCTATGAAAATGGGCTTTTAAGCTAAATATGAGCTAAATGGGCCTATGGCCATATGTGTAATTTTTGGGCTTTAAGGCATATGATAAAATGGGCTTTTTAATGTATGTGTTACACATTGAGTTTATGACTCACCCATTTTTGTGGGATAACTTTTCAGATGATTCGTAGTGCGATGGATCGAATTAAATAAGTACTCGTGGTGGCCAATGCTCATATCAAGTATTTTGAAGATTTTCCAATTTAAACTTATTAAATTTCACTACTTAGACTTTATTATGGGTTTGCTATTTTTGTAATAAGGCCACTATAAACCTGCTTTTAATTTTTTTGTGTTTGGACTTTTATTTTGCCATGAACAATTATCTATTAAATAACTAAATGGTTTTTCGATAAATAATTTAAAATGTTTTTGTCACTAATATATATATGTTTTAAAGTAATTTCCTTAAATTTGATTTTCTTTTAATTTATTAATTCCTTCTAAAAATAATGTTTTAAATGACATAAATTTACTTTTACAATTTGATTTCAAGCTAAAATATTAAGTTAATCTATTTTCTACAAAATCATCAAGTTTTTCTTAAAATTAAACGAGAATTTGCTAAAGTTAGATTCGAGAAACATATCAAATTCGGTCAGGCTTTTTGGGCCGGGTTTGGGGTGTTTCATTACTTTTACAGATCTTTGGGGTTTTTATAACCCAAAAAATAAAAATAAAAAAGGAAACAAAGATATTTTATCATGTTTTGATGTGTTTTGCTGCTGTTTCTTTCTCCTTTTGCAGGTGGACAACGAGAAGCCCTGGTGATGATAAGGCGGTTTGCATAAGCTATGCATCTGTTGGTGGCTTTGGTGCGAGGTGGCTGCTTGTGCGATGTTTTCCTAGGGTTACAAAAACAGTTGTTTCTGACTTTGGTTTTGGGCCTTTTGGGCTATGTAGGTTGGGCTAAAATATTTTGGGTCTGGATTTTTAGGGTGTAATTGCGCTAATCGGGTTTAGTTTGGGTTGCTGGGTAGTCTGTTTAGGAACGAGTCTGAGGTAATTGGGTTTTGGGTCTTTGTTGGGTTAGTTTGTTTAGGTATTGGGTCTTTAGTAATATTTGGGCCTGTAAATGGTTTTGTAAATGGACTGTATTCATGGACATTTGGTATATTTTTATTTTTATTATTTTGGAATGGGCCTAGGCAAAATGGGCCGATTAGAATTTTTATTTGCCTTTAATTTACAACATATTGGTTTTTATAATACAATTAAATGATTTGATTTCAATAATTATTTCACTTACAAAAAGAAATTACTATAAAATTTTAAAAATCATTATGACAACCTCATCCGAATTAAATAAAATCGATTTTGAACATGAATTATGAAGTTTTATTATACTTGATTCAATTTTATTTTACCTTTAAATTAAATTTTTATTCTAAATTAAAATATATATTTTAAATATGAAATGTTAAAAATTAGTTTTTTAAGTGGATTTCAAAAATTAAAACTATTGCTTTTACTTTTACTTTAAATTTAATATTTAATTTACTAACTATTAATATATTAAAATTAGGGTTTGATTACAAGAAATTCAAAAATCTAATGAAGTTTTTTGAGAACTACATATAAAGTTGTTTTTGATAAATTAAATCTAACTAAATTCATGCTATTTTTATTTAAATGAATATAGATATATTATTTGATTATGATTTTAGTAATGAATATTGTATTTCTTGATATGGAAATGAAGAAAAGCGAGAAGAGAAGTGAAAACTAAGTTGGTGACAAAGGTAAGGAGGTTGTCGAAGAGTGAAGGAAGAAGAAAGGAGTTTGTCCAAACATTGGTTCCAAGTATTTTAAGAATTTTACTTTATTTATTTTAATCTAAGTATAATTGTGTTAAAATGGTTAATTTATATGTATATATGTTGATGTTATACATAAAAATTATCAATGAACAGTGAAGATGTGAATTGAATTTTAATTATAGAATGAATAGACTTGGTATATTGAAATGCTAGTAAGAAAAGATTAAATTATGAAAAATATAAAAATTTGATATGTGAAATGATATATTGTGAAATAGAATATGTAATGCTTTAGTGAATGGATGAAAAGTGAAATTGTAGTGAAGTTATAAAGTGTATTGAATAATTGTGATGGTAAGGACTAAATTCTAAATAGTGTAAACTTTGAATTGTTTTCATTTGCTTGTGTGAATACAATGGATTCAAATGTATTAAAAGCTCATGTAGACAAGATGAGAACTAGTAGGACATAAATAACATGCAATTAGGAAATTTTATGCGCACAAATGAAAGTGGCACTTTGGTGCAAATAAAAGTGATACTTCAATGCAATACATCGATTGTTTTGTATATCCTATATGCTATATTGAGTCTACAACTGGGGTATATAAATATTAATGGTAACTATTTTATTAAAGAGATTGAAACTGAACTATGAATTGATTCCTTGAGAATCTGCTATAGTTATTCTCTAATTAATTTTATATATGGTAGTATTAGGTTACAAATATATATATTTAATGGTTAAAATGTTAAAGTAAAGTTTAATTCTTGTTATATTTACTAAGTTGTCACAAGCTTAATGTGTTATCTTTCCAACACGTAGGTAAACGCTAGACCTGAAACTCTAGGGTGAATATTAAACTCTACTCATCTGATCACATTCCAAGCTTGGAAGAAAGTACGGTTTGTAATTTTTGTAATAGTTATGAGTTATGACATGTACATAGGTTAAGTCAAGTATATGAAAGTAAAACTCTTGTAAACACAATTGTAAAATTCGATCATTTTGTTAATCTTATAAACTTTGTTATATTTAATTAAGTAGTATGTTCAATTATATGATATTTAAGATTGAAAATACATATATGAGAATGGTATGTTGATTGAATTGGTTGAAATACAATAGATGAGCATTGTTTAGGGTATTAAGAAATAAAACATAGAAATTTCATAAAAAAAGAGTGCACGTCGTGATGACGGGCTTTTCACATCGCGATGAGATTAAGTCAGTAAGTGACATCGTGCCATGGAACCCCTGACTTTGCAACATTAGTATAATTATTTGAAAACATTGGAAATTGGTCCTTGATTGATTATAGACTATTTAATGAGTTATTGTAAGCTCGTATAAAGTTCAGGCATGAGTTTAAATTTTGCTATAATACAAGTTGATTCTAACAACCTAACTGATATGATGAATTGAATTGTAATTGACTTTTTTGTTGCTTCAGCTACAAATGTAAAATCTCATTACCTTGACCCGGCGATCAGTTAGGTATAAGGGTGTTATTGTGGGGCCTTGCCCGTAGAGATAATCCATTATCTTAACACCTCGTACAACAAGTGATTTTAAGTACTAACACTCACCAAGTAACACCCCTTACCCTTCCTGGCATCTGGTACGGATAGGAGATGTTGTCACACCCGATTTCCTTTAAAACCCAAACATTTGGAACAAATTACAGGTTAAACTGAAAGAAACCATAAGTTGGCGGCCTCTATTGGAAAATAAGGAAAATTTAGTAACTGAAATTGTACAAGGTTAATGTCCAAGTCTGGTTCGATTAGAATAGAACCAGCAATTTCCATAGTGAGAGACAAAATGATTATCAACGAACAATTCTTAAGGGGTTTATAGTTGAATGAAAAGAGCTATAAACAACTGGGAAAATGACTTCCTAGGGAGAAGAATATTTCATTTTTTCTCTCTTTATCTTTTTCCTTGGTTACTCCGAAGAAGAGATAATTATGGGAAGCTTTGCATGGAGCAGTGAGCATGGGTTTTGAGTTTTAAGTCGGGAAAGTAGAGTATCCAACAAGCTAGGGTTCTGCAAGTTTCTAGAAAATCGAGGCTTGAGTTAAACGTGTTGAGTTTCACCCATTATTTGGTTGACATGCTTAGCTACCTAGAGAATGGAAGCTTTGGCGGTTGGAAAAGCTAATCGACAAGATGAAGAAGCACCAAGTGAATTTCTGTACCTAGCCTTGAAATGCCTAGTATGCATGAATTAAGTATGTTTCTATGGTAGTTCACCTGTAAAATGCGTGTATTTCATGTTTATAATAATGGAACGTGTAAGGGAATCATTATCGGGTTAGACAAAGTTAGGATTGGGAATAAGGGGTGATTCTGTTAGATACCACCATACGATGTTACTGAGTGCACCTGTGATGTGCAAAACTCTAGGCCTTGTGAATGGGACATTGTGGTGTTCGAGCATCAATGTTAGGATGTTTAAATATCATGGAACTAAAATTCAAGTTTTGATGTTTAATGATGTTGTGCTAAAATTCAAGAACCAATTTTGATTGAAGATGGCGATCAGGATGATAGATTGAAGAAAACATCAAGAAAGAGGATAATGACGAGAAGGATAGATTGAAGAAGAAGATCAAGATTGAGAACATTTGATTATGTTTATTAGATTTTGTCGTGCGGAAGCGTGTAAAAGAGTAAAATTATTGTACTGAAAAATCACACTAAGTTCAATTACCAGGAAAGAGAGGTCGATCATAAGGATCGCTTAAGTATTAGGTCTTTCCTAGCCAGAATATCCCTCTATCGTAATTTACCAGCACAATAAATCACTACAATCACACTCACAAAGTATGCAAAATAATACAATAAAGAACACTAGAATTTTAACGAGGTTCAGCAAATTTTGCCTACGTCCTCGGGCACTACCAAATATATTTCACTCTAAAATACAAGTGAAGATTTACAAAGAGAGAGAACAATGCCTTAAGTAGAGAATGGAAAATGTAGGCTGATAAAAATGAGAAATGGCTAGGCCTATTTTTATGTAACACCTCAAACTTGGCCCAGACGTTATAGCTGAATCTGGCGATATCACGTGATAGTGCTTTAGAAAACATACTTACGATAAGACCATTTTTCGTTATCTTATGCTACTTCCAAAACATGTCGTTTGTTTCAATCATTATCCACTTCCAAATTATTGTATTTCACGGAAGCATTTAAATCAGATTGCGTAATCGTGGTGTTTTGGTAAAACATTTGTTTATTTTGAAAACTCGAGCTTTCCTACTGCTAATGGTAAAACCATAAACGTGGAAAATCCCAAATTTAAACAAAATACATAAAGGCCATATTTATATAAAACTTTTCCAGATATCATCAAAACCATAAAATAAGTATAAAAATCGTGAAGCCGAAGTAGTGGTCACCGTTGAGTCCTCCACTGCACCGATCCATTTAAAGCTGGGGATTACCTAAACAGATTAAATAGAAAAGGGTGAGTTTAAGCAAACTCAGTGTGTACTCCCCAAAGAAAATATGCACATAGCATAATATCAGAAAGCAGTCATACATTTACATTCAGTGCAGGCCCATTCTGAGAATCGGTGTGGGCCTTAGCCCACTCGAATCTGTAATATCTGAGAACAAAATAGAATATCAAACTCCTATCCAACAGCCTCTACACACCAACTCCGTCCAACCTTAAACACTATGTGGGGATAAAATCAACCTACCCAATCCTACACACCATGCTGTACCGAAATGCGGAACATAATTAGAAATTTGAAGCTGAGCTGCTAGATAACAGGCGTATGAGCCTTTCAGATACTTCCTCCAAATATCATCAACCCACCCCGATGCAATGCAACATACAAAGGATGTCATGCTATTATGAAATTAAAAATACATACATTCAGATATCATAATTCATGTCCGGTAAAAATCGCAGACAGATCACTTATATAGGGTCTAAGTAATACCTCACTGACCCTACAGTGGGTCCACGATCGACTTGGGCACACTGCAACCTCTGAACTTTTGAAAAATGGGCTCCTGCGCCCATGTGGCCTGCCCATGTAGGCCCACACACCTGTGTGGCCCAAATTGGCCTTGGCCGCGTGGATCACACGGCCTGGCCTAGAATCCCACACGCCTGTATGGTTCACTCATGTGGGCCAACACACAGATATGGCCCACACGACCCAATTTGTTGAGCCCGTATCTTGCACACGACATTGCCCTACCATCACACGGCCATGTCACTCACACACGACCTGGCTCATCGATTACAGCAGTGTTGTGTCTCACAGCCTTACACATGGCCTACCACACGGCCATGTGACGTCGACAAAAAGGTTTTCAGCTTTTGTCAAAAATGCATTTTCTTGCGATTCGGGTACACACTTGGTTCGTTTTCGCTGCTTATACACTCCCGAGATCACTAGCACCTATATTTGAACAACGTTTCACTCGGTTAATCTTTTAAACGATCGATCAAACTAAACTCGAAATGAAATGCTCATCCAAAGAGCGACCAACTTACCTTCAAACAAGAAGTAGTGTTTTTGTAACATGAGAACCCGATTAAGGCCTTCGAGCAGTACCTAAACGTGAGCCAATCGATTCCTCTGTTAATCGCTTAATTATAATAATGCTAAAATTAAAAAAAACCACTTACCAAACAAGGGAAAAAACTGATTAAACGAGGAACAAAAAGGAGAAAAGGTGGATTTCAGCAAAAAAGAAGAGAGGGAAAAATCTAATGGAAAAGTCAATAGCAATAGGAGGAAAAACAACGTGAGAGGAGAGTAACAAAGAAAAATGTTAGAGGGGGAAATTTTGGGAAAAGAATCAAAAATAATTTGATACTCTCAACTACCCACTACACCACAACTCAAACACTTCATTATTTCAATTCCAATCAAACTCTACTACGCCACACACTCAAAGTAAAAAATATTGCCTATCTAGGGATTCAAACACAAGACCTCTATTATAATAACACACCGCTAAACCACCAAAACAGTCAGGCCCATTCTGCTATATTCCCACAAACAATAAAATATAAGTCTACTGTCTAGAGATAAGGGTTTAGTCATAAAAGTATAAAAATTTTCCCAAGTTGTGGCTTGAACTTAGGACCTCACACACACACACCTAGAACACTTAACCACTGAAGCGATACACAGTTGTGTCAATTTTAAAAAAGCCAAAATTAAGAAAATTAGGGCGTTACATCATAGTTGAGGTTTAGGGATCAACTTGCAAAGTCACTATACAATTGCAATTATCTCATGCCCAATCTCAATCCCACTTTTGGTGCCTTAAATCTCATATTTCTAGTGTCAATATTTTGATACCCATATCTTTAACTTTCTAGAGTAAGGATGATGGCCAATAATCTCCACCTTGAAGATTTGATTAGGATAATCTTATCTTCACACAATTCTTTCTGCCTTTGTCAACAATAATTGATAGTGCCTTCTTCAACTGTTAAACTGGCAGGATATTGATCAAGTTCAAACAATGTTCGAACTTGGTTGTTGTTACCACCTTGGTCATCATATCTGTGGGATTATCTGTAGTCTTCTGAAGATGAATTTTCCCCTCATTAATAATTTCCTACACAAAATGGAATCGTACGTCGATATGCTTTGTACGTGCATGATAAACTTGATTCTTTGATAAATGAATAGCACTTTGACTATCACAATACACGTTAATATGCTCCTGAACCAATCACAAGGTTTTAACCATACCTTGTAAACAAATAGCTTCCTTTACAGCCTCTGTTACAGCCATGTATTGGGCTTCTATGGTTGACAACACAACTGTAGACTGCAGTATAGACTTTCAACTTATTGGTCCTCCAGCAAGTGTAAACACATAATGTAACACCCCAAACCCGGCCCATGAGTCCTGACCGGATCGGTATATCACGAGTAAAAGAATTTGAGTCATTTTGAAAGTTTGGTGGCGGGTAAAATTTGGCTAAGGTATGAAAGCGGGGTTTGAAAACTTAGTTGGGCTTTTTATAAATACATTAATGAGAAACCCTTTTGAAAGTAATTTTTAATCGTCTGAGTTATTGGGGACTTGGTAAAATTTGTTACTCGATGGTAACTTCCTTGAAAACTCGTAGTAGTTGCTTAGTTTTTTAAATAAACTTTTAACCGGGTCAATTAATAATTATGAAATTCCATTTGTATGAGTAAAATAAAGCAATACAATAAACCTCCAACAATAATAATAGCGGCCTTATTACAATCCCAAAATAAAAACTTTAGAAAATAAATAACTAAAACTGAATTAAACAAGTTCCAAATATGAAAAACAAGCATGGCCGTCTCGAGTCCTCTCCAGCTCCATCTCCACGATCTACTCATCTGCAAAATGTTAAGGGAAGGGGTGAGTCACCAAGACTCAGTGTGTAAATCCCCACCGGTAAAGCACTCATACACAAGATATTAATTAACATGCAAATATGCAACCCAACCTAACCATCCATACTCCTCAACTACCCGTGTGGTCAAAACCATGATGACTTAGAGTCACAAATTAAATGATGGGGCCAACCCATCGTGTGGTCAAAACCATCGATGACCATAGGTCACAAATAATCTGATGGGGCCAACCCATCTTGTGGTCAAAACCAGCGACGACGATCCATAATTTATCCCCTCCTCTCATCAATCCCACCATCACATGCTTATACATCAATCATCATGTCATAGCATTTAATATCATGTGATGGCATGCAAATCGAATATCAAAATCACAAGTCAGGGGACTTACCCGGAAACCATGATTATGCCACAAGCTAATCACAACCAAAAGATTAAGGGCACACAATAAAGTCATGAAATTAATAAAGTGTGTAGTGAGATCTTACACACCTGTTTCTACCGGAACTCCTAGATCCCGAAAAGCCGATCTATAATGTTAGATCTCTTAACCTACAATTAGCCATTAACATAATTAGGGACATTAGGCCTATTCGGCCAAACCAAGTAGTATCAAAGGGACTTACCTTGAATGAATTTGATTTCCAAACAAATCCCGAAGCCTTAATTAGTCCCTAAATCCATGGCACATGTTAGTTTCGACATTTAACAAAAAATTTTTAATCGAAAGGCCCTTGGCCGAATGTAGCTTATTCACTTACCAAAATCGATTGCTAGAGGAGTAAAGGGTTGGATTAAGTACATCAAAATCCCAGAGTACCTTATGGGAAATCGATTCCTAAGAAGGGAAATAGTTAACCACACTATCAACAAATGCCGAATTTCGGCTAGCCATAACAAGAACAAAGATTAAAGAGATCCCTTACCACACTATGTAATTAGAAGACCTAGTTAGGGGAAAGAAGATTCGGCTATCACAAGTGGGAAGGTTTGGAAATTTAGATTAGAAGAGGGTAGGTTGGCTAACAATAAGCAAGAGAAGCTGGAAATTTTGAACAATTTTGGCTAAGAAACAAGGAGATTTCACATGACACAATGAAGAGAGAAAAGGAAAAGAGTTTCTTGGAGTTTTTTCACTTCTTTCTTTGTAGCAAAAATCAAAATATGGATGACCCCAAGGAGTCCAAAATTGACCACCTCCTATTTTGTGATAATTTCCACCTTGAATTATCACAAGTAAATCTAGCTTTATCATACTTTTTAATCTCCTAATCCTCAACAATTTAATAGCAAATAAAACACTAATAGCTCCCCTCTTCCGGTAGAAAATAGGCAAAAAATAAGCTTAATCTTATCACTTGAAGAGTCCAAAATCAGGCCAATTCTTTCTCTCCTTCACGCTTGTGACAAAGAGGAAAAATAAAAATCCAAATGCTGCTTCTTAGATTCGAACCAATGACCTCAAGCAGCAGCAGCAGCCCCCTTTAATCGCCCCAAACCAACTCTCCCAATTGACTTTCATGTCAATTTACCCCACCATTTAAATATAAGCCTTCTTTCTGGCCCTTACTCCTTTAACGCCAAAGCCCAAAAAATAAACTCCTTGCTTCCTTCTTGTCTCAAACCCGAGACCTTAAACCAAAGCCCTTGCGCCCCAAGCCACTCCGTCAACTTGCCTTTCATGCCATGAACCTTTACCAATTAATTTTAAGGCCTCCCTACTTGCCCCTTTCTTTTAACGTCAAGAAGCTCAAGAGAAAAAAAACATATCCCCTTGTTACTTCCACGGATCGAACCTCCTCCCTAGCTCACTCCCTTGACACAGCAAGCCAACACGCCAATTACTTTCTTGTGTCATAATTCGCCCAAATTTTATTTAAGCCCTATTTTCACCTAGCTCCCTCCTTTTTAAGCCCTTAAAAATTTTTTTTTAATTCTGAATCCGACCTAAATCGGGGTTATTTCTAGACCCTAAATCATGCCAAATAAAGTTATATTATTTATTTCTTTAAGCACACATGGGAAATTAATTGAATTACAAATAACCCCTAATTCAGGGTGTTACACATAACCGGTGGTTGATCTTTGTTTGTCCAAATCACCGGCATAGTCAGAATCAATGTACCCAATAACACCTTTACCAAGTGTAGTATCCTTCTTGATCAGTTATCCAACATCCATGGTCTTACGAATATACTGTAGAATCCTTTTCACGACTTTTCAATGTCCTTTTCTAGGATTATGCATATACACGCTCACTATACTAACGCCTGTCAAATGTTGAGTCAATGATCAAATTTACTTCTTGTGTACCTTTTCCCTTTCATGAACTGATCAAATCGCTTGTACCACTACCTCGGAGATTGTTTCAATCCATAAAGCGACTTTGTTAGTTTGCAAACCCAATTTTCTTTATCAGCAACTTTGAATCCTTTTGGTTGAGTCATATAGATTTCCTATTCCAAATAACCATGTAAAAATGAGGTCTTCACATCGAGCTGAAGTAGCTCAAGATCATATTGCACAACCAAGGCTAGCAAAATCCGAATAGACGAATGCTTCACAACTAGAGAAAACACTTTATTGTAGTCTATTCCTTCTTTCTGAGCGTAACCCTTTGCTACCAATCTAGCCTTATATCGAATTTTTTTTTTACTAGAAAATCCTTCGTTCTTTGTATGTACCCATTTGCATCCAATTGCCTTCTTTCCTTTGGGCAGTGTCACCAACTCCCAAGTCCTATTTTTATGAAGAGACTGCATTTCTTCATTCATAGCTTGCTTCTATTTTACACCATCAGGGTTACTTCTTACTTCTGTGTAAGTAGAAGGAACAACATTATCTGCAATTGGAAATACATAAGCTACCATATCATCAAAGCGAGCAGGCATATGAATCTCTCTTCTTGGCCTCCTATATGCAATTGAATCTTGTTGCTGTAGAAGTTCTTGGGTCAAAACTTCTTCATCATTTGTTCCTTCAATATTAGCTGGATCATCATTATCCTTTTCAATCTCTACCTGCTACAAAAGTAATACTGGTTTTGTCATCCTTTTGTGAATCATTGTTCTTCATCATGGTTGATTCATCAAAAGTCACATCTCTACTGAAAAAAATCTTCCTTGTTTCAAGACACCAGAGACAGTATCCTTTTACTCCATCAGTTATACCTACAAATAATGCTTTCTTTGCTCTTGGGTCTAACTTAGATTCTTTTACATAATAATATGCAATGGAACCAAAAATATGTAAAGAATCATAATCAGTAGCATGTTTACCAGTCCACATCTCGTAGGAGTTTTTCCATTTATTGCAGCTGATGGCAACCGGTTAATTAGATGGCACATATATGTAACTGCCTTAGCCCAAAATTCCTTGCCCAATCCAGCATTGGACAACATACATCAAACTTTTTCCAATATAGTCTGATTCATACGTTCTACCACCCCATTTTGCTGTGGTGTATCCCGAACAGTGAAGTGTCGCACAATGCCCTCATCTTGACATACTTGTAGAAATGGATCATTCTTATACTCAGAACCATTGTCTGATCGAAGTCGTTTGACCTTTCGACCAAGCTGAGTCTCCACCATCTTCTTCCATTTCAGAAATGTATCCAAAACTTCATTTTTTCTTTTCATTAAATACACCCATACTTTTCTTGAATAATCATAAACAAAAGTAACAAAATAGTGCATACCTTCCAAAGAAGCCACTTTGGTAGCTCCTCACACATCACTGTGAGCGTAGTCCAGAATTCATTTCGTATTGTGAATTGTTAAACCAAATTTTACCCTCGTCTACTTGCCCAGAACACAATGTTCATAGAATTCCAATTTGTAAGAATTTGCACCTTTCAACAAGTCTTGCTTCGCCAAATTTTGCAAAGCTTTTTCACTAGCATGTCCCAATCACATATATCATAACCTGGTAGCCTCTGAATCTGCATCTTTTGTAGAAGCTATTGATGTTGATCTAATAATTGTACTTCTATTTAAATAGTACAGGTTATTCCTTCTTGTGCATTTCATCACCGTCAATACCACAGCTACTACATTTAGTAATCCATCTCTCAAAGTGATTATGAGCCCTGTAGATTCTAGGACCCCTAATGAGATGAGATTTTTCTTCAAGCTAGGTATGTAGTGAACATCTGTAAAAATTTAGATTGAGCTGTCGTGATTCTTCAATTGGATTATACCTACTCCCATTGTCTTAAAGCGCTGTCATTGCCCTTAAAAACAACTCCACCTTCTAGTTCTTTAAGACTAGAAGACCAGTCCTTAATAGGATACATATGGTAAGTACATCCCGAATGTAAAATCCACTCATCTATATGACATGCCAACCAAGCTAAAGTCTGACTCCTCATCATGCTCCATTACACATGCATCAGAAATAGCCTTGCCCTTTTGTAACTTAGGACAATTCTTTTTCCAATGCCCTTTCTCACGACAAAAAGCACATTCATCTTTGCCAGGTCTCCCTTTGGACTTACTCCTTCTACCAGATTTATTGCTGTGTGAATGGCCTCTTACTGTTAAGACTTCTGCAGTTGTATCTCTATGATCTCTTTTATCTTTCTTTCGAGTCTCAGATGTATACAACGCACTACAGACTGCATCAAATGTGATCGTATCCTTCTTATGAAGCAATATGGTGGTAAGATGATCATATTCATCAGGAAGAGAATTCAACAACAATAATGCCTTGTCTTCATCTTTAAATTTCTCATCCAAATTTAGCAAGTCTACTAAAATTTTATTGAATGAGTTCACAAGGTCATTCATCGACATATCGAGTGCATACGTGAATCGATAAAGTTTTTTTTCATATAAAGCCAATTTTCAAGACTTTTGTTAGAAACTTTTCTTCCAGTGTATCCCACAACTTTTTCGATGATGTCTCTATCATGACAGAGTACTTCTGCTCTTTGGCCAAACATAGGCGGATTGCACCACACGTCTGTCTGTTGATGTTGGCCCACTCTTTGTCATCCATCTTGTCAGGTTTTTCTTCAAGGGTTATATCCAGCTCTAGTTGACATAAGACATCCAAGATCTCACATTGCCACATACCAAAATTATTGGTACCATCAAATTTCTCTACTTCAAATTTTGAATTGGTCATAATAGTCATTGCTAATGACGATGCCTTTGCCATTTTTCTCCATAATCCCAACTACTGTATACGTGAACAGTACCATCAACATGAATAATGCCGTGGATGAATAATACCATATATGTAAATAGTATTATAAACGATCATATTCCCTAAGTATGAACTTGGCTCTGATACTAATTGTTGTGTGGAAGCGTGTAAAAGAGTAAAATTATTGTATTAAAAAATCACACTAAGTTCAATTCCCAGGAAAGAGAGGTGGATCACAAGGATCGCTTAAGTACCAGGTCTTTCCTAGCCAGAATATCCCTCTATCGTAATTTAATAGTACAATAATTCACTACAATCACACTCACAAAATATGCAAAATAATGCAATAAAGAACACTAGAATTTTAACGAGGTTCAACAAATTTTGCCTATGTCCTAGGGCATTACCAAATATATTTCACTCCAAAATACAAGTGAATATTTACAAAGAGAGAGAACAATGCCTTTAGTAGAGAATGAAAAATGTGGGTAGATAAAAATGAGAAATGGTTAGGCCTATTTATAGTTGAGGTTCAGAGATCAACTTGCAAAGTCACTATACAATTAGGGACCAAAAAAGTGTAATTATCTCATGCCAAATCTCAATCCCACTTTTGGTTGCTTAAATCTCAGATTTCTAGTACCAACATTTTGATAACCATATCTTTGACTTTCCAAAGTATGGATGATTGCCAATAGATTTCATTTTAATTTTTTTAGGAAGTTGAATTTGGTTTGTTTACATATAATTTAATTTTAATTATCTTTATTTGTCTTTAATTAAATTTTTATTCTATATTAAAATATATTTTAAATATTTAATTTAATTAATTTTTATTATTTACTAAAAATATATTTTAAATATGAAATGTTAAAATTATTTTTTGAAGTGAATTTCAAAATTAAAACTAATATTTCATTAAATTTAAATTTAATATTTAATTTGATAACTATTAATACATTAAAATCACAATGTTGAATTATACATTTATATTCATCTTGAATTACATTTCATTGTAATTTAAATTATTCAAATATCTAAAATTATTGTGTTGGCCTGATGGCTAAGGGTTTACTGTCCCAAGTGTGATTTTAATTTGAGTCGTGCTAATCGCTTGCAGTTAGGGCTTAACCCTTTTCTTTTAATTCAACAAAAAAATATATTCAGATATCTAAATAAGAAAAGTTTTATTATTTTATATTATTTCTTCCTTAAACATGGAAAATGTTTTTATTATTACATTAAAATTAAAGTTTTGAATAGATAAATTTTGATAAATATTAAATTATATTTTAAATTAATGTTGAATTATACATTAATTGTGATTTAAACTATTATTTATTCTATTATATTGAAACTAAATAATTTTTTAAAAAGAACAGTCTAATAATATTGAATTACACTTCATATTTAACTTGAATTACATTTTATTCTAATTTAAACTATTCAAATTTGTACTTAAAAATATCATTTTCAATTTAGATTACTTAAACATTAGAATTTATTATTATTATTATTACAATAAAATTGTTTGAATAGATAAAATCGAATAAACATTTATGTGTTAAAATTATTTTTTACTTAATCTAGTTTTTATTATAATATTATAAATATTTCATGTATTATTATTAATTAGTTTCAAAACATATGTTTCATTATTTGTTGTATGTTATTTTTAAATACACTTTTATGTTCTAAATACATGGTTTCCACACGCATAAGCATGTGATAGAATTTCTAATTGATATATAAGTACTTTATTGAGTTGATGTCACCCTTAACTGTGTCAAAGAACTCGATTATAAAATTATAGGAATACCTTTTCTTTTAAATTATAATTAATATTATTATCATGACACTTCAATCTTTTCTATTTTATAATTATTAAATAGAAGAATTAAAAGTTACAAAACAAAAATTGAACATGTGTTTAATGATATTCAAATTCAAATTTGTTACCACTCTAGCTATATACATTATTATTGAATAAATTTTAAAAGTTAATCTTATATTTAAGCACTTTACTTAGTTCGTGTCACCTTTAATCAAGTCACCAATTCAATTATGAAATTACATAAATATCCTTCTTTTAAATTATAATTAATATTATTATGATTTCTTTTTTTTTCTTTCATACTTTTATATCATCTTTCTTAGCGAGAAACTGATCCCTGGGGAGAATTATGTTGAGAACTCCACCGCCAATGGTGGAGGCTACGAGAACGGGACAACACGGTAACACAAGCGATGCTAAGGGTTCTTCAAAGGGTTGTTGGAGCCCAAACTAGATCGAGGAGCCATGGATCTATTCCAGAGAGGCTCCAATCAAATGGGGATGAAATGTTCAGAGCTGTTGCTGGAACGAGTTCAGAGCCATTGCTGGAACGACTCCCACTGTAGTTGAGTACTAGATGGAGTAGACAAAGAGGATTTTGGAGGACTTAGACTGTACTCCGGTGCAGATGTTGAAGGGTATTGTGTCCTTGCTTAGGGAATAAGCCTATCGTTTGTGGTAATCTATGGTAAGGGGTACACAGGTTGAACGCATAAACTAGGAATACTTCCAAGAGGCCTTCTAGAAAAAAGTATGTGGGCACTAAGTATGTAGAGGCTCACGGGTCGAGTTCATCAAGATGAAACAAGGAGCTACGATCGTGGCAGAATATGAGGTTGAATTTATAAGGCTCAGCTGCTATGCTCAAGGTATGGTTTCCACAGAGCAGGATAAATGTGTAAGGTTAGAGAACGAGTTGCAATTTGACCTCAAAATTTAGGCTGCTCCACACCAAGAATGGGTGTTTGAGTCCATAGTGAAGAAGACCAAGATCGTAGAGGAAATTAAGTGGGTGGAATGTGAGAAACAGGAGAAAAGTACGATCCTATTTAAAAGAGATTTGAGTTCCACTAATTCAAACTCTCATCCCATAAAACAAGCCAGAGAGGGTAAACCGGGTAAGGGGTTGCTTTGGCTAATTCTGGAAATAGGACTGTAACACCCTTAACCCATATACGTCACTAGATTAGGGTTACAAGCATTACTATACAATAAGAAAAAATTAAATAAGAAAAAATTAATCTTAATATCATTCAATAATATAATTACATTATAAACCAATCATGTACATACATACTGTCCCTAAATTGAGCCCTCGAGGCCCTAAAAATATCTTAGAAGTAAATCGGGACCAATTTGAAATAATTCAAAAACTTGGGAAAAACATGCAAAATTTGCAAAACAAAGGTCACACGGCACTTAAAAATGACCAAAATAACATACTTTGGTAAAACATTTCAAATTACCAAATCAACATAAACTTCAAAACTTAAGCATCCAAATTACCATTACATAACATCCTATACATGTCGTTATAAACCTTGGCCAAATTGCTCAAAAACTACCGAAAAGACTTCTAGATAGTGTAATAGGTCTCCGACGAGCTTCCAAACCGATCAAGCTTTCGATAATCTATAAAACAAAGGAAAAACAACTACGTAAGCAATGAATGCTTAGTAAGCTCATATAAACCAAACCAAACTTAACTTACCATTTCATTTGCATAGCATAAATCATAAGCATAAAATCAACCATAAGCATAAACTTGACATAAGCCTAAACAACATCATCAATTTACAAGTTAGTGCACTTGTTCATATATATATATATATATATATAATCATCCATAGAATAAGTGTTCACCATGTATAAACATAACATTTTGCATCCTTAATATTCAATAATATCATGATTCAATACAATTACTTACTTACCTTTCCGTTCCCTTTTGTTACCCGTAAAACCATCCAGAATTTCATCGGATACTCGGGAAAGCTCACACAAAGTGTGCCTTTACATATAACCGTAACCTTTCCTTTACACCATTGCTCACATGAGCTGTGAAACATGCCTGCTCACACGAGCTGTGGAATGGGCTTGCTCACACGAGCTGTGGGTCAAAATGTAAGCTACACGATACTGCTCACACAAGCTGTGGAGTATCCGCTTCAAATGCAGGACCTCAACCATCGGTAGGACAATCAAGACCATCACCCAAAACATGAAATCCCTAATGACATGTCATTCGTATCCTAAGAATTCCTAAGGTTCAATCGGGACTCGATATCCGTCATAGCATTGATATGTTTATACATCGATCCATTCACATTAGAAATAACATAATAACATTCAATTTAAACAACATTAATATGATAACCATACATACGAACTTACCTCGATGACTAGGAGTATGGAAGTTAAATTGAGCTAGTTAGAGCCTTTTTATTTTCCTCGTTCTAAGTCCATACGTGGTTTATCTTGATCTAAATAGGTAATTTCAATCAATTAAATACTTCTAGTATTCAATTTAATCCACATTTCATATTTATACAAAATTATAATTTTCCCCTAATGTTTTACCTTTTTACAATTTATTCCTTAAGCTCATAATTTAAATGGCCGTGTGACATAGCCCAGGTTGTATGGCTCAGGGACATGGTCGTGTGGCCTGTAACAACCTGTTTTTAGTGAAATTAGAATAGTGGTTTAGGGACCACAAATTGAGGTCAAAATATTTATTTTATTATTATTTGAGCTCTACAACATGATAATAGATTCATATGAAAATTTTGATAAATAATTTAATCGTTTGCATGCTCAATTTGATAAAAATGACTAAATCGCGTAAAGTGCAAAAGTTGTGTTCTAATAGCTAAAGGTGTCTAATAGATATGGAACCTTAAATTGGAGGTCCTTATGCGGTAATTAGACCATTTTTTATTTTATTGGACAAAGATGGACATTAAATAGGTGAATTTTGAGTTAAAAACAATGGTTAAATTGGTAAATTAATAAATAAGTTAAGTAAAAATCAAATAAACAAAAGCTATCATCTTGTCTTTGTTATTCATCCACCAAAATTAAGCTAGGAAACACCATTAATAGAGCTTGAAGGTTCGGTTATGTCTCATCCATGCATGTAAGTGATTTTTGACTCGGTTTTTAATGATTTCTATGTTTTTAGAGTCGTTGTAGCTTAATCTAGCTAGCCCAGGGATTAATTTGCAAAATTGTTAAAAGTATAAAATGTGTATGTGTTTTGATGTTTGATGATAGAAAATGAATGGTTGTTGTTATATAAACAACATTTGTTAAGTGATTTTGAAGGAAATTGTAAATTAGGGGGTTAAATTGAGAATAAATGAAAATTATGTGGTAAATGTGTGAAATAATTAAAAATATGGGCTACTATGGGTCTAAATAATATTCGGATATAATGGGTTGAAATTGAAATGCATGAATTTGCATTTTTATGAGCTAGGGACTAAATTGTAAATAAGTTAAATGTTTAGGGGCAAAATAGAAATTTTTTCATAATATGAATTTTGGTTTAAATTGAATAAGAATGATATTTAAATAAGCTAAATTTGATATTATAGATCAAGAAAAGCAATGTACGAAATTAGACCAGGGGAAAAAATAAAGTATTGGATTAATAGCTCGATTTTCTCCGTATTAATTCGAGTTAAGTTCGTATGGTAATAAGCATGAAATTATATGTGTTTTAAATGCTTTATTATGACTTCACAGAAATATTCGATGAAGGTTTGGGGACATATGAAATCTCGGTTGAACTTTAGGAATAGATAGGATACAAATGACATGTCATTAGGGGTTACTGTGTTTTGGGTACTGGTCCATACGTTCTACCTGTGGCTAAGTTTTTCGACATGTGTTGCAGTTACTCATCAACTTGTGTGAGCTGCACTGTGTAGCTACATCTTGATCGTCAACTTGTGTGAGCAGACACGATGATAGCTCAAGAGTGAGCATTTATATGAGATATAAGATTGAGATGGTTTCGACCATGTATTGGCACTTAGTGTTCAAGATTCTCAAGTATCTGATATTATTCCAAACGATTCAACGGGTATATTGATGATATAAAAGAGTATGAGATTGATACGTATTAGTAAAGGTATGTACTTGAACCATATAAGCATTGAATATAAGAAATTTTTGAACTTCATGTCTAACCTTGTGGATGAATTTGTTTTAAGCTTTTGGAATAAATTGAGTTGTATTATGTTATGTATAATTTCTTGAGTTGTGATTATGTGGTAAGTTGAACTTATTATCCAGGCGAGCTTACTAAACTTAATAGCTTACTCTATTTACTTTTCCGTGTTTTATAGTACTTTCGAAGTTTGCTTGGATTGGAAGTTGTTGGAGATCTCATCACACTATCCAGCCGTTGTTTTGGTACTTTTAAACTTTGTGTATTTAGGTTATATGGCATGTATAGGTGTTTTGGCTAATGTGGCCTCTATGTCTCATGATGTTTTGGTTATGTGTTTAGCCATGTGATTTGGCTTATTTTGGTATACTTGATTATGTAATATGTGTAAATGATCTTTGATATTTGGTTTATAATTTCTATATAAATGCATTGTTGTGAATTGGTATTTTGAGTACAAAATGATTGAATTTGAGAATGTGGTATGCATGTTGATTTAGGCATAAAGTCTAATAGGTGAATGTGATCATTTAGATAGTCTTTGGAGGCATATTGAGATGTTTTTGAATGACAAATTGTGATGCTTATGAGCATTGTGGTTGTTGGTAGTTGCAGTACATGATATAGGCTTGATATTGGTTGTTTTTAAGTGCCTATTTATGCATTGGTTGTATGTGCATTGTTGAAGCTAGGTTGACATCACTTTGGGTGAGAAATATGGCTTGGAAAATGGCCTATTTTTGTCCACATAGGGAAAGACACGGGCATGTGTCTCAGCCGTGTGTGATACATGGCTAGGTGACACGACCGTGTGTCCCCTGATACATATTTAGAAACCAAGTCAGTAGCTTCACACGGCCTAACATACGGATATATGGCTTGGTTGTATGGCACAAGTCAGTATACCTTTCAGTTTTCACACAGCCTAGCACTACGGGCGTGTGAGGCCATTTTGAAAGGTACACGGGCTAGTCACATGGGCATGTGGTTGGCCATGTGACCCAAGTCAGTGAGTTACACGGGCCGAGACAGGTTGGGACATGGCCATGTGATCCCATTTCAAATGTTCACACGACTGTGACACAGGAGTGTGTCCCCTGCATTTTGAAAATTTTTTATGTTTTTCTAAAAATTTGTTAAGTATATGATTTAGTCTCGGACCGCTTCTAATGCTTATTTTTGGCCTTGAAGGCTCGTAAAAGGGACAATGTGATTGTATTTGAATAACTTTTGTTTGGATTTGAGAAATGAATATGAAATGTATGATTATTTAATAAATAAGTCTGGAAATACTCCGTACCCTATTTTAGCGACGGATACAGGTTAGGGGTGTTACATTTATTGGTATCAGATCTACAGTTTAGTTGATTCTTGGACTAGCGTAGTGTGTATGAGTCTAGCTATACATGCCATATTTACCATGTGATAGTTTGATATCTCCTGACAGTTTTAAATCATGTTTTCATATAGTAATAGATCCAATCGAGTAGTTTCTGATGATGTAGAAAGAAATGCGCCAGCCTCCATTCATGGAGTAGCGCCATTTGAATCGAGACCCCTATTTGACGATCGTGTAGGAAAGGCCAAGGAAGCCTTTTTTTCCAAATGATGATTGAGTGGTTCTCTCAGTTTGTCAGAATAAATCCAGCTACTCAGCAACCTTCACCCCCACCTATTCCTCAATTGGTTCCCGTAGGTCCTCAAAGTTTGGAACCTTTACGTATGAGTAAGCCGCTTGTTGATAAAATTCAAAAGTACAAGGTGAAGAGTTTAGAGCCACTGTTGATGATGATCTTGAGAGAGCCGGCTTTTGGCTTGAGAATACAATTCGAGTTTTTGATGAACTGTCTTGTACACCAGCGGAATGTGTTAAATGTGTTGTATCACTTCTGAGAGATATTGCGTACCAGTGGTGGAACACTTTAATATCTGTTATGCCAAGAGAACGGGTCACGTGGGAATTCTTTCAAATCGAGTTCAGGAAAAAGTATATAACTCAGCAGTTTCTTGACCAAAAGCGTAAAGAATTTCTAGAATTTGATATAATTTTGGGTATAGATTGGTTGACTCTACATGAGGTTGTTGTAAAATGTAGATGAAAAACTACTGAGTTGAAGTGTCAGAATAGTGAAATTCTTCGTATTGAATCCGATGATTTGAATGGGTTACTTGTTTTGATATTGACGATGCTAGCACAAAAATATGTGAGAAAGGGTTGCAATGCTTACCTTGCGTATGTACTTAATACAAAAGTGTCTAAATCGAAGATTGAATCAGTGCCAGTGGTTTGTGAATATCCAGATGTTTTTCCAGAAGAGTTATCTGGGTTGCCACCAGTCAGAGAGGTTGAATTTTCTATTGAGATAGTATCAGGGACATCACCGATATCGATAGCTCCGTACAGAATGGCTTCAACAGAATTGAAAGACTTGAAAGCTCAGTTGCAAGAGTTAACAGATAGAGGATTTGCATGACCTAGTTTCTCACCTTGGAGTGCACCAGTTCTATTTGTCAAGAAGAAAGATGGATTGATGAGACTGTGTATCGATTATCATCCAACTTAACAAGGTTATGATTAAGAATAAGTATCCTTTACCGAGAATTGATGATTTGTTCGATCAGTTGAAAGGGGCAATAGTATTTTCAAAGATTGATTTTTGATCTGGTTATTATCGATTTGGTTAAAGATTTGGATGTGCTGAAACTAGCATTCGGACTAGGTATGGACATTATGAATTTCTTGTTATGCCATTTAGATTAATAACGCTCTTGCAGTTTTTATGGATTTGATGAATCGAATCTTTAGACCGTATTTGGATAGATTTGTGGTGGTATTCATTGACGATATTTTGATTTATTCTTGAGATGAATCTGAGCATGCTGAGCATTTGATAATTGTATTGCAGACTTTGCAAGATAAACAATTATTTTCTAAATTCAGTGAATACGAATTTTGGCTCCGGGAAGTTGGATTCTTGGGACACATAGTATTGGAGGATGGCATCCGAGTTGATCCGAGTAAAATTTCAGCAGTTGTTGACCGGAAACCACCAAGAAAAGTATCTGAGATCAAAAGTTTTCTGGGATTAGCTAGATATTATCGGTATTTTGTGAAAGGATTCTTGATGATAGCTACACCGATAACTAGTTTATTTCAAAAAGATGTAAAGATTGAGTGGTTTGAGAAATGTCAACAAAGTTTTGATCAGTTGAAATCACTGTTAACCAAAGCACCAATTTTATTTTAGCTTGAGTCGAGTAAAGAGTTTGTGATTTTCAATGATGCGTCAATGAATAGTTCGGGATGTATTTTAATGCAAGAAGGCAAAGTGATAGCTTATGCTTCTAGACAGTTAAAACCCCATGAAAATAATTATCCGACGCACGACTTAGAGTTGGTTGCTATTGTATTCGCATTAAAAATTTGGTGACATCATTTTGGTGAAAAATGCCATATTTTTACCGATCACAAGAGCTTGAAGTATCTAATGTCTCAGAAAGATTTAAATTTGCGACAATGAAGATGCCTCGAGTTATTGAAAGACTATGAGTTAGTGATTGATTATCATCCGGGAAAAGTGAATGTAGTCGCGGATGCTCTGAGTAGAAAATCTTTGTTCGCTTTGAGAGCGATGAACACACGATTGACATTATCTAATGATGGTTCGATTTTAACTGAGTTAAAAGCTAAACTAGTATTTCTCTAACAAATTTGCGAGGTTAGAAATGTGACAATGAATTGCAAGCTAAAAGATTACAGTGTAAGTCTACTACTGATTCAAAGTATCAGATCAGATTCGATGATTGTTTGTTGTTCCGAGGTAGAGTTTGTGTGCCGAGGAATCCTGAGCATATATAGAAAATATTGCATGAAGCACACAGTGGTAGCTTGTTTGTTCATTCGGGGAGTACTAAAATGTACATTGATTTGAAATAGTTATATTGATGGTTAGTTATGAAACGAGACATTTCAAAATTTTTTGAGATGCTTGATTTGTCAACAAGTCAAATCCAAACATCAAGTACCTTCGGGACTACTACAACCAGTAATGATACCTGAGTGGAAATGGGATAGAGTTACGATGGATTTCGTATCGGGGTTACCCCTATATCTGAAAAAGAAAGATGTTATTTGGGTTATTGTTGATCGTTTAACAAAATCTGGACATTTCATTCCGATACGTACAGACTATTCACTTGATAGGTTAGTTGAATTGTAAATTTCTGATATTTTCAGATTGCATGGAGAGCCAGTTTCTATTATTTCAAATAGAGATCCGAGGTTTACGCCACGATTTTGGAAGAAATTTTAAGAGGCTTTGGGTACATGGTTTCATTTTAGTACTACATTTCATCCTCAAACCGATGGTCATTCCGAGTGAATGATTTAGATTCTTGAAGATATGTTTTGTTGCTGTGTTTTAGAGTTTGAAGGCAACTGGGAAAAATATTTACTATTGGTTGAGTTTGCGTATAATAATAGCTATTAGTCGAGCTTAAAGATGGCACCGTATGAAGCTTTATATTGTCATAAATGCCAAACTCCGTCTTATTGGACCGATCTTAGTGAGAAAAAGATTCACGGGGTTGATTTGATCAAAGAGACTGAAGAGAAAGTGAACGTAATCCGTGATATTTGAAAGCAGCTTTAGATCGATAGAAATCATATGAGGATTTGAAAAGTAAAGATATTGAATTTAAAATTGATGATAGAGTGTTTTTGAAAGTATCATTGTGGAAGAAGATTCTTTGATTTGGTCGTAAAGGAAAATTGAGTCCACAATTTATTGGACCGTACGAAATTATCGAGAGAATTGGGCCAGTAGCTTATTGACTTGAGTTACCGTCAGAACTGGAAAAGATTCATAATGTGTTTCATGTGTCAATGTTATGACAATACCGATCGGACCCATCGCACATAATTTCTCCGGAAAAGATTGAAATTCAACCTAATAGGTCGTATAGCGAAGAATTGATCAGGATTTTGGCCCGAGAGATTAAAGAGTTAAGAAAAAAAAGCATAGCTCTAGTGAAGGTTCTTTGGCAACGTCACGAAATTGAAGAGGCTATGTGGGAACCAGAGGAAGCTATGAGAAAATAACACCCTAACCTATTTTCTGGTAAGATTTTCTGGGACAAAAATTCCTAAGGAAGAGTTCTAACAGCCCGTTTTCAGTAAAATCAAAACAGTGGTTTAGGGACCACAAATTTGAGGTAAAATTATTTATTTTATTCTTATTTTGAGGTCTACAACATGATAATAGAGTCATATGAAAGTTTTGTTAAGAAATTTAATCATTTGCATGCTCAATTCGATAAAAAGGACTAAATTGCGTAAAGTGCAAAGTTGTGTTCAAATAGTTAAAGGTGTCTAATAGCTATGAAACCTTAAAGTGAAGGTCCTTATGTGGTAATTAGACCATTTTTTATTTGAGTGGAAAAATATGGACATTAAATAGGTGAATTTTGAGTTAACAACAAAGGTTAAATTAGTAAATTAATAAATAAGTTAAGTAAAAATCAAATAAACAAAAGCTATCATCTTGTCTTTGTTATTCATCCACCGAAATTAAGCTAGGAAAACACCATTAATAGAGCTTAAAGGTTCGGTTATGTCTCATCCATGCATGTAAGTGATTTTTGACTCGATTTTTAATAATCTTTATGTTTTTATAGTCATTGTAGCTTAATCTAGCTATCCTAGGGACTAATTTGCAAAATTGTTAAAATTCTATGGATTTACCATTGATGAATTTGTATGTGTTTTGATGTTTGATGATAGAAAATAGATGGTTGTTGTTAGATAAACAACATTTGTTAAGTGATTTTGAAGGAAATTGCAAATTAGAGGGTTAAATTGAGAAAAATGAAAATTATGTGATAAATGTGTGAAATAATGAAAAATATGGGCTACTATGGGTCTAAATAATATTTGGCTATAACGAGTTGAAATTGAATTGCATGAATTTGCTTTTTTATGATCTAGGGACTAAATTATAAATAAGTTAAATGTTTAAGGGCAAAATTATAATTTTTCCATAATATGAATTTTGGGTTAAATTGAATAGAATGATATTTAAATAAGTTAAATTTGATTATATAGATCAAGAAAAGTAACGTACGAAATTAGATCAAGGGAAAAACAAAGTTTTGGATTGATAGCTTGATTTTCTCCGTATTAATTCAAGGTAAGTTTGTATGTTAATAAGCATTAAAATATATGTGTTTTAAATGATTTATTATTATAATTGTGATGAATAAAACTTCATGGAAATATTCGATGAAGGTTTGGTGACGTATGAAATCCCGGTTGAACATTAGGAATAGATAGGATGCAAATGACATGTCATTAAGGGTTACTGTGTTTTGGGTGCTGGTCCATACATTCTACCTGTGGATGAGTTTTTCGGCATGTGTTGCGGTTACTCATTAGCTTGTGTGAGCAGCACCGTGTAGCTACGTCTTGACCATCAGCTTGTGTGAGCAGACCCGGTGATAGCTCAAGAGTGAGCATTTATATGAGATATGAGATTGAGATGGTTTCGACCATGTATTGGCACTTAGTGTGTGAGATTCCTGAGTATCCGATATTATTCCAAATGCTTCAACGGGTATATTGATGATATGAAAAAATATAAGATTGATATGTATTATTACATGTATGTACGTGAACCATATAAGCATTGAATATAAGAAATTTGTGAACTTCATGTCTAACCTTGTGGATGAATTTGTGTTAAGCTTGTGGAATAAATTGAGTTGTATTATGTTATGTATAATTACTTAAGTTGTGATTATATTGTAAGTTGTACTTATTATCCATACGAGCTTACTCACCTTAATAGCTTACCCTATTTACTTTTTCATGTTTTATAGTAATTTTGAAGCTTGCTCGGATTGGAAGTTGTCGAAGATCTCATCACACTATCTAGTCGTTGTTTTGGGACTTTTAAACTTTGTGTATTTAGGTTATATGGCACGTATAGGTGTTTTGGCTAATGTGGCCTCTATGTCTCATGATGTTTTGGTTATGTTTTTAGCCATGTGATTTGGCTTATTTTGGTATACTTGATTATGTAAATATGTGTAAATGATCTTTGATATTTGGTTTATAATTGCTATGTAAATGTCTTGTTGTGAATTGGTATTTTGAGTACAAAATGATTGAATTTGAGAATGTAGTATGCATGTTGATTTAGGTACAAATTCTAATAGATGAATTTGATCATTTAGGTATTCTTTGGAGGCATATTGGTATGTTTTTGAATGACTAATTGTAATGCTTATGAGCATTGTGGTTGTTGGTATTGGTAGCACATGATATAGGCTTGATATTGGTTGGTTTTAAGTGCCTATTTATGCATCGGTTGTATGTGCATTGTTGAACCTAGGTTGACATCACTTTGGGTGAGAAATATGGCATGGAAAATGGCCTATTTATATCCACATGGGGCAGAGACATGAGCGTGTGTCTCAGCAGTGTGTGATACACGACTAGGTGACACTATCGCGTGTCCCCTGATACTTATTTAGAAACCAAGTCAGAAGCTTCACACGGCCTAGCACACGGGCGTGTTGCTTGGCTATATGGCATAAGTTAGTATGCCATCCAATTCTCACATAGCCTAGCACACGACCTGGCACACGGGCATGTGAGGCCATTTTGAAGGGTACACGGGCTAGTCACAAGGGCATGTGGTTGGCTGTGTGACCCAAGTCAGTGAGTTACACGGGGTCAGACACGGGTTGGGACACGGCCATGTGATCCCATTTCGAATGTGCCCACGGCCTGGCCACACCTGGCGTGTGTCCCTTGCACTTTGAAAATTTTCTATGTTTTTCTAAAAATTTGTTAAGTATTCGATTTAGTCCTGAACCACTTCTAATGCTTGTTTTTGGCCTCGAAGGCTCGTAACAGGGACTATATGGTTGTATTTGAATAACTTCTATTTGGATTTGAGAAATGTAAATGAAATGTTTGATTATTTAAGAAATAGGTTTGGTAATTCTTTATAACCCTATTTTAGCGACGGATACGGGTTTAGGGTGTTACATGGCCAAGCTATGCACAATTCAAAGTAGGTTAAACGGTTGTGTCATAGCCCGTGTGCCCGCCCATGTACAATTCGAAGTAGGGTCATACGACTGTGTGAGTATTCAAAATGAGGTCACGTGGCCGTATCTTAAAACTGTGTAATAGCCTAATGCCATAGGAAAAAATTCTTACACTTAAAATCAAGAAGACACATGGCTGTGTGACAACCTATAATACCCCAAACCCGGTCAATATGTTTCGACCAAATCTGGTATGTTACAAGAAAGGTAGTTTCGAAATTTTAGGGAAAACATCGCAATCTAAAAAAAAACTTTTCGCTTAGTGATTCCATCTTAGAGATAATTTAAAATTTTGTTGGAAGGTTTCTTACTAGCTTCTTTTGTTAATTCGAACTAAAAGTCGTAAACAGGTTCATTTCTACGGAAGTCGAAATTAGGGAATTTCATAAACGTGATATTTTGAAAACAGTGTTTGTGGTATTAAGCTAACTTTTCAAATTCGAATTATTACTCTGCATGTTATTCGTTTGTTAGTATTTTGGAAAACATTTATTTATATTTTAAGGAAAACTTAGTGTTACGCATCTCATAACATATTAGTAAAATTCCAAAAAATAAAGTTATGGAGGCCTTATTACAAAACAAAATCCCAAATTAAAAGTAAGTTTAAAAGAAAGAAACGAAATTTACGGAAGAAACATTGCATGGCCACCTCGAAGTCCTCCTTGGCTCCCAATCCGCAACTAAGAGTTACCTGCAAAATTAAGCAGAGGGGTGAGTCACCAAGACTCAGTGTGTAAATCCCCTTGTAACGTAATCTGTGCCGCAAGCCCATAGATGCCCATTGAGCCTTCACCCACATAAGATAGCATGTTAAACATGTATGCAATGCAGGCCAACCCAACCTAGTTATCCATCCTCTAAGTCACCTGAATCGGCCAAACACCCGTGGCATCAAGCCACTGAGGTCCCAGACCACTGTGGTCCCATACACTGTGGTCCCAGACCACTTATGACAGAGTCACAGAATATATAAATGTAGGGCCAACCCACTTTGGTCCTAGACCACTGTGACAACCTCTGATAAGTATATATGGGGCCAACCCACTATGGTCCCAGACCACTGAGATGAGTCACTAATAAATATATGTATACGTGGTTCCAAACCACTGTGGTCCCAGACCACTGTGACAGAAGTCACTGAATCACACTTCCCCTTTCAATCATTTCCCAAAGTCCATGCAACATATTATCATACTGAGATGAATGCATCATACTTTCAATGTACAACAGATAATTAATTCATACATACATGTATTCGAAAGTAACATCATAGCGGAACTTACCCGGTGTCTCCAACCTTACCCACAAGGGTATCTCAACTATCTAAACCGTCGTTCGGCTTTCAGCCAACACAGTTATTAACGCAAATTAATAAAGTAAAGTGTGAGCATTACACACCTGATTACGCTTAAAACTAGACTCTCTATGTCGACACTCTCACTAGCAGGGATAACAACGATTTGCCTATCCTAGGAAGACGTTGGCTCTCTACCACAGCCCGATGGAAAGTCTCAAACCGTCGATACCGCACGTCTCTTAAATTTAGGAGCGGAGACCACGGTCCACTTTCCTCCTTAGATTGACTGGCTCTCGCATCCATGAAGGCAGTCTTTGATCAGGAAATTGGGTTAAAGCAATGAAAGAGAAAAGGGAATAGGAACCAAAATTAAGAGAACCTTCTTACCTTGGTCAAAGAATGAGTCGAACAACGGTAGGCTTGGCCAAGGATTCTAATCCGACGCGAACATGCCATGTTAAGAGGAGACAAGAAGAGATTAGCCACAACTAACACCAAGAACAAAATAGCCATTCGACTATGACTACTCAGAACTGAAACAGATAGAGAAAGAACCAAAAGAGTCTCCTTTACCTTGCTCAACAGAAACCGATTGAGAAAAGACCTTCGGCAACCACAAGCTCCTTGGTTCTTGGGGTTTGGCACCATGTACAGAATGAAAGAAACAGATTTAGTGGTCACTAGGAGAGATTCGGCTTCATCATAGAAGAAAAGGGAATAGAAAGAATGACCATAAATAAAAATAAAAGAAGAGAACCTTACCTTAAACAGAGAAAAGCCGAATGGAAACCAAAGAAATTTGGCTCTGGCAACAATGTGGAGGAATAGTTGAGGATACCCCAAATTTGGCTAGGGAGGAAACTAAACAAGAATAAAAGAAGTAGAGGTTTCGATTCTTATGAAGAAGATGAAGATGTAAAGAAGAGAGTTAAGGTTCGGTTATGGAGGAGAGGCCAATAGTAGGAGGTAAACAATAGGTTCGGCTCTTGACGACACCAAAAGAAACCAAAGGGCTAGGGAGAAAGAAAAGAGAAAAGAGGGGTGCCAAGAGGTTTCGGCCAACACCAAATTGGAGAGTAGAAAAAATAAAGAAAAGGAGGCTCGAGTGTTTCGACACTAGCAGGAAAAGTTGACAAGAATAGACCCCCGAGTGCTTGAGTTATCAAAACAAACGAAAAAAGAAAACTTAATCATAGGTAGAACATTTGGCACACACATTAAGAGCTCTCAGTTTTTGCTAACACTCACCCTATGCCAAAATTCCTAGCTACTACATCACATAGCTGAAATTCTCCCCCCGAGACGCCCACATTCGGCCAACACTCACCCACCTTCCCACTTCCTTGATTTTTCTCCTTGTTTCACTCTCCATCACCATTTGAATTGTTGACCAATTCAAACTCCACAAGCTCCTCTTGTCCATCCATTCAAATGCATTGACCCATTCAATAACCACCTTGAAGAGTCCCTGCCGAAACCATCTTCTCTCCATCCTGGCGCCAAAAATAAAGCTTCATATTGAGGCTTATGGGATTCAAACTCCTCCCTCTCCTACTCTCTTATGACGTGTAACACCCCAAACCCGGTCTAAACGCTACAACCGGATTTGACGTGCCACGGAAAGGAAAAATGTGCTTTAAAACCGATTCATTGATTTTCAAAAAGGAAAAGTCATTGTAAAACTAATAATTTTTTTCAGAAAACGTCGAGGTGTTTTGGAAAGGTGCAAAACATGTTGATATTCCGTATTATTTACTTAGGCATTATATATATAAAAACAAGTACTTATTTAGTTTTTTTAAAACATTCAATTCCTAGTTTAATTAACATAGTAAATATGAACTTTAGAGTCTACTAAATAAAAACAAACCCAAAATAAAGTTTAGGCTGCCTTATTACATAACTGTGAACCAAAATTAAACAAAATACTAAGTTCGAATGGAAATTTTGTGATAAACCAAATGTTGTGCATGGCCACCTCGAGTCCTCTCCGGCTCCATATCCACGATCTAGGCCTGATCTGCAAAATGTAATGGAAAGGGGTGAGTCACCGAGACTCAGTGTATAAATCCCCATCCCAAAGAAGTTATGCCCTTACACAAATTCATACATTAATATGCAAGTCATGCAACCCGTCCAACCTAGTATCCATCCGAGTCTCCCAAATCTACCCCTTGTGGTACCAAACCACTGGTGGTGACAAACCACTAGTAACCGAAGTTACAAAAGAGATACATATGTGGTACCAAACCACTGGTGGTGCCAAACCACTGAGACTTAGTCACAATTTTAAACATATGTGGGGCCAACCCACAGTGTGATACCAAATCACTGGTGACAGTCTGATAGATCATACTTCCCCTTCCTCTCATCACCCACTATACATAGTTATGCTAACAATACTAGTATGATCATGCTTAACATATACGATTAGGCATACAAAGTATCATGCTTCTATAGATCGCAACCAATGCAAGAAATCATAACAACTTACCCAGCATCCTCGCTTTTACCCACAAGGGTAATTTAGCAATCATAGCCGTCACTCCGGCTTTTAAGCAACACACAACATTAACACATATTAAGTAAGAAAGTGTGTAAGAGTTACACACCGGTTTTCGTACTACTGCTTCTACACTACTTTGGCATTGGGTTTACAGATCCAACCGCTCCTATTGCTAGTCTTTTATTATTGTCCATAATAACCCCTTGGTTACTAACCGAATGTAAATAGTGAGATCTAATTAATTACTTACTTATAGTTCCAAATCGCAACCTTACCTAAACTGTCGGATCCCAAAAGTCTTCAAGAAGATGTCTCCACCAACCTCCCTACATTCGGCCAACACCCAAGTATTAAACCAATCCTTTATACGCAATCAAATGAGTACCAATCACATTCAGCCAAAGTCAAAAGAACAACACCAAAACCATTCGGCCGAACCAACCTTTACCTACCTTCGGCTTTCTCACCAAATCAGAGGGAAAATCGACAGACCTTAAACAAGTGTTTTGGGTTAGATCTTAATGAAAAAAAAGTGAAATCGCATAGAATAAAATCCCAAAACTCACTAGATTACTAAGCAGTATGCGGCTTATGGTGCACCATCGGGAAATAGAAACCTCTCTAGTTGATTCGGTTATAGAGGAGGAATATGAGTAAGAAGAATTCAGCTTTCAAGAAGATATTGAGGAAGAGAAGAAGGCTAGGGAATTTCAGCTAGAAAAGAGAAAAGAATTTTGGCTTGATAGAAAAGATGAGAAAGTGGGAAAAACAAATGGAAAAGATGATAATTCTCCTTCCAAATTTCGGCTATACACAGGCACACACTCAGAGTTGGAGTTTTGGCCAACTCTGTCCCTCCTGATAGCTCTTATCTTGCATGATAACCCAATCCCTATCTCATCTTAGAAGAGGCCAACTTGGAACCAACTCTTCCCTCTTAATTATCATCATTTTAATTATAAAATAAAAGAAATAAACCCCCTAAATTGTAGCTAGGTGCCGTCCATTCTCTTCCCCCTTGAAGTGCCAAATTTTGGCTCATTAACTTGGGCCCCAAGCGGCCACATTGGCCCAAACTCCTCCCCTAAGTGACGCCACCCACATGTCCACTTATTGCACCTCCAACTTTGGGCCACGAGCCCAACTTGCTACTAAACATACTCACTTAACTTTTAATTTATAAACTAACATTATTTATAAGCAATTTAACCCAGGTTTAAGCCCAAACCTGAGCCCAATCCACACTTTAAAGCCTTTACCTACTAACTTAGCCATGCAACATACCAAATGCACAGACCCGCAAAAGCATGATATTACAGTTCTACCCCCTTAAAATAAATTTCGACCTCGAAATTTACCTGGTCAAAAAAAGTTGAGGGTATTATTGTTGCATAACATCTTCTGGCTCCCATGTCGCCTCTTCCGACCCATGGTTCCGCCATAGTACCTTTACCAAAGGAACAGATTTTCTACGTAAATCCTTAACATCCCGATCCAGGATCTACACTGGTTCCTCCTCAAATGTTAAGTCAGGATTCACCTCTATCTCTTCCATCGGCATAACGTGTGATGGATTCGAGCGATAGCGTCTAAGCATGGAAACATGAAACACATCGTGGATTTGACCCAACTCTGGTGGCAACTCAAGCTAGTACGCCACTGGTCCTACCCGCTTCAACACCTGATAAGGCCCAATAAATCTAGGGCTTAACTTGCCTTTCCTACCAAACCTCAGAACCTTCTTCCACGGCGACACCTTCAAGAAAACCTTGTCACCTTCAGCAAACTCTATATCTTTTCGTTTGAGATCGGCATAAGACTTCTACCTATCCGAGGCTTCTTTCAAACGAGCTCGAATCACTTCTACCTTATCCTCTGTCTCTGTAACCAGCTCTGGACCCAACAACTATCGCTCCCCTAATTCCGTCCAACACGTAGGGGTACGACACTTCCTACTATATAACGCTTCGTATGGAGCCATCTTAATACTCACCTGATAACTATTGTTATACACAAACTCTGCCAACGATAGGAATCTTCCCAACTGCCCTTGAAATCCAAGACACATCCCCGTAGCATGTCCTCCAAAACTTGAATCACCCTCTCCGATTGTCCATCTGACTGGGGATGGAATGCTTCTGAAATCTAATCTTGGGCCTAGTGCCTGGTGCAAAGCTTTCCAGAACCTTGACGTAAACCATGGGTCTCTGTCTGAAATAATTGACACTGGCACCCCATGCAACCTTACAATCTCCGCTACATATAATTTTGCCAACTTTTGAAGAGAAAAATCCATACGTACCAGTATGAAATGAGCCGACTTTGTCAGACGATCCACAATCACCCAAATTGAATCCTTCTTAGTAGGCGTAAGGGGTAGCCCACTCACAAAATCCATTGTAATCCTTTCCCACTTCCATTGTGGAATCTTAATCGGTTGCAACAATCTTGAGGGTAACTGATGTTTAGCTTTAACCTGCTGACATGTCAGACACTTGCTCACAAATTTCCTTACTTCACACTTAAGGCCCGGCCACCAAAAATGCTCCACAAATCGGTACATCTTACTACCTCCTGGATGCATAGCATATGGACTGCTATGTGCCTCTTGCAAAATCTTCTGCCTTAACTCCACATCCTTAGGCATACACACCTTCCCTTGAAAACACAGCACTCCTTCACTGTTCAAGCTATGCCCTTCCAATTCACCATTCAGTACTTGCAACCACTGAGCACTTAAAACTTCATCTGCCAGTTATTTTTCCTTAACCTCGTTAATCCATGTTGGTTTTACTTGCAATTTCGCTAACAGGCTCCCATCCTCATACAGACTAAGGCGGGCAAACATGGCTCTTAAATCCGCCACCACCTTACGGCTCAAGGCACCTACTACCACATTAGCCTTTCCCAGGTGGTATTCAATCGAGCAGTCATAGTCCTTTAACAGCTCAATCCACCTTTTTTGCCTTAAATTCAACTCCTTCTGCGTGAGAAGGTACTTCAAGCTCTTGTGATCCGTATACACTACCAACTTCTCTCCATACAAATAATATCTCCAGTTTTCGGTATAAAAACTCAGAGCCAATTCCGGATCATGCGTCGGGTAGTTCACTTCGTGAGGTCTTAACTGTCGAGAAGCATACACTACCACTTTTCCTTCTTGCATCAGCACACAACCCAATCCTATGTGGGATGCATCACAATAAACCGTAAATTCCTTTCCAACTTTCGATTGAATTAACACTAGGGCCTCCGTCAGAATCCTTTTTAACTTCTCAAAACTTTCCTGTTGCTTGTCTGACCACACGAACAGAACCCCTTTCCTCAGTAACTTGGTTAACGGCGCTGCAATTAGAGAAAATCCTTCCACGAACCTCCGGTAATACCCTACTAGCCCTAGAAAACTCCGAATCTCAGCACAAACCTCGGCGGCTTCCAATCCAAAATAGCCTCAATCTTTTAAGGGTCCACTCTAATTCCCTCAGCTGACACTACATGACCCAAGAAAGTAACCTCCTTCAGCCAGAACTCGCACTTACTAAACTTGGCATATAAATGCTTTCCCCTTAGAATCTGCAGCACCACTCGTAAATGCGCGTCATCTCCTCCTCCGATTTTGAGTACACCAGGATATCATTGATAAATAATACGACGAACCGATCCAACTACGGCTAGAACACTCGGTTCATATCCATAAATGCTGCTGGTGCGTTCGTCAACTCGAACGGCATAACCAAAAATTCATAATGCCCGTATCGAGTACGAAATGCCATCTTATGGATATCCGCTCCTTCACCTTAAGTTGGTGATACCCCAACCTCAAATCTATCTTGAAAAAGACCGATGCTCCCTTAAGCTGGTCGAACAAGTCGTCTATCCTAGGCAAAGGGTACTTGTTCTTAATCGTCAATTTATTCAACTGACGATAGTCTATGCACATACGCATCGACCCGTCCTTCTTCTTAACAAAGAGTACCGACGCTCCCCATGGAGATGCACTTGGCCGGATGAAACCCCGATCCAGCAACTCTTGAATCTGTGCTTTCAACTCCACCAATTCCTTTGGCGCCATCCTATATGGAGCAATGGACACTGGCGCTATTCTCGGTAAAAGGTCTATACCGAACTCCACTTCCCGATCGGGGGCAAACCCGAAAGCTCTTCTAGGAAGACATCAACAAACTTATTCACTACTCGGACACTTCTTATAGCTGGTTCCTTACCTTTCAATGGACAAACATAAACTACAAACGCCTCACATCCTTTCCTTACCATCTTCTCCGCTTTCAGCGCGGAAACCACATTAGATAGGTAATTCCTTCTCTCACCTATCATTACCACCTCTACACCCTCAACCGTTTTCAGCACCATGCTCTTAGCCACACAGTCTAATTCTTCCTGGTACTTAACTAACCAATCCATTCTTAAGATTAAATCGAACTCCCCTAACGATAGTTCCATCAAATCTGCTTGAAACATGACCCCTTGAAGTTCTAGGGGTACATTCCTATATAGTTTGTCTACCACCACAGAGTGTCCTAGAGGGCTAACTACCGTCATCTTCCTAGCAGATATCTCATAGGCTAAGTTCAGAGTTCCTACCACACTACTAGCAACATACGAGTGTGTCGAACCAATATCAATTAAAGTAATGTAAGGCAGCCTAGAAATTATAAATGTATCGGTTATGACGTCTAGTGCATCATCCTCCTCTCATTATTTGGCTGCGTAGACCAACCCAGGCTGCCTAGCATTAGCCCTTCTAGCAACTCGGCCAAGTGCTCCACAACCTCGACCATTGCCATTACCATTACCCCTAGCCGCACCTCCACCCCTTTGTGGTTGCTGGTCATCTCTCCTGAATTGACCACGTCCTTGACCCTCAGCTTGGATCCTAGCTAACTTCTGCGGATAATCCCTTACCCGGTGCTCCATCGACCCTCATTCAAAACATCCTCTATTACCAGCCCAACATTCACCCGAATGAGACTTCCCACATCGAACACACCGGGGTGGCCACTGAGTAGCAGCAGGAGGCCTCGCAGCTTGATCCTGCCCACTAAATCTAGTCCTTTTTTGAGCACTTCCTCCAGACCCTGATGGCCCAAAGCTCCTTTTATCCTTGCCCCTATCCTGATTCTGTTTCTAGGTCCGCTTTACTTCCTCAGCTATTTTGGCCTTTTCCACGAGAACGGTAAATTCCCTTTCATGCTGAGGTGCAATCAACACCCGCAGCTCATCTCTCAGCTCGTCCTCAAACCTAACACAGTGCTCATGTTTCGTGGCCACCATACCCGAGTATACCTACTCAACCTCAAAAATTTAGCCTGGTACTCGAGTACCGACTTATTCCCTTGTACCAAATTTAGGAATGCTCTACGCGCGTACAGATAGATATCACCACATACTTCCTCTAATAGGTCGCCTAAAATAATCCCGGTGATATCACCCGCCATCGCACCATCCTCACTCGTGAGCCACCACTAGTACGACTCATCCAGGAGAAGAGATACTATCCCTTCAACTTCTCCTCGGTAGAAGTCTAAGTCATCCATTATTCACTCTGTTGCCTCTAACCAATACTCAGCAGCATTGGGAGCTACACCGGACACCCCCTAAACACCTCCGCTCTATTAGGTCGAAGTCGCTCAGCCACCGATTTGCGAGTTCTCATTCCCCCACCTGCCTCGGCAACCCTTTCTAAAACTCGCAGTACTGCCTACGATACTACGTCATTACCACCGGTCTGGTCCTAAAACTCAGCTTCCACCGCCGGCAGATCCGGCATCACATTTTTGGACCCATGGCCAGACCCTGCTGGCTCCGACAAGGCCATCCTACCCCTACCACGGCCACGCGGTGGACATCCATGACCTCGTGTACTCATTCTTCTCGTTCGGTTTATCTAGTTAAAAATTTTATGAATTATTAACTCTGTTCACTATTTTTCCACGAACAATTTTATGAAAAATAGTTTTTAAAAGTGATTCTTTCGTATTCGGACCTATCTATAGTTTTCAGTCTTCCTAATTCTAGGAAACATGCACATTCAACATTCATACGAGTACATCCATCACCTAAGGGTATTTTCTTCATTTCACTACCTGGGGGTATTTTCATAATTTTAACCTACAAGGGTATTTTTGTAATTTTCTAAAATATGATTCTGAGTGATTTGGTGAAATAAAGGTATTTTGGTAATTTTCCTAACTCAGGGGTATTTCAGTAATTCTATAAATTTGAGGGTATTTTGGTAATTTTTTAAATTCGGGGGTATTTTGAAAATTTTATGAGCTAGGGTAATTTGGTAATTTTATAAACCAAGGGTGTTTTGGTCATTTCTCAATCTAAGGTAATTTTCACAAATCTAGGGGTTATTTGGTAATTTCAAAACTAGGGTTTTCACAAAACAGTGTGGCTAGTCCCTTTCGGGTTTTAGTTGTAAGTTTTGGCCTATCGACACGCCCTCGTAACTAGGGTGAATAGTCACTATGCACCAGGTAGGATTCTAGTGAAAAGGAGGTGAGTCACTCAGACTCCTTAAATACCAAGCTTTTCCTGAATCCATTCCTAGACATGCATATGCCTATTGCCACACTTGGCTTGGCTAAAGTGAACAATCACTATGCACCGTAAGATTCCTCTGAAGAGGAGGTGAGTCACCTGACCGCTTAAATACCAAGCTCTTAGGATCTACTCCTAGACATGCATATGCTTGTTGCCACACTTTAGCCTTATGACTTGTCTCTGTGTTACATTTATTAAGGTTAAGTCTTATGGATTAGAAAGTTGTTTGTCTAACCTAGAGTCCATGGGTACTATCATCCTTAGCTACGTCTAAGCCCACAAAACCCAACAAATATATATCACAATAGAAGTTAGGGTACTTACCTGGGTGGATCGACGCCGGAGACTCAGGTGCCATGCTTAATCATTTCACAAACCCAAAAACATATTTTGGGCCCTAAGCCCACAACCAAGCTTTTGAATCGGGCTCTGATACCAAAATGTAACACCCCAAACCCAGTCTAAATGCTACAATCAGATTTGACGTGCCACGGAAAGGAAAAATGTGCTTTAAAACTGATTCGTTGATTTTCAAAAAGGGAAAGTCGTTGTAAAACTAATAATTTTTTTCAGAAAACGTCGAGGTGTTTTGGAAAGGTTCAAAACATGTTGATATTCAGTATTATTTACTTAGGCATTATATATATAAAAACAAGTACTTATTTAGTTTTTTTAAAACATTCAATTCCTAGTTTAATTCACATAGTAAATATGAACTTTAGAGTCTACTAAATAAAAACAAACCCAAAATAAAATTTAGGCGGCCTTATTACATAACTGTGAACCAAAATTAAACAAAATACTAAGTTCAAATGGAAATTTTGTGACAAACCAAATGTTGTGCATGGCCACCTCGAGTCCTCTCCGGCTCCATATCCACGATCTAGGCCTGATCTGCAAAATGTAATGGAAATGGGTGAGTCACCGAGACTCAGTGTATAAATCCCCATCCCAAAGAAATTATGCCCTCAAACAAATTCATACATTAATATGCAAGTCATGCAACCCGTCCAACCTAGTATCCATCCAAGTCTCCCAAATCTACCCCTTGTGGTACCAAACCACTGGCGGTGCCAAACCACTGGTAACCGAAGTTACAAAAAAGATACATATGTGGTACCAAACCACTGGTGGTGCCAAACCACTGAGACTTAGTCACAATTTTAAACATATGTGGGGCCAACCCACTATGTGGTACCAAATCACTGGTGACAGTTTGATAGATCATACTTCCCCCTCCTCTCATCACCCACTGCACATAGTTATGCTAACAATACTAGTATGATCATGCTTAACATATACGATTAGGCATACAAAGTATCATCCTCCTATAGATCGCAACCAATGCAAGAAATCATAACAACTTACCCGGCATCCTCGCTTTTACCCACAAGGGTAATTTAGCAATCATAGCCGTCACTCCGGCTTTTAAACAACACACAACATTAACACATATTAAGTAAGAAAGTGTGTAAGAGTTACACACCTGGTTTTCGTACTACTGCTTCTACGCTACTTTGGCGTTGGGTTTATAGATCCAACCGCTCCTATTGCTAGTCTGTTATTATTGTCCATAATAACCCCTTGGTTACTAACAGAATGTAAATGGTGAGATCTAATTAATTACTTACTTATAGTTCCAAATCGCAAGCATACCTAAACTGTCGGATCCCGAAAGTCTTCAAGAAGATGTCTCCACCAACCTCCCTACATTCGGCCAACACCCAAGTATTAAACCAATCCTTTATACGCAATCAAATGAGTACCAATCACATTCAGCCAAAGTCAAAAGAACAACAACAAAACCATTCGGTCGAACCAACCTTTACCTACCTTTGGCTTTCTCACCAAATAGGCACAGAGGACCTTTAATGAGACAGATTCGGCTACTAGAAGCAGAGAGGGAAAATCGACAGACCTTAAACAAGTGTTTTGGGTTAGATCTTAATGAAGAAAAAAAGTAAAATTGCATAGAATAAAATCCCAAAACTCACCAGATTACTAAGGAGTATGCGGGTTATGGTGCACCTTCGGGAAGCAAAAACATCTCTAGTAGATTCGATTATGGAGGAGGAATATGAGTAAGAAGAATTTGGCTTTCAAGAAGATATTGGAGAAGAGAAGAAGGCTAGGGAATTTCAGCTAGAAGAGAGAAAAGAGAGAAAAGAATTTTGGCTTGAGAGAAAAGATAAGAAAGTGGGAAAAACAAATGGAAAAGATGATAATTCTCCTTCCAAATTTTATTTATACAGTACACACTCGAGTTGGAGTTTCGGCCAACTCTCTCCCTCCTGATAGCTCTTATCTTGCAAGATAACCCAATCCCTATCTCATCTTAGAAGAGGCCAACTTAGAACCAACTCTTCCCTCTTAATTATCATCATTTTAATCATAAAATAAAAGAAATAAACCCCTTAAATTGTAGCTAGGTGCCGTCCATTCTCTTCCCCTTGAAGTGCCAAATTTTGGCTCATTAACTTGGGCCCCAAGCTGCCACATTGGCCCAAACTCCTCCCCTAAGTGACACCACCCACATGTCCACTTATTGCACCTCCAACTTTGGGCCACGAGCCCAACTTGCTACTAAACATACTCACTTAACTTTCAATTTATACACTAACATTATTTATAAGCAATTTAACCTAGGTTATAAGCCCAAACCTGAGCCTAATCCACACTTCAAAGTCTTTACCTACTAACTTAGCCATGCAACATACCAAATGCACAGACCCACAAAAGCAGGATATTGCATGACGCTACTCCCTTTCTCCTTAGGTGGCATCACCTTGCCACCACACCACACTCCTTCATGTGTCAACAAACACAATTAGTTATTCTTAAAGCCTGCCTCCACTAGCTTTCCTTCCTTAAACCCCAAAAACTAAAATTTCACCAAGTCTTTGGCTTGACCCCGAGCCTCCCTAGGACCTCCAAACACACCAAAATAACATGCTCAACGAGCCAAGCACAAGCAATAGTATAAAATGCAGAACCCCTAATTCTAGGATGTTACACAACCCGTGTCCTAGGCCGTGTGCACTTTAAAAAGCTTACAAAACAAGGCAAAATTTTAACCAACCCTTAGGTACCAAGCTAAATCAAAAGCAAACATTTCCATACCTCAAAAATATATTAAAATAGGCTTAAAATAGACCAGAACCTACAACTTAATTGCCTAACCAATGTGCCTTTATTGACACCACAATTCAATTAACAAAACTATCCACATTTCACACCAAACTAGTAGCATTCAAGTTCACATATCCATGCATAAAACATGTACCAAACTTACCATATTTCAAATGCCTTCAGAATATTCACACCAAATACCAATACAATTTTACATGGACATTAACATACCAGAGGCAAAGGTACATACACAAACAAGCTCAACCAACCTTATTTTAACCAAAGTTGCAACACAAGAAGTCATTATCCAAACATACACATAACAAACCTATTATATGCCATATAACACAGAAAATCATGTTAAAAACTACCAAAAGATATCCAGATAGTATGATTATTTGAGTTGATTCAATTGTTCGATTCCACAAAACGTAATCTAAAAACGTAATCTTCTTTGCTGGATCTTGGATCTAGTTCCTGTCCACCACTTCCATCTTCAAAAGTCGAAAGCCTTATTGTTTCTCTTTTATTTTCATCTAGTATTTTGGCCGAATACCCTTAGCCTCATTCCCTTCTCTTCTCACGTATTCTAATCCTCTTTGAAGAGCCGAATCTCTTGGTAAGTGGCTTCTTTTCTATTTGATCCTCTATTAAAGATCTGTATTAAACTTCATTCTTGTTTCATGTGGGTAGTGGCATTCAAAACATCTAAGATCACTAGGGTGTCTTGAATCTTGGAAACTTTGGTGATTTAGTGGCGAATCTATCAACTAAGGTAAGGATGTGTCAAACTCTTTTGGTTTGAATCATCGACTAAGGTAAGGATGTGTCAAACTCTTTTGGTTTTGGGATTCATGTTATGGCTGAATGGCCTTTAGATTCCTAATGATGTGATAAAGCCAATTGTAGGGAGGAGAGTAGCCGAATACAGTGGATATTTGAGGTTTGGTTGCCGATTAAAGTAAGGGTTTTTGGCGTTTGGATTTGGTTCTTATTCTTGCAAAAGTCGGTGATTATCTTTATGTTAGGGCTTGGCCGATTGTAAAGGAGATCCTTTGAGTAGTTTGAGATTTGGTTGGAAACCAAATCGGCATTAAGGTGAGTGTGCCTTTGTGTGACACATCTTGGGATTTTGGTGTTTAGCCAGAATGGCTTTAATCTTAAAATTTTATGTTGGCCAATTGTAGGGGCGAGTGAGGGCTAACGTTTTGGGACTTCGTTTAGATCTACAAATAGTTAGGTGTGTAGCGCTTACACACTTTGTTAGTTTGACATGTTTATTGTGTTTACATTATAGCCATTAAAACCGATGAGTTATGCCTTGTGGGCATGAGCATGGACTCGGGTAAGACCCGGCTATGAATCTCGGTATATGCTATCATGTCATTGTTAAATGTATGCCATGTGTTATTTGTATCACTATATGTTATTATGCCACCACGATTGATATGGACATGATGGTGGGATTGTTGAGTGGAGGGACCACATAAAATTATTTGGTTTGGTACCACCATGTTAATTGGTTTTGACCACACGATGGGTTGGCCTTGATTTGTCTTTTGATTTGATAAATTGTGACTAAGTCACGGTGGTTTTGACCACCGATAAAGGGTTTTGACCACATATGAATATTGTGACTCTTTTGTTGTCTTGTTTTAAGTAAAAGTTGTGGGTTATCGAGAATCCAACACTTTGGTTTGGTACCATTAAGTAGTTTGGAAGTTTCATCTAAAATAGGTAAAATAATCAAAGCGAAATTTTAGGAGGCCTTATTACAACTTGAACAAATAAGAATAATAAAAAAAATAAAATGAAAATAAACCCATCGGGTTGGCCCACACATGTTAATTATGGGATTGTCATCACGTTGTGGTTTTGACCACACGATGGGTTGGCTCCATCACTTAATTTGTGACTACGGTCATTAGTGGTTTTGACCACTAGGTGAAATCGGTTTCAAAGTGGTTAGCCAAATCATCAATAAATCTGGATCTCGGCTTTTCCTTCATCAAATCGACGAGAGAACAAGAGAATATGGGAGAAGAGTTTTGGCAAACACTTACCTTCTCAAATCGATTAAAAAGAAATCCAGAAGAGATATATATTTGTGACTGGCGTCAATTCCACATAAGTGGCACCTTGCCACTTTTCCAAGGCCTTATTAGTGTCAAATATTCCTTTTAAAACTTGTAACCCCTATTTACTATGGCTCCTTGTCTTATTAAAGCTTACAAATGAAATTTTTCTACCCTCGAGCCTACTCAAGGTCCATAGCTAAGTCTTATTACACCATAAATAGTATTCTGACAATCCAATCATATGCACAACAATACAATCACAAATAACCCTAATTGAGGATGTTACAGTTCTATCACCAACCGTGTGTATGGCCCGATAAACCTGGGGCTTAGCTTCCCTTTTCGCCAAATCTCAATACCTTTTTCCAAGCGATACCTTGGAAAACTTTATCTCCCACTGCATATTCCATATCCTTGCGCTTAAGGTTTTGACCACATTTGGTATGAAATGAGGTGACTTGGTGGATCGATCTACAATCACCAGGCCGAGTCCTTTTTACTAGGCGTGAAAGGTAGCCCGGCGACAAAGTCCATGGTGATCCTTTCCCATTTCCAGGGGATCTTCCTTGGTTGAAGTAAACACGACTGACAATCGATGTTCAAACCTTAACACCTTAACATGTTAGACACTTTCCCACAAATTCGATTACCTCACGCGGCAATACAGCCACCATAATCATTCGCAAATCTCCATACATCTTGCTACCTCCGGGATGCATAAGCGTATGGGCTTATGTGCATCTTGAATAATTCTTTGTCTTAATTCCACATCCTCCGGCATACTGGCTCGCCCTTGAAAGCATAGCACTCCATCACCAAACAAACTATACCCTTCTAAACCACTATCTTGAACTTGCAATCTCCATGCATTCAAACTTTCATCTACTAACTTTTCTCCTTAATCTCCTCGATCCAGTCGACAACACCAATTTAATAGAGACTTCTATCGTCGCCTGGCGAGGTGAGCAAACATCGCCTTAAATCCGTCCGCGACCTTAGGCTCAAAGCGTTAACCACTACGTTAGCCTGCCGGATGATACTCAATTGAACGTGTAGTCCTTCAGCAGCTCAATCCATCGGGGTAAAGCCTCCAAAGCACATGTCAGAACGAAATGCCTCACAACCTTTCGACCATTTTCTCCGCCTTGATCTGAGAGACCACATTTGATAGGTATTCCTTCGATACCTATCATTGCCACCTCCTAAGCCTTCTATTGTTCTCAACACCATGCATTAAATTGCATAATCAAAGCGGGCTTGGTACCTCACCACCAATCCATTTGAACATCGGATCGAACTCCTTAAGCAGTAGCTCCATCAAATTAGCTAAGAACACTACCCCTTGGAGTTCTAGGGGTACATCCTATATAACTTGTTTACTTCTCTGAGTGACCTAGAGGGCTAATTACTTTCTTCTCCCTAGAAGTAGTCTCAAAGTCTAGGTTCATAGTCTCTACTATGCTACTAGCAACATACGAATGCGTCGAACAAACATCAATCAATGTAACATATGGAAGTCCAAAAATTAGGAACGTACCGGTTATGACATCCGGTGCAACACCCTCCTCTCGACTCTTCGCTGCGTAGACTAAACTAAGTTTGCCTTGCATGCTACCGCACCTCGCGCGTGGTGTCCATGACCTCGACTAGAACTATTGCCACCTCTACCATTACCATAACCCCTCATGGTGGTGGTCCTTCATTTCTAACCTGAGCATGGTTCTGACCCTCTGGCTGATTCTTAGCTAACTTCCGAGGACAATCCCTCACTTGGAGATCCAACGATCCACACTCGAAGCATCCTCTTTCACCGGTCCAACATCCTCCCCAATGTGATTTGTTACTTAGGCGGTCTCGATTAGCGACCATGGGCCTCCTCGACGATTCGACCTACTGTCTAACTGTTTACGTGCATTACTACCCGATCCAGACGATCCAAGCCTCTCACACTTTCGTAGATCTCACGGACTCCTTGATTCCTTCGCTACCTTAGCCTTTTCTACTAGGATAGAAAATTCACGCTCCTCGCGTGGAGTAATCAGCCAACCTCAAATCATCCTCGGCCATCCTCGAAAGCGGACACAACGTTCATGCTCCATTGACATAATTTCCGAGCATAGCGGCTCGGACCTCAAAATTCTACCTCATACTCAAACCAGACTTATTCCTTGTACCAACCTCGAAATGCTTTCCTCTCACGCATCAATGTGGCTGGTACCCACATACTTATTCCGATATGCTACTTTGAAGTACTCCCAAGGCTCAATGCACGTGCACCACGACTGTAAGCCACCTTGATAAGACTCATCCTTGAGGCGACACCGCTCCTTTGACTTCTCCTCATTAAATCAGATCTAGGTCATCCATGATCCTCTTAGTCGATTCAACCAATACTCCACCGTCTTTGGGTGCCACACGATACACCCCAAACACCTCGGCTCTCTTGGCTTGGAGTCGCTCGGTATCGACTTTGAGCTCCCAAATTTCCTCCTGCTGACCACTAACTCCAAAACTTCATGACCTGACTGCGACGATCATCTCCCGTTGATCTTCTGCTGGCACCAAAAGGTGGGGTGGTGGTGGTGGCATCTCATTATCGAGACCCTTGTCCGACCTAACGGGTTACGACGATCATTCTTCTTCTCACAGCGTCCTAGCAGCCCGTCCTCTCGAACTCATTTCTAACGATTGCGCTTTAATCGATTAAGAAATTTTATGGATTAGTACTTGTTTCACTTGGTTATCATGAAGAAATTTTATGAAGAGAGTTTAATAGGGATTCTTCGATCATTCAAAGTTTGAGTTTCCTATCCTAATTCACGGAAAAGTTCATCCATTCCATAGTATCTCCCATACACCTTCACTCTTGGGACATTTACGTCTGTTCACATCGAGGGGTATTTTCGTCATTTGCCTACATGGTATTTTAGTCATTTTGAAATTAGGGACATTTAGAAATTTGAAATTTTGGGGCATTTAAAGAAGATTGGATGGTTAGGTTTTGAACTGGCTCGATACCAATTTTGTAACATCCCAAACCCGCCCAAACATTACAAACCAATTTGGCATGTCACATAGAAAACGTTTTGAGAAACCCTTTTGTTGATTCACATTTAGGAAAGATATTGTCTTGTTTTAAGTAAAAGTTGTGGGTTATGCGAGAATCCAACACTTTGCTTCCTTATTTAAAAATCTATTAAATCTCGTTATTATCAATTTTGTCAATGTACTCAATGGCACGAGAAGAAAACATTTACGCTTTGGATTTAGGAAAACTTGTGTTTAAGAAAATATTTAAGCCATTAAGTAGTTTGGAAGTTTCATCTAAAACAGGTAAAATAATCAAAGCAAAATTTTAGGAGGCCTTATTACAACTTGAACAAATAAGAATAATAAAAAAAATAAAATGAAAATAAACCCATAGTCTACTAAACCAAATTTTCCATTGCATGGCCACCTCGAGTTCATCTGGCTCCTCATCCGCGATCTACGAGTCACCTGAAAAAGTTTGAGGAGAAGGTGAGTCACCAAGACTCAATGTGTAACCCTTCCCTCGGTTTAATGTAACATCATACACAAATCATAACTAAGTTTAACATGCACCCCACCTAGCCATCCATAACTACTTTCTCTACCCCGTGTGGTACCAAACCACTGGTGGTGCCAAACCACTGGTGACCCAAAGTCACGATATCCATCAATATTGTGGTGCCAAACCACTGGTGACCCAAAGTTACAAATAATAAGTTGTGGGGCTAACCCACGTGTGATACCAAATCACTGGCGTCGATCCCATAATATCAACCGTGGGGCCAACCCACTGTGGTGCTAAGCCACTGGGACAAGTCGCTATGAGGTGCCAAACCTCTGGTGACCCAAAGTCACAAAATGTGGTACCAAACCACTGGTGTCCAAAGACACGGATATCACTTCCCCCTCCACTCAAATCACCCACCATGATACGATGTGCATATAAAAGAAATCATGCCAAACATGCTTAAATAATAACATATACTGAATTTATCATAGGCCATATTTTTATGTATCACATATACCAAATATGTCATGCATCCACATGCATTATATTGCAAGCTCATATTGAAACGGACTTACCCAAATCCTTGCTCATACCTTTACGGTGTCAAATCCATATCTACACAAATCCGGTATAACATACACAATTTATTAGCAGTTATATTAGTTATGAAGTGTGTAAGTACACACCTGTTACTAACGCGAATCCTAGATCCCAAAGATTCGTTCTACTGTGCTCTATCCTTTGACCCTATATTCGGCCAACATCAAAGTTAGTGCCATAGGCCTATTCGGCTATAATAGCTAAAACCCAAAGACTCATTTGTGGCACTTACCTTGAACCGATTTGGTCTCCAACCAAATCCCAAAGCCACACACTGGATTCCTTGCAATCGGCCAAACCTTAGATCCATACAAGTGATTAGCTTTGGCTTTTCCAAGTATCTAATGGAAAGACTAAAGAGAATCCTCTGTCTGAGACTTACCAAATCGATTAGCGAGAATGGAGGATCGATCTCGCTTTGAAAATCTCAAAGTTCCTAGGTGAAATCAGTTTCAAAAGTTGTTAGCCAAATCATCAATAAATGCCGGATCTCGGCTTTTCCCTTCATCCAAATCGACAGAGAACAAAGAATATGGGAGAAGAGTTTGACAAACACTTACCTTCTCAAACCGATTGAAAAGAAATCTCAAGAGATGTATACCAATCTTTATATTCGGCCAAGTGAATCTAATGGGAGAGGGGAGATTTCGGCAACAAGAGTGCAAGAGATTCAGCTAATAGAGAAAGAAAATGTGAAGGAAAAGAAGATGGGGAATTCGACAGAGGGAGGGTAGAGAGGGTTTCGATTTTAAACAAACAAGAAGAAGAGAAGTAGGGGATTAATAGTGGTTTCAGTTTTGAGAAAGAAGAAAAGAAATAGATGGGAGATGAGAGTGTAGGGAGATTCAGCCAAAGGCTAAGAAGAAGAAAATAGGATCAATGGTTTTGGTTTTTGGTATGTGTTAGCCAAAAATGTCAAGCTAGGTGCCTAAAGAAAATTCAGCCACCACCCTTTACACACTCCTTGCCGTTTACTCCTCTCTAACAAGGAGTCTTAGATTCGGCCAACACCTTGAATCACTCTTGGCCAATCATTTAAAATTATTCAAATAAAAATCCTTATTATCCTGAAAGAGTTTGAGCTGAACACTTCTCTCTCTCTCTTGCCGTAAAAAAAATAAAGAGCAAAAAAGAAAATTCTGCTACTCGAACCTAGGCTCCCTTGCTCCCCTTGGCGGCGTCAATTCTAGCACTTAAGTGGCACCCCTTGCCACTTTTCCAAGGCCTTATTAGTGTCAAATATTCCCTTTTTTAAAACTTGTAACCCCTATTTACTATGGCTCATTGTCTTATTAAAGCTTACAAATGAAATTTTTCTACCACTCGAGCCTACTCAAGGTTCATAGCTAAGTCTTATTACACCATAAATAGTATTACAACAATCCAATCATATGCACAACAAAGACAATCACAAATAACCCCTAATGGGGTTGCATGATTTGCATATTTTTACCGATGATTTGTGTAAGTGCTTGCACATCGGGTTGGGGATTTATACACTCGAGTCTTGGTGACTCACCCTTCCCTTATATTTTGTAGATAAGGGGTAGATTACGGATATGGAGTGGGAGGACTCGAGGCGCCATGCATGCTCGTTTGGGTTTTGATTTTCTTTTAGTTACTATTTCAAATTTTATTTATTTACTTAAATTTGGTTTTGGTTTGTAATAAGGCCGCTAAGAATTAGTTTGGGTTTTTTTAGATTTTATTTTAATTATCGTATGCATATGATTAATAACTTTGATTTGCTTTAATAATCTGAAATTAAATTGGGATTTACAAAACTACACTCTATATCGAGTTTTCATTGACATAATTTCCGAGCATAGCGGCTCGGACCTCAAAATTCTACCTCATACTCAAACCAGGACTTATTCCTTTACCAACCTCGAAATGCTTTCCTCTACGCATCAATGTGGCTGGTACCCACATACTAACGATATGCTACTTTGAAGTACTCCCAAGTAAGCTCATCTGCTTGCACCATCGACTGTAAGCCACCTTGATAAGACTCATCCTTGAAGCGACACCGCTCCTTTCGACTTCCTCCTCATTAAATCGGATCTAGGTCATCCATGATCCTCTTAGTCGATTCAACCAATACTCCACCGTCTTTGGGTGCCACACGATACACCCCAAACACCTCGGCTTTCTATTGGCTTGGAGTCGCTCGGTATCGACTTTCGAGCTCCCAAATTTCCTCACTGCTGACGACTAACTCCAAAACTTCATGACCTGACTGCGCGACATCATCCCCGTCTGATCTTCTGCTCGGCACCAAAAGCTGGGGGGTGGTGGTGGTGGCTACAACGTTACCATCGGGTGACATTATTCACAAGGTAATGACCAAACTAATAAAGATTATTTCAAACCTAAATTTTCAACAACTAGTAATATCAAACGAATTACTTAAGCATGCATTTTTTGGATTGATAAGCAACACGAAAATGTTTTCAACAACACTTTATATAAGGTTTTCTAAACTTTAAGATCGAAAACAGAGTTTTTAGTAAAATAAATCGGGGAACTTGTTTTTTTCAAACATTTTCACCCCGTAGCATGCCAGATTAATTCGTGGTGTGTTGACCGTGTTTACAATGTTACAATTTTGGTATCAGAGCCAAGTTCAAAGGCTCGACTGTGGGCTCGAGGCCCAAAATGTTTAAGGTAAGGTTTTGAAAAGTTTGTAGAAAAGGTACATGGTTTGAACAGCATGGCACCGAGTCTCCGGCACCAATTCGCCCAGGTAAATATCCCTAACCATTTTGTGAATTATATGTGGGGGAAATGGGTATTTCGGGACCGTAGATTAGAAGATTAAGAGTTATTGAACCCTAGGAATAGCTTACTCCAACACAAATTACACAAGACTTAAAGATCCACTAAACAAACCTTTGAGTACGTCGCTAAGTTAAGGGTGTGGCAACTGTTATGCGCATGTCTAGGAATAGATTCAGGGGGGAGCTTGGTATTTAAGCAGTCCTAGTGACTCACCTCCTCTTCACTCGAATCGTACCTGGTGTGTAGTGACGGTTCACCCTAACTGAGACAACTTATTCACAGGCTAAATTCAATAACTAAAACCCGAAAGGGACCAGCCACCTTGTTTTGTACAACCCTAAAATTAACCCATGGTTCTAGAATTACCAAAGTACTATTGATTTGGAAGATGACCAGAATACCCCTGATTTGAAAAAGGACCAATTTACCCCTGACTTGTAAAAATTACCAAAATACCCTCAGTATGGAAAATTACCGAAGTACCTCCGAATTGAAAATTTTCAAATGCTCTTATTTCGTAAAATCACCTGGAACCATATTTTGGAAAATTACGACAATACCCTTGGTTTATGAGAGTACCAAAATAGCCCTGATTTATGAAATTACCAAAATACCCTCAATTTCTAAAATTTCTAAAATACCTATGATTTGTAAAAGTTTTTGAATTAACCCTGATTTATTACTGAAATACCCTGATAGGTTAATTACGAAAATACCCCCAGGTAGTGGAATGACGAGAATACCCATACGCGTGGAATGTGGGTGGAGAAGGTTATTGATGAGTGAATGTGATTCACTGATTTAGGGTAGAGGACTAGAAATGAAAACTTTGTGATGATCGAAAGAACCACTACCAAATTTCTTTACATAAAACTTACTCCTGGGTAATCAGTGAAACAGAAGCTAATTCAAAAAAAAAATTTTAAGCAGATAAATCGCGATTATAGACATGAGTACTAGGGGACGTGGTCATAATGTGCGAGGGCGCAGTAGAGGCGGAATGACCATATCGGAACCCGTTAGGTCTATTCAAGGATCTGAGAATGAGATACCACCATGCTGGTGGTGTAGAGTATCAGGATCAAACGGGGGAAGATGCAGTGTCGCAGGCGATACTGCGAGTGCTGGAGAGAGTGGCTGGAGCAGGTGGAGGTACGGGAGCTCGAAAATCTGTATCTGAGTGAATCCGAACCAATAAAGCTGAGGTATTTTGAGGTGTATCTGGTGTGGCACCCAATATGGCTGAGTATTAGTTGGAAGCGACAGAATGAATCATGGACGATTTGGATCTGACGGCTGAGGAGAAACTAAAAGGAGTAGTGTCGCTTTTCCAAGATGAGTCATACCCGTGGTCGCTCACGGTTCGGGATGGTACTGCAGTGGATTATCTCACTTGGGATTATTTTAAGGCAGCTTATCAGAAGAAGTATGTTGGGACCAGTTATATTGATGCGCAGAGGAAGGCGTTTCTGAGGCTGGTTCAGGGGAATAAGTCCGTATCGGAGTACGAGGCAAAATTTTTAAAGTTGAGCCGATATGCTCGGGGCATCGTAGCTACAGAGCATGAGCGATGTGTCAAATTTGAGGATGGATTAAGGGATGATCTGAGGTTGCTGATTGCTCCACAGTAGGAGAGAGAGTTTATGGTCTTAGTGGAAAAGGCCAAAGTTACAGAGGAAGTGAAACAGTCGGTAAGACGAAATCAGGACAAGGGTTGGAATAAAAGGAATTCCAGACCATCTGGGCCTACTGGGAATCAATAGAAATGGGGTAGATATAGTGGGTCGAATCGAGCTGCTAGGCCTACTACTGATAATACTCAATGGCCGCTGCGATGTGCTCGATGTGGAAAATCTTACACGGGAGAATGTTGGACTGGAAATAGGGGATGCTTTGAGGGTGGATCGATGGGGCACCGAGTGAAGGATTGTCCACAGAGGTCAGCTAGGTTATAGTCTGGGGATCAGAATTGTACTCAGAATAGGAGGGATGGTCAGCAGCCACAGAGGGGCCGTGGTGCTGCTAGGGGAGGTAATGGCTCTGGTAGATGCCGTGGAGCATCGGGCAGAGGTGCAAGTGGTACAGAGGCGAGACAGCCTAGATTAGTCTATAGCGAGGCGTCGAGAGGAGGGCAATGCACCGAACGTTATAACCAGTACGTTCTTAATCCTTGGACTACCCTATAATGCTTTGATAGATGTGGGTTCGACGCACTCATATGTATCCAGTAGAATAGTAGAAGCTATGAACTTAAAATCTGAGATTACTTCTAAGAAGATGACTGTGATAAGTCCTCTAGGTCACTCTGTAGAAGTAAGTAAACTATATAGGGATGTACCCCTAGAACTTCAAGGGGTCGTGTTTTTGGCTGATTTGATAGAACTGTCGTTTGGGGAGTTCGATCTGATTCTTGGGATGGATTGGTTGGTGAAGTACCAGGCCAGTTTGGATTGCGCAGCCAAGCGCATAGGGTTGAGGATAATGGAAGGTAGGGAGGTGGTGATGATAGGTAATAGAAGGGATTACTTATCCAATGTGGTCTCTGTACTAAAGGCGGAAAAAATGGTAAGGAAGGGTTGTGAGGCATTCATGGTGCATGTTTGTGCTTTGGGAGCCAAGGATCCAGCTGTAGAGAGTGTCTGAACTGTAAGGGAATTTATGAATGTATTCGGAAGAACTTTTGGTCCGCCTCCGGATCGGGAAGTGGAATTCAGTATAGACACGGCACTAAATCGCTAAGGTGTCTAGCCCCGTATAGAATGGTGCCAAAGAAATTGGTGGAGTTGAAGGCTCAAATTCAGGAGTTGTTGGACCGAGGCATCATTCGACTAAGTATATCTCCTTGGGGAGCACCTGTGCTCTTTGTTAAGAAAAAAAGACGGTACAATGCGGATGTGTATAGACTACCGCCAGCTGAACAAGTTGACGATCAAAAATAAGTATCCGTTGCCTAGGATTGACGACTTGTTTGATCAACTTAAGGGTGCATCGGTTTTCTCAAAGATAGATCTCAGGTCGGGGTATCATCAACTCAAAGTGAAGGAGGCTGACATAAGACGGCATTTCGTACTCGATATGGGCATTACGAGTTTCTAGAGATGTCGTTCGAGTTGACTAATGCACTGGCAGCATTCATGGACTTGATGAATTGGGTGTTCCAGCAGTATTTGGACCAGTTTGTTGTAGTATTCATAGACGACATATTGGTGTACTCTAGGAGTGAAGAGGATCATGATACGCACTTACGGGTAGTTTTGCAAACTCTGAGGGAGAAGCGGTTATTTGCCAAGTTCAGTAAGTGCGAGTTCTGGCTTTGGGAAGTGACTTTCTTAGGTCACGTAGGGTCCACTGAAGGGATTAGAGTGGACTGTCGCAAGATTGAGGCGGTGTTGGATTGGAAACTGCCTAGGTGGTTGCAGAAATTAGAGTTTTCTAGGTCTGGCGGGGTATTATCGGAGATTTATGGAAGGATTTTCTTTGATCACGGCGTCGTTGACCAAATTATTGAGGAAAGGAGTTCCATTTATGTGGTCGGAGAAACAACAGGAAAGTTTCGACAAGTTGAGGAAGATTCTAATGGAAGCTCCGGTCCTGGTTCAGCCTGAGGTAGGAAAGGTATTCACGGTCTATTGCGATACATCACATACTGGCTTGGGATGTGTGTTGATGGAGGAAGGGAAAGTAGTGGCATATGCGTCTCGACAGCTGAGACCGCATGAGGTTAACTATCCGACACATGATCTGGAGTTGGCTGCAGTGGTTTTTGCCCTGAAAATATGGAGACACTATTTGTACGGAGAGAAGTCGATAGTCTACACGGACCACAAGAGTCTGAAGTATCTTTTGACGCAGAAGGATTTAAATTTGAGACAGCGAAGGTGGATTGAGTTGTTGAAGGACTACGACTGCTCGATTGAGTACCATCCGGGTAAGGCTAACGTGGTGGCTGATGCATTGAGCCGTAAGGTGGTAGCAGACTTGCGAGTGATGTTTGCTCACCTTTGTCTGTATGACGATGGGAGTTTATTGGCGGAATTACAAATAAAGCCGACTTGGGTAGAGCAAATTAAAGAGAAATAGTTAGTGGATGAGGGTTTGAAGGCTCGGAGGTTGAAAGTATAGAGTAATAGTTTGAAAGGTTACAGCTTGACTCACGATGGAATGTTATGTTTTCAAGAGAGCTTATATGCCGAAGGACATCGAGTTGAGGCAAAGGATTCTTCAGGATGCACATAGCAGTCCATACGTTATGCATCCTGGAGGTGGCAAGATGTACCGAGATTTACGAGAGCAGTTCTAGTGGTCAAGGTTGAAGCAAGAAGTGACTGAGTTTGTGGGTAAGTGTCTGACGTGTTAGCAGGTCAAAGCTGAACATCAGCTACCGTCAGGTTTACTTCAGCCGATGAAGATTCCTCAATGGAAGTGGGAAAGGATCACTATGGACTTTGTCAGTGGGCTACCCCTTACGCCTAGTAAGAAGGACTCATTCTGGGTGATTGTGGATCGTTTGACTAAATCAGCTCATTTCATACCGGTGAGGGTTGATTATTCGCTTCAGAAGTTAGCTAAGTTGTATGTGGCCGATATAGTAAGGTTGTATGGAGTACCAGTGTCAATTATCTCGGATAGGGATCCTAGGTTCACGTCGAGGTTTTAGAGGGATTTGCATCAGGCTTTGGGAATGAGGTTGGATTTCAGCACAGTTTTTCACCCGTAATCTGATGGACAGTCTGAAAGAGTAATTCAAATTTTAGAAGATATGCTAAGGGGCTGTGTTCTGGATTTTAGTGGTAGTTGGGAGGAGTATCTACCATTGGCGGAGTTCGCTTATAACAATATTTATCAAGCGAGTATCCAGATGGAACCATATGAGGCACTGTATGGACGGAGATGTCGCACTCCTATGTGTTGGACAGAGTTGGGTGAATGGCAAACATTGGGTCCAGAGTTGGTGGTAGAAATTGAGGATAAGGTTAAGGTGATTCGGGCTCGTCTTAAGGAAGCGTCAGACAGGTAGAAGTCTTACACCGATCTTAAGCACGGGGAGATAGAGTATGCAGTGGTCGATAAGGTTTTTCTGAAGGTATCGCCATGGAAGAAAGTGCTGAGATTTGGGCGAAAAGGGAAGCTAAGTCCTAGGTTCATCGGGTCGTACACAGTGTTGAAGCGAGTAGGACCAGTAGCTTATCAGCTTGAGTTGCCAGCAGAGTTAAGTCAGATTCACAATGTCTTTCATGTTTCGATGCTTGGGCACTATCGATCAGATCTGTCACACATTGTGCCAGTTGCGGAGATTGAGGTGAGCTCAGACTTGTCTTTCGAGGAGGAACCGGTACAGATTTTGGACCAGGATGACAAGGTCTTGCGTAGGAAGTCAGTCCCCTTGGTGAAAGTGTTATGGTGGAAACCATGGTATGGAGGAGGCCATGTGGGAACCAGAGGATGTGATGCGGCAGCAATACCCTCAACTCTTCTGACTAGGTAATTTCAAGGCCGAAATTATTTTTAAGGGGGGTAAAACTGTAACATCCTTAAAGCGAGGTCTCTGCATTTTGTGTGTTTGCATGTGACAATATACTTACTGTGCTAGTTTAGCATGTTTTGGGGCCTAGGCATGACCTCGGGTTAGGCCTGAGTCATGGCTAAAATTTTTGTTTTGACACTTAGGAATAGGGAGTTAAGGAAGTTAGATGTTAAGAGATATTATTGGAGGGTTGTGACACGAACAATCTAGTGGCAAAGTGGCAAGGGAGGTGCCACTAAAGTGCTTGGTTGGTGACGCCATATGCAGGGAAGGGGGAGCTCAGGTTTGAGCTGCAGAAATCCCTTTTCTACTTATTATTTTGACGCCAAGGTGGGAAGAGGTGTGCTCAGGTAGGACTTTGTTGGAAGGATATGGATTAAGCTAACTCTAAGTGATAGGTGTAGGACTCATTCAAACTTGTTTGAATGAGTGGATGAGAGGAATTCAAGGAGGGATGAGGGGGGACGGCAAGTGTTTGAGTATGAGTGGGTTATGCTTGGCCGAATCTTTGGGTTGTGGTGTGAGTTTGGGAAGCAATTGGTTGGTACTTGGAAAGGGGGTGAGCCAAATATGCTTTAGGGAAAGGCTAAAATCGGCTAGCTTTAGGAGTCTTTCTTTTCTTTGTTTAGTGTCAAACCGAAACCCCTCTCATTTATCTTCTCTTTTTGTTTTTGTTCCTTTTTGCTCAAGCCAAAATCCCTCTTGTTCTCCTTCTCATCTTTAGTTTCTCTTCTTTGCTGAATCTTAGGTCTATTTCCTCTCCACCTCTTCCATCTTCAAAAGCCGGAAGCCTTGTTGTTTCTCTTTTATTTTCATCTAGTATTTTGGCCGAATACCCTTAGCCTCATTCCCTTCTCTTCTCACGTATTCTAATCCTCTTAGAAGACTGAATCTCTTGTTAAGTGGCTTCTTTTCTATTTGATCCTCTGTTAAAGATCTGTATTAAACTTCATTCTTGTTTCATGTGGGTAGCCGAAACCTCTAAGATCACTAGGGTGTGCCGAAACTTTGGTGATTTGGTGGCCGAATTTGTCGACTAAGGTAAGGATGTGTCAAACTCTTTTGGTTTCGGGATTCATGTTATGGCCGAATGGCCTTTAGATACCTAAAATTTTATGTTGGCTGATTGTAGGGCAGAGTGAGGGCTAACGTTTTGGGACTTCGTTTAGATCTACAAATAGTCAGGTGCGTAACGCTTACACACTTTGTTAGTTTGACATGTTTATTGTGTTTCTGTTATAGCCATTAAAACCAGTAGTTATGCCTTGTGGGCATGAGCATGGACTTCGAGTAAGTCCCCTGACTATGAATCTTGGTATATGCTATCATGTCATTGTTAAATGTATGCCATGTGTTATTTGTATCACTATATGTTATTATGCCACAATTGATATGGACATGATGGTGGGATTGTTGAGTGGAGAGGGAAAATTTATTTGGACTGTCACTAGTGGTTTTGACCACATGACGGGTTGGCCCCTTCTTTGATTTGATAAATTGTGACTAAGTCCGGTGGTTTTGACAACCGTGGTTTTGACCACATATGAATGTTGTGACTCGTCCCGGTGGTTTGGTACCACGATTGGGTTGGCCCACATGTTAATTACGAGATTGTCATCGATGGTTTTGACCACACGATGGGTTGGCCCCATCACTTGATTTGTGACTACGGTCATCGATGGTTTTGACCACATCGATATATATTTGTGACTACGGTCTCCAAAGTGGTTTTGACCACGGGGTAGATAAAGGAGATTGGATGGTTAGGTTATGGGGTTGCATGATTTGCATGTTTTACCGATGATTTGTGTAAGTGCTTGCACTATCGGGTTGAGGATTTATACATTGAGTCTTGGTGACTCACCCTTCCTTATATTTTGTAGATGAGGCGTAGATTGCGGATATGGACCGGGGAGGACTCGTGCCATGCATGCTCGTTTGGGTTTTGATTTTCTTTTAGTTACTATTTCAAATTTTATTTATTTACTTAAATTTGGTTTTGGTTTGTAATAAGGCCGCTAAGAATTAGTTTGGGTTTTTATTTAGATTTTATTTTAATTATCGTATGCATATGATTAATAACCTGATTTGCTTTAGTAACTGAAATTAAATTAGGATTTACAAAACTACACTCTATATCAGGTTTTTACAACGTTACCATCAGGTGACATTATTCACAAGGTAATGACCAAACTAATAAAGATGATTTCAAACCTAAATTTTCAACAACTAGTAATATCAAACGGATTTCTTATTCTGGATTGATAAGCAGAACGAAAATGTTTTCAACAACACTTTATATAAGGTTTTCTAAACTTTAAGATCGATAACAGAGTTTTCAGAAAAATAAATCGGGGAACTTGCTTTTTTTTAAACATTTTCACCCCGTAGCAAGCCAGATTCGATCATGGTGTGTTGATCGGGATTGCCGTGTTACAGTAAGCTAACGTCCCTCTAAAATTGTAACACCCCAAACCCGGCCCAAACACTACAACCGGATCTGATAAGTCACTAAGAAAATTTTTGTAAAACCAATCGTGTTGACAGAAAGCCCAAATATAATTTATATATACATGCCTAATAATCGAAAGCCTAAAACTGAATTACATGTCTTAGGTTTAAAATAAATAAAAATAAATAATAAAGGCCCATAATAAAACAAAAAGGTAAACTAGTGGCCCATGGCCTTATTACAACGTAGTTTGAATCCATAACATAAAATACTTTGAAAGAAAAAAAATAACTATTAAGTGGAACTTTTCACCGTATCCACATATTCTTTTGCATGGCCACCTTGCGCTCCACTCCGGCCCGGTCCGATGCGCTAATTGTCACCTGAAAGGTTAGTTTAATTGGGTAAGTCGCGAGACTCAATGTGCAACCCTCATGCACCACTAGATTTGGGCCTCATAAAACATAATAATAATTTCATTTACATAGATAACAAATAATATGCAAAACCCAACCCATTTGCCTAGGTTTCCATCCGCTACACGCCCCCGTACGAACCAAACACACCATTGGGGAATTCTACAATCAACCCATGCCGCTACACGCCAAGATGGTAGTCATGCTGCTCATCAACATATATTGGCCGAAGCCCTTATAACAGGTCACGGCATTAGCCGCTACAGAAAATCATGGTAAAAATCGCTACACATATACATATACATATAACTTCCTCCTTTCATCATCCAACCCATGCAAACATGTACAATAATTTAAAAACATGTACAACAATTTACTTGTAACATATAATCAGATTATTTACTAACCTGAGGGTCCGCTGTTTAAATCCTAGATTTCAGCTTTTAATGTAACATATAAAACTTATGAACATATATATATTAATAATCAGATCTAGATGGTGGGGAAGTATTACACACCTGATAATACGAAATCTAATATTCTTAATCGATGTCCTTGCTATCCAGATCTATTATTCTCAATCTATAACTTTGCTTTAAAGCCGAGAAAACTGTGAAAATATGCCCTCTCATATATTCGGCCATGGTTAGTATTCTACCCGAGTTTATATATATAAATAAACAAATCCTCTTACCTTGAGATCCTGAAAGTAACACGATTCTATAACTTAGAGATCTATGCGATTGGCCTCCTTCTTCAAATCCCGGAATGCCGAAAAAAAGTGTGAAATAAAAGATTAGTTTCTAATAGCCATTCGACTAAGGACTATGAAAAGCCGAAAGAACATTGAAATCCCTAAATCAAAACTTACCTATTGTTTCTTTTAGATTCCGGCACAAGTAGACTCCATTAAAGAGGATTCGGCTTATACGGACAAAGAGGGAAAATCGACAGACATTAGTACACAAGATTCGGGTTAGATCTTAGGAGAAGAAGGAGTGAAATCAAATAGAACAAGATCCCAAAACTCACCGGATTACAGAGGAGTATTTGGCTTACAGTGCACCTTCGGGAAACAGAGATCTCACCTAATGGTTCGGCTATAGAGGAAGAAGATGTACACCAAGAGTATTCGGCCTTCAGAAGGGTTTTTGAGGAGACGAGAAACACTAAGGATTTTCGGCTAGAAGAGAAAAATTAAGGCAAGTGGGTCAAAAGAGTTTCGTCTAGAGAGGAAAAAGTGTGAAAGAAAGAGAAGCAAATAGAAGAATAAGATGATTTCCTCCTACTAAATTCGGCACACACACATAGAGTTGGAGTTTCTGCCAACTCTCCCCCTCCTGATAGCCTTCATCTCACCTAATAACCCGATCCTTATCTTACCTTTAGAAGAGCCCATTTGAGAACCACCTCTTTCCTCCTAATTATCATCTTTTTATCACCTAAAATAAAAGAAATAAACACTCCTAAATGCTAACAAGTGTGCCGGCCACTCCCCCTCCTTGATATGCCAAAATTTTTCCCCCAACTCTTGGCCCTCAAGTGACCACACATGGCCCAATAACCCCCCCTAAGTGGTGCTACCTTAATGCCCACTCAAAGCACTCCAAATATTTGGGCCACAAGCCCAGCTTGCTACCAAACATAACTATTTAAATTTAATTACTACTAACACTATTTTTAATCATTCTAGCCCAAGTTTTAAAGCCCAAAATATCACTTAAACTACTCAGAACATTAATTAAAACTCTAATCCATATATTTAATCAAGGCCTCGGCCGAGCCTTAAATTCTTGAACTAACATGTTAAACCAACATATAAATGCACAGCCCACATTTAGGATGTTACGCTTCTACCCCTTAAAATAAATTTCGCCTTGAAATTTACTCGATCGTAAAAGATGGGGATATTGTTGGACGATAACATCCTCTGGCTCCTACGTTGCCTCTTCTGCGCCATGATTTCGCCACAAGATTTTGACTAAAGGAATAGACTTCCTTCTCAACACTTTCACATCTCGATCCAAAATTTGCACTGGTTCCTTCACAAAAGACAAATTGGCTTCACTTCTATTTCTTCTACCGCCACTATGTGTGATGGATCAGATCGATAACGTCTCAACATTGAGACATGGAACACATCATGTATCTGCTCCAACTCCTAAGGCAACTCTAAACGATAAGCCACTGGGCCTACCCGATCTAGTACCCAGTAAGGCCCAATAAACCGTGGACTTAACTTCCCATTTCGACCAAACCTCATTATTTTCTTCCACGGGGATACCTTCAAGAAGACTTGATCACCTACCGCGAATTCCACCTCTTTTCGCTTTAGATCCGCGTAAGACTTCTATCGATCAGACACTTCCTTTAGTCGAGCCCGTATCAACTTCACTTTCTCCTCTGTTTTCAAAACTAATTCTGGACCTAACACCTTACGTTCACCCAACTCCGTCCAACAAGTTGGAGTATGACATCTCCTTCCATATAATGCTTCATAAGGCGCCATCTGAATGCTAGCTTGATAACTATTATTGTATGTAAATTCTGCCAAGGTCAAATACTCTTCCCAACTGCCCCTAAAGTCGATGATGCAACCCGTTAGCATATCTTCCAAGATTTGAATGACCCTCTCGAACTGACCATCAGTCTGCAGGGTGAAAAGCGGTACTAAAGTTTAACCTTGTTCCCATTGCTTGATGAAGAGCCTTCCAAAATCGTGACGTGAACCTAGGGTCCCTATCTGATATGATTGACACTGGCACACCATGCAATCTTATAACTTCAGCCACATACAACTTAGCCAACTTTTGAAGAGGAAAGTCCACCCGAACTGGTATGAAGTGAGCAAACTTTGTCAGTCGATCAACAATTACCCAAATCGAATCCTTTTTAGTGGGTGTAAGGGTAACCCACTAACAAAATCCATTATTATTCTCTCCCATTTCCATTGGGGAATCTTCACCGGCTGCAACAATCCTGAAGGCACTTGGTGTTCAGCTTTGACCTGCTGACATGTTAAACATTTTCCTACTATCTCCGTTACCTCTTTCTTTAGACCTGGCCACCAAAATTGCTCTCGTAAATTACGGTACATCTTGACTCCTCCAGGATGCATAGCATAAGGGATACTATGCGATTCCGAAGAATCATCTCCCATAACTCTTTGTCTTTAGGCATGCAAACCTTTCCACGATAACACAGAATTCCATCCTTGCTCAGACTATAGTCCTCCATTCCACCATCTCTCACTCACAACAGTCGAGCACTCAGGTCTTTATCTCCTAACTGTTTGTCCCTAACCTGACTTACCCATGTTGGCTTTACTTGCAACTCAGCCAGCAAACTCCCTTCGTCGAATAGACTCAGATGAGCGAACATGGCTCTTAATTTCGATACTACCTTACAGCTTAACGCATCTGCCACCACATTTGCCTTACCAGGGTGGTATTCGATCAAACAATCATAATCCTTCAAGAGCTCGATCCACCTATGTTGTCTCAAATTTAGCTCCTTCTGGGTAAGGAGGTACTTTAGACTTTTATGGTCAGTATAAATTACTGACTTCTCCCCATATAAGTAGTGCCTCCAAATCTTTAAGTCAAACACTACCACCGCCAATTCCAAGTCATACGCAGGGTAGTTCAACTCATGCGGTCTCAACTATCGAGACGTATACGCCACCACCTTTCCTTCTTGCATCAGTACACACCCTAAACCCGTGTCTGACACATCACAGTAGACGGTAAATTCCTTTCCTGCCTCTGGCTGAATTAATACCGGCGCTTCTATCAGGATTCTCTTTAACTTCTCAAAGCTCTCTTGTTGTTTGTCGGCCCATATAAACGATACTCCCTTCCTCAACAACTTAGTTAGAGGAGCCGTTATTAGAGAAAACCTTTCAACGAACCTTCGGTAATACCGCCAAACCTAAGAAACTCGAACCTCCACCACGACTTTGGTGGTTTCCAACCAATGACCTCTATCTTTTGAGGGTCCACCCCGATTCCTCTACGAAACCACATGTCCTAAGAAAGTCACTTCCTTCAACCAGAACTCACATTTACTGAACTTTGTAAACAACTGCTTCTCCCTCAGAGTTTGCAACATCACGCGAAGATGGTTGTCATTCTCCTCCTCTGACTTAGAGAAACCAGCATATCATCGATGAACACCACGACAAACCGAGCAAGATATGGCTGAAACACCCAGTTCATCATATCCATAAAGGCTGCTGGTGCGTTCGTCAATCCAAACGGCATTACCAAGAACTCATAATGCCCGTACTGAATCCGAAATGTCGTCTTATGAATGTCCCCTTCTTTAACTTTTAATTGATGGTATCCAGACCTTAAGTCAATCTTAGAAAAGACCAATGCTCCTTTGAGCTGATCGAACAGGTCGTCGATCCTCGGTAACGGATACTTAGTTTTGATCGTCAACTTATTCAGTTGACGATAGTCCACGCACATACGCATGGATTCGTCCTTCTTTTTCATGAATAAGACCGGCGCTCCCCATGGAGACACACTCGGTCGAATGAACCCACGATCCAATAGTTCCTGAATCTGAGCCTTGAACTCCACCAACTCCTTGGCGCCATCCTATAAGGAGCAATGGATACTAGTGCTGTACCCAGAAGTAGGTCTATTCCAAATTCCACCTCGTAATTCGGGGGTAATACTTACAATTCCTCTAGAAAGACATCCGCGAAGTCCTTGACTGTTCGGACCTCATTAATAGTCACCTCCTTAGCATCCAACGCACTAATAAAAGATAGATATGCACTACATACCTTTCGAATCATCTTAATAGCTTTTAAGGATGATACCACGTTGGACAAGTAATTCCTCCTTTCTCCTAACACAACCACCTCCCCGCCTTCCGGGGTACCCAACACCATACACTTGTTCCCACAGTCCAACTTGGCACGATGCTTAGTTAACCAATCCATTCCCAAAATAAGGTCAAACTCTCCAAACGGTAATTCCATTAAATCTACTGGAATACTACCCCTTGAATCTCTAAAGGTACATCCCTAAATAGTTTGTCCACTACCTTATATTGTCCTAGGGGGCTAACCATGGTCATCTTACCTCTACTGCGACCACGTGGCGGACGTCCTCGACCTCTTGTACTCATTCTTCTAGTTTGCATTTATCTGATTTAAAAATTTTATGAGTCATTACTTGTTTCCACTAATTATCCTCGAACAATCTTATGAAACATAGTTTTAAAAGTGATTCTTTCGAATTCGAACCTACCTACAGTTTTCAGCCTTCCTATTCTAGGAGTTATGCACACACAACGTTCATACAAGTAACATCCATCACCTAAGGGTATTTTTTATCATTTCGCTACCCAGGGGTATTTTCGTAATTTTATTCTACAGGGGTATTTTTGTAAAAAAATTTCAAAATATGGTTCCGGGTGATTTTACGAAATAAAGGTATTTTGGTAATTTTTTTAACTCGGGGGTATTTCGATAATTTTGCAAATCTAGAGGTATGTTGATAATTTTGCAAATTCGGGATATTTCGGTAATTCATAAAATCTGGGGTTATCAGTAATTTTTCCAAACAGGGGTAATTTGATCATTTTGCAAATCAGGGGTTTTTTGGTCATTTACAACTCAAGGGTAATTTGGTAATTTTACAATTCAAGGATATTTTGATGTTCTTGTTGTTTTCTATGGAAAGATTCTGTTGACTTTGTAAATCGGGGTATATTTGTAAACCATAGGTATTTTTTTCAAAATAAGGATATTCTAATAATTTTGTGAGAAAACAGGTGGCTGGTCCCTTTCGGGTTTTAATTGTAGTTTTGGCCTGTCAACACGTACTCGTAACTAGGGTGAATAGTCACTACGCACCAGGTAGGATTCTAGTGGAAAGGAGGTGAGTCACTAGGACTGCTTAAGTACCAAGCTTTCCCTGAATCCACTCCTAGACATGCATATGCCTATTGCCACACCCTGTCATGGCTAAAGTGAACAATCACTATGCATCAGGTAAGATTCTGGCGAAGAGGAGGTGAGTCACTCAGACTGCTTAAATACCAAGCTCTTCCGGATCTATTCCTAGACATGCATATGCTTGTTACCACACTTTAGTCTTGTGACTTCTTTATAGGTTTTGTTTAATGAAGTTAAGTCTTATGGATTTTTAAGAGTTTGTTTGTCTAAGCCTAGAGTCTATCAAGTTCAAACCTAAATAGTCTACGTCCCATAAGCCCGTTAAGCCCACATTTATATCACACAATGCTTTAGAGTTCTTACCTGGAGAACTTGGCCGGAGACACAGGTGCCATGCTGAACTCATAAGCCTTTGCTAAGAGAAATCCATGTTTTAAAAACCCATTTTTAGAAAATATTTTGGGCCCAAAATCCCAAAGTCGAGTTTTGAACCGGGCTCTGATACCAATTTGTAACACCCAAACCTGGCCCAAACACTACAACCAGAGCTGATATGTCACTAAGAAAATTTTTGTAAAACTAATCGTGTTGACAAAAAGCCCAAATATAATTTATATAAATATGCCTCATAATCGAAAGCCTAAAACTGAATTACATGTCTTAGATTTAAAATAAATAAAAATAAATAATAAAGGCCCATAATAAAACAAAAAGGTAAACTAGTGGCCCATGGCCTTATTACAACGTAGTTTGAATCCATAATATAAAATACTTTGAAAGAAAAAAATAACTATTAAGTGGAACTTTTTGCCGGATCCACATATTCTTTTGCATGGCCACCTTGCGCTCCACTCTGGCCCGGTCCGATGCGCTAATTGTCACCTGAAAGGTTAGTTTAACTGGGTGAGTTGCGAGACTCAATGTGCAATCCTCATGCACCACTAGATTTGGGCCTCATAAAACATAATAATAATTTCATTTACATAGATAACAAATAATATGCAAAACCCAACCCATTTGCCCAGGTTTCCATCCTCTACACGCCTCCGTACCAACCAAACACACCATTGGGGATTTCTACAATCAAGCCACGCCGCTACACGCCAAGATGCCAGTCATGCTGCAAATCAACATATATTGGCCGAAGCCCTTATAACAGATCACGGCATTAGCCGCTACAGTAAATCACGGTAAAAATCGCTACACATATACATACATATACATATAACTTCCTCCTTTCATCACCCAACCCATGCAAACATGTACAATAATTTAAAAACATGTACAATAGTTTACTTGTAACATATAATCAGATTATTTACTAACCTAAGGGTCTGCTGTTTAAATCCGAGATTTCAGCTTTTAATGTAACATATAAAACTTATGAACATATATATATATTAATAATCAGATCTAGATGGTGGGGAAGTATTACACACCTGATAATGTGAAATCCAATATTCTTAATCGATGTCCTTGCTATCCGGATCTATTATCCTCAATCTATAACTGAAACACCCCACACCCGGCCCACGAGAATGGACTGGATCTGGTATGTTCCTCGAAGTAACTCGGTTCAAATTCATTCGAATACTTTGAAAACTATGTGTTTTGGAAGATAGTTTGTTGTGAGTTGGGCTTGAGTTGAAAACAAATTTATTTTAATAACAAAACCCATTTGTTTCAAGTGACTAAAAAAAAAATATTTAAACTTATTTCATATTAAGTGGGCTTACTCTTTATAAAGCCCTAAATTCATAACATAGTAAATATAGCAGAAATAAAAACTATCACGATGGCCTTATTACATAAAACTAAACCCAAAATAATAAATTGTATAGTACTTAAAATAAAATAAATATTTAAAATAAATTGAACTTCACGCTGAACATGGCCACCACAAGTTCTCGCCATTCCGATCCATTCTCGCTCATCACCAAACATATTCCCACAACGGGTGAGTCGATAGACTCAATGTGTAACCAACACTAAGCATAATAGAAATAGGCACACCATACATATCATATTCATATAACAATTTCAAGGTAATGATGCAAACCCGAACCCAAACCTATATGCCATCCGCTACACTCCACTGCATTCAACTCTGTACATAGTGGGGACTACTAAGTCAACCCTCCTTCCGCTACACTCCATCGAAGGCGTCATTTGCAATCGACGTGCTCATCGCCCATCGATAATATTTTGGCATAGCCACCATCGTAATGTAACCGAAGTTACCACTTAGTGAGACCAAGTCATCACATTCACTTAGTGAGACCAAGTCGTCACATTCATCGTAATGTAACCGGTTACCATTTAGTGAGACCAAGTCATCACATTCACTTCCCTTCTTCAATTGACCCAAATGCCCCAAATAATAAATATCATGCATAACATATTTTTATTTCACTTTCACATCACTTTTCACTTGTATAACATTTTCTCAAATCCTAGTAGAAGTAGGAAAATGTACCTGAATACTTTGTACCATAATATGGCACTTTAGCCACTTTCTTTCACTATCACATTAACATATATAACATATTTAAACCATAAAACTATTAAGAATAGTGTGGAATACAACCTTAGCCATATTCTTACACTTTCATATTAACATATATAATGAATTAAAGCCGTAAATCTATCAAGATTTAGTGTAGTACACACCGATTTGCTTATCAGTTCCTTGAAATCCGAAAACCCGATCTATTGCTTTAGATCTCAATTCCTACATTTGATTAATCACTTACTACTTTAATAAAAAAACCATTTGACCATAAATCCAAATCCTAGTCGGATTAGTATTCTTAAAACTTACCTTGTTGCCGATTTCAATACTAATCAAATCCAAATCTATGCTATGCTCCTCCTTATATTCTACCAAGCACTAAATCTCATCAGAGGTTAGTTTCGCTTTTAAACAAACAAGAATTAGATCTAATTATCAAAATAGGCCTTAGCCGAAAGCTATAGACACTTACCTTGTGGATTTTAAATCCCGAAACTCACCGAATAACTAGGGAACACGCGGTCTATGGTGTACCTTCGGGAAAAGAACTTCTCCTTTCTTGTAGCCTACACTTAGTAAATCCTGAAAGATCTCTTCAAAGTTTCGGCAACCATGAACATTAATGGGATTAGCCCTAGATTTCGATAAGTCTAAAATATAAAAGAATGGAAACCAAACTTGGATCTTACCCTTATTTGAAGGAATCAATTGCACCTTCACTTTAACCTTCAGAGATTCGGCTTAGAGACTTGATGAACAATCGGCTATGATTCCCTTATGTATTCGGTTTCAAAGATGAAAGAAGAGAGGAATAATAGGCTCAGAAGAAATCGACTAGGAGGCTAAAAGAAAAGAAGAAAAAGAATGGAGGCTCAAGAAGAATACTCGGCAGAGGAAAAGAGAGAGGGAGAATGAATAATGAATGGCCCTAGTCTCATCCTTTTATAGCCGAAATTACTAGGCCAAGAATCCTTAACTTGGCCACCACTCTTCCTTATTTTCCTAATTAAAGAATAATTCTTCATTTATCCACCTATTTAGCGAATTTTAAAGAGAATTAAACTCTTCCCTTAAGAGTCCTTATGATCTTCTAATTAGCCGAGTTTTAAAGAGAGTGAAACTCCTCTTTGCAAGCCTTGTGCCGTCCATCTCTTGGGCTTCTAGAAGCAAAATAAAACTTATTTTATTTGCTTCTTATGTGACTTGAACTCAAGCCCAACACCCTTGCATGTGGGCCATTTCCTGAGGCCTTAAGTGGCATCTTCAGGCCACTTTTCCAAGTCCGTTAATGGGTCAAATTTCACATACTTTATATTTTAGGGTCACCGCCCTAAGTTCCCTTTGAACTTTAAAATTGACATTTCGGGGTCATTTTAAGTTTCCAAAAATTTTCATGACTCTGTAAACTTGACATTTCCTAGGTTTCCAAAATGTTTACTTTCCTATTTTGGCTTAGTTTCCAAAATGTTTACTTTCATCTTTTAGCTTACGTTTCCAAAATTTTCACTTTCCTCTTTTAACTAATCGTTCCATACATTTCCTTACATTTCCATACATTTCCATACATTTCCATTCATTTCCATACATTTCCATACATTTCCTTACATTTCCATTCATTTCCTTACATCTCCATACATTTCCATACATTTCCATACATTTCTTACATTTCCATACATTTCCTTTCATTTCCTTTCATTTCCTTTCATTTCCTTACATTTCCTTATATTTCCTTACATTTCCCCACATTTCCTTACATTTCCTTACATTTCTTTACATTTCATTATATTTCCTTACATCTTAGGTTCTTGAAACTCTTCGTAACACATCCAACACACCCACCGATCCCACTATCTCATGAATTACGCACGAACGCATAACCCCTAATCTAGGATGTTACAGCTTCTACCCTTAAAATAATTTCGTCCTCGAAATTACTTACTAAAAATCGTACATCTTAACTCTGGCGCTACACTTATCTTATGCACAGACTCGATCGTAATAGAGCCATCATACTTTCCAGCACAATCTCTAAGTTCACGCCCTTAGAACTCATTTCTAACGTCATGATTTAATCGATTAAGAAGTTTTATGTATAAAAAAATTTGTTTCAGCGATTAACGCGAAGAAGTTTTATGGAAAGAAATTTAGGAGTGGTTCTTTCAGTATTCATACATGCACACAGTCTTTTCATTCATTCATACATCCATCAAACCATTATGAACCTTAGTTCATTCAGAGAAACATTGTAGTTTTCATTTGTTGCTATTTTTCCACTACCCGGGGGTATTTTCGTAATTTGTCCTACAAGGGTATTTTCATAATTTGTCAAAATAAGGTTCCTTGGGGTTTTTGTCACAAAGTATTTTTGGTATTTTTAAGTTTCGGGAGTATTTTGGAAAATTTTTGAAACCAGGGTATTTCAAAAATTTTTAACTTGGGGTATTTTGGTAATTTTTCCACAAACCAAGGGTAAATTGTAAAATTTTAATAAATCAGGATATTTGAAGTTGCAAAATTTTGAAGGTTCTTTTGAGAAATTTATTTTCCAAAATGATAAAGTTGCAAACAAATTTGGAAGTTAGGGTCATTTTGGTAATTTTGGTAAGTTAGGGCAATTTTGTAATTTTCCAAAAATCAAGGTATTTTTGATAGTTTGCAAATTAGGGTTTTTGGACTTTTATAAAATAATAAAATTTTGGCAAAACTGTTGAGTAGTTGAACATTTTATAAACCGAGGTATTTTAAGTAACTTTACCACTAGGGGTATTTTTGTAATTTTTATAGATCAAAATTTTTTCAAATAATTGTGTAATGTAAATAGTTTTCGTGAATTAAGGATAAGAGAAAGAAAATGATTTAAGAATTTTACTATTAAGTGTTTTAAAAAAAATGGCTAGTTCCTTTCGGGTTTTAATTTTTGGGTTTAGCATATGACTGAGCCTTCTTGGTCAGGGTGAACCAAAGCTACGCACCAGCGGTGATTCGAGTAGAGAAGAGGTGAGTCACGCGACTTAAGTACCAAGCTCCCACCGAAACCATTCCTAGACATGCGTCTGGGGTTGCCACACCCACTAAGTCCTCTCGGGTTAGGGTGAACCGAAGCTACGCACTGTGTAGGATTCAAGAAGAGGAGGTGAGTCACTAGGACCTGCTTAAATACCAAGCTCTTCAGATCCACTCCTAGACATGCGTACCATGGTTGCCACACCCTAGCTTAATTGACTTAGTCATAGGTTGGTTTAGTGCCTTAAGTCTTATGTGTTTGTGTTTGAGTGCACTAATCCTGGGGTTCAAGTGCCTATCATGCTATTCTACGCTCCATGCCTTTTCTACCCTTATACAGTTCATAAATCATGAATCACTCATAGAGTTAGGGGTACTTACCGGTGGATCATGGGTTTGAGACTTAAGGGCCATGTCTTTATACTGTCCATTTGTAAAAGTACTTTCATAAAACTCATTTGGCCTTGTTTTAAAAATGTTTTGGGCCTTAGGCCACAGTCGAGAGTTTGAACTGGCTCGATACCAAATCGAAACACCCCACACCCTACCACGAGAATGGATGGATCTGGTATGTTCCTCAAGTAACCTTGTTCAAATTCATTCAATACTTTGAAAACTATGTGTTTTGGAAGATAGTTTGTTGTGAGTTGGGCTTGAGTTGAAAACAAATTTATTTTAATAACAAAACCCATTTGTTTCAAGTGACTAAAAAAATATTTAAACTTATTTCATATTAAGTGGGCTTACTCTTTATAAAGCCCTAAATTCATAACATAGTAAATATAGCGAAATAAAAACTATCACGATGGCCTTATTACATAAAACTAAACCCAAAATAATAAATTGTATAGTACTTAAAATAAAATAAATATTCAAAATAAATTGAACTTCACATTTGAACATGGCCACCACAAGTTCTGCCGTCCCGGTCCATTACTGCTCATCACCTGAAACATATTTCCACAACGGGGTGAGTCGATAGACTCAATGTGTAACCAACACTAAGCATAATAGAAATAGGCACACCATACATATCATATTCATATAACAATTTCAAGGAAATGATGCAAACCCGAACCCAAACCTATATGCCATCCGCAACACTCCACCTGTACCAACTTTGTACACCGTGGGGACTACTAAGTCAACCCTCCTTCCGCTACACTCCATCGAAGGCGTCATTGCAATGACGTGCTCATCGCCCATCGATAATATTGTGGCATAGCCACCACTGTAATGTAACCGGTTACCACTTAGTGAGACCGAAGTCATCACATTCACTTAGTGAGACCAAGTCATCACATTCAACGTAATGTAACCGAAGTTACCACTTAGTGAGACCGAAATCATCACATTCACTTCCCCTTCTTCAATTGACCCAAATGCCCCAAATAATAAATATCATGCATAACATATTTTTATTTCACTTTCACATCACTTTTCACTTGTATAACATTTTCTCGAAATCCTAGTAGAAGTAGGAAAACGATTCACGAATACTTTGTACCATAATATGGCACTTTAGCCACTTTCTTTCACTTTCACATTAACATATATAACATATTTAAACCATAAAACTATTAAGAATAGTGTGGAATACACACAGTACCTTAGCCATATTCTTACACTTTCATATTAACATATATAATGAATTAAAGCCGTAAATCTATCAAGATTTAGTGTAGGTACACACCGATTTGCTTATCAATTCCTTGAAATCCAAAACCCGATCTATTGCTTTAGATCTCAATTCCTACATTTGATTAATCACTTACTACTTTAATAAAAAACCATTTGACCATAAATCCAAATCCTAGTAGGATTAGTATTCTTAAAACTTACCTTGTTGCCGATTTCAATACTAATCAAATCCCAAATCTATGCTATGCTCCTCCTTGTATTCGCCAAGCACTAAATCTTATCGAGGTTAGTTTCAACTTTTAAACAAACAAGAATTAGATCTAATTATCAAAATAGGCCTTAGCTGAAAGCTATAGACACTTACCTTGTGGATTTTAAATCCCGAAACTCACCGAATAACTAGAGAACACGCAGTCTATGGTGTACCTTCGGGAAAAGAACTTCTCCTTCCTTGTAGCCTCACTTAGTAAATCCTGAAAGATCTCTTCAAAGTTTCGGCAACCATGAACATTAATGGGATTAGCCCTAGATTTCGATAAGTCTAAAATATAAAAGAATGGAAACCAAACTTGGATCTTACCCTTATTTGAAGGAATCGATTGCACCTTCACTTCAACCTTCAAAGATTCGGCTTAGAGACTTGATGAACAATCGGCTATGATTCCCTTATGTATTCGGTTTCAAAGATGAAAGAAGAGAGGAATAATAGACTCAGAAGAAATCGACTAGGAGGCTAAAAGAAAAGAAGAAAAAGAATGGAGGCTCAAGAAGAATACTCGGCAGAGGAAAAGAGAGAGGGAGAATGAATAATGAATGGCCCTAGTCTCATCCTTTTATAGCCGAAATTACTAGGCCAAGAATCCTTAACTTGGCCACCACTCTTCCTTATTTTCCTAATTAAAGAATAATTCTTCATTTATCCACCTATTTAGCCGAATTTTAAAGAGAATTAAACTCTTCCCTTAAGAGTCCTTATGATCTTCTAATTAGTCGAGTTTTAAAGAGAGTGAAACTCCTCTTTTGCAAGCCTTGTGCCGTCCATCTCTTGGGCTTCTAGAAGCAAAATAAAACTTATTTTATTTGCTTCTTATGTGACTCGAACTCAAGCCCAACACCCTTGCATGTAGGCCATTTCCTGAGGCCTTAAGTGGCATCTTCAGGCCACTTTTCCAAGTCCGTTAATGGGTCAAATTTCACATACTTTATATTTTAGGGTCACTGCCCTAAGTTCCCTTTGAACTTTAAAATTTGACATTTAGGGTCATTTTAAGTTTCCAAAAATTTTCATGTGACTCAGATACTTGACATTTCCTAGGTTTCCAAAATGTTTACTTTCCTATTTTGGCTTAGTTTCCAAAATGTTTACTTTCCTCTTTTATCTTTCGTTTCCAAAATGTTCACTTTCCTCTTTTAACTAATCGTTCCATACATTTCCTTACATTTCCATACATTTCCATACATTTCCATTCATTTCCATACATTTCCATACATTTCCTTACATTTCCATTCATTTCCTTACATCTCCATACATTTCCATACATTTCCATACATTTCCATACATTTCCTTACATTTCCATACATTTCCTTTCATTTCCTTTCATTTCCTTACATTTCCTTATATTTCCTTACATTTCCCTACATTTCCTTACATTTCCTTACATTTCCTTACATTTCATTATATTTCCTTGCATCTTAGGGTTCTTGAAACTCTTCAGAACACATCTAACACACCCACTGATCCCACTATCTCATGAATTACGCACGAACGCATAACCCCTAATCTAGGATGTTACAATAACTTTGCTTAAAAGCCGGGAAAAATGTGAAAATATGCCCTCTCCTATATTCGGCCATGGTTAGTATTCTACCCGAGTGTATATATATAAATAAACAAATCCTCTTACCTTGAAATCCCGAAAGTAACACGATTCTATAACTTAGAGATCTATGCGATTGGCCTCCTTCTTCAAATCCTGGAATGCCGAAAAGAAGTGTGAAATAAAAGATTAGTTTCTAATAGCCATTCAGCTAAGGACTATGAAAAGCCGAAAGAACATTGAAATCCCGAAATCAAAACTTACCTATTGTTTCTTTTAGATTAAGCACAAGTAGACTCCATTAAAGAGGATTCGGCTTATATGGACAAAGAGGGAAAATCGATAGGCATTAGTACACAAGATTCGAGTTAGATCTTAGGAAAAGAAGGAGTGAAATTGAATAGAACAAGATCCCGAAACTCACCGGATTATAGAGGAGTATTCAGATTACGGTGCACCTTCGGGAAACAGAGATCTCACCTAATGGTTCGACTATGGAGGAAGAAGATGTACACCAAGAGTATTCGGCCTTCAGAAGGGTTTTTGAGGAGAGGAGAAACACTAAGGATTTTTGGCTAGAAGAGAAAAATTAAGGCAAGTGGGTGAGAAGAGTTTCGACTAGAGAGGAAAAAGTGTGAAAGAAAGAGAAGCAAATGAAAGAAAAAGATGATTTCCTCCTACTAAATTCGGCACACACACATAGAGTTGAAGTTTGTGCCAACTCTCCCCCTCCTGATAGCCTTCATCTCACCTAATAACCCGATCCTTATCTTACCTTTATAAGAGCCCATTTAAGAACCACCTCTTTCCTCCTAATTATCATCTTTTTATCACCTAAAATAAAAGAAATAAACACTCCTAAATGCTAACAAGTGTGCCGTCCACTCCCCCTCCTTGATATGCCGAAATTTTGCCCCAACTCTTGGGCCTCAAGTGGCCACACATGGCCCAATAACCCCCTAAGTGGCGCTACCTTTATGCCTACTCAAAGTACTCCAAATTTTTGGGCCATAAGCCCAGCTTGCTACCAAACATAACTATCTAAATTTAATTACTACTAACACTATTTTTAATCATTCTAACCCAAGTTTTAAAGCCCAAATATCACTTAAACTACTCAGAACATTAATTTAAATTCTAATCCATATATTTAATCAAGGCCTCAGCCCGAGCCTTAAATTCTCGAACTAACATGTTAAACCAACATATAAATGCACAGGCCCACATTTAGGATGTTACAGAAACACACCTGGGCACCAAGTGCCAAGGCCAAAGGCTTTACATCTACCCACGATAACACACCAGAATCACTATAAATATATCACGATAGTCTGCAAAAAATGCAGGACTTTAGTATATTCAGTGGTCAGGAACAAATCCATAATTACCATCTCATCATCCGTCAAACTCGTAGCACACACATTAAAAACCTATTGGCATGCTAATTGTATCCTATCCTACGTTCATCCGACTCATTATAACATGAAATAAAAATATTCAAATCAATTACTTTCTCGACTCACATCAATTTATTACAATTCAATTATATCAAAATATCTAACAATCTTAACTCACAATTAATATAACATTTCAATTATACAAAACTAAATCATACGAACTTACCAGGGCTAAACTGCAGAGATAGTGATAGTTCAGGGACTATTCAACAACTTTCCTTTTTCCTTGGTTATCTACTTGTTCTCCATCTATAAAATAGTTTATTTCAATTTATTAGCTTTAATTTCATATAACATTCAATTTAGTGCAAATGATTTCCTTTTTACAAATTTTCACATTTTCCCTAAACTTTAACATTTTATTCAATTTAGTTCTAAACTAAAACTTTTAAAATTTAACACAATTTCATCTTAATTCAGGCCAGCCGAATACTCTAGGGTCTATCTATAGTCCCTAACTTTCAAAATTTTCACAAAATTCCATGCCTAAATTTCTATTTTATCAATTTGATCCTTAAACTACAATTACTAAAAATCACTTTACAATTTAATCATAACTAATAAACAAGCTTCTAACAAAACCAATTAACATAAAAAAAAATTCAAAATCATCAATGGTAAATTTCTAAACATTTGACGGTTTCACAATTTAACCCTTGATTTAGCTAAATATTAAGACAACAATCACAAAAATACAAAATTCATGAAAAACAAATCAAGAAAATACTTATATGCAAGGGTATGCAAGGTCGAAGCTCCCAAGGTCAATAAAAATGGTGCTTCGGCTATGGTTTGACAAAATTGAAGAAGATGGTCACCTAACCCTTTTTATTTTTCTTATTTTATTACTTTAAGATTTTTTTATTGATAACTTCACTACAAAATAACTTAATTTATTAAACTTAAACCATCCATTAAATAATGAAATGACTTAACTGCCATATTAAACCATCCTATTTTATTTAAATACCCAATTGGCACTAAACACTAATAACAATTGACTTTTGCACTTTTTACGATTTAATCATTTTTCTTTAATTAACTAACCAAATGTCCAAATTTCCAAACCAAATTTTAATATTACACTAATGACCTCATAAATATAAAATAATTAATATTTATAGGCTGACACTTTGGAATTGTGATCCCGAAATCACTGTTTCTGACACCATTAGAAAATAGGTTGTTACATTATCATATGTATTTTTACCATCCATTAAGTTTCATGCTTTGCCTTAATTGACATAAGATCAACCCACTCATATGTATATTGTAATATGTCTGATAAAGTGGGCATTGTGGTAGAGGAAAACACTATTGATGTTACTGTAGTAAGCCCCTGAGGACAATCAGTTATTGTAAATAAAATCTATTGGAGATGTCCATTGGAGGTTCAAGGGGTAGTGTTTCCAACGGATATTATGGAGTTACCTTTTGGGAGTTTGATTTAAATTATAGGTATGGATTGATTAGTGGAACATCAAGTTAGCCTAGATTGTGCCTCTAAAAGGGTAACATTGAAAATGATGGAGGGTGTGAGTTTATTTATCCAATGTAATTTCTTCTATGGTCACCGAGAAATTGGTTTGAAAAGGATGCGAGGCTTATTTAGCTTATGTAATGGTTGAGAAGGAAAATAGTTCTGCCATAGATAGCATCCGAACGGTTAGAAAATTTCCAGATGTGTTTCCTGAGAAGTTGTTAGGGTTACCTCTAGATTGTGAGGTAGAATTTGGAATCAAATTGCTTCAGTGTCCATTTCTTCGTACCACATGATGCCTAAGGAGCTACAAGAGCTAAAAATCCAACTTCAGGAGCTTTTGGATCCTGGGTTTATTATACCTAGTGTTTCTCCGTGGAGATTGCCAGTCTTGTTTCTGAAAAAGAAATATGGTCCCCTAAGGCTTTGCATAGATTATCAACAGTTCAACAAATTGACTACCAAAAAAAATATCCTCTGCCTAGAATCAGTGACTTGTTCAACCAATTCCAAAGTGCAACAGTGTTTTTAAAGGTAGATCTAAGGTCGTGGTATTATCAACTAAAGGTATAGGAGGTAGATGTGCCTAAAATTGTATTTAGAACCCGATATGGCCATTATAAATTCCTGGTAATGTCATTTGGTTTAACCAACGCTCCTGTCATCTTCATGGATCAAATGAATCAAGTGTCCCAAACCTTCCTTGAACAATTCGTCATTGTATTCATCAAAGACATCTTCGTCTACTCCAAAACAAAATCTAAACATGATGAGCACATTAGGAAGGTTCTACAAATCCACCAAGAGAAGAAGTTGTATGCCAAATTGAGTAAATGTGAATTCTAGCTTAAGGAGGTCATGTTTTTAGGACATGTGGCATCCACAGAGAGAATTCGAGTAGATCTGAAAAAGATAGAGGCCATCCTTGAATGGAAACAAGCCAAAAATGTTTTTGAAATTGAAGTTTCCATGGTTTAGTTGGGTATTATCATAGATTTGTTGAAGAGTTTTTTTAATGGCTTCACCCTTAACCAAGTTGTTGAGGAAGGATGTCCATTTAGGTGGACAAATGAGCAACAATCTAGCTTTGAATAGCTAAAGGTCGTGTTAAGCTCTTATTTTAATTCAATCTGAATCGAGAAAACAATATGTGGTGTACAATGATGTGTCTTATACCGGCCTTAGATGTGTGTTGATGCAAGTTGGTAAAGTGGTTGTCTATGTGTCGAAAGAATTGAAACAACATGAGTGCAATTACCCGACTCATAAGTTAGAGTTGGTTGTAGTTGTTTTTGCAATTAAAATTTGGAGGCACTACTTGTATGGTTAGAAGTGTTATATCTATACTGATTATAAAAGTCTTAAATACCTTTTCACCTAAAAATAGTCGAACCTGAGGCAATGAAAGTGGTTAGAACTATTAAAAGATTATGATTGTGTAATTTAATATCACCAAAAAAAGTCAATGTTGTAACAGACACTCTAAGTAGAAAATAGATGATCAATTTAAGAGCAATGTTTTCTAGGCTAAATTTAGGGGATGATGGAGGCTTGCTAACCGAGCTACAAGTGAAACTCACTTTAGCCTATGAGATCAAAGCTAAACATCCTTTAAATGCATCCTTATTGCCATTGATTAGGAATGTGGAAGATGGAAAAAATGAGGATTATGGGTTCAATGAAAAGGGAATTTTATGCTGCCGCAGAAGATATTGTGTACCCAACGACGTGGACCTAAAACAAACCACACTTTAAGAAGTGCATGCTAGCCCTTATGCCATGCATCCCAGAGGAAAACAAGATGTATTAAGACATAAAGGAACTGTATTGGTTGCCTGGGTTGAAATGTGATGTGACAGAATTTGTGGCTAAGTGCCTAACATGTTAGTAAGTGAAATTTGAATACTAGCTCCGTTATTGGTTGCTACGACCTATCAAAATACCTCAGTGTAAGTGAGAATGAATAACTATGGACATTGTTAGTATGTTACCATTAACAACCACTAAAAAAGATTTGGTTTGGGTGATAGTAGACTGATTAACTAAGTCGGCACACTTTTTACCTGTCCATAAAGATTACTTATTGCAAAAGCTGGCTAAGTTATATATTCTAGAGGTAGTGAGGTTGCATGGGGTGCCCATATCAATTATTTTCGATTGAGGTCCCTATTTTACATCTTGATTCTGGAAGAAGCTCCAAGAGTCATTAGGTACCTGTTTGAACCTCAGCACTGCCTTCACCCACAGTCTGAAGGGTAATTAGAATAGGTTATAGAAATATTGGAAGATATGTTAATAGGCTATAGTATCGAATACTGAGGTAGTTGGGAAGGACATTTTCCTCTAACCGAATTTGCCTACAATAATAGCTTTCAGTCGAGTATTCAAATGACACATTACGAGGCATTGTATGGTCGTAAGTGCTGAACACCGTTGTGTTGGACCAAACTATTAGAAAAAAATCGGTTTGAAAGCGGTTTTCTTGCATAGTGGAAAATAAAAAGTTTGAAAATCGACCCGGTTTGTGATATTTATAACAATAAACCTCCGACCAAAATCATACTTGTGTTTTTGGATTAAGCGGATCCTTGATGTTTTTGGATTTCAACCAAATAATCTTCTTTGCTATTCTCATACCACGAATTGCTTTGAGTGTGGGCTCGAACCAATTGAATTGAAACACAAAATTAGAAAAAAGTTTTCTTTCCTTTTGGCTTGAAAACCAAAATTCTCTATTCTTTAATAAAAACCAATAGAATCATTATTATGGAAAAATATATATGTAACAGTTGAAAATAAATTCTCTCTATTTTTCGACAGAATAACGATCTCTCAAAGTTGTCTACATAGCTCTACTGGTGCCATCTATTTATAGGAAGAGAAGGTAGAACCTTTGTAGAATTGTAAAAGTTTGTTTCCACTAGAAAAATGATATCCTAGTTAATGATACTAGAGTTTTCCCATCCCACCTCCTTACATCAGGGGTTTTGGGTCTCTCTCATATTAGGTTCAATTACAAGTACTTCCTAGGCCTTTTTGACTCAATACTTTGTAATATGATCCAATCCAATTCAATTTTTCTACCCAAAATAAACTCTAATATTTACATATTAAATTCTTTTCTCATCTCAATTTTACCTTAGTAAAATTTTAACGATTTTACCTCGGTAAAATTTTGAGAAAATTCATTCAATATGTCACAACTCAACATGTTCACTATGACCGAATGATTTTCATTTTTGGGCTTCAAAACGATCCAAAAACATAAACTCATTCTTCCACCATTTTTTAAATAATCATATATAGGATTGCAAATTCCCATTTTAATTTTTACTTTTATTTTTGGAAACATACTTTCATTTCCAAATGATTCCATTTCCCCATTTTGGAGAAAACCATAATCATTCTTGAAAGTTTCCCATTTCTCTTTTTCTATTCTTTCTATTTTCTATTCAAACACGCAATTCATTTCTGGTTTTAATGAGCTAGTAGAGGGACCGATTGGACATGTGTAGTTTAGGCTCAAATTATTTATAATTAAGTTCTAAATTTTTGCCTATTAATTATAAACTCATTTAGTCATGAAGTCATTGCACTACAATATCGTGACTGAGCTCTCCTTAGCGACATACCATTACTAAAGTAACCACTCAATGCTCATCCAATTACCTTGTCATAAGTGTGTTACCCTTATAGGATATCCTTGATCTATTTGGGATAATATCCGCTCTCCCAATATGATCATATTTTATCTCATGATATCCATTACATCTCCCTTCATGAAAAGTCAATCACTATCAAATAGTGATCAAGTCATCCATTTCAAAGGCAGAAGACCCGTGGCCAAATTTTCTTTTCATCAACCATGTAATGCCAATGAGAGGATATCATTTACTCATGTTTTGGGCTATGAAATCCACTATTATGAATAACACTACATACTACAAAAGTCGTACACCCAATACACCAGCTTTCGGTTCCTTATCTATTTGACCTTAGACTTTTACTTATAGCAAAGTGTACGAGTCACGCATACATAGTATGCCATCCACTCAAGATTTAGGTATGTCACACTATGAACGTTACAATTGAATGAACCCATAAATGGATTCAGGATCTCTTCTCCTTGGGTCCTATCCGATGTACTGTCAGTCCAATCAATCGCATCTATGTCTCTATCTTCTAGAAGTCATTTGCTCTGATGACCAAGATAAGGCATCTCCCCAATTGGACTTGACAGTCGACATATTAGTCTTTTAATTGATTTTATCATTTCCTATTAGACTAAGGACATGTTTAGGTTCATCTACTAATACAATTTATCTTTCTATAGTACGATTCGACCACGTACTATCACTTAGTATTTGTTAAAAATTTAGACAACCAATGAGCAACATTTGATTCTATTTTGCTTTGTGTGCAAAAACCATGTGAGGAAAACTATACAAATTATATTAATGTAATCAATGATTTTTTCTATTAACCAATCTGTTCAAAAAAATTGCAAGTGTATATTGAAGAAAATACTACACTTAGGGCACCATATTTAACACAAAGCTGGGTGAAAGGAAAGTTTTAGGTCCTGAGTTAGTGCAAGAGTTGGAGGGGAAAATCAAATTGATTCAGGATAGAATGAAAGCAACTTTAGATAGGCAGAAGTCATACATAGATTTAAAAAGGAAGGACATTGAGTACAGTGTCGGCAATCAAGTCTTCCTAAAAATGTTCCCATAGAGGAAAATGTTAAGGTTCGGTCAAAAAAGTAATTGAAGTCCTAAATTTATAGGACTTTGCCGAATTCTTAAAGAATTGGACCAATGGCATGCTAAATAGAATTACCTCATTAACTGGATTGAATCCATGACATTCTCCATGTCTTCATGTTGAGACGATACCGATCCGACCTTTCCCACATTGTTCCGATCGAAGAGATTATAGTATGACTGAACTTGTCCTTTAAGGAAGAACCTGCGCAAATTTTAGGTTGTGAAGTAAAGGTTATAAGAAAAAAAATAGGTCCTATTTGTTAAGGGTCTTCTTTCCAAATTAAACTGAAAAATTTCTCCTCTCCCTATTTCTTCCCCCTTCCTTCTTCATCTTTTTTTTTGCAAAATAATCTTTCCCCATTGCTGAAGTTTTTTTTTTGCTCCCAGATCAAAATCAATTCCCGATTTCAACTCGTTTCTCAATCGAATTCATACTCGCTAGTAGAAACATTCTTTGATTGTTGCCAAGAATCAGTAAGTACGTCTCAATCCCGATGTTTGATATCAAATATTTATAAAATTCCTATCTAACAATAATCTTGTGAAATGATTAAATGATCTTTTCTCGATTTATCATTGAATCTTTCGACAATCTTGGTTTATCTTGGAATCCATCATTAATTCTTGCGTAAATGTTGTTTGAAAGACTCGATTCAGGAACCTCGAATTAGATTTGAACGTGAGCAATGTCGTTCGAGATCCCGGTGAAAGGTTTGTATTATGTTACAAGTAAGGAAATCATGATTTGCATCATCTTATTTCATCATCTTCCCCAAATTTTCTATAGAAACCCTACGAAAGAGTAAGAAAATCAAGCAAGCTTAATTAGGTAAGTAATCATGTCCCGTTTTTAGTAATTTTTATATTTTTTAGATCGGAATAACCTAATCTATTTATTTTGGGGATAAATTTGAAAAGATATTAAAGTATTGAAATTTTTGATGGATGAATATGCTGAAATTTTGAAATTTATGGTAGAAAATGAAAGGTTGTTGATAGATAAACAACTTATGTAAAGTAATTTTTATGAAATTATGATTTAGGGACTAAATTGTAAAGATGTAAAATTCATGGAAAATTCTGATTTTTATGAAATATATGTGCTGTTAATGTTATATGTAAAATCGGTTAGGCTTGGAATAAGGATTAAATTGCATGAATTTCATTTTTCGAGCCTAGGGACAAAATCATCATTTATGAAAAATATAAGGGCAAAATAGAAATTTTGCCTAGGATGTGAATTGAATTAAATTGAATATGAAATGGATTAAATTGATGCTAAATTCATTTATATAGATCTGGAAAGACTTAATACGAAGTTAGATCGAGGAAAAGAAAAAGTGTCGAACCGATAGATTTGTATACTTGAATTGAATATTGTGTATGAAAATTGTGTAGTACTATTTGTCATGCATATGAAAATTGAATACATATTTGAAAATGCCCGATAATGATAAGTCTCATTTGCATAAATGAAGTTCGATGGATACAAGTTTCCCGATTGGTTGTGATCTAGCATATGTTGCGGACACACCATAGCTCTTATGAGCATCCTGTTATAAGCCCTCTCCATGCTTCCTGTTACATGGTACCTTTGAGCATCCTGATTGGTAGTGATCCTATATGTGTTGTGGACTACTATAGCTCTTTTTGAGCGTCCTGTTATACGATCGATTATGATCCTGCAAATATTGCGAACACAAACACAACTCTTTATGAGCGTCCTAATATAGGCTCTTTATGAGCTTCCTAACATGGCTAGCTTGAACTTCCTATTATATGGCTATCCGGAGCTCCCTGATAATAACTAGTTGAAGTTACCTATTAAGCTCAATGAGCTTCCTGTTATAAACTCTTATGAGTTTCCTATTATAGCTCAGATAAGCTTCATGTTACATGGCTCACATGAGCATCCTGTTATATGTCTCGAGAGAGTGCTTCCTGATTATGTGCCCTATTTGGGTACCCCTGGATATGAATTGATGGATTTTAGTTTTGTACACTTTAAGTGCACTACATGAGCGTATCCATTGATATTTCAAATAAATTCAACGGTAAAGTTCTGACATGGCTAAACTAAACTTGAAGTGATTTGTCATGGAAATGAACATGTAATATGGAATAATGATATGGAAATCATATGTATATGAAATTCATTAAATGATGAGCTCATCCATGTTCTTGGTATTATGTGAATTACTTGACTAACATGATTGGTGAAGTTGTGTGTTTTAGGCTATTAGCCAAATTGCTTGGATGCATTTGTGTATACTTATCTTAAATGTAACTATATGGTAAGTTAAATTCATGTTATACGAACTTACTAAGCATTTGAAATGCTTACTCGATTTCCTTTTCTCTGTTTTATAGTGTTCAGTAATTCGTAAAGGTTGGAATAGGTCAAATTATCATCACATTATCCTTCAGCTCGTTTTGGTATAAATAGCAAACTTATGTTGGTATAATGGCATGTATAGGCTAATTTGGCCAATGTTGGCATGTAAATGGTTGTTTGTAATTTAGCCATTGGAATGGCTAGTGATGGTATTTTATTGAATGCATATATACTTGAGGTTATAGTATGGTTAATATAAGTGTGTTTGGTATGGTTATATTGAATTATGGTAAACATATATGTCTATAAAAAGGTAAGTTTGAATGCATGTGATGATATATCATGTATAATGTTAATGTTGGCTTGATTTAAATGTTTTGAATTCGTTTGGAAATGTGTTAAAATGTTAATATAGGTATAAGGTAAAATTTGGGTGAGAAATAAGGCTAGGAAATGGACCTATTTTGTCCACACGGGTAGACATATGGGCGTGTGTCTCAACCGTGTGTGACACACGACCATGCGCACGGGCGTGTGGTTTGGCCGTGTGTCCCCTGCATCTTTAAAATTTAGGAACAGAATGCTCAGAATTGGCCACATGGGCAGAGACACGAGTGTGTGTCTCAGCCATGTGTGACACACGGCCTAGCACACAGCCGTGTGTCTTGGCCGTGTGAATCTTGCACCTAATTTTTGAAAATTAAATTGTCCACACGGCCTGGCACATGGGCGTGTGGCTGGCTGTGTGATTCAAGTCAAAGAGTTACACGGGTATGAACATGGGCTGGGACATGGCCGTGTGCTTCACATCAAATGCCCACACGACCTAAGACATGGGTCAATCACTTGGTTGTGTGAGCCACACGGCCTACCCACACGGGCGTGTGTCCTCTGCATTTAGTAAAATTTTTAAAATTTCACGAAAAATTCTTTGAGTTCTCGATTTAGTCCCGACTTGTTTCTAATGCATAAATTGGAAGGTCCATTTAAGGGACAATATGATTGAATATGATTGGATTTGGATAATGACATGAATTAATTATATTTGTTCTCTAAACTCTGGTAATGTTCTGTAACCCTGTTTCGGCGAAGAATATGGGTTAGGGTGTTACACAAACCATGTCTTAGAAAAATGCTACATGATCCCTCATATCGCAATGTCCCCCTTAAAACCCCAAGAATTCAATTTGCACACGGCCAATACCTCTTTATACGGTCTCCCCTGTAGCTTAATTTTGCTTGTTCCACACGGCCAAAGTCTATTACATGACCTGGCCACACGACCGTGTAACCTCTGCCCGTGGCTTAAAGCATTGCACACGGTCATGTGCCCTTGTTTGGAAATTTTCCCCAAAATTTTTGTAAACTATTCAATTTAGTCCCTGCATGATTCTTGAACTATTTTAGTATTTTAACTCTTTCAATTAAGTCTATGATATCATTCAATGGAATCCATGATTTGATTGATTAGATTATTACTATATGTGCATGAGATGTAACTAGTACATGCCTTCTATGATTGAAGTATTGATAAATTGCTACTATTACTCGTATCACTGAATTACTAATTGCATGAACAACATGCTTTCTGTACTGATTAACCAAATATGTGACATATATGTCTACTACTTTTGTTGACCTAACTACATGATGAACATGTCCACTATTTCTGTACTTTATACTATTTCACATTGCATGGGCTGGGATGCTTTGAAATGAGGAAGTATTGGCAGATTCTCTGCAAACACTGGTGGTTTATCCATAGGTTTTACTGGTAGTTTTTATCTGCAAACCCGTAGTGCATTCACAACTACTGGTAGCGTATAAACCTACAAACAATGGTGGTTTATCCACAACTTTTAATAGTAGCTTTTATGTAATGCCCCAAAACCCGGCCTAAAAGTTTAGTCCAAATCTCGAAGGTTACATTGATCACCGAAGTGATCTGGAAACCATTTTACAAAATGATTTGTTCAAATTTCATTATCAACCCAATTTTCTAATCTCGAACTAGATCAACTAATCATCCATATTTCAATCACAAAATTTAAGTTATGTTTAAAATTTCATGAACATAAGTCCGCATTTTAAGAAAACAGTCTAAAATAAGAAATTTGAAAAATCCCAAAACGAAACTTAAACCACAATTCTTATAAAATCATACAATCCAAAACCATTTTTTAAAACTCAAAACTAGAGAAATTGTAACACCCCTTGCCCGAGGCCATTGCCGGAGTAGAGCATGAGGCATTACTAGACTTAAATACTAATTTGGGGCATAAAAATTGAAACTGTCCATCTACATCATGTTGACTAAATTGACCATAACTCAAGTTACGAAACTCAAAATTTAGATCCGTAAATTTTCCTTGAAACTAGACTCATGTATCATGTTACCATAATTTTTCCAGAATTTTTCATATGGCCAATTAGTACAGTTTATTCATTAAAGTTTCCCCTATTTCACTGTTTGATGGTTCTGACCTATCTTTAAAAAACTCAGTTATATCATTGTACAGAATTCCAATAATGTTCTTGTTTATTCCAATAAAAATTAGACTCATTAAGGATTCTACATCTTATTCACTTTCTAATTCCATTTATCCTATTTTTGGTGATTTTTCAAAATCACATTACTGCTGATAACCAAAAACTGTTTCATTGCAAAGTATGGTTAACTAGTTTATAACATCCTTACTCCATTTCATTTAAACTCCATACATTAACCATACTTATATATATACTAAAACTAAATCAACCAAAACCACAACCAAACATAATCATCAAGCCAAAATATAAATTTCCAAGATTTACAAGATGGACAAGCCATTTTCGCATGGCTTATACAAATATATACATCATATTCAAAATAAACTCAAAAGAGTAATATAGCCTCTACATGCCATAGTTCCAAAAGTTCAACTTATAAAAAAAGGTACCAAAGATAGTTGATAGTGTGATTGACTTTGATGATGATCCCCGAGCTCGTACGTAAACTTCAAAATCTATAAAGTAGTCAATTAAACACAAATGGTAAGCTATCTTAGCTTAGTAAATAATAAGCAATGGGAACATAAATAAATTGAATCATTATACTAATTCAATTAATTCAACTTAATCACTCACAAGTCTGTATCAACATTTCATATAGTATAATACCCTATATCAATATCATATTCATTAGATTTACCAAAACCGAATATACAAATATTCCATATCCTTTTTAATCGAATTTAATGAACTAATGAGTACATCACATATCTATAAATTAGGACATGATAATTACTTACCTCTTTCACATCAATTTATTTAGTTCTCATGCTTAACATACTTACATGTCTCTTATGAGTGTTTCCATTCATAGATTCATATCTTTGAGAAAAACGATTATATACACCCATAGTGCATTACATGTAATGTATCGCACACTTAGTGCCGTTACTTGATAACTAGCACACGTAGTGCCGTCTTCCGTAATGTATGACACACATAGTGCCATTACCTGTTTCTCTCACACATAGTGTCATCTATCAGTAATGTATCGCACACATAGTGCCATTACCTATTTCTCGCACACATAGTGCTATCTATCGGTAATATATCGCACACATAATGCCATTACCCATTTCTCACACACATAGTGCCATCTATCGGTAATGTATCGCACACATAGTGCCATTACCCATTTCACAATTTCCACCTCATTCTCATAGACATAAATGATCACATCTAAAAGAAAATATTAAACATCATAGATATACATGATCGATTCCATCTATCCCTCCAATGAAGTTATACCATATTCGGCTTTAGAAAACAACCATGTACTTTCATCAATTCAATACCATAATCATACATTACCAATCTATAATTAACCACATCTCAACCATACTTTATTATTTAACTCAATTTATTCAAAACTAATAAGAAATACTAAGCTCATATTCAGCTAACACATGAATATATACATATATATATTTGTTACCATTTCACATTCGGCAATTTACCAGCAAATATATTTATCTTTACTTAACAATTGTACCTCCATATAATAAAATTTCAATTTAACCCAATTGCTTAAAACTTACATCGGAAGTCGATGAATTTGAGTGTCCTGGCTATTCGTTTACTTTAGCTTTTCCCCGATCTAACTCCTTTTTCTTTTGTTCTTGATCTAAATAGTTACAAATTAAACCCATTCAAATACATTTCTATTCAATTTAATCCACAATACAAAATTACACAAATTGCCATTTTTACCCCCAATATTTACGAAGTTTACAATTTAGTCCATATAGTCCAAAACACAAAAATATTAAAAACTTAACAATATCCAACAAAGGCCGAATATTCATTACTCTTCTATCAACTCATTTCTTCCATTATTTTGCTATTTAATCCTTTCAAAAATTTCCTTTTTACAAAATCATCCCTATACCAAAATCCATCAAAAGTTCTACAGAAAACCTTACTAATCTAGCTTAATAATAATATGTACCACCATTATTCACACAACCATTCAATCTTCCATCCGTGGCAACATTTGAAATATACAACCAAAACAAGAATTCAAATATGGGCTAGTTAATGTACATGACAACAACCTCAAAAATGTTAAAATTAACAAAAACTAAGTCTAATTAGTAACCTTATTAGAACATGCAAGTGTCGAAAATGAAGAAAGCTTAAGTTCTTTTTCTTCTTTCTTGTTTCGTGAAGATGAGAAATAAAATGGGAAAAAGAAACATGTTTTCTCTTTTAATAATATTAGTATATTAGATGACATTCCACTATCTTATAATAATAATATATAAAATGTATTTTAATAATAGCCTATAGTCATTGCCGTCCACTACTCTCAAAATAAAGGCTAAATTGTAACTTAAATTTCATGCAATAAGAAAACCACTCAATTTGGTCACTTAATCACACAATAACTATTTTTTTACACTTACTCAATTTAGTCCTTTCACTTAAATAATCACCCAAACATGCAAATTAATCAACGATATTTTAACACGTGCTTAACCACATAACATAGATATCAAAATAATAATTAAAAATATTTTTCTATCCCAGATTCGTGGTCCCGAATCCACCGTTCCGATTAGGGTCATAATTGGGCTGTTACAACTCTCCCTCTTAAGGAATTTTCGTCTCCGAAAATCTTACCAGCAAATAAGTGTGGATAACGCTCTTTCACTGATTCTTCGATTTCCCAAGGTGCTTCCTCAACCCCATGCTTATGCCACATTACTTTAACCAGCAATATCTTCTTATTTCGCAACTCTTTTATTTCACGAGCCAAGATGCGAATTGGTTCTTCCTCATAAGTCAAATCGGGCTGAATTTCAATCTCAGTTGGACTGATCATATGAGAAGGATCGGATTTATATCGTCGAAGCATCGACATGTGAAAAATATTATGAATCTTGTCTAACTCATACGGAAACCTCAATCTTTATGCAACCGGCCCGATAAGCTCGATAACCTCATACATCCCAATAAACCTCGGACTCAGTTTTCCCTTACGACCAAATCTAAATATCTTTTTCCACCGCGATACTTTAAAGAACACTCGATCACCCACTTGAAACTCTATATCTTTTCATTTCAAATTCGCGTACGACTTCTAGCGATCTGATGCAACTTTCACTTTCTCGGATTATTTTAACTTTCTGCTCTATCTCTCTGATTAAATCAACTCCGTGTATCTTACCTTTACTTAACTCGGTCTAATATAGAGGTGTACAAAATTTACGACCATTCAAAGCTTCATAGGGTGCCATTTTGATACTTGATTGAAAGCTGTTGTTGTATGCAAATTCAATCAAAGGTAAGTATCGTTCCCATGTACCCTCAAACTCAAGAATGCAACATCTCAACATATCCTTGAGTATCTGAGTAACACGTTCGGATTGACCATCCGACTGAGGGTGAAAAGCAGTGCTGAAATGCAATTTGGTACCTAGAGCATCTTGCAGTTTCTTTCAAAACCGTGATGTAAACCTCAGATTCCTATCCGAAACAATAGAAACAGGTACCTCGTGTAATCATACGAGCTACGATATGTACAACTCAGCTAACTTATCAAGTGAGAAATCAGTACGTACCAGAATAAAATGAGCCGATTTCATCAATCTATCAACAATAACCCATATTGAATCTTTCTTACTCGGCATCAATGGCAAACCCGATACAAAGTCCATCGTGACTCAATCCCACTTCCACTCAGGTATCATAATCAGCTGAAATAGTCCCGATGGTACTTGATGCTCAGCTTTCACTTGTTGACATACTAAACACTTTGACACATAGTCTGAGATGTCTCATTTCATACCATGCCACCAGTAATGTTGTTTTAGGTCGTTATACATTTTTGTGCTACCAGGATGAATGGAAAATCTACTACTGTGTGCTTCATCACAAATCATTCAAATTAATTTTGAATTCTTAGGTAAACATATTTGATTCTTGAACCATAGGCAACCTTCAACATCTATTTGAAAATTTGAATCCGCACTCGAACCACAATGATTCCTTTTTGCTTTTAATTCCTCATCAAATTCTTGAGCTTCTCGAATCTGCTGTACAAATAATGGTCTCGCTTTCAACTCTGCAATGATCACACCATCATCGTTCATAGCTATATCCGCATTCATTGACTGAAGAGCAAATAATGACTTTTAGCTAAGTCCATCGGCAACTACATTAGCCTTTCCCAGGTGATAATCAATCACGAGTTCATAGTCTTTCAACAGTTCCAACCATCGTCATTGTCTTAAATTCAGATCCTTTTGAGTCATTAAATACTTTAGGCTCTTATGATTCGAATAGACATGGCATTTCTCACCAAATAGATAGTGACACCATATTTTCAAGGCAAAAACTATAGTGGCCAACTCAAGGTCGTGCGTTGGATAATTCTTCTCGCGCGGTTTCAACTGTCTTGAAGCATAGGCTACAACTTTACCCTCTTGCATCAATACACAACCCAACCCATTTAAAGATGCATCGCTAAAAATAATAAACTCTTTACCCGACTCTGGCTGAACAAGCACTGGAGCTTCCATTAACAAGGTCTTCAATTGATCAAAATTCTTCTGACACCTTTCCGACCACTCGAATTTCACATCCTTCTGTAATAACTTTGTCATCGGGGTTACTATCATAGAGAATCCTTTCACAAAGTGTCTATAATATCCGGCAAGTCTTAGAAAGCTACGAACCTCAAAAACATTTCGCGGAGGCTTCCACTCCAATATAGCCGATATTTTACTCGGGTCAACCCGAATACCCCAAAAAGCTGACTTCTTTCAACCAAAACTCACATTTCCTAAATTTTGCGTACAATTATTTTTCATGCAAAATCTATAACACTAACCTCAAATACTCAGCATGTTCAGTTTCGTCTCGTGAATAGATCAATATATCATCTATGAAAACAACCACAAATCGATCTAAATACAGTCTGAATACCCGATTCATCAAATCCATCAAAACAGCAGGGGCATTAGTGAGCCCAAATGGCATCACTAAGAACTCATAATGTACATATCTCATTCAAAAAGCAGTCTTTGGTACATCAGATTCCCTAACTCGTAGCTGATAATATCCTAACCTCAGATCAATTTTTGAGAACACCGAGGCTCCCTTAAGCCGATCGAATAAATCATCGATAAGTGGCAACGAGTATTTGTTCTTTACAGTCACCTTATTGAGTTGTCGATAATCGATGCACATTCTCAAAGTTCTATCCTTCTTTTTCACAAATAGGACTGGCGCACCCCAGGGTGAGAAACTCGATAGTGCAAAACCTCTATCTGTCAATTCTTGCAACTGAGCCTTCAACTCTTTTAATTCAGTCGGTGCTATTCTCTATGGAGCTATCGAAATCAGAGTTGTCCCTGGCACTAACTCAATACCAAACTCTATCTCCGAATAGGTGGCAATCCAGCAACTCCTCCGGAAACACATCCAAAATACTAACAAATAATCGGTATAGATTCAATCTTCTTTTATGTTACTTTACTGTCAATCACATATACAAGATAAGCTTCACAAACCTTTCTCAAATACTTCCGAGCCAAACTCGATGATATCACAGCTGGTAACCCATTTAAATCCGTAAATTCAATTCGAAGTATCTCGTTAATTTCAAGAATTCCAACCAGAAGCTTTTATCTTCATTCATCCCATCTTCGAATAGCCGGCACATAGCAGCTTCAGATGAAACAAATTCACGATCGTAGCGACTAAGTCGCACAAACTTGCGCTCGTATTCGGACACAGTCATACGGCCCTGTTTGAGCTCGAGAAATTCTTTACGCTTAGAGTCTATGAAGTCTGACTTATTTACTTCTTGCAAAATTCTGTCTGAAAGAAGTCCCAGGTAACTCTCTCATTCAAAACAACTGACACGAGAGTATTCCACCAATAGTAGGAAGAATCCCGTAATAAGGATACGGCATACTTCAGACACTCATCGGGGGTGCAAGACAGCTCGTCGAAAACACGAACAGTATTATCAAGCCAAAATTCAGCTCGCTCTGCATCATCATCATCCTCGACTTTAAATTATTGAGCTCCGTGTTTTCTAATGCGATTAACCGAAGGCTTATTTACTCTTTCAGAATTCACAATCGGGGGTACCACCGGTACTACAAGGGGATTGTTCGGATTCAGGGGTAGTTGAGCAGCCGAATTGGTCCGTATGTACTGACTGAATCAATTATTCATCATGCTATAGAAGGATTGTCTGGCCCCCACATCAGGAGTACTCGTAGCTGGTCGAGATTCCTCTGGCGTAGTCTCTTGCGTGGGATAGGCACCATGCTCTCAACATCATCCGCTATAGCTCGCTCGGGATCAGGATCCATTTACAATATAAAAGAAATAAACACATTTCACTGTCAGAAGTCATCACACTATCACATTATAAAATATGGCATGTATAGCTAGACTCACACGCGCTACGTTAGTCCAAGAACCGACTAAACCGTAGCTCTGATACAATCAAATGTAACACCCCTTGCCGAGGCCATTGCCGGAGTCGAGCATGAGGCATTACTAGACTTAACTACTAATTTGGGGCATAGAAATTAAAACTGTCCATCTGTGTCATGTTGACTAAATTGACCATAACTCAAGTTATGAAACGCGAAATTTATATCCGTAATTTTTTCTTGAAACTAGACTCATGTATCTTGTTACCATAATTTTTCCAGAACTTTTCATATGGCCCATTAGTACATTTTATTCATTAAAGTTTCCCCTATTTCACTGTTTGATGGTTCTGACCTATCTTTAAAAAACTCAGTTATATCATTGTACAAAATTCCAATAATGTTCTTGATTATTCCAATAAAAAATAGACTCATTAAGGATTCTATATCTTATTCACTTTCTAATTCCATTTATCCTATTTTTGGTGATTTTTCAAAATCACATTACTGCTGTTAACCAAAAACTGTTTCATTGCAAAATATGGTTAACTAGTTTATAACATCCTTACTCCATTTCATTTAAACTCCATACATTAACCATACTTATATATATACTAAAACTAAATCAACCAAAACCACAACCAAACATAATCATCAAGCCAAAACATAAATTTCCAATATTTACAAGATGGACAATCCATTTTCGCATGGCTTATACAAATATATACATCATATTCAAAATAAACTCAAAAGAGTAATATAGCCTATACATGCCATAGTTCCAAAAGTTCAACTTATAAAAAAGGTACCAAAGATAGTTGATAGTGTGATTGACTTTGACGATGATCCCGAGCTCAGACGTAAACTTCAAAATCTATAAAGTAGTCAATTAAACACAAATGGTAAGCTATCTTAGCTTAGTAAATAATAAGCAATGGGAACATAAATAAATTGAATCATTATACTAATTCAATTAATTCAACTTAATCACTCACAAGTCCGTATCAACATTTCATATAGTATAACACCTATATCAATATCATATTCATTAGATTTACCAAAACCGAATATACAAATATTCCATATCCTTTTAATCTAATTTAATGAACTAATGAGTACATTACATATTTATAAATTAGGACATGATAATTGCTTACCTCTTTCACATCAATTTATTTAGTTCTCATGCTTAACATACTTACATGTATCTTATGAGTGTTTCCATTCATCGATTCATATCTTTGAGAAATATGATTATACGCACCCATAGTGCATTACATGTAACGTATCGCACACTTAGTGCTGTTACTTGATAACTAGCACACCTAGTGCCGTCTTCTGGTAATGTTTCGCACACATAGTGCCATTACCTGTTTCTCACACACATAGTGCCATCTATTAGTAATGTATCGCACACATAGTGCCATTACCCATTTCTCGCACACATAATGCTATCTATCGGTAATGTATCGCATACATAATGCCATTACCCATTTCTCACACACATAGTGCCATCTATCGGTAATGTATCGCACACATAGTGCCATTACCCATTTCACAATTTCCACCTCATTCTCATAGACATAAATTATCACATCTAAAAGAAAATATTAAACATCATAGATATACATGATCGATTCCATCTATCCCTCCAATGAAGTTATACCATATTCGGACTTTAGAAAACAACCATGTACTTTCATCAATTCAATACCATAATCATACATTACCAATCTATAATTAACCACATCTCAACCATACTTTATTATTTAACTCAATTTATTCAAAACTAATAAGAAATACTAAGCTCATATTCGGCTAACACATGAATATAAACATATATATATTTGTTACCATTTCACATTCGACAATTTACCAGCAAATATATTTATCTTTACTTAACAATTGTACCTCCATATAATAAAATTTCAATTTAACCCAATTGCTTAAAACTTACCTTGGAAATCGATGAATTTGAATGTCCTGGCTATTCGTTTACTTTAGCTTTTCCCCGATCTAACTCCTTTTTCTTTTGTTCTTGATCTAAATAGTTACAAATTAAACCCATTCAAATACATTTCTATTCAATTTAATCCACAATACAAAATTACACAAATTGCCATTTTTACCCCCAATATTTACGAAGTTTACAATTTAGTCCATATAGTCCAAAACACAAAAATATTAAAAACTTAACAATATCCAACAAGGGCCGAATATTCATTACTCTTCTATCAACTCATTTCTTCCATTATTTTGCTATTTAATCCTTTCAAAAATTTTCTTTTTACAAAATCATCCCTATACCAAAATCCATCAAAAGTTCTACAGAAAACCTTACTAATCTAGCTTAATAATAATATGTACCACCATTATTCACACAACCATTCAATCTTCCATCCTTGGCAACATTTGAAATATACAACCAAAACAAGAATTCAAATATGGGCTAGTTAATGTACATGACAACAACCTCAAAAATGTTAAAATTAACAAAAACTAAGTCTAATTACTAACCTTATTAGAACATACAAGTGCCAAAAATGAAGAAAGCTTCAGTTCTTCTTCTTCTTTCTTGTTTTGTGAAGATGAGAAATAAAATGGGAAAAAGAAACATGTTTTCTCTTTTAATAATATTAGTATATTAGATGACATTCCACTATCTTATAATAATAATATATAAAATGTATTTTAATAATAGCCTATAGTCATTGCCAGTCACTACTCTCAAAATAAAGGCTAAATTGCAACTTAAATTTCATGCAATAAGAAAACCACTCAATTTGGTCACTTAATCACACAATAACTATTTTTTACACTTACTCAATTTAGTCCTTTCACTTAAATAATCACCCAAACATGCAAATTAATCAACGATATTTTAACACGTGCGATTCGTGGGAATCCATCGATTAGGGTCATAATCATGTTACTAACTATTAGTAAAAGAGTCTAGTTTTAAAATTTTTAAAGAATGATCGAACCTGTAGACTAACTATAACAATGATAGAGGCAAGTGCACCTATCGAACAGCAGTATAGTTAAGGCAAGAATATATTATCAAACCCAAGGAACCTAAAAGTACTACTACTCACTTTCTTTCTATTATTTAGCCTGAAATATGGAGTGATTGGTTGATTTATCTAAAACTAATGAAATAATTTAAACTAAAATGCAAAGATAAACAAATAAATTGGGAAAAGACTTTGGAAAACTCAGTTGATAAAGACGATACCCTCAGAAAGAATCCACCTATGACTTCACACATTATTTATCCCTAAACCATATGATTTCTTTACTTAGCTTGATCTGTGAGACTCCCTAACCTATATTAAACCTTCTCTCGAAGCGAATAATGCCTAACCTTAGGTTAATTAGTGGAACTCTCGTTCTTTTATAATAACCCCCTAAGGAAGTAGTAAATCGATCAATGGATTCTCATATTAGGTTTCACCCTAATCCGATAAAATCTCGTAACCCTATCTCTAGGTGCCCGATCAACTCGCTTAATTACGCTAGATCTACTCTTAGGCAAGGTCTATTCCTCCTCCACCTAAGCACATCAGATTAAATTAAGCAACATAATTAAGAACAAACTAAGTATTTATCATATAAATTCTGAAAACAATAACAAAATCCATCATAGGTTTTATCCCTTGGTATTTGAAGGGTTTAGTTCATAACTAAATAAGAAAACATCTCAAAAGAAAGATAAAACAAAACATTAGAAATCCTTAAAACCCCGAAGGAATTGAAGGAGAGATCCTCCGTCTTGAGTAGAATTTGACTCTTGAGATGGATCAATGGCTATCTTGAGTAATTCCTTAAATGAGTAAAGCTCGTAGAAAACTCGCTCAAAAACTTGAATACGCCTTGATATATATATATATATATATATATATATATATATATTTAGGATGCTTTACTTGGCTCCTAAATACTCATAATTCAAGCATAATTCGTTCCTAGGTGTTTAAGTAGACTTAGGATTGCATTTCTTGGGCTCCAAGCATCCTAATCCGAGTGAAATTTCTCTTTCCCGCGACAGGGGCACGGTCATGACATGCTCGTGTAAGTCGTCTTCTAGCCCGTGTCTCTATTACATTGAATTAGGCACGGTTGGCACACTGATGGCACGCCGAGGTAGTCTGGTAGTGCTTGAGTCATCAATTGGGGCATGGTAGTGTAAATCGTGGCATGGCCGTGTGAAGTGAATGGCAAGGCGGTAGTGTAGCTTGAAGTCCGTGCCGTGTCGATATCTTGGGTTGGCCCAATTTGCCCCTTTTTAAGCCCGTTTTACGTTCTTTTTACCCTTAGGTGCTTTCCTAAGCATAAGACACGAAAAGAAAGGATTAAGAGCACCTTTTTACATAAATCGAGGATAAATTCTTCCAAAAGCATACTAAATGTGGGACTAAAATATGTTACTTTTACGGTTTATCAAATACCCCCACACTTAAGATTTTGCTTGTCCTCTAGCAAAATTCTCAACTTATAATTAAAACAAACTTCCCACAATTCATAATTCCTATTGACAATGTCTCATCATAATTCATAGATAATTTATACATGGATAATTCAACTCAAAGAGTCATAAAGATTCAATTACAATAAGTCATAGGTGTCTCCCCTTATTTAAGTAATTACCTTTAATTCAAAATCGACAAGTATTGACGTCCTCACAAAAGATTCACTCAAATCACTTGAAGTGTTTAAGGTTCAAGAATAAGCACTCATAAGTCGAACCTAAAAAGTTAATCCCATAAGCTTGTCTGAAAATCAAATCTCCACCACTGTATATGAGATGATACACAAATCAAAAGGTCTTTAATCAGGGTTGTAACGGGGCTTAGGTTAAAAGGTGTGGATAAAGGCTGAATTAGAAGGTTAGAATCAAGACTGACTTGAAAAATTATCTAACTAGAAACACTGAACTAAATATGAATATTGACTTCGAATGAAATCTAATAATATCACTATTGATAATTACTTTATAATAAGGAGTATTTTGATAATACTTTAATACAAGCTTTTTCAACAATTGGAGTTTAAATGCTCTAAGCTCTTTTGTATACTACTAATATTGAATAAACTTGGATTTTTTTTAATTAAGAACAAACTAAAACAAACATAATAGAAGGAACTTTGATACTTGAAATAACTTAATTCGACAATTAATCAAATAAATTCTCGATAGAGGGGTAGTTAAAGGAATGTTGATAACAAATACAAAGGGATTTTAGGTTAATATTAGTGGGTGAGTCAATAAAAAGGTTGTTAGGATTCAACGGTGTTCACTAGGGGTTAATTTGTATGGGTAGGCTTTTTAGCGGAGTGAATCGGGTTAAAACCTAGGTGCCTTTATCATCTCAGTATATCAAATCATTAATGTGGTCTCAACATTTAAAAACGAGGCAAGTTCTAGAATAACAGTTCAAGTTTGACACACTCATAATCAATAAGGTGAGTACGAAAAAGAATATATATGCTCCACAAGACTCAAAATCTCACAAAAATTATGGGTGTTTTGACATCAATCCTTATAAATTTTAAACTTCAAGGTGATACTCAAATTCAGTTCAATGACCCATCAATTTTTTAAATTTAGAAAGTAGACTTATCATGCTCGATTCTCTAGTATCATTCAAATTTAATCATCAATGCACAATTAACTATGACTTACTCTAAAACATATTAATAAAAATCATAAATCATTAGAAATTTCATCCTAATTAATAGTATGAGAAAATACTTAAGATCAAGACTAATTTTAGGGTTTTGAGAATTATACAAAAAGTTAGGCACTATTACCCCCACACTTAAGATGTACATTACCCTTGATGTACAAAGATAGATAATGAAATTTATGTGCCAAATCAAAAAAAGAAGTGGGGAAAGTAATACTCCCTGAAATCTGGATGATCCCTGGCATCTTTGGTGGCGGTGATGGTGTTTTCTATGGGCCTGGTGGAGTTGCTACCGAGAAGCAATTTGCTAGATGAAGAAATTGGGTAGCCTATGAAGATATAGCCAAGAGATCTAGAGAAATAATAATATACTAATAATAAATTTAAAGATTAAGGAAATAAAAAGAAAGAGACTAAGAAGAAAATTGAAATTGAAAGAAAAGACTAATGGACTAAGGAGTCCTTATTGTTGGATGGTTTGAGAAGTGGGTGTGACCTCGAAGGCTGTGGTGTGTGATTCCCTAGTAGCCTTTAGAACCTAAAACCAAGAAACTAATATGAAATAAATTAAATTAAGCAGAAAAGAAGTATAGATAAGGAAAATAAAGGAGACGAGAAAAAAAAATCGAAAAGGTTTCCGAGACCCTTGGCGTGTTAACTAAGTAAAGCTACCTGGCATGAACTCATGTTGAGGTCTCCTCTAAGGAGATGATGCTTACGTTTCTTCGGCATGATCTTTGTGTTGCTCAAGTGTCTTGGATCTTTTCTATGAATAGGAAGATAAATTTGAAAGAAAAGAGAAAGAAGGAATAAGAAAGAAGATGGGACAAAGAGGATGGGCTATTAGGATTTAAATAGGATTTAAATAGGATTTCAAATCTGGGACGTTCCCACGCCTGTGTACCGAGGGTGTGTCGATTCACACGGCCGTATCACACGGCCGTGTTGTGGGGTGTGTTGTCCTTCTACGCCTGTTTTGTTGGGTTGCACGCCCGTTCCTAAAAAGCCAGTATAGGAGTACGATTGGAATGCATGGGTGTGGTTTGCCCATGCTAAATAAGTCAGTATCTTAGCATGGTTGTGAGGCACGACCGTGCTATTTTTTTCGATGCCCGTGCTGTGGGTGGTTGGATCCGTGACAGTGGGGGTGGTTGGACTGACTTGCACGGCTTTGCTCTGTCAGTATGGTAGTTTTAGTGGTCCACACGGCCACGAGCACGGCCGTGTGGCCTGGAAACCTGCATCTTAGCTTTAATTTTGGAGAGAGAAGAGAGAAAAGAAAAGAAAAGAAAAGAAAAATAATTTTGAGAAATAAAAAGTGTTAGCACCCGGGTTGCCTCCCGAGAAGCGCTTATTTATAGTCTTAAGCTAGACTGTCTTAGGCTTTGAAAATTTAGGGAGGTTTAAAGGTTTGAATACTTTCCTTCTTACTGACAGTTTTATTTTTGTGATAAAGTTTAGGTCGAGAAGTCTTTACCTTGAAATTGCTAAACATTGGATTACTTACCTCAACTATTTCATGTGGGAAAACATCGAGTACCTGAAGGAGTATTTCTTCCTATTTCTTCAATTCTGTTGAACTGATGTAAGGATTGGCTTTATCTAACAGCACTTGATCTTCTATTTTAAAGTGATTTGATGTCCCTATGAGCTCTTTTGGTGGTTCCTCAAGTTTTATTTCATGTGGATCCGATTTTTCTTTGGTGTGTATCTTCTGCTCTTCTAAATTGTTGATTGTACGATTTTGTGTTGGCTCAGTTTTGATGCTTTGTGATGTTTCCTATGATGAAAGTTGAATAATTTGATTATCTATTGAAACGACTTTCTTACCTTCATCTTTCGTGGTTCGGCCGAGTCGAGAGCTTGAAGATTGAGTGATTCATCTTCTACACGAAGTATGAGTTCTCCTGTGGCAACATCAATTTTAGTCTTGGCAGTTGCAAGAAAAGGTCTTCCTAAAATTAAAGGGATTGGATTTTCCTCATCCATGTCTAAAACAACAAAATCTACTAGGAAGACGAATTTATCGATTTTTACTAAAACATCTTCAATAATGCCCCTGGGAATTCTAACAGTTTTATCAGCTAGTTGGATACTCATCCTAGTTTGTTTAGGCTTCCCTAGACCTAGTCGTTTAAACAGTGTATAAGGCATGACATTTATACTTGCCCCTAAATCAGCTAACGCATTATCAATAGTTAAACTACCAATTAAACATGGAATAGGAAAACTCCCTGGATCTTTTAATTTCTGCGGTAGTCGGTTTTGTAGCATTGCTGAGCATGTTACGTTAAGTTACACATGTTGCTCTTCATCTATTTTGCGTTTGTTTGTTAAGAGCTGTCTTAAAAATCTCCTTGAGTCGGGCATCTAAAAAAGAGCTTCAATTGTTCCTTTGAATCATCTCTTTTCAATGCTTCGGGATAAGGTATTCGAGGGTGGTACTCTTTAATTACCAGTTTTTCTTGTGCTACCTCAATTTTACCTATTTCTTCCTTGGTTTCTTGTAGTGAGGTGTGCTTGTCTACCTTTGTATCCTCTTAAGATATGATGGCTTGTCTCTGTTCTTTTGGGTTTATTTTTGTGTTGCTTGGTAGACGTCCTTGTTGACGTTCTGAAACAAGCTTTGTGAGTTGTCCCACTGACCTAGTGATTTCCCGACTTGTTACTTGATTTCTTTGATCGATATTCCTTGGTTATCAAGTTTTGTATCAATTCTTTGGAGATGGGCATCTGTGTCTTCCATGAACTTTTCAGCATCTCTTCAAGACTCGGCTTCTTTTCCGATGGATAAGGTTGATTTTGGTAATTTGGAAGAGGTTGCTGCCTTTGATTTCCTTGTCCTTCCCACAAAAATTTGGGTGGTTTCTCCAACCTGGATTGTAAATGTTACTATGAGGATTATTATTAGATCTGAAATTGTTACCTATATAGTTTGTCTGCTCATTTTCTGTTTCTGGTTGGTAAGGTAGGTACTCAGAATTTGCCACATTCTCAAATGCTTCACATTGCATGACTGGATGTACCTGTGAAGAACATAAATTATCAAGCTTTTTATTCATTAACTCCATTTGTGTTGACAACATTGTCACTGCGTCTATGTTAAAAACTCCGGCTGATTTTGTCGGTTTAACCCTTATAATTTACCATTGATAGGTGTTCAATGGCATCTCCTCAATAAAATCGTAAGCCGCTTCAGGAGTTTTGTTGTTTAAAGTTCCACCGGCTGATGAATAAATCATTTGCCTAGTTGGAGAATTCACACTATTGTAGAAAGTCTGGACTTGAAGCCACAAAGGTAATCCGTGGTGTGGACATCTCCTTATGAGATTCTTATATCTTTCTCATGCATCATATAATGTTTCTGCATCATTCTGCACAAAAGAAGATATATCATTCCTAAATTTAGTCATTTTGGTTGGTGGAAAATATTTTAAAAGAAAATTTTCGGTCATTTGATCCCAAGTGGTGATTGACCCTTGTGGTAATGAGTTAAACCACAGCTTTCCTTTGTTCCTTAATGAAAAAGGAAATAACCAAAGATGTATGGCATCGTCAGAAATGCCATTTATTTTAAAGGTATCACAGAATTCTAAAAAATTAGATATATGAGTGTTTGGATCCTCATCCTGAAAACCATCAAATTGAATGAATTGTTGAATCATTTGTATTATGTTAGGCTTTAATTCAAAATTATTAGCAGCTATAGCGGGCCTAACAATACTAGATTCTTCTCCTGTCAAATTAGGTTTAGAATAATCATACATAGTACGCGGAGCATTCTATTCTTGCGCATCAAGTGGATTATTTTTGTCCATCCCTTCAGTAGGATTGGATCTTTGGTGTTCTTCTCTTTGATAGTCTAGAGCTCGTCTAGTTTCTCTGCGATTTCTGCGAGCGGTAGCTTCAATGTCACTTTCGTATTCTAATGGTCCTTTCGAATTTCTTCTAGTCATAAACTAGAGGTACCTTGCAAGTTTAAGAACGAACGAAAGAGAATTAGTAAAAAAATAAAAATTTAATCTAAAATATAAAATAATGGCTAAAGTAATAGAAATAGAGCTTTCTTAATATTTTAGTGGTCCCCAGCAACGGCGCCAAAAACTTGATCGCTATAAAATAGTCTAGTTTTAAAATTTATAAAGAATGATTGAACCTGTAGACTAACTATGACAACGATAGAGGCAAGTGAACCTATCAAACAGTAGTATAGTTAAAGCAAGAATATCTTATCGAACCCAAGGAACCTAAAAGTACTACTACTCACTTTCTTTCTATTATTTAGCCTGAAATATGGAGTGATTGGTTGATTTATCTAAAACTAATGAAATACGTTAAACTAAAATGCAAAGATAAACGAATAAATTGGGAAAAGACTTTGGAAAACTCAGTTGATAAAGACGATACCCTCAGGAAGAATCCACCTATGACTTCACTCATTATTTATCCCTAAACCATATGATTTCTTTACTTAGCTTGATCCGTGAGACTCCCTAACCTATATTAAACCTTCTCTCGATTAGTGGAACTTTCGTTCTCCTATAATAACCCCCTAAGGAAGCAGTGAATCGATCAATGGATTCCTATATTAGGTTTCACCCTAATCCGGTAAAATCTCGTAACCCAATCTCTAGGTGCCCGATCAACTCCGCTTAATTACGCTAGATCTACTCTTAGGCAGGGTCTATTTCTCCTCCACCTAAGCACATCAGATTAAATTAAGCAACATAATTAAGAACAAACTAAGTATTTATCATATAAATTCATAAAACAATAACAAAATCCATCATAGGTTTCATCCCCTTCAGGTATCTGAAGGGTTTAGTTCATAACTAAATAAGAAAACATCTCAAGAGCAAAGATAAAACAAAACATTAGAAATCCCTAAAACCCCCTGAAGGAATTGAAGGAGAGATCCACCGTCTTGAGTAGAATTATGGCTCTTCGAGATGAATCAACTGGCTATCTTCGAGTAATTCCCTAAATGAGTAAAGCTCTGGCAGAAAACTCTACTCAAAACTTGAAGCTCTTGAATAGCCGCCTTCGGGTATTTATATATATGTTTTGGATGCTTTACTTGGATCCTAAATACTCATAATTCAAGCATAATTCATTCCTAGGTGTTTAAGTAGACTTAGGATTGTGTTTCTTGGGCTCCAAGCATTCTAATCCGAGTGAAATTGCTCTTTCTCGCGGTAGGGGCACGGTCATGGCACACCCCTGTAAGTTGTCTTCTAGCTCGTGTCTCTATTATGTTGAATTAGGTAGGCTGTGACACAACCGTGCACGTCGAGGTGCAGCCGTAGTGCTTGAATCATCAATTGGGGCATGGTGTGTAAATCGTGGCATGGCATGTGAAGTGAATAGCAAGGCACGCCGTGTAGCTTAAAGTCCAGGCCGTGTTGATTTCTTGGGTTGGCCCAATTTGGCCCGTTTTAAGCCCATTTTACGTTCTTTTTACCCTTAGGTGCTTTCCTAAGCATAAGACACAAAAAGAAAGGATTAAGAGCACCTTTTAACATAAATCGAGGATAAATTCTTCCAAAAGCATACTAAATGTGGGATTAAAATATGTTATTTTACGATTTATCAGGCCACAAACTCGAGGTGAAATTATGAGTTTTTCAAGTTTATGTCAAGTTTGCACGTTAGTATGAAAGTTTTGTAAAGCAATTTTATTAAGTTGAGGTCAATTGGTCCAAAAAGGACTAAATTGCAAAAGTTGTAATATATGAGTTTCTAGAAGATTTTTGCATGAAATAGCTTTAGAATCATAATTATGAGCCCTTAAATAGCAATTTGCCCAAAATTTAATTTTTGGACAAAATTGGCTTTAAGAGACTATTATGGAAATTTTTTTTAAGAGGAATGGCATTTTGGTCATTTGGCCTCATTAGTGATTAAAATAGGATAAAGATGAGAAAAATTCACTCATCTTCTTCCTTGTTGCTGCCGAAAATTAGGAGACACCATAGCTAGGGTTCTTCATTTTTTTTCAAGCTCATAGTAAGTTCATCTTAGCCCCGTTTTTAATATTCTTCGTATTTTTAAAGTTCCCGTATTATGAATTAGCTAATTTTAGCTATAAAATGAGCTTGTTCAAAAATCTACCCTTGAATGACATTCTTGTTAAATGATGTTTTATGGAAGTTTAAGAGAGTTTGATGTTAGATAAACATCTTTTCCTTAATGAATTTCATGAAAATGGTAGTAGGGACCATTTTGTAACAGTTATAAAATTGGTCATACCTACTAAAAATAGTGAGAATTGATGATTGTTATAGAAGAGAAAATGATTCAGTTGAGCATGAAGTTTAAGAAAGTTCTATGAAAATCATTTTACGAGAATTGAGGCAAAAGTGCAAATATTAGAAAGTATAGGGGCAAAATAGTAATTTTCAAAGTATGAGTTATGAGTCAATTTAGTTAATATGGTTATTAAATTATCTATTTATGATTATAGATCAAAAAAATGAAGCTCGGATCGAAATCGAGGCAAGAACAAAGTCGAGGACTAAATTGCACATCTACATACATTTTGTATATTGAGGTAAGTTTGTATGATTTCTAAGCTTTATGATTATTATCATTAAATTGCTTAACATAATGTACAATAATTGTATGAAATGATCATGTTATGTTCAAGCAAGTTATCATGTAAGTCCAAGGCAAGCTTGGCATTGATCAAGTTATCATGTAAGTCCAAGGCAAGCTTGGCCTTGATCAAGTTATCATTTAAGTCCAAGGCAAGCTTGGCATTGATCAAGATATCATGTAGTCCAAGGCAAGCTTGGCATTGATCAAATTAGCAAGCAAGTTATCATGTAAGTCCAAGGACTCAAGCTTGGCATTGAGTATGTTATCAAGAGCAAGACTTCATATAAGTCCATGTCAAGACATGGCCTTGAAACCAAGATGAGATAACCCATGTAAGACCTTGTCTAGGATATGGCTTTGGCATCATATTATGTGGGAAGAGATTTAGTATCTTCGGTTATTCACAGAAATTCATCGGGCAAATGAGTAAGCTAAAAGAAGATAGCAAGAAAGCTAAGAAAGTAAAGTTAGTATCAAGATGAAGTTAAATGAAGTTGAGTATTATTCATGTTGTGAATGAGAAAGTAGATATCAGTATTATTGTTATTATAGTATATTGATCGATGTGATCAAGTGATACAGGTATCATGGTTACCTTACAAGTATGATAATAGTAAGTGTCATGAGACATGTAAGAATCTATATGAGTAAGTAAGCTTTAGCTGAAATTCATGATACCATTGTTTATGCGAAATGGTTTATATTAAGCAATGATGATGCTAAGAGTTGTTACATGCAAACTTATTAAGCTATATGCTTACGTTATGATTCTTTCTTTCTATGCAGTCTCGCCAAGCTAACTCGTGGATCATTAAAGTTGGAGCTCGCAACACACTATCAACTCTTATTTTGGTATAGCCAAGTTACTTTACTAAGTATGGCATGTATAGGAAACATTCATTTTGTGAACATGTTTTAAGAAGGGCCTTTATAAAAGCTATCAAGTTTATTATTCTTTTGTATATGGCTAAGTGATTGGCCAAATTTGATTAAGCATGCATGTTTATTGAGATCAATAAAGCATGTAGTATTATTCATAAAATTGGGTTGTTATTGCTTCGTTGAATTGTGTATGGTTATGATCTTCATTTCAGGGTGGCTAACGGCTTGGTAAATAGCCTGTAAGTGCCCACACGGTTTGACACACGGGCATGTGTCAAGACCGTGTTAACCCTGCACCTTAGTATTATTAATCAGAATAGGCCACGGGCAAATCCCACGGCCGTGTGTGTGTGCTGTGTAAGACACACGGTTTGGATATGGGCGTGTTCCCAGACCATGTTGATTTAGTCAGTATATCAAGGATTAGCACAAGGTCTAAGCCCACGGGCGTGTCATGGCCGTGTGAAATTAGTCAGTAACCTTCCACGGTTGGTAGACACGGGTGTGTCTAAGCCGTGTGAAAATAGTCAGTAGCCTTACACGGCTTGAGGGCATAGACGTGCTTAAGGGTACACTGGCGTGTGAACCCTGCTTCAAAAATGAGTTATTTAATTTTAATTTTGAAAGTTTTCTGACATGAGTTAAAGGCCTCGTAGGCCCTTGTTATATGTGTTGACTAAGAAAGTGAATTTTTTTTTAAGTTGGAACAAAATTTTATAGCCCGTAAGTACGTGTTTTAGTGAGTTCAAGCATAGTAATGTCTTGTATCCAAACCCAGTATCGGTCTTGGGTGCGAGGTGTTACATTTAGTGGTATCAGAGCTACGATTTAGTCGATTCTAAGACTAACGTAGCACAAGCATAAGTCTAGCTATACATGCCATACGTAAGAATATTTTTATAATGATAGTGTGACGACTCCTGACGACTTAAATTATGTTTATACATATAGTAAATGGATCCCGAAAGAGTTGAGGCGGATGATGTAGAAAGTAACTCACCAGCTCCTACAAAGGGATGGTGCCATATGAGAATGAGAATAGACCCACTACGGTGAGTCAAGGAGGAGGAGAAGAGGCTAGAGAAGCCTTCCTCCATATGATGGATGCCTGGTACACGGAGTTCATTTGAGCGAACCCAAATGCACAACCCCCTCCACCCCCACCTGTTCCACAACCTACTCCACTAGCCCCTCAAGTAGTAGAGGTGGTTAGAGGAGGTAAACCTCCAATTGATAGGATCAGGAAGCATGGGGCAGAAGAATTTTGAGCTAGAAAAGATGATGATCTAGAAAGAGTGAGTTCGGTTAGAAAATACCATCGAGTATTTAATTAAGCATCTGCACTCCTAATGAATGCATGAAGTGTGTAGTCTCTCTCTTAAGAGATTTCGCTACCAATGGTGGAACATCCTTGTGTCGGTGGTACCAAGGAAAGGATCTCATGGAATTCTTCCAAGAAGAGTTTAAGAAAAGTATATCACCAGAGGTTTGTAGACCGTAAGAGGAAAGAATTTCTAGAAGTGAAGCAAGGCAAGATGTCATTAACTGATTATGAGCGAGAGTTCGTATGACTCAGCAAGTACGCTCGCAAATGTGTGTCCACTGAGGCCATTATGAGTAAAAGGTTTCAAGATGGTTTAAATGAGGACATTAAGCTAGTTGTTGCTGTCCTCGAATTAAAAGAATTCGTTGTGCTAGTGGAAAGTGCTTGCAAAGCTGAAGAACTAGTAAAAGAGAAGAAGAAATTTGAAATGGAGTCTCGCGATTCTAGAAAGAGACAGTGGAACAAGTCATTCCAATCGTCATCCAAGAAATCAAGAGATTTTTCTACTCAAACAGCTACTTCCACTGGATTTTCAAGAAAAGACAAGAGTAAGCAATATTTGAGAAATAAAGCACAGACGACTTCAGTTGCAAGTGTTGGGAATTTTAGACCTGACAGACCTGAATGTCTACAATGTGGCAGACGCCATTTGGGAGAATACCGAGCACATGAAAATGAATGTTTTAGATATGGTTCCCAAGACCATTTCATAAAGGATTGTCCAAAGATGACTAAAGAAGAGAGAACTCAGAATCCAAGATCTGGGAGTATGGTCAGGGGGAGACTGCAGAGGAACCCGAGAAGTGGGGCAAGTGGAAGAGGTAACCCCAGAGAGCAGGCCACGAGACTCGAGGGCAGAGCGCCTGCAAAGACTTATGCCATTCGCACTCGCGAAGAGGCATCTTCCCTTGATGTTATTACGGGTACCTTTTCTCTTTACAATACCAAAGTTATTACTTTAATAGACCCCAGATCCACGCACTCTTACATTTGCATGAAATTAATCCTGGTTTAGGTGTGCCTATAGATACCACAGAATTTGTTATTAAGGTGTTTAACCCTTTAGGCAAGAGTATGTTAGTTAATAAATTTTGTAAAGATTGTCCATTAATGATTAGAGGTCATTGCTTTAAAGCAAATCTTATGTTGTTACCATTTGATGAATTTGACCTCATTCTTGGTATGGACTGGTTGACTACTCATAATGTAATTGTAAATTGTGGGAAGAAATACATTGAGATGAGATGTGAGAATAGGGATACTCTTCATGTAGATTCAGATGAGCAAGGTAGATCGTCGGTAATAATTTCTCATATGATGGCGCAGAGATATCTAAGAAAAGGGTATGAGGCATTTTTGGCCTTTGTATTGAATGATAAAGAGACAGAGTTAAAGATTGAATCAGTGCCGATAGTATGTAAGTATGTGGATGTTTTTCCTGAAAAATTACCAGGATTACCACCAGTTAGAGAATTTGAGTTCAGTATTGAGTTAACTCCCAGTACTGTACCAATATCCATTACTCCTTATAGAATGGCTCCAACAGAGTTGAAAGAGTTGAAGTTACAGTTGCAAGATTTGATAGATAAAGGCTTTGCAAGATCAAGTTGTTCACCATAGAGCGCTCCAGTTTTGTTTGTGGAAAAGAAAGATGGCACCATGAGATTATGCATTGATTACCGTCAGCTTAATAAAGTGACAGTAAAGAACAAGTATCCATTGCCTAGGATCGACGATTTGTTTGATCAATTGAGAGGAGCGACTGTAATCTCCAAAATAGACTTGAGATCAGGGTACTACCAGTTGAGAGTGAAGGATCCAGATGTATCCAAGACTGCCTTTCGAACAAGATATGGGTATTATGAATTTTTAGTCATGCCTTTGGGTTGACCAATGCTCCTGCAGTATTCATGGACTTAATGAACCGCATATTTAGACCATACCTTGACCAGTTTGTAGTCGTTTTTATTGACGACATACTGATTTATTCTCGAGACGAGAATGAACATGCTGATCATCTACGGATAGTTTTATAGACTCTTCGAGAAAATTAGTTGTATGCCAAATTCAGTAAAAGTGAGTTTTGGCTCAAGGAAGTGGGATTCCTGAGACATATTGTCTCGAGAGATGGAGTCCGAGTAGATCCAAGTAAGATCTCAGCTATAATAGACTGGAAACCACCGAAGAACATCACTGAGATTAGAAGTTTTCTGGGCCTAGTCGGTTACTATAGACGATTTTTCAAGGGGTTTTCTATGATTGCAACCCCGATGACTAAATTATTACAGAAGAACATGAAGTTTGAGTGGTCGGAAAGATGCCAACAAAGTTTTGAGAAGTTGAAAGCAATGCTGACAGAAGCTTCAGTCTTAGTACAACCCGAATCAGGGAAAGAATTTGTAGTCTACAGTGATGCATCCTTAAATGAATTAGGCTGTGTACTCATGCAAGAAGGCAAAGTGATTGCTTATGTCTCAAGACAGTTAAAACCTCATGAGAAGAATTATCCTATGCATGACCTAGAATTGGCTACCATAGTCTTCGTATTGAAGATCTAGAGACACCATTTATACAGTGAACGATGTCGGATTTTCACCGATCACAAAAGTTTGAAGTACTTATGATGAAGAAAGAGTTGAACTTAAGACAAAGAAGATGGTTAGAGTTGATAAAAGACTATAAGTTGGTCATCGACTACCATCCAGGAAAGGCGAATGTAGTCGCCGATGCTTTGAGTAAGAAGTCTCTGTTTATTTTAAGAGCATTGAATTCAAGGATATCCTTATTCGAAAATGGCTCCATTTTAGATGAGTTAAGAGCTAGACCAATGTTTCTTCAAGAGATCTTTGAAGCTCAGAAAGAAGATAATGAGTTGCAAGTTAAGAGAGCTCAGTGCGAGTCAGGTGCTGAATCTGACTTTCGGATTAATTCTGATGGATATTTAATGTTTAGAGATAGAGTTTGTGTGCCAAGAAAAGAGGAGCTTATACAAAGAATTTTGTATGAAGCACATAACAGGTGTTTATCTGTACATCCGAGTAGCACCAAGATGTATAATGATCTAAAGCAACAGTATTGGTGGTCAAAAATGAAGAAAGACATTTCAGAATTTGTTTCCAAGTGCATCATTTCTCAGCAAGTAAAAGCTGAGCACCAAGTACCTTCGGGTTTGCTTCAGCCCATCTTGGTCCCCGAGTGGAAATGGGATCGTATCACCATGGATTTCGTAACGAGTTTACCGTTGTCTCCGAGTAGGAAAGATACTATTGGGGTAGTGGTTGATAGACTCATGAAGTCAGCCCACTTTATACCTATACGAGTGGATTACTCCCTAGACAAGTTGGCAAACTTGTATGTTTTAGAAATAGTAAGACTTCATGGAGTTCCCTTATCGATCATATCGGATAGAGATCCGAGATTCACATCTAGATTCTAGAAGAAGCTGCAAGAAGCTTTGGGTACAAAATTAAGTTTTAGCACAGCTTTTCACCCTCAAAATGACGGTCAGTCAGAAAGGTTAATTCAAGTGCTCGAGGACATGCTCAGATGTTGTGTTTTGGAATTCAAGATAGTTGGGAAAAGTTTCTCCCATTGGTAGAATTGGCCTATAATAATAGCTTTCAGTCGAGCTTAAAGATGGCACCTTATGAGGCCCTATATGGGCATAAGTGTAGAACTCCTTTGTTTTGGACTGAACTTAAAGAGAATCAAATTCACGGGGTTGATTTTGTTAAAGAAGCTGAAGAGAAAGTGAAAGTGATTCAAGAATGTTTAAAAGCTACCTCAGACAGACAAAAATCCTATTTGGATTTAAAGAGAAAAGAGATCGAGTACCAAGTTGGGGATAAAGTCTTTTTGAAAGTATCACCATGGAGAAAAGTTCTCAGATTTGGCCGTAAAGGCAAATTAAGTCCACGTTTTATTGGACCCTACGAGATTACTGAGAGAGTTGGACCAGTAGCTTTTCGTTTGGCTTTACCCTCTGAATTAGAGAAGATACATGATGTGTTTCACGTTTCAATGTTACGACGCTACAGATCAGACCCTTCGTATGTAATTACCCCTTCGAAAATAAAGATTCGTCCCGACATGACTTATGGTGAAGAACCAGTCAAGATTTTGGCTCGAGAAGTCAAGCAACTAAGAAATAAGAGTATTGCCTTAGTAAAGGTATTGTGGCAAAGGCACGGAATCGAAGAAGCTACATGGGAATCAGAAGAGAGTATGAGAAATCAGTATCCAAACCTTTTTGCTAGTAAGATTTTCGAGGACAAAAATCCCTAAGGGGGAGAATTGTAACAGCTAGATTTAGGGCCTAGTCGGGATAGTGGTGCGAGGCCACGAACCCGAGGTGAAATTATAAGTTTTCCAAGTTTATGTCATGTTTGCACGTTAATATGAAAGTTTTGTAAAGCAATTTTATTAAGTTGAGGTCAATTGGTCCAAAAAGGACTAAATTGCAAAAGTTGCAATATATGAGTTTCTAGAAGCTTTTTGAATGAAATAGCTTTAGAATAATAATTATGAGCCCTTAAATAGCAATTTGCCCAAAATTTAATTTTTGGACAAAATTGGCCTTAAGAGACTATTATGGAAATTTTTAAGAGGAATGGCATTTTGGTCATTTGGCCTCATTAGTGATTAAAATAGGATAAAGATGAGAAAAATTCACTCATCTTCTTCCTTGTTGCTGCCGAAAATTGGGAGACACCATAGCTAGGGTTCTTCATTTTTTTTCAAGCTTATAGTAAGTTCATCTTAGCCCCGTTTTTAATATTCTTCATATTTTTAAGTTCTCGTATTATGAATTAGCTAATTTTAGCTATAAAATGAGCCAAGATGCATGTTCAAAAATCTACCCTTGAATGACATTCTTGTTAAATGATGTTTTATGGAAGTTTAAGAGAGTTTGATGTTAGATAAACATCTTTTCCTTAATGAATTTCATGAAAAATGGTAGTAGGGACCATTTTGTAATAGTTATAAAATTGGTCATACCTACTAGAAATAGTGAGAATTGATGATTGTTATAGAAGAGAAAATGATTCAGTTGAGCATGAAGTTAAAGAAAGTTGCATGAAAATCATTTTACGAGAATTGGGGCAAAAGTGCAAATATTAAAAAGTATAAGGGCAAAATAGTAAATTTTTCAAAGTATGAGTTATGAGTCAATTTAGTCAATATGGTTATTAAATGATCTATTTATAATTATAGATCAAGCAAAATGAAGCCCGGATCGAAACCAAGGCAAGAACTAAGTCGAGGACTAAATTGCACATCTACATACATTTTGTATATTGAGGTAAGTTTGTATGATTTCTAAGCTTTATGATTATTATCATTAAATTGCTTAACATAATGTACAATAATTGTATGAAATGATCATGTTATGTTCAAGCAAGTTATCATGTAAGTCCAAGGCAAGCTTGGCATTGATCAAGTTATCATGTAAGTCCAAGGCAAGCTTGGCCTTGATCAAGTTATCATTTAAGTCCAAGGCAAGCTTGGCATTGATCAAGTTATCATGTAAGTCCAAAGCAAGCTTGGCATTGACCAAGTTATCATGTAAGTCCAAGGCAAGCTTGGCATTGAGTTCAAGTTAAGTAAGTCCAAGGCAAGCTTGGCAAGCAAGTTATCATGTAAGTCCAAGGACTCAAGCTTGGAATTGAGTATGTTATCAAGAGCAAGACTTCATATAAGTCCATGTCAAGACATGGCCTAAGATGAGATAACCCATGTAAGACCATGTCTAGGATATGGCTTTGACATCATATTATGTGGGAAGAGATTTAGTATCCTCGATTATTCACGTAAATTCGTCGGGCAAATGAGTAAGCTAAAAGAAGATAGCAAGAAAGCTAAGAAAGTAAAGTTAGTATCAAGATGAAGTTAGATGAAGTTGAGTATTATTCATGTTGTGAATGAGAAAGTAGATATCAGGATTATTGTTATTATAGTATTCTGATCGATGTGATCAAGTGATACAGGTATCATGGTTACCTTACAAGTATGATAATAGTAAGTGTCATGAGACATGTAAGAATCTATATGAGTAAGTAAGCTTTAGCTGAAATTCATGATACCATTATTTATGCGAAATGGTTTATATTAAGCAATAATGATGCTAAGAGTTGTTACATGCAAACTTACTAAGCTATATGCTTACGTTATGATTCTTTCTTTCTATGCAGTTCCGCCAAGCTAACTCATGGATCATTAAAGTTGTAGCTCGCAACACACTATCAACTCTTATTTTGGTATAGCCAAGTTACTTTACTAAGCATGGCATGTATAGGAAACATTCATTTTGTGAACATGTTTTAAGAAAGGCCTTTGTAAAGGCTATCAAGCTTATTATTCTTTTGTATATGGCTAAGTGATTGGCCAATTTTGATTAAGAATGTATGTTTATTGAGATCAATGAAGCATGTAGTGTTATTCATAAAATTGGGTTGTTATTGCATCGTTGAATTGTGTATGGTTATGATCTTCATTTCAGGGTGGCTAACGGCTTGGTAAATAGCCTGTAAGTGCCCACACGGTTTGACACAGGCGTGTATCAAGACCGTGTTAACCTTGCACTTTAGTATTATTAATCAGAATAGGCCACGGGCAAATCCCACGGCCGTGTGTGTGTGCCGTGTAAGACACACGGTTTGGACATGGGCATGTTCCCAGACCGTGTTGATTTAGTCAGTATATCAAGGATTAGCACACGGTCTAATCCCAGGCGTGTCATGGCCATGTGAAATTAGTCAGTAACCTCCCACGGTTGGTAGACACGAGCGTGTCTAAGCCGTATGGAAATAGTCGATGGCCTTACGGTTTGAGGGCATAGGCGTGCTTAAGGGTACACGTGTTCCAAGTCACAGGCGTGTGAACCCTACTTCAAAAATGAGTTATTTGATTTTAATTCCGAAAGTTTTCTGACATGAGTTAAAGGCCTCGTAGGCCCTTGTTATATGTGTTGACTAAGAAAGTGAAGTTTTTTAAGTTGGAACGAAATTTTATAGCCCGTAAATGCAGCGTCAAATGAGTTCAAGCATAGTAATATCTCGTATCCGGACCGATGTCGGTCTTAGTGCGGGTGTTACACTTATAATAATAATATATAAAATGTATTTTAATAATAGCCTATAGTCATTTCCGTCCACTACTCTCAAAATAAAGGCTAAATTGCAACTTAAATTTCATGCAATAAGAAAACCACACAATTTGGTCACTTAATCACACAATAACTATTTTTTTACACTTACTCAATTTAGTCCTTTCACTTAAATTAATCACCCAAACATGCAAATTAATCAACAATATTTTAACACATGCTTAACCACATAACATAGATATCAAAATAATAATTAAAAATATTTTTCTATCCCGGATTCGTGGTCCCGAAACCACCGTTCCAATTAGGGTCGTAATTGGGCTGTTACAGAAATAATTTATTAGCTTGTTTAAAACGTGGTTGTCCGAGACCTCATGTTTTCCGTGTCCAGCTATAGAAAATAAGAGTATCTAAAAAAGGAAAATGAATGAGGTCAGCTATACGAGCTCAGTGTGAGTTCGAAACGTAACAAACAACAAAGTTACAAAATAGAATTTCAATTAGCAGTTCAATAGTGAAACGTACTTACAAAGCTATTACAAATCTGGAATGTAAACACGGAACCAATGTCCCAACCATACGTATCAAATAATGCACATCATATCATTGTGAACATATCTTTCAAAGAAACAGATGTTCATACAACCAGAAGTATGTATAGATGCAAAACAGATTAAAAACAAACCCACCCCACCAACCGAACACCACTCCGATCCCCATTCACACCATGAATGAGCTAAAGGTACCCCAACCAACCATGCACACCACATAAGACCTCGAAAAGCCAATACAACCCTACACACCACATATGTGGAACTAAGCCACATAAATGACAATATGCAGCTAAGCTGATATATGTATCATACTGTGTGATAAACCGCTGTATAGATGTAATGTAGTTAGAACTGCCGAATCAGATCAAACTTCCTTCTTTTAGCAACCAATCCTAAAAACTTTATGCAAATGCATGTATGCAAACAGACTTACAAAAATAGCGTATAGACAACCAAACAGAATCAGAGGTGCACACATCCAATCGACCAGGTTCAGAATCAGATATCGTGATAGAAAATTCCTAGGCAACATCACATTAATAAATCATTAAACTAGTGAAATGATTACATAAAACACATGTGTCTAAGCCAAAACAAAGTATCGACTACACTTACTAAGGCCTAGCCAAGGGTCAGAACACATAGACTCATGATTAGGTCAAAAATTTGACATAGAACAATTATTTGCGAAGTAGAGCCACATAGTAGTGTGCCCTAGCCGTATGGGGGGTCTACACGCCCATGTGAAGGAGGCACACACTTTTGTGAAAAGAGGCACACGCCCATATAACCCAAGAACATGGCCGTGTGGACAGCCAATGTAACTTTCTATCCATTTGTGCTAAAATAAAGTGCATGGCACACACAGTCGTGTGGAAGCCTTACACGTCCATGTGCCCACGGGATACGACTGTATGAAAATTGACTTAAAATCCCCAAATCAGCCGCATGGCGTTGTGGCACCAAAAATCGCCTAAAAACCTTAATCCCTAATTTCACACGGCTGTGTGGACCACCCGTGTGGTCACGAAACCACCCTAAAATAGCCTGGAAAACGTGAATTTCAACATCAAATTATCCTTAACCTCTAATAGTTCAGAAACACACCATAATTAATCGAATTTTATGCAATTTAACAGCGGTACAACATTACGATCGCGCAATCACTGAAACACACATGAATTTAACAAATTCCACAGCAATTCGATTCCAAGTTAAATAGTTTCAGGACAGACACCTGAGACAAAAAAACGAGCGCCCAGAATCATTCAACTCGCTCCACCAAGCCGATTCAGAAACCTTAGTTTAACATACCAATTTATAAAAACTTTAGTTTAATAGTAAAAAAAACGAAAAGAATTCTATCTAAACCCAACAACAAAACCTACATCTTTCACTTCTGAAGAATCGAAATATACGTAGAAAAACTCCCTAGACAGACAGCAATTAACAGAAGAAGCAAAGAACTTAAATAAATTTATTTATTTTAGGGAAGAAAGAAGAAAGTAAAAAAAAAAAAGGTTTATAGAAAACTCAAAAATGGGGAACGTGTGTTAGTTGATTTTTTTTCATCCCAAAATAAAATAAATAAAAGTGATAAATTAATATCTCAAACTTAAAAAAAATTAAGATAAAGAGAATTAAATAATCCCTCAAAATACACACCTGAGGATTTGAACCCAAAACCCAAAAGTACACCAACACACAACCAACCACCAAACCAGCAAGCCTATTCTTACACTAAAACGCAAAAACCAACCCAATTGTTCGACCTAGCCACTACCCCCAACTATAAATCTCAAAACTTCTAACCCCGAAATCGGGTTGTTACATTTTATCTGCAAACCCATTGTGTATTCACAACTATTGGTAGCGTATTAACCTACAACACTTATGGTTCATCGACAAACAAGAGTGTTCGAGATATAAGAGTTCTGGGGAAACTCTTATAGTGGAGTGTAGTGGTGGGATAAGACTTTTCTTTAATGTTAAATTGAATTGCATTACGTTGGCACACGTAAGCATGCTCGAATGTTTTGTCAATTACTGCTATACTATATGATTGTTATTGTATTGAATATTGTTGTTATATGCTTGGTTCCTTCATTTGCATTGATTTTCTTGTGATGGAACTCACACTAAGTGTTATAGGTCACTCCCCGTTTCATTCTCATCCTTACAGATAACCCACCAGGTTAATATGTGGAGTATAAGAAAGAGGGACTTGAAGTTCTTGCAAAAGATAAAACACCCAAAGTGTTTTAGTAGCAGTGGTAGCAACAACCATATATTCAACATCAGTAGAGGACCTGGCTATAATTGGTTGTTTTTTCGACGATAAACTAATAGGAGTGTGCCCAAAGAAGAGAATATATCCAATGGTGGAAACACGATCTGTTGGGTCCTTATCCCAATCTACATCTACATATATTCTAAGAATGTTTTAAAATTGGCAATTAATTCATAGGCCATAATTTATAGTGTATTTCAAGTATCAAAGGATTTGTTTGATTGCTTTTCAGTGAGTTTCTGTAAGAGAGTGCATAAACTGAGAAAACTTTAATTGCTGCGGTGAGGCAATTGGAAAGAGCTTACATTTACTATCTTGCATATTTGTTTCAGTTAACAATTTAAATATATACTTGGATTGGTTTAAGAACAAACTATTATTTGTCTGAAGAACTTTAATTCCAAAAAAAAAAAAAAGACTTACCCATAGTCGGATACTAATTTACTCTTTTTTTCATGACAACAACTCAATCATATAATATATATATATATATATATATATATTGCGAAGGTTTGACCACAAAGAATTATGAGAGAAAAGAAATATAGTCATCTTTTAAATCAAAAATAACTTTTAAAATAAATTTGTAATTTTTAAAATATAAAATATTAAAATAAGAACAGATGATTCACAGTAGCATGGGTGGTAATTGATTATGTTACTAATTTTGGAAAAATAATAAATTTGTTAAGTTTCGTAAATTCCGATGTATGTATTTTATTGGTAAAATATTGTTAATGTTTTGTTTTCCTTCAGTATTGGGTTGGGTCAGTTTTGTTTCAACTTAAACCATAAAAATATGTGAGAAACGCTAGAAGGAGGGCTTGAACCTCCGACCTTGTGGTTAACAGCCACACGCTCTAACCAACTGAGCTATTCCAGCAGCTTGCTATAATTTTCATGCGTATTATATTTATTGGCTTTTCTAGTTTTATAATTCTGTGCAACCCACTTTAATTCAACAACGCCGGTTAAAGACCATATAAGTTTAAATTATTTAATAACAAACAATATTATTGCAATAATTAGAATATGTTTGCTAGCAATGTTTTCTGAATTTTTTATTATATTACTATATTATTTTTATATATTAATTTCATCTTAATATTTAATTTACGATTAGATTAATTATTATTTAACTATGGTACAAATATATGTCAATTAAAAGTAAATTGAGTTTTATAAACATTGTAACACTTTCAAATGGAATTTAAAACAAGCTAGGAAAACAAAATCATTTTGGTATTATTTATTAGGTTCCTTTGTTAACGTTAATAAGGCACTAGAATGTGATGGAATATCAATTTAATCGAACATGAGGTTGTTTTGTGATATTTATATTTTATTTTTATTCACTTTTTTACTATTTTAATTTTTAAATATCATGGAACTAAAATTTAAGCTTTAATGTTTAATGATGTTGCGCTAAAATTCAAGAACCAATTTTAATTGAAGATGGCGATGAGGATGATAGATTGAAGAAAACATCAAGAAAGAAGATGATGACAAGGAAGATAGATTGAAGAAGAAGGTCAAGATTGAGAACATTTAAATATATTTATTAAATTTCATTTTAATTTTTCTAAGAAGTTGACTTTGGGTTTGTTTACATATAATTTAATTTTAATTATTTTATTTGTCTTTAATTTACAACATATTATTTTTTATAATGCAATTAAATGATTTGATTTCAATAATTATTTCACTTACAAAAAGAAATTACTACAAAATTTTAAAAATCATTATGACAACCTCATCCTAATTAAATAAAATCGATTTTGAACATGAATTATGAAGTTTTATTATACTTGATTCAATTTTATTTTACTTTTAAATTAAATTTGTTCATTCTAAATTAAAATATATATTTTAAATATGAAATGTTAAAATTAGTTTTTAAGTGGATTTCAAAATTAGAACTAATGCTTTTACTTTAAATTTAAATTTAATATTTAATATATAACTCTAATAAGGTACTAGAATGTGATGGAAAATCAATTTAATCGAACAGAGATTATTTTGGGATATTTATATTTTATTTTATTTACTTTTTACTATTTTAATTTTTAAATATCATGGAACTAAAATTCAAGCCTTAATGTTTAATGATGTTGCGCTAAAATTCAAGAACCAATTTTGATTGAATATGGCGATGAGGATGATAGATTGAAGAAAACATCAAGAAAAAGAATGATGACAAGAAAGATAGATTGAAGAAGAAGGTCAAGATTGAGAACATTTAAATATATTTATTAAATTTCATTTTAATTTTTCTAGGAAGTTGAATTTAGGTTTGTTTACATATAATTTAATTTTAATTATTTTATTTGTCTTTAATTTACAACATATTGATTTTTATAATACAATTAAATGATTTGATTTCAATAATTATTTCACTTACAAAAGGAAATTACTATAAAATTTTAAAAATTAAAAATCAATTTTAAACATGAATTATGAAGTTTGATTGTAATTGATTCAATTTTATTTTACCTTTAAATTAAAAATTTTATTCTGAATTAAAAGTATATTTTAAATATAAAATGGTAAAAATTATTTTTAAGTGAATTTCAAAAATTAAAACTAATTTTTTACTTTAAATTTAAATTTAATATTTAATTTGATAATTATTAATACATTAAAATCACAATGTTGAATTATACATTTATATTCATCTTGAATTACATTTAATTTGTAATTTAAATTATTCAAATATCTTTTACTATTTTATATTATTTCTTCCTTAAACATGGAAAATGTTTTATTATTATATTAAAACTAAACTTGAATAAAAAAATTGATAAATATTAAATTATATTTTAATTAATTTTGAAATACACATTAATTGTGATTTAAACTATTGTTTATAGTATTATATTGAAATTAAATAATAAAATTAAAAGAATAGTCTAATAATATTGAATTACACTTCATATTACTTGAATTACATTTTATTCCAATTTAAACTATTCAAACTTATAGTTGAAGAAATATGATTTTCAATTTAGATTACTTAAACATAAGAAATTATTATTATCATTACATTAAAATTGTTTAAATGTTTGAATAGATAAAATCGAATAAATAGAAGAATTCAAAATTACTAAACCAAAAATTTAACATGTGTTTGATAGCATTAAAAATTCAAATTTGTTACCACTCTAGCTTAGAGGTGATCATAAGTTGGACTATCCGACCCGGCCCGATGGCCCGCCCTAAAAATAGAAGGGTTCAAGTAAAAATATAGGCCCAAAATATGGGTTTGGACAAAAACGAGGCCCATTTAGAAAACGGGCTGGGTCTCGGATAAAACTTTTTTGGTCTGGACTCAGCCCGAATTATATATTAAATATATATTTATTTTAATCAAATATACTTTTTAAATTGATATATTTTTTTTGTTTTAAAATTTTTTATTTAATGAAAAAAACTAAAAAAAATTAATATGGGCTGGGCTGGACCGGGCTCAGGTTTATCAATTTTCTTTTGGGCCGGGCATGAATAAAGTTCTAGGCCCATATTTCGGGCCGAGATCGGGTCTAGAAAATGGGCCTAAAATTTTGTTTGGGCCCGGCCCGGCCAGGCCCATGATCACCTCTACTCTAGCTATATACATTATTATTGAATAAATTTTAAAAGCTAATACTTATATTTAAGCACTTTATTGAGTTAGTGTCACATTTAATCGAGTTACCAATTTAATTATAAAATTACATAAATATCATTTTTTAAATTATAATTAATATTTTTATGATTACATTTTTATTTTTTCATAGTGCTATATCATCTTTAAATAAAATAATTACAAATTATAAATTTAAAGATCAAACACTTGTTCAATAGTATTAAAATACAAATTTATTACTATTTCATTTATTTTTATTACTGAATAAATTTTTAACAAATATTTTTAACCTAAAGTATTTTTTTTTATTGACAATAAAAGTATGACAAAATTTAGTATATATAAAATTGTTTATGCATATGAACAATTATGATGAATTGTGTCCCGAAGCTGTGTTTTCAAGTCAATGTTGGGACTAGAGGTGTACATGGCCGAGCAGTTCGGCCCGGTCCGAAGGCCCACCCGAAATGTGGGAGGGTTTGGATAAAAATATAGGCCCAAAAAATGGGCTTGGACAAAAAAAATAAGGCCCGTTTAAAAAATGGGCTAGACTCGGGTAAGGCATTTTTGGCCGGGCCCAGCCGGCCCCAGCCCAAATTCATTAAAGTAAAAAACTATTTTTTTAATATTATTTTCTTATTATTTTTCTCATTATTTTGCTACCATTTTACTATTATGTTTCTATTATTTTGTTGTTATTGTTTAGATATTATATAAAACTTATTTTATTGTTAATTTTGTTATTTTTTAAAGACATTTGTTAATTTTTTATTATTTTAGAGGCATTTGCTTGTTAAGTTGTATTTATTTTAGTGTTATTTAAGTCTACATATTTTTAAAATTTATTTTCAATTTGTTGAAAAATATTTATTTTAATTTTTTAGTATTTTGATGTATTATATATATTTAAAATTATATAAAATAATATAAAAATTAATACGTGTGGGTCGGGCTAGGCTCGAGTTTTAATATTTTTATATGGGCCGGGCTTGGGCAAAATTTTAGACCTATTTTTGGGCTCGGCCCGGCCCGAGCCCAATAAATGGGCCTAAATTTTTAGTTGGTCTCGGCCCAAGCCCAGTCCGGCCCGACACATGTACACCTCTAGTTGGGACCAATCACTTGACTGCCTATATAATATATAGTGAAAATAATATTAATAAAATAAGCAATTTTTATTTGACTCTCTTGAAAATTGCACTGATAAAAAGTTTTTGACTTTTGCAATTTGTAATATATTATTAGTTATTAGAATTAATTACTATAAATATTTAATTAAATAATTAATTTAATTCAAATGAATTCTCCTACACATAGTTTATACCGATAAAATACCAACCTAGATGCTAAAAGTCATAAGACTTTACTCTTGCGATTTAAACCAATGCTTAGTTGATTTTAAGACTACACCTTTTAATGCAATTTTACATTTACCATTATTAAATAGATTAATTTAATTTTATATTATTAAAAGAATCAAATAAGTCCAAATTTGAATAAATTTTATATTTATCATTAAAATTTTATTTAATGTTCAACAAAGTTAATATTTTTAAAATTTTTATAACTCTGTAAATAGAATATTTTATTTAGAATTAAAGCGCAATTGAAAAAAAAATTTCAAGATATTTTTATACAACAAATATTAAATCTATTATAATTTGGACTTATTTAATTCATTTTAATGGTATAGTGGCTAAATTGATCCATTTAATAATAGATAGGCTAATTTAATTCATTCTCTATAATATAAGGACCTCTCAAATACTTTAACCCTTATTATCCTTTTCTCTTATGGGATCTATATATATATATATATATATATATATATATATATATATATATATATATATTCACTATACTTTTATACAATTAATATTTTAACAATTGTTAAATTTATTAATATAATTGTATTTGTCATACATATAAATTATTGAATGAATATGATATTTCATCATATCGATCTAAAATATTGTATATATTAATATATGTTAAACGGATGAAAGTTTTTTTACATAAACAAATTGTTGTAAATTTCTATTTTACGTCAAACACATGCATGACCTACATGAATAAACATAAAATATGACGGTTGTATTGTTAAAGTATTAATTATAGAAAAAATTATAAAAGTGAATAAAACCATGTTAGTTTTACATTGGTGTAAGTGGAGGGATATATATAAGGGCAAATTACCAAATAATGCCCTTTTTTTAAATTTACGGAAAATGACATTTTTCTCAATTATTTACCGGAATGGGCTATTTTCCCTGAAAGTGCGTCAACGTCGGTAGCGATGTCGTAGTATGCGTGGTAGAAAATCGATTCTAGGGGGGCGTTTTACGCCACATCAGAAAAATCGCGTCCTTGAGGGCGCGCTTTGCTGATGTGGCAAAAACACTCCCCCAGTGACGCGTTTTGCCCATTTATTTTTGTTAGGGTTTTTAGCTATTTTTAAGGTTAAGGTTAGGGGTTTTAGGGTTTAGGGTTTTTATAGGTTTTAATGTTTAGGATTTAGGGTTTTTATGGAAAAATTAATGAACTAGAGTTTAGGGTTAATTAATTAAAATAATTTTATATTTAGGGTTATAGGAAAAATATCAGTAATATAAAAACTATTTGGTTTTTTTACAGTAGTATCTGGTAAAATAATTTTGAGAAGACATTTTGAACAAATAGTGACCAAAACGCTTCAAGCAGGATGCACTATCAAGAAGAGTCTTGAAAAACCTCCCACATGGACGCTTTTGCTCTGAAGAGTTTCTGAAAAGATAATTTTGAGAAGACATTTTGAACAAATAGTGACCAAAACGCTTCAAGTAGGATGCAATGTCAGCAAGAGAACTGAAAAAACTCCCACGTGGACGCTCTTTTGCTATAGTAGTTCCTAAAAAGATAATTTTGAGAAGACATTTTGAACAAATAGTGACCAAAACGCTTCAAGCAGGATACAATTCAGCAAGAGTACTGAAAAAAGCTTCCACGTGGATGCTCTTTTGCTACAATAGTTCCTGAAAAGATAATTTTAAGAAGACATTTCTGAACAAATAGTGACCAAAACGCTTCAAGTAGGATGCTTTGTCAGCAAGAGTACTGAAAAAAGCTCCCACGTGGATGCTCTTTTGCAACAGTAGTTCCTATCTGGCCTTAGACTATAAATGAGCCAAATTTCATTATCAGGTTGTATAATAGAAATTGAGGCAAAAGTATAATAGAAACTGAAAATGAGTGAACGTATTAGTGCTGTTATTTACTATGATGGTGAGGTTCGTGACACTGAAAATGGTGTTATTTTTTTATCGGAGAACACAGCGCGATTGGTTTTTAACCAGAACATAGATTTGACAGAACTTCGTAAAAGAATTAGGCGTAAAATCTTCGGAACAACGCCAATGAAAGTTTTGTCTATTAACTATAGATTTTGTACTTCGGCTAATCCCGTGAGATATGACTCATTCGACATCAAAGGTCCTCAGAGCTTGGAGGCAATGGTGGAGACTCATCTTGCCAATGGATCACCCTATCTTGAGGTATATGTACAATTTTCATCGCCAAATGAATGATATCTTTTACACGACCCCAAGCCGACTTCAATATCTACTGCTGCACAACACTCGGTTGGTGGATGGGACATGAGTGAATACGATGCTACCCATCAGCTTCTAGTGGTTGGCAATCTACATATGATTGTGATATTACGAAAGTTGTTTAAGAAGGATATGTGGGAGCCTTGACCGGATCTGGCGAAAATTTTGTTTATTTTAGGAAGTAATTCCATTAAAATTATTAAATAATAAGCTTGGTTTGAATTAAAACTTTATTATATTTTATTAAAAGATAAATCATTTGTAAAAATATTTCTAAGTACGATATAAATTCATCATCCATAAAAGAGTGCTTTAAACAAAAGTGGCCCTTATTACAACCAATAATAAAAAAGCACTTAGTATTAAAATTGCTTAAAATAATTAAATAAATCTCCTTCGCATGGGCCACCTTGCATCCTCTCCGACCGGTCCGATCAACATGTCACTGCGATGTTGGATAAATAATTGGGTGAGTCATAATGACTCGGTGTGTAATTAAACCACCGATATCCACCCACATGCTAGCCACAAATCAACCCAATTATCAAATGCAATATATAAATATAATCGTGTTTGCCCATTTCCATAACATCTCATAACGGAACAATGCAACTGAAACCCAACCCAATCCTAAGGTAATACCAATGCCATCCACGATGTAGCGTATAGCTAACATCAAACCACGATGGAGCACACAACAATCCATCAAAAATCAACAATGTAGCACAAAGTCGACATCAACCACTACTCAAGTACACCCGCACCTTCTTTCAAAAACCCACCCATGCACATGTAACATAATATGATCTTTGAAATGATGCATGTACATGATATTCACAAATATAGGCATGCTCACATAGTTAAAATCAATTATCACATATTAGCCAATTTGCTATAACTGGTCGTCATCATTCCCTTTTAGGGTATCCATTACACATATGGCAATCGCATTCATTAGTAAACATATAGCACAACAAATCCGGAAACAATGGTCTAACTACACACCTTATAACTCAAGTTCTAAACCCTCGATGGATAGCGAGGATTTGCATGCATGGCCAATCGGTGAATCAATGTTCGATGCTACGATATCTAATCAAAAATCTGAGATCTTAACGAATAATCATAAACTACTCATCCTTACCGATGAGTCTTGAAATCCAAAGGCTAAAACTCCGTCAAGGTTAGAATCAACTTCTAGTGGTTGGCAATCGAATGGAGATGAACCAAGGAGACATATGATTCAAAAGGAGGATGAGAGGAGTTAAAACAAATAAAGAAAAGAAAAGGAGAAAAAGTTGTTTAAGAAAATGGTGGATAATCTTGTACCCTCTTGCTCCAAATTTTGCAAGAACACGGAGAAGAACAAATAAATTTTGGCACAAGCAATAAAAAGGAGAAAAAATATGAAAAGGGTGTTTCCCTATTTATAAAAATTGACCACCTACCCACGTGAAGAATCCATCCTTTGGCCATCACCTACTAATTCAAATTAAATTTGAATTAGCCAACCCCACATTTACCCATATCCTATATTATCTAAAAAAAAATAAATAAAGCGCAACAATTTCTTCTATCCACCAATTTTAAACTAAATCAAATACTCCTACAATTATCCCACTTATCTAATAAAATAAAATAAAATAAATAATAATTATCCTACAATAAAAAAAACAAATACTAGATAAAATTTAACACTAATTCTACCTAACCATCTAACACTTATCACTCTTGACTAACAAGAGTTACACCTCAAATGCAACACCCATGTGCAGTCCACCTCACACCGATCGGCAACAAAAAAACAAATCCACCCTCACCTCTGTGATTCGAACACGGGACACAGGGGAAAGCTGACGACCAACTAACGCCCAGCCATTCTACCACCTTGCATTCCTTGACATAAAGCCCCACTATTTTATTTTAAATCCAACCTACTTGACCCATCACCAAACAACAAAAATAAAACTCCATAATGCGCTCCAGCCCTCGAAACCATGACCTCCCTCCCTCCAGCGCCTAAGTAGCGCCTAAGAGCCACTCTCTAATTGGACTTTCATGTCCATCAACTTGACATTTATTTTTAAGGCCTACTTAGCCCAGTCCTTGGCGCAAAAAAAATAAAACAAAGTTCTTTGCCCTAGCAACTCGAACCCTTGCTCCCTTAGGCGCCACCTTCCAAAGCCCCCAAGCAACAAGATAACCACTTTACCAATACCTTTCATGTGCCTTAACCTTCCAAATAAATTTCTTAAGCCCTCTAAAGCCCAGCTCCATTTCTTAACCCTAAAATTAAAACTTTTCCTAAGCCTTCCCTTTTACCCGAGCATTCTTAAAACCTCTAAAACACCTCCAAACACACCCAAAACCTACCAACACCGAATTATACTTAAATTACCTAGCCCCTAAACCGAGGTGTTACAATTCTACCCTCCTTAAAATAATTTCGTCCTCGAAATTACTTATTACCGAATAATCATAACTCGCTATTCTACTTCTCATTGCAAGACTCGATCTTAGTCTATCATACTCCCGACCACGGTCTTTAAGTTCTCTCTCAAGATCCAGATCATACAAGAAAGAGCTAACTTACAAACAAGGAAAGCAATTAAAGAATATTCCAAAACAAAAGAGCTTACCCGATATCACATCTTGGTTGACTCGACTCTGACCATTCCTTCCATGACTTGAACCACGACCCTTCGTCGCCGAGGACAATTCTTAACGGATGTGCCTTAGATCCACACAAAGCATTCCTTACTATTTCCCCAACACTCTCTCGTGAGGTCTTCCACGAGCACAAGGGCGATTCCGATTCTCGACAAGCGCGCACGGTGGACGTCGTATTTTCAATTTTCGGTCTTTTACGAGCATCACCAAACGATGCTGACGGTCCAACCCTTCTCTTATTCTCGTTCTTATTCTTCTCTCGGTTTTCCCTTATAGTCTTCTTAACCTCTTCAGCGATCCGAGCTTTCTCCACCAGAATGGCGAAGTCTCTTTCTCTGTGCGGAACGATCAACTCCCGCAACTCATCTCGTAGCCCATCTTCAAATCGAACACTCCTTTCATAATCAGTAGCCACGATTCCTTTGGCGTACTGACTTAGCCGAACAAATTTCGCTTCGTACTCAGCTATCGACTTACTTCCTTGTACTAGATTTAGAAACGCTTTCCTCTGCGAGTCCAAATAACTGGCTCCTACGTACTTCCCCTCAAACTTAGCCTTAAAGAAATCCCAATCCAGTCGATCCGCCGGTACACCTTGTTTGACAGTGAGCCACCAACGATAAGCTTCGTCTCGAAGCAACGAAACAACGCCCTTCAGCTTTTCTTCATTGGTGCAGTCCAAATCGTCCATGATTCTTTCGACTGCTTCTAGCCAATACTCCGCTACGTTAGGAGCTACTCCCGACACTTCTCTAAAGATCTTAGCTCCGTTCGATCTAAGCCTTTCCGATACCGACTTTCGAGTTCCATTTCCTCTACTAACTCCGCTACTCGCTCTAGCTTTTCAACATGGCCCGCGATCTTTGCGTCATCTTCTCGGTCGATCTTGTTCCTCCGCGACCCTTCTTGGTGCAGTACTTCACTTCGACCCATGGCGGACCTATCGGTTACGATCTTGCCATTCTACCTCTCTGCGTCCCTAGAACTCATCTCTATCGTCTTGATTTATCGATTAAGAAGTTTTATGCATTAGTAATTGTTCCACTATTTAACCGCGAGCATATTTTACGAATGAAAGATTTTAGAAGTAGTTCTTTCGTTCACACAAGGTTCGGTTCAAGTTCACTACCTTAATACAGGGAGTCCCATTCATGTACATAAACAGAGACACATTCATTCAGTGGTATCCACCACACACCTTCACTATTCGGACCTTTCTGCCTGCTTTACCCTGTGGGTATTTACATCATTTTGTCCTCTGAGGACATTTTCGTAATAAACCAGAGAAATTTTAAAACTTTAATAAACCAGAACATTTTAAAATTTCCACATCGGGAGGGTATTTCTGTAAATTTGTCAAATTTAGAGATACAGCAGAATTTTGGAAACCAGGGGTATTTTGGTAATTTTGTCAACCAGGGTAATTTTGTAAATTTCCAAAGTCAGGGTATTATTTTGAAATACAAAAATTTGGATACTTTTGCAAAGTGAGAAAATTTTATTAAAGTTGGGGTTAACTCAGGAATTTTGAAAGTCAGGGGCATTTTGTAATCTTGCCACTAGGGCATTTTGGTAATTTTGGTAAATCAAAAAAAACATTTTTTTTTTCAAAAACCAGTTTTAGGGTTTACAAACCAAAAAGGGTAAATTTAAAATTGTAAAACCAAGAATTTTAAAAGCAAGAAGGCTAATCCCTTCGGGTTTTAAAATTGGTTTAGCTTTATGAACAAGTCCTCTTGGTTAAGGTGAGCAAGTAGCTACGCACTGGTAGGATTCAAGTGGAGAGGAGGTGAGTCACGGATTGCTTAAATACCAAGCTCCCTTGAATACCACTCCTAGACATGCGCACACAGTTGCCACACCTTACACGGCGACTTACTTTCTGAGTTTGTTTAGTAACCTTAAGTCTTATGCACATGTTTGAGTAGACTAGCCTTAGAGTTCAAGCGATCCTAATTCACTAATCTGAGCCCAACAAAGCCCATAACAATTCATATAACAAATTACTTCACAAGTCTGAAGTACTTACCTGGTGGACTCGGGCCGGAGGTACAGGTGCCATGCCAGAATAACCTGAGAAAAACCCATATTTTGAAAAGCCCATTTTGAAAATGTTTTTGGGCCCAAAACCCTCAAAGCCGAGTTTTGAACCGGGCTCTGATACCAATCTGTAACATCCCCAAACCCGGCCCACGAGCCTTGACCGGATCTGGTTATGTCACTGCGGAATGACGGTTGAAAATCTTTGTCTTTAGAATAAAACTTGAAAATTTTGTTTATTTTCGGGAAGTAATTCCATTAAAAATTATTAAATAATAAGCTTGGTTTGAATTAAAACTTTATTATATTTTATTAAAAGATAAATCATTTGTAAAAAATATTTCTAAGTACGATATAAATTCTGTCATCCATAAAAAGAGTGCTTTAAACAAAAGTGGCCCTTATTACAACCAATAATAAAGAAAGCACTTAGTATTAAAATTGCTTAAAAATAATTAAATAAATCTCCTTCTGCATGGGCCACCTTGTATCCTCTCCGACCCGGTCCGATCAACATGTCACCTGCGATGTTGGATAAATAATTGGGTGAGTCATAATGACTCAGTGTGTAATTAAACCACTGATATCCACCCACATGCTAGCCACAAATCAACCCAATTATCAAATGCAATATATAAATATAATCATTTAGATATTACCACAATCTGGGCTTGGCCCACAATCAAATCATATTCAAGCACTGGGCTAGGCCCTTTTCTCATTAATTCATTGATTACTGGGCTTGGCCCATTTCCACGTATGTTCTCAAAACATACCAATCCACATGTCATATTGGGCTTGGCCCATTTCCATAGCATCTCATAACGGAACAATGCAACATGAAACCCAACCCAATCCTAAGGTCCAACCGCTACACACCCCCTTAACCAGCCTACCACACCCCAGGGGACTATCGAGTCACCCTCTCCTTTTCCCTCCAAAAAGGCAACCAATGCCATCCACGATGTAGCGTATAGCTAACATCAAACCACGATGGAGCACACAGCAATCCATCAAGCCACGATATGGCATAAAGCCGATATCAATCAAGGTAACCACGAACTAAATTGCAAAGATCCACAACGCGACCTCGATCGGTGCCAATCCACGATGTAGCACAAAGTCGACATCAACCACGTACTCAAGTACACACGTACCTTCTTTCAAAAACCCACCCATGCACATGTAACATAATATGATCTTTGAAATGATGCATGTACATGATATTCACAAATATAGGCATGCTCACATAGTTAAAATCAATTATCACATATTAGCCAATTTGCTATAACTTTGGTCGTCATCATTCCCTTTTAGGGTATCCATTACACATATGGCCTTTGCATTCATTAGTAAACATATAGCACAACAAATCCCGGAAACAATGGTCTAACTACACACCTTATAACCTGAAGTTCTAAACCCTCGATCCCGACGCTATCGTTTAGCGAGACTACCGTTATTTGCTTATCGTTTTCATTGCGCCCACACCGGTGGCCAATCACGAACAATTGGCCGACCTCTTCTTAAACTTGAACGGGGACTTTCCTTGCTCACTTGGTGGTATTCGCATCCATAACGATATCTAATCAAAACTTGGTTAATCTGAGATCTTAAGCGAATAATCATAAACTACTCATCCTCACTGACAGAGTCTTGAAATCCAAAGCTCCTTAATCACGCTAAAACTCCTAAATGGTCAAGGTTAGAATCGGTTACCACAAATGCCAAATATGGTTTATAACAAAAATCCATGAAAAGAGGACCCTTTGGCGAATAGCACCTAACCCTTACCTTGAGTAATCGAATCTGAAACGACCCTAAGTGCTCCTTTGCGTTGGCCTTAAAAGCGAATGGAGATGAACCAAGGAGATCACCTTTGTTGATATTCGCCACCACACTAGGCTATCAAAAGGAGATTTCGACCGAGTTGAGAGGAGATTCACTAAAACAAATAAAGAAAAGAAAAGGAGAAAAGGCTATGGATATTGGCTTAGGCTATGAGAAAAAAAAAGAGTTAAGAGGTTTGACAATGGTGTTGAACACTAAAGAAATCTTGGCCTCATAAAATAATTGGGAAAAGAAGAAACCCTCTTGCTCCAAATTTTGCAAGAACACTGGAGAAGAACAAATAAATTTTGGCACAAGCAATAAAAGGAGAAAAAATATGAAAAGGGTGTTTCCCTATTTATAAAAATTGACCACCTACCCCGTGAAGAATCCATCCTTTGGCCATCACCTACTAATTCAAATTAAATTTGAATTAGCCAACCCCCCACATTTACCCATATCCTATATTATCTAAAAAAAATAAATAAAGCAGCAACAATTTCTTCTATCCACCAATTTTAAACTAAATCAAATACTCCTACAATTATCCCACTTATCTAATAAAATAAAATAAAATAAATAATAATTATCCTACAATAAAAAAACAAATACTAGATAAAATTTAACTCTAATCCTACCTAACCATCTAACACTTATCGACTCTTGACTAACAAGAGTTACACCTCAAATGCAACACCCATGTGTCAGTCCACCCTCACACCAATCGGCAACAAAAAAACAAATCCACCTCATTGAGATTGAACACGGACACAGGGGAAAGCCAACGACCAACTAACGCCTGAGCCATTCGCCACCTTGCATTCCTTGACATAAAGCCCCACTATTTTATTTTAAATCCAACCTACTTCACCCATCACCAAACAACAAAATAAAACTCCATAATGCGCTCCGGGCCCTCGAACCGCGACCTCCCTCCCTCCAGGCGCCTAAGTAGCGCTAAGAGCCACTCGCCAATTGGACTTTCATGTCCATCAACTTGGACATTTATTTTAAGGCCTACTTAGCCCATCCCTTGGCAAAAAAAAATAAAACAAAGTTCTTTGCCCAAAGAACTCGAACCCTGCTCCTTAGGCGCCACCTTCCAAAGCCCCAAGCAACAGCATAACCACTTTGCCAATACCTTTCATGTGCCTTAACCTTCCAAATAAATTTCTTAAGCCTCTAAAGCCCAGCTCCATTTCTTAACCCTAAAATTAAAACTTTTCCTAAGCCTTCCCCTTTTACAGAGCATTCTTAAAACCTCTAAAACACCTCCAAACACACCCAAAACCTACCAACACGAATTATACTTAAATTACCTAGCCCCTAAACCAGGGTGTTACATACTCCCCATGACATCCACTGGCGAGGGGACCTCGTTCGTTGCAGATGATGGTGGGTCAGATGATGAGTCCGATGTGGATCCACCTCGAGAGCCCGGCCCCGATGGTGTAGAAGTTACATTATTTTCTAAACCGGAACTTGTTCCAACCATACCTGAAGATGTTGAAGGGTTTCAGATGAAGAAGAATAAGATCTGCGATTCAGAGCGTACTCACCTCCAGCCCACATGCAGAATGTCGATCTATCTCAAGACAATGCGTTGGAGTTTCCTGAACTACCACACAGAAGGCGTGACCGTACAAGTTCCTCGTTGGATTCAGGTGAATTAGAAGTTGGTAAAGAGTTTTCCAACAAGGATAGTTTTTTGGTGCATTGAAATAATATAGCATCAAGAACGGGGTTAACTACAACGTGGTTAAATCTAAACTCGATAAGTATGAGGCTAAGTGTGTAGTGTAAGAAGGTACATGTTCATGGAAAATCATGGTCTCGTTGAGGAAAAGGACAGGCTTTTGGGAGATTAAAAAGTACAAAGGTCCACATACATGTGTTGTCGGTACAGTATCACTAAGTGTTTAGGGTTTTTGAATAATACTGAAATTATGTAATGTTGCATTATTTAACGTACTTCGTTGACAGGTGTTCCACAAGATCATCCCAAGATGGATTCAGATATGTTGGCTAGCTTAATAATACTAACGATGAAGGCGGATCCCAAAACTTCAGTACCGGTCTTAATTACCAATATTCGTAGCCAATTAGGGTACACGCCCTCTTACCGCAAAACTTCAGTAGGACGCTTCATATAATGAAGTGTGGCAGTGGTGTTAGGTGCTGGAGAGATATGTCCCAAGTAGCATAACAGACCGTTAAACGATACCTGCGTACTACAACGATCGATTTCTTCGTGGATGCTAAGTGTTCAAGCGTCTGTTCTGGACATTTAAGCAATGCTAAGACGCATTTCTATACTGCATGCCATTGATACAAATTGACGGTACTTTTATGTATGGTAGATATACGCATCAGCTATTGCTAGCTGTGGCAGAGGATGGCAGTGGGAGAATCCTTCCACTTGCGTTTGCAATAACACCGAGGGAGTCAGCTGATGACTAGGAATTCTTTCTATCTAGGTTAAGGAGGCTACCCCCAACCTGATATATGCGTTATATCGGATCGGGACCCTAGAATACTAGCCGCAATAGAGCGACAGGGAAGCCTATGACATCGCACACACCATCGATATTGCCTAAGACATGTTGCATCCAACTACCACGGGCAACATCAATCTACAAGTGAACAACGGCAAGTGACCATCATGGGTATGTAATATCTATTAATACAATTTCGTTTGTAATATTCAATTTATTCTTAATTGAAGAGTGGTATGTAATAATCGCTATCAACTTATATTGGCAGGGTACGAGATCAATAAGGATCGCTTTCACGAGATGTTGGTGATTTTGCGCTCAGTTAACGAAGAAGGCGAAAACTACCTATGCAACATACCTTTCAAACAGTGGACACAAGCATACGATGACGGTCTACAATATGGTCATATGACCTCAAACCTGGGTGAATGCATAAATTCTGTTCTAAAAGGAACGCATCATTTGTCGATAACATCGGTTGTGCGAGATACATATTGTCGTTTAGAGGCACTATTTTTGAAGCGAGCAGCGAGTTATAAAGGCCAAATGCAGGGAGGCCATGTATGATGCAAAGGTATTACGAGATATTAACAAGGTGAAGGTACGGGCCAACACCATGCACACAGTGTGTCACGATCGCAACAACCTATGGTTTCGTGTGACGGAGTTTGACAGACCGAACGAAGGTATAATTGACAAGCAATATCATGTACACTTGAGAAATATGAGCTGCAACTGTGGGATATTTGACGCACTTCGTTATCCATGCGCTCATGTAATTATAGCTTGTCAGAATCTCCGTCTGGATCCCATGAGCTATGTCGACGAAGTGTACAAAATAGAATACATGTACAACATGTGGAGACATATACTCCCACCAGTCTTAGATGAACGTAAGTGGCCGTCTATATCATTTGTTCCGTTTAAGCTGTTACTAGATAGATAACTGTATCGTAAACCAAAGGGTCGACCTTACTCGACTAGAATACGCAACAATATGGATATCCGAGAAACATCCAACCAATGGAAGTTATGCGGATGGTGTAGGAACCCAGGCCATACATCTCGCTCATGTCCAAATCGAAATAGTTGATAGTCTCCTTATCATTTTTGTCTCTTGGTGGCTATGAAATTTTTTTAATTTCTTGATGAAAATGGTAAACTTTTTGTAGAAGGACTAAGTTACAAAAAAAAAAAAAAAGTTGTTCAATTAATCTAAAATATCACCATCATCATTATTCTTCAAAATTATCTTTCTTGCTAAATGATTATTTTGCCTCTTATGATCCTTCAAAATTCCTGGATCAAGACCTATCTTGATAAAATTACAATTTAACCCATCATACTTTTTCACTTATTCAATTTAGTCCTAATTCAGTCATTTTTTCTTAATTTCTAGATCTTTCCACCCTTAAAATATTTACATTATTGGCCTTTTAAGTTTTCCATATATACATGTTAACCCCTCAAATTTTAAATATTTACTCTTGAGCCACAATACTTTTCTCACATTTGCGATTTAGTCCTTAGGATATTAAAAACAACTTTTATTTTATTAAAATATAAAAAGTAAATTACAATTAAAAATTAAAATCAACTTTTATTTTATTAAATGTAACAATATAAAAAGTTTGTAGAAATATATTAAAATATTGCCTTATTAAAAATTGATTTTATTAAAAATATAAAAATAAATTACAATAAAAATTTAAAAACTTTTATTTTATTAAAATTTAAAATTAAATTAAAATTAAAAATTAAAAATAACTTTTATTTTATTAAAATATAAAATTAAATTACAATAAAAAATTAAAATCAACTTTTATTTTATTAAAAATATAAAAATAAATTACAATAAAAATTAAAAATAACTTTTATTTTATTAAAATATAAAAATAAATTACAATAAAAAATTAAAAATAACTTTTATTTTATTAAAAATATAAAAATTAAATTACAATAAAAAATTAAAAACAACTTTTATTTTATTAAAAATATAAAATTAAATTACAATTAAAATATTAAAACAACTTTTATTTTACTAAAAATATAAAATTAAATTACAATTGAAATATTAAAAACAATTTTATTTTATTAAATGTAACAATATAAAATTTTTGTAGAAATATATTAAAATATAAAAATATTAGCAATATTTTTGCCTTAGTCAAAATAAATTAATTTTATTAAAATATACAAAATAAATTACAATTAAAATATAAAAAAGTTTATACAAATATATTAAAAAAATCAATGTTGGTGCCGGTCGGAATCAATGCCACATGAGGGTGGTCGACAGTTACGCGCTAGATTCCTCCTTGTTCTAGCTTCTCGCGAGGGTTATAGTTGCTTCGGTTGGGATTCTGGTTCCTCCGGCAGGGGTTTGGTTGTGGGTGTTGGGAGGATGACCCACCTTGATAAAATAATGACTGCGGAGGTGTTTGCATCACCCATGGCGGAGGTGTCTAAATCCCATAAGGCGAAGGAGATTGGTAAAAAGAAGAACTCTCCGACGGCGTCTCGTGAGATCCCTCATGTGATGGCGGCCTACAGATCGGCTAGCCAGTCGGAGTAGTCGAGAACGGACTTGAACCGGGCCATGCATTCCAACCTACCAAAGGACTGGGAAAAGGAAACATATAAGGGTTAGGATACAAATAAGGGCTAGGATACGCATCTGGCATAATCTGAAAAGGCTGAGATATGGATGTCGTCGGCTGAAGTGTTGGGCCCGGTGACTGTGTGGGCGCTGTTAATGGGCCCGGTGATTGTGTCGGCATTGTTGATGGTCCCGTCCCATCATCCCTTCTCTTTGGATTTAAAGGGCCCCATCGTTCCCTTTGCACACGAAGTTGCCGTCTCCTCTCCTCTCGACAATAAATACGGCTTACCATGGATCATAAACCATGGCATGTAATCGGCAAGCACGCTAACTCAGGAACGATGATCGGTTCCCAAGTAGGTATATAATCACACCGGTTTTCCCACAATTTAATATATGTTGACCAAAATCTCAGTCAATCCGTATGCAACTACCGTAAGTCGACTTTGTGCTCATCATCGAGCACCTCAGGTGCCACGGGAATCAGTTGTCGAAATCCAAATTGTCGCAGAACCCGATCTGACTGGTGCATCTCCATGGTGGTATAGTTGACTAATGGGACCTTCACATGCCAAATGTTCAGATTTTGAAAGAATTCATCTGGAATTACTGCCCGAATTGTCGGATCCTCGTATGGTGTCCATTGAAACTATATTTACATGATAAAAATATTAGTTATATATTAAATACTAAATACTAAATACTAAATACTAAATACTAAATGAAACAACTATTTTATTACGAAAATATATTTTATTTAATATTTACTTGTGCTTCCGACCGTTGGTCTAATAGAACCCGTATATCTTCAAGCGAGGTAGGTATTCCAACATAACTCGTCGAATGGTTTTACCTAATTAAATAAATATTTAGCATACAATTATATTTTAAATCTACGTAATAATTGTAAAATCTAATATTAAATTTACCTCATTATGAGTGGGAATGTATATGAGTGGTCCACTCGAGGACGTAAAAATGGAAAGCGAAATCGTGCCCATGATTGCAGTAGTGATAGGCAACCTCCGATTTTAGCTTTATTCAATCGCGTTCCCCCGTACATCTCCTAATACAATTTTGCTAGCACGGCAGACCCCCAACTCAATTCACCGGCTGCTCTAAAATCAATGAGTTTCAGCAGCCATCTCAGATGTACGAGGTTTCGTGACAAGTCCGGCATCAGATAGCCTCCAATCATCTCAAGAATGTATGCCCAAGCATACCGTATTCTTTATAATTCAGTCGAATCATTATCCGGCTCCAGGAATGTGTCTCGTAACCAACCCTTCTCGATCCGACCTCTGTTAATGTTATCCGGAATAGCACCCAAAAGCTCGTAGCATACAGCTCCCCAATCACCAAAAGTTGCGGACTCGGTGACTACGTACCCATCCACCGACAATCCCAATTGCAATTGCAAGTCTTCCAGAGTGATTGTACACTCTCCGCATGAAAGATGGAAAGTGTGCGTCTCGGGTCTCCACCTCTCTATCAACGCACTGATTAGTTTCGGGTCCAACTTGCACCCCCGACCTATCGTTGCCACGTGCCAAAAACCCGCTTCCCGCACGTAATTCTAAATCAACGGCGATGGCGGACCAGACATATTACGAATATAGCATTGCAATACCCGATCTACAGACTGTTATAAAAAATTATAAAATTAAAATTAATTAAAATTGCATAAATGAAAAAATATTAAATAGTATTGAAAATTAAAATTATAACTTACCATTGTCATTTGATCGACGGAGATGTGTTTATTATCGAGACGAATTAATTCTCCGGCCATTGCTAACACGATCGAATATTTTTAAATTTAAAAAAAAAAACTAATTCAAAATGCTTTTAAAAATGGTTTTTTGTAAAAATTAAAGGACTTTTGTGAAATTTGAGAGAAATTTTAGACAAAGTTGAGAGAAATAGTGTAAGGACTTTTGTGTGAAAATAATGAAAGGGGTTTTATATTATATATATTTTACCGTTGGAAAAGACCGTTAGAGCGGGCAAAACGCGTCCCTGGGAGAGCGTTGTTGCCACATCAATAAAGCGCGCCCTCAAAGACGCGATTTCTACTAATGTGACAAAAAGCGTCCCTCAGGGACGCGTTTTCCTGCCACGTACCCTGACATCGCGCTGATGTGGACGCGCTTTCGAGGAAAATGACCCATTCCAATAAATAATTGAGAAAAATTTCCTTTTCCGTAAATTTTAAAAAAAGGGCATTATTTGGTAATTTGCCCTATATATTAATTATCCTATCACATGCATATGCATGTGGAAATCATGATGTGTGTTTAAAAATAACGTATAATAAATCATTAATGAAATTTATGGTTTGAAAATAATTAATCATAATAATGCATGCATATTTGTATTTTTATTGGTTTTATTAAAAGAAAAAAAAACTAAAGTACTCTCAAAATACTTGATTGATTCATGACACCAACTAAATTAGAAGTTTAATAGAAGTATAGAGACAATTGATGGAGATAATAAATTGTGCATATTAAAATAAAATGTATAAATATATATTAAAATAAAGTTTTAGTTGAGTGGTAAATATAAGATTTTACTAATCCAATTGGTGAGGATTCAAATATTACTAAATGCATATTTTTATTTTTGTTTTATTGGTTTTGATATAGTAAAAGATTAAAATGTCCTCAAATAATATAACTTATTTTACTATTTAATTGGTGTAAGTTTAAATCTCACTAAAAAATCATTACGAAAAATTCCATAAGTATCATTCATTCAAAATCAAGAAAAATTTGAGGATTTCAAATTAAAATCTTAAATCCTTAGACTAAAAAATTAAGATTCCGTTTGATTTAAAGAATCGGAAGTTATTTTTATTTCCATTTTATTAGGAAATGGAAAACATTGACAAAACATGTTTGATAGAAAATTAAAAATGAAATGATTTTTGAAAAATGAAAATGAGTGAAGCTTAAAAACATGTTTTCACTAAAAAATTTATAAAAGTGAAAAAGATGAAAAGAAGGGTTTTAAATATGTTTCTCATGTTTTTATTGCAGAAAATAATTACTAAACATAATTTCATTATTAAAACAAAATTTTAATGGTGTTTTTCAATTTTTAAAAGATAAAAATTGAAAATATTTTCATAACCAAATCCTTTATGCTAGCAAAATTGTAGTCTATGAATAGACCCGTTAAAGGTTGGATAACTTGACGCGTTCCATTCGAGTTGTAAATAAGGTTGTTTTAAAGTGAAGCCACTAGGATTTGTTCTAAATTACTATTTAATAATAAAAAATATATTTAAATCTAATAGTAAAATATATAAATTTTAAAATAAACAACCAATTAGGATTTAGATAACTTGAAAAACTTTCAGATCATAGCTTAATTCATGAACAACATTATTCGGAAATAGATGATCTAATTAAACCCTAAACTTGGATTATATGATTTGAATATGAGAATATAGGGATGGAAAGGAAAGGTAAGGAGTTTTATTAATAATTTGACCAAGAAGGAATGCAATTGAAGCAACTTGATGTGGCAAACTCTAATTGGGAATCCAATAAAGTACCAAATATGCCCAATTGAAGAATATTTCACCCCCAAAAGAAATTGTCAAAAAAAGATGTCACTATCTCTTACCTTCATCTCATACCATACTCTATTGTATATATTTGATATATACATTTTAATGAATCAGATCATATCATATAATCATTAAAAATAAAGATTTTAATTAAATAATATTACCCATGCATCAATTTTGAACTATTACTTGAATAGCAAATGAAACCATCAAAAGTCTTGCAAAAAAAAAAAAAAAAAAAAGGCAAGAGGCAAAAGCTCAAAAGGAAGGCTGAAAAGTGAAAAGGGATAGGAATGAAAGCCAAATTTTCCAAAGTCACCAAAGCACACTGGGGGCAGTGAACGGTTGAGAAAAAAGAATGATAGTTAAAATTTGGAGGGTGATGGGATATATGGGAGAGTGGGTGACAGACCCACGTGAATGACCCACCAGCACCGGCCACCACCACCACTTCCACCACCACCACTATCACCACTACCCCCATTGGATTTCCTTCATTGGCTTCATTCCAACGCTAACAGCCAAAATAACCCAACCACAGCAATAAAACCTACCTGCCCTCAAGTAAGATACCACCTCTCCTTCAATTTATCTACTCATCAAATTTATTAGTGATTGCAACCTTAATGTTATAATTAGATCAATTAATTAGGAAGGTGTTCAACACTTTATCCTCTCTTTTTTTTTATTCATGCCCATTTCAAATTAAATTTGGGTTACCCAAATTTTTATATCAATATTTACATATTTTTATAATTAATTATAACAATAATTAATACAAAATTTAGATAAAATTAATACATAAATTGCATCCATTTATGTAAATTAAAGTGAAAGAAGAGAGAAAGTTAAGAGGTTACTATCATTAACTCCATTTGACAAAGCTACCATCTTTTGTAGTTGCCCACTAACTCTAACCCTATAAGCCTTTTCCCTTTATTTCTTTTTGTTTCTTGGCCTATTCTCTCCCCCTCTTCTTCTAATGCTAGTGGTTCTCTTCCTTTCATGGTGTTTAATTCATGTTGACTACTAAAAAACCAGTGTAAAAGTTTTGTGTTTATGGTTTAGTATGGGGAGAGATGGACAAAGAAACTAATAACCAAGAAAACCCATCTCTCCTCTCTAACAATAACACCAACAAAGAAGACTGTTCCCCTAAGAAACACCCTGGAAGCTCCACTGTGACTGGCGGCGGAGGCGGGAATAATGATAGGCTGAAACGCGATGAATGGAGTGAAGGGGCTGTTTCGAGCTTACTCGAGGCCTATGAAAACAAATGGGTGCTTAGAAACAGAGCCAAGCTTAAAGGCCATGATTGGGAAGACGTTGCACGTTATGTTTCGGCTCGAGCCAATTGTACCAAGTCGCCCAAGACTCAAACGCAGTGTAAGAACAAGATCGAGTCCATGAAAAACGGTACCGGTCGGAATCGGCCACGGCGGAAGGATCGTCTTGGCCTTTATATCCACGGCTTGATCTTTTATTACGTGGTAATGCTGCCGCTGCCGCTGCTGCTGCTGCACCGTCTCCTCCACCATCACTGCCGCTGCCTCCGCCACCGCAGCAGCTGCATATGTCAGCAGTGGTTCAACCACAACCACCTGGCCCTCTTTTCACTAACCTTCCCTTGACGTTACCAGAAGCGTCCACGCTCGTGGTGCTGCAACAACAACAACAACCACCACCACCGCCACTACCACCAGCTGCTCCGCCGCCTGCTTTGGCTCCTCAGGGTCTGGGAACTGCACAGAATTCACACGGTTCCAATGGTTTTGAAAAGATACTCAAGGTCAGTAAGCATTATGTGTGCAAGTATGTATACATATACTCGAATTCAAGATTTTAAGTTTTAGCTGGAGCAGATTATGTGCGGAAAATTCAAAAATTATTTACATGGTAGTATTAACATTTGAATAAATTCATGAAGCTACTTTTTATATAAAAAAGTGTATTTATTAGGTCGATACTACTATTTCTTTTACTAGAATTTAAATAAAAAATAACAATATCAGAGAAATTATATTATATTATATTTATCCTATTTTAAATTAAAACCAGAATAAAACATTTAAATTTCAAAATTTTAATTAATTACCACCAAAATAACTTCTTCCTCTTTTATATATTTATACTATCATAGCCACAGTTTGACGACACTCCACTGATACTGACTCTATTAAAATTTGACAAAACCAACTAAAAAACACCTTAATATTTTAAAATTAATATTATTCAATTTTTTTTAAATATCATTGTAATTTGTTTTAAAATAAAAATAAAAATTCCACCTAATTTATTTTAACCACGGTGTCCCATAATCTCATTAATGGAGTCGAGGACACCCGAGTAAACTATAAATTAATAACACAAATATAAAAGTATATCTATTTTAAAAAATTAATTAATAAAAAATAAAATTATCTCTTTTACCATACTTTTAATTTTTATTATAAAGTAAGACTGCGAAGGAGGATGATATTATATTCCTTTTTACACCACAAACCAATCATATTTGTAGAAAAGTAAATGGTAGTCAAAATTAGAAAGTTAAATGTCGATATTCCACTTCCAAAATTATTCTTTCTACATACCATTCAAACTTCATCATTAACTCTCATAATTAATTTCGCACCCCAAACATTCAATTCACTCACTAATACAAGTGGTTGTGATGAGATCCATCATAGCAGTTGGTAGTTTACTTTTTTGTATGCTCTGCCCATCCTTACCCTCAATATGCTAGACTTAACAATTCATTTAAGGTTCGCCAAAAATTAATTATAAATCTTTGAAAGTTTACTATGGTGGGGATTAAAAATGGAATCTTTTTTAAAGGCAGTTTGCAGTGCTTATCATATACTAATTTGTAATTTTATTATTTATAAGGGAATTGAATTGACAATTTTTTATTTTCTGGGTGTCTCCTAAATTCACCTGGATTCATAGATACATGTTCTGTTTGTGATGACAGGATGAAGGAACCGGAACGAAAGTATCGGACCATCTATCGGACAAGGTAGCCATAGAGACAGATAGTAGTACACCGGGTCTTTACAGTGACAAGGAAAAGCTAAGATCGAAGAAATTGAAGATGAAAACAATGGAGAATAAGAAGAAGAAAAGGAGGAAAAAGGAAGAGTATAGAGAAATAGGGGAGAGTATCCGAATACTAGCTGAAGTAGTATTAAAATCAGAAGAATCAAGGATGGAAACACTTAGGGAAATAGAGAAAATGAGGATTGAAGCTGAGACTAAAAGGGGGGAAATGGAGCTTAAAAGAACAGAGATCATAGCCAATACGCAATTGGAAATTGCTAAGCTCTTTGCTGGATCAAGTAATAAAGGGATCGATCCTTCGTTGAGGATAGGAAGAAGTTGACATACATATGCGCGAATGTGTATGTATGTGTAGGTTTAGGGTATTGACAATGAAACAATGTGGGAAGGTAATTTAACTTGTAATAATAGGGTAGTGGGTTGTTGATCTAAATTATGTAACCGGTACAATGCAATGTGAAGATGACTTTCATGTTGCGTAATGACCCCTTTTTCTTACAACTATGAGACTAATTAATTAGCTACTGATAATTTGGGTGGGGGAAGTTTGGTAATTCCTAGCTTCTCGGAATGAAAATTTATCTTTTTAACTTTTACACAACGTTTTCAAAATTGAATTGGTGGTTGAATCGACTAGATTATCAATTCAATTAGTCCGATCAATCCAAACAGTTTAATTAAATAATTCATTAAAAATATTAAAAATCAATTCAACTATTTTTTAATCGATTCAATTAGTCCATACTGATTCACAACTCAACCAATTTAAAACTTTTACCAAAGCAACGTCTCAATAAATTTTTAATTCAACCAATCCAACCAAATTAAACTTGCCAAAGTAACTATGCTTATAAACTTCACAAAGCTAGATTAATTAACAGAGTGACATATTTTTTACATAATAATCTAAAAAATAAATGGTACTTTCATTATATTTTTTCTTAATTTATTGTTGGAGTTAATGTTCACGACTCAATGTGCGGCTTTGCACAGTTCTTTTTTGTGTGCGAAATAAATTTTAGTTTTTAAATAGACATAATTGTAAAAAATACCCTTAATGTTTATGGGTTTTTGAGGTTTGAACTTTAATATTTTTTTTTAACTGACACCCTCAGCATTACGATTTTTTCAGAAATCAGTCCAAATTTAATGGGAAATGTGAGTTCACCATTAGTCAACCATAGATAGATGATGTGTCAAAGATGCTCGACCAATTTCAAAGATGCCAACCCTTCTCTCATTTCTTTCTTTGTTTCTTTTCCTTTGCTCCCACAGTCTGCCCATCTCTAACTCCAAGAAGCCCTCTCCTCTTCCCTTTCTCTCCACACGTCCCAACCCCCACCTCCGCTCCCTTCCCTCTCACTCCTCATCGTTGATCTCACCACAAACGTCCCAAAACCTTCTCCATCTCCATCCTCATCCTTCTCCTCGTCATCATCATCATTATCATCAACATCCGATCCATTTCTCCTAGCCTTCATTAGGCTCGCCACAACTGCAGCCGAAGGCTTAAACAAATACAACGATTGACCGCGAGCGTTACGTCCACAATCGGATTTCACGATCATGGTCCCAAAATCTTTGACATCATCATCATTGTCAAAGTTTGTAGGATCACCGTAGAATTCTTTAGGAAGATGTTTGAGGAGAGGAGGGAGTGAGGAGTCATCTTCATCTCTATCATCGTCATCATCCTTGTAAATCATTATGGCATAAAGGTCCAATATTTTCAACAATTATGCCTATTTACAAAAGACAATTTCATCAAACACCCAAAATTCTATGCAACCAAAAAAATAAAGAAAAAGCAGAAAAGAGGACTCACTATTGTAGCCCATTTTCAAGTATAGCTTGCTCTTCTACGGTCCAATCCATGGAAATACCAAAGCCAAATCAAACTCAGCCGACATAAATCCGCTAATCATCCTCCCTTAGCTCTTTTAGAACATAACTGAAACCTCCAACAAATAGAAAACAATACTCAACAAAGCCTCCTTTCAATCATTTTGCCTTCTCAAGAGAACCCAAAATGAAAACAAAAGAAAACCAACTTAGATACTGCTAGACCTAGTAGAAAAAAGAGAGGAAAAAAGGATTAGAAATCTATGGCTCTGATTTTTCTCTCTCAAAGACTATAATAAATAAGCCGATGTGAAAATCTAACTGATCGATGGTTGGACACAACAATGAAAACATGTAGAGAGGAAGAGAGAAAAACAAGAAGAACAAAAAAGATGGAAATAATGTAATACCCCTAATCCTTATCCGTCGTCAGAACAAGGTTACAGAGCATTACCGAACTTTTCAAATCAAATACAAACATTACGTATAATTTGGCATACATGTCATAAGTTAATCCTATTGTTCCTTTTATGAGCCCTCGAGGCCAAAATATGCGTTAGAAATAAATCAAGACTAAATCGGGTACTCAGGGAATTATTTCGAAAACATCAAAAAATTTCAAAGAAACAGGGGACACACGCCCCTATCTCTACTCGTGTGAAAATACCTAAGCATTGTGTTTTAAAATTTTTAAATTGGCAGGGGACGTACGACCAAACCACATGCCCATGTGCTAGCGGTGTGTCTCACACGGTCCAGTCACATTGTAACACCCCAAACCCGGCCCACTCACTACGACCGAATTTGAAATGCCACTGCGGAAAAACGTGTGAAAATAATCTGACTTGTAAGTAAAGTATATAAAATTTATTGTCTTTAGGAAAGAAAACCTTGTGTATTTAAAATTTGAAATAAATTAAGTTGTTACAAAATTCCTGATTAAAACTTTATTATATATACTTAAGAAAATAAGATCATTTGCAATTAATATTTAAATTGTCAATCCATAATAGAACATAATAATAAAGATACTTTATAATAATACTTAAATACTTTAATGGGCCTTATTACAATAAACACTTAATCAAAATACTGAAACTATAATTACTTAATTAATTAAAATATCTTCTGTATGGGCCACCTCGTATCCACTCCAACCCGGTCCGATCATCATATCACCTGCGATGTTTGATAAAATATTTGGGTGAGTCACACGGACTCAGTGTGTAACTAATCCACTGGATTCCACCCACATGTTAACTACATATTAACACATATATCAGATAATAATTATCATATTTCCATATTATCACATTCTGGCCTTGGCCCATATTCAAATCACTTATCAAGTAACAAGGTAATTAACCACATAATTTCCACATCTTGGGCTTAGCCCATTTCTTATTCAAATCCACATTCACATACTGGGCTTAGCCCATTTCCACATTATCCACATATCAAATAAAATTATGCAAAGTGCACCCAACCCAAACCTAGGGTCCATCCTCTACACACCCCTTATCCAAATTTACCACACACCGGGGATTAATAAATCACCCTCTCCTTTTCACTCCAAAAGGCAATCAATGCCATCCACGTGCAATAAAGCACAAAAATCCACAACGCGACCTCGATCGGCGCCAATCCACGATGTAGCCGTAGCTAACACCAAAACCAAGATGGGACACATAGTCACTCATCAACCACGATATGGCATTTAGTCGATATCAACCACGATGAGGAACGAGCTACTCATCAAGCCACGATGTAGCTCAAGGCTAACATCCAACCACGCATCAAGTACACCGCACCTTCTTTCATATCCCAACCCATTCACATGCAACATGTGATAGTGTCATAATAGTAAATGCATGCACATGTTATTAAGGCAGACAATCACAATTCCACAAGCATAGTCACATTCACATCAGCACTTTCACATTCTTATCAACAGGTAATACTAACCTGTTTATCGATATACCCCATTTTAGGGTATCCATCTCATAACTTTTACTGCATTTGTTAGTACACAATCAACACATACAGATATAGCAAAAACCCGAAAAACGGTGGGTTAATCACACACTTGACTATTTAGCGAAATCCCGAACTATTTGATTCTAACACGATGAACGGGGTTTTTCCTCCTCCCTTAATGCCGATTTGGTCTCCTACCAAATCCCGGAGGCTTTGGTTATCTCTGCCGATTTATCCCTAATCATCCATAGATAGAATTGGCTATTAACAATAATCCATAATAATTGGCCCTTGGCCGAAACTACATAGGCTTACCTTGATTGCTCCAAATCCCGAAAGCTTTTCCTTTTCTGCTCCTTAACGCTAGCACTATACACTGCTTTCCACCACCGTTTGCTTGAAGAGACTACAATAGAATAGTTGACATCAACACCTTAGGAGTTTCGGCAATGGCTACCAAAATAGGGGGTTCGACTTCAATGAATAAGAAGAAAGACTAACCTTTGAGGTTCTAACAAAAGATGGAGAATAATGGTAGCAAAGTTTGACTATGGCTTCTAAATGGCAAGGGTTATTCTACTATCCAAGAAAATATATAGAATTAAAGTTGAAGAAAAGAGAAAGAATAGGAGAAGAAGTGAGAAGCAATTCGGCTCAAAAAGAGAATTAGAGGAACAATTTTCGCCAAGGAAAATAAAATGAAGAAAAGAATAGTTAAAGGATGGTCACCCTATTTATACTACTCAAATTCGCACTCCTACCTCCTCTCAAATTCCACTTCCTTCTCCTATAATAACTCTTGAACACATATTCAAAATATATAAAATAAATCTATAATTATCTTCTATTTATCAACTTAAAATAAATCCACCTTTATCACCTTAATTAATAGAATAAAAATTATCCATCATTAATCCCTTAACAAACTCCTAAATCATCTCTTATTTATCTACTAATCACCTATTCAAAAATAAATAAAATACAATGACCATTATCCCTTATCTTACTAATTTAAACTAAATAAAACAACCCAACCTTTATCCCTTCCTATAGCCGAAATTTTCAAAATAATAAAAAAACAAGCCTAAGCTTATCTTATGGAGTCCACATGCCGTCCAACCACCCTCCAACCTGACGCAAAAAGCCAACAAAATAAAATCCCACTCCATCTTGCTCACCACCTCGAACCCGGGACTCTTTGAAGCGAACTAGTGAGTAACGCCCACCCACTGCTGCTGGTTCTTTTGTGACATAATCCCCATACGATTCTTTTTAAGACCTACTTAGCCCAAGCGCCTTCTTCTTGCACAAAAATAAAATGCCCATTCTTGCTTCCTCGCAACTCGAACACAGGCCATCATTGCCATAAGCCACATATAGCGCTCCAAGCCACTCGCCAAGGCGTTTTCTTGTGACATAAACTCGCCACAAATTCTTTTGAGACCTCTTTATCTTGCTCCCTTTAACGCCAAAAATAAAAACTCCCAAATGCGATTCCTGCAGCTCGAACCCCTACCCCTTGGCACTCCCTTTTACGCAACCACCCCTGCACCTTAAGTAGCGTCCCTTGCCACTTTACCACTCCGACTTTCATGTCCGTAAACCTTGCCATTTATTTTTAAGGCCTTCCTAGCCCAATTTCACTTGTTGACTCAAAAAGGAAAAATAAAACACTCCCATGCCATCACCCAGACTCGAACCTCCTCGCCTCAGCGTCATTTCAGGCCCTTAAGTGGCGTCCTTAAGCCACTTTACCAAGCCCTTTTATGACCCAAAACGCCAACAAATTATTCTTAAGGCCTCCTCACCTAATTTCCTCTTTTACACTTAAATCCAAAAATTTTCAAAGCTTCCCTTTTTATCCTAGAATTTTAAGAACCCCTAAAACACATCCAACCACTCTTAAAGCCTACTAACTCATGAATTATGCAAGAACGCATAACCCCTAATCTATGATGTTACACACATGCTTGTGTGTCTGACCGTGTGGACTCAAAATGAACCTTAAACAATAAGCTAAACATTCCTTGTAATCTTGTACACTAAGCAACTCAAAAGCCATTTATTCAACCAATTCAAAACACAATTAAACAAATTCAAAACATGTCAAAATAGACATCCTAGGTTCCTAACCTGCATACCCTCATAGGTACCACAATTCTATTATCAAAACATATCAATAAGACCTCATTCAAATCAAATTTATAAACATGCCAATTTTAACTTAAATTGCCTATATTCTGTATTTTGACTTCAATTTTAACATGACATATTATGATGTCAAACATAAGCATATACATATATATAACCAACCCAAAATTAATTTATAATCATATTTACAATCAATCCACAAAATAATTAGCATTTAAACGCCCTAGGTACATGCCGACAAAAAAAATATATATACATCACCACATTTGAGATCGGGATCGTTGATGGATGCTGAATTGACAATCAACTCTTAAGTACCCAACCTGCGTCACGGAAAATAAACCGTACATTGAGTATAAACTCAGTGGTATTTCTATAATCCAAATATTTTAAAACAAAATTTAATATAACATACGCATTTAATCGTACAATAATAATAGCTATTCAATTAAGCAATTAATAAACAAATTATTTATAGCATATTCAATTTTCATCATTTGCTATCTAAAATAGCTTTTCGCAATACAATACATAAATCCATATATCTCACTTGCATTTCACATTCAATGCTTTTTAGTTCCAATCACATTATCATTTCATTTAATTACCTCTATTAACACGACTCGGACTCGGACACAGACGGATACACGGATCCAACCAAAACATACCACTTTGGCACCCAGTGCCTCATTGAATAATTTGAAGTAATAATTTGACACCCAATGTCTCATCGATTAAACCGAAGTAAATTGGTACCCAGTACCTCATCAAATTAATCCGAAGTAATAAATTGACACCCAGTGTCTCACCGACTCGAGGTGGAAGTAATCCTTGAACTCTTCCAATCCTATGGCATGCCATCTATACCCGACTCAGCCCAACACAATTAATAGGGTTTTAATTCACTTTTCAAATGCCACAATCATCCAGTATTCAAATATCACATTAATCATAAATTCACATACATTCAATTCAATATCATAATGCAAATCACTCACCTTATTCACTTACCATAAACATTAAATCATCAATACAACAATTAATATTTGGATTCGGATTATAGAAATACAAACCAGAACTTTTGAGCTATTCCTCGTCGACTTTATTTTTCCCTTCCCTAGTCGTAGTTTCCGGCACAACCTTTGCTATGAAATTAAAATAATTAAAATTTATCAATACAATACAATTCAATTTCACATTAAATATTTCAATTTTTATTCAACATTTGCCTAATTTCCAATTTAGTCCCTAAACTGAGACTAACTTTATTTCTTCAAAATTAATTCCATATTTTCATTCAATTTCCACTTTAGACTAAATTCAACTCTTTAATTTCACTTAAATCCCTAAATTTCAAAATTTTCACAATTTAGTTCAGATTACTCAAAACTTACTATTTATTCTACAATTCAATCCTTTTCATTTCTAACTTAAAATCTATCAATTGAGTCCCTAATACTCTAATTATTCAACATAGACAATATTCAAAAACTCAATAATTTCTAAAATTTTGACATAGATGAGGTAGTATTTAATATGGAATTCTAAAACATAAAAATAACAAGAAAATGGACTAAATTAACTTATCAATTAAGCTTTGAACTTTGAAATCCCTAGCTTTTCTCCTTTTCTTTCTCTTTCTCTTTTCTTTCTTTTTCTTCCTATTTCGTTTTAACTTTGTTTCTTTTCTATTCTTTTCTTTTCTTTTTTGTTTATTTATTTAATTATTATTATAATAATATAATATAATATATATTCTTAAATATTAAGTAGTATAATTTATTATTTTATACATACGTATATTATTTTTACACATGTAAACACCAACTCCATATACTTGTTAAAAATAGGTTAAATTGTTTATTTAGCCCTTTTATTTTCTTTAATCTATAATTCAACTTCCAAACTATATGCAATTTAGTCCCTATTCCTAATTACTCTTAATTCATGCAAATTCACCTAACCAAGACATAATTACTTTTTTAGGTAAATATTTTAATAAATATTTACGAATTCATTTTATGAAAATAGAGACCCAAAATTACACTTTTCGATTACCCGTGACTATCGGGTCATTACAATTCTTCCCCCTAATAAATTTGGTCCTCGAAATTTACCTAAAAAGATATAGGGGTATTAAGATCTCATAGTTTCTTTCGGTTCTCAAGTTGCTTCTTCAACACTATGACTACTCCATAGCACTTTTACTAACGGAATCTGCTTATTTCGCAACTCTTTTACCTCTCGTGCTAAAATCTCAATCGGCTCTTCTTCATATGACAAATCAGGTGGAAGTTCAATATCATCTGTCGAAATAACATGATATGGGTCCAATCGATATCTTCTGAGCATCGAAATATGAAAAACATCATGAATTTTCTGTAATTTTGCAAGTAAGGCCAAACGATATGCTACCGGTCCCGCTCTTTTCGTGATCTCATACGATCTAATAAAACAGGGACTTAGTTTCCCTTTTCGGCCAAATCTCAAAATTTTCTTCCAAGGTGAAACTTTAAGAAATACCTTATCACCGACAAAATATTCAATATCTCGATGTTTCAAATCTGCATATTCTATCAAAAGCTACATTCAATCTGTCTTGAATTTTCTTAACAATGTCTTCTGTTTCTTAAATTAATTCGGCCTGATCATTTTTCTTTCATTCAATTCTATCCAACAAATAGGTGATCGACATCTACAACCATATAAAGCTTCATAAGAGCCATTTGAATACTCGATTGGAAACTATTACTGTATACAAATTTAGCCAAGGGTAAATAACGTTCCCAACCTAATTCAAAATCAATAACACAAGCACGAAGCATGTCTTCCAAAATCTGAATAACTCATTCAGATTGTCCGTCAGTCTACGGATGAAAAACTGTGCTAAAATTAAGTCGTGTACCAAGAGACTCATGCAACTGTTTCCAAAACCTCAAAGTAAATCGCAGATCCCTATAAAAAATTATCGATATAGGAACACCGTGCAATCTTACAATTTCTTGAATATAAGCTTTAGCAAGTTTTTGAAGTGACCAACCAGTCCTAACCGCAATGAAATGAGCTGATTTTGAAAGTCAATCAACAATTACCCAAATAGCATTCTTCTTACTTGTCAATAATGGTAACCCCATTACAAAATCCATCATGATACAATCCCATTTCCATTTAGGAATATTAATAGGCTGAAGTAATCCAGTTGGAACTTGATGTTCTACCTTAACTCGCTAATAATTTAAACATTTTGCCACATACTCAACCACATCTCTTTTCATTCTTGGCCACCAATAAAATTCTTGCAGGTTACGATACATTTTCGTTCCAACCTACTTTGTACTAACTCTTCATGCCTGTCCAACCTAGCCTTGAGTACCTACTCAAGCAATTCCCTCACTACTCAAGTCAGTGTCTCAGCACCAACCTTCGAGTGATCGCTACCTGAAGTTGGTGGAACCATATTGACTTCTGACTCCTGAACAGAATCACGTCCCGGAGAGGAAGACGACCCCTCGTGATCTTGCTTATCTTCAAAATCCATATCAGTCTGGTCCCTAACTTAGGATATCTGTACTTTCAGAAAGAAAACACAGAATGAGTACAAGAATCTACATTCTAATCTTACACTTTCAAATTTTACCTGGACCAGTATCGGAGTCTTAGACAGTTCTTTCCCGTAAAACGTTTCCCAAAATACAAATCGTTTTAGCTTACTGTGGTAAGATTTTCTCAAAAATCTTTTAAAACCTTCACGTGCGCACACGGATACATAAAACACAGGCCGAGTTTTTGTAAACCTGACTCTGATACCACTAAATGTAAGACCCAAAACCCGACCTAGAAGTTTAGACCGAATTCTGAATGTCACATTGGTTACCGAAGTAACCATAGTTAAATTTCACAAAATAAATTCTCAGGTTAAATCGGAATAATTGACCATTTAAAACCTAGTAAGTAAAGTTACAAATAAAAAAACATATAATCTAGTTTAAATAAACGAATAAGAATCAAAAGAGATTGTACCAAAGCTTTTTAAAATTTTACATTCCAAAATCATTTAACCACATATAACTGGAAATATAAATCGATAATCTTTTATTTTCCACCGAGACTGTCTGAGACCTCCGCATACTGAGTCCAGTGTCAGAATCTAGAAAGGGTACCTGAAAAGAAACACTAAGAGGGGTGAGCTACTCGAGCTCAGTGTGAGTTTGAAAAAAATCTCAAGCAGAGATCCAGTACTCAAAACATTAGCACAATAGATTTTCAGTTACTAACGGAGTCAGGACACACTTAAGACTGACATCCCAACAGAACTTAACAACCAGAGCACATCAAATTCACTTAAAAACTCAGCTTAAATGCTGATGAGACAAATAGATTATAAACAACTAGTCTTACAGTCAGAACACATAGACAGATGTAGCTGAAATGTAGTTAGATAAATATAACCCACCCATCCAACCAACACACCTCTCCGTCCCCCGATCACACCTCATAAGAGTTGTTAAAGCTCATCCAACCAATCACACCAATTAGGAACTCGGAAGGCCCATCCAACCCTACACTCTGTATATGTGGACTCAGCCACTTAGATAATAATACGCAGCAGGGCTTGCATATGTGTTGTATTGTGCAATGCGGTAGACCGCGATACAGGCCAAATCAAATAATGGTACGCAGCATAGCTGACGTACGTAAAGTATTGTGTAATACGGTAATCCACTGTACGGTCATGTTGTTGTAAAACTTCTAGATCAGATAATAGTGCGCAGTAAAGTCGACGCGACGTCATGATCTGAAGGCGATAAATAGCTATACGTATAAGTTTGCAATTAAACTATCAGTTCAGAACAGATACAGTCTTCCTTCTCTTCACAACCCAACCCAAGATACTTTATGCAAATGCATGAATGCATTCAAACTCATAGAACACAGATACATTAACAGTCAGTCAGTCGGAACAGTTTTGTAGCTCACTTCAGAAACCAAATTCAAAATCATACGTCTCACACAATCATCACAGTTATCGAGTCTTGAACACCCTCACTGAACTCAGCTAAGGGTTGGCACACACAAACACATATTCAGATCATAAATGCACATAGAACCAATTTAAGTGTCTTAAAGCCACACGCCGTGTACTCTGAACGTGTTGTAATGCCTAGGCCGTGTGGAAGATCAAAAGCCTGTGTGAGGAGGGGGCACGGCGTGCAACAAAGGCACACGCCTGTGTTGACTAGGGACATGGCCGTGGGAACAAGCCGTGTTGTCCATTTACACTAAATTTGAGTATAGGGCTAACATGGTGTGTGAGGGTCTCACACGCCCGTGTGCCCACCAGACATTGTGTATCTCGAAACACACACCCATGTGGAATCCCTAATTCCCAAATTAATCACACAACCGTGTGACACCAAATCACTCAAACCCTAATCCCAAACTCACACACCCATGTGCTTGAGGGACACGACTGTGTGAGAAATGACAAAATCCCCAAGTCGGCCACAAGGCTTGACCTGGAAACCCTAATGCCCAAAAGCACACGGCCGTGTGAATTGGCACACATCTGTGTGGAAACCCCAGTGACCATGAAACCACCCTAAAAATAACCTGCAAAATGTGAATTTCACCCCCAAACACTTCCTAACCCTTATTAATATCAACACATATTATAGTAACTCGATTTTGATACAAATTTAGTATCAAATCCACATTACGATTACCCCATAATTGAAACCCACACACGAATTTTCCCCAAATTAAACAATTCACAAATAGAGTTGAAGAGTTTTAAACCCACAACTGATTCGTGATTGGAAACGTCCAACTGATTGACTCGACGACGAGGATCGAAATTCTTTCAAAATCCACCAGTAAACTGTTTTCGAAAAGGAATGTAGCAAGGCCAAAAAGAAAGAAACCCCCAAGAAAGAGGAAAACAAAAAGGCAAAAGAAAAAAGTTCCAGCCAAGAATACAAAAATAAAAAATAAAAATAAGATTAATAGAAAGTAACTAAATAAGTCAATATCTTTAATCCAAAACAAATTGAAGTCAAATAAAAATTAATTCCTCAAAACACGCTCGAGGACTCGAACCCATAACCTCAAGCTTCACCAATACTCACTCCACCACCAAACCAGCAGACCCATTCTGACACCAAAGTGCACAACTAAACACAAAAGCACACCCTTCACTCAGACCCTAACCACAAATGTAACATCCTGAAATAGGGCCTAAACGAAATAGTGGTTGCGAAACCATGAATCCAAGCTATAAAAGTTTATTATGATTAATTATTATGATTTATCGAGTGATTAAATACATGTGTTAGGGTATTGATAAGAAATTTTATTAATTTCATGCTTAAATTGCCTATTAGGACTTGTTTGCAAAAGTTGCTAAATAGGGGTTCTAATTTATAGAGTACTTGATTGAAATGGGGTTTGAAGTAGGAGTCCTTAAATGGTAATTAGACCATTATATTTTCATGGACAAAATGGACATATATAGGTGGAAAGAACCAAAGTTTTTAATGAAGGGTAATTTAGTCATTTGGTAATAAAAGGAATTAAAAGGGAAAAATGGAAAAATATGCTCATCTTCTTCATTAGGCCAAATTTTCAAGTGGTCACCATAGCTAGGGTTTGTTTCAAGCTTCCAAGCTCCATATAGTAAGTGATTCCAAGTTCTTTACAGATAGCTCGATTTTGCTTATTCTATCAATAATTCATGCTAGGGTTCATATTTGGAAAAATACCCATATGTGAAATGTGTTTATTTTGATGTTTTATGATATAATATGAGTCTTAAATTATGTTAAACAACTTTTCTAAGTGATTTTAAGTGAAAACGAGTAAAAGCGGCTTAATCGGTAAAAATACCTAATGTTCATAAGTACGAGTTAGAGTGAGAATTTGATGTTGCCATAGAAGGAAAAATGATCAGCATGTCATAAAACATAAGAATAAGGGATAAAGTTTAATTTCTGAGCTTTGGGGCAAATGTGTAAATATGTAAAAGTTTAGGGGTAAAATTATAAATTTGCCAAAGTTAAGAGTTAAGGACTGTTGTGATGAATGTGAGTATTAAATAAGCTAAATTTTCTATTATAGATCAAGAAGAACGAAATCCGAGTTAGATCAAGGAAAGAAAAGATAGAGGACTAAATCGATATAGTTGATCGTATTTTGTTTCGAGGTAAGTTTACTGATAAATAAATGCAATATTCTATTATTTTACATTAATACTGTTAAATTATAGTATTTACATATTTATTCTATAAATTTATTATTTAAAGACTCAAGTATGAATTGACGGAAAAGTTATCTCGAAAGTTGTCTCAAAAGTTAGGTTGAACCTTAGGAATGTGTAGGATACAAATGTCATGACATTAGGGTTTAAGGAAATCATGTAAGACCATGTCAAGACATGGCATTGATATGTTACTATAAGGAAAAGGTCCTATGTAAGACCATGCCAAGGTATGGCATTGGTGAGTTCATAAGGCAAGGATACCACGTAAGACCATGTCAAGACATGGCAATGGTTAAGTTTCATAAGGAAAGGTACCCGCGTATCCTTAGTATTCCAAGTGGTTCAACGGGAAAATTCAAAGAGTATACCAAAGTAAAGGTAAGACAAGTTCAAGCTAAAAAGGTAAGGTAAGGCAAATTCATGTTAAAAGGTACAGGTAATAATACAAGTTTAAGTATATTGATTTAAAAGCTTAAGTGATCTTGATAAGAAAAGAATAAGATAATTGATTAAGAATGTTGTTATTTATTTACATGTAAACTTACTAAGCTTTATGCTTACTCCCATTCTTTAATTTTTTTATAGTATTACAAGCCAACTCGGGAATCACAAAGACGTCGGAGATCGTTACGCACTATCAAAGGATTATATTGGTATTTTGTGACTCGAACGTTTTAAGTTATGGCATGTATAGGGACTTAGCCATTTTGTGTGTATGTCCTTATGATATGGCTTAAGATTGGCTTATAAATGTTTGGTAATGATTAGCCATTAAAATGGTTAATTAAGAACATGTTTTGGATGCTATGAAATACCTAGTTGATAGTTATTTTAAAGAAATTATGTAATTATATGCGGGAACAGTTTGGACAACGAGAGTGACGTGATTTTAAAAATCACCAAAACTAGTAGAAATGGAATTATGTTGGCCATGAGACATAGATTTAAAGCTTATTGAGTCTATTTTTATATAAAAAAGCGGTGTAGGAAAAAAGTTGTATATTATGAGATAATTGATTTTTAGTACGGAGGAATTGAACTATCGATCGTGTAACAGGGAGACTTTAACTAATAAACTGTACTAATTGGCCACACCAAAAATTTTGGAAAATTTATAGTAAGAATATATATGAGTCTAGTTTCAAGAAAATTTATGGATCTAGATTTGAGTTTCAGTAACTCAAGTTATAATTGATTTACTTAACATGACGTAGATGGGATGGTTTCAATTTTTATGCCCCAAATCAATAAGTTTAGTAATGCCTCGTGCTTGACTCCAAACAGCGGTCTCGGGTAAGGGTGTTACATTTATTAGTATCGAGCAAGGTTTAGTTGGTTCTCTAAATATTTAGTATGAGTAAGAGTCTATCTATACATGCCATACTTATATTTTGATAGTGTGACGACTCTTAACGATTTAAAATATTTTTCTTTTATAGTTATGGATCCCGAACAGTAGTGCAGATGATGTAGAGAGTAGTGCACCCACTCCCGCTGAGGGGACGGTGCCACAAGATAGTCATGAAAGGCCCAATTCTGAGTTAGTCGGGAAGGAGGCGCTCGAGAAGCCTTCTTCCAAGCTATGGATGAATGGTTTCTTGAGTTCGTTAAACGAACCCAACCGTTAGACCTCCACCCCTCATGATCCAAATACCACCCATGTAGCTTCCCGATCCACAGATCTGATAAGAGAGAAGCCACCCGTTGACAAAATTAGAAAATAAATTTGAAGAGTTTCGAGTGCTAAAGATGATGATGCAGAGAAAGCTGAATTTTGGCTCAAAAATACTATCGAGTTTTGACGAGTTATCCCGCACACGGAAGAGTGTATTAAATGTGTAGTGTCACTTCTTAGAGATTGACCTACCGGTGGTGGAAGACACTTGTATCAGTAGTACCGAAAGAAAGAGTTACCTGGAATTTTTTAGGAGGAGTTTCGTAAGAAGTACATCAGTCAGAGGTTTATTGACCAAAAAAGAAAAGAGTTCCTTGAATTAAAATAGGTAAGATGATCGTGTGACCGACTATGAATGTGAATTTGTCCGACTGAGTAATTATGCTCGAGAGTGTGTGTCTACAGAGGCTATCATATGCAAAAGATTTGAGGATGGGCTCAATGATGATATCCGACTATCAGTTGGTGTTCTAGAGATAAAAGAGTTTGTTGTTTTAGTTGAAAGAGCCTATAAGGCAGAGGAGTTGTTGAAAAGAAAGGGTAAAGCTGAAATTGAGATGCAAGATACGAAGAAAAGACAGATGAGCAAGTCATTTTAGTCTACATCCAAGAGGCCTAGAGAGTTCTCTAAAGATCTAATTTTTCAGTCGGGTATTCTAACCGAAACAGAGGCGGAAGATTTATGGATTCAAAAGCTCAAACCACTTCGATTGCGAGTGTTGGCAGTATTCAACCTGATAGACCCGAGTGTCCTCAATGTGGTCGATGTCATCCAGGTCAATGTCGAGCAACTGAGATTGGTTGTTTCCAATGTGGTGCACCGAATCATTTCATTCGGGAGTGTCCCGAAATAGTTAAAAGAGAAGTAATACCGAGTGCAAGATCAGGTAATGCCCCCGTTAGAGGCAGACATCAGAGAAATCTGGGAGTAGGGGCAGGTAGAGGTGCATTTAGAGATACAGCAACGAGATCAGATGTTAGGGCACCCGCAAGGACTTATGCTATCCATACTCGTGAAGAGGCATCCTCCCCCGATGTAATTACGGGTACATTTTCTCTTTATGATGTTAATTTTATTGCTTTGATTGATCCGGTTCAACCCATTCCTATGTTTGCATGAAATTAATGCCTAGTATGAACATGCCCATAGAGTTTACTGAAATTTGTGATTAAAGTATCAAATCCATTTGGTCAAGACATGTGTTAGTAAACAAAGTATGTAAAAATGCCCTTTGATGATTAGAGGTTCTTGCTTTTCGGTGATCTCATGCTATTGCCATTTGATGAGTTTGATGTGATTCTTGGTATGGATTGGTTAATTGCACATGATGTGATAGTGAATTGTGGAAAGAAATTCATTGAGTTGAAATGTGAAAATGGTGAGATCCTTCGGGTTAATTCAGATGAGTCAGGTAGTTCAATTTCCATGATTTCTATTATGTCTGCTCAGAAATGTTTAAGGAAAGGATGTGAAGCTTATCTTGCTTTTGTGTTGAATACTAAAGACCCAGAGTTGAAATTGAATCAAATCATGTGGTAAATGAGTTTCCTGATGTGTTTCCAGAAGAACTACCAGGTTTGCCTCCTATTAGAAAAGTTGAGTTTGGTATTGAATTAATTCCAGGTACCACACCTATTTCTATTGCTCCTTATAGAATGGCTTCGATAGAATTGAAAGAATTGAAAGCTCAGCTATAGGAATTAACTGATAAAGGCTTTGTAAGACTAGTTATTCACCATGGGGCGTGCCAGTGTTATTTGTGAAAAAGAAGGACGGTTCCATGAGATTGTGCATAGACTATCGACAGCTTAACAAGGCAACCATAAAGAACAAATATCCATTGCCTAGAATAGATGACTTGTTTGATCAATTGAAAGGAGCCACTGTGTTTTCTAAGATAGATTTGAGATCTGGATACTATCAGCTGCGAGTTAAAGAGTCAAATGTTCTGAAAACTACTTTTCGAACTAGGTATGGTCATTATGAGTTTCTTGTGATGCCATTTGGTTAAACCAATGCTCCTGCTATCTTTATGGATTTAATGAACCGAATTTTCATACCTTACTTAGACAAGTTTGTATTTGTGTTTATTGATGACATCTTGATTTATTCTCGTGATGAGATTGAGCATGCGAGCATTTGAGAAACGATTTCTGATTTTGAGAGATAATCGACTTTATGCCAAGTTTAGCAAAAGTGAGTTACAGTTACGGGAAGTTTGTTTTCTTGGACACATTGTTTGGTGAAGGTATTAAAGTTGATCCGAATAAGATTTCAGCCATTGTCGATTGGAAGCCTCCCAAGAATGTATCAGAGGTCAGAAGTTTTCTTGGTCTTTCCGATTATTATAGACGATTTGTAGAGGGATTTTCCATGATAGCTACTCCATTGACAAGATTGCTACAGAAAGATGTCAAGTTTGAATGGACTGAGAAGTGTCAGTAGAGTTTCGACAAGTTAAAGTTATTTTTGACTAAAGCTCCTGTCTTAGTACAACAAGAACCGGGTAAAGAGTTTGTGATTTACAGTGATGCATCCTTACATGGACTAGGCTGTGTACTTATGCAGGAAGGAAGGGTAATTACTTATGCCTCTAGACAGTTAAAACCACATGAGAAAAATTATCCGACACATGATTTAGAGTTAGCTACTATTGTATTTGCATTGAAAATCTGGAGACATCATTTGTATGGTGAGAAATGCTGAATATTCACTGATCATAAAAGTTTGAGATACTTGATGACTCAGAAAGATCTAAACTTGAGGCAAAGAAGATGGCTAGAGTTGATTAAAGATTATGAACTAGTGATCGATTATCACCCGGGTAAGGTAAACGTTGTTGCTGATGCTTTGAGTAGAAAATCGTTATTTGCATTGAGAGCTTTGTACACTAGTTTGGCCTTGTCAGATGATGGTTCAATTTTAGCTAAGTTGAGAGCTAAACCGATGTTTCTTGAAGAAATTTGTGAAGCTCGAAGGATGATGATGAGTTACAAGCCAAAAGGGTTCGGTCTTGAGTCGGTGTAAAGTCGATTTTCGGATCGGATCGACGGTTGTTTAATGTTTAGAGACAGGGCATGTGTACCAAAGAATGATGATCTTATTCGGAAGGTTTTACAGGAAGCACATAGCGTTCTTAGTCTATTCACCCAAGTAGTACAAAGATGTATAATGATTTGAAAAAATGTATTGGTGGGCAGGAATGAAAAGAGATATATCGAGTTTGTTTCTAGATGTTTGATCCATCACAGGTAAAGGCGAACATCGGTACCTTCGAGTTTATTGCACTGTATTAGTTCACGAGTGGAAATGGGACCGAGTTACTATGGATTTTGTGACAGATTACCTTGACGAGAAAGAAAGATGCGATATGGGTTGTGATTGATAAGTTAACGAAGTCGGCTTATTTTATCCGATTCAGTATGGATTATTCACTTGACAAGTTGGCGAGTTGTATATTTTAGAGATTGTGAGACTACATGGAGTACAGTTATCGATTATCTCAAATAGAGATCCGAGATTTACTTCACAGTTTTGGAAGAAATTGCGAAGCTTTAGGTACAAAGTTGAGTTTTAGTACGACTTTCCATCCTCGGTGATGGTCAATCAAAAGAGTTATTCGTGTACTTGAAGATATGCTTAGATGTTGCGTATTGGAATTTCAAGGTAGTTGGGAGAAATATTTGCCATTAATAGAGTTTGCTTACAATAATAGTTATCAATCGAGTCTAAAGATGGCACCTTATGAAGCTTTATGCGGGCGTAAATGTCATGCGCCTTTGTATTGGATAGAGCTTAAGGAAAATCAGATTCTGAGGTTGATCTAGTCAAAGAAATAGAAGAGAAAGTAAAAGTCATCAAAGATTGCTTGAAAGCGACGGATGAGCGAAATCCTATGCTGATTTGAAAAGAAAAGAAATTGAATTTCAAGTTGGTGACAGGTATTTTGAAAGTATCCCTTGGAAGAAAGTTCTCGATTTGGCAAGAAAGGTAAATTAAGTCCCGCTTTATTGGACGGTTTGAGGTGATCGAGAGTTGGGCCATTGGCATATCGGTTAGCATTGCCGACTGAGTTAGAGATGATTCATAATGACTTTCATGTGTCTATGCTATGTCGTTATCGTTCGGATCTATCGCATGTAATTTAGCAGACGAGAGGTTGAGATTGACCAGATATGACTTACGGTGAGGAATCGGTAAAATTCTAGCTCGGGAGGTTAAGCAATTAAGGAAAAAAGTATTGCACTTGTGAAAGTATTATGGAATAAGCATGAGATAGAAGAGGCTACATGGGAGCCCAAGAGATTATCTGAAAATAGTACCCAAACCTCTTTCTGGTAAGATTTTTGGGACGAAAATCCAAAGAGGAGAAATGTAACATCTCAAAATAGGGCCTAAATGGAATAGTGGTTGCAAAACCAAGAATCCAAGCTATAAAAGTTTATTATGATTAATTATTATGATTTATCGAGTGATTAAATACATGTGTTAGAGTATTGATAAGAAATTTTATTAATTTCATGCTTAAATTGCCTATTAGGACTTGTTTGCAAAAGTTGCTAAATAGGGGTTCTAATTTATAGAGTACTTGATTGAAATGGGGATTTGAAGTAGGAGTCCTTAAATGGTAATTAGACCATTATATTTTCATGGACAAAATGGACATATATAGGTGGAAAGAACCAAAGTTTTTAATGAAGGGTAATTTAGTCATTTGGTAATAAAAGGAATTAAAAGGGAAAAAGATGGCAAAATATGCTCATCTTCTTCATTAGGCCGAATTTTCAAGTGGTCACCATAGCTAGGGTTTGTTTCAAGCTTCCAAGCTCCATAGTAAGTGATTCCAAGCCTGCTTTTAATGTTCTTTACATTTTAAAGCCCGGTAGCTCGATTTAGCTTATTCTATCAATAATTCATGCTAGGGTTCATATTTGGAAAAATACCCATAGGTGAAATGTGTTTATTTTAATGTTTTATGATAGAATATGAATTCTGAAATTATGTTAAACAACTTTTGCTAAGTAATTTTAAGTGAAAACTAGTAAAAGCGACTTAATCGGTAAAAATACCTAATGTTCATAAGTACGAGTTAGAGTGAGAATTTGATGTTGCCATAGAAGGAAAAATGATCAACATGTCATAAAACATAAGAATAAGGGATAAAGTTTAATTTTTGAGATTTGGGGCAAATGTGTAAATATGTAAAAGTTTAGAGGGTAAAATGTAATTTTGCCAAAGTTAAGAGTTAAGGACTGTTTTGATGAATGTGAGTATTAAATAAGCTAAATTTGCTATTATAGATCAAGAAGAACGAAATCGAGTTAGATCAAGGAAAGAAAAAATAGAGGACTAAATCGATATAGTTGATCGTATTTTGTTTCGAGGTAAGTTCTGATAAATAAATGTAATATTCTATTATTTTACATTTAATACTGTTAAATTCCAGTATTTACATATTTATTCTGTAAATTTTATTATTTAAAGACTCAAGTATGAATTGACGGAAAAGTTATCTCGAAAGTTATCTCAGAAAGTTCAGGTTGAACCTTAAGAATGTGTAGGATACAAATGTCATGACATTAGGGTTTAATGAAATCATGTATGACCATGTCAAGACATGGAATTGATATGTTACTATAAGGCAAAGGTCCCATGTAAGACCATGCCAAGGTATGGCATTGGTGAGTTCATAAGGCAAGGATACCACGTAAGACCATGTCAAGACATGGCAATGGTTAAATTTCATAAGGAAAGGTACCCGCGTATCTTTAGTATTCCAAGTGGTTCAATGGGAAAATTCAAAGAGTATACCAAAGTAAAGGTAAGACAAGTTCAAGCTAAAAAGGTAAGGTAAGACAAATTCATGTTAAAAGGTAGGTAATAATACAAGTTTAAGTATATTGATTTAAAAGCTTAAGTGATCTTGATAAGAAAAGAATAAGATAATTGATTAAGAATGTTGTTATTTATTTACATGTAAACTTACTAAGCTTTATGCTTACTCCCATTCTTTAATTTTTTTATAGTATTACAAGCCAACTCGGGAATCACAAAGACGTCGGAGATCGTTCGCACTATCAAAGGATTATATTGGTATTTTGTGACTCGAGCGTTTTAAGTTATGGCATGTATAGGGACTTAGACATTTTGTGTGTATGTCCTTATGATATGGCTTAAGATTGGCTTGTAAATGTTTGGTAATGATTAGCCATTAAAATGGTTAATTAAGAACATGTTTTGGATGCTATGAAATGCCTAGTTTATAGTTATTTTAAAGAAATTATGTAATTATATGCAGGGGAACAGTTTGGATAGCAGCAGTGACGTGATTTTGAAAAATCACCAAAACTAGTAGAAATGGAATTATGTTGTCCATGAGATATAGAATTAAATCTTATTGAGTCTATTTTATATAAAAAACGGTATAGGAAAAGAGTTGTATATTATGAGATAATTGATTTTTAGTACAGAGGGTCAGAACTGTCGGTCTGTGTAACAGGGGAGACTTTAACTAATAAACTGTACTAATTGGCCACACCAAAAATTCTGGAAAATTTATAGTAAGAATATATATGAGTTTAGTTTCAGGAAAAATTTACGGATCTAGATTTCGAGTTTCGTAACTTAAGTTATAATTGATTTACTTAACATGACGCAGATGGACAGTTTCAATTTTTATGCCCCAAATCAGTAAGTTAAGTTTAGTAATACCTCGTGCTCAACTCCGGCAATGGTCTCGGGTAAGGGGTGTTAAAACAAAACCTAAAAACTTCTAACCCTAAAATTTAGGTGTTACAAAAGAACTATCATGAGCTTCACGAAGTATTAACTTTTTCAATTCAAAAACATTCAGAACACAGATTCAGTTACAAAATCTCAAGCAATCATAATCATAAATGCTGAAATTTTCCAACATACTATTTTGAACCATTTCTTTTTTCTTCATCAACTTGCCGTCTTCTATGTGTGCTAACTTAATTTGATCAAACATCATCGGTTTAATTCTCAATTCAGCCAATAGACTTCCATCATCACTGATACTGAGCTGAGCAAACATTGTACACAATTCAATTGTTGTTTTTCTAATCAATGCATCTGCTACAACATTAGCTTTACTAGGATGATAATTAATAACACAATCGTAATTTTTTAAAAGCTCTATCCAATGACGTTGTCTCAAATTTAACTCCTTTTGAGATAAAAAATATTTAAGACTTTTATAATCAGTATAAATATAACATTTCTCACCATACAAGTAATGTCTCCATATCTTTAGAGCAAAAACCACAGTAGCTAACTCTAAATCGTGTGTCGGATAATTACATTCATGTGTTTTCAGTTGACGAGGCGGATAAGTAATTACTTTTCCATCTTGCATCAAGACACAACTAAGACAGCTCAAAGAAGCATCACTATACACAACAAAATTCTTTCTTGATTCTGGTAAAGTCAAAACCGGCACTTCTGTCAACATTTGCTTCAATTTTTTAAAACTTTCTTGACATTGATCATCCCAGACGAACTGAACATTCTTATGTAACAACTTTGTTATCGGAAAATCTATCTTCGAAAGTCCATTTACAAATCTCCGGTAATAATTAGCCAATCCAAGAAAACTTCGAATCTCTGACACATTTCTCGGTACTTTCCACTGAGCAATTACTTCAATCTTTTTCGGATCAACCCTAATTCCATCTGCTGAGACAACATGCCCCAAGAATACAACCTCTGATAACCAGAATTCACACTTGCTAAGCTTCTCGTACAACTGCTTCTCTCATAACACTTGCAAAACAATTCTAAGATATTATTTATGCTCGGATTCAGATTTCGAATAGACTAGAAAATCATCAATGAAAACTACCACAAACTAATCTAGATACGGTTAAAAAATACGATTCATAAGATCCATAAATGATACTGGTGCATTCATCAATCCAAAAGGCATCACTAAAAATTCATAATGACCATACCTTGTACGAAATGCCGTCTTCGGTACATCACTTTCACTTTCAACTGGTAATAACCCGACCTTAAATCAATATTTGAAAAGATAAAAGTTCCCTTTAGTTGATCAAATAAGTCATCAATACGGGGTAGTGGGTATTGATTCTTAATCGTCACCTTATTCAATTACCGATAATCAATGTAAAGCCACATTGAACTATCTTTCTTTTTAATAAAAAGCAGTGGAGCTCCTCAAGGTGATGTACTAGAACGTATAAAACCATGATCCAATAAGCCTTGCAGTTGAACTTTTAATTCTTTCAACTTTGTAGGTGACATGCGATATGGGGTATTGACACTGGAGTCGTAACAGGAAACACTTCAATTGCGAACTCAACTTCCCAATCTGGTGGTAATCCCGATAATTCTTCAGGAAATACATCAAGAAATTCACAAATAGTTCGAATCTTACTGCACTAACTTTCAACGGAATTTGAATTGATAACATAAGCGAGAAAAGCTTCACAACCCGAATGAAGAAGTTTATTAGCTCAAATTGCTGAAATAATACGAGTTGAACCACTTGTTCGAATACCATTTAACTTAATCTTATCATCGTGTTCACTCTGGACAAACTTCTTTTTATAGCAATCCAAAATTACCGCATGCTCCGTAAGCCAATCCCTTCCCAAATTTATCAAAAAAAATCATGAAACGGCATTATTAACAAATCAACTAGGAAGGTTATATTCTGTATCATCAATGGACATCTCCTACACACCCGATCCACTAACACAGATTGTCCCAATGGACTAGACACCACTATCTATACACTAGATATCTCAGACTTTAAACTTCTAGACTTAACAAATTTAGTATTAACATATGAATGTGAAGATCTCAGATCTATCAAAGCATAAACAGGTTCTAAATGTAAAAAAAAAAAACATATTTGTCACAACATCATTTGCATCACCATCCTCACTAGTCCGCACAACATAAGCTCGAGCTAGCATTCTAACCTCTGACTGTTGAGTAACAACATTATTTTCCTTTCTTGCACCACCTCTAGAAAATGAATCATTTCGACTTAACCCGCGACCACTAAAAGCAGACGTAGATCTCTGAGAAATAACAAGGGAAGCATTTTCATTCTTCGGGCAATCTCTAACAAAATGTTCTGTAGATCCATAGTGAAAACAGCTTCGAGTTAATTTCCAACATTGATCACAGTGCTTTTTCCAACAATGCTCACAATTCAGAATTTTAGTATCCCGAGATAGAACTCGTACACTACCTATAGTCATTGTCGGCTGTCTATCACAATTTCTAGCAGTTCTGTCTGATTTAAAATTTGATCCCAGCTACCACGGAATTCTTTTGATTTTTTCAGTTATGGATTTGAACTAGTAGCTCTAGGACATTTTCCAACTATACAGGTATTCTCAATATTTTTATCAAAACCCAGTACCTGTTATACCATTCTTGCCCTTTCAACTAAGTCTACAAATTCAGTAATTCTATGTGATACCAACTATACTCGTATTTCATCGCGTAAACCACACAGAAATCACTTACAACTGTTAGCTTCAATCAGTACAAGCTCAGCAGCATACCTACTAAGTCATGAAAACTCTCATTCATAATCAACCACAGACATTTCACCTTGTTTTAGCATTAAAAACTCTTGTTTTCTGTCTTCGATATACAATTCACCCACATATTTCTTCTAAAATTCCTTTTGGATAAATTCCCAATTTACTTGTTCTGCCTGTACATGTCATGTTACTGACTGCCACCAAGTTTAAGCTTCTCCTTGTAGTAGAGAAACAACACATAGTAAACTTTCTCGTGGATTACACTCAAGTTGTATTTCCCCCTGGCCACCAATACTGCTCACGGAGGTCTCGATACATTTTATTTCCCCCGGGGTGCATAGCATATGGGCTACTATGCGGCTCACGTAAAATTATTTGTTTAAATTCTGAATCTTTGGGCATACAAATTCTTTCGCGAAAACACAATACTCTATCACTATTCAATCCAAAATCCCCTATCACACCACCTTCCACTTGCTGAAGTAAGGAACCCAACCTTTCATCTAATAACTGCTTTTCCTTAATCTGGCTTACCCACGCAGGCTTCACTTGAAATTTGGCTAGCAGACTACCATCTTCATACAAGCTGAGATGAGAGAACATCGCTCTCAAATTCGATATCATCTTACGACTCAACGCATCTGCCACCACGTTAGCCCTTCCGGGATGATACTCGATTGAGAAGTCATAATCCTTCAACAGTTCTATCCACCTCTGCTATCTTAAGTTCAACTCCTTTTGGGTAAGGAGGTACTTTAGACTCTTATAATCCGTATAGATGATCAACTTCTCACCGTACAGGTAGTGTCTCCAAATCTTCAAAGCAAACACCACTGCAACCAACTCCAAATCATGAGTGGGATAATTCACTTCGTGCGGCCTTAACTGACGTGATGCATAAGCCACCACTTTTCCTCTTTGCATCAACACACATCCCAAGCCCGTGTGTGATACATCACAGTAAACGATAAACTCTTTTCCAACCTCAGGTTGAATCAATACTGGCACTTCCGACAGAATCTTTTAATTTCTCAAAGCTCTCTTGCTGTTGATCTGATCACACAAATGGTACTCCCTTGCGCAACAACTTAGTTAGGGGTGCAGCAATCAACGAAAACCCCTCAACGAAACGCCTGTAATAACCAGCCAACCCTAGGAAACTCCGAATTTCAACCACTAACTTTGATGGTTTCCAATCCAACACAGCCTCTACCTTTTGGAGATCAACTCTAATTCCTTCAGCAGACACAACATGCCCCAAAAAGGTCACTTCCTTCAGCCAAAATTCACACTTACTAAATTTGGCATAAAGTTGCTTTTCCCATAATATCTGCAATACTACCCGCAGAAGTGAATCATGCTCTTCTTCATTCTTCGAGTATACCAAAATGTTATCTATGAACACCACCACAAATCGATCTAAATAGGGTTGGAAGACCCAGTTCATCATGTCCATAAATGCAGCTGGTGCATTAGTCAACCCAAACGGTATCACCAAGAACTAATAGTGCCCATAACGAGTTCAAAACGCAGTCTTATGAATGTCCGCCTCCTTGACCTTAAGTTGGTGATAACCCGATCTCAAATTTATCTTCGAGAAAACTAAAGCTCCTCTTAGTTGATCAAATAAATCGTCGATTCTCGATAACGGATACCTATTCTTGATCGTCAACTTATTCAACTGCCTATAATCGATGCACATACGCGTCGACCCATCCTTTTTCTTGACGAATAAGATCGGCGCTCCCCACGGTGACACACTCGGTCGAATGAATCCCCAATCCAGCAACTCCCGAATCTAAGCTTTAAGCTCCGCTAACTCCTTCGGTGTCATTCTATAAGGAGCAATGGACACTGGAGCCATTTCTGGCAATAGCTCAATCCCAAACTCAAGCTCCCGATCTAGAGGCAATCCTGGGAGTTCCTCGGGAAAGACGTCCAAAAATCTTTCATCGTTCTAACACTTTCCACCAATAATTCATTAGTATCCAAAGCACTAATGAAAGCTATAAATGCTCCACACCCTTTTCACACCAACTTTTCTGCCTTTAAAGCAGATACCACATTTGATAGATAATTTCTTCTTCCACCTATCGTCATCACTTCTTTACCCTCAAGTTCTTAGCATCATCTGCTTTGCAGCACAATCCAAGTTCGCATGGTGTTTCACCAACCAGTCCATGCTTAAAATAAGGTCGAACTCACCGAATGGTAGTTCCATCAAATCCGCCAAAAATATTTGTCCTTGAATTTCTAAGGGCACATCTCTAAACAATTTACTTACTATCACAGACTGTCCTAAAGGACTAATTACCGTTATCTCTCTAGTAGTAATCTCAAATCTAATGTTTAGATTTCCAGATACAGCACAAGCAACATACGAATGGGTGGATCCGATATCTATCAAAGTAGTAACAGGTACATCAAATATGAAGAACGTACTGGTTATTACATCAGGTGTATCACCATCCTCTCGGCGTCTGACCGCATAGACCAAACCCTGGCTGCCTCGCCTCCGCGTTACCCTTATTACCAGTACCTCTACCTGGTGCACCCTAACCTCGTCCTACGCCATTACCACCTCGACCTGGCCCATGGCCTCTCGGTGGATGATGAGTGCCTCTAACCGGCTGTGCATCATAGTTACGAACATCCTGAGTCTGAGCAATCTATCTAGGATAATTTTTGAGTTGATGGTCCTTGGAACCACATTTGAAACAACCATCGGTCCTTTTCCAAACATTCACTCATGGCTATAGTGTCATTTTACTCTAACTAATCTAGCAAGACACGAATACCTAAAGTCCATGGCTATCCTATCGATTGGTAGCAGTAACATTGGTACTCTAGCTCTTATGTATGAGCTTGTCTCTTTATTCTTGGGCCCTCTTATAAACCCTCTAGTAAGACACGAATACCTAAAGTCCCTCTTGCTCATACCCCTATCCTTGTCTCTTTAAACTCTTTTTTTATGAGATAATTAAGGATAATAGGAGCATTTTGTTATTATTAATTTCCAAGGATAATTAGGATGATATTAGTTTATTTAGATAAACAAAATAATAGGTGATAATAAGGAGATTGTTGGATTATTTTCTCAAGTGATTTGAATTAACTCAAATCAAGACTTTTATTTTTCCACCCTCTCAAGATCTTGGCGAAATCCTCTTCATTTTTCCTTGACGAATTCCCATCCTCAAATCCCTTTTCTTTTATTTCCTACTAGTCAATCATCTACTCCCTTTACCTCTCTTCTTCCTTTTTCTCACTAAAAGTCCACCTTGTTTAAAACCAATCATAACCTAATCTAATCCCTATCAAAGTCGAAATTCCTTTTCTTCATATTAAACTCTACTTGGCGAATATTGTGCAAGAGAAGTAGGCTTCCTTTTGACGATTCCGAAGGTAAGGGTCTTAAGCGAATGCTTATGTTTTCTTTTCTCTCATTATGTCGACTTTGGTAAAGGTAGGTATGGGTTCTAAACTATTAATTAAGGATACTAATCATGATTTAAACCAATCCATTTGTAGGATCTTGGATTTGAAGATAAGCAAGTGAGTTCGCCAACGTTAGTCAATCAAATTTTGATTCGTGATTTGGGTGTCGAGGCTAGTCGTCGAGTGACTAGGTAAGGATTCGGTACAAAAGGTTACCCTTTAAAATACTTGGGTTACCGAATAGGCCATATGCTAATCCCATGGTTGGCCGAATGTAGGTGCAGAGAGATCTAGGGTGGCCGACTCCTCCATTCGGGATTTAGATTAATCGTGGTGACAGGTGTGTACATACACACGTATAACTCATTAAATATGTTAATTATTGTGAATGCTAATTTGGTTATTGTAGCGTTGGATGTCATACCATATCGGTATAGTTGGCAATTCAGGTAAGTACCTGTTTGAATATGCTATTTGATGCTTTTGGTAAGCATAATGTAGTGATGCATGAGATTTAAGCATGTGATGGCATGAAACATGTATGTATATTGGTGATGTGGGATTAGTGAGTGGAGGGGCGTTATTATTGTGCCGACGGGCACCAGTGTTTTGGTAACACACCGTGACTACGGTCACCAGAGGTTTGGTACCTCCAGAGGTTTGGCACCTCATAGCGACTTGTCCCTGTGGTTAACACCACCGTGGGTTGGCCCCACTTGAGATATGGGATCGCCTGCCAGTGATTTGGTATCACACGATGGGTTGGCCCCATCAAATGATCTGTGTCTATGGACACCAGTGTTTTGGTAACACATTGTGACTATATGTCACCGGTGGTTTGGCACCACCAAGTGGTTTGGTACCACAACAGGGGTAGCGATGGCGTTTGGATGGCTAGGATGGGTACTTAATATTATGCATATTAATGGTTATGTGTTGTGTATGAAAATGTTTTAAAACGGGGAAGGGTTACATACTGAGTCTTGGTGACTCACCTTCTCCATTATTTTTTTCAGGTGATGCATAGATCGCGGATATGGAGTAGGAGGGACTCGAGGTGGCCATGCGGTGGACTTAAATTAAATGAACTTAAACTTAGTGGTTTTATTTTATTATTGGTTTACTTTTATTTGGGTTGTAATAAGGCCTCCATAAACTTTATTTCTTTTGTTATTACTCATATGTCGGATACTTGTTTAAAGCTACATTATTAAAATTAAATTAAAACCACATGTTTTCTAAATCAACACGAAAATGTTTTATCGTGTCAGCGGACACATTCAAATTTGGTATAATAACTTGACTTCAATTAAATTTTCGTAATTAATCTAAGTATGATTTCAGCAAGACAACCAAAAACGAGAAGTTTTCAGCAAAACTTGAATTAGATTTTAAAATGGGTTTCAAAAAGTTTTTCTCCGTAACGACCCGTAGTCGGTCCTAACGTTTGGGCCGGGTTTGGGCTGTTATAAATTGGTATCAGAGCCCAGTTCAAAACTCGACTGTGGGGGCCCAAGGCCCAAAAATGTTTTAGTAGGCCTTATTAATTGATTTTGGGTTTTAAAGCAAAGCATGGCCCAGAGTCTCCCAAGACCGATCCGCCTGTAAGTACATCTAAACCTCTTTGTGAATTATATTACGTAGAAGGGTAGGAAGCATGGAACGAGATAGACTTATAGGAACTTGAACCTAGGATTAGATTACTCAAACACACAAATGAACATAAGACTTAAAGAACTAAACCAACCTATGACTTGGTCATTGAGCTAGGGTGTGGTAACCCTCAGACGCATGTCTAGGATTGGATCCGAAAGAGCACAGTATTTAAGCGGTCCGAGTGACTCACCACCTCTTCGCAGTATCCTACCAGTGCGTAGCTTCTGGTTCACCCTAACCTGGAGGGCTCGGTGGTGTGGTAACCTCTCAGACGCATGTCTAGAAAGGTTCGGTGAAGCTTGGTATTTAAGCGTCCGTGTGACTCACCTCCTCTCCACACGAAACTCCACAGTGCGTAGCTTGGGTTCACCACGACCAAGAAGGCTCGGTCATAGGCTAAACATAATGACTAAAACCCGAAAGGAATTAGCCTTGATTTTGAAAAAGGAATGAAACAACAAAACTTGGTTTTAAAACTTTTAAAATCACTCCTTCAAACGTAAGAACAACTCTTTTACAATGTTTTCCCGAAAAGTTTGATTTGCAAAAATTACGAAAATGCCCTTGGGGTAAAATTACGAAATGCCTTGGTTCATAAAATATCAACTTGATGATTTTGTCCAAAATTTCAACTACTTGTCAAATATTCAACCCCGCTTTGAAAATCATCAATAAAATAATTTGGTTTTGGAAAATTACTAAAAACGCCTCAAACCGCAAAATTACCAAAATGACCTTGACTTTTGAACTTTTGCAAACAAGAACGTTTAAGAAAGGAAAATTCTCAAAAGGACCCTCGAGTTTTACACTTTTAAAACACCCTTGATGTACAAAAAATTACAAAATTACCCCGATTGATGAAATTACCAAAATACCCTCGATTCCCTAATGATACGATATCTTTAAATTTTACAAGTTTTGAAAAAACCTCCGGTGTTGGGAATTGCAAAACAACCTACTTTACTAAAGTTTTAAAATCTCTTTATTACGAAAATACCCCAGAGGAAAAAGACAAAATACCCCGGGTTAGAAATGCGTAAATGTCCAAGAAGCGAATAGGTATGGAGAGTATTAAGGAATGGATGCAAGAACTTCTTTGTGTGAACTAAGATAGAAGACTGAAACCTTGTTTGCGGAAGAATCTCTAATTAAAATTTCTTCATAAAATTTCTTCATGCGAGTAATGAAGTGGAACAAACGCTAATACATAAAATTTCTCTTAATCGATTAAAAGCGCAGAGATAGAATGAGTTCTAGAGGACGTGGACGCCGTGGGACGCAGTAGGGGTAGGATGACCGTGTTTGAACCGTCAGCCCGGGACAAGGTTCAAAATGATGTGCCACCGCCACCACCACCTCCACTTTTGGAGCAGAGAGCGAGATCGATCGGAGGAGAGGCGATCGCAAGGTCGTGTTGCGAGTCCTCGAATTGGTGGTCAATGGTGGAAATTTAGGAGCTCGAAACTGCTCTCGAGCGAATTCGGTCCAACGGAGTGAGGTGTTCCGGTGTGTCGAGTGGCACCCAGTGTAGCGAATCTTGGCTAGAGTCAACTGAAAGGATCATGGATGATCTTGACTGACCGAGGAGAAAAGCGAAAGGGGTGATCGCTTCTAAAGGATGAAGCGACGATGGTGGTGACAGTTCGAGATGGCGCTACTGGCAGATGATTTGACTTGGGATTATTTCAAACCGCCTATCGAAGAAGTATGGGCACCGATTATACAGATGCTCGGAGGAAAGCCTTTCTAGGGTTAGTGCAAGGAACTAAGTCAAGAGCGGAATATGAGGCGAGTTTTAAGACCTAGTAGGTATGCTAGAGGCATCGTGGCTCTTGAACACGCAGCACCGTGTCCGCTTTGAGGATGGACTCGAGATGATTTGAGGTTCTTGATTGCCCTGCAAAGAAGTTCGTGAGTTTTCATCTCTTGTGGAAAAGGCTAAGGTAGCCGAGGGATCAAGGAGGCGTGAGACATTATCTTTATGGGGAGAAGTCGGTAATTTACTTCGGATCACAAAAGTTTGAGGTATCTTCGACTCGTAGGATCTGAATCGAGGCAATGATGGATTGAGCTGTTAAAGGACTACGATCGCTCCATCGAATATCATCCGGTAAGGCTAACGTGGTGGTCGATGCGTTGGAGGAAGGTTGTGGCGGACTTAAGAGCAATGTTTGCTCGATTGAGCCTATATGACGATGGAAGCCTTTTGGCGAGCTTCAAGTTAAGCCAACATGGATCGAGGAAATCAAGGACAAACAGTTAGCGGATGAAGGGTTAAATGCTAAGAGAATGCAAGTTCGAGGATGGTGGTTTAGAAGGGTATAGTGATTGGTGATGGTGTGTTATGTTTTCAAGGACGGCCTGTATGCCAAAGGATATGGAGTTGAGGCGGAAAATTCTCGGGATGCTCATAGCAGCCCATACGCTATGCATCCGGAGGCAAGAAGATGTATGGAGATCTACGAAAACAGCCCGTGGCCGGGTTGAAGCGTGAAGTGACCGAAGTTCAGAGGAAGGTGTCCGACATGTCGGTGAGTTAAGGTGAACATCGATTTCCATCGTGGTTACTTCAACCAAGAAAGATCCCTCAATGGAAGTGGGAGCGGATAACTATGGATTCGTCGGCCGAGCTACCCCTTACGCCCAAAGAAGAAAGATGCGATTTGGGTAATCGAGACCGTCGACTAAATCACTCACTTCATACCGATGAGAATAGATTACTCACTCGAAGCTAGCAAAGTTGTATGTGGCGAGATAGTCGATTGCATGGTGTGCCCGTGTCGTTATCTCGGATAGGGACCCAAGGTTCACTTGAGGTTTTGGAAAGCGTTACATCAAGCGTTAGATACGCGATTGGATTTCAAAGACGCCTTTCCATCCTCGCTAGACGAGCAATCCGAAAGGGTCATCTGATCTTAGAAGATATCTTTGAGGGTTGTGTCTTGGAATTTCGAGGTAGTTGGGAGGAATTTTTACCTTTAGCCGAGTTCGCCTACAATAATAGTTACCAGCGAGTATTGAGACGGCACCATACTGAAATCACTGTATGGACGAAAATGCCGAACTCTGACGTGTTGGACGGAGTTGGGTGAACGACAGGTGTTGGGTCCAGAATTAGTAACGGAAACGGAGGATAAAGTGAAGGTGATTCGAGCCCGTCTTAAGGAAGCATCGATAGAGCGAAGTCCTATGTCGATCTTAAGCGCAAGGAAATGGAGTATGCGAGGGATAAGGTTTTCTGAAGGTATCGCCTTGGAAGAAGGTACTAAGGTTTGGGCGAAAAGGAAGCTAAGCCCAAGGTTCATCGGCCATATACGATTGTAAAGCGAGTGGGTCCGTAGCTTATCGCCTAGAGTTCTTGCAGAATCGAGTCGATACATGACGTCTTTCACGTATCAATCTTTGAGAGTATCAGATCGCCGATCCATCACACGTGGTGCCTGTGACTGAAATTGAGGTCAACTCGGACTTATCTTTTGAGGAAGAACCGGTTCAGATCTTGGATAGAGATATAAAGGTTCTACGTAGGAAGTCAGTGCCCTTAGTGAAAGTGCTGTGGCGGAACCATGGTGTGGAAGAAGCTACGTGGGAACCTGAGGATGTGATACGGCGACAATACCCTCATCTGTTTTAGTTAAGTAATTTCGGGACGAAATTTATTTTAAGGGGGGTAGAACTGTAACATCCCAAAAATGGGGCTATCTGAATTTAATTACTTTTCTTATGTATGAACCATCGTGATATTATTTATGGAATAATAGAGCTTAATTAAAGGCCTTGAGTTGGCTCGGAATGGTAGAAAATATATATTATTTGCTTTAAAGGTGGATAGCCTTAGTGGTTGGGGGTTATAAGAATAAATAAGGGAATATTTGACATAAAATGAGCCTAGAATGAGTGGCAAAGGAGGCCACTTGGGAGCTACACTTGACGCCATCAAGAACAAGGAGAGCCTTGGTTCGAGTCACAATTCTCCCTTTTATCTTTCTTTTGGACGGCATGGGAAGGAGAGTCCTTTCTCTTTAAACTCTTTTTTTATGAGATAATTAAGGATAATAGGAGCATTTTGTTATTATTAATTTCCAAGGATAATTAGGATGATATTAGTTTATTTAGATAAACAAAATAATAGGTGATAATAAGGAGATTGTTGGATTATTTTCTCAAGTGATTTGAATTAACTCAAATCAAGGAGTTGGTGGTAGTTTGAACTCTTTAGTGGAGTGGACGGCAAGGTCATTAGGAAGGGTAATGCCAATTTACTAAGTTGATTTTCGGCTATCATCCATTTTATGATAACTTTTCTTTATTCTTTCTCAAACTAGAAAAAATCCCATTTCTATTCACCTCCTACTTTTTGATCCCTAAATAAACACCTCTCTTCTTATTTTACTTTTATTTTCCACCCTCTCAAGATCTTGGCCAAATCCTCTTCATTTTTCCTTGACGAATTCCCATCCTCAAATCCCTTTTCTTTTATTTCCTACTAGCCAATCATCTACTCCCTTTTACCTCTCTTCTTCCTTTTTCTCACTAAAAGTCCAAATTTTGTTTAAAACCAATCATAACCGAATCTAATCCCTATCAAAGTGTCAAATTCCTTTTCTTCATATTAAACTCTACTTGGTCGAATATTGTGCAAGAGAAGTAGGCTTCCTTTTGACGATTCCGTAGGTAAGGGTCTTAAGTCAATGCTTATGTTTTTTTCTCTCATTATGTCGACTTTGGTAAAGGTAGGTATGGGTTTCAAAACTCATTAATTAAGGATACTAATCACGATTTAAACCAATCCATTGTAGGATCTTCGGGATTTGAAGATAAGCAAGTGAGTTCGCCAACGTTAGTCAATCAAATTTCGATTCGTGATTTGGGTGTGAGGCTAGTCGTCAGAGTGACTAGGTAAGGATTCGGGTACAAAAGGTTACCTCTTTAAAATACTTGGGTTACCGAATAGGCCATATGCTAATCCCATGGTTGGTCAATGTAGGTGCGAGAGATCTAGGTGGCCGACTCCTCCATTGGAGATTTAGATTAATCGTGGTGACAGTGTGTACATACACACGTATAACTCATTAAATATGTTAATTATTGTGAATGATAATTTGGTTATTGTAGCGTTGGATGTCATACCATATCGGTATAGTTGGCAATTCAGGTAAGTACTGCTTGAATATGCTATTTGATGCTTTTGGTAAGCATAATGTAGTGATGCATGAGATTTAAGCATGTGATGGCATGAAACATGTATGTATATTGACCGATGTGGGATTAGTGAGTGGAGGGGCAGATATTGTGCCGACGGGCACCAGATGTTTTGGTAACACACCGTGACTCACGGCCACCAGAGGTTTGGTACCTCCAGAGGTTTGGCACCTCATAGCGACTTGTCCCCGTGGTTAACACCACCGTGGGTTGGCCCCACTTGAGATATGGGATAAATGCCGTTGATTTGGTATCACACGATGGGTTGGCCCCATCAAATGATCTGTGTCTATGGACACCGGTGTTTTGGTAACACATTGTGACTATATGTCACCAGTGGTTTGGCACCACCAAAGTGTTTGGTACTACAACGGGTAGAGCAAGTATGCTTGGATGGCTAGGATGGGTACTTAATATTATGCATATTAATGGTTATGTGTTGTGTATGAAAATGTTTTAAAACGGGAAGGGTTACATATCGAGTCTTGGTGACTCACCTTCTCCATTATTTTTTTCAGTGATGCATAGATCGCGGATATGGAGTAGGAGGGACTCGAGGTGGCCATGCGGTGGACTTAAATTAAATGAACTTAAACTTAGTGGTTTTATTTTATTATTGGTTTGCTTTTATTTGGGTTGTAATAAGGCCTCTATAAACTTTATTTCTTTTGTTATTACTCATATGTCTGATACTTGTTTAAAGCTACATTATTAAAATTAAATTATCTTGGTTTTTCTCGTTGGACACATTCAAATTTGGTATAATGTGGCAAAAATTTTCTCTAATCTAAGTATGATTGGAAGGCTATTTTAAAATGGGTTTCAAAAGTTTTTCTCCGTAACAACTTATCACGCAATCCCTATCCTTTCTCCAAACGGTGTGCTACAAAATTCTCGTAATCTTTTGTGAATACGGTACTATTCCACGAGCATATCGATTCAGACATAGAAATTTCGCCTCGTAAGCTGCCACAGTCTTACCCCCTGACCAGATTTAGGAATTCATTCCTTCGGGCATCTATATAGCTAGCCCCGACATACTTTCCCTGGAATGCCGTCTTAAAGAAATCCCACGTAATACGTTCGGCCTGAGTACTTTCTCGAACCGTGAGCCACCATTGATACGCCTCATCTCTCAACAAGGACACAGCTCTTTCAGTTTTTGCTCAGCGGTACAATCTAAATCATCCATGACTCGCTCCACAGCCTCATGCCAATACTCTGCTACATTTGGGGTTACACCCGAGATACCCCTAAAAACCTCAGCACCATTCGATCTGAGTCTTTTCGAGATTGACCCACGAGCTGCCGACCCGGTTCTTGCCCCAACAACCCTTTCCAAGACTCATAACATTGCTTGGGACAAAGCGATGTCCTCCCTCATACGATCATGTGATCCATCTTCAGTCACAGTGTAACATCCCAAAATTGGGCCTAGTAGGATTGGGACCAATGGGCCTTGGGCGTAGGAATGTTTAAAATTTTCAAGAATATGAGAATGGCATTGTTGCAAATTGGACTTATTAGTTAAGTGAATTTGGAAGGTTACGGGGTTTCTATGAAGTCTCAGGTTCAAGTTGGGCTATAGGAAAAATTTTGTGTTTAGCTACCTTAAGGAGAGAAGGTAAATGGCACTAAGGCTTAAGGAAATAAGAGTGCATTTTGTTAGCACAAGTGGAGTGTGTGGTGTGGTGGTTGTGGCATCTTTGGCAGAATAGGAGGGAGGAGGTTCGAATCCCCCTATTGTAATTTTTGGAATTTAATTTTTATGCTCATCTTGTGAAAGATGGTAAGTGTTGGCCAAGGCTCTGAATAAGGTGAGTAAGACTTTTTATTTAAGGAAAGGAGGCTAAGGATTATGGAAAGGAAGAAGATAAGGGAAAAAGAAGGAAGGAAATCAAAGAAAGGGATAAGGTTGGGGGACATGTTGGCCAAAAACTAGGAGTTGCCTAGGATAGAATTTTGGTCAACACTCATCTTCTTGGAAAAGATGAATGAACGGTTTTGTTAGGGAGAGAGGGGAGCCGAATTGATATAGGCATTTTTAATTTCGGTGCATGAGAGGTTTATTCTTTTTAGCATTTTTGAGTTTGCTCTTTTCCCCAATTTTCTTCTCTACCTTGCCAAAACTCTTAAACAAGTATTGTGAATTTTTCCTTTGGTGTTGCCGAAACTAGCAAGCCAAATTGTCATCTTTTCCTTTGTTGTGCCAAAACTTTCAAGTTGCTATTGCTCTTCTTTTCTTGTTTTCTCACCATTCCTTCAATCTTTCTCCATTCCTTCCACTAACTAAATCTTGATCATCCTCTTCTCCATCTTACAAGTGGGACTTTTCTTTCTCGATTAAACCAGCATAATAGTGGGAAGGCTGAATCTACCACATTTGATTCATCCGTAGCCATTAGTATAATCGGTAAGTAGTAGTTTTCTCTTTGTCAATAACTTTGTTTCATTCGAGTTCTTCCTTAATAATCGTGTGTTCTTCTTTCTCTCTCTCGTTGGGTATGAGTTACATTCTTTTCTGTGTTATGGTCATCGTTGGGCTTAGGACTTTCAACAAGGTGAAGGAGCACAAGTGATTTGTATTAACCAAATCGTTATCATCGACTCATCAAGCAAGTGGGGTAAGAAAGTTGTTATAAGAATTGTTTTGGCCAAAGGTGGGATATTTGTTAACAACTTTTTTGCCCACCAAATATTGTTAGGACGGGATTTCAGTAGCAAAAGGGTAGGATCGATTTTTAGTGCACTGAGGGAGATCACATCCGTGGTAAGTGAAGTTAGCCTATTAGAGTGTTTCTAGTTACAATTATCAAAGTAGAGACTAACCTTCTATAAACTATCATTATAGGTGTTGAAATATGTAGAAAGCACAACTCGTAATAAGGTGTGTAATACCGTACCTTCCGAATACATGTTTGAAATGGTGTGTAATCTCACATTTCTCTGAATATTTGCATGAAATGTTTTGTGATTTGGTCAAAAGATCGAAAAATTGGAAATCGGCATATGCGATCACTCGGGCATGCGTATGTTCGTAGTGAAACCAAATTTTGCAATAAAACAGATTTTGGTTAGCAGCAGTGACGTGATTTACAAAAATAATGAAAAATAGAAGAAATGGAATTTAAAAGTGAATAAGATATCAAATTAAAGCTTACTGTGTCTATTTTGATATAAAAGAAACGGAGAAGGAAAAGGAATCTTATATCCTGAGATATCTTAATTTTAGTAAGACTGATTCTAAATGATTTCGTGGTTCCCTGATCTGTCTTGGAAAAATCATTCAAAATTGTACAAGGTGAATTATGAGTTATAATTTATATGTATAGAATCCTTAGTGAGTATATTTTCAATAGAAACAAGTGGAAGCAACATATGAAAATTTTACAGTGAGATATTTGAATTTTGGTTAAGAGAGGTCAGAACTGTTGGTTAGTGAAACAGGGGAAATTTTAATGAATAAACTGTACTAAACGGCTAAGTCAAAAATTCTGGAAAATTTGTAGTAAGAAGATATATGAATCTAGTTTCAATGAAAATTTACGGATCTAAATTTTGAGTTTCCTAACTCGAGTTATAGTCAAATTAGTTAGTGTGACGCAGATGAATAGTTTCAATTTTATGCCCCAAATTAGTAGTTAAGTTCGGAGTTACGAAATTATGAAAATACCCGTAGTGGGTAAGATTATCGAAATACCCTTAGTGGGTAAGATTATCGAAATACCCTTAGTGGGTAAGATTATCGAAAATACCCTTAGTGGGTAAGATTTCTGAAAATACCCTTAGTGGGTAAGATTATCGAAATACCCTTAGTGGGTAAGATTACCAATTTACCGGAATGCCCTTATGGGTCGATTTGTAAAAATGCATTAATGGGCCAATTTACAAAGTGTTATAATGGGCCAAATTTTTGTAATGAATCTCTGAATTAATGATTGTTGTTTGTATCTGTAAATATTATGAGTTACTATGTATGTTGCATATTTACATCTTGCATGGGATGGGAAACTTGAATGAAGAGAAGAGTAGACCGGTGGCATTGCCACAAGTTCTGATAATGGCTATGTGCCAACCTAAATATGGCTTTGTGCCATTGTGATTTTGGCTTTGTGCCAAAAGTATTTACCCGGGGCTATGTGCTTAACATATGAAATAACGACTTTGTGTCGATCATATTTACCCAAGGCTGTGTGTCGAATATATGATATTCTGGTGGCTCTGTCACAATCTGTATAGTGGCTATGCTACGTATATTCTGTTATTCTGGTGGCTCTGCCACAAATTCTGTAATAAGCAGCTTGACTGCAGCGTTTCTGGTGGCTCAGCCACAAATATTATAAATGGTAGCTTGACTACAAATTGGAGAGATTGGCGGGGTGGGTTGACTTGATCCCCACAGGAGAGATTGGTTGGTACGGGTGGAGAGACTGGCGGGGTGGGTTGACTTAATCCCCACAGGAGAGATTGGTTGGTACGGGTGGAGAGATTGGTTGGATGGGATGGGTTGCATTATTATAGGGCTAAGGCCCAGTTTGTTTTGTAAATGGGTTTCGACCCAAGATTATGCTTCATGGGCTCCGGCCCAAGTTATTGCTAAATGGGTTCGCACCAGTGGATTACTGATGAGGATTATGCATCGAGTTCTTGTAACTCACCCCTTTCTTTCTTAACCCTTGTAGGTAATGCTCAGTGATGAGGACTTGGGGCCATGGATGACTCGGTGGAGACCATACTTCAAAAATGGTGATTTGAACTTTAAATTTCCATTTACGTTTATTTTATTACTTTTACTATTTTGGGTTTTTATGTTGACTTGATCCCCACAGGAGAGATTGGTTGGTACAGGTGGAGAGACTGGCGGGGTAGGTTGACTTGATCCCTACAGGAGAGATTGGTTGGTACGGGTGGAGAGATTGGTTGGATGGGATGGGTTGCATTACATTATCTGCATTATCATGTTTATAGGGCTAAGGCCCAGTTTGTTTTGTAAATGGGTTTCGGTCCAAGATTATGCTTCATGGGCTCCAGCCCAAGTTATTGATAAATGGGTTCAGACCCAGTGGATTATGGTAAGGGATTATGCACTGAGTTCTTGTAACTCACCCCCTTTCTTTCTTAACCCTTGTAGGTAATGCTCAGTGACGAGGACTTGGGGCCATGGATGACTCGGTGGAGGCCATACTTCAGAAATGGTGCTTTGAACTTTAAATTTCCATTTACGTTTATTTTATTACTTTTACTATTTTGGGTTTTTATGTTGTAATAAGGCCTCTGAAATGTTTTATTTCGCTTTATGTTTGACGTACTTATATTTTGCTCAAATTACTTAAATGGGATTTTTCTAAAACTTAAATAAAGATTTTCTAAAATGGATACACAAATGGATTTTATAATAAACTTATATAAATATTTTTAACTCGGGAATTTTCTCTCAAATTTTCACCAATATTTTTCAAAAGACACGCTTTGTAAAATCATTAGTTCAAATTTACGATTTATCAATCAACCTTCGAGGTTAGTAGTATTTTATCAAAAATTTCAATCAAACTTGTTTTCATTGATTATTACGAAAATAAAACTTAAATTTAGTTTGGAGAAAAAGGATGTTTTTCTCATGTGACACACCAGATTCGGGCCTAACTTCTGGTGTAACGACCCAAAATCCGTGGGCACCGAAAAAAGTGTGCTATCGGGCCTCCGTCTTAGTAAACCGAGTTAGTAAATAATTATTAGGAGTAATTATGAGTCTAATAGTGTGTTTAATTAGATCTTTATTTAGTGAATTTAGCTTAATTTAAAATAATTAGTAAAAGAAAAATAAAATAAATAAATAATTGTTAATTGTTAATTAAATAATTATCTTTAAGATTTTTATTTGATAGACAAATTAGATAATTGACAAGTGTAAGGTGTTGATTAAATACAAATGTAATAATATATGTATATACATTTGTATGATAATTATTTATTTACTTAAATATTAAGTAAGATATTTATAAATTAAATATTGATATTATAAGATTTTTATTTGTTAAATAAATAAAAGAAATACAAATGGATGGTAATGATAGTGTACAAATGTACAAAGATACATGTATACAAATGTATTAATTATATTGTTATTACATAGATATTTTATAATTAATAATTAATTAATATATATTAAGTAAAATAAAGTAACTAAAAAGGGAAACAGAAAAAGAAACAGAGAGCATTTCGAAACAGGGAAAATAAAAGAAAGAAGGAAAATAAAATGAGAAACTAGGGATTTGAAGCTTTAAGCTTTAAAAGGTAAGTCAATCAAGTCTCATTCTCTTAATTTTGATGGTTTAGAAGCTTTAAAGCAAGATTTTGATGAAACTAAGTTGATATTTTGAGAGTTTATAGGTTTTCAAGTATAGTTGATGTAGAAGAAAAAGATGAAATAGAGAATAAATTGAACGAAATTTAAGTTAGAATTAGTAAAAGGATTAAATTATAAAGTAAGCAATAAGTTTTGTATTATAAGGATTAATTTGGAATAAATTTAAAATTAGGGTTTTATTATGAACATTAGATAGTCAAGTTGAATATAGAAGGAATTAAAGTAGAAACAAAGCATGAATTAAGTTAAGAAAATAAGTAAACTTAGTTAGGATGTAATTGCAAAATAAGCTATAAGAAAACAATTTTGGGACAGCAGCAGTAGAGTAAATTTTAAAAATCACCAAAAATAATATAAATGGAATTAGAAGTTGAGTGATATATGAAATTAAAGCTTATTGAGTCTATTTTCATATGAAAGAAACAGAGAAAGCAAAGAAATTCTGTATTTTGAGATATTTAGATTTTTGTGAGACTGGTTCAGAGTGATTCTGAGATCCCCTGTTCTAACTTGGAAAAATCATTAAAAATTGTAAAAAAATAATTGTAGGACATAATTTATATGGTTAGATTACTTAATGAGTCTATTTATTTTTAGAAGAAATAAACTAGAACTTCATTTGAATTCTTTACAAAAATATAATTAAATTTTAGAAAAGATTGGTCGGAACTGTCAGCCAACAGAATAGGGGTGATTTTAAAGAATAAACTGTACTCATTGACTAAATCAAAAATTCTGAAAATTTTATGGAAATAAGATATATGAGTCTAGTTTCATATAAAATTTACTGCTCTTAAGTTTGAATTCTATAACTCAAGATATAGATAATTTAGTGACAATAACTCAGGTAGACAGCCTTGAAAGAAATTATAAGTAAACAATAGAATTGTGTATAAAGAATGTGGAATGAAGAGGAAGAGTAGGAATTGAATAAAATTTAATTATTTATTTTAATTTTAATGTTTCAATTAATAATGTGAATTATTATTATTGTAGCTAAAAAGGAACTCGAGGCATCGACCCACAAAGGAAAGGAGAAGGTTACCGAGGAATAATCAAGCAAATTCGGGTTTGTATTACTATAATTGAAATTATTTATTATTTAATGTTAAATTTAAATTATGTGTGTGGTAAGTAAATAATAAGGTAAGTGACTTTATTGAATTGAATTTGAAAAATTGAATTGATTGAGAAATATGTGTTAGTATTGAATTATATTGTGGTTGGTGATGGGAGAAGTGTAATTGATATTGAAATTGAATTTGTTATGAAAATGAAAATGAAATTGAGAATTAAAATACCCTATTAACTAGTCGGGCTAAGTCGGATATAATTGGCATGCCATAGGATTTGGAAGAGTACGGGATTTATCGGTTTTGCCGATCAGGCACTTTATGTGTCGTATTTTAGGCACCTCGTCTGTTGTATCAGGCACCTTGTGTGTCGTTTCAGGCACTTATGTGTCGTATACTGATCAGGTACTATGTACCGTTTTAGGCACAATGTGCCGTACTGGTGTGTTTGGGTTGGAATCCATGTATCCGCCAAAGTCCTAGTCTGTTAATAGGGGTAACTAAAGGAAAGGTTAAATTGAATAAAATGAAATGGTTGAGCCATTGAAAGAAATGTGAAAATAGAACATGAATTGAAAAATGTGATTTGAATATGAGTATGAGAATGGAAAGCATGAACCATTGGTTCATGAGATGGATAATGGCTCAACATGATTGTGTATTATTTCGATTGTCAAATAGCTAAAATTGAATTGTATGAATATATTGAGAATGACAAACTTGTGTTTGAATTATTTTAGTAAAATTAAAGTTATATGATTTAATGATATGATTATTATGCTTATAATTTGAATTATGGTAATACCACTGAGTATATGTATACTCAGCGTACGGTTATTTCGTGCGTAGGTTAATAGGTGTTCAAAGTCCTGATTCAGCATCCAAGGCGATCCCGACTCCAGAACAAAACTCGGTGATGTATTCTTCTTTGATAAAAGTGGCATGTACATAGGTGTTATTTTGGTCACTTTAAATTACTACATGACTTTTGTTGTAAAGAATTATACTTGGTATTTTGATATTATAAGTATGATTTAAATATGATTAAATATGATATTGCATTGGTTGAATTGTTGGATTTTGGAATTGGTTGAATTGGTTATATTTGGAATGAATACGGTTTTAATTGCAGGGGGTTTTATGTGAAAATAAGTAGAAATGCTTTCGAAATTTATAAAAAAAATATATATATTCTGAAATACTTAAACGAGTCTCGTTACATTTTTAATACATGTTTTAAAATTTCTAGAGTTCATTATAGGGACTTAATTATTAAATTGTACTATGAATGTGTTTTTATTTGTGAATTATTCGTAAGTTGTTTGATATGTCCGGTAATGTCTCATAACCCTCTTCCGGTGACGGTTTAGGGTTAAGGGGTGTTACATCTGGGCCGGGTTTGGGGTGTTACAGGTGACGCAAGTGCGTCCATTTCTGACATATGTCCCGACGCTTCAGACGCAACTCTAGCGCCTCGGCCTCTACTACGACCACGTCTACCGCGTCCACGTCCTCTAGCGCTCATATTGGCTAATTTGATTTAATCTGATTAAAAGTTTTATGAATCAGTATACTATTTCAGTGTTTATTAAACAATATTTTATGAAGTATAAGAAGTAAAGTCGTTTTTGTAAACGAATCCTATAGTCTCAATCTCTATAGTTTCAATACCTAAAACTAGAAGTTCTAGAGTATTCCTACAGTCATATCATAATAATCATAATCATACAATAACATACACTTACTTGACTTGGTGTCGGATACCCGTGATGCCATACTTCTTTTAAAACATGCATTCTAATTTTACATTTCAAAACAGCTTTGATAAAAAAAAGTTTTTGAACCCAAACCATAGTCGAGTTTTAAATTAGGCTCTGATACTATAAAATGTAACACCCCAAACCCGGCCCATGCGTTAAGGCTAGATATGACATGTCACATGACAAAAAATGCTTTTAAGTCCTTTTCAATAGTACGTAAATAGATATTGATTTAAAATTAAGTAAACAAATTCCTATTTAAAATTTTGACAAAGTATTACTGAATAGAAGATTGATTGATAAATCGATAAATTTAAACTAATGATTTTTCAAACATGTCTATTGAAAAATGTTGATGAAAATTTAAGAGAAGATTTTCGATTTAAAAATATTTATGAAAGTTTATTATGAAATCCATTTGTATATCCATTTTAGAATATGTTTATTTAAGTTTTAGAAAAATCTCATTTAAAGTACTTAGAGCAAAATATAAATACGTCGATATAAAACAAAATAAAAATAATCCAAAGGCTTTATTACAACCTTAACTCAAAATAGTGAAGTAATTAAATGTACTAAAAAGAAATCTAAAGTCCAAATAAAACCGTTTTTGTAGTATGGCCTCCACCGAGTCATCCATGACCCAAGTCTCCGTCACTGAACATTACCTAAAATGGGTAAGGAAAAACGGGGTGAGTTACGAGAACTCAGAGTATAACTCTCCCTTACCGTTGTCCACTGGGCCTGAATCTCATTTAGCAATATTTTGGGCCTAAGCCCATTTACAATATAATGTATCAATTATATCATGTGAATGTAATGCAATTCCCAAACCAATCCTAATAATCCATCCGCTACACACCACCCATACCAACCAACACACCTGTGGGGATCAAGTCAACCCACCCCGCCAACACACCAATCGCAGGCATTATGTCATTTATAACAAATTTAATTGTGGGCAAGCCACCAGAATCATAGAGTATCATATTATCAAACATATTTGTGGCAGTGCCACCAGAATTTCTTCTCTTCAACATTTTCCCAACCCATGCAAAATCATGTAAATGCATCGTACATAACAAATTATGATATTTACAAATATAGCAACATTAATTAATTCAGAGGTTCATTACCGAAAATTCGGCCCATTAATACTTTGCAAATCGGCCCATTAGGGAAATATATCAAATCGGCCCATTAAAGTAATATAACAATTTGGCCCATTAAGCAATATAACAATTTGGCCCATTAAGCAATATAACAAATCAGCCCATTAAGGCAATATAACAATTCGGCCCATTAAGCAATATAACAATTTGGCCCATTAAGGCAATATAACAATTCGGCCCATTAAGCAATATAACAATTTGGCCCATTAAGAGTATTTTCGTAATTCGCACAATGATATTACCGATTTTGTCAATTTTATCAAAATAGTGTATCTTAGGCCAATTTTTTGGTTTACGCCCTATTACGATTTTAGTCATAGCGATTTATTTCCAATATGATATAAATCTTAAAACCGACGAAAAACGGTGTGAGATTACACACCTGATTACGGTAAGCATTAAACCTTCTTGCTCGTCGACACCTAAGATATCGTAACACTCGATTAATCGACATATGTGATTTTAATAATCAAACTCTAAAATAATTGATCTAAAGTGTTTACCCTACGATTTTTGATTTTCCCGGATGACGTCTACAACCCGGTGGAAAATCTCGAATCGTCGAAACTGCCCTTCGTTTGAATTTAGGAGTAGGGATCGCAAATCCGCTCCTTTTACGATCTCCAATCACTATCCCTTTCGATTCGATATCGCTTGTCTCCATTGAAAACAAATCTTAGTCAAAACTAATGTTACATTGATATGAACGATTAATTAAGGGAAAGGTCGGCTTACCACTAGAATTGTATGATCACAAGTCGATAGATCGAGCGATTTAGTCCCTACATAAAGTTGATTATTTCAAATTATTACTCCTAAGCAATCAATCGAATATTGAGTACTATCAAAAATCCATAACAAATTCTTACCGTATCGATATTGGATCCGATGTTCAACGCTCAACTTAAGACTAGAGTGATGTTCGGCCTCCCACTAGAATACTACAAAAGGGAAAAGCGATCTCATTTGAGAGAGTAAAATAAAATGATGGTCTCGGTCAAAATGACCATCCCAAACCAAGGCATAATTTTGGCATTAAGAGGAAGAAAATAAAATGTTTGAAAAGAACCACTTACCGATTGATCAAAGGAGTGAGTGATAACTCGAATGAGAAAGAAAGAATAATGAAGAGATGAAATGTTTCGATTATAGAGGAAAATGAACAATGATATTCGGCTATGGAGGGAAAACAAGCAATAATATTCGGCTATGGAGGGTATGGATTTGAAAAGAAGAAGAAAGGGTTGGAAAATTTTGTAAAAAGGAAAAGAAAGATGAAAAGGTGTGTGTTTATGAGGATTCGGTTTTTCCAAAGGATAAAGAGTGAACAATTTGATCTCAATGGCTTAAGTACATTCAGCAACAAGAAGAAATGAAGAAAAATTGCTCACTAGCAACTTGGAGTTTCGGCATGAAGAAGAAGAATTTGGAGAAAATGACACAATTTGACACTAAAGAAATTTTTGGCCAAAACAAACACTTAGGTTTTTACCAAAAGGCAAAGCAAAAATTCGGCTATACCCCTTATACCAAACCGTCCATATCCTTGACAATAATGGTCAAAAATTGGCCAACCAAACTTTCCATAACACTCTCCTCTTTTTGTGCCAACATGTTCCCTATACTTTCCCATTTCTTTTGATTTCTTTCCCCACCTTCATCCTTTCCTATTTCCCTTAGCCATCTTGCCAAAAATAAAAAGTCCACCTTGCCTTATTTACTTGCTTGGCCGACACTTAGGGAAAGAATACAAAAATAATAGTCAAAATTTGCACATTATGGGATTTGAACCTCCTCCCTCAAAGTACTTCATATGGCGCCATATCCTTCTTACCAATTGCTCATTTATGCTAGCAATTTACTCATTTATTTCCATAAGCTTTAAGGTCACTTACTATATCTCCTTAAAGTGCTAAATGCCAAAATTTTAACTAGGACCAAATAAACCCCGAGCCTTCTCAAGACCCCCTAAACATACACAATTAATAATTTAACTAGCTTAACACCAGAAATAATGCAACACATAAAATTCCAAATTTTAGGATGTTACATGGTTAACACTCGGTGTTGCCAATTCGGTTTCATCTAACTCATTAGAGACATCATCCCCGGTATACATTTCTTGATCAAAATCATCACTATAATCATCCAACATTTTCAACTATAAAACAAAAAAACATATATATATATATATATATATCAGCATCCAAATCCCAACTTAATTCGACTCAATTATGACATGTACCTCTAGAATCAATTTCAAGGTCGATTTAGTCCGAGAATCGGCTAAACCTGTAAAGCTCTGATACTAATAAATGTAACACCCCTAACCCTTATCTGTCGCCGGAATAGGGTTACAGAGCATTATCGAACTTTTCAGATCAATTACAGACATTACATATCATTTGGCATGCATGTCATAAATTAATCCTATTGTTCCATTTATGAGCCCTGAGGCCCAAAATATGCATTAGAAATAAACTGAGACAATCGGGTACTCAGGGAATTATTTCAAAAACATCAAAAATTTTCAAAGAAACAAGGGACACATGCCCATGTCTCTACCTGTGTGAAAATACCTAAACATTCTATTTTGAAATTTTTAAAGTGGCAGAGGACATACGGCCAAACCACACACCCATGTGTTAACCGTGTGTCTCACACGGTCCAGTTACACGCTCGTGTGTCTGGCCGTGTGGACTCAAAATGAATCTTAAATAACAAGTTTACCATTCCCTGCAATCTTGTACACTAAACAACTCAAAAGCCATTTAGTCAACCAACTCAAAACACAATTAAACATATTCAATACATGTCAAAATAGACATCCTAGGTGCCTAACCTGCGTACCCTCATAGATACCACAATTTTATTATCAAAACATATCAATAAGACCTCATTCAAATCAAATTTATAAACATGCCAATTTTAACTTAAATTGCCTATATTCTCTATTTGGACTTCAATTTTAACATGACATATTATGATCTCAAACATAAGCATATATATATATATAACCAACCCAAAATTAACTTATAGTCATATTTACAATCAATCCACAAAATAATTAGCATTTAAACGCCCTAGGTACATACCGACACACAAAAAATATACATCACCACGTTTAAGATGAGGTCGTTGATGGATGCTGAATTGACGATTAACTCTTAAGTACTTAACCTGCGCACGCAAAACAAACCGTTCACTGAGTATAAACTCAGTGGTATTTCTATAATCCAAATATTTTAAAACAAAATTTAATATAACATACGCATTTAATCGTACAATAATAATAGCTATTCAATTAAGCAATTAATAAACAAATTATTTATAGTATATTAAATTCTCATCATTTGCTATCTAAAATAGCTTTTCGCAATACGATACATAAATCCATGTATCTCACTTGCATTTCACATTCAATGTTTTTCAGTTCCAATCACATTATCATTTCATTTAATTACCCCTATTAACACGACCCGGACTCGAACTCAGACGGATACACAGATCCAACCAAAACACACCAGTTTGGCACCCAGTGCCTCATCGAATAATTTGAAGTAATAATTTGACACCCAGTGTCTCATCGGTTAAACCAAGTAAATTGGTACCCAGAACCTCATTGAATTAATCCGAAGTAATAGATTGACACCTAATGTCTCATCGACTCGAGGTCAAAGTAATCCCTAAACTCTTCCAATCCTATGGCATGCCATCTATATCCGACTCAGCCCGATACAGTTAATAGGGCTTTAATTCACTTTTCAAATGCCACAATCATCCAGTATTCAAATATCACATTAATCATAAATTCACATACATTCAATTCAATATCATAATGCAAATCACTCACCTTATTCACTTACCATAGACATTAAATCATCAATACAACAATTAATATTTGGATTCGAATTATAGAAATACAAACCAGAATTTTGAGCTACTCCTCGTCGACTTTATAATTTCCTTTCCTAGTCGTGGTTTCCAGCACAACCTTTGCTATGAAATTAAAACAACTAAAATTCATCAATACAATACAATTCAATTTCACATTAAATATTTCAATTTTTATTCAACATTTCCCTAATTTCCAATTTAGTCCCTAAACCGAAACTAACTTTATTTCTTCAAAATTAAGTCCATATTTTCATTTAATTTCCACTTTAGACTAAATTCAACTCTCTAATTTCACTTAAACCCCTAAATTTTAAAATTTTTACAATTTAGTCCCTATTACTCAAAATTTACTATTTATTCTACAATTCAATTATTTTTCATTTCTAACTCAAAAATCTATCAATTTAGTCCCTAATACTCTAATTATTCAACATAGACAACATTTAAAAACTCAATAATTTCTAAAATTTTGACATAGATCGTAGTATTTAATACTGAAATTCTAAAAACATAAAAATTACAAGAAAATGGACAAAATTGACTTACCAATTAACCTTGAACTTTGAAATCCCTAGCTTTTCTCCTTTTCTTTCTCTTTTCTTTTCTTTGTTTTTCTTCTCTGCTTCGTTTTAACTTTGTTTCTTTTTCTATTCTTCGTTTTTTTAAATTTAATTATTATTATTATAATAATAATATAATATATATATATATATATATATTCTTAAGTATTAAGTAGTATAATTTATTATTTTATACATATGTATATTATTTTTTCACATGTAAACACCAACTCCATACACTTGTTAAAAGTAGGTTAAATTGTTTATTTAGTCCCTTTTATTTTTTAATCTATAATTTAACTTCCAAACTATATGCAATTTAGTCCCTATTCCTAATTACTTTTAATTCATGCAAATTCACCTAACCAAGACTTAATTAACCACACCACTAACTTCGTAAATATTTTTAATAAATATTTACAAATCCATTTTACGAAAATGGAGACCCGGAAATACACTTTCAAATTACCTGTGACTATCGGGTCATTACAAACAAAATAATAATCAAAACAATTTTGGTAAACAATTTTGTTTTTATAGATGATGTCATCTATGACCTTGTGCTTATGTGGCATGCCACATAGGCTACTTCCTTGACCTGTAGTTTGATTGGCGGTCAACGTTTACTGTGAAAATTAGGTTGATTTCTAAAAAAATTGTAACGTTGAGGGTGTCAATGCAAAAAAAAAAAGGTAATGGCACAAACCCTAAAACCCATAAATGTCGAGGATTTTTTTTTACAATTATGCCTTTTAAATATATTAAAATTCACTTACTTGCGTTGGTATATAAAGAAGATAATTCTGATTTAGATAAATACTTTTTAAAAATAGATTTTAAATAAATCAAAATATTGGGATCTTTTTTCAAATAAAAAATTTCCAACTAGAACAACATTGATTATATTGGCCAAAATAGAACACATTATAGTTTTGGCAGCAAAAATTGGTTTGTTGGAATCGATTTCAACCTGAAAAAGGAGCAATTTGTGTCAACCGGGTTGAAAAGGAGAAAGAAAAAGAATGTTGTAATAATAAGTCGTCTATTGACACAAAAAAAACGCTAACAATAAACTAGTCACATCATATTAGGTTTGTCAAAATCTAATCGCCTTTTTAGGTCAGTCCAAATAACCCAGTCGTAATTGTAGGTCTAAATCAGGCCATGCAAACCTATTTTCAAGCCCTTTGAAACATAAATTGGCCAAGTCAAATTAGTGCAATCCGAAAAATATGAAACCTGTTCAAGCATATTGATTTTTAGACCTTTTCAAGCCCACTGAACTCAAGAAAAGATCAATTGATTTGAAAATAGGTTAGGAATCAGATTCTCTCGCCCAAAAACAAAACAAAAAAAATTTAAATTTTGAAATATTTATATAATCAACCCCACCTCTTAGGAGGTAAAAAAAAAAAGCGTGAATCAATTTGGTAGATAAAAGTTGGAGTTTGAAATATTATTGGTAATGCAAAGATTTTAATTAAGGAAACGAAAACTTTATTTTTTAATTTATTATATGAATATGATGAATTCTTAACTAATAATTTAGTATGTTTTGCTAATAAATTGTGAAAAGATGGAAAACCAATTTGCATTTTTGGTTTATTACAACGGACAAATTCGGGAAACCAATAAAATTGGAGTTGTGTTCAAATCAAGGCATAAGATTAAAGCAAGATTGAAATAGAATATTAATCTTAAAGGGTTGAAATAAAAAAAATTGTAGTAGAATTGCAGCATGTTATGGGAGGACACTATTTACGATCTTTTATAGATTTTCAACATCATTAAATTCAGCCATATTTAGCCACCTTCAGCTTTTTGATGATGAAGATGTAAAGGTAATGTTAACAATTCATTGCAAATCCGAAAATCATGTGATTGAATTATATGCAGATTTGAATGATGATGAGCGAGTGAATGCAATTGTTGAAAATCCTAGTTCACCCAATAAAACTGTGAATATTTCTATCAACTTCATCGGTCAACAAAATGAATTGCAAAAGCCATACGTAGAGGTGACATGAGTGTCTCAAGAGAGGCGATATTCAGTTTGCTGGTTGGATTTTGATCTAAATGTCCTATTAGAGGATCAATATGACTCTGCACGACCATCTATATCTTGGGATGTTCAAAATAGAACACTCAACCTTAATGGAAATGTTGTTGACCCGGATACGGAAGAAGTGCAGGTTGATGTTGCATCCATTGATGGAAATAATTCTGAATTTAGTGATCCTTATGTAGACAATGTACTAGAGGAAGCGAATGCTGGAGAAGTGATGATGATTCTAATTCAAACCAAGGCGTCCCACTGGATACTATTAAAACTCGAGCTTAGTCCAATGGACTCAGTTTGGTTCTTCCACAGCATAAATCTCAATATTATATGCTTAGCATCAACTTAAATGCAATGCATGCCATAGGATTTCTCAAATATCCTCATGCATTATTGGCCCATGTGATGTGTTATGATGTGCATCTTGGAGATTTAAACATGGGTTTACAATTCCCAACAAATGAGGCTATTGTAGGAGCCATTAAGAAGCACGGCTTTAAATTTGATGTAGATTACAAAGTAGCCATTTCTACAACAACCAAATATGTTGTTGAGTGTTAGAAAGGTAATTAATGATGCAAATGGAGGATTAGGGTAGCACTAATGAAAAAGAAACAAATATGCTAAATTCAAAAATATGAGGGTCCTCGTACATGCACAATTGCAAGGCTAAGGAGGGATCATCACAAATTGGATTCAATGTTTATTTGCAAATGCATTATCCTATTGGTTAGAGAAAATATGATAATTTCGATGTCAGTACTAATAGTTGATATGCAGTCTCTATTCGGATACTCTATTACATACTAGAAAGCATGGAAAGCGAAACTGAAGGCCATGAGAGAATTGTACGATGATTGGGACAATTCCTACAATGAGCCACAAAGATGGATAGTTGCATTGTGGGAGTTTGTTCCAAGTTTCATAATGTCACCCGAGGAGCAAAGACCTAAGCAAGCCTAACACGAGGCAAAATCCTAAAATTCAAATCAAAGTAGAGTCGCCACAAACCAGTTTGAACTAGATCGCTTAGCCACCTATCATACAAGGTTTCAAGACTAAACTTATAGAAAAACCTTAAAATCTAGGCTCAATCTCAATACCAAAGATGGGTTTAGGAGTACATTTACGCATAAAGAAGGCTATAGCACCTCTATAACGCTTATCCAAAAATAGACCTATTAGGTTCAAGAATTAGGATTTCCTATCTAGAAATCTAATTATGACTCCAACCTGATCTTAAAAAAAAATTAATTCTAACTTAAAACAAATTAAGAAAATGTATTTGCAAACTTGGAAATCCAATCCTAAAAACCTAAAATCTAATTTACTTAAATTTAATTTAAAATCTAATCATAATAAAAACTTAAAAATCTAATGGAAAGAAATATAACCTAAGACTAACATTAATTAAAAATAATAATCTAAATTAAATTTAAATCTAATCAAACTCAAAATTCAAAATCTATTAATATTTACAAAATCTATACCTAATCAAACTTAAAATCTAAATCTAAATCTAAATCTAAACTTAATCAAAATAAAACTTAAAGTCTAATCCTAATTAAATCTAATCGAACTTTACAATATAGTCATAATAAAACTTATGTAATTGAAATTGACAAGATTTAAATCTAACTTAAAATAAAATTTTAAAATTTAATAAAAATATAAAATTCTAAAATATTTAAAACATTAGACAAAAATCTTAAAATCTAATATAAAAATATATATAACCCTAAAATCTAATATTTAAAATCTTAAATAAAAACTTAAAATCTAACCTAATATGAAAGATGCTAAAAAATATAATATTTAATATTTAATAAAAATCTAAAATTCAAATTTTAAAAACTGTGAGAACTAAATTAAAAATCTAATTCAAAACCTATATTAAAAATAATAAAAACATAATCTAAAATAAAATGTCCTAAATTCAACACACAAATCTACCAACAATAAACAATTCAAAATATCCCAAATTAATTCAAATAATTAAACTGAATAAAATAAAAGGATTTAAATAAAAATTGAAAATAAAAAGATTTGGTTTCAAAATTAGAAAAATATAAGAAGCAGAGAGACTTAAACAGCAATTAAGTTGCCCTAAATTTCAAATTTGAAAAGAAATCGAAAATGTTAGGGAACAATGTTGGAATTAGCCCCTGCGGCGCCCCCTATTAGCAAAATCAGAAGGCTGAGGTTCCGGGCACCCATGGTGGCTGAGGACTGCTGATCCGATCTATATCCTTGTAAATTGGCTGCAAACTTTAAAATTACGCTCAATTTTTTATGTTTTTTTTACAAAAAAGAACAATTAGGCTGCAAGTTAACTTGGGCTACATAAAATTTCAGAGCAAATTCGAGTTTCAAAATGCAATTGGGCTTTAAAACCATTTTGGGCCTTAACAGTTTATCTAACATTTAATTTTGGTTTTAAAAGAAAAAAAAGCTGATTTGGGCTTTAAGCCCAAAATATAATTGTATTCAGAATTATCTTCTTTTTTTTTTAATTTCTAAAAACAAATTTTGTTTTTATTTCAAACAAACTTTTAATTTTATTGTGATTTATATATATATATATATATATATAATTCATAAAATTTAATATAAATCAAATTTGAAATAACTAAAATTAATTTCAATTTAATTGATTCTAACTTAAATCGAAATTCAAATTTTAAAAATAAGGCAAAAGAAATTATTTTAGCCTTGAAATAATCTTGCTTGAAAATTGAATTTCCAACAAGTTGATTCAATTAAATTATCTTAGAATTGAAATAATCTTGCTTGAAAAAGAAATTCATGTCCCTTTGAAAACTTTGAAACCCAAGTCGTAAATTGCGAATCTTGGACAAAATTAGATGTCAACACCAAGTACGATGGTTGAACTGTAGACTTCCAATACACACAATTCATTTGGTCAAATAGTGGAAGGTAAAAAAATATTTCACCGAATATTTTGGACATTTGATAGTGGTGTTTGTGCATTTCCATATTGCAAGCCCATTGTGTAAAATAGATGAGACTTGGATGTATATACCCAAATATTGTTGATTGTCGTTGCGTAAGACCGGGATCGAAGAATCTTGCTAATAGCATTTTCCATCATTGAGAAAGATGACATGGGATATTGGTAATTTTTCCTAAGAAACTTGCATTGGTCTACAGTTAAACTGTCTCATGTATGTTTTGTTGGAGAGGACAGCTGCATAAAACGAAAGAAACTCAAAACAGCCTTTAAAAACAAGAGATAGTAAAAAGGTTCCTAAGAGTAATCTTATCAAACAGGTTATGGACACAAATAAACTATAGTATATTTGGGAAAATTTGATGCACTTATTCAACTAAAGATCAGCCTCTTATATAGGTTTTACACAACAATAAATCTCAATAGAAAAAAAATTTTGTATTAAATCATATCTCAATAAAAACAAAAAAATTAGGAAAATAATAAACTGAGCACAACCCAACCAAATCTAAATTTAGAAAAAAAAAAAACTAACTTTGAATCATTCTCCAACACTCCCCCTTGGTTCAAACTTGCACACACCAAGTAAGGTTCTAAAATAACAAAACTTCTCTTTGGACAATAACTTGGTCAACACATCTGCCAGTTGATTCTGAGTGCTGCAATATTCCAATGTTATCTCCTCCTTTGCAACCAAATCGTATAAAATGATAGCCAATGTCTATATATTTCGTTCTACCATGGAATGTTGGATTTTTTGTCATGGTAATAGTTGCTTTGTTGTCACAAAATATTTCCTTTGCTCCCTTTTGCTCATGTTGAAGATCTGCTAACACTATTCTTAGCCAAATGGCTTGACAAGCTGCTGAGGTTGCTTTTATATACTCAGCTTCTGAAGTTGACAGTGCTATTGTAGCTTGTTTTTTCGAACTCCAAGTGATCACTCCCAAACTTAGAGTGAAAACATTTCCTGAAACACTTCGTCTATCATCCAACGAACTTGCCCAATCACTGTCTGTGAACCCACACAATCTGAAATTTGAAGTTTTGGAGTACCAAACACCATACTCCAAAGTTCCTGAAATATAACGCAAGACTCTTTTTGCTGCTCCATAATGAACTGTTGAAGGTTGTTGCATAAACCTAGAAATAACACTAACAGGGAATGCAATATCGGGCCTGGTGTGCGTCAAGTAAATTAAACCACCTACCAAGCCTCTGAACCTTTTTGCATCTACCATTTCTCCTTTATCTTATTGCTGCAATTTCTCATTTATATTAATGGGTGTAGTTGCAGACTTGCAATTAAGCATGCCAAACTTACTAAGAAGGTCCTTGGCATATTTTCTTTGTGAGATAAAAATACCATCTTCCGCCTGATGAACTTCAAGACCAAGGAAATAATGCAGTAGACCCATATCCGACATCTCAAATTCATTCATCATTTGAGATTTAAACTCATCTAGTATAAATGATATCATCAACATAAAGACAAACAATGATGAAATCATTACCTTCCTTTTTCACATACAAGGCGGGCTCGTTCTCACTTCTCACGTCCCCTTTTTTTTCTGGAAATACCCATCAATCTTGTTGTACCATGCTCGAGGGGCTTGCTTCAGTCCGTATAATGCCTTTTTCAGCTTGTACACCTCCATTTCATTACCCTTCTTTATGAAACCTTCTAGTTGTGTTACATAAACCTCTTCTTGTAGATCTCCATTAAGAAATACTGACTTGTCATCAAATTGATAAACAGGCCATTGCAATTGTGCAGCCAATTCTTGAACAAGCCTCACTGTTTCAAACTGAGCTACCGGAGAGAAAGTTTCTTCGAAATTAACACCATATTGTTATGCATAACCTTTCGCCACAAGACGAGCTTTGTGTTTCTATAAGCTTCCATCGGCAGCAAACTTTGTTTTGAACACCCACTTCAAGCCAATTGCACTTTTGTCTTTCGGTAAGTCTACCATTTCCCATGTTCCATTCTTCTCAATAGCTTTTATCTCTTCCTCCATTGCCTTCTACCACTCTTCTTTTTCGGTAGCTTCTTCATAGTATATAGGATCTGAAACAGTAAGAGCAAAATGACAAGATACATAAATGTCATCAACATATTTCAGATTCATCTTTCTGGCCCTTGCAGATCTTCTAAGATGGAGTTGTTCAGCTAAAGGCTCTTAAGAATTGTAGCTCTTGGTGAGTTAGGAGGTGAACTTGCTGAATTTAACTCTTGTCTTTCATCTTGTGAAACTTCAATGGGCATAGAAATTTGCTGATGTACCTGCTCTTCATTCCAATCCCAGCTTGCATTTTCATCAAAAACAACATTCCTACTAATAATCACCTTTCCACTCAAAGGGTTGTAAAGCCTATATGCTTTGGATTGAGAGCAATAACCAACAAAGATGCATTTCACAGACTTTTCATCAAGCTTGCTTCGATTGTGTGAATCTACCAAAGAATAAGTAATACAACCAAATATTTTTAAATGGCTTACCGAAGGTCTCCTAGCACTCCATGCTTCATAAGGTATTCGGTTAAGAACCGCCCTTGTTGGAGACAAATTCAACAAATAAACAACAACAACAACACTTTCAGCCCAAAACTTATCTGGCAGCCCCTTAGATCTCAGCAAACTTCTTGCCATTTTGACAATCTTTCGGTTCTTACGTTCAGCCACACCGTTTAGCTGCGATGTATAAGGTGCTATCAACTCTCTATGTATGCCCTGCTCTTCACAAAACTGGTTAAACTCATTAGGCAAAAATTCTCTTCCTCGATCAATGCGCAAAGCCTTGATACTTCTTCTGCTTTGCTTTTCAACGAGCACCTTGAACTTTTTAAAAGTCTCAAATGCTTCTGATTTAGAGTGAAGAAAATAAACCCAATTCATGTGGCTACAATCATCTGTAAATAACAAAAAAATAGCAACTTCCACCCAAGGATTCTGTCTTCATGGGACCACAAATGTCAGCATGTATAAGCCCAAGACACTCAGATGCCCTTCTAAAGTTTCCTACAGGAAATGGTTTTTTACATTGTTTCCCAAATATACACCCTTCGCACAAATTTAAAGACTCAATTTTTGGCAGCTCGGACACCATTTCCTTTTGACTCAACAATTTTAGACCCTTTACATTCAAGTGCCCATACCGTAAATGCCACAACTTAGACTCACTATTCTCTTTAACAACAAGAGCTTGGCTTTCTACATTAGAAACTTCAAGAGGAAAGAGCTTGTTTGGTGCCATCTGAACATCAACAATAATTTTTCCTAATTTTTTGTCTTGAATCACACAAGACATATCATCAAATATGATAGAATATCCACTACCCATAAGCTGCCCAATGCTCAATAAATTTTGAGATAAAGTAGGAATAAAATAGACATTATAAAGGAGCTTTATGTTACCATAACCATTGCTTATCGCCACAGTGCCTTTGCCCTCAACTTGCATTTGCTTGTCATCACCAAGTTTCACCTTCACCTTGTATGACTCATCCAGCTCTTTGAACAAAGATTTTATCCCCGTCATATGATTTGAACAGCCTCTATCCAAACACCATATTTCTTTTGAAGCTATAACATCATCTTGATAAGCCATAAATAGCTTAATCTCTTCGTCACCTTCTGCATAGTTGGCTTATCTTTTCATTTTCCAACAATCCGCCTTCACATGCCCATATTTCTTGCAATAATAGCATTGATCATTGCTCTTGTATTGCTTCTATTTTTTTGTCATCTGCCTTTGTTCATCATGTCCAGCACCTCTACCTCTACCTCGACCTCTTCTACCACGATAACCACCTCTGCAATGATAACCACCTCTGTATATGGCCTTTCTTGAATCGTCTTACTGCTTGGGAGGCTCCTCCATCACTTGGAATGCCTTTTCGTCAGACTTTTCATTTGTGTGGTTCAATCTCACTTCGTGGGACTACAAAGATCCCTGTAGTTCATTAAATGAGTAAGTAGCTAAGTCTTTAGACTCCTCAATAGCTACAACGACATGATCAAACTTTGGATTCAAACTCCGCAACACTTTTTCAACAGTAGTTTGATCCGTAACTTGCTCTCCATAGGACTTCATTTGATTGACAACCACTACTACCCTTGTAAGATAATCTCGTACGAATTCTTCACTTTTCATTTGCAACGTCTCAAAGTCACGACGAAGAGTCTGAAGTTTCACCGTAACAACTTCTGAAATGCATTGATACGCCATGTGCAATGTTGTCCAAGCTTCTTTTACAGTTTTTGCTCCTGTAATTTTTGAAAAAATTGACTCGTGAACAGCTTGCTGAATGATGAATAATGCTTTGTTATCTCTTTTTTGGTTTTCTCTCAACTTTGCCTCCCCATCGTCATCAGGATACCCATTCTCAACTAAGTCCCATAATTTTTGAGACTTAAACAGTGTCTTAGTTTTGATGCTCCAAAACTCATAGTTGTCACAATTAAAAATGGAAATTGCCAATTGAGAAACACTCACGGTATTGTTATTTGTCGTCATGAGAAATATACCTAATAACAATCGAACCTTGCTCTGATACCAAAGAATGTTGGAGAGGACAGCTGGACAAAGGGAAAGACTCTAAACAACCTTTAAAAATAAGAGATAATAAAAAGGTTTCTAAGAGTAATCTCATCAAACAGGTTATGGACACAAATAAGCTATAGTATATTTGGGAAAAACTGATGCACTTATTCAACTAAAGATCAGCCTCTTATATAGGCTTTACACAGCAACAAATCTTAATAGAAAAAAATTTGGCACTAAATCATATCTCAACAAAAACAAAAAATCAGGAAAATAATAAACTGAGCACAACCCAACCAAATCTAAATTTAGAAAAAAAACTAACCAAATCTAAATTTAGAAAAAAAAAACTAACTTTGAATCATTCTCCAACATGTTTGATGTCCTATTATGGTAAAGGCATTCTATTGGTAGTAAGGTGATGTTGTGGTATATGGAGCCCACCAAATACTTATCACGTGCATTGCTTCTGACACATGGCTTGAAATTTTATGAGAGAGTTCCACAATGCTGACGATGATGAAGTTGTTAACATGGGTACATGCTTGATTCTTAAATCTATAACTGGTATTTAATGTTTTTCTCTGTACTAATAATTAATTATAACCAAAATTTGATCCAAGGGTACGAGCTCCAAAGATTTCAATTTCATCAAAGGATGGAGAAGTTACGAGTGAAACATTTGCGAGCTAGGCAATAGCTCAATAACGTCCTTCTTAAGGCTTCAGCTTAGTCAGACGATGAAGGGCGCCAATACGACCATATGACTACCAACCTGATAGAGGCCATGAATTCTATTATGATGGGGACGCGTCATGTGCCATCACTTCTATGTTTACTTTGACTTTTTGGAGATTAATTTAATTGTTTGCAACGATGAAAGAGAAATATCAAACATTGATGAATGAAGGTCACACCTTCTACGAGCAACTATTACGAACCATGGAGGACAATCGTAGAAAAGCACGCTTGATGCTGGCTAAATGTGTATTGTGTGAATATGAAACTTTTAACGTGAATGAATTTATAAGGTAACACACAACTTTTCTAAATATGTTATATAGGGTAGACCTTAGGCAAATGTGGCTTGATTGCTGGAGGTTTCAAGCACTCTAATATTCGTGTTCTCATGAGGTTATGGCACTTGCCACTTTTTATGTCAACTATATGCAAAACGTGGACGATATGTATAGATTTGAGCAACTTTTCAATGTTTAGAGACATGAATTCCTTTGGATGAAGAATAAAGCATATTGGGATATTTTGCCAAAACTTATGTTTGTTTTCCTATTGAATCCGGAATCACAAGGTCGATTGTAGTCAAGTCGAATTTAAAAAGAGATAGATTTTAGAAAAACATGCAAACCAAAAAGATGTGGCCTCTATAGAAACGTTGGGCACAACTGCAATAATTGTCCCCATTGACGTATATATGTTAGACAACCATCAACTTCAAGATCTAGATCGTAATTACATTGTTTGTAAAGTTGAGAATTTGAAATATGACTAGATTTATTGAAAATAGTATTATATATGTTAATCCTATATTTTTCTTTCTATCTCGTATGATTTAGTAAAAAAATTGTTCAAACATCGAAACTACTAAAACAAAAATAAGATACAACTAAAATATAATAAACAACTAAAACAAAAACATACAATTAAACGATAAAAAAGTACAACTAAAAAGAAAAAAGTTACAACTAAATGATTAAAAGTACACGTAAAAAAAAAAAAGTTACAATTAAATGACTAAAAAAGTACAAATAAAAACAAAAAAGTTATAACTAAATGTTGAAAAAAAAATGCAACTCATCGTCTAAAAAATCTGAAAAGTATATGATTTGACGGTGTCGTACGGGAAGTGTATCGTTGGGGTAGTTGACGTTGTCAGGCAAGATGCAAGTTTGTATCATCAAAGGGGTGTCAAGATCATCATCTTTTTCGGAGGCATCATTGTAATCGGTGGGGTAGGGATTGTATTAATAGGACCAGGAGCCTCCAATTTTAGAGTGGATGGGCTTGACAGACTCATGAGGGAAGGGTTCTTATTGCCAAACAACCTCTCCCCAACATTGGGTCATCTCTAGGTGCCAAAGATGTGGAATTGTCGCCGAAAAGTTTGATCATCAAATGTTGCATTATTTGACATATTGTGGTCCAAGACATTTTCTATAAGATCTAGAACCCTCTCTCGAGCTTGCTCTGAATCATCAAAGCACATTGTGTCCACCTAGTAATCTTTCATTCTAAGTGGAGCTTCTAGATTATTTGCAAATTCAGCAGCAGGGGACGATGAAGGTGCATACATTAGAACTGATCCAGCTTAGGGTTGGCTGCACTGGTTGCGTATCAACGAGGTGCAAGCCTGACAACGCCCTTTCTCGATTGAACACCAAATATGAACCCATTAATATCAACACGTAAAAATGGTTTCTCATTTTCCAAGAACCACCTCTAATATTGCTTGAACATTGAAAAATCCATGTTTAGTATGCTAACCCTGTTAGCAACTCATCCTAATTGGTTGTCCTAGAGGAAGATCTACTGATAATGCTCCGATGGCAAAACTTGTTTGTCTTACCCCAAAGGTCCTCGTCATAAGTCTTGCCTAGCTCAACTGGTTTAGCCGGAAGACGCTGATACGTTCCGAACTGACGCAACATGCAATTTGCGTGATGCTACTCGAAAATTGCAAAATTTATATTTGCCAAGTTAATGTGCCATATGCTCGACCAATTGATACATGCACGGATGGGGTGAAATTTATTAAATTTCATTCATCGAAACTGCTAATTTTCAAGCTTGGGAAATCAGCAGAAGTGCGATGACTTTTTGGGATGAGATCCTAACATTTCTGGGTTGAGATGTCTTCATGGCGTTCAAATATCTATCCCTTAACTTCGGAACACACTTTGAATCACTTGATTTTGAGTTCAGGAGCTCAAGTTATGATTGTGTTAGTGAAGACTGCGCGAGCAGAATTTCTGGACGGGATTATAATGGGAATTACAAGTTTTGTGCTTTTAATTCAAGTTTAAATCATATTGGGTTCGATTTTTAGGCGTAATTTTTATTATATATGAGCCCAATATTGTATTTACCAACTCTTATTATTTTATTATTCTGAATTTTTAATAATTATTAAGTAGTTTAAGTTATTTAGGAGTTTTATATCAATAAGAAGTTTAGTCTAAAACTACTTCTTGTTTAAATTAATTAGAATATTAGTATACTTAAAAGTTTTATTTAAAATTATTTAGTTAGTTGCATTGTACACAAATAAAAAAATTCATTATTATTCAACTTTTCTTTTGAATTAATAAATTATTTTTGAGTTTTCTTTTGCAAGAATTTCTTTTGAGTTTCTTTTTGAAGATTTTTAACAATCTTTACAGATTGTGGGGGATCAATTTCAAACTTTTTCTTGCCAAGTTTTCTTTCTTGGAGGGACAATTAGAGCTGTTTGGAGGGGGTTGTGGATTCTTCGTGTTTCCAAGGCTTCTTAGGACTTCTACATATCACGTACTATATCTATCTTCTTTATTAATTCTAATATTAGATTTCATTATTCTATTTTATTCACCATAGTTATTTATTTTTAATTATTTTCTTTATTTTTATTTGACTTGAATTCGTTTGCGTTTCAAGTTGTATCAGAATCAAAATTTCTTTTTGAATATCTAGAGCTCTAAGTCAAATTTACGATTTTGACAAACTTTACGATCCGCTCTCGCATTCATCTGCCTCATTCCTTATCACCGATAATATAGGTATTTTGGTATGATGACACCAGCTATCTTGGGGTCAACGTTTGACAACCATCGAAACTATAAAAAATGTAAACTTGCATTTCATTTTACTTTTCATAAACCGAAGTCTTAAAGTCTTAAAGCATAAGCATAATATATAATAACATATAGATTCTATAATTATCGTAGATCCAATAGAAGAATCTATCAATTTGTTTAAAAATGAGTAGATTCGTCCCTTGAACTGAACCCTTGTCAGGTTTCCCCCATTTGTTGAAAATAGTTTAACACGGTTATTGACAACAAAAAATAATCCGAGCATTACTATACAAAATAAAAAAAAAATTATGGATTACCTATTAACCAAAGGGAATAAATTGAATCAACCTATTAGGGCCAAAAAAGGCATTCTGTACCAAGCCCACGATCAAAGCAAAAGTAGGCATGCTCCAATATTTTGTGACTTCTGATTTGTCGTTCGACACATTTTCTAATATAAGAATGCTAAGATAGAGCCTCCAACTATAATGCGCAACTAATTGGAAAGTTCAAAGTAACTCTAGGTACATCAAGTGTACCCTATTTGTCGATTTCCCAGCATCAACACTCCACCTAACAAATGTAAAATGTAGGCTTTTCTGGGACAATTTCAAAAATTTTCCTCAACCATGCCATTTTCACTTTGGCTCCCTCCATGTCTCTTTTATCTGGTATCTTGCCAAGCAGTTGTCTGCAAGTTTCATCAATATTGATTGCGCTTACACTGGTGACTGGGAAGCCATCTATGGGAAGCCTCAATAGGAATGCTACATGTTGCAGTGCGATTGTGAACTCCCCGCATGGCAAGTGGAAGGTATGTGTCTCAGCTCTCCACCGTTTCAACCGTGTAAATATCAGTTCCCAGTTTAGATTAAAACTCTAAATCTTAAATGCATGACCAAATCTAACTACATCTAGGTACACATACAAGCGGTCATCTCGATAATCTCATTTGTTATGCCTCTTTGTTTTAAGTACATGATCGTAGGACTGTGAAAAGTTTGATTATGTAAAAAATTTAATTAGTAATGACCATTTAGATTATTATTATCAATATTTTCGTAATGCTATAAAAATTATTTTACCATTTGAGCAATATAAAAGGAAATGTAGTTTGAAACCATCCAAGAACACAATGACGATGATGTCATTTTAATAATTTGTAATAATGTATTAAATTTAGAATATTTATATATAAATATCTATATCTCAATATTAATAAATAAATAAAAATTTTGAATTTAATATCAATTAAATTAAATTAAATTCTAATTTAACATTTTAAACTAAAAAAAACCTTGTAAAACAACTGATGAAGATGAGTTCGAGTAAAATAAAATTTGACAACTCTTTTTTTACCATGGATATAGTGTAGACTTGGGGGGTTTTTAAAGGTTTAGTGGTGTGGGAATCGGGGTAAACAGGCCTGGAAAAGGTTGCTCCAATTTGACCTTTCTATGTCAGGCCTATGTTGATTTCCAGGGCCTGGAAATCAATCTCTGCCTCCCGTTTTCTGTGTTCTCAGTTTGCCAGGATTTGACTCAATAGGCCACGGCCCCAAGCCTCAAAATCGGTTTCACTAGACCCATTTTGCTTTGTTCAAGGTTGCAAAAAAGCCTGTCTTATTTTGATCAACTGTGCTGATATGACCGCTCTCATTTCACTGGTTTTTGGGTAAAAAGGCCCTAATTATTATTTTATTATTATTTCACCTATTTGTCAGGCTGAAATCGGTTTGGTGAAATAGATTTTGCCTGATAACTTTAAAATGTATTCTAGATAGGTTTAGATGAATGGTGTATTTATTTGTAATTAGTATAAAAATATTAGTGATGTTTAGACTAAATATTGTAATGATATTGTAGCATAAAATAAAAAATAAGGTAAATATACTATATCTTATCGTCTATTCAAATTCATCCTTAGTCAATATAGACATATGACCAATGTTGTTATAGTTGAAAATTTATTTTTAGTTAATATATGTTCTCGAAACCATAGACAAAATAAGAGTTAAAAAAATCAAAATTAATAATGAAAATAACAATGGACAAAAGAAATAAAAAAGGATGAAATTAAACTAAAAATAAAAGTTTGGGGCAAAATTTAAAGAAAATTAAAGAGAAAGGGACCTATTTGAATGCGCGAATAACATGGAGGGACTAAAGGGAAAATTTTCCCTCCCTCCAAAACACACAGTAGCAAAGGGGACCCAATTGCAAACCGAAATAAATTATTGGCCAAATTGTAAATAAAAAAAACTTAATTATAAATCAATAAAAAAGCAGAAGGGCTAAAAGCGTAATTAGACCTTTCGTAGAAAACACGCGGATCCTAAAGCGGGTCGGGTCAGGTCGGATTGGGTCGGTCAAGTGCAAAACGACGTCGTTTTGAGGCTTTAGGAATTTGGCCAAAACGACGCCGTTTTGAATGGCTATATAAGCCAAATTTTTTTAAAATTTTCATTTCTTCTCTTCTTCCTTCAAAAAAAACATCAAAACTCTCTCAACTCTCTCTCTCTCAAAGCATCCGGCTAAAGTCTCCGACGCTGACCACCACACGGCCACCATCAATCGCCGTCGTCGGCCATTGTACACGGTGGCTGGAATTCCAAAAAAGGTACATTTTCTTTCTTTCTTTATAAAATGTTTGGGACTTTTGGCATATGGAAAAAAAAAAGAAAAATAAGCTAAAAAAAAAGAAAGAATCGAAATAAAAAAATAAAAGAGAAAAAGAAAAACTAAAACCTTTCGTTTTTGCTATTTCTTTTTGGTTTTCTTGTATTAATTCCGTATAAAAAAGTGTATATCTCTCGTATCTAAAAAGAAAAAAATTTCCCCTTTTTACAATCGTTTATTCCCCTTTTATAGCCTAAAAAATCCACCAATAAACAACCCAAACCCAATATGTTTTTACTGCGCTAGATTTCCTTCTTTTTCGCAGATGAAGAAACGCACGACGCGGAGAGTGGGGCGACGTGGTCGAGTACATGGTCGCTTGGCATGGCACCAAAGGTCGTTAGGCTTTCCTTGTTTTTGATTTGTCTTGTTTAATGTTTGGGCTTAGGTAATTTGATCTGGGTTTGGTTATTTGGTCTGGTAGGTATAAGTTAGGTTGTTTAATGAATTTGGGCTTTATGTTTATTGGGCCCTATAGCTACCCCTCTTTGCTCATTGTCGTGTAACGAGAATGGAGCAAAGACTTTAAAGGGACCAATTTTTTCCGGTCTTGTCGAATCTTGATTTCTTGATGCCTCCTTTTTTCAGGTAGCCTCACTTTAACCCACTACATCTTCAGGGGTATAAGAGTTTTGCTTCAATCTACTCCGCTACTGCTTAGGGAGATATGATCTGCAATTTTAGCCTGTTACCCTACTGCTTAGGGGGTTAAGGCTCACCGTCCTTGATCTGCTCCTCTACTGCTTAGTGGAGATAGGATCTGCTTTCTTTAGCCTGCTTCACTCTAGTAGAGATAAGGCTATAATCTTCAGTCTGCTCCATTTCCAATACATGGAGATAAGACTTGTAATTTTCGATCTGCTCCACTCTTGCTCACTGGAGATAAGATCTACTATCTTCAGCCTGTTACCCTACTACTTAGGGATAAGGCTAGTGGCTTAAATTTGCTCCACTGCCAATACATGGAGAGAAGATTTGCCATTTTTTTATTTGCCCCACTCCTGCTCAGTGGGGATAAGATCTACACTCTTCAGTCTACTCCATTGCTGATACATGGAGATAAGACTTACTGTCCTCGATCAGCTCCACTCCTGCTCAGTGGAGATAAGATCTGCTTCTTCAGCTTGTTACTCTACTGCTTAGGGGATTAAGGCTTATTGTATTCGATCTGCTCTACTCCTGCTCAAGAGAAAAAGATTTGCTCTTTAGCCTGTTACCCTACTGCTTAGGGGATAAGGCTCATCGTTTTCGGTCTATTCCACTCTTGCTCAGTGGGATAAGATCTATAATTTCCAACCTGTTACCCTACTGCTTAAGGAATTAAGGCTCATCGTCTTCGATCTGTTCCACTCCAGCTCAGTAGGATAAGATCTGTAATTTTAGCCTGCTCCCTTGCTATCTCAAGAGATTAAGGCTCATCGTTTTCGATCTGTTCCACTCTTGCTCATTGGGATAAGATCTACTTTTTAGCCTGTTACCCTACTGCTTAGGGGATTAAGGCTCATCATTTTCGATCTATTCCACTCCTGCTCAGTGGGATAAGATCTGTAATCTTCAGCCTGTTACCCTACTGCTTAGGGGATTAAGGCACATCATCTTCGATCTGTTCCACTCCTGCTCAGTGGGATAAGATCTACTTTTTTAGCCCGTTACCCTACTGCTTAGGGAATTAAGGCTCATCGTTTTTGATTTGTTCCATTCTCCTCGGTGGGATAAGATCTGTAATCTTCACTACCGCTAGAGATTAAGGCTCATACTCGATGCTATTAGGAGATTAAGGCTCATCATTTTCGATCTCGTTCCACTCTCTACTCGCTCTGGGATAAGATTTGTAATCTTCAGCCTGTTACCCTACTGCTTAGGGGATTAAGGCTCATCGTCTTCGATCTTTCCACTCCTGTTCAGTGGGATAAGATCTGTAATTTCCAACCTGTTACCTTACTACTTAGGGGATTAAGGCTCATCATCTTCGATCTGTTCCACTCCTGCTCAGTGGGATAAGATCTACTTTTTCAGCCTATTACCCTACTACTTAGGGGATTAAAGCTCATCGTTTTCAATCTGTTCCACTACTGCTCAGTGGGACAAGATCTGTAATTTTAGCCTGCTCCCTTGCTATCTCAAGAAGATAAGGCTATTGGTCTAAATCTACTCCATTACAGATACATGAAGATAAGATTTGCCAAAATCTGTAATTCTGATCAATTTTGCTACATTGTCCTCTGGGGAACCTACCTATAAAATTAATTTCATGGGGTCTATGCTTATGCCAAATGATTAGGATGTCATAATTGAAATATGCTCCCAACCATATATATTAGGAATGCTATATGAATGGAAGCAAAATGTCATGAGCATGATCCAATCTTTTAATTTTTGGCTATCATCATCCACCATTTGTTAAGGTAATACCCCTGGCGTATGTCGTCTTGCTCAGTTGATATTTCCAACAGAGAATCTACAAATGTCGTTACTGCTTAGTTCCTTATCTTAAATGCTCTGAGCCCTTTAAACCTGGCGAGTTCCAAATAATTGTCCTGTTTCAGATTCTTGTATTATTTAAAGACTTTCAAAGTAATATGCAAAACTTCTTTTGTGAAAGATTATTAGTTCATTGATCATTATTTCAATAAAAAATGTTTGAAAAAGATCACAATAATAGAGAAGAAAGAAATTAAATAGGAGCATAGCTCGAAACAAATAAGATAGTAAATACAATCAATAAGGAAATTTATTGGTAGTGTATTTTGAAATGAGCAAATTCAGAATGGGTAAGATGGAAATTAGGTGCCCCAGATATCGCAGACTGAGCTTCTTAATTCAAACTTCTTGAGGACCATTTGAGCTCAATATGTGTTTAGGGGGTCTAGAGTACTTTGTCGATGCCCCAAGATGAAACATACTTCCTCATTGTTAATTCAAGCGTAGTAAAACTACTGTATGCCCCATCACGATTTGATCATAATTTGAGCCACCCTTTTCGGGTTTTCGACTCAAAGCCCCTTTGGTCTCAAAGTACCCTTTGTGGGTTTCCACCTTGGCCTCTCCGTTTTTTTTTTTTTGCAGAAAGCCTCAAAGCGCCCTTTACGGGTTTTTGCCTTGGCCTATTTCCTTCTTAAGCGAAGTGTTTCTTGACTGAGTCCGCATTAACTGGGTTCGGTTGACTCTTGCCATCCATCTCGGCTAGTATCAATGCTCCTCAAGAATAGGCCTTCTTTTCGACATAAGGTCCTTCCCAATTAGGCATCCACTTTCCTCTGAAGTTCTTTTGCATAGGGAGGATCTTTTAATATCAAGTCTTATTCATGGAATACTCTAGGGTGAACATTTTGTTGTAAGCCCGCATCATTCGCTTCTGGTATATTTGACCATGACGGATGGCTCTTAACCTTTTTCCTCAATCAAATTCAATTGATCATACTGAGATTGAACCCATTTGGTTCATCTAACTTCAACTCTGATGAAATCTGAAGAGAAGAAATTTCAACTTCGATGGGCAGGACTGCATCCTTCCCATAAACCAATGAGAAATGTGTTGCCCCGATGGAGGTCCTGGTCAACATTCGAGAAGCATAATGGTAACTAGTCTATGCCAATCTTCACAAGTTTCAATCATCTTTCAAAATCTTTTAGGTGGTTTCTTTCCTTTCTTTCTTTTTTCTTTTCTTTTACTCTTTTTCTTTTTCTTTTTTAATTCAAACTTGAATTTGAAGTTGAAATTGAACTTGATGAAGGTTGACTTTGTAACTTTGCCATAGGAACCGACCTTCACCCTCTTAGTGAAATAATTGACAGTTAAGAAGATGAATAGGCGTCAACTAGATGCTTTTGACGAGATCATCCCCATAATATCTATGCCTTACGTATAAGAAAAAATAGAGAAAGCATATAAGTCATGTCTTTTTAATGTGGCATTTACGGTATAACTGATACAATCTCCCTTTCATGGTAGATCAACAGTACCCGAACCTTATAATCGACCTGACTATCAGAAAACTCTTAGCATGTGCCTTTTCAAATACTCCATAGCCTCCTCGTGCCTAGGCATTTCTTGATGCGATCATGCAAAGACATCTTTTAATTTTTGAATGTCTTGCTTTGTTTTTGTGGTAGGCAAGGCTTCGATCTTCACTTCTTTCCTAGACTTGCAATGTCCACTAACTCTTTGTATGGTAGAGTCTATTTCATTTTGTTCTACCATCTTTAACAAATCAAAAGATAAGTTACAATCTCTAATATCTTCAAAATCCTCAGATCCCTTTAGACTCATATTTCACTCAAAAGGGAGTTCGTAACGTTGCTCATGTCTCGATATTTGAGTACCTATTATAGGTGCGAAGGTAAATTTCAAAGAATAAACGATTCTAAGGATGATTATCTATGATTATGAATGAAGAACAAAAGAACATTCCAAAGAATAAAAGAATGTATAGTATGACAAGGAAAAATGGAAAATATTTGTTCGGCATGAAACATAAAATACATTTTTTACTGAAAATAAAGATATTTGAACAGAAGCCTATTTCACAAAAGATTCTTATTGTTTCTAAGCTTAAAACAACATGTGTGTTTTGAACATTACTCTGTGTTAGTTCTAAAAACTACAAAATTTCCTCTGCAGTCCAGTTGTTCAGAACATTTTTAGGCTTGTAGGGGCGAATGCCTCCTAAGTCTCCTTCATTCAATCCCTCTTCGAACACGGCGTTGATGCTTAAGGTTTTTATTATCTCCTCAATAGTTTCTTCATTCATGTTTTTCGATCTCGGATGAACAATTTCTTTCGATATGAATGCATTAGATATATAGGGAAAAGTCATTGATCCCCGTTTGACCTCGACATCCTTCTCTACCGACTTTCCTCCAATGGTGCACATGTTTTCTCCTTCAGAAGAGTCAAAGAACTCCAGCTCTTTGTTATCAATTAACCCTTGCACTAGGACCCTGAATTCGCTACATTGCTGGATCTCATGGTCTTTCTTATTGTGGAACTTACATTAGTTCCTCGCATCCCAGGATTTACTCCCTAACTCTTGCAGAACCAAACTCCTTTTCTGCATTTTCTTCTAAACCTTCCGTAATGGGGTTCTTACTTCAGCAACATTCCATTTGATTCTCCTCTCCATGTTCTCGACTATTGCGTTTACCTCTTTCTTGGTATGACTAGGCAACGAATTTCTTACGACAGGTGCCTCATCGAACTTCACAATGCCCATTTTGATGAGTCTTTCGACTAGATTTTTGAAAGGGAAACAATTCTCTATCGGGTGCCCCATTATCCCCGCATGGTATTCATATTGAGTGCCTGCATCGTACTATTTAGGATATAGGGGTTACAACAGTTTTGAGTAAACAGGGACTACAACGTGTGCGTCGAACAGAGTTTTATACAACTCCCTATACGTCACGGGTATAGGAGTAAACTGGAATTTATCGGTATTCTGCCTCGTGTTAGGTTCCTGCCTTAGTGAGACCTGTTGGCCATGACTACCGCTCTTGGTTGATTGACAGTAACAGGCTTTGAATAACCCGAGCTCACATTACTTACTTTATTTTCTCGTTTCTTCAGAGCTGATCTTCTCGTGCTTTCTTCAGCCTCTATCTTTCCACACCTTATGACATGTTCTATCATTTCGCCCGACATCACTATGTCTGTAAAGCTCTTAGTAGCGCTCCCTAACATATGATTGATGAAAGGTGCTTTCAAGGTATTAATGAAGAGCATGGTCATTTCTTTTTCTAGTAGCAATGGTTGGACTTGTGTAGTGATTTCCCTCCACCTCTGGTCATATTTTTCAAACTTTCGCCCGACTTCTTCTCCATGTTTTGTAGCGTGATCCTGTCAGGCACTATATCAGTCACATGGCCATAATGCTTCATGAAGGCCTGTGCTAAATCCTTCCACGATTTGACTTCAGTACGACTCAACTGATTGTATCATTTAGCCGCGGCTCCATTCAGACTATCCTGGAAATAGTGAATCAACAACTGGTCGTTGTTGACATGTCCCGTCATCCTCCGACAGAACATTGTAATGTGGGCCTCAAGGCAGCTAGTCTCATTATATTTTTCGAATTCTGGCATCTTAAACTTAGGTGGAAGTATCAGATCAGAGACCAAACTCAACTTCTTAGCATCTATCTCGCATTAGTAATTAGTACTTTTCAATGCTCGAAACTTCTCCTCCAACCATTTGCATCGATCCTCAAACTCTTTTGAGAACTCTGCCTTTGCTTTTTCTCTTTCTGCTGCGTCATTGAAGTCAGGGACTATTGGTTTTGCCAAATTATCTCCTGGGTTGGAGCTCGAGCCCGCCGAAAAGTTTACTGGTGCGGGGGTACGGATTGATATCAGGGCTTAACATTGACGGACACTCTCGGTGGTTGTACCTGGGAATTCACTGGAGCCGAGCTTGGAAGATAAGTAAAATATTCATTATCATCTCCGGTATCAATCATAGGGCCCTTTCCTTTATCATGCCCTCCAGTCAACAAATATGTCAACTAGCTCATCATGCTTCTCTAGGATTCCAGCATTTGATCCCTCATGTCCTGTTGGATTTTAGCCAACTGTTCTTGCATCTGAGTTTGCAGTTGGTCTTGCATCTCCTTCTGGATCTGCTCTAACTTTTCTATCCTTTGATCCATAGCTTTCATTTTTTTTCGAGTGTAATAGAGGTGTTCCAGGATAACTATAATATGATCTCTAGTTAATAGGATTCTCTTATTATATTTGATGCATATGATGCGATGGAATACAAATGGGGGAAATGCAATGCAAATGCATGGAATGAATGCAAAAAGAAATAGAAGCGTTGATTCTGAATTCAATTCCATTAGAAGAACTTTTCTAGAAAATAAATTTCTTCACATAAAATGGATTACATATGCGACTTCGTCCTTATAGTCCAGGTGAAAACACCAAACTCTTTCTTCGTATTTAGATGTTATGGTCGTGTCCCATGAATTTTCTCAATAGATACCTCTTCTAACTCCTTGTTGCTTGATCTAGGCCGTAACTCTTCACTCACTTATCCTCTGCGATGCTCATAAGCTTCTTTAAGGAAGTTGAGATGTAACGGCTCTTGAATAGTCTTTGTCGGCTTGAATCTTCGGGCAAAGTCTTGTGTTCTTCTGCGAACCATTAGCCTTCTCTCGTTGTTCACCTGGACTATATTCGAACGACTGTATTATAACCCATTTTATCAAGTAATTCATTTTCTTATGACAAACTAGTCTATTTAGCAATCGAATATGAATCAACACCTCCTTTCTATGATGATGAAATACAATGTAGTCAAAACAAAAGAAAACACGTTAATGCAAGAAAGATATACAACACAGAACACCTGTCCAGGTGACTACTTGGGTTTGGCGTGGCTCTATCTAGGGTAGTCTCCTAGGGCTCTCTATATGCGGTTTAGATCTAAAGCAAATGTACCTGAACCAGCAGATTCCTCGATCCTCACTCATTATAGGTTCATATGGACAGAGGTTAGTTTAGGGGCATTGTAACACCCCCTACCCGTATCCATTGCTGGAACAAAGTATGAGGCATTACCGAGGAGTACGGAATAGGCATTACCGAGGAGTACGGAATACTCACAGACAATTTAAGCCATTTATCACTCAAATACCGAAATTGATTATAAAAGTTACCTTTAAAGTCCAAATCATACATTAGGATCGGGTCGGGACTAAATCAAAATCGTATGAAGTTTTTCACAATATCCCAAAATTTATCTCATTTACAAGGGTCCCACATTTAATACATACAAAAACCAATTCAACGTATTCAACCTAGCCTTATACTTAATACTATTTGTTAGTCATACACTTCATATAAATAACAAGAAACATATATGGGCTCAATTCTCATTAAATTTCTCTTGTACTCATATTTTTTTCACACTATGTATTCATATAACATATAACAATCACTCCTCAGTATTTCATATATATTTTATAACAAATTATCTTGGTTTCAAACTACTTCATATTTGAGTTTTCTTGATCAAATCATTTGAAACATCATCTTTACACATATAGTGCACTTGAGATGCACAATTCTATAATTATGAATGAACACATTTATCAAACATATGTCATGTTTTTTATATATATCATAGTCTCATATTTCCATGTATCAATTACCATCATTTCCTCGTATTTGACAAATACGTGTAACAATTCATAAACATGCAATTCACTAACCCTTCCATCAATCACAATTTAAAGTGACAAATCACTTATTGAGCCCAATTTCAATGTTCACTATAATCTATCTTATAAATTTGGATGTACGTATCCACCAATAAATTCCATGTACAGTATCATCATCTCATATTTCCACATACATTACTTTACACAATATGAACTCAAATAACATATACAAGACATACCAATGTATTTCAAATACGCTTTCATAATATTTCATTTAGAATTAAGATTATTTCATATTAGAACTCTTCTCATTAACTTATTTGGAATACCAATTCATACAGATAATAGACTCAAGGATGTACAAATATATAATCACAAATGAACTCATTCGTCAACCAAGTTCTACGTTCATGTCTCATCAACTCGTATTTCCTTATATCACATAATATATATATATATATATATCATGATTTCCATTCCCTTGATATTTTTCCATATTTATCCCGTTGAATTTCTTGGAATTTTCGATGGATTTTCAGAGGTACACTTTAGTGTACAAATCCAGGTCCGTCAATTCATGTTCATGTGGGCACATTTCCATTTCAGAGAGCACACTCCCTTGAACCTCATCCTTACAAAGGATTACCATCAAAGCTAAATCCCAAGAGAGCACACTCCATGAACCTCATCCTTACAGCGGGATTAACGATCCAGAGCTAAATCCTCATAATATAAACTCATAGAGTATTGTCGGGATTACCGGTCAAGGCTAAATCCCGCAACGACAATTACTCTAATGAGTTTGGATCAATTACCAGTCAAAGCTAAATTCAGACCTAATTGGATTACCGTCCAAGCTAAATCCATTTTCCACATATTCTTGGGAGGGCTATATCAGGATCACCCGTCCGGCTAGATCCTTTTCACACATATTCTTGGAGGGCTATATCAGGATCACCCGTCCGTGCTAGATCCTTTTACCGTCAATTCCTTTTCGAGATCCATCGAATTTTCCTTTCATTCAACCGGATTTCTTCCCTTTTATCAAATATATCAATGTTTCATTAACTTTCATACAATGAACATTGAAATCATATTCACATCAATAACATATATTTCAAGCATTTAAGAAGATAATTCAAGTTACATAAACTTACAATTCAATTTTTATACCATAACGATAATCTTAGTTTCATAATAAATATTTGAAATAAAACATTATATCATTTCTACCTCAACGTTTATCAATTATAATCGAGCATGTGATCAATTTATACACAAGTCATTCATTTATTATTTTTCCTCCTCCTCCTCTCCATCCACATCCTTAGTATAAACAACACACTTGTAAGTAACATTATCTATAATTTTTACTATTTACTTATGTGAATATTCAAGCTGTCCATCCGTGTCATAGTCACTAAATTATTTTTATCTTGAGCTACAGAACTCCAAATTAAGATCCGTAAATTTTATTTGAAACTAGACTCACATATCTTCTTACCATAATATTTCCAAAATTTTGGTATGGCCAATTAGTACAGTTTATTAGTTAAGTTCTCCCCTGTTACACAGTCCTACTGCTCTGACCTCTCTTCACTAAAAATCAATTATCTCATAGTACAATTTTCATATAGTGTTTCTGATTATTTGTAATGAAAATAGGATCACTAAGGAATACATACATATAAATTATAATGCATAATTATTTTTGTACGATTTTTAGTGAATTTCTAAAGTAAGAACAGGGGCTCACGAAGTTATTCTAAACCAGTCTTACCAAAATTTAAATATCTCAAAATGTAGTCTTCCTTTGCTTACTATGTTTCTTTTATATGAAAATAGACTCAACAAGCTTTAATTCTATATCTCACTCAACTTCTAATTCAATTTATACCATTTTTGGTGATTTTTCAAAGTTAGACAACTGCTGCTGTCCAAAACTGTTTTAGTGTAACATGTTATTTCTATTTTGTCCCAAATTCCACAATTCATACAATTCAGTCCTTGCTCAATTGACCCTCAATTGAGATAATTTTCTCATTTAATACTTTTCTCTATCATTTTAAACTACTTCATAACCTTTGAAAATCAGAATTTTAACACTAGGCCTTAATTTCAACTCTTTCACAATTAGGTCCTAAAACTAATTTCCATCAATTTTGCTTGATAAAATCATCATATAACAAAATTAAAGCTTCAATTCAATATTTATTCATCATATTCTTCCAGCACTAATCCACATCAACTTTAAAAATTAGCCATAGAATCAAAAACTAATGACATAGTAAGTTGGATCCAATTGTAAAAGTCTAAAACATAGAAATTTCAAGGAGAAAGCAAGAATTAAACTTACATGAAGCTTGAGAATGAAAACCAGCTTGAAACTCTCTCCAATGGCTGTTTTTCAGCTGAAGAAAATGAAGATAAATGAAGAGAATTCTAGATATTCCAATTTGGTCCCATTTTTATTTAGCTAATTTTGGTAATTTTCCAATTTTGCCCTTATTTCACCCATTTCCTGATTTTTCTCTGCTATTGCCGCCCAAAATATCTCCTTTGGGCTTATTTTCACTTTAGGTCCTTCCTCATTTGACAATTAAACTATTTAATCCTTCTAGCAACTTTTACACCTTTTTCAATTTAATCCTTTTTCTTTAATTAACCACCCAAACGTCAAAATTTTCTAACTAAATTTTAGTACTAACTTATTAACATTCCGTAAATATTCATAAAAATACTTATGACTCGGTTTATAACACCGAGATCTCGATACCTCTTTTTTCTCGATTTCTTGACCAAATAAATCTTTATAAAACATAATTTACTATTTTAAAATATTTTAAAAGCTACATTTGACTTGTAAATATTAAATAATATGGTCTACGAGTTCATTTGTCAGATTTGGTGGTCTCGAATCACTATTTCTGACACCACTGAAATTTGGGCTATTACAGGCATACATTTCCCTATGGCTGCACGGAGATGAAAATCTCACGAAGACATAGGTACGGATATATCCCGAAAGCGATTCACTATCCTGCACGGAGGTGAAAACCTTACGAAGGAGTAGCTTCTCACTCTCACTTAAAATGTGTGACACAACGGTCATGCAATATGATGCAGATGTATTCTAGACATTTAAATCTCAACAAACATAAGACACGACCCAAATTCATGCAATGAAAGAAACAAAATCAAATTTTAATTTTCGATAAAAGGACAAAAACTAATCAATTCTATGGCTTGACTCTCTTATTGGTCCCCAGTGGAGTCGCTAAGCTGTCGAAACCATTTTTGTTTGAAAACGGGCCGACTTTAAAATATGAAAATGGAGTCGCCACCAATCTTTTTTGAAGTGTGATTGGGCCACCTTATAAAACATTTTGGTCTATGAATTTTAAGAAAACAAGTTCGGGAGTCGGTTACGCACGAGGAAGGATTAGCACCCTCGTCACGCCCATAATTGGTACCTAATTGATTAATTAATGTCCTAATATCGAAAATTTGAAAGATTTTAAAAATGATTCTTTTTATTTTAAAGAAAAAAAACTTGAATAAAATATGAGCAATCAGACCCTCTTATCTCAAGGAAGTAAAATGTCACGCTCAGTGAGTTAGGTTACAACATTTCAAATCCCTAAAATTGAGCTTGTCCTTTGACTTTCAAAATTAATGCGTTTAAATCTAAGAAGGATACTCGGTTATTTGGGGTCTAATGAAAAATCAAAACCTAGAAAGTTAGGGCTCGATTTCCCAAAATATCAAACACGGAATATTGCCTTTATTTTTTTGAAATCCTTATCTTGAGATAACAAAACGTCCCATCCAGTGAGTTAGGACACAACGATTTTGAATTCTCGAGAATAAGTTTTTATTCAACTTTTAAAAAGAAAGTAATAGGTTCTTTAGACTCGAAAAGAGGAATCGAAACCCAGTAAGTTAGGGTATGACTCTTTTCGAACCTTAGAACAAGGAGGGTTTGCTTATTTTGAAACGAAAACTGTAATGTATCGAATAAAATATGATATGGTTTAAAATAAAATGTAAAACGAGTTGCTATGCTAGTTTATATAACAACGTTACGGTGATCGAATATGAATAACAATAATAAATGTAGAAATAAAATACGATAAAAAAGTAAAATAAACAAAATGAAATAAAAGAAAGTAGTAACTAAAAGGCAATGATAATAATAACTATGAAATATACTAATAAACAAATAATAATAAAAAGAATAATAATAATAGGTTAAAAATATATATTAATAATAAAAATAATAATAATAGTACTAGTAAAATAAAAATAGTATAAAAAAGATAAATAACAGTAATGATAAATAAATAATAATGATAATGAAAAAAGTTTAAAATAAAAATATAATAGAAAAAAATTAATAATAATATATGTAAAATAGTGGCAATAATAATAGAGATAATAATAATAGTGGTAAAAAGAATTAAAATAAAAAAACAACATTAATAGTAGAAGAAAATAATAATAAAAGTAATAGTAAAAAATATTAGTACAAAAATATTAGTAATAAAATAGTATAATAATAAATATAACAAATATAAGAAATAATAATGGTAGGTAATAATAATATATACTCTAATGAAAATAATGATAAGAGTGACAATAAAAAAATAGTATTAATAATATAATAATAGTAAAAATAATGGTGACAAAAAAATATAAATTTAATAGTAGTAATAGTAATAATGAAAGTAGAAATAATATAAATAGTAAATTAATAATAATAAAAATTATAATAGTATTAATAATAATAAGAGTTAAAAAATCAAAATTAATAATGAAAATAACAATAGACAAAAGAAATAAAAAAAAAGGACGAAATTAAACTAAAAATAAAAGTTTGGGGCAAAATTTAAAGAAAATTAAAGAGAAAGGGACCTATTTGAATGCGCGAATAACATGGAGGGACTAAAGGAAAATTTTCCTCCCTCCAAAACTCGCAGTAGCAAAGGGGAACCGAAATGAATTATCGGTCCAAATTGTAAATAAAAAAATTATAAATCAATAAAAAAAGCGGAAGGGCTAAAAGCACAATTAGCCCTTCCGTAGAAAACACGCAAATCCTATGGCAGGTCGGGTCGGATCGGGTCGGTCAAGTGCAAAACGACATCGTTTTGAGGCTTTAGGAATCTGGCCAAAACGACACCGTTTTGAATGGCTATATAAGCCAAAGTTTTTTAAAATTTTCATTTCTTCTCTTCTTCCTTAAAAAAAAAACATCAAAACTCTAAACTCTCCCTCTCTCTCAAAGCATCCGGCCAAAGTCTCCGACGTTGACCACGCGTTACCACAGATTAGTCGTAAATCACCACCACCGTACTGTGGTGGAATTCAAAAAAGGTACGTTTTCTTTCCTTTTTTTTTATAAAATGTTTGGGACTTTTGGCATATGAAAAAAAAATGAAAAAGAAAAGCTAAAAAAAAGAACAGAATCAAAATAAAAAAATAAAAGAAAAGAAAAACTAAAACATTTCATTTTTGCTATTTCTTTTTGATTTTCTTGTATTAATTCCGTATAAAAAAAGTGTATATCTCTTGTATCTAAAAAGAAAAAGATCCCCCCTTTTTACAATTGTTTATTCCCCTTTTATAGCCTAAAAAAAATCACCAATAAACAATCCAAATCCAATCTATTTTTACTGCGCTGGATTTCCTTCTTTTTCACAGATGGAGAAACGCACGACGCAGAGAGTGGGGCGACGTGGCTGCTGGTGGCGGCACCAAGGGCTGTTAGGGTTTCACCTTGTTTCTGATTTGTCTTGTTTAATGTTTGGGTTTGAGTAATTTGATTTGGGTTTGGTTATGTGGTCTGATAGGTGTAAGTTAGGCTATTTAAGGAATTTAGGCTTTATGTTTATTGGGCCGGGCAAAAAAATTGGGCTCTACATATGTATTCCTACGTATATAATAGTATAGATACCAATTTAATTAATAATTAATTAGTTAAAATTATTTTTACTATTAATTTAAAGATATTCCTTATATATATATTCACTAAAAATTCAATTTTATTGAATTAATTTTTTAAAATGTAAAATATTAAAATAAATAAGAATTAGATCATAAATGAATACTTTAATAGAAATAATTATCTCAATAAATAAAATTAATTCGAATAATATATGAAATATTCAACATTGTTCCAACCAAAACTAAAACATAATAATATGGAATACCGACTTTTTACTATCCCTTCCCGTCCGGGCTACAAAATGGGGAAATCTTAATTCCACTTCCAAATAAGAATATTCATGTAACCAAACACATCCACTATAATATCTACAAAACTTTTCTTGCTTAGTTAAACCCCTCAAACTGCAAGTACTTGAAGGCTTAAACCTCTATTTTTTTCATTTTCAAAAAATGGCTCTCCTCCAAATCCACACACTTCCTCACCAAATCCCTTCACTTTCACCCACTGTTTCTTCATCAAAAACCCATTCCCAAAACTCACTCTTCTTCTTTACAACAAAGGTTAGACCTTTCTCACTTTCAACACAACCCAGAAAGCTGCTTTGCAAACCCCCACTTGGCAAATATGTCAGGGAAGATTATCTTGTGGTAATTCTTCTTCTTTCTTCTTTAATTTATTTTTATTTTCATTTCTGGGTTTGTTTTGCTTTGCCATTTGCACTATTGGGTTTCTGTCGAAATTGAAAAAAAAGGAAGATAAATGAAGTGCTTTTATGAATTTCATTTTTTTAGGTTATTCATCACTGGAAAGATTAAGTGAAATTATTGATTGTTGACTTGGAATTCAATTGTCTTTTTCGTTTTTGTTTCTCATTAATCTTCCCATATACATATAATTCAGTTTGTAGCTTTTTTCCCTGTTGGGTTGCTGAAATTTTGAGAAAAAAAAATAGAGGAATTTGAAGAGTATTAATGCAGTTATTATACTTCTTTAGATAGATTGTTTGTAGGGTTGGCAAAACAAAATAAAAAATGGGAGGGACTGGTGGAAAAGATGGTTTTGCTCCTCCTAGCCGTTCAAACTTTTATAATTTTACTATATATTGTATATACTAAAACCATATATTTACAATAATCATTTATATAGGTATAGGTGTATGTATATGCATATGTATCCATATACAAAATAATTGTATATGGTGAAGTTTTGTTCATTAACAAAGTTATAATACATATTTGTACAATATTAAACTAAAAATCATTAGTAAAAGTGGGGTGGGGCGACTAGGAGTAATATGGAATGATTATATATGTAACCAACATCTATGGAGGCAAATGTTTTTCAGTACCCATGCAAGAGCAGGGCATGAGGTGGACTAAGTCCTGCTTCCGCCCGCATCCTTGCCTTTGCTATTGAGAAATAGAATCAATTGCTTTACTTTGAATAGAGGATACTAATTATTAATGGAAACTTTGGTAGGAGGATGCTTTTCATTTTCTGCTTTTGTCCATAATGAAATGGTGTATTATTGACTTTTGAAAATTGATGACTTTGATATTGTCATTTTGGGTGAGCAGAAAAAGATGTCATCTCAAGAAATTGAGGAGCTAGTAAGAGGGGAGAGAAGAGTACCCATAATTATTGATTTCTATGCAACATGGTGTGGGCCTTGTATTTTGATGGCTCAAGAACTTGAAATGGTAAGCTTTATTTTAACTCTGGATTATTTATGAAAGTGATAGGATGACTAATATTTAATGTTTTGTCTGAGTTGGTTGAGTTTGGGGTTCTTTCAATTTTGAACATATTTTACAGTAACCATCGAGAACTTGAAATGGTAACCTATCTCTATGTTGCTCCCACTCTTTGTTTTCTCGAAATACGTGCGTTCGATGCATATCTGGACATGGGTATGAGGATATGACTCACCAAAAAACATCTAAATACATGGAAAAAATTTCAGATTGCATGATAGATATTCAGATTGCATGATAGATATTCTGGATCTTAGGACTGAAAACAAGCCCATGCACTAGACCATTGATGAAACCTAAAAAATGGGTAGTGGAAAGCAAGTCCATAACCTGAAACTTCCAGATATTTAGTTGGACTCATGTTATTGAAGTAGTTCCGTGAAATAAGACAAGTATAGTATGGGACTTTTGTTTCTCTTCCAGAACTCTAGGAAGGTTTGTGACACTCATTTCTCTCCTTGAGAGTAGCCTTTGTGGTAGAACTAAAGGAGCAGCAATGTTCTTGACATTTTGTACTACAGAATAGACTGCTAACTAAAGATGCTATCGTGAGTTTTCTGCAAACATTTTTGATATCTCATTCGATAACATAGCATGAACTTAAATGTTGGTGGTGGGTCCATTGAAATGGCATTGAAAAATGCTGCAGTTTTGCATTTAATGCTCAAGTAAGATGCTTTCTGAAATTTCTCAGTTTCAACACAGTTTTTAAAGTAGCTTATATGTTTTTGAAATATTTTGGGATGCCGATTTCTGGGAAAAGTGGCAGAAACACTGCCCTTAACTATGTTATGTGCTAGAAAAAGTCTAGGAATCACCTTGCAGAACTTAAGGAACACTTTCCCCCATTTCTTCTCAAATTAAATTCAGACATTTGGTTGCATTAAACTGGGGTTTGCCTTTATATTTGGTTGCTTTGCTATAAAAAGTTTTGGAGTCAACTGGATTACTTATTTTTGTTAACACACCTAAATTTCTACTCGTTAACATGTAGGACCAGCTTGATTTGTTTGATCTCGTTTGGAGATTAACTCAAGTATAACCGTTTAGTTTTTTCTTTCTCTTTTTAATCACAGCTAGCTGTGGAGTATGAGAAAAATGCAATTATTGTCAAAGTTGATACCGATGAAGAGTATCAATTTGCGCAAGATATGCAGGTAAGTTTCAAGTAATATTTATTCCTCAACTTCTTTTTCACAATTTGTTTCTCTAGTTGTGGTGCTTCGGCACTACATTTTTCTTAAAAGTATCCATGTCCGACTCATATTCGAACAAGGTATGGGGACATTACCCTCCCAGAACCCTTCAAGTATAGGGGAAAAGAACTTCTTAAAAAATGAACATATTCGTTGGATGCATACTTGTATCTGACATGTCCAAATCCAAGCAACCATTCACCTGATTAAAGTAGCTTCTTTCCAAATGTCAGTTTGACTAGAAGTCTTCCAGTCATTTTAGTAAAGTAGTGAGTGAATGGAACTGGAAATTCTGTTGTACCAGGTTAGAGGGTTGCCTACTTTATTCTTCATCAGTCCTGATCCAAACAAAGAGGCAATCCGGACTGAAGGCCTTATTCCGATACAAATGATGCGCGATATATTAGACAACGAGATGTGAGAAGAAGAAGAATGATTATTTACCGCATAACCAAATTAAGGTACCAGATTTTGCTTCAAAGTGTTAATATATATTTTCCGGTGCTGATTTCATGCACAATGTAGTAGGGAAACTGTATGATGTTGTAGCAAACTTGGGATGGAGTTTAAACAAGTTTATGATCTAGTTATTGTATAGATGGCATGTCAACTATCTCTTCTTTGTCAAAGGATTATAAACTAGTTTTAATTGAGGGAATTGCGTTGAGATTTCGTTATCACTAATGTAATTTGATTATTTCGTTATCAATATTATTTTCTTAATCAAAGATAATTTTTTATGGTATACAGCGAGCTTAAAAGATTAAAAAAGAAAACCCTTTGACTATATATGTAACTGAACTTAAGAGGATTAGAAGAAAAGCTGGAAGTGACAAGGTGATGAAGCTGCTGATGCTGATGCCCTTTTGGCCACTTCCTTCCTATGCTTTGCATATTTTGTTTCCATGGTTTCAAGAGTAAGAATGCAAAGCCCATTCCTACTGGACCTCTCCTCCAAGCAATGTAAAGAATAGATACTGTAGAAGCATGAGGGAAGCCTTTTATACTCAAGGATGGATTGTTTTATTGAAAATTGGGTAAATTGATTCTTGTGGATTGTTTTATTGAAAATTGGGTAAATTGATTCTTGTGCATTTCGAAAGGTGCAAATTAGCTCATCTTAAATTTTTTTGTTAAATAATAATGTGAAAAATGCTGAAAATTACTTTTTTATGGGTAAACTATAAAGATGGTGTCTTTCCTTCTATTTTGATCACCTAATTATTATTATTTTTAATTTGGTTATTAAATTTTTAAAATTAAATATTTTAATCATTCGAGTTGATGTGAGTTTTTTATATTAGTCTAGTAACAGAATTACACTTTTAATGTTTATAATTTTATAAATTTGATCTTAAATATACAAAATTCAACAAATTTAGCTCTTAATGTTTACAAAACTTGTCATTTTAGTTTTAGTTCTAAAAATTAATAAATTTGGCCTTTAACATTTACAAAATCTATCAATTTAGTTCTAACTCTAAAATTAAAAAATATTAGAAAAATATTTTTAGTCCTTTATAACTTATTGGTTAACTCATGTGAGATATTAAAATAAGACAAAAAAATACTCTCTTTTAGGTCACTTGTAACAATTTTTTTTACTACAATGCAGGTTTCACACTAGACCAAATCAATTGATTTGGAATCTCTCTAGAATAATTGGCTATATTACCACCCGAATAGATAATGTTTTTAATGCCTTTATTTTCTTTTGGATCTTAATTTTTTTATTCCAACTTTTTAGAGTTCTTTTGCAAGTGACTTCAAAGAGGGTATTTTATTTTAATATCTCACATACGTTAGTTGTAGGGATGGCAAAAAAACCCGATTCTAATGGGTTTTGAGTTAATCCAACTTGATAGGGTTAGGTTTTTTTTTTTATAGAAGTTGGGGGTCGAGGCAGGTTGATTTTTAAAAATAATCAGATCAGGTCGGTTTAGAATGAAGTCACCCACCTTGCCCCAAGATATTTATGAAATTACCCTCTATACATATTTAATATTAATTAAATAAAAAATCTCTACAATTTATCACTACTTGTAACTACAATTTATCGCGATTTCAGGACTTCATTTTCGTAAATCGAGTTCGTAAATATTAAATAAGGATATTTATGGAGTTGTTATATAGGTGAATTAAAATTTGGATGGTCAATTTAGCTGAAATTATAGTTAACTAGGGCCGAGATACTAAATTATAAAGTCCAATCGCTATAGATTTTTAATTAGAAAAGACTTGGGGAATTAAATTGTAATTAGCTAAAGAGTCAAAACAACAATTAGACCATGCTTAAGTAAGAATTAGTAGACGATAATGATTTTAGTTAATTAATTAAGCAAATTGTGATTAATTAAGGTGAAAACATGATTAATTAAGTTAATTAACAAATTAACTTTAATATAAAAGGAAAATTAGTGGAAGGAGGGATGAAAAATCATCTTCTCCAACTGGCCAAAAAAAAGAAACCAAGGAGGACAATACCATAGCTAGGTTTTTAAGTATTTGACCCTTAATTCAAGTAAGTCCTAGCTAATTTTGCTTTGATTTTTACGAAAATTAAATTATGGGAGCTTGAGCTAACTCATGTACTAATTTGTAGAACTGTTAAAATTTATAAAGTTACCATTATTGAGAATTAGATGAAATTGGTGTGAAATTGTTAGAAATAAAACTTAGATTAAGAAAATGACTAAATTGTAAAGCTTAGTTGCTAGTTCCGTACATTAGAGACCAAATTGAATAAAATGAAAAAAAAATTAAGAATGTTGGTAGGAATAGCAAGTAGGAGGTCCCTAATAAAAATTTGTGAAATTGGATTTCAATTCAAAGTTTTAAATTGAAAGTTATGTTTGTCCTTGGTTTAGGGACTAAATTGAATAAATTGAAAAATATGCTTGACTTTGTAATTGATTTCAATTTGAACTGACTTTTAAAGTACTATATGTTTATGATTTTATTGAGATAACGCTGACACAGAACCACCGAGAGGGAAAGGAAAATTGAAAGTCGTCGATGAGTAGCTTGAAAATTCAATTTGTATTTCTATGATTCGGGACCAATTTAATTACTATATATTCATGTTATTTTGCATCATATAATATAGGGTGAATTGTTAGTGGATTTTTGAATTGAACTGCTTCGGTTGAAAGTGATTATCAAGATAGAGACTTAATTGAATAAAATAGAAAAATGTATGATTTGATTGACATATGAGAATTTGTATGAAATTGAGTTGAAACCTGTTGTATTATATGATGAATTTATGGTTAACTAGATATGGTAAAGTGTGATTTGAACTATATATAATGAATCGAAAATTTGGTTATCATATTAGCTGGTCGGATCGAGTTGGATATAGCTAGCATGCCATAGGGTTACATTATTTGATTGAAAGCCATCATTTCTGGACAACCCAAATTCATAGATTGTACATATAACGTCATTGTTGTCCGAAAAGCCGGGTGACAAAATAATCAGATTGTGAAGTCATCATCGCCGGGCAACCCGGGGTGACAGATCCTCGTATCCATTCTGAATCTGTGTCTAGTTAGTAGAGTTATAAATACTTGAATTGGTTAAATGATGTATGAAATGAAATGATATTGAATTGTGAAATACGGTAAGATACAAATGATTTTATAAAACAAATCGAGAACGAGCCATGGGGGTGGATTGACTGCGAATGAAATAATAGGCTCGAAAATGGTTAATTGTTGTTATGAAATTGAATATACATGTGCCTACAGAAAACAATATGAAATGTATTGATACTATGTGAAATGAATGTGATAAGGTAAATTAGGTATACATATGGTGAATTGTTATGTAAGATGGCTATATACAAGTTATGTATTCATGAAATTTTAGTATGAATATGTGTATAATTTGGTTGCAAGTTGATTATATACTTGTCTATACATCAATGAAAGTGTTTTGGTATGAAATGGCATGAGATTAGGTTATAAATTGAGATTGTATGAAATATATGTATTGGCTTGCATTTGCTTGAATCATAAAAATACTATTGAGCATATTTGGTTAGTATACGGTTTGTTTTCTTTGGGCACAAGTAAGTTATACTCCCGATAGTTCGAGTAGTTGATCCAACATTTCGGAGGCAATCCCCATAGTACAAAATATCAAGTTGGCATAGCACAAAATATCAAGTCAAGTTGGATTTTCGTAATTATCAAGTTGGCATAATACAAAATATTAAGTTAAAAATATATAATTCAAACAAATAATATTACGCAAATAATAATATAAGAAAACGCGAACATTCTACAAAACTAATTTACTAAAATATTTATAATTTATATACGAAAATATAAAATTCGACCAGCAAATACGGATAAAAATATTTTTACAGCACCCCAAATTAAAACAAACATTTTAGACCAATTTTTATACAAAAATATAAAATTCAATCAGCAAATAATATAGACTAAAATTGATTTACGGATGTAAACATAATACAAACATTTTGAATAATAGTTTCACCACAGTTAGTCGTATTCTGCTTGAATCAGGCCTTGTTCGTCTGTCATATTCTTTAACCATAACCGGTCTATATAGTTCACTATCTATGGTGGAAGAAGTCATCTGACCCTCAACGGCAAAACCTTTGCGGTTCACGTGACAGTATATAATTCAACTCCATTGAAAAATGACAGTATATAATTCAACCCCAAAATTCGATTGTACACTCCCAAACACTCTCATCTGCAGCCCACTACATCACACTTTTTTGATGATGCACTACCTAAATCAATATCCGCATTTGATAGTACACTCCCACTTTGTGGTACGCTCAACAATTTTTTTCTAACCAACTGCAATATCACACCCCAAGACCTTCCATATATATAGACTAAATAGGTGTCAACCATCACTGTCCCAACACTCAAAAAAAATTAAAATCTGGTATAAGGATGCCGACCACCAGTGTCCCAGCACCCAATTTTTTTCTCAAATCTGGTACAAGGATGCCGGCCATCAGTGTCCCAGCAGATGAAAAAAACATTTTGGTCCCCGAGAAAGCTAAAGCCGGCCATCTAGTACCATCAACCCTAATTTTTTTTTTTTTTGAAAAAAGTGGGTGCCAAGCATCAGTTGACCAGCACCCAAAAAAGATTTATTTTTTAAACTGTAAATTTAGTGCCGGCCATCAAGATCCCTAAGCTCAATTTTTTTAAATACTCGTGCAAAATATATTAGTATGATACGAGTAGAAACAAATACGAGGGTGCCGACCATTTAGGTCCCTCAACCCCAAAAAATTTTTTTTTTAAACACCTGAGAAAATTATCAGTTGATGATTGGCATAAAAATTTAGGTGATGCGGCCATTTAAGTCCCCATTAATTTATTGTTTATTTCAAGTTATTTGAGCAATTATTTTTTAATTTACGTAATTTATGTAATTTTTTTTTGGGGTCATTTTAGTCAAACAGATGCAAGCGAACTTCATTCACGACTAGTGGCATGTGAAGTGTACTTTCTTCAATGAAAAGAGTATTCGAAGAAAAAGGGAAAGAAAAAAATTGAAACTCAAATCAATAGCTTCAGGAGTAGGTTCATAGTAATGCTAAGGGATTTTCAAGTAATAGGAGACACTATCGATAGAAATATTGGATGAACAAATTGTCGTATTCCTAGTAAAGTTTTGTTTGGAAGCCTTCAATCCTCTAAATCATATTATAGAACTTTTAATCAAAGAAACAAAATTATCTATCAATAATTATATATAAAATAATAATAATGATATGACAACACCCAATTTACATGAAACTTCAAATGTTAAATTTTACTTCAAGAGCTACATGTTTAGAGACATTGATCAATACATCTACAGGCATTTGAATGTAAGTTTCGAGACCAAAGTTCAATGAAGTTAAATGAAATTTTTGCGGCTGGAAGAAGAGATCAAGGCAGAGGAGCCATTGATTATGAGGACGGAGAAAAAATAGTCATGGAGAGTTCAACAGTTTTCAAGTTATTGAGAACCGTGAATGTTCACCAAACTTGAGTTGATCAAGTCAGACAAGAAGGTAACAACTCATAATATAGTTATTTGCCATTACTTTGGTTGATAGGTTTTCAAGGTTTAACTCCAAATATTTCCCAAGGTTGTTGCTGACCTCGACTCCCAGTATTTGCTTAAAAATTATCATAAACATTAGAGGGCAATTTGGACTAATAAAGAGATAAGATTTATTCAAATTTAAGCACAGACCAGAAAAAGCAAATAAGAACTGATCCTGTCCTTGACAACTCTGCATTCTTCCAAGTATGTTGTGAAGAAAAGGAAGCTGTCATCAATAAAAAACGAGTGAGTTATTGGATTACTCCATCCGCTGACCTTGAAACCATGTAATTGATTCACTTTCCTTAGGGCCATGGAAAGGACATTGTGGCAAAGTATGAACAAATATGTTGAAAGGGAATCCCCTGTTAGTTTCCTTTGTCACAAGTTACCAAAACAAAGTTTGTTCCATTTTAAGAGAGCTCTCTTACATAGTTTAATCTTAGAACAGACCTGAAATGCCGGTGACCAAGCCTGCATCAGTTTTGTCTTATGACCTATCTTGCAATCAGGGTGCTGCAGCCACATGGCTTCGAATCTGTATGATCTGATTCCAAGGGGAGATTCAATACTTGAATAACCTCAATCTCAATCAAATCACTAATGTTTAAACAATGCCAAAAATCCTCTTTGCCCCTTGGCAGGTCAGAATTTACCACTTTCATTTTGAGACTTCGGTTAAAGTCTCAATCAAAAAAGAAATAATGTTAAACCTTTGGAAAAGTAATTAGGCTGCTAAAGCAACACATCGAGGCGACAAAGCATGAGCTAACACAAGGATCGGTTCAATCGCTTGGACTTTTCAGTTTTATCATTTTTTAAAAATATTTTTAAACACTGTATTTATTATATTGAGATAATGATTAACAAACATATACATATGATTAGCTGAACCAAAAGACAAAAAAAATAAACATTAATATATACGTATGATTAGTGGTATGGTTTTTAATGGGAAAAGATAAGGATAAATAACACCCAAGGTCCTTAAACTATTAGTAAATATTCATTTTGATCACTCAACTACAAAAAGTTACAAAATGATTATTAAACTTGTCAAAAGTTTTCATTTAAGTCATTAAGTTTACTAAGTACTAATAGTTTAATGACATTGGATGTAATTTACTCAAAAATTAATATGTTAAAATGCCATTGAATTATAAATAAATAAAAAATTTATTGGTTCAATATTAAATTCAATCTTTTTATTGCTTTTAACCTATTAGACAGTTTTTTTTTTAATTTGATTAATGCCCAATTTAATAAATCCTCTCTCCCCTCCCCCTGCACGGCAACAACAGTGTTTAGGTTGTTAGGGTTTTTAGGTGACTACGCGGGTTAAGCTTTGGGCTTTGTTATGTATTTGTTTGGATTAATTACTTATAAAAAAGGTGAACACTCGACCAATAAGTCACAACATTGTAATTGAAGCTTAACTTTTTCAAAACTGAAATATCCTTGTAATGTTTATTTTAATTTTGACTTGGGTTAATTGCACCAAAATCCTCAAATCATAACCCATATCCTAAATTGGTTCATGAATTTCAAATTTTTATTGAATTCACAAAGTATCAATATTGTAAAAATCAAATACTTTCTTCAATCTAACTATTAGCTTAGGCATTAAATGGTCATTCAAATATGACCTAAAGCATATTTATAATACATTGATCAAATTATAAATACATTTGTATATGCTTTATAAACAGTTTGGATCCGACAAGTATAGAAAATAGCCATCCTAAATTTTATTTAACACATCAAATTTAATTTGCTAATATGTTTACACAATTAGCTCATCTGTTTAAATATGCACATTAAACACTTAAATTGACGAGTAAGCTAGAAGGACCTAATTAATGCAACACTAGCACTTTAAAAATTCATTTAAAATGTTTCAAAATCTAAAGATCAGTTTGAGGGGGTTTGGTGAAATTAACCCTAAAACTTTATGCCAAGGTTTTGATGTTTTCTCTAATTTAAGGTTTTGCTTTTGACTTGCTCCAAGGAGTTTTCATGTGGCTGCTTAAATCAACAGAATGTTCAACGAATAAGTTATGAATTGTTTAACTTTTATATGTTTGTGTTTGACTATTGAGTTAAATAAATGATGATGAATACCATTTTGAGTATATTGAACTAAAAAAAAAAATTTTTTTTTGAGAATCATTTATTAGATAAATTAAATTCAAATAAAATATACTTAGCTCATTTATATCATCAATAATATGAATAGTTCAAAAATCTCATATATTAGTTTGATGGTCAAAGTGTTCATCATCTCAGGTGTGGTTTGAATATGAATCACACTAATCGCGTTGTTGTTAGGACTTTATCTTCCTCTTAAGCTAATTAAGTTCGAGTTTCATCTCATAAAACTTATATTTAGGCTAATTAATTTGTTGGGTTAAGTTTAATTAGTTAGTTAATTTGAATTAAATTATTCAATTAAATGTTTTTCATATTTAATTTTAACTTATTATTTGAATATAATATAATTAATTATTATTTTATTAATATATGTGGTTTATTGTTTTATTTAAAAGAAATTTTAATTATACAAGCATAATTTATAGTTTTTTACAAGATGTCATAATTACAATTACAATCAACTAGAATGCACAATCAAAATAAATTTATCATTAAAACTTTGAAGTCCGGTTTAAATTTGTCCCTTTTTTTTTTTTTTCAAATTATGAAATATGTGTTTCGTTATTACATGAAACTTAAAACCATGAAATGAGAATAAAATCTCAACCCATTTTTCAAGGGTTAGTTTTAATCTAATCGAGTAGAATTGATTTAAAATCAAATTAAATAAAATAAAATTTATTTAATTCATACAAATAAATTTATTTGAATAAAATTAAAAGATTAAACCGATCATATTGAAATTTTATTGACAATGTAACTAAATTCCAAGTTAAAGACTTTTTGTTAGTTTTTATTCTTTTTATCAAAAAATTTCAAGTTAAAAAACATAAATTCAATATATATTTGAAAATTATTTTTAAACAAAACAAAATAATTATTATGATAAACTTTGATTTGATAACTTATTTAAAGCCTTAAATTTATAATTTTAGATTTTTAAATATATATAAATTAGTATTTTATATAATTTAAAAATAATATTTATATATTTATAAAAATTTTAAAAATATATTATATAAACATTATGAAAATTTGAAGATTATTTTATTTTTATAATTTTGTTTTGAGAGATATCAAGTTGCATTTTCTAAAACTATCAATAACTTAAAAATTATTTAAATTATTCAAGTTATAAAATACGGCTTAAATTAAGTATGAAGAATTAATTTATTTATTTGAATTGATTAAAAACACGTATAACTTAAATAATTTGATTGAATTAACTCAAAATTCAAAATTAAATAGTAGAAACTTAGAAAATAAACAAAATAAAATGACCAAGATGAAGGAATATTCACAATTAATTTTATTTTCTATGCAATTTTCCAATTTTTTCTCAAAAATATAATGTATATTTATATGTAAGAAATAACTAATAACAAAATAATGTTAATGTTAATTGTATTAATACAAAAAGTAACGAAATAAAAATATTCATAACTTGTTGAATTTTTTTAGACGCAGTAAAGCCGCCAGCAGCCGGCACAATTGCCGACCATTTTCCTACAAAACACGCGCTTTGACACCGGTAGTTATAAAGTACTAGCAACCGCGTTGCCGACAACCTCCGCCGGGGAAAACGCCAAGAACATGAGAGCCGCCATGATCCCAACAGGAAAGAATAAAAGCACCAATGGCGGAGGCGGTAACGGCGGCAACATCAACGGGAGAAACACCATGGAGGCCGCCAAAGCGACCATCAACAGTAATCCCCCAATTCCGAAGCCAGAAAAAGCCATCGTACAATTGCTTCCTTGTTGTTTTTGGTCGGATCTTGTCACCGTCGTCAAAACTCTTAGCATAATCTCACCCAAAAAAATGGCGACGAAATGAATGCTTTTAGCAACGAAACGCGTTTAAAAGCTGAAACCCAATGTTGGAGCACAGAAGAGAAAGTAATGGAGATTTCCCGAATGAAAATTTAAGATAGGAAAGGATTCTGGATTTTGGGTTTGTTGGGAGAATAATGAAATTTTGAAGTGAAAATGGATGAGAGAATGTGTATATATATATATATATAAATGGATGTCAAGTAGTATGATGGCTGCGTTAAATCTCGGCTGTTGATTCAGAGTTCAATCATGTCGTGTCGGTACTCTTGGACCAGGAAATTTTATGTTGAGTGTCCAACAAATTTCTTTTCACTTTTGAAATATTAAATAATATTCTTTAATTATAAAAATATGTTTCAGATCCGGATTTAACTAGTTGATTCGCAAGTTGAATTGAATTTCGCTTGGGTACTGAAGAGAGAAAAAAATTTGGTTGATTCTTGAATTAATAGGAATCGGATTAAAAATTTAATTTAATTAATTTTTAATAATTTATTTGATTTAAATTGACGTACTAATTGAATTAAAATTAATAGTTTGACTAATTTAATCATCGATATAATTCTAAAAATGTTAAAATATTTATTATATCATCATGTATTTGAATTGTTTTAGAAATTAAAGTTAAAATTAAAGAAGTTATTAATGGTTGATAGAGGTTAATTTGGTTGGTATTGTTATTATTGAAATAATTTTAAAGGTGTAGTTTCAAGTGTATTTAAGCATGTTTTTTTAAAGAGTTTAAAGAAAGTATAAGTAAAAATAGAGATAGTATAAAAGAAATTATTAATGAGAGAAAATTTTTAAAAGTTAAAAATGGATCACAGAATACTATTTTGGTGGTAAAAATATTAATTATTTTTTAATTCTTAACTTTAAAATAATAAAATTATAAATATTCTTGTAATTCTTTTTATTTTAATATTTTTATGAATTCAATAATAAAAATTATTTAGTTTATTGTCAATGTAGTTTTTAGACTCTACAAGTAGGATCGTGGGTTGATAAGTGTTATATATAAGGATATGGTAAAATATTGAAGAAGAAAAAAGAGACATGTACTAATTTTTAAGGTTACTTGTGAAATAAAATAAAAAATATATTGTCAATGTACTAAATATTCACCTATTAAATTAAAGGAAAATATTTTGTACACCAAAAATAGGGATGAGTTATCGACAAGTGTATTATATAATATAGTAAAATATTAAAAATATAATAATATAAAATGAATAAGATACATGACAATTTTTAATTGTACTCGTGAGAGTTAAAATGTACATTGCTAGATCACTAAATATTAACAATTAAGTTAATGTTGAATTAAATTTTAACACCAAATAATAGCAAAAGCAAATAAACTACTCTACAAACAAAGATAAAATATTGTCATGTATTCTTAAAAATATTAATAAAATTATAATAGACGCGTATTATTTATTAAATCATACTTATAAAATTAAAAATTTACTGAGAGTCACCAGAATAGTAACTCATAATTTAGTCCACCATTCAATTTGATTATAGATGTACAATGAGAGAAATTGAGAATTGCCAAGAAGGTAATAACACGATAAAAATGTGAAAAATCCCAATATTTGGAGCCTCATTTTGTTGTTAGACATAAAAAACATTGAAAAAGTTGGATGATTTGAATTAACTTTAAGAAGGTAGAAATCAATATTCAAAGTATTTAATTCCAAAAATTTGGCACTGTTGGGTTGATTGGAAATTGTATCTGCGTTTCCTTAGTCAATTTGTCCGTCTAAATCGACATTTAACACTTAATTTAGCCACCATAATCATGTGTCAATTTTCTTTATTTCGTCATGTCCTAAACCTTGTCTCTTTCCTTCGCCCTAACTTTTTGTAAATATTTTATTTTGAGAAACCCGTTTATTATTCCACATGTTCAAAAGTTGGATGGTTTGTCGAGTTTGATGGCTGAATTTAGGTCGAGTTGATTTCGAGCAAACGATTTTTATCTCCAATTGATTTTAATTGGGTTTGTATTAGTTTTAATAGTGTATATGTTTCTTGGATAAAAATATTATAGAATTGTTTATATTATGACTTAAATTGTATTTTGTTTCTTTTACTTTAAAATGAATAAATTAATTCATGTACATAAAATAAAAAATAAATTAATCTTTCTATTAAAACTTCCATTTATTTTCACTGCTTAATATTGATCTATGTATATTAGCATGAGATACCATGTGTAACAATCTGATTATTCCGTTAATCACATCAATTTGAATGATTTTTTAATAGAATAATTAATTTACTCTTTAATCTTATGTTTAAGGATTAATTTACTCATTTTTGAGTTAAAAAATAAAATGTAATTAGACTTCTAATATATCTATATTATATTAAACCTCAAAGTTAACCCACTTAATAAATAACTAAAATATCTTTATTTTACAAAGTTAACAATAAAATAATATTATTATCTTTTCATATTTTTAATAAAATAATATTACAATAAAATTTGAACTTAATAAATATGAATTTTAAACTTTTAATATAATTAATCATAAAAATATATTTATAAAGAGTAAAACAAGTTGGCAGGTTGGGGGGAATTCAGGCCAGAGGCACTTAAAAAAAAAAAATTCTGTTACATGGGAGCCACGTCTTCTCCTTCTAGAGAAATTTAAAAAAAATAAAATCAAATTGCTAAAACTAATGAAAATTAAATATAGTAACAATATGCTCGAATTATTGACAAAGCCATATTTGAATTAAATTATTAAAATAAAAGATATTAATTTTGTAATTTAATGTTCAAAATTTTAAAAAGAAAATGAAATTGAACTTGGGTAATCAAACAAGATGTTTAGTTAAAATAATGAATCAGCCATGCTTGAAAATAGAAAATATATACTTATCAGCTGTGAGTCACATTCTCTAAATAAAGTTTTAGGGACTCCTATATTTAGTTAAATCCTTACTATGAATAGTTCCTAAGGAATTTGATTAAATCTACAATTCTTAAGCTAAAATAGAAGATATTCGAATATAAATATTTTAGAATTCAGTTATAGTTCCAATTATTTTCTTTAACAACATTTCGTTACAATATTTAAGTTTTAGTAGAATTGATATTTATATTTTATTTGAATAGCAATATTCATAATTATAAAATATATATTTTAATTTAATTAATTCTCTATAACAATTGATTATTTCAAATTTTAAATTTAACGGTTTTATTATTTTAATAAAATATTTAAATTTCACATAAAAATCTATTAATTATATATATTAAATAAAGATAATATTTAAAAGTGGAATTAAATATATAAGTTAAAAGTTTCAACTATTAAGCTCTTGAGTAGCCTACGAGAGAAAGCTATTGAGTTCCCTTTGGTTCAAGATATGGATTGAAATCTTCACCAATATAAGTGTTATATTACCAGAATGAAATCTACTAAGTTACCATTAAAACTTATTTAATTAATTTTAAAATTTTATATTAGTGTTTAAATAATTTCATTTAATTATTAATATAATACAATATAATTAGAAATTTCAATTTAAATATAGTTTTATTTTTTTATAAGGTGAAGAAAATAAATTTATAACATCCAAATGTTGTTATAGATTATAATAGACAAAATCTTAATAGATAAATGGGATAGAGAGTATTAACTGTATTTTGAATTGTCATTCAATAAAGCTTTGGTATTATTGGTTAAGGTAGAGACTTGAGTCTCACCATTCTGAGGGTCTTTAATATCAACATATGCATATGCCATGAAAGGATTTCCTCCCATTCTTTATCTGCTATATTTTATATCAACAGTGGAAATATCAAAAGAATTTAGATTATTAGAATTTAATATTTACATCATTTAATTTGGATTATTAAATTTTAATAATTACAAGAATCAATTTCAATCTAATCCCAAATTGAAGTAGATTGAAATTCTTGGTGTCCAAGACAAAATCAAGTTGGAGCGTTGGATTCAACTTGTTTCGTGTCCCTAGTTACCGCTTTTGCAAACAAATCAAGTTGGAACGTTTTGGATTCAGTCCAAATTCAAAACAAATTGGTTAACTTTGCTGATTATAATTTAATTACATAGAATGATGTATTTTATTATATATTACATATTTAAAATATAGATATGCGTTTATAAATAATATATAACAAATAATAAAATATGCATTTTAAAATTAATAATAATAACAATACATATACAAAATGTACGAAATTAAATTGAGAGTAAAAAGAAATTAAATAGATAAATACATCATATTAAACAAAATAAATGTATATCAATTATTTATAATAATATTATTTTTTTTCTATAGTACGTCAAAAATTATCACTTTATTGAAAGAAAATTTTAATATTAAAAATTAAATTATAAAAATTAAATATCAAGTTGACTTAAGATATCAACTCAATCAATTAATTATATAAAAATATAAAAAAAAAACAAAACACCAACAAATTAATAATAATCATTCAATCGAAAGTGTATTTTAATACTTTCCCATATCAATTTGAGAATATAATTTTACCCATCACCTACATAAAATTTCAAATTAATTTATATTTATATCAGACAGTCATGATTGTTGAAGATTTTTTTTTTTATCTTTGAGTAAATAATTGTTGAATTTTTATATAAAATATTTAAAATTTACGTGCATCATCCATTATGTAAAGTATAAAAACAAAAACATATAAAAGTTAAAATACGTGACTATATGACCACAAAAACAAAATGATGGTAAGATAAGATAAACATTTCAATATATATATATATATATATTCGTATAAGAAAAGTAGTGAAAGGAGGAGATGAGAAGTAGCAATCCATAATTTAAATCTCTTATTTAAACACACTTATGGAAAGTCCAAAAATCCATTTTATTATTTAAAAACAATAAATTTTATTCTCATGATAATATTTATATAAATAAAAAGTAATATTTATATTAAATAAATAATAATATTAAATGGAATAGAAAGAAGTGAAGTTCGAAAATGCTCCCAAAATGGAAGAATTTTGGGGAAGGGAGCAAAGAGAAAAGGACAGCAAAATCGTACAGAAAGCATCTTAATTCAATGAATAGGGGGGTGTGTGTGAAGGCCGAAGACGAGTGAAGAAAATCGACGTAGGCGCGTCTTTCGGTAGTGATAGCTGAGAAAGATTCATTTACTTTTCGGTAATTGAGGTACATCACACGCAAGTTGGCCGTATGCCACTCGCTAACCTACCAACTTTCTATCATTCAAGATGCACCGAATCTGAACCCACCTCGCTATCCCACGCCTTTTACATTTTCTTTCTCTTCTATTTTTCTCCCAACCCCACGTAATAAAATATTTATATTATTATTTAATTTGATATAATGAGTGAATTGAATTTTAATTCGATTAGAAAAATTACAAAAAAAATATTTTTATATTTAAAATAAATTATATTATTTGAGAGTATTTTATTTTTTTATATTTTAATTAATTGAGACTAACTCAAAAGTAATGATAATATTATAATAAATAATTGTTTTCATTTAATATTTTTTAATATGATGTACTTACATGTTTAAATTTTATTTTACTCATACTTTAATCTATTTTTTCATTTTTATATGCTACATATTTTATTTATTATTAATAATTAATTTGAATCATATGTTTTATTATTTATTATATATTATTTTAAATTGACATTTATATTTTAAATAAATGATTTCCATACATATACATATATAATAAAATTTCTTAGTATAAAATACTACTAATTTTAAATAAATCCTTCTAGATATTGTCTCGGTTGTCATTTTTTTCTTACTTTGTCACTCGTGTAGTTTCGTTTTACCCTTCCATGGAAACGTGTCTTATGATTGTAGACAATTTTCATTGCGCCATTTGCTTGATCAAAGCTTAGCTTTGGCTACCAATTTTTATTACGCGCATTTGCTAGTAATTTTAGCCTCCTTCTCTCGGGTAATCTTGCTTTGAATCACCTTTTCTGTTAGCTCGTCTACTTCTAAATGATGCATAGAGGTAATTATTGATAGAGTAACTAATAGAAACGGTTGGTCGTTAGCCGTTAGTTTGTTAGTCTATTAGTCGTTAGGTAGTTTTGCTATTAACTGCTCACTGACACGGGCTATTAATAATGCTTGTACTCAATATTCAAAACAATGAAAAACAATGATGTTATCTTTCTGTTTGTTGCATTTTATCGTTCTGATCTCTTTAGTTAACATGGTATCAGGTGTTCACTAGTTCCTGGGAATTCCCTTCGATTCATGTCTCTTTCCTTCAGTCCGTCCTAGTGCCCATTCTGCTACACCAGTGATGAACTCTACTCTTACTGATGCAGTTGTCGATAGTAGGTTTTTCTCTACCAAGAAAATCAATGTTGTTCTTGATGATTCTAATTATTTGTTATGGCGCAAGCAAGTTCTTTTGGCCATCAAAACGTACAAGCTTCAACGGTTCTTGGATGCTCATACTGTACCTCCTCCCCACTGCTTCCGGATGATGATGGGGTGCTTCAAGAAACCCTGAGTTTGCTAGGTTTGAGCAGCAAGACAGCGCACTTAGTTCATGGCTTCTGTCTTCTGTCAGTCAGGCGGTTCTACCTCATCTTATCGGTATGGATACTAGTGCTCAAATCTAGAATGCTATTGTTAATCTGTATGGCAGCAAAACAACCTCTGGGTTGATGTTTTATAGGCGTGCCCTACACTCTCAGCGTAAGGGTGAACTGTCTATGAAAGACTTCTTGATGAAAATTAAAGGATACTGTGATTATCTTGCTAGTTGTGGAGAGGTTATCAGTGATCATGAACATGTTACTGCTATACTCAATGGCTTGCCACCCAAAAATGAGTCTGTCATTACCATCATCACAGCCAGTCCAGTTCCTTACAATGCTCAGGGTGTGACTACCATGTTGCTTGATGCTGAGGCTCGTCAGCAGGTGATTGTGAATGAGGTTAACAATTCTGCTAATATAGTTACTAGTCAACCTGCAAACTCCAACGAGTCTCCACCTGCCTATCGTCCCTCCTCTAACACTCGGGGTCGTGGACGTGGTCGATCATCTTATTCAAGATTTCAGTGTCAATTGTGTGGAAAACAAGGACATCTTATGGACCGTTGTTACTATCATTTTGATACAACGTACAAGAGTGAAAATTACAAACCTCCCCCCTCTTCACAAGCAAATGTTTGCTACTCTGGCTCGGGCTCTCCTATGGTTTCTTGGTCACCTTCCAATATAACACCTTCTAATTCTATTCCTCAACAAGGTTGGTTCTATGCTCTTGCACCAGTACCTACTTGGCATAACCCTTTTGTTGCCAATGCTCAACAACCTGTGAGTATGTTTGCTTCAACAACTACTCCTCAGGCTCTCATTGCAACTCCTGAGGTCATTGGTGACAATGGCTGGTACCTGGATTCTAGGGCAACTTATCATCTTACTTATTCGGACGCCTTCGTTGGGTGCAAACACTTCCTATAACAATCCAGGTAAAGTATATGTTGGTAATGGTGCTGCTCTTCCTATTTTTTCAATTGGTCAGTCTTCTCTTCTCACTCATACAAGACCATTGTTCATGCGATCTTTACTGTTTGTACCTGGTATAACAAAGAATTTATTGTCTGTTTTCAAGTTCACTAAAGACAATTAAGTGATCTTTGAGTTCCTCTCTAAACAGTGTCAAGTACATGATCTTAGAACCAAGGAGGTGCTTCTTCAAGGGTCGGTACAACATGGGTTCTATAAGCTGCACTTACATGGATCACCTTCCAATGGACTGTTTAGTGGATCGACTTACTATTTTTTCACCAGCTCGAATATTCCTTTGGCTGTATGGCATGCTAGGTTAGGCTATCCATGCAAAGCTACGCTTACTAAGGCCTTAGCTAATTGTAATATGTATATTGGTTCAAATAAAGATGAGTTTCATTGTGTTGCTTATCACTTAGGCAAAGAGCACAAATTGCCATTTGAAAAATCACTCACTAAGTATAATGCTCCTCTTTAACTAGTCGTTGCTGATGTTTAGGACCCGCACCAGTCACTTCCAAAGGTTTTTCATACTATGTTGCATTCACTGACGCATACACACGGTACACATGAGTATATTTTCTACAAAAGAAGTCAGAGGTGTTCATTGTATTTCAACAGTTTCATAGGTAGGTTGAACGTACTTTGGGGTGTAAGTGTAACACCCCAAACACGGTCAATACACCACGCAATCGAATCGATATGTTCTGAGGGAAAAAGGTTTTGAGAGGTTTTAGGTTTGAGTTTAAAAGTTGGAGAAAAACACTTCGCTAGGTTGTGCATTTGAAGAAAACTTGAGTAGGTTTGATTGAAGTTTGATGATGTATTTGAAAACCCAAAAATTTTAAAAAAAAAACTTATTTCGATGGGTAGACAAAAAAGTTTACCTCGTTAAGAAGTTTGAGTTGTTTATCAACATTACAAAAACATTTTGTCTTAGTAGAAAATCGTGTTTAAGTTAGGAAACATTTGAGTTCTCTGTTATTCCAAATCTTAGTGCGATGCAGATGGTATAGTTTAAAATGTCGCTTTTGTAGTTTTTAAATCGTTATCTTTCCAAATTTTAGCACATTATAACCCAATTAATTTGTTAAGGCATATTAAATTTACTTTAAGTATAAACAAGCAAACCATAATTTTAAAAAGGCCTTTACAACCCAAAATAAAACCACATAGAAATAAATAACTAATGTACCAAAACTTATAAAGTCCGAGCAAATCCTTTATTAGCATGGCATGAGCACCTCGAGTCCATCCGGCTCCATGTCCGCGTCTATGTGTCACCGAAATAGTCAAAGAGAGAGTGAATCGCAAGACTCAGTGTATAATTCCCTCTCCCGGTATAACATGCCAACACACATATCACAACTGAATAATGCAAGCAATGCACCCGATCCTAGCCAACCATATCGCCTTTTCTACCCCGTGTGGTACCAAACCACGGTGGTGCCAAATCACTTGGTGACCCAAAGTCACGATATCCATCTTGTGGTACCAAACCTTTGGTGACCAAGTCACGAATAATCCAATGATGGGGCCAACCCATCGTGTGATACCAAATCACTAGCGACGATCCCATATCTCATAAGTGGGGCCAACCCACGGTGGTGTCAACCACGTGGACGAGTCGCAATGAGGTGCCAAACCTCGGTGTCCTAAAGACACAATGTGATACCAAATCACTTTGGTGGCCGTAGTCACAAATCGATGATGGGGCCAACCCATCGTGTGATACCAAATCATTTGGCGTCAATCCCGTATAATCAATCGTGGGGCCAACCCCTTCGTGGTACTAAGCCAATTGGGACGAGACGCCGAGGTGCCAAACCTCGGTGACCCAAAGTCACAAAATACGTGGTACCAAACCACTTGGAGGTGCCAAACCTCCGTGTCCCAAAGACACAAGTGTCCCAAAGACACGGATATCATACTCCCTCCTCTCATATCACCCAATCACATATCATACTAGATGCAAAATCGTGCAATCATGCTATCATGCTCACATGCTTAATATGGTATCTCAAAGTATCAAAATCATGATATCATCATCATCACATAACTTATAATGAAACGGACTTACCCGAATCCGTATCCATACCTCAATGGGTATCAAAATAATCAACCACCTTTGCTTCATTTACACAACCAAAGTTATCACATTATTTAGTTGAGATAGTGTGTTGGTTTACACACGAGGTAGCGAAGATGTTAATCCTAAGAACCGGTCAAAATCTTTTGATCACCTTAATGACCTTTAACCCTACAATCGGCCAATCAAGGATTAACACTATACCATTCGGCCAAAAATAGGTAACCCAAAGGGTTGCGTTACTCTCACCTTCTTGAATGGTTCGGTTTCCAACCAACCCGAACCAATAATGCTTCTTTACCAAACGATCACACCCTAGAAAAAATAACGGTTAATCTCCTAATGACTTAACTTAAAGAAAACTAAACGAAATCGGATCAAAACACCCATTCTTACCACCACTTACCGATTGCTTAACAGAGTAAAAGGCCTCTCCTTGCTTGATTTCGAACCCAAGGACCCTATCTAAAAACGATTACCATAACAAGAAGTTAACACCTTTTAACAGATCAATCAAATCAATTCTTAAATATACCCAAAATCGGCAAAGTACCAGAGAAAGGAGAAAGGGCCATTCGACCAACACTTACCCACAACCAACCAATTGGAACCAAGCACCCAACAACACCTACTATTCGGCCAACACCAAGGAAGATTCGGCTAACACCCTTTAATCAAGGTGAAAAGGAGGTTCGGCCTAAGTGTTTAACACACACCTATGCTCGGTTTTGAGTGGAAAGAAAAGGAGTAGAGATGAGAAGAAATGAAGGTTACGGCACACCAAAAGAGATGAAGAGAAAACAATGGAGAAGAATTGGCTAAAGCTCTGAGAAGAAGAAAGAAATAAAAGATTGAATAGAGAGGAGGGTATGTTCGGTTTTGAACAAGAAAAAGAATTGGAGAGAGTGTTTTGGAGATGAAGTTTGCCAAGAATCGAAATGGGAAGAAAATAGTAAGAAAACACCTTGATTCTTTCTTGGAAAAGAAAAGGAAATGGAGGGAGACTTTCGGCTAACAAAGTTTTGAAAGAGAAAAGATGATGATGGGATGCTAGGTTCGGCTAAATGTTGAAGAGAAAGTAAAAGCTGGTTGCGTTTTAACAAAAATAAAAAAGAAAAGAGAGTGGGAGAGGCATTCAACTAACAATAAAATTGAAAGATACCAAGTAGTTTCGGCAAGGGTGAGGGTGTTGAAGCTTTCGGTTTAAGGAGAACAAAAGAAAAATGAAAAAGAGATGAAGCCCTTGGGGTTCCGATTTCAAGCATGAAAATGGAATGGGAGAGTTTTCTTTGACATTTGACTTACCAACAAAATGACCAAAAGCTAGACTTGCTTTCCACAACTATGACCGAAAATGCACACAAGTTGCCTAAGAGAAAAATCGGCACTCTCCTCCCCAAGCTTACCAACCGGCCAACTCCCCCCCAAAACTCTCCTAACAATCGGCCAACCTCTCCCCATTCACTCCCAAACCACAAATTCGAATCCCCTTGACCAAGTCTTCCTCCTAATTTCACTCTCCACCCACCGTTTGAATGTGTTGACCAAGTCCAAGGCAGAGTTCAAACTTCCTACAACTCTTCCCTTCATGCCGTCAAAATGGGAGCCAAAATGGGGCATTATGCAACCTCGAACACAAGACCTCTCCCCCTTGCCTTTGGCGCCAACCACATGCTCCTAGTGGCGCTTGCTTGCCACTTTGTTAGCTCTTCATTTGTGTTAAAAATTCACTTAAATTAATTATAAACCCCAAGACCTTCAGCTCCTATCCCCTAAAGCCCAAAAACAAAAATTTTGCCACCTACTCAGGCACACTTCTAGCCTACAACTAAGCCCCGAAACTACACAAACCACAACATAGCACACCATAGATATGCAAACAATGCCAAAAATAAAATAGCCCTTAACCCGGGATATTACAGTTCTACCCCCCTTAAAATAATTTCGACCTCAAAATTACCTGGTCAGAAGAGTTGCGGGTATTGCTGTCTCATCACATCCTCGGGTTCCCACGTAGCTTCTTCTACGCCATGATTCCGCCATAGAACCTTAACCAAAGGCACAGACTTCTTACGCAGAACCTTCACATCTCGATGTAAAATCTGTACAGGCTCTTCCTCCATGGTCATATCTGGGTTTACCTCAATTTCTTTCACTGTCACCACGTGTGATGGATCTGAGCGATAACGCCGAAGCATCGAAACGTGGAACACGTCATGAATTTGACTTAGCTCTGCTGGCAACTCGAGTTGATAAGCAACTGGTCCCACTCGTCTCAGTACCTTATACGGCCCAATAAACCTCGGACTTAGCTTGCCTTTCCTCCCGAACCTTAATACTTTCTTCCACGGTGAGACCTTCAGGAAAACCCGATCTCCCACAGCAAATTCAATATCTCTTCGCTTAAGATCGGCATAGGACTTCGGCCTGCGGTCGAAGCTTCCTTCAATCGAGCTCAATCGGTTTAACCTTGTCTTCGTCTCAAAGAACCAACTCTGGTCCTAACAAGCGGCGTTCACTTAATTACATCCAATAGGTAGGTGAGCGACACTTCCTACCGCATAACGCCTCATAAGGTGCCATCTTGATACTCGCTGGTAAGCGTTGTTGTAGGCGAACTCGATAACGGTAGATACTCCTCCCAACTACCCTCAAGTCCAATACACAACCTCGTAACATGTCCTCCAAGATCTCAGATAACCTTTTGATCGCCGTCCATGGATGAAATGTAAAATGAAATCTAACCGTGAACCCGAGCCCCGATGCAACGCCTTCGAACCTTGACGTGAATCTGGATCCCTATCCGAGATGATCGACATCGCACCCGTGCGTCTCACTATCTCGACACATACTGACTTTGCCAACCTCTCAAGTGAGTAGTCCACCTCACGGAATAAATGAGCTGATTTAGTCACCGATCCACAATTACCTGATGAATCCTTCTTGCTCGGTAAGCGGTAATCCACCGAAATCTATAGTTATTCTTTCCCACTTCCATGTGGAATCTTCATTGGTTGAAGCAACCCAGATGATAATCGATGCTCACCTTGACTTTGGCATGTCGGACACTTCCTACAAACTCTGCTACTTCCTTTTTCGCACCACCACCGTAATCTTTTCTCGAGATCCTATACATTTTGCTACCTCCGGGATGCATAGCGTAGGGTCGCTATGTACATCCTGAAGAATCTTCTGCCTTAACTCAATATCTCTCGGCATACAAGCTTTCCCCTAAAAACACAGAACCCCATCACTAGACAAGCTATAACCCTTCAAACCATCATTCTGCACTTGTGTCCTCTACGCACTCAAAACCTCATCCAACAACTATTTTTCTTTGATCCGCTCAACCCACGAAGCTTAACTCCGCACTGCTGAATACTCCTATCATCGTACAAGCTCAAGTGAGCAAACAACGCCTTAAATTGAAACAACCTTACGGCTCAACGCTACGGCCACAACGTTAGCCTTGCCAGATGATACTCAATTGAGCAATCGTAGTCTTTCAAGACTCAATCCATCTGGTATTGCCCTCGATTCAAGTCTTTCCGAGTCGGAAGGTACTTGAGACTCTTATGGTCCGTGTAGACTATCGATCTTTCTCGTACATAAGTAATGCCTCCAAATCTTTAAGGCAAATACTACGTACCGCTAACTCCGGATCATGCGTTGGATAATTTACTTCATGTGGCCTCAATCGCCGAGATCGTAAGCCACAACCTTCCTTCAGACAAGACACAACCCAATCTCAGTATGAGATGCATCGCGAGACATCGTGAATTCTTTATCGGCCTCAAAGTTGAATCGTAATCGAGCTTCGGTCAAAATCTTCTTCAACTTATCGAAGCTCTCCTGCGCTTTCGGTCTAAATAAACGGAACCCTTTTCTCAATAATTTAGTCATCGGTCTGCACGATCAATGAGAAACCCTACAAATCTTGGTAGTATCCGCCAAGCCCGAAAACTCGAATCTCCGCTCATCGACTTAGGCGGCTTCCAATCCAAAATGGCCTCTATCTTACGAGGTCCACTCTAATCCCTCGGTAGATACTACATGACCCAAGAACGCCACCTCCCTAAGCCAAAACTCGCATTCTTGAACTTCAGATAGAATTTGTTTCTCCTTAGAATCTACAATACCACTGTAAATGGGCATCATGTTCCTCCTCGGTCCTTGAATATACCAAGATGTCATCGATAAAAACCACTACGAATCGATCTAGATCTTGTTGGAACACCCTATTCATCGATCCATGAAAATTGCCGGTGCGTTAGTCAACCCGAATGGCATAACCAAGAACTCAAAGTGCCCATACCGAGTAATGTAAATGCCGTCTTACGATATCGCCTCCTTTACCCTTAATCGGTGATACCGGACCTTAAGTCGATCTTGAGAAAATCGACGCCCTTCTTGGTGATCAAACAAGTCATCGATCCGAGGTAGGGATACTTGTTTTGATCGTCACTATTCGGTTAGCGGTAGTCTATACACATCCGCATAGTACCGTCTTTCTTCTTTACAAAGAGTACCCAAGACTCCCATGGCGAAATACTTGGCCCGATAAAGCCTCGGTCCAATAACTCCCGGATCGAGCCTTAAGCTCCACTAGCTCTTTAGGTGCCATCTCAGACGGAACAATGGATACGGCGCATTAAGCAATGATCTATCCCGAACTCTACCTCCCGATCCGGTGGCAAACCCTAAGCTCCTCAGAAACACATCAAGAAATTCCCTAATCGTCTGAACTGTCTCACAATGAGACTTCTTAGCCTCCAAGGCATACACATGTACCACATATGCTTCACACCCCTTTCGACCATCTTACCGGCCAGAAAGAGATATCACATTGGATGATAATTCCTCCTATTCTTGATCGAACTACCTCATCACCCTTAATGTTTTTAACCATACGCTTAGCCACGTTAGATCTAACTTCGCTCGGTACTTAACTACCAATCCATTCTTAATCGATCGAACTCCTAAACGGCTAGTTCCATCGATCGACCTCAAAAGATACCCTTGGAGTTCTAGAGGTACGCCTCTATACTGATTTATCTACAACTACTGAGTGACCTGAGGGCTTATTACGGTTATCGCCTAGAAGATATTTCGAGTTTAGATCCATGGTCTTCACTATGCTACTTGCAACATATGAATGTGTTGAACCCACATCAATCAAAGCAGTAAATGGAGAACCAAAGATTAAAAACGTACCGGTAATGACATCCGGTGCGTCGCCCTCTTCTCGGCGCCTCGCAGCATATACTAACCCCGACTGTTTGGCCTCAGAACTACCTGCACCTCCGCCCGGTGCTCCACGGCCCCGACCAGAACTATTACCTCCTCTGCCATTACCTCGGCCCCTCTGCGGTGGTGGTCCGTTATTTCAGTCTTGATTACATTACCGATTCTCCGATTGAATCCTAGCTAACTTGCGTGGGAGGTCCCTCACGCGGTGGTCCAAATGAGCCACACTCAAAAAAGCCTCTACCATCACCCAACATCCTCTCCAATGAGCCTTCCCTAACGGTTACATGCGGCGGTCCACGCTAGCAAGAATAAACCCACCCGACCGGTTCGGCCCACTTTGTCTAGCCCTTTTTCATCGATTTCCGATGACCCGGAAGACTCAAAACTCCTCTTGTGCCGGTTCCTATCCATACCCTACCTCACAGATTCCTTAATGCCCTCACCACCTTCGCATTTTCAACCGTAACCGCAAATTCACGCTCCCATTGGGTGCAATTATCAACCTTAATTCGCCTCGCAGCCATCCTCAAACGAACACACCTCTCATGTTCAAGAGCCACCATACCCTGGCATACCGACTTCGGCCGAGAAACTCTACCTCGTGATTCGACACGATTTGCTCCTCGAACTAACCTCAAATGCTTTCTCCGCTCATTAATGTAGTTAGCCCCTACGTACTTTTTACGATAAGCGACTGAAAATAGTCCCAAGTCGATCTTCTTGCCACATTGCTCTCTCGAACAAATGAGCCACCACCGGTATGACTCATCTCGAGAAGTGATACGATCCCTTTAATTTCTCTTCAGATTAGGTCCAGATCGTCCATGATCCGTTCGTCGCTTCCACCAATACTCAAAGAAGATCTTTGGAACAACACCGAGACACCCGAAAGAATTCAAATTTGCTTGTTCAAGTCGCTCGGCATAGATTTCTAGCTCCTACACCTCCACCTACTCCGGCTACCCTTTCTAACACTCGCAAGATCGCTTCGTGACACTGCGTCATCGCCACCTACTCTTGAACTCACCACCTCGGTGGTGGCGGAACCAAGATACCTCATTCTTCGAACCCACACGTAACCTACGGGCTCGTAAACTATCATCCTACCGCGACCACGCCCACGACCACGCCCACCTCGATACTCATGACTAAATCTCATTCGATTAAAGAATTTTATGTATCATCATTATTCCACTGTGTTTAAAGCAAAGTCTTATGAATATTGCTTATTAAAGAAGTTTCGTTTTCGCGAGTCCACAGAGTCCTATCAGTTTCAGTCTCTACGGTAATCTTACTATCACTAGCCATTCCATCACATTATATTCAACAAATCACAAGCAATAGCACGGGGTACTTACCTGGGCGGATTGGTGCCGGAGACTCGGTGCTATGCCTTTCAAACCATGCTTTTAAAACAAAACACTTAAAACAGTCTTTTGAAAACATTTTGGGCCTCGGGCCCACGACCGAGCCTTTGAACTTGGCTCTGATACCACAAATGTAACACCCCAAACCCGATCAATACACCACGACCGAATCTGGTATGTTACAGGGAAAAAGGTTTTTGAGAGGTTTTAGGTTTGAGTTTAAAAGTTGGAGAAAAACACTTCGCTAGGTTGTGCATTTGAAGAAAACTTGAGTAGGTTTGATTGAAGTTTGATGATGTATTTGAAAACCCGAAAATTTAAAAAAAAAACTTATTTCGATGGGTAGACAAAACAGGTTTACCTCGTTAAGAAGTTTGAGTTGTTTATCACTGTTACAAAAACATTTTGTCTTAGTAGAAAATCGTGTTTAAGTTAGGAAACATTTGAGTTCTCTGTTATTCCAAATCTTAGTGCGATGCAGATGGTATAGTTTAAAATGTCGCTTTTGTAGTTTTGAAATCGTTATCTTTCCAAATTTTAGCACATTATAACCCAATTAATTTGTTAAGGCATATTAAACATTTACTTTAAGTATAAACAAGCAAACCATAATTTTAAAAAGGCCTTTACAACCCAAAATAAAACCACATAGAAATAAATAACTAATGTACCAAAACTTATAAAGTCCGAGCAAATCCTTTATTAGCATGGCATGAGCACCTCGAGTCCATCCCGGCTCCATGTCCGCGTCTATGTGTCACCTAAAATAGTCAAAGAGAGAGTGAGTCGCAAGACTCAAGTATAATTCCTCTCCCAGATAACATGCCAACACACATATCACAATGAATAATGCAAGCAATGCACCCGATCCTAGCCAACCACATCGCCTTTTCTACCCCGTGTGGTGCCAAACCTTTGGTGGTGCTAAACCACTGGTGACCCAAAGTCACGATATCCATACTGTGGTACCAAACCACCGTGACCAAGTCACGAATAATCCAATGATGGGGCCAACCCATCGTGTGATACCAAATCACTAGCGACGATCCCATATCTCATAAGTGGGGCCAACCCACGGTGGTGTCAACCATGGGACGAGTCGCAATGAGGTGCCAAACCTCCGTGTCCCAAAGACACAATGTGATACTAAATCTTTGGTGACCGTAGTCACAAATCGATGATGGGGCCAACCCATCGTGTGATACCAAATCACTTGGCGTCAATCCCAGATAATCAATGTGGGGCCAACCCACCGTGGTACTAAGCCACGGGACGAGACGCCGAGGTGCCAAACCTCCGTGACCCAAAGTCACAAAATACGTGGTACCAAACCACTAGAGGTGCCAAACCTCCGTGTCCCAAAGACACAAGTGTCCCAAAGACACGGATATCATACTCCTCCTCCTCATATCACCCAATCACATATCATACTAGATGCAAAATCGCAATCATGCTATCATGCTCACATGCTTAATATGGCATCTCAAAGTATCAAAATCATGATATCATCATCATCACATAACTCATAATGAAACGGACTTACCGAATCCGTATCCATACCTCAATGGGTATCGAAATAATCAACCACACTGTTTCATTTACACAATTAGGTTATCACATTGTTTAGTTGAGATAGTGTGTTGGTTTACACACCGAGGTAGCGAAGATGTTAATCCTAAGAACCGGTCAAAATCTTTTGATCACCTCAATGACTTTAACCCTACAATCGGCCAATCAAGGATTAACACTATACCATTCGGCCAAAATAGGTAACCCAAAGGGGTTGCATTTCTACCTTTTGTAATGGTTCGGTTTCCAACCAACCCGAACCAATAATGCTTCTTTACCAAACGATCACACCCTAGAAAAGAATAACGTTAATCTCCTAATGACTTAACTTAAAGAAAACTAAACGAAATCGGATCAAAACACCCATTCTTACCACCACTTACCGATTGCTTAGCAGAGTAAGAGGCCTCTCCTTGCTTGATTTCGAACCCAAGGACCCTATCTGAAAAACGATTACCATAAAAGAAGTTAACACCTTTTAATGAATCATCAAATCAGCCCTTAAATATACCCAAAATCGACAAAGTACCGAGAAAGGAGAAAGGGCCATTCGCCAACACTTACCCACAACCAACCAATTGGAACCAAGCACCCAACAACACCTACTATTCGCCAACACCAAGGAAGATTCGCTAACACCCTTTAATTAAGGTGAAAAGGAGGTTCGGCCTAAGTGTTTAACACACACCTATGCTCGGTTTGAGTGGAAAGAAAAGAGTAGAGATGAGAAGAAATGAAGGTTACGGCACACCAAAAGAGATGAAGAGAAAACAATGGAGAAAAATCGGCTAAAGCTCTGAGAAGAAGAAAGAAATAAAAGATTAAATAGAGAGGAGGGTATGTTCGGTTTTGAACAAGAAAAAGAATTGGAGAGAGTGTTTTGGAGATAAAGTTTCGGCCAAGAATCGAAATGGGAAGAAAAATAGTAAGAAAACACCTTCAGTTCTTTCTTGGAAAAGAAAAGGAAATGGAGAGGGGAGACTTTCGACTAACAAAGTTTCGAAAGAGAAAAGATGATGATGGGATGCTAGGTTCGGCTAAATGTTGAAGAGAAAGCAAAAGCTGGTTGCGTTTTAACAAAAATGAAAAAGAAAAGAGAGTGGGAGAGGCATTCGGCTAACAATAAAATTGAAAGATACCAAGTAGTTTCGGCAAGGGTGAGGGTGTTGAAGCTTTCGATTTAAGGAGAACAAAAGAAAAATGAAAAAGAGATGAAGCCCTTAGGGTTTCGGTTTCGAGCATGAAAATGGAATAGGAGAGTTTTCTTTGACATTCGGCTTACCAACAAAATGACCAAAAGCTAGACTTGCTTTCCACAACTATGACCGAAAATGCACACAAGTTGCCTAAGAGAAAAATCGGCACTCTCCTCCCCAAGCTTACCAACCGGCCAACTCCCCCAAAACTCTCCTAACAATCGGCCAACCTCCCCCCATTCACTCCCAAACCACAAATTCGAATCCCCTTGACCAAGTCTTCCTCCTAATTTCACTCTCCACCCACCGCTTGAATGTGTTGACCAAGTCCAAGGCGAGTTCAAAATTCCTACAACTCTTCCCTTCATGCAGTCAAATGGGAGCCAAAATGGGGCATTATGCAACTCGAACACAAGACCTCTCCCCCCTTGCCTTTGACGCCAACCACATGCTCCTAGTGGCGCCTTGCTTGCCACTTTGCTAGCTCTTCATTTGTGTTAAAAATTCACTTAAATTAATTATAAACCCCAAGACCTTCACTCCTATCCCTAAAGCCCAAAAACAAAAGTTTTGCCACACCGTCAGCACACTTCTAGCCTACAACTAAGCCCAAAACTACACAAACCACAACATAGCACACCATAGACATGCAAACAATGCCAAAATAAAATAGCCCTTAACCCGGGATATTACAGTAAGCTTAAAGCTATACAAACAGTTAGGGTCGGGGAGTTTCAAGCTTTAAAGTCATACTTGATTCAGCATGGAATTGTGCATCGGTTTACTTGCCACTATACGTCTGCACAAAATGGCATAGTAGAGCGCAAGCACAGACAGATCGTGGAAGCTGGTCTCTCTATGCTCACCCATACAGTCATGCCCTTAACCTACTGGAATGATGCCTTCAGCAGTGTTGTTTATCCGATAAACAGGTTACCTTCCACTCCTCTTGGTCATATTTCACCTTATGAGAAACTGTTTCAAGTCCCACCAACCCGTGTTTTTGGGTGCATGTGCTTTCCAAACCTACGTCCATATAACTCCCATAAGTTACAGTTTAGGTCAACATCATGTACTTTCCTAGGGTACTCCCCCTTACACAAAGGCTATCGTTGTCAAGGGGCTAGTGGTCATGTGTATGTTACTCGTCATACCACCTTCAATGAAACTGTTTTTCCATTCCAAACTATCATATCCAAGCTGCTCCTCAACAAAGTACACCATAAACTAGCTCTAGATTGATTATCGTGTCCGCCACTCAAACCCCTACACCTCTTATTTCACATGTTCCTCAAAACCTTACATTGCCCACTACGTCCCAGTCTCCTCCACTTGGTCTTATACATACTTCCCCAACAACCTCTACTCATAGCATTTCCAATACTACTCTACCACCCCATTCAACTCTACCAGCTTCTGTCCCTTCTAATACCCATACTATGGTCACCCGCAATAAAGCAGGAATTTTTAAACTAAAAGCCTACATAAGTACTACCCTCATTGTCTCTGATGATCTACCTACTGACATTTATAATGCTATGACTAATGAGTCTTGGAAAGCTGCGGTGCATAGTGAGCTGCATGCTCTTATCCACAATCACACATGGAGTCTATGTCCTCTACCTGCCACTCGACGAGCAATTGGCTGCAAGTGGCTCTTTAAAGTAAAGAAGAAGGATGATGGGTCTATAGATAGGTATAAGGCTCATTTAGTTGCTAAAGGGTTCTCTCATCATGCTGGTGTTGATTTTCAGGATACTTTTAGCCCAATGGTTCGAGCAACAACTATTCAAACTGTCTTAGCTATTGCAGGTATGAAAGGTTGGCCATTGAGACAAGTAGATGTCAACAATGCTTTTCTTAATGGGGAGCTCACTGAGGAGATATACATGAGTCAGCCACCTGGGTTTGAAGAGATATGTCCTAATGGGCAGCAACTCATTTGTAAGCTCAACAAGGCTCTCTATGGTTTAAGACAGGCCCCTTGAGCATGGTTTCAAACACTTAAGCATTATCTGGTTAGTCAGCTTGGTTTTCAAGCATCCAATGCTGATCCTTCATTATTTATTCGTGCAACTTCAACAAGTTATTTACTCTTCATGGCATATGTGAATGACATAGTGATCACAGGCAGTTCCACCAAGGAGATTGATAATGTAGTGCATCAACTTCATCTCAAGTTTGCTCTTAGATACATGGGCAAACACAATTTTTTCTTAGGTATTACTGTTGAGCATACACCACAAGGGCTTTTCTTGAGTCAGAAGAAGTATGTTACTGAGATACTACACAAGACTAGTATGTTGAAAGCCTCGACTACACTAACACCCATGGTGAGTGCACCCAAGTTAGTTTCTTCTGATGGCAGTTTACCATTTGCTGATGGGCATATGTATCACAGCATTATTAGAATGATTCTATATGCATGCATTACATGTCCCGATTTGTCATTTTATGTTCATAAACTTAGTCAGTATATGAATTCTCCAACTAATGATCATTAGAAAGCTGTCAAACGAGTGTTGCGATATCTTCTTGGGACTATCGATCATGGTTTGTACTTCACTACAGGTCAGTTTAAGTTAACATGCTACTCTGATGCGGACTGAGCTTCTTCTCTTGAAGATCGTCATTCTACCACTAGTTATGTTGTCTATTTAGAACAAAACCCTATTGCATAGTGCTCTAAAAAGGAGCCCGTTGTGTCCAGGTCATCGTCTGAAGTAGAATACATGAGTCTCGCTAATTGTGTATCTGAGTTACTATGGGTAAAACAGTTACTGAATGAACTTGGGATGCCTCCTTGTCAACCTCCGGTGGTTTGGTGTGATAATACCTCTACTGTTTCAATGGCTGCAAACCCCACACATCATGCCAGAGTTAAACAAGTTGAGATTGACCATCATTTTTTAGAAAAAAGGTTCTTGATGGCACCTTACAGGTCAACTTTGTTCCATCTGAAAAACAAATAGCAGATGTTCTCACCAAGCCCATTACTCTCAAACAGTTTGGCAGTTTTCGCAGTGCTCTTCGAGTATTGTCAAAAGATGAAGTACTTCAACAAGAACAAGAAGGTCAAGGCACCAGGAAAATGATAGAGTAACTAATAGAAACGTTTGGTCGTTAGCCGTTAGTTTGTTAGTCTATTAGTCGTTAGGCAGTTTTGCTATTAACTGCTCACTGACACAAGCTATTAATAATGCTTGTACTCAATATTCAAGAACAATGAAAAACAATGATGTTATCTTTCTGTTTGTTGCATTTTATCATTCTGATATCTTTAGTTAACAATTATGTGTTGAACTTTGTTTTAGCTTATATTAATTTTCATTTTCTTTTTTGACCAAAAAAATTAAGAAAAAGTAAAAATATTGATCTTAAAAAACCACAAGGTATTTTATAGAAACAAGATTTTTCAAAAATCATTTTAATTAAGTTTTACTGGGCACTTATAATATCTTCTTTCAAAAAGAAAATTTTTAATTTTTTTTTAAAAAGTCGATTGAATCTTAGCTCGATTGGCATTAACATTGTTGTCAATGCAGGAGGATGTGGGTTCTAGTACGTTGAAGTGCATTATCCTCCTATTTATGAGTTAGGGAGGTGCTATGGATAGTTCTAGGTATTGTGTCAAAAAGAGAAAATATGATCAAAACTTATAATGAGATTGTTTAAAAAATATCTTTTGAAAAAATAATTTATGGTCTATGCCGAAACCTTTTTTGAATCGACTTTTTATTTTAAAATGAAAATGGAGTCGCCACCAATCCTTTTTAATTAGGTGTGATAAGATCACCTCAAAGTTTTGTCATTTCAATAAAATATTAGATTTATTAAAATTATTTTCGGTCTATAAAAATTCAGAAAACGGGTTTGGGAGTCGGTTATGTATGAAGAAGGATTAACACCCTCATAACGCCCAAAATTGGTACCTAATTGATTAATTGATGTCTTAGTGTAGAGAATTGAAAATTTGAAGAGAATTTAAAATACAATCCCTCTTTTCATAATGTTATTTGATTAAAATATCACTTAACTAAATTAAATTTTATGGAAAAGGGCCTTATTTCAAGTTAATCGAGAAGTAAAGATCGTACCCCTTAAGTTAGGACACAATCTCTCAAATTTTCGAAAACTAGAATAATCGCATTTGATCGTTACATAAATCTTGTTTTTTTTTGTTATTTTAAATAGGATATTTGATTAATTCTGTTTTAGGAAGATGCCATACTCCGTAAGTTAGGAGCACGGCTTCCTCAAATCCCAAAAATAAACATTGCCTCGGTTTTAAGTATTTTCTATACATTCGATAAAACAGAGGTAACCCTTTTTAAAGCGATACGCATTTAAAAAAAATTAGATGAATATGTCCTAATATGACACGTGAAATGATGATAGCAAAATAAAACGAGATAGCCATGTAGGTAAAAACGAAAGGACGATAATAGGGTAAAAAATAAAAATAAAAAATAAAATAAACATGTTGATAAATGACGATAATAATGCAAATTATAATTGTAATGAGAATATTGGTTTATAATAATAGCACTAATCATATCATAATTTTTATCATAATAATAATATGAATAAATAAAATAATGATAATAATAATAATAACAAAGGTAAAATAAAACAAAATGTATAAATGAAAGGAAATGTAAATAACATAAATTTAAGTGTTAAAATAAATGACATAGTAAATAAAGAGGCAAAATTAACCAACTAAGGGATTAAATTGAAATTTAAGCGAAAATTAAATTATAAATCGCAAAATAAATAAAGAAAAGGGAAAATAAAGGACTAAATTAAAGTCTAATGAAATCTAATGTCTGAATTAAAATAAAGGACATCAAGGACTAAATTAAAATGCGATGCAAAAGTTCAAGGACTTCGAGGACAATTAATCTAAAAAGTACACACGTCATTCCTTGAGGGGTCAGCGGTCTAAGGATCAAACTGAAAACGAATCCAAATTGAGTGACATAATTTCTAGAAAGAAGAAATAGTGAAATTAGGACCAGATTTAAAAAACTTAAAAGGCAGAAGGACAAGGGCCATAAATAGACCCTTTCCACGAAAACGCGCGGATCCCAGGGGATCCAAATCGAGTTTGTAACACCCCTTACCCATATTTCCCACCGAAACCGGGCCCGAGGCATTACCGGACTAAAATCACTTGATTGCCACTTAGGCTCAACGTGACTACTCTTCTTTAGTCACCACAACAACCTCATTCTCGACTTACGAGGCCTCACTCATACACACGAGGGCTCTCGAGACTATATCGAAAACTTCTACAATTTAAAAATTTCTCCACCTAAACAGGGACTACACGCCTGTGTAAGGTGAGACACGTCCGTGGAGGTCACACACGTCCATGAAAACCTAAGCATTCTATCGTTGCCCTACGGATAGGGCACGCGCCCGTGCTCACCACTCGTGGTGTGTACTGACTACTTCACACGGTCTAGAGTGTAACACCCATTACCCGTATAATACACCGAAATCGGATATGAGGTGTTACCGTACTTAACTCACATGGTCATACAACTTTGGGCTATCAAATTTCATTCCAAATTAAAACCTTTCCACACACACACCTCTAACATCATTATAATGGGCCTACGAGGCCCTAAACATGCTTCCAAAAGGTTTCAAAAATAGATCGAAAACTTTAACACACTTGGAAAATTTTTACCTAAATAGGGGCCACACGCCCGTGTAGGCTCAGGGACACTCCTGTGTACCCCTAAAACACGCCCATGTCTTCCACCCGTGGTGGACATTGCCAAATTACACACGGTCTTGACACGTCCGTGGCCTTAGACCGTGTGCCACACCTTGATATACTGACTTATTCACACGGCTTGGGGCACACGCCCATGTGCTAACTGTGTGTCACACACAGCCTATACAAACGGCCGTAGGGTTAGCCCGTGGTCTATTTTGACTTAAAACACTAACATGCAGGGAACACACGGCCTAGACCCACGCCCGTGTGTCTATCCGTGTGGGCACTTAGAGGCCATCTACCAAGCCTTTTTCCACTCTCATTTGCATACCATCATATATTAGCACATAATATCACATAACATCAATATAACTCTTGAATTAAGGACATTTAATCATAAGAGTGATAAAGTCTTCATCCCACACACTAGGGATAACTATTTCCAATACATTTACAACCACTTAAGCCATTATCTATGGCTACACACAACCCAATTATAAGTTTTCTTAGGCCAACACAATTTGGCCACATCAGCAAAGACTTAATCAACCTCAAGTACTAGCCCTATACATGCCGAGACTCATAAGGACTTGATACCTCATACCAAGTGTCTGATCGATAGTGTGAAAACATCTCCGGTGATCTCCAACCCAAGCTAGCTAAATTAACCTATAAGAGATGAGAAAAGGAAAAGGAGTAAGCAATAATGCTTAGTAAGTTCATCTGCATATAACTGATATTCATTGAATATACACAACTACGAGGCATTTTAATGAGTTTTTCTCATTAACTCAGGGTTGCTTAGTCAACCATTCTTGAAGCTTACTTACTCTATCTCTTACCGCATTCTAAATGTGCCACTAGCCAATTGCTCGTTTAATTAACATACAATCCTACACTGATCACTACATGATCATATAAAACAACACATCAAGCATTTTCACTAAGCCACTCATACTACTAATCTCTCGGTGGTTTCGCACTTAGCCCACCATCAATCTCTAGTAGGGTGGTATCGCACATGGCCCACAAATTATTTATACTTAAGGTGGTATAGAACTTAGCTCACCAAATGATTTTATAAGCGATGGCATTGCACACAGCCCATTGATTAATAATTAACCAGGTGGTAACGCACACAACCCACCGTTAATAATATAGTTGATGGTATCGCACACAGCCCATCGATTAATAATTAACCAGGTGGTAACACACACAGCCCATCGTTAATAATACAGTTGATGGTATCGCACAGAGCCCATCGATTAATAATTAACCAGGTTGTAACGCAAATAGCCCACCATTAATAATATAGTTGATGGTATCGCACACAGCCCATCGATTAATAATTAACCAGGTGGTAGCGCACACAGCCCACCGTTATTATACATTCATGGATAATTATCCGCATGAAATTCTCAATTTTAAATGTTCATCCGGGAACATCCTCACACACTACTATTCTTACTTAACTTTATATTATAATCATTCACATTCCTACAATGCATTAATAAATATAAATTATGCAACTGAAGTGCATCATTTACACATAACCCACTATGGGTTCATTAGATACCGAATTCATCTCAATTCAGTTCTAACACATCCCTGTACCTCTCATGCTACAACACATTCATTCTCGACTTTCAAAATACTTGTTGAGTCACTAAAATTGTTAATTAACTCCCTTGAGTCTCATACACATAATGTCACATTGACATTATACCCCTGATAGGGCCATACATGAATTAACATATCGATGCCACGTCGTAGATGTGGTCTTATCTGAAATATCCTATCGTCGCCATGTCCTTGACATGGTCTTATTTAATATCTCTCACCGAGGCCAAATTCCAATATGGTTTTACACGAAACCTTAACTATCATCATTTCATACTATTTGCATCTCTTGCTATTGTCAGATTTAATTCTCTTAACAACTTATCAACAAGTACTTAATACATTCATTGCGTAATTATACATTCCACTCAACATTGGAATATTAAAATAACTCATATGTAATTACCACATTTGCACATGAACTTACCTCGATGACGAAAGGGCCAAAAGTGACCTTTTGCCCACATTTCTCTTTTCACCCGTTCTAGGTCTGAAACTCACTTTCTTTAATCTAGAACAATGGAATTTACTAATTTAATCACCTATAAATCATAATATACCAAAATCAACACTTTAAGCAAAAATAACTATTTTACCCCTAGGCTCGTAAATAAATTTTTATCACATTTTCTTGTTAAACAAGCTTAGATGAACATTTAATCCTCTTATAACTATCCACAATTTCATCTATTTCATGCCTTAATGAACAAAACAAATTACAACTTTTGTATTTTAGTCCCAATTAGGTGTGTAACACCCTATCCTGGTCGTCACGGATCGAGGTTAGAAGTGTTACCGGAAAGATCAAAAATATTTACTGAATTTCACACAATCATTCACCAATATCATTCATAATGTCCCTTAAATAGGTTAACGAGACCTTAAACATGCTTATGAACCGAGTCGGGACTAAATCAAACACATACAAAATTTCATGAAAAAATAAAACTTTTCTAAATCTGAGGGATACATGGTGGGTAGGTAGTGCCTCACCCATTTGCCACTTGACACACCTGTGTGCCCTCCCGTGGTCATGTAACGCCAAAACCAACACGGCTACCAAGCACGCCTGTGCTAAGCCGTGTCCTATAAGGTCATATACTACCATTTCTCACACGACCTCTAGGCACACCGTGCCATGACTGTGTACTTCTTAAGCTAGCTCTTCGATTTTACCCCAGGTTACTAGGCACGCCTGGTGTGCAAGACTGTGTGTGACATTATAGGTCATTTGTAAGACCAAAATGCCACCCAAATGGGTCATACCTACAAGCAACCATTCTCATCACATGTTGTGCATATATGGCAACCAAATACATACCAAAATGACCATTTCATATGCATCAAGCAATACCAAAACATAAATCATATGAATCATCCATTCAAACATTAAAACAACCCAAAACTTTCCAAAACACATGGCTAAGTTCATTTCTTAAACATATACACATATCTAGCCTATACATGCCATAATTAGCTATATACATTTTCAAAAGGGTACCAAAATGAGTTTAGTAGTGTGATGACAATCCTTGACGGTCCCGAGCCTTCAGTAGCTTTGACGACCTATAAAACTGAGAAAAACACACACATAGAGTAAGCTTCACAAAGCTTAGTAAGTCATAATACAAATAAACTTAGCATAAAGACATATACGCATAAATTACATTGACACATAACATTTACTTAGCAAACTATTACATATTGCTTTGGTTCATATACTTGGACACAATTGCCACATTCATTCATACGAGAATCATATGTATATATATACAACTCTTTCTTAAACATTCTTGCATCTCATTCTCGTTCTAATATTCAATCATACCTTTCTTCACATCAAAGTTATATAGGTACTTACCTTTTTACACACTTAATGTACATGCCAAACGTATCTGAAACGAATATACATTCTCGTAATTGTTCATAGCTCAGATTTACTCATTGAATAGTTTGGAATCTAATAAGATACTCTGAAAATCAGAATGGTTGTACAATACCAACGTCCCAGACATAGCTAAAATACTCATTCACTCATTCGTAGCTTGTTTATAACTCATCAACCACAAAGGTTCAATACATACCTTATCTAACACATAATTATTCAACTTCCAAGCTATTCCATGCTCAATATTACATGTCGATCGACCTTTAATATTCATTCAACTTAATCGCACACTCAGTGCTATATACATAATTGAAGCATATTAATCATCGCACACTTAGTGCCTATTATTTTAATAGACTTGTCTCGATGTCGCATACACGGTGCCGCTCAATAAGTCAAGCTTTCATATCATCGCACACACGGTGCTATTCCTTTCTTATAATCGCACACTTAGTGCCTATTCTTTTAATCGACTTGTCTCGATGTCACACACACAATGCCAATTTAATAAGTCAAGCTTTATATCATCGCACACACAAGGCTATTCCTTTCTTATAATCGCACACTTAAGTGCCTATTCTTTTGATCGACATGTCTCGATGTCGCATAC